>JAPCWY010000005.1:45170000-46532500 GCA_028455895.1 Rhodomyrtus tomentosa
CCGCCAACGACGGCTCCGGCAGGAAGAAGCAGCAGCAGCCGTCGAAGAGGGCGGCGTCGTCCCCCAGCTTTGACTGCGACTGCTTCGACTGCTACCGGAGCTACTGGCACAGGTGGGACTCGTCGCCCAACAGAGAGCTCATCCACCAGGCCATCGAGGCCTTCGAGGCCTTCGAGGACCATCTCGCCAGCGGCGAGCTCAGCAAGAACAAGAACGGCGGCGGCGGCCGAGGCAAGGCCAAGCGACGCGAGCGAGACAGCAGAATGGCCCGTGGGGCCGCCTCGGGCCAACCCGAGCCCGTGCCCGAGCCCGAGCCCAAACCCCAGATTCCCGTGATCGACACTGCCCCGCCTTCCGAGGCGGAGGGCAGGGTCCACGTTCCGTCGGAGAATGAGGTGTCGTCAGCTACGCCGTTTACCTCTCCGGAGAGGGCTGGAACGGAGAAGCTTCCTGAGGAGGCCGGGCTGAGCTGCCAGCTTCCGGCAGCGGCTCAGGCGGTTGGCGACGTGGCGGCGAGGAGTGCTCCGGCCGGGGTCAGTAGCCACAAGGGTTTGGCGAGAAAGGTGTTGCCGGACGTGTTGGGGATACTGAACTCCCGTTTGTGGAGCCTTTGGAGTCCGAATATGTAGTCAAAGCCATCATGGAAAGTCCTCTGTTTTTTCATTAATCAATCAATCAATCAATCAAATCCATCTCCTTCTTTTCTTTCTTGTTGATTTTTTTGTTCCTCGAGCCAAGAGAAGAAAGGGAAAGGGCCAAAAAGACTCGTGATTTTTCTGGGCGGGACGGTACAAGTACAATGCTGTCTCAATATCTCATAACTATATTTATTTCATATGAGATTGTCTTGTATCTTTTACTCATTCCAATATCCTAAATTTTTAAATATATTTCCTGGAAAATATCGTCTGGCCTTTTCGGAGTGGGGTTCGATTTTGGGTACCCCCCACCCCCTGTTTTAGCGGTGTTCTTCTTGCTTAGCGATTAAGTTTAGTGGTTGATTAAATTAGATGGGCATGGGTATCAAGTTCGTTCTTTTGTGAGGTGGAGCAATGCTATTGATCTCTCTTTAGTTAGTGGCAACGTTAATTTATACCAGAATGCTCCGTGATTCTGGGTCACTTGCTTTACCATATTCTCTCCTTCCTTTTGGTCGAGAATGTCAAAAAGGGTTGCGCTGAGTGTCGTTTGCTTTCGTCCTTTTGATTCCTTTCCAAGGGGCATTCCCTTGGTTCGGCTGGTAATTTTCCTGCCCTAACATCGTCTCTTTCGTCTGCCTAACTGGATATGCCCTGTTTCCAATAGGATCTCCTTTGATGTCTTACCTTTCTCTGTTTTCTTTTCCCCCTCTAATGGCTGTGGAAGATGGGGTGTCGAGCTTCTATTTCATGTCAAGGGTTGGTGGGATTGATGCGTTAAGACAGTTTAAAGAGCTTAGGGATCTGGTGGGCTTTCTATTTTGGTGGAGAGAGAGAGAGAGAGAGAGAGAGAGAGAGAGAGAGAGAGAGCTTGAAGCTTGGTTGGACTGTGAGGTTGATGTTCATGGCGAAACCGTAGAGCTAGGTCTGTTTCTCTTTCAGCACCCGGCAAGAAAATAGGGGAGAAGTGCAGCTGGACTCTTCGTAATTAATTCGTTGTGGGTCCAAATGGACTTTTTAAGTAATCGGCGCGAACATAGTAACATTGTGTGCTTATACGAAGTATTTATGTGATCCGCAGTGAAATAATGCACGTGTCTGTACTATGATGAATTGAACATTAACTGACCGTGTCTCTAATGTTTAACGCAATCTGGCTGTTGTGTCTTTCTTTTTGTTAGCGATGGTGTTCTTTTTGGCCGGACTTGTTGTACGGGGAAAAGGGCTTTTTCCCTAAGGTTTATCTATATAACCTTTAGGGGAACATTGATTACATATGAGCGCCGAGTGTACGGTGCTCTGAATCTTTTTTTAGCAGCCTTTTCTTTTAATGGCTTGACATCTACTCATTCGATGGTCTTATTTTCTTTGCGCTATGTCTGATAAATTGACAGCAGTGAGGGGGATAGAATAAAACATTTTATTCGATAGCATCGCCCATTTACTTAATTCTTAAATCATGCAGTGGATCAAATTTCGTAAAAGCAAGGCATTATGAATATGTGCTGATATGAATCATATACGCACCGTTTCGAGACGGTGGGGCATCACATTCTACGAATGGAATGAGGGCGTTCCTTATCCAACTTGTGGCCCAGCCTCACAGAAATGTCCAGTGGACCTCTCCTTAAATTGAGTCTCCTTTGTCCATATGTATCGAATTTGCGGGGAGGGAGGTCGAACCTACGTGTGGCCCGAAATCAAAAGCCATCCGCAATGGGAATCAAGGACTCTCGAGAACGCGTCCCGTGTTATGCGAATCAGTGGTATATTACGTACTCCTCGGGGGCTTCGTTCGTTGCGATGATTCACAGGACGACTCCTCGAGATATCCTCCGGCCATCGACGCGACGTCTCGCCTCTGATATTGCCGAGGTATCCTCTGTTACCTTCGCAATGGAGTGGAGAGGTTCGATAATGGATGGGGAGTTTTGGAGAGGCCTAGACATTAAGAGGAGGAGATTCAACGCCCTCCATAACGTGAAGCATTTAATTTATTCCAGTCGTTTCTGATGACAGCTTTCCCTTCGCGGTCGTCCCTGGGAATCAGGTGATTTCGATACTTATCGGAATTGGTTGGAAAAAACAAAAACAAAGGTCGCTATTGGACGGATATTACGGGAAAATAAGTGCAATAAATTTATGAATTTTTTTTTTTACAATTTTCTCTTTAGAAACACACATGGTGGGTCGACCCAACATCCTGAGGCGATTAATGAATTTTGGCAGGCAATGTCTTTCTAGGCATGGTGAAGCAGAGAATCCGGGGGCGTGAGACTAGTACGAGGTGATGAAAACAAGAATTGGGTTGTTATTAGATTTAAGTTTGTTATCAATAGGCTTGTCAAACGGTGGATCAGTCGAATATTACTCGATCCAAATAGATTCATGTTCATACCATGTAGATCTAGTGGACTCGTATCCAACCCAGCCTAATTCAATCCATATTCATAAAATATTTTTATATATAAAATTAGTGAGTGAGTGAACCCAAGATCGCATAAGGGCGAAAGAGAATAAATATAGAGTTGGAGAGGTGGGTTTGCTCTTAGTAAGTTGTGAAATCGTTTTTTCGAAGAAAAAAAATAGTTGTGAACTCATTTACGATGCATTTAATATTCACATTATGTTTAAATCAAGTTATGACCTATTGAATATAATTAACCTGTACAGCAACCATGTACATCGTACATGCGTTAAAAATGTTCTTATCACCGTCTAATTACCGAACAACTTTTGGCCTATATTTTCAGTAACCCGAAGACAACCACTGCAATTCCATTACTCACGTCTGTAGTATTTGTAATTTTTCAGTATAATCAAACAAGCTCAAATATCAGACAATGACAATGACGCCTTCTCACGTTTCATTGGTCTCGGATATAGGCAACAAAATGAGAGGTAAAAGAACAAAGCATCATTCCGGATTGAAAAAAACCAGATGCAAAATTCACGTCGATTGAGCCTTATCGAGGTAGAGGCGGATTGGCGCATCGATCGCCGTTGAAGAAAACATTGCTTGAGAAGTTCCATTGCCCAGGACTTCCTTTGCAACTTATTACGAATTTCACCGTGGAACGAACGATTCCTAGCTGCCCTAGCCCTCGATCGTAGTGTTTGATCCCCCACAACACTTCCATGCTCCCGGCAAGTAACGTGGAACGACCAAGAAATTCCTCTGTCACACTTTCGATGTTCTTTAGACAGACACGAATCACATGTAGCATGTCATTTGAGAAATAACCCGGATTTTTTTTTTTTTTGCATTTACTAGAAAGAGTCTAGGTAATATCGAGCCTTAATCTAGCAACTCGGGAAAAAAAAATTTACTCATCGATAAGCAGAGTTAGAAAGAAGATTGAAAGGCAGGGCAACTCCATTCTCACCAAGCTTGGGCGGCAGCGACCAGTAGTTTGTGTTGGCGCTAGCAAATTTTTGTGCCATGGATGCTGAATCATGAGGATCCAATCCGTGTAATTTGCGCGGCGATTCAGGTTCGATATCGACACCTCAAACCCCCGAACGCTTCCTTTGCTTCGGGACCAGCAACTGCCAATTTATGCTAACCGGGCACATGTGGTTGGTGCATTGGACCGGCGATTTCCTGTTTGGGAAAAATATTTGGAATGGCAAGAAAAAATGATTCAGATTTTGAGGCGTGATAAACTCTTTAGAAAAATTATTTGCCTCGCGGTGTTACTAATGATTACTTGCAAAAATCTCAAAGATACAATAAATTCTCAAATGAGAATACCATATAATGATCCTGATATTTCTCCAAGAGTTTTAAAAGAAAATAATTGGTTTGAGATAGAAAAATAAGAAGAATTGAAGCTATATTATTGAACATAAAGCGCTGAATACATACTATCGAAACTTGCGTTTTGAAACGAAAGCTCTGAATGTACAATAGTGAAACTTATTTCAAAGGTTAAGAAATTATTTTCGAACAGACACAACCTTTAAAAGATTAAGAAGTTATGTTCGAACGTACACGGACTTCCAAAGATTGTAATAGCCATTAACATGTGTTGGGTAGAAAATAAAAATCTGGAATTAAATAACAATAAAAATAAGTGTAACTCCTTGGCGAACAGTATTTGCAGACAAAGTCTTGGCGAACAGTTTTTGCAGACAAAGTGCCAACATTTCCGATGTTGGAATTTGCCGGAGCTCCTGCAAGCTAGGCAATATTTGTCATCTCGCTCGGAAATTCATGGCTTTTCTCACTCTTTCAAGACATGAAATTCCAGACGCCGAGTCTACATAAATGCGAGTAAGACGTGGGTTGAAACTCAAGCGGCCCGAGGACTTATCTATGAGATTATTGGCACGTTGCGCCAATACATCTAAACAACATACGGCTGTCCAGCTTTGTTGAGTTATGAAGCCAATCTAGGGTTGTGAATATATAGTGAACTGTCATCTATGTGCTCTTCGATCCTTTATGGATAGGCCAACCCGCGTTCCTTCGATCAAAATCGGAACAACTCGTGTATTGACTCGATAAAACCCGTCACACAAAGTACTCAGGTAGATTTAGGCCTCAGGGTGCGGACTGATATGCAAAGTATTAAGTCAAATTTTACCAAATGTTAAGCATTATGAACAGGGAAAGGAAAAAAAAAAAGACTTACGGAGCGCACGACTTGGCATCGGAGGGCTTGCAATTGCATGAGCACGTACCGCACGGGATCTTCAGCCCCCGATCAGAGGACAAGGACACGCAACAGGGTGGCTTGTACCCTCGCGGCGGAGCGTGGCAGCACACCACCTGCCACGACACTGAAGTGCCAACATTGGTGCGATGAATCATACGTGCGGATGTATGTTATTACGGTTGATATTGTATTTTGAATAACCTATTAAAATCTGTCATGTTGTCATGTAATTACGCATATCAATATCAAAATGTCTCCGGGTCAATTACTTCTTTGACTTATGGCAGCTGATATTCACTTGACGTAAATCTTTCTACCATGAACTTACTCAATGCTTGAGTGACCCTCCTCCGATCTGGAGACAAGAATCTGGTGGGTCGCACGATCTTCGCACTCGAGCAAGAGTACCCGCCGCCGGGAGCTGTCAGAGTGTAGTTCTTGGGCATCTGCACTGTCTTGTTCGTCGTTCCAGCATTCCCAATGGAGATCTGGAACTCCGCCGTTGACTTTCGAGCATCCTGGAGCTGGGTCAACAGGACTCCCCCCTTGCAACAGCCGGCGATCTGGTCCGTCAAGGGCACATCAGCCATCAGATCAGCAACGGTCGGGCTGCGCATGCAGGACGCCGGTATGTTACCCTTGAACGAAGAGCAATCTCCTCGGGGCAGTGGGCGTGCCCCGACCACGCTCCATATGACCTCCCTCCGCGCCCACGTCCACCCGAGTCTCCAGCCAGGCTCCATCACCGTCCGATATTGCTGGTAGTTTGTGATGTTGACTAATGCCTGCGATGAACCGCATCAGCACCCTCCAGTGACTCTAAATCCGAGACTGAAATGCAGGGGACAGAAACCAACTCACCACGTCCCACCGCACGGTGATGTTGCCATTAAGGTCAAGGGGACGGTCGCCGCGAGTGCAGGCGAAGATTGCCGCGTGCGAGAGGAGACACAGCAATGGAGTCCGGAGGATGGCCTCCATTTTCTCTACAATGTGCTCCAAGTCTCTAGCGAGATTTTGGGATCAATTTACCGCCACGAGATTTCATAATCCAAGAGTCAAACTTCCTTTATATTTTTAACAAGCTTTGTCGGATCTCAATATGAAATTTTGTGAGACCATAGACATTTAATGCGAAAATTACTCATCTTTACGTGCTAGTTAGAATTTAATTTAAAATCAGGAGTTCGGAAAAATTTGAATGAAGAATGACTTTATGCTCTGATACCATCCTATAGATTACGCAAGAGAGAAGGTAATTTTATTGAACCGCTATTAATTATTCTAAAGCTCAAACGATTTAAATGAAAGTATGATTTGATATTTAAAGGGTTTGAATTCTCCACCAAAGTAATGCCATTGACATTCACCCGTCATTAGTCTCGATCATGTCCACATTTCTCGACGGAAAGTACCCCTTGAATTCCTCATGAATCAGATTGAATGAGCACCAAAACGAATGGAATCTTGCACCTTGAAATGTGTGAGATTATGTGTCTGATTTCCAACAATTTCGGGTCAAACCACGATGGGGTTGATTTTTTGCGAATTCCGATTGTCGAGGTGGATGACTATTCTTTGGTTGATTGGAATGCGGACATAATTTGATACGCATAAACTACTTTGGAACCTTGCCAGATCGCTAAATGAAAACTTTCGTCGAGTCCTAAACGCTAAGCAGGATCTGGTGAAATTGGGCGATGCATGATTCTATCCGGTGCTATCAGTTTGCTTTATTGTAACCCAGAAACTAGGATTTAATAAAAAAGATCCTAACAATTAAAGCAAGCTGGATTGGTTGGGTTGATTCAGTTGGCTCGTACATTTACTATTGCGAACCGGAATGTTCTCTACGTCTCATGTAAAGCCATGTTTCATTTTGGTTATCCGCTCAATCACCTGCAAAGTAGTAGTTCGATCGATTGCAACTTGCGCAAGTTCGGGTTTGGAGAGTGATCTTTTATCCTGACTCGTGCCTTCAAACTGAAGCTGAAGATGGCGCCTCGGCACTTCGGCCCCCTCGTGTCCGCCCGTTGCCCAAATAGACGGATGGTTTAGGTATGGCAATAGTCCTAAATGTTTCATACATTGGTCAATTGAGTTTCAAACGTTTGAATTTGATCGGTTCTTCTGAAATGGATAATCAAGCCCTCATCACATTTGCCAGGAAAATTATGAAAAAAAAAGTCCTAAACATTTTGCTCTTTAATCAATTTGCTTATAAACCTTTTAAGTTTGCCGATTCGGTCCTAAACCTTTTCATCTTTTGTCAATTTAGTCGTATTGGCTGAAAATCACTAACATCATCGTACATGGCATCACCAGCGCTGATATGGAAAATATTTAATATTATTTTACTATATTTTGAATATTTTTTCTGTTTTTCCTTTTCCTTTTTTTCGTTTTCCCCCCTCCACCGGACCTAAAAAAAAGAAAGGAAAAATGAAAAATAAACAGAAATATTAGAATACTTTTAGCTTTTAAAATTCAATGTTCTCTGTTATTTTCATAATTTCAACGTCTAGAATTTAATTGACCAAAAATAGATATCTAGAACTCAAATGACTAGTGAGGACCACGGATTCACGTACAAATAGTTTCCTTCTCGAGCCATATGTCATTAGCGGGGCGTTCCCGACCAGATCATTTCCTCGTCTATGTCAGTAAGAATCAACATGAAACCATTTGTTCTGTACTGTTTATCTCGATAAAGGATGGGCTTCTAGGCTCTACTAGGGTCGATTTCGGCGAGCAACCTTATGAGAATAAAAAAGTGGCGTTAGGCTGGTTTGGAAGGGTTGATGGCATATGTTGGACGTTAAAGGCAGAACTATGGACAGCGATTCGAGGCCATGCTGCGCTTGAGAACACATTTGCGAAGTCTTTTGGACAGTTACAGGCACCTGGGCCGGCGATTGCTAAAGTGTTTGGTAATGAATTTTTGGAGTCCATTTGGCCAATGCTAAATTTTCCAAAGTCTCCTAAAAAAACACCTTTATCTGAATGCCATTACTCACTAGCATTGAACATTCAACATTTTCGAGAAATGCTGGACCCTAGACTTTATTACACTTTTCATTCCAATTTCCCCCTCATTAATTTCTCGTATTCCAATTGTACTCCCATGTTGTTGCTCACTGTGCCAATTGGTCACTCAAGGACAGTCATGGAGGGTCGAATGTCGGGTTGATAATCAACGGTCGACGACAGCCGAGGACAGTCAAAATCTGAACGGTCCATGCGAGATCTGGAGAATCGACGATTATCGAAGCTCGCTAATTGTTGGCAATGGTCGTTGAGGCCCGCGCGATGCAGGCCGAGGGTTGCAAGATGTTCATGCTCAATTTTTTTTAAGCCCTACTCGATAGAGTCGAGCATGCCCTAGTCAAGCACGGCGGAGTTGAGACCGGCAACTCGTCGTTCTCGTCAGATGCAACTTCCCTGGGGTTGCGCAATCTTTGCAATGATTGTCGCCAGAATTTCCAGCTTCGCTTGAGTTGTGTCATTATTTGCCATTTTTGCTTTTGTTTTCCTTTGAACCAAAGTTCCTTATGCAAATAGTGTTTACAAATTATTATTTGGATTTCTTGGAATCCCTTGAGCCTAAAAGCAAATAGTGTGATGCGGAATCAAGCCATCGAATAATAAAGTAAATTGAACATGATAATAAATTAGACATCAAATTTATGTGGTCCAATTGATGCAACCTACATCCACGGGAGAGGAGCACCGAATTCCTGTAGATCAAGCGATACAACAAAAAAGTCACCCAAACCTCTTAACATTTTTGTATCCTCAACTACACTCAACAACAAACACAGTGTTTGGATTCACAAATTCCCACAAAATAAAATCACAATCTTGCAAAGAAATTCACGAATCTTGTGAAAGTTTTATTGCTTCATCGCGTAATTTACGGAAAAGTTGTCTCTTAAATATACTCTTCATGAAAAAGACCCATTTCTTATATATAGAGACAAGTGTTGGATACAAAAGAAGAAATCACACCTATGAAATCTTTGTCAAACTAGGAAACCACCCAAAGTTAGATGTTATTCAGGGATTTCCGATTTATGAACCGAATTTCCACTTCTTCTTCTTGGGTTGGGAATTCCACTTCTTCAAATCCCACTATTTGCATGCAAACTACTCAGATCAAACCCAGTTCAAGGAATTTGCAGAAAAATTATCAGAAAACTTAAACTTATTGTAATTGTGTCGATTCATTCATTAACATTTTTTTTTGTCAATTGAATCCAAAATCTTTTATATTTTGTCGATTCGGTCCATTTGAAAAACTTTAGCCCATTGATGTTGACGTGGACACTGACCAATTCTACCTCAGCTGACGTGATAATTTTTAAATTTTTTTTTCCAAAATTATTATTTTTTATTTTTTATGTGTTTCTTATTCTTCTTCCATTCCGATCGCCAGATCGGTGACTGGCCAAAGACTAAGGTTGGCTAAGCCAAGCTTGCCCAAATTTGGCGAAGCTCGACCTCACCGAGCGACGGCGAGTTGGAACCTCCCCAGATTTGGGTGAGGACGACCTCGTCGGCCCTCGCCTTTGTCCAGTTGCCAATCTAGCGACCGGCCGGAGGAAGAAGCAGAGGAGAAAAAAAAAAGAGAAAAAAAATGAATAAATCATTTAAGTCAGCGTCGATGGTTAAAATTGGGCGGATGGACTGAACTGAAACAAGTGCAAAAAAGCTTCGGGGCTCAATCGATAAATAATAAAAATAAATGAAAACGGAATTAACACGATAAACAATAAATTTAAGAGTTTTATCTTAAAAAAAAAAATTGTCCGCAATATTCCAAAGGGTTTCAAGTAGTCGGCCCTCAGCGCTCATATCCCCGAATAAAAGTACCGCTGGCGACGTCTACTCAGATATGGTCGTGGGCAGTTCAGTTCAGCGTACAACTTGCAAGTCTTTCCAAGCGATAGGATACGTGAAAGTCAGAATCACAAAAGTTCATTATAAGTTAATGGGGGTGGTGACAAACAAGGCCATTTCGTTGGGTCCGCCGGGGGAGCACAGTGCATTTTGTAGTGGGAACCTGTGCTTCGGAACGTGAACGTGAATGATTTGAAAGTTTTTGGGAATTGACGTGTGCATCGTTTTCTCATTCCATCTTTTATCAGTGATCCTGCCATGGACACGTCAAGAGCCTGGGACAACCCATCGGCTCGTTTTCTTGTATTTATGAACCCATTATGGATCTTCATTAGATCACTAGAACGTGACGATTCTGTCGTACTACTTAAAGTCTATGCATCGGGCCTCCAAATTATCTTCTTTTGTGCATGCGTCGTACATCATTCTATATGGAAGCAAGTTGAGCCGTCAAAATGAAAGGTGTCTCCATTTAGAAGTAGGAGCAACGACATTGCCCGAAATTCCCTCGTAATTACTATTTGCATGTACCTTTCTCGTGATAAATAAGCTTCTGTGAAACCATTATTTCGAGAAGTGATGCTAACAAATTGACATGCGTGCACAATTAAAGGGCGACTGCCTATGCCAAATATGCCAATGTGTATCAAATGGAAAGATCAAGGTTGCTCGTGGAAACCATTTTTCTTCCGGTAACGCATGGCGTGCCCGTTTCGCAAATGATGCGAGCTCGTTCGATTTTGCGGACGATGCTATTCCATCGCTGTTCTTATTGAGATATTGATGTTTCTCAGTTTCAAAAGTAACCTTATCTCAAAGGAGAAAAAAGGGAATAATTACATGAAATGATTTTGATTCATCTGTTAAGTTTATTTAAATTTCGTAAAAATGAAGAATTGTTGATTTATGAAATACTCACGGTTATATTGAGTTCAAATTTAATATACAAGAGATGCATTGGTCACTTGTTAATCATCTTCAATTATGTTCATGCATGGCCATAATGTATAATGTGTATTTCAAATGTATGTTTAGGATTTTATGGAATCGTTTGGTTAATTTTGAAGCTAATTACGAGTTGTACTAGTTTGAGGCTACGCCGTACTCATTTTCCAGTGAGACAACCTTTGCTTTTGCCGCAAGGACAAGTACGTGCTGAGCAATCCCGTCTCGGCTTTGATACCGCCATAGGCAGCCTTCTACCACAAATACAATGTCGTTCGTTCCGTTCCGGTCACGGAATCGCGGGCTATTCACCTCTCGTCGACGGCTTTAAAATGCGTTGTTCCAGTTTGAAGTTGATCGAGATTTATTTACCAGCGTAATAGCTCAAGCGCGAGCTATGGGAAGATCGGAGACACGTATCAATCCTTAACATTTCCAACTCACGATAAGACTTGGGACCCCGGGTTGAGCATAATGCGAGTCGCTTCGTCTATTTCAATGAAAAATTACCCCAAAAATCCTAAACATGCTGTAATTATGTTAATTAAGTCTTAAATCTTTTTTTTTTGGCCAATTGAATTATAAATATTTTGTACTTGTGCCAATTCAAACTATCCAACCAGTTTTGATAAAAAAAAAAATCCAATGACATGGATGATGTACATCCTATATAGAGCAAGTGCTGGCGAGGTTGCCCTTGTCGGCCTCTAGCGAAGCTTGCCCATGCCTCTCCTGCCTCTGGCGAAGCTCGCCTCATTGTCACTGGGTTAGGTCAACCTCACCATGCCTAGGCGAGGCTTGATCTTGCCAACCTCCCCTGGTGAGGTTCGATCTCGTTGTCTCTGGGCAAGGTCAAGTTTTGCCAATGGCCAAAGGGTTAAATCTTCGCCACAGACCAACGAGAGGAAAAAGGAAGGGAAGGAGGAAAAAAAGATAAAAGATAAGATAAAAAGGAAAACTAAAAGACAAAATCAAACAAATAAAAAAAAATATTAAGAATTATCTATATCAGAGCCGATTGCGCCACATAAGACGATATGTGTTCATGTCAGCGGTTTCTGATCAAAATTGACCGGAATACCCGAATTATCATAATTACAAAAGATTTAAGACTCAATTGGCAAAAAAAAAAAGAGACTAAATTAACACAGTCGCAATGGATTTATGATTTTTTGGATAATTCTCTCCCTATTTCAACATATGCTATTCTCAATTCTCATACTAGCATTACAAAACCTGAGGCGCACGTAAGGTTACAGCGATGCGAAACATACTCAGTTTTCTCACACTAATGAACCGAACATCGTGCCGAGCTATAGTGCCGCTACTGATTGATGGGTCTGTCCGCGCGCGCGACCGACTTGATTGACACCAAACGAAACCAACAAAAGCAGGAAATGGCCACAGTGAATTCGCAAAACAACCTCAGAGAAGTGGACATACGCAAGATGGCTTTAGGTCGCGTTGAGTCTTTTCCACTTGGGAGCTTCAGGACCCCCCAGGGCCAACCCCCCCTCCATTTCGCCACATGATTTGTTCTGTTTCCCCTGACAAATTGAATTGCGACCAGCCCGAAATTTCTTGCTTTCTGCGTGTTTCATTCCATCCATCTCTTTCTCGGACCATCGGCTGACAGCTATTAAACACTATCGTCTGGAAAAAAAAAAAAAAAAGGTTCATTGCGAGTACTATTCTTGCATTACCGGAGCGATCCGAGAGTCGAGAGCTTTCACTGAACGATCGGAGATGAAGGTACACTTACCGATTCCCAAATTAATGTTTGTTAGGTCCCCAAACGGTCGATGGATTAAATGTTCTGTTCCGGTATCTGCAGTTACTCGGTTGGATGCACCGCAAGTTACGGCACAACGGCCACGAGCCACTCAAGGATTTTGGCGCCACCCTAGGTATGTCCAGGCGCGCGAGTTCTTGTTTATCTGAAGTGGGCTCATCAACAGATTGCTCTGAGTAGGTGCGGATTCGGTCACAATGTGTGTAGCCCGGTCGAACTTCGACGGAGTTGCCAAGTGCTGATCTCACAATCATAAGAACATTTGCATGAATTGACTTAAATAGGGCGTACAGCAATCATACTCTGAAGAAAGGCTCCAATGAGGATGATAACGTTGATGCGATTTACTACTTCTTATGGCAATGCCACAGTAATTAGCGGCTATTCGAGAGGCCGAGATCACGGGTTAAGAGATTTGTTGAACATTAGAGAGTTTTCTCTCGATCACGTAAAAATCATAGCCCGACCAGCATGAAAGTGCCTTTCCTACTTAGAAACTCTCACTGGTAGATCCTAGTTCTTTCCGGCGTATCACCCGGGCTTATGCTTCTAATCGTCTTTCAGGACAGCCATCTCTAGATGATCAGAAGTTCTCTCAGAGGCGAAGCTGCGGCGCCGAGCACCTCAAACAGTCTCAGCGCGAACTCCTTCGAAAGTCCTTTGCCGACCTGGAATCGGCCATTTTGCAGGATGAAGAACACTACAAAGAAGAGCAATCAGCAGCTGAGATAACCGACCTTTTCCACGGTTTCCTAGCGATCGGTACCCTTGGTTCGGAGCCCGCTCTCATCCCTGATCCCTCAACTCCGGCTTTCTCCTACTCTCTGGAGAACATAACCGAGAAAGAAACCGAGGTGACCGAGAACGATCTGAAGCTGATCACTGAAGAGCTGGAGAAGGTGCTTGCAGCCGAGGCGAACAAGGATGAGTGGGGCAACCAGTCATCCGGGAGGAACAGCCACGTCAGCATGGGGAGGAGCAGCCACGGGAGCACAATCACGCTCGGCGGGAAGGCGGAAGCGCAAGATACCAATTCTAGCAATGGGAGTGCCGTGTGCCCGCTTCAGGGCTACTTGTTCGGCTCTGCAGTGGAGGTGTTGGAAGCGCCTAAAGCGGATAAGAAGGAGCACAGGACATCGCTCGGAGAGCTGTTCCAGAAGACCAAGATGGCCGATGAGGACTACGGGTACGGCAAAAAGGATTGGGACGGTTCGATGGTGCATTTCGTCAAGAAGAAGCTGAAAAAGAAGGCCCTCCAAGCAAATCCTGTAGCCCGGAGCTCCGCATTCGACGCAGGGACGAGTTCCGATTCTGGTTCGGCTGAGACTAAGCTACATAAGGTACGCGTTTTTAGTAGCGAGCTGTCACGTTAGGTATTCGCAGTGCATATACTACACACATTCTCTTACACACTTGTCAGTACTCTCACGAATCTGAACCGACATAGGAATAGACTCCAAGGTAGCATTAGATACTGCCCCGCTTGCCAAGCAAAGGAATACATCATGGTGGTCCTTCAAAGCATACAAAATTGCTGCATTCTAGAGAAGCTTGATTCAGGTAGCCACATCTTCCTCGTTACTGTGTAGATCCTGCATATGTTCCACAAGAAAGTCCACCCTGAAAACTCGGCTGCGGCAAAGAAGTCCCGCGAGCAGCAGAAGATTGAAGTGAAGAAGAAAGCGACAAAGAGCAGTGGGCGCGACATTGGTGACCAGGTCCTTCCTGACGATGACATCGTGATGGTCCCCGAGAAGATCCTCCTCAAGGAAAAGATCCGCCGCCGCAGGAGCCAGTCGAACCACAACTGGATTGAGCTCTCCGGCGATGAATCCAACGGGAACAGGGAGTGCTGGATCAAGACCGATGCGGATTGTAAGTTGCTGTGCCTTGCTCATCCTATCTTTCGTTCTGTAAATGCGAATTTTTCTGTATCGGTGAATTTCAGTAAACTTACTTAAAATTTACCTACTCGTATGTGAAATTACTAATTTAACTTAGTTATTTATCAAATTTTTTCCGATTAAGTTATCAAGTAATTATGAATTTCCAACTTTTTTTTGGTTTCTTTTAGTTTACCATCTTTTCCATTGGGGTACTTAAATTTAAGCCAACCCAATAGATGTTAATAATTACGTAACATAGGTAGTACATTTAAGACTTTGGTAGGAAGGTAATAGAAGTTAGTAAAAGCACATAATTCCTTTTTCAGATATAAGATGATGAATCAAAAAAAAAATCTACATGAACATCAACTCAAAAGGAGTTCAAAGATAGTTCATAATTTATTGTAAAGAAGTTGGTAGCCAAGGCAAATAAAAGTCGTAACTCGATAAACAGGACAGTTGGCAAATTGAACGATCAACCAGAAGTCAATAAGTAATTAACTCATAGTTGATAATTTAATAAGATAAATTTGATAAGTTAAACGAAAAATGGTTGATAAATAATATAGAATTAGTAGATTCGAAGGATTCGGGATTCCACCATGAATGGAGTTATTCAAATTCGAACTAATTAGACTCACATCCTTGACAAAATTTCCAATCGATCCTAAACATATTATACAAATGTTGATTCAATCATAAACCTTTACATGATTCCCTTATGCAATCCTCTTGGCTAATTTTTTTCGAAAATTGCTGACATGGCAATTGCCATGTAGGACAGTCGACTATAATTGGATCTTTATGTGAGCAATTTTCAACAAAAATTGACGAAATACATTGAAACTTCGAACAAATATTTATGATCAAACTAGCGAAATTAAAAAATTTAGGATCAAATTGACATTTAATGCAGTAAGTTTAAAACTAATCAGATAATATTTTCTTTTTCTTCTCTCTATCTTTAGTCATCGATCTTATTGAATACGAATACTTTCTCTATGGCTGCAAAGAAAAATAAATCATTTATCCACCACTTTATACAATAGTTATATAATATAATTCCTCTTTCACAATATCATGAATATCTTACTCCTTTTTTCCAACACCTTAAAAAATAGAAAAAATTCAAAAAGGGCCTCAAGTGTCTTTATTTTTTTAAATAATGACCTGAAGTGAATTTTATTTCAATTAAGGGTCGAAAGTGCCCTGATTGTGTTAAAGAAGGGCCTAAAATGGTTATAGTTGTTTCAAATAAGGGCCTGATCTTGTCGATCGGCCGGCTGGCCAAATTTTTCGACCGATCGAATGTACTTTTGTAAAAAATATAAATTTTATCTAATTTTTTATTAAATTTAATTAAAAAAGAGAATTAAGAAAAAAAAGAACAAAGCCAGGAGGCTTTTGACTTCCCGCCTACGCCGCCGCCCCACCACCATGTTGTTCTTTTTTCAATTTTTTTTTTGTATTTTTAAAATTTCTTGCAAAAGGGAAAAATAAAATAAAATAATAAATGTCCAAAATGTCCCCACCTAAAATGACTTAATCTCATTTTTTGAGATTAATATAATCACTTTAGGTCCTTATTTGAAACAATATGCACCTCAGGCCCTTCTTTGACACAATCAAGGCACTTCAAGTCCTAATTTGAAACAAGATTCACTTCATACTCTTATTTGAAAAAAAAAATGAGGACACTTGAGCCCCTTTTTTGAAATTTTCCCTAAAAAAACACTCAAAATTGCCAAAATATTTTCTACAAATTCAAAAAATAATCTATTTCTATATACATATAACTTCACAAACAATTGACCAAACGTCTCAGAGCTTACCAAAACTTGGCAGAGCAATTGTTACGAATGTGCATCGTAAAAAAAGTTAGCATGGCAAACAAAAATGATCATTCCATTGGAAATTGGGTTAGCTTAAAAAGAACAAATAATAATTGGGAAGCAACTCAAATAATAATTGCTAACAGGAAATAATTAAGTTATTAACTTGATTGAAGAAAAGTTGCTAAGTTACTCAACTTAATGTCGGTAATATAAGTGATGAATATCGATATTGATAAGCTTGAAAGCAACTAATAATAATTGATAAGCAATTCAAATAAAATTTGGTAAATCAGAGTAGGTTCGTAACTTAATCGAATAAAAGTTGCTAACGCAAATAGATGTTGGTAATTTTATAATATAGTCAACATAATCAGAGAACAATTGGTATTTACTCTAATTGTGGTTAGCAATGTCTAAAAAGGGGGTGGTGAATTCAAATGGTTAGTAAGGTAAATAAAAGTAATAACTCAATTAAAAAAAATTGGTAAGCTTAAAAAAACGAATGAGGACTGGTAAATAATTCAAATAAAAGTTGGTAACTTAATTGAAGAAAAGCTGCAAGGTTAGCCAATTTCTAAGAGGAGTCGGTAAATTTGATGAGCTAGTAAGCAATACAACAAAAAGTCGTCAACTCGATAGAAAAAACTAGGAAACAACTTACATGAGCATTGGTGAACCTAAATATGAGTCGTATAAACAATTGTTGGTAAATCCATATAAGGTTAAGGACAAGGTTAGTGTATCCGCAAGAGTCATATATAAAAATTAGTAAAAGATACCGACATTTGATATATTAAAATTGATTTATTTTTCATGTCCGTCTTATATCTAACTTTTCACATCTCTCTTTCAGATTTTTACTTTATCTCCTTATGATATATTAAAATTGATTTTGTTATGTCTGTCCTATGTCCGACCTCCCTCCCCCCCCCCCCCAAAAAAAAAAAAAAAGAACAGTAGATAGTTGGTAAGAGTAACTTAGTCCGAATAACTCGGTGAGTTACTCATATAAAAGTTGATAAATTCATCTAGAAATTGGTAAATTCAGGGCGTTAGTAAGAATTAAGACAGGTAAAATTCAGCAAAAGATAGAATAATTACGTAATTTGTGAACAGTCAATAAGTTTTGGTAATTTCATAGAAGTGTCGATATATAACTAATAAATTATCGGGAAACAGGTGATCAACAATCTATTTTACCAACAACTTTTATAGTACAGCTTCCTTGGGTCAGCCGGGTTCCGAGTCTCAAATATATAGACAACTACACCTGCACTGCACTGCACTGCAGATACTCCCTGTTCGACCTGGTCTCCATGCTTCTCTTCACATTCGACCCTCGAGAGCATCAAATCTCATTGGCATATAAAACTTTCTCGGACTCTCCCACACTCCCGAAAGAACTAAAGCTCTTTCGTTTGATAATGTGGTTTAAATGCAGATCTAGTGCTGGAGCTCTGAAAGCAGACAGAAGGCCGTCGGGACGGTCCGATCCGAGCGCGGAGAACATCGGCGACACGTGGCTCGTTTCCGACCTTTGCAGCCCTTTTCTTTATGCACTTACTATTATCGATAGCGTGCGAGCGACATACGAAGAGATTTTAAGTTGGACATGTAAAAAATAAAGAAAGAGGGGTGTCTCCCACTCTCGAAACCTGCTTCCTATTTCTATGCACTTACTATATAGAATGCATTATGATGATCGTTTGCTGGGTGTACTTATTAATGCCTGAAAGTTGTTATTGTCCATGTGCTAGTTTCAAAATCTCACTTGCTCATTCTCATGATTCTTAAGCATTAGAAGCCCAATGTGTCGAGGACGAATTGTGTGGGGGGTTTGCGCTATTGAAAATGCGCAATAGAAGTCCGATACTTTCATCAATGGGAGATCCCAAGAGTGAGCCCAAATCCGAGCACATCTAAATCCAGTTGGACTCATCTTTTCTGATCAAAAGCTTAAGTTAATTATATGACAAATATAATATATTAACTGCTCAAAATCACATCAACTCTTCGATATGAGACATTTCTAACACAATCTATACATGTATGTTAACATGGGTGTCGTAAATAATTACCCTAAATATAGATTGTTTTATAAAGTTGGTTTAATTGACGCGAGAAAAAGTCCTTTTGAAAGGTTGAGTATGAAAATAATCAATCTATCTTAATGCCGAGCTACAATTTGTCACGTTACGAGATTAATCAATTATTTTACATGGGTTAGTGATATCAACACTGTTGATCTATCCCAAAATCACTGAGGCAAGGATCATACTCATTAGCCTAAAAACATCACCTAGACTCGCTTTTTCTTTAGGGATAATCATGCAAATAGTCATTGAACTCTGCGTCAATGTGCAATGTGGCCATAAATATTTGATTTGTTCAATATGATCTCTGAGCTTTTGATAAATGTTTAATTTAGTCTCCAAACTATTATATCCTCAGATTCAATCTAGTCCCTGGATTTGTAGTCAATGGACTCATTTTTTTTTCAAACAATGGACTAAATTAGACAAGTATTAAAAGTTTAGGATCACATTGAATAAATTCAAAATTCAAGACCACGTTACACATTAGACAAAATTAGGGCCGCCGGACCTCAACCAAAAAATTTAAAATTTGAACCGGACCGGTCCGTCCGGTAGGCCTGGCCTAAAAGTTGTGATGTTCAAGCCCATGGAGGTGACGATGGTCCATGAGAGCCGATGGGCCGTAATGCCCGTAATACTACAAACAAAGCCCACTCGCTCGCCGAGCCGAGCCCTCGGCCCCCGAGCGCCGATGACGTCATCTCCCGCCATTTTCCGCCTTTGGTGCTACCTCGCGCGCGCTAATCTAGAGCGAGCAGAGAAGAGATCAGGAAGAACGAGAGAGAGAGAGAGAGAGAGAGATGCAGAGCCTTCGAACGCGGAGGGTTTACCACCAGAACGACGCCGTCTCCACGCTTCCTCTCTATCGCTCAGCTCCGTCACTCGAGGTCAGGCTCGAGGACTTCGAGGCTTTCGCCGTCGATCGCCTCCGAGGTACTTCTCTCTCGGTAAATCTGGCTCTCAGATTTTCTTTATCTTGGTTCTCCAGGAATTTCCATTAGATGTCACTGGCTGTTTAGCAAGTAGAACTGGTTGATTTCATTCGTATCGATGGCTTTTTCTTTCTCGAGCATATTCACATGAATTTGTATTAATCGGTCTATACGTAGTTCTTAAGGCGATCTCCGATGGATTATCCCGAGGAAAGAAGCCCAAGGAGATGGAAAAGCTGGTAAGGCGGGGAAAAAATTCTGTAGACTAGTTCATTTTCCATGGCATTGTGTAATTAAGCTTGTTCACGTAGCTACAATTGCTTATCAGTTTGGAGTTCTATAGGTTGATGAGCTGTGGAAAACGCACATGGAGCACCCTAAGCTGTCGGAGGCTGTCAACAAGGATGTCATCTCTCATTACGTCCTGCGTCTCGTGTACTGTAGAACGTATGATTCCGCTGTGCTGCGCTAGTTGCCTAATTTACGTAATTGATTTGGTTGTGTTTAACTTCTATTCAATGGTTTTTTCCCTAGTGAGGATTTACGGAAGTGGTTTCTCTCAATGGAGACGACGCTCTTCCGATACCGTTTCAAGCTTCAAAGTGCAGAAGCTCAGGTAGACACTAATCTTTTTTGTGCATCACCATGCTTTTAATGCTGAAGTAGGGTGACTGACCAATTGCATCCCTCGCTAATTTCTTTCAGAGAGCACTTATGGTTGATCTTGACCTCCCCTACAAGGCAGTTAATTCTTCAGAATTTGAGGTAGGTGGATACCCTTTACATGGTGGGATTATGACAATATAGTGAGTTAATGGATCACAAGTTTAGATATTCCAGCTTTCGTGCTCATATTGTTTGATAAGAAACATAGAAGTTGAACAAACCCTTATTTGCCACAATATGTCTACTTGCTTGAACCTTCCTCAAAGACTGTTAAAGTTTTACTGGTCTGTTATCTTGCAGAGCGTGAAGGATAAATTGAGCCAGGTTGCACAATCCATTGGTCAGCCTCCCACAACAGGTGCGATAATTTTGATAAATTTCTGTTTATTAACATTTTTCCTTGAGTTAAATACCCATACTACAAATCATGTTTCAGTCATAATGCAGCAATGCCTTCAGAAAAGAATGTCTCCAAGAGAAATTTTTTAGATTTTGCTATTCCCTAAAGGCTTGCGTCAGGATGTCCCTGTAACATGTCTGTTCAGTCTCCAGTAAAGTGAGCAATGGCCAAATTCCGAGAGAAAAGCTTGGTTGAATTTGAGGATATTCATCTAATCTTCTGTCCAAAGTCATTAATCAATAGCTATTAATCATGTATAATTTATCTCTTGTTGAAACTCTAACCAAATTTGTTTAACCTTTCTCTGTTCCAGCGGATGCTATATTTTACAAGGTGAGGTTAATCTGACTTCACTTCATCTATGTTTCTTTCTAATGAAATTCTGATTAATTGTGTTTTACTCAGTTTGATGTTAATACATGTTAGCTTGTCTAGATACTTGTTTCGAAGATCTTCGATTGAACGTGCAACAAATTATTCGTTGAGTCAAGTACCACAAATCTATGAAAGGATGAGCGTCTTTATTGAGCATCTCGAGAGCGAGACTATATTGGCTGGCTGTGATTGGCCTTTTTACTTACCTTTGTCTCAACCTGATGAAGGTACCTTTTGAAGAAGTTCCAGAACTTGTAGCTAGCCGCAGGGTGTATATTCATCAAGGAAATGCATATGTTGCTATGAATCAGGTGACACAAAATGTTCTTCAACTTTTGATATGCCATATCACTGTCAACTTTGTTCGGTTGTCTGATGGGTCTATGATGTTATTTTATTTCCCTCAGGTTGTTTCATTTGTTGTCACACAGTTCCGTAGTTTTCTGTCAAAGGCACTCATCCTGACAAACAGGTGATTTTTATCTGTCATGGTTAAGCTTGCCAAATTTTCATACCTACTTTTTAGCCAATCATTGGTCTTAAAGATAACAGTATGGGTAGCTTATGCTTTGACAAGCGAATCTCTTTTTTTGACTTCGCCCTTTGCATTAAGATTGAAAGAAAACAAAGAAACAGGTTGCATTCAGCTAGGGCATTTTTCAGATGCAACAAATTGGCTGCAAAGGCTTCGCATGTGGTTTTACCCAAAAATGAGGTTCTCTTGATATAACATTTCAACATCATCGCTCTCCCTATAAAACAATTATGTTGGCCTAATTCTGAAGGCAATTTAAAAAGGTCCTAGTAGGGAACAACTATTACAAGAAGTCAATGAAGATAGAAGCTATCTGAATTCTAAGTGATAGTGCATTTTCAACTAAAATAAGAAATGAAAATGATGGCGGAGATTACATAGTGTGTTTTAAGAGCATCTAATTCTTTCTGATATTTGGTGAATGACAGTTTTTGTATCATGTTAGATGCTGCTGCTTGCTTGGGACTTGGTAAGGAGACACGGTGAAATTGCTGACTCTGTCAAATTGTACTTTTGCTTGCAGGAAATGGACCTCGTCTGTCAAAGAACAAGAGAAAGATCGCTTGACCCCTGTAAGTGTTGCCCAGAAGTAACAATGCTATATGAAAAAAGTAAAGATGCTATGTCTATCTATTTTATGCATGGCCTGAGACCTTTTCGCCATTTTTATTTTTGGCATAACAACATTTAGATTATTGAAGAGTTGTCAACGAGCTACTTGGGTCCTGATTATTCACAGGTATCCATACCTTTATTTGAATCACCTTTTGAATCTTATTTTAGAATTTCTTACTTGCTGACTTTGAGGAAGTGCATATTCAGCCAAGAGAATCTGCTGAAATTTCACTAAAAGATATAGATCATTTGGCTAAGAGTTCATTCCCTCTCTGTATGCGTCA
This sequence comes from Rhodomyrtus tomentosa, assembly GCA_028455895.1. Classification (NCBI taxonomy): domain Eukaryota; kingdom Viridiplantae; phylum Streptophyta; class Magnoliopsida; order Myrtales; family Myrtaceae; genus Rhodomyrtus; species Rhodomyrtus tomentosa. The sequence continues at coordinate 45,192,560 of JAPCWY010000005.1, forward strand.
CCTTTATGAAAAGGTGCGTGTTATAGTTCTAAAGAAAAGCTCTCTACTCTGCTGCTGCATCTCAAACTTTTGCCCTCTTCATCTCCCTTAATTCCTGTTTTTGGTCTAAACTGCAGTTGAAAGAAGACCATCATCTAAAGCATGGAGGGAGAATGCAATTAGGTCTCTTTCTCAAGGTTAATTAAAATTTGGCATTTTATGGTTATTTGAAACTGTGTCTCTTCATATCTAAATAGGTAGAAAAATGCACGGTAGCTGCGATGCATGATAATCACTTTAACTTTGCTTTAAGAATTAAAGTTTCCAGTTGACATGTTATTTGTCATATCTTGACATCCTATGAATACTTTTATTTAATTATGTCTTGAGTTTGAGCTCTTAATGGAACATGATCCATGTAGGTTTATTGATTTGAGAAGGGTTTCCTATTATGAATCAAAATACTATATAAATGGGAAGTGATTATTTTTCGTAAATAGCATCTAAGGGACTGAGTGTTCTAGCCAATAAATCTCATGTAATATTTGTGCGTAATTTTATGAGATTGAGAGATTGTCTCATAAGGAATTATAGGCTAAACACTTCGAGTGTTGTAATGCGGCTGAAAAAATATTAAGAGTGTTTGAGTGACTCGAGTATGGTTGTAATCTTTGTTCTATAGCTTAATCTATAGTGGAATCTTACGCTGCTCTCCTCATGGAATAAGTCCCACCAACCGAACTGCGTAAATCTAGTGTCCAATAAATCTTGTGATAAGATTTGTAAATTTTTTTGTGAGATTAGGAGATTGCCATGTAAAGAATTATACGGCTAAACACTGTGAGTTATCTAATTGGGTTTGGGAAAGTGTTTGAGTGATTCGATTATGATTGTAATCTTTGTTGTATCAACTTAATCTAGAGTCGAATCTTGTGCTCATCTCCCTCGTGGAATAAGTCCCATCGACCGAACCGCCTTTAGTGTCCAATTTATTTCCTTGTTATGTTTATTATATTGTTCAATCACATGTTTCTCACAACAACTTTTCTTTTGTTATATTGGAAAATCTGATTTATGGTCTCCATGGAGTATTTGCCGAATAGTGAGGGATGATGAATTCATTCCATAGTTGGTGCGATTAACAGTTAAATGTAGCGAAATTTCGGCAATTTGTTACATGTGGAAAATAAAAAGGAAAAAGCACTGGCAGATACCAAATATCTGCTAAAGTTAATGAGATTACGATCATGATTCTCAAATATCAATTTGTAAATGATTGACATGTTTTTCAAGCCATTAGTCAGCAGTCCTTTTCTCTATCTCAAGCTTGTTTCTCTGTATACAGGGAGTTGGCTTGAATCTGGATGATGCACTTGCATTCTGGAGAGCTGAATTCTGCCAAAAAGTAAGTTGTTGTATTATTTTTGCATCAGACCTTAGCTTTGCAAGTGTTCTGATCATCTGAGATCTTTTTCCTTTAATACTCATGTTCAGAAAGTTATGTGCAGCGTCATTTTTCTCCTGCTTTCCGCCTTTCAGAAGAAAAGGCTAAGGTGAAAAGATAACATCATCTGTCAGGCTAATGCCACTTCTCTTCATGGGCACATGTAGTTATCAGGATGAGAAACTGCTATACATGCTCCTAATAGGGGTCATACCTTTATGAGATTCGATCCATGCTAATAACTAGATAAAGGTGCACTGGTGTACTGCAAGGTACTTTGCTATGCAAGCGGACATTTGAGCGCATGTGCACACTAGTTTGCATTTAATTTGAAGTAGAGAAAAAGAATGGTCTAAGAGGTAGCATGTAAGTGGTTCACTGTAGCCATTGTTTATGGCAAATGGAAAATGGATATATTGATGTTCAAGAACAGAGGTTAATAGCCAGTCCAATTTTGGAATTCCTCTGTTGTTCACCGACATAAACCGTGTTGAATTTGTGGTGTAAATTTAAGTTGTGGAGCACATTTTAGCGGTTGATAACCACCCTTAGCATCACTTTGCATGCATAGGTTGGTGTGTGTGTGTCCTTCGCACATGTTGAGTTCGTGTCTCTATTCGCCATCATGCATATGTATGTGCGATACGCGCGTGCTATGTGTTGGTCATATGCATGTTATGAGCATATGATGCTGCTGTTCGGATGTAATTGCAGAAGGTATGTCGACTAGTATGATGCATTATTTTTTAGGACTCTAGTTAATGAAGAGAAGCTGCCATTTTGTTGGATAGTTGACTAGGATTAATTGTTGCTTGTTGCTGTTAGTGTAGTTTTAATGCTTTGATCTTCATGAATTTCTTCTCTTGATTCTAGAGGAAATGAGGATTAAAGGAGAGTCATATGATTGTTGTAAATCTCCCTCCCTCCCTCCCTCCCTCCCTCCCTCTCTCTGTGATGACGACGACGAGGAAGAACCGCATCTACACAGTATTGTAAGCCCATAGAATCCCCAATAACTCATGCATGGTAAAACACTAGCCAAAGCTTAAGCGGGTGGCCAAATTCAAGTTTGCTTGCATTTGGTGGCATGGATAATGAAACCTGTTCGTGTGTCTATTCCACACGGACATCCGTTCTTTAATGAGCCAACGTTATAGGGTTGTCATTTGCTCTTAGAATTGCCTCACGTTTCTAGTGATTCTTGAATTCGAAACATATCCTACTTCAAGCCTCAAAGTTCGTAACTGCTGATTTCATTACAATACTCTCCTTCATGGACTTGCCATGCAATCAAATTTCATTTTCAGAAAATTTCGTTCTTATTATTCGTCTTTTAAACTGATGGTCATAGAGGTGTTGCTATACTTAGGGAGATCTTGCAAATTATTGGACACCGTAAGCTTTTGTTAATGAGTGAAAGGTATTGCATGTGTTTCAGACTAATTAGGCATTAATACCAATTTTAATCCAAATTATTTTAATTGAGAAAACCAACTCAAAGAAGCCTTTTTGAAGGGAGCACTGGGTTCATAATTGAGCATTATTTTGGAATTGAGTGGAGACTTGGCATTGTGTTTTCTGTGGTGTGTTCCATTGTTCTTAGTATCCATGCATTTGTTGCAGGCAACTCAAATACTGCATCATCGAGTTCATGATGAATTATTTTCTCGTAGGTTGGTGCTGAAAGGTTTGACAAAGAGTATGCTTATAATATACGACACAATTATGGAAGAGAAGGGAAAAGAACAGTAAGCATTCTTTATTTCTCCCTCACGTTCCTGGTAAAAATGGGAGAAGCCTATTTGATTATAATTTACCTGACAACCTGACAACTTGCATTGTGAAACCAATATTCTCTTTGCATATCCCGTAGCGTCTGTGAATTTAAATCTATCATCATCTTGTTTCTTATTGCTATTGCAGGATTACACACCTTTTTCTTGTCAAAAGGTCATTTCATCAACTCCTGGTGTTGGGGATCATCATGGGTGTCCTTTCCGACATTTCAGGTTCAATTCAAGTGTTTCATAAAGCATTTGTGAAGGCAAAACATTTTAACTGCCAACCTCTACTTGTAAGGTTATGTACATCAAATTATGAACAAGGCCAAGAAGCAAGGAGAAGGCAATACTGGTTTTTCTGCAGTCACATCATTTTAGGCCATTAGCATATTCACCTCATAGTCCTAAATCACCATATTAAAGCTCGCCAAATAATTTCCTTTTGCTGCATTCTAATTCTAGCTGTCATGTAGGCTTTCACCGTTTTATAGATTGAAATAGCATCACAGTTTTAAAAGAACTCGCCTACTTTTCATGTTGTGAAACATGGATGTGGCCTGAAGGATTTAGTAGAGCCATTCTTGGTCTCTCAGTTTGACAATGCTTGGGAACCTGCTTTTTTTCTGAATAACGAATAGGAAATCCTACATAACTTGAAAACTTTGCTGAAATGTGGTAATAGTTTGTAAAGCGCCTATGTCGTAAATATCATTTATTCTGTGGAAGAAAAGTCCAGATGTCTTTTTTCGTTAACAACAAGATGATAACTAAATTATTTTGCCTCGCTCATGAAGCAAGTCATTATTTTCCTCCTCAACTCTTGCAAGGAGCAGAGGGTGTTGACTGGGCATTTTACATGTTCCCGACCTCCAGGATTAGGATTCCAGTCTCATTGTTTCATGTCTAATGCAACGACTGTGATGTCATCAATGATGACATGAAGTTCCAGTTTGACACTAAGTTCAATATAAACCCCAGGTGGATCACCTATAATCAGCTGCTTACTTTTAACTACTATTTGATCATGGGAGAAGGCCTGGATGTTTCCGGACAGGGTTCATAACCTAAACCCATCTTGATTCCTTCAAAATCACAGTAAAGCTTTTGTACAATTGATTGTGACTACTGGTATTAAATCTCCTTATGCCTAGGAACAGGCTACACAATGACAACCATGTAATATGATAGTGACATTCGCATCAGTTGAAGAACCATGTGTTATTGCCTAACTGGATCATCTCCAATGATTCTAAGCTGTAGAGGCATATAGAAAGCTGTCATACTGGATCTCCACATTTTTGTTTGTGCAGATGCTCTAATAATGGATAGAATTACTGGCTTGTCAATTGAATTCCTGTATTAATATCTACTTGCTTGAACCAATTTTGAGTTAGATGAAAAGATACGTGTAGTAACAAGGAACATTCTTGGCTGCTCCAGTGTGTGAGCCCAACTCATATTGGATAGAATTAACCGTTGTATGAGTTCGGCCCCACGTAAGACCCAACAGCTCAGTTGCTTGAGTTTGGCTCACCTGCCCTAGGTGCAGCCAAGACTTGCTCTGGCTAGAAGATCACATACACAGTTCTTATTTCGGTGACTTAAGTATTCGTCTTGGCTCCTTAATTGAAGTTTTACATGCTTGTATGGATTTTAATCTGTAGTTAACCTCATAGATTACTTATATTATGCTTTTTAAGCCGACACTATTGCATCCATCTTTATGGCGATGTCTATAGTGCAACATCTGACTCCATATTACAACATCATGCTGCTTCTGAAACATAGCAAAGACGGTATTTTTACTGAGCCACACATGTTGATCTTGGTTCATCAATTGTACGTGTCAGTGAAGAAAATCTAAGGGCTGCTCTTGGTAGAATGGGAGTAGGTAATCGAGGAATGGATGACATAATTGAAAAAGTGCGAAACCGACATTATCAGGTCTGACCATAACTTGCTTCCTAGTGCATGTTGTTTCACTTTAATGCTAAAGTGTTGCTCATGAATGTTCTTTTCCCATGAATGCAGGTTGCATGTACATTAACATTTGAAGCTGTTCATGGATCAACATGTGATGCTGGCATCAATCATCCCAATCAGTACTTTATTGACAGCCAAAAGATTCTGCAGTCTAAGGTGAGTTCTCTTGATAAACTACCCAATTTTGTTGGGTAAAAAATAAAGGACTTCAGTAACGTCAGTTCCCTAAACTTGAAGTGATAAACAAATGAAGCCATGAGATTTGAAGCCTATTCATTTTGTCCTAATAGTTTTATGGCACATAATATATTGGTCCAAATATAAATAACTTAGATACTATATGGGCAAGTCCCTTTTTTTGGGCTGTAGCTAAATTGAGACCATTTGCCAGGGTATAATTGTGGCTCAGCTGAAGCCTAATGCACCTATGAGGTTTATGTCCATGTAGATTACTTGCTATTAGGAAGACTGATGTTGAAGTTGGGAATGAGGGTGAAGTCTGAACTTATATGTCAAATAACAAATCATGACTCCACGTCAGACTTGAGTTCTCACTAACCCACAGCATAGTTATTGGTACCTTCGGTTTACCAATCAATGTCGCATTTACATCCTAGGCTGTGTGGGGTTCCAGAACCAATGGGCTGCCGTGCTAACGGCAATCACACTCCAAAGCCAAGGTGCATATTGCATCTTTAGTCCTCGTGATTTGCATGTAGGGTCAATGATTTTAACACCATTTCACCACTCAAATTCGGTCAACACAAGCCTTCAACAAAACAAGTCGTCTTTTTTGAAGAAAAAGGGTCTGTCATTCCTGAAGTATATTTGTACACTTAGCGAATCCCCCATGAGAAAAACGTCTACCCTGGACATCAAAAAGGTTAGAAGTTGCTAAGTTAGTCCCAGTAATTGACTTCTTGTGATTGCTGATTAGCAGTTCTTAGAATACATGTCCATCGAGGATGCTGAAGAGACAATTACATCGCTTGCAGACAAATCAAATTGTGGTAGGCTTTGAAGGTCCTAGACATCAGTGACAACCTTCCATCTCCCATGGTGGATTAGAGTTTTTCTCTGCTTGTTATTTTGTTGACTGTTAAACAGCCACTTTCAAAGACCATTGATGACATTGTCCTGCTTGTGCCTCTGCCATCAATGGTGCCAAGGAAATCGATGCCTGAGGAGTTCTTAAGGGTCGATATCTCAGCTCTTTCCTCTCCTTTAGCAATCCTTTGTACTATTGCCTGTGATGTAGGCCAGTAGTTCCAGAACCACTAACCAATGGTCTGGGGCTTGGCTTGTCAATTTTAAAGAATGTGTGTCAATAGACCAGTAGTATGAATGTCTTTAGTTACATGATAAATGAGATGGTCCTTTAAGCCTCAGGTGTAAACCTTGTTCTATGCATTGATGCAACTTGCCTGTCCAAGTTTACTTCAGTCATATATCTCAGCTTGAATGATTTCCTTGCTTAATTTGCATTAGTTAAAGAAACTGGCTATTTGCTTCTTTTTCTTCTAATTACACTTGCAAACTGAATTGAGATGACTTACCCTTTTTTGTGACGCATAGAACCTTACCCTTTTTCATAATGTATAGAACAAGCTCACCATGTAAAGCAGAAGAATTTCTGAAAGTCGCCATGATCTGATCACGTCGCCACATTCCCAGGTTTGAATATTTCTTGTCCATGACGTGAAACATAATTTTGCTAGTTTTTTTTCTTTTCTGAGTGGTATTAGTAGCTTCTTTAGGTTCTTCCTCTCTGGAAGAGAGAGATTTGTAAATGTCTCAGTGCATTCAGTCAAGGGGCTGAATCTGCTTATCTGTCAATTTTGCTTCAACCAGGATATTATTTTGAAAACAGTGTGCTTTCTTATTGCGCATTAATCCATCGGTTACAAGTCACAGTAAAATCGTATTGTTAATTGGACATTTACTTTTCTCTGTGCTTGTGAGATCTGGGAAGCTCCTAATGGTTCCTAATAGCGAATCCGGATTCAAGAGAATCTGTCTTGAAAAGCCTTCTTGACAATTGCAGATATATGAGGAAACACTTTCTTAACCGTACAATTTGTCCCTTTCTGCCTTGTTGGGTGGGTTTATGTCATGGACTTTTGTATCTAGTAGATGGATGGTTAGACGGGATCAAAAGCATTTAGAAATTTTGTATGAGTTAGTTGGCTTGAGTTGGATGAGCATGGTCTGTACTTGTAAATACCAAAATGAGTGATTAGAGTCCCGTTTCTCCATGATGTGAGACTAACTTGATTTTTGGTTAGAACTCAAAATGGATGTGGAGATTTTCCCCTCGATGATTAATGAGCTGTATATGGTGGTAGCCATGGATTCTAGTAGAGAACCTTTGAAGAGTGCATAACCTTATTTTGATAGTTTCCTATTAATTTTTCCTGCAATAATTTAGTTATTTAAAACTTTGTAAGAGATGGAAATTAGATGATGGGTATGAGGAAAGTACGATTGGTTTGTGGAACTGTAGATTAAGGTTTGAATTTAGTTTGCCGATATTACTGTGTTTTGTTTTGACCATCACATTTCATTTGTTTTAGCTATAAGCTGTACAACTTTTCTAAGTTCTGTTGTGTTGATCACAATAAAGAAGATTCTCATGAATGAAATTTGTTACCAAACTGTTAATTGTAATCTGTCCCATTTCCCTTTCAGTGTAGCGCCCAGCTTCCTGGAGGTCGCAATCATTGAGTTGTTCGTGATTTGTTGTTCATGATTCGAAGGACAGCATTTTGTTGTAAATTCTCAATGTTGATCTCTCCTGTTAAAATCCAAGTATTACATGTAGGATCTGTTGTATTTATTTATGCAGTCAGGGTAGTCTTCAATTCAATTATAGTGCATAATATAGTAAAGCCCGTGAAAATTCTGGATTAGTTTCAGTGTCTGGGACCTTCTCTGCTCTTTCGTTTTAAATATTAATTGTCTGCCAAATCTAGATTTATTCAAGGTTCTGCATTTCAGAATTCCAAATGTCCAAGCGACTCCTGCAGGAATAGCTAACCTTGGGTAGATGTATTACTACATTTTCCATTTGGTGGCTTTCTCTGTTTCTGAAGTATGGTCTGCCAACAGAATAAGAGTCGTGGGTCTTTATTCTATGACTCACACAATGAGGCCTCGGTTGGTTTGTGACCATTCACAGTGCTATCCTGTGCGGCGTTACACCACAGTGCACTCTCCATCATTGATCAGTTCGGCCTAGACCTTATTGAGTTGTGAAGAGATGAATTGCTTGGGACAAAAGAAAATGAAGGGGAGGATGAGGCAATAATGTGAAGGATGATGAAAGAGCCGGAGGGTTTTCCGAGTTGGGCTTGAATGGCAATATGCAATTGGACCTGATTCACTCTCGGAAAGTAGCTGTTTGCTGTGGAATTACACTTGGGCTCTATGATACGTAGATTCACTGATTAATTATTATTCTTTTGGACAAATAATGAGTTAAAAAGAATATTGAAAGGTAGGAGAAAAGAAAGGCTCGTTATATGCCTATTTTCTTCCGCAATTGTTGGTGGGAAGAGGTGAATGGCAAGCCGTGCATTCATTCATACCTTCTCCGACAATGTGCGACAAGAATCAGAAGGGACTGTTGATTTCCCTTTTTCTGATTTCTAAGATTATGTGGCAAGGAGGTCGGAAGATAAATGACACTAGACATTTGGATTGTCAAATTAGCTTCAGGAGTCTAGTTGTCCTTAAGCCTACCTAATGTAACCCTAAGCAGTAAATTAAACAGCCTCCCATTTGCTGTTCAAGGGGGAAAATAGGTTTTTTTGGTGGGTTAGTTGAGGTAGCTAAAGTAAAGGCATGCTAATGGCTTCCATGCGACAGGTTTGCTTGGCGTATGCACCGTCTCTGCTTTTCTCAATTCTGGCATTCTTGGAAAATAAATTGGTCATATACGATAATCGACCACTCTTTAAGTATTCCGGTACGTAGTGAGCACACAAAAATTCTTGGTGATATCGTAACAGATGGTGCTGGGAGAAACCACAAAAAACTCATAAATCTATTACTTTGATATTAATTTAGTCGTAAACCTTTTAATTGGACAAATTTAGTTCTAAATCTTTTTGTATTGGTTTCAATTGAGTCCATTTGGCCAATTATGGCAATAACTCGCTGATGTAGATGTCGTCGATCTTACGTGATCTGATTAATGATGGCGTGGGCATTTTTAATTGTATTTCAATAAAATTTAGAATTTCCTCTCTTTTTTTTTACTTTTTTTTAGCTCTTTTCTTTTCTGTTCTTTACTTTTTCTTCTTTTATTGAAGGCTTGTGTTAATGCGGGCTCTCGCCAAATCTGGCATGTGATGTAACACCCTCATTGTGGCTGGTGAAAGCGTGGCAAGGTCTGCCATGCCCTCACCAGATCTGGCTAGGCGGGAGCACTGCGTGCAAGGGCATCCTCACTGTCAGGCCAAAACAAAAAAGTAAAGAACAAAAAAGATATGGAAAAAGAAAAAGCCAAAAAATAAAAATAAAAATACAAACGATTATTGAAGCATTATTAAAAATGTCCACATAAATGTTGACTTTGTTACATAGGATGATCCACGTCTACAACAGTCATTTCCAGCCAAAATTAGTCAAATTGACTCAATTAGTACTAATGCAATATGCTTGAAACTAAATTGATCCAATTAAAAGGTTTAAGATTGAATTGATACAAATGCAATGACATTAAGAATTTTTGGGTACTTTTCCCGAAATTCTGAGGTGATTATATTTTTAGGAATTCATTTACTATCTAAATTAACGGTGATAAAGGTGACTTTTGTTGAGAAATTGAAATCTGTAAACCGTGCATATCGCATAAAAAAGTATTGGAGTCTTCATGGTCTATTCTTGAAGCAAAAATGCCTGCTTAAATTTAAACGAACTGACATTCAATTCCTCTGCTTTATTTCCCTTTGTTTTTTTTTTGTTTTTTTTTCTAAATAATCAAAGGGAACTTTTCTTCTTGTGGAGAAGTAATTGGCTGGATGCTTAAAATACCAACCAGCTCTTTTCTTTCTTCAGCTACACATCAGAGATGTAGGCACAACCGTAACACGACACGCGTAGGACCAGATTATGTTGGGGATGATCCTCTTGGCCAACAATGAACAACATAAGACATGTCCTTAAGTGGGCAATCATCTACTACTCTAGGGTCGACACGGTTATAAGGTTGCGTCAATTCTCGTCGGAGAACGATGTTTACCTAACACCCTTTGCCCCCTTACTGCTTTTTACGTGTTGTGTCAATTCATTCTCCATTCGAAGAAGGTCATGCTGTGCCATAATCTGCAACTACTTCTTCTTGAGGGTCGAGTCTTGGATTTGATCATACATTCGCGTGGAATTAAGAGGTCGACGGTGGCTGAAATGGTTAAGTGTAGTCATGCTTTATCCGGCTAATTAGATTCAGCACAATTAGCTGTCACATTCCGTTTCTGTATCTTTAGCATAGTTGTATTTTGAGACGCATGTCGTGAATCTAAAATGTTAGACGCACGAATTACATTTCCAATACCTAAAAATTAGTATTTTATGTTGTAGGCGTTTATATATCTTGTTGGAAACAATCTATAGTATGAAAAAGTGAGTAAGATGTATGATATATTAAAAGGACATCCTAATCTCAAGTAGAAGCGATGATTTCTATTTGTAAGAGGATATGATTTCCAGTTGTAACACAACAATTGCAAATCTTTATGTGTCATTTCGATTTCAATTTCAATGATCTCATAATTATCAAAATACAACACGCGCAATGAACTATACGACAAAGTTACATTATTTTAATGGCAAATATACAAACAATTTGAATCACTCGAATTGATGGATATGTATCAAATTGGAAATTGAGCTGTGATTAAGGAGATTGGCAATTTTCCTAATTAGCTACATATCGCTTAGATCTCGAATCGAATTACATCGTGCGATACGAATCGGTATTCAACCGATTCTTATTACTATTTTTCACTTCTTCTTCTTCTTATTCTTCTTTTTATCATTGGTTAGGTAACATTCGGTCCAATTTTCAGGCACCATAAATTTACTTTCCGTCTTAGCCGCATTGGCTCCATTCTAAAACCTACCGTTCACTCTATTCCCTATGTGGCCAAATCCTACTATAGTCCAGAGACGGGCCCTGGCTTTTCTTCACAATTATACTAAACACAGCACGCATTACGTTGACCGGACAACCTTTGTTCGCATAGATATGCATTAATTGACGAGCTTATCTTATCGTGGGAAAATTTCGCAAGCATAACTGGAGAGCGACGATGCTTGAATTCTGGCATCGGAACGTGCTGCAATGAACCTACGATGTCTTAAAAAAACGAACGAAAAGAAGGTGATTCGATAAACACGTGGGGAAAAAGAGGGGGGGAAAATAAGAAAAATTCAAGAAAAATGAGGAGCAGATGCTATTATGGGAATTGAAACATGAAAGCTAATGGACAATATTTAAAGTTCCAAGGTGGGGGTGGGGCGAAGGTGGTACAAGGTGCAGTTGCTTCTCTCTGCTGCTAATTGCAGTTGCCTAAGGACGCCAGCAAGAGGACCATAGCCTTTCATTCCAACTGGTCTGCTTCGAGAGGGATTTACGTCGACATATCAACATCAAACAAACACCGATGCGCGGTGGTCGTAACTTGTGACTTGGTATGTCGCAGAAACAAAGATGAACTATTAGTCTCATCGTGAACTGGCGGGAGAATAAAGCGAAATATGTTATATTCACCTGGAGAGTTCTCCGAGAGGAGACCGTCAATACATCCGGCGGGAATTTTCTCACGTAACTCGTCAGGGGAGGGAGGCCATCGATTGACCATCAACGCCGATATCACTTGTTGGCAGTTTACAGTTGAAATATAATACCTTCACCTAGAGAGATCGTCAAGAGATAGATGTCAAGTCCGAGTCCGTCAATATATCGTCTAGCTGGACCCACCTCCACTCGAACGTATAAGCCATGGAGGTACGGACTGAATTGAGATGTGTTAGTTATTCCACACCACAATCATTTTCCATTGTAAGACTTTTCTAACACAAGTTAAACGCCTATGTCAATATGTGAATTTTACTAATTCATTCGCACTATTCACTTTGAGCTTTGAACATCCATTCGACTCCATTTCACACCATCAAATACTAGGGGTGATTGATTTCCGGTCCACTCCACCCGAAGAACCAGAGACTAGATCGGATGGTCATGAGATCGGACCGATCAAAGAAGGCCATCTAGTCTGGTTCCCGAGTAGTCCAACGAAACTGATGAATTATTAGTAAGGGTGAGCAATATGGACTTTAATTTCAATATAATAATTAAAACTAGATTTGTATTTTAAAAAATAAAAATGCATTATTAGGTTTACATTTAATAAATAAAAAATAATCGGTCAAGTCAGGATAATTTTTTAATCGATTGGTTCATTTTGCTCACCTCTATCGAACACCGTTGGATGAGAACGAGTATCTAATTCCCATTCCATTACCTCCAGTCCCCGGTAACCAAACAGGACCCGCTTTGCGTCCTTTTGCGGCCAATACTATTTACTTCCCCTTTCACGATCGACAGCAGTGGCCGAGGCCGATGTACTTTTAAGTTTCTCAAGACTTGAAATAGGTGAAATTTCCCGGACAAAGTCGAAAGGTAAATTGTACAGGTTCGTAGGATGACTTGTCGGATTTCTTGTCTCATTGGCCATGATCTAGCCGACGCATCCATTGATTGACGAACGGTTCTCACCTCATGGGTTGGCGTAGCGATGGGGAACGAGCTTTTGTGCGTGGGTTACGCGCAGTCACACAATGCCATTCGATTCTCGGGTCGCAGAGTGCAAACAATTCTACGCTCTAACCACCTAATCCGGTTTTGACTCGTGTCTTAACTAGACCATTGAGATTAGTAGGGTAAAGTTTAAATTCGATCCAGTCACTCTTTTATACTTATCCAACCATCCAAGATAGCTTGGATAGAAAACAAATCATCATATCTAGCACGATGTTAATGCCGAGAACCCTTAAGATAACAAATCAAACTTTGACTTTGAAATATAATACTAAGTTGAAGATGACTCAACGATGATACTTGTCTAATGAGATGCAAAGGAATGTGGCCACAAGAAAGTCTTCTTGCCATCGCCAATCAAATGCTGCGTGTAATAGGGGTGATCAATTCTAGTTCCGATCCAGTTTCATCTAAGAATTGAGGACCGGGCAAGAAGAACAAATTCCCAATTTCTAGGACCAAGAATTGGATCGGATGGTATTGGGACCAATGATATACCACATGAATTGAAAGAGAATCAAATGTCGTCATTCCTGATCGACTATGTGCCGAATCAAGTGATAAATCCTTGTATTAACGGGAATGAAAAAGGCATTAAGAAGTCAAGATTGGGCACAAACACGACGAAGCGAGAAAGAAAAATCAAAACTAAGGTTTGTTCCGATTCACCCTTAAACCAGGGCTACATCTTGCAGAGAATTTCATTATAAGTAACATTATCGTCACAACTTTTGATTACAAGAGAAAGTGATTAATATAATGGTGTAGCTATTAATAAGTTGAAGCCCAAGCTGCCAATAAAAAAACGAGATCAAACTATAAAAATCTTATAGCATCCTAGGGGCTACGTCGACTTACGTACGTCTCGTTAACCAAACGATCATTTATATCGGGTCACGTATCATCCCCTCTTTCCCTAGAGGAGAACTAAAGAAAAATAAAAGAGATAGTGATCGTGCCGTAAGACCTTGTTCGTTTCTGCTTGACGTTATTATTTCCTCGATTTTTTTTAACTATAAGATAGCTAGCTTACTTAGCGCTTGCGCGAAGGATCTAATCAGAGCCGCGTTACTCTCTTGCAACCTTTTTCTAAGGTGGCCCTTATGATTTCTTGTCAATGGAAATTATGAACCACATCTTAAGATAAGACTCGATTTGGTTGGCAAAAAATAAATGATTTAAAAATTATTTACTACGAAGATATTAATTGTATTTCTTGAAATAATTAGTCAATGAAAAATGATTTCATTATTGAAAAAAATCATATTTAATCATTTGTGTGGATATCATATTTTTATTCATTCGTTTTTGTGAGCGACTCAGATAATTATTTTTCTAAAATGTTTTTAAATTATTCATTCCTCCCCTAAACAAACAAATAAATAGTGAGCACTCTGAGAGGGGATTGTGAAATGACGTGAATATGAAGTGCAATCTAACCGTGGCATAAATTGTAAACTCCCCTTACGACCCAAATAAAAAATAAAAAAAAATTTGCGAACTCTCCTCACAAGTCTCATGAAAGAAAAATGATTAAAAAAAAAAAAAAAGGGTCAAAGTGGAGGGATCTTGGGGGCGGTGATACGACTTTGGCTCGAAGGTAAAGAGAGAGCACAACTGAGACGTGACTCCCTTGAAGTGAAGTCTTGCAATTCTTAGTATCAAGTCCGCTCGACATTTAATGTCGATCTCCATCATGTCCACCTTAAAATGGCAAGTTTATCTGACAGCTTTCAAAAGTACCCGCGCGGGCCCCACCCACTTCCAGGAATCGATCCTCTGCCGTCGGATTTTCGCAACAAATAATAATAATAATAATAATAATAATCTCTGTGGTCCCCCCCACCCACCTCGGCTTGCTTTTACTTTACGCGACTTTTGGGCCTCGGACAAAATTGTCGCCTTGAAAACTTAGTATTATGTTCTGACTTCTGACCGCCAAAAATTAAAAAATAAATCACAGGATTATGTAGGATGATAGTGTCTTCCCATACAAATAATGTCTTATGTGGCCCCGTATTTAGGATTGTTCGCTCGAAAAAGCATCAGTGAAATACCTTTGAATATTTCCGAAAAGATATTCCACTGGAACGGAATCCATGACGAAATATTTTTCGAATGTATCTGGATTAATGCGGGGATCGACAAAGGTGAACGTTTGATGTCGATAACTTCCTCGACGAGTTGCTGATGCTCTTCAAGTTATCGACTGTTCTTTTTACTTATCTTGTTCATCAAACTCTATTGTCATCAGTTAAGTCTATCATTTGACGATTATAGCGAAAAGTTAGTCTGACTTTTTTTTTTTTGTCAACTAACAATTTCAGCGAGGAATGAAAGGCGGGGTTTGGGTTTGTTGTTGCAATTAAACAGTTGGATGGACCAAAGGAGTTCCGACAGACATTGAATTTGGGTTGGTGAAATGGAACCGCCAAGCGAGAGTAGTTACCCGCTGTAACTTTGTAACCACCGTGTTGTCTTTGTTTTCTCGCTTACCTTTGTACTATGTTCTCTACTGTTTTGCCACTTCATGTTGGGACAACAACGAACGAGTACTTTTGATTTAGATAATGACGTGGACTTCCTAAGGACAGGGGCAGCCGCACCCTCGATGGTGAATTGGAAGACGGGAAAGAGTTCCGTTTGTGTGGCTCCTTCCCATCGAGCGGTCTACACTATCATCTTCATCCGTATTCTCCATCCAATTTGCCATTTTCTATGTAATCTCCCCCTCAAAATTGGAAGAATCCATTCCTATGCTTTTCCACAAAAGTGATTGATGCCCTTTTTTTCCACGTGTATGCCCTTCAGGCATATTGTCTTTATAAAAGGATAATGACATCATAATTACTCGAATTTTTGTCAGTTTTATAGTTGAGTACCTAAGTTTTTTTGTTTTTTTTTTGTTCGATTAAATATCTCGACTATTTTTCCCCAATTTTGAATCAATGCAAGTCCTCGCTTACGTAATTTTGTGTCGGATGATTTTCCTATCATAGCTCGCTTACTTTGCAAAAGTTGAACCTTATGATGTGGCTTGCTTACTAAGCCAAAATTATTCCATTTTCCTCTAGGAGAGAGAGAGAGAGATTGAATGACTTTAGCCGTCCAAGATGTCCCGTTAACATGGAATATTTCCTCATTCCAAAAGGGCGCATCGGATGCCAATGTGAGCAGCTAACTACTATTTCAATGACATAAATTGTCCAATTTGCATTCTCGTCCGCGGTTTTAATTGATATTTCACATTGACCTATATCGAAAAAGTTCAGATACTTAACTGAATAAAAAGAAAGTTTGAATACCCAATAATAAATCCGACAAAAGTTCATAGGAGGGAGAGAAAGAAAGTGGTTTTTCTTTGGGTCTTCTAAAGGACTCACATGGGTAGCCTAATTAAGGGAAAGTCAGCCTTATAGAGAAGAAAAAGGGGAAAAGTATCGAAAACGTCCTGATTCCGATACCAATTCAGTGCTAAACATTTTGTATTTATATCAATTCAGTTTAAAATAGTATCAATTCAGTTCTAAATTTTTTACATTGATGCTAATTCAATCTTAAATCTTTTGTGTTTCTAATTGGTCTAATTGACTCAATTGACACAAATATAAAAGATCTAGGCCTGAATTGGCACCGATACAAATAATTTAGAACTAAATTGGCATCAATAAAAGATTTAGAGCTAAATTGACACAAATGCAAAATGTTTAGGACTGAATTGACAGCAAAAAAAAATATTTATGAATGAATTGATACCGATACAATAGGTTTAGGATTTTGTAGACACTTCTCCAGAAGAAAAATTGTGTATATTAGTCTTTAGTTGCAAATTTTTTTCAATATGATCTTCAACTTGAGATTGGCCAAATCAATTCCTTAAATTTGCGGAATAAATGAAATTCAAATCGCCAATCCTAGCAAAGAGAAACGTGATGATTGACATTACCAAAAGTGTGATGTTGAAACCACGAATGTTGTGATAGGATTGAAAACCTATGAAGGTCATGCTTAATTGCACTAGGGACCGATATGATGTCCTCGCCTTCCCGCTGCTTTGATCGGCGGAAATTGATTAATCACAATGTCGTTAATAGCTCGATACCACTGTCCATTTGGCGGAATCCTGATTTAATCGGAGTAATTTCGACGATCAGAGACTCGATTGCACCAACCGTCGACTTAACGGTAAGAAGGAAGATTCGATCATCAATCAATTCAGAAGCAGACTCAAAAAGCACCAAGGGGCGGAACACATGCCGTCTTCCATCTTCGTATCCCGCAAAACGTTTTTTTTTTTTTTTTTTTGGCTTTGAGATCTCTCTCGGCTCCGTCGACATCATCGGATCCATCCGCGATCCAGTCTGGCCGTCATCCCCCGGGCCCCACACCGACACCTGCGCATTTCCGTACGTCTGGACCACACCGCATCGTAACAAAGCCCATGTGGCCCTCGTAATTGTTTGATACGCCTATTTTGCTGGTCCCCACCATCCCTCTCCTCTCGTAAACGTCTCAGAAAATAAAAACCAAAACTCGATTGAGAAGTGATGTGGCGATTAGTCTGATATGGGGGATTTAGTCCATACAATGTACGAGAAATCAAGGTTTGTACAGGAATTACGACATTATGTGTGTGGATAAAATGTGTTCTAAATTCATTAAGGAAATAAAACCTAGCAAGAGAGAGAAGGGCTTTATGGACGGCGACCGCCGCGAAATTCACGACTCTGTTCATAATGAATGGCGAGGTTCGTTATAAATCTCGGCGAGGGTTGCTGAAGATGCGAGAGTCGGATGTCACTAGAGATAAACAAAGACCCGTTTTAAAGTAGCAATACCTCAAAACTGGATGATATTACATTTGAAATTTGCATGGAAAACTACCAAAAGCAACGTCTGTTTCAATCCTATATTTTTCTTTCTATTCAATCCTAATCCGTTTGAAATTATGCCAATTCAGTCCACTTATCGATTGAGGTTGCCAACAGGAGGCTTCCGGCCCAAAAATAAAAAAAATGAAAAAATGACGAAAAAATAATTGAAACTTGAAAAATATTTACAAATTATCACGTCATCGTCGATCGGTCAAGTGGACTGAATTGTGATAATTGCAAAAGGTTGATGACTCAATTGACAAAATAAATTTAAAATTGAATTAGCATAATTGCGATATATCTAATAGTTTTATGGTAATTTCTCTGAAATTTGACTTCATAGTGAGGACTCTGTTAAACATCTTGTAAAAGGGTACAATGTCTTTTCATAGTTGTAAATGTCAAGGAAAAGAAAACTGTTTCTGCTTCGTTGTTTTACAAAAAATAAAATAATTTAAAAAATATTTCCCTGAAACGATCACTCGTATCGCTTGCTAAAATGACTGGACGAAAAACTAAAAATTTTCATCATCCACGAAAATATTTAGATGAAATTGTTGTCAGTTATGCAAACATTTTTCATTCACTAAATATTTTTACGGAGTTCATGATTCCCTTTATATTTCCCTTTTTTTTTGTTTTTTTGTTCCAGGAAATAACTTTGGAATAAAAATGTGTTTGACAACGCAATGTAGTTTTTTTATTCCCCGGTCAAACTTTTGGCTCAGAAATAGGTTTTGGATGATAAATGAGAAGTTTAAAAAAGCTACTTTTTTCTTTCACAAACAAAAACTCCAAACAATTTGCTCATTTTTCGTCGTTCCTCCCTTATCACAGCCAGTCGCCGATCTACCACCACCACCGCTGATTACAGGCCCCTCCGCCCGCTTATCGCTGGTCGCCGTTGCCGATGATGGCGGCAACCGGCGGTGAAATGCTCATCCGAAAATAGAAATTTTTTGACATTGTCAAACAATTTTTTTTTTCAAAAATAGAAAAAATGTATCGTTATCGAACACTTTTTTGTCTGAGAAACTTGTCTAGGGAATAGAAATGAAAAAAAATCTATTTCTTGCCAGAAATAGAGTCGAGAAAGAGAAAGGGAATCATGCACCCCTTAGTTATACAAATGATCGTTTTCAGGAAATTAATTTTTCGAAACGTTTTTTCGCGAAAACAAACGGAGCCTAAGTGTTGTGGTACTGGCAAAGAAATACTGGATCTTGTAGTCAATTGGAAATGCGTTAGCAAATTGATTTCCATAAAAGTTTAAGGTATTGAAAATGGACAAACAATGTCTAAATCACACGCTACGTAGCACTTCCCCTTGCGTGGAAGTCGGTCCTTACGGACGCGATACGGGATTTGGACGTAAATAAATCGAACAAATGACGGGAGACATAAAATATACAAAAATAACAAGAAGAATGGGCATGAAGATGAAAGGCGGTACCGGGATTTCAACCTTTAACTTTGTGCTCAGTGTCTTAGATAAACTATTTTCCCTTATAATTTCGAGCTCTCGGGAAGCTAGCCGATGTTATATGCGACATGTTGCTTATGTTACGCCCCCCCAACGTCAAACGAACACGTGTATATTAATCTTTTTCATTGGTAATATCGATCAATTTTCAAACCTTTTTTCCGATAAATAGTACTTGTAATATAGCCAATAGGCTTGCAGTCCTTCTGATAAATAAGATTGGAGGTTGGAATATTAGAAATGTCACGCTTTTATTTATTTATTGAGAATCAAAGTTTTAACTTTTAAGTTACGAATGAACACTAAACCGAGGGATTGTCTTTGAAAGCCAATACAATACCCCGATTAATCTGTAATCATTTCTTCTCCTTGGGTCTTGTTTAGGGGAACCGGATCGTCCAACGATATGCACTTCTCGTCTTGACACGTGGCACTGACGGGGACCTTTCGCATTGATCACGCCAGCCTCTCCGACACGTTCCTCTCTACTGGCAGCTCGCCATTTTATTTCTCTTCTGGTCTCCGGTAGATGTGATTTGTCTTCCTCACTCCTCCACCGTCCGATCGGACTTTTATTCTCAATGATATGATCAATAGAACTAATAAAATTATATAAATCATAAAAGAATTCATCTTTTTCAGCGAGACTTAACTTGCGAGCTCTGCAGATGAACGTATTTTATATGCGATTGATTCAATAGAACGAGCCTAAGTAACATCATATCGCAAGTCATCCTCGGCGATTTTCCATATTCTTACCTATTCATACATGTCTGAACCAATCCACTAATTAAGGAGGGGAATATCTTGGGTCTGGTTTATTCCTGTGGTTCTGGTTTCTTAACATTGTAATCGCCCTCAGAGAACCGCCTCATGACAAAAAGTACAATGAGGGCTGAATATATATATATATATATATATATATATATATATATATATATATATATAATAATTGTTGACTTTACAGTGTAGGGGCTTCCTAAGAGAGAGAGAGAGAGAGAGAGAGGGGAAGGGGGGGAGAGAGAGACCATGCATAAGTATGGCTAGACACGAGAAGGGTTACAGAACCGAGAAGAGATCTCTTTTGAAGAAGTGAACAAATTTGTGGGATTGTGGGTTGGTGACGAAAACAGCAAAAACAAAAGGAAAGGAAGAAAAAGGGAAGGGGCGAGGGGAAAAGATGGGGAGAGGAAGAGTGGAGCTGAAGAGGATCGAGAACAAGATCAACAGGCAGGTGACCTTTGCGAAGAGAAGGAATGGTCTTTTGAAGAAAGCTTACGAGCTTTCCGTGCTTTGCGATGCGGAGGTTGCTCTCATCATCTTCTCCAATAGAGGAAAGCTGTACGAGTTCTGCAGCAGCTCGAGGTATTATCACCAAAACAAGAGCAAATTATTAGCCTCCCTCCTAAGCTAAAAAAGAAGAAGAAGAAGAAGAAGAAGAAGAAGAAGCAAGGGAAACCAAAGGGAAACCTTACCATTTTGTTCCTCTCTCTCTCTCTCTCTCTCTCTAACTCAATTGGGTCATCTTAGACTCTCCATACTTTTGGTTGTTTTTAAACCTTTTCTTCTGCTTCTTTTCATTTATTTCAAGGTTGTGTCTTTTGTGGTGGTTCTTGCTTCTTTCAGTCTTCTTTGAAAATTTGAAGGAAATAAAGATGCTGGGTCTTTTTACCTCCCTTTGATGTCTAGGTTTGGATGTTTTGTTTTTGTTTCCTTTTTGATGAATGTCTCGGCGTTTTCAGAAGGTTGAGTGTTGCTTTGATGTTAGATCTGCAAGAGGGAAACCATGGAAAGAAGCTACTGAGTCTTCTGTGGCTCCTTGTTTTGTGTTCTTCCTTCTTTTTCTCTTTTTTTGGGCTAGGTTTGTTCCCTTCCTTCTCTCTTTCCTTCTTTGGTCCACAATTTAATGTAAAACCAGACATTTTTGTGGTAAGTCTGTTCAAAGTGCGATACGATGCACTACCTTGAAAAGAAAACCAATCTTGAGACTTGGTCATATCCTCAGTATAATCCCATCTTTTTGGTTCCTTGATGGGATCATGAAACGAAGAGCTTTGAGGATGCTGCTGCGGAGATCTTCTGATCCGGCAAAGCTCCTCAACTCTCAACACCTTTCAGTCCCTTCCATCGAAAGGGTCTCAATTGAAACTTAAATCGTTGAGAGCGTCTGATTAACTACTCCTCCTTTTCCTCTCTGAATCTGCGGCCACAGGAAAGGAAGCTGGCATTTTTTGCAGCAGATTATGAAGATTCATCCTAGCAGAAACCATCTTTCGACCGACCCATTTGATTTTTCGTTTCCTTACTTCCAGAATCTGTTGGATTTAGAAAGTTCACTAGCTTGAGGAAGAGGTTTAGATCTTGTTTGGGCATTCATATCAAACTTCCCGTCTTCTTTTTTGAGCAGATCAAACTTACGTGTTCAAACTTCACTGCAGTTTTTCTTTCCTTCGGTAACAAAGTTTTGAGAGACAGAAAAGACATCTTTTTTCCCAAGAGATGATGCGTTGAATCGATGTTTTTGAATTTTAAGTAACCGTTCTATTCTGTGTTAGTTTTGCTGCTCTTACCGCTGTGCTCTAAGCCATCTCTCTTTCTCTCTTTACTTAAATTGACGTCGTGCAATCAATTTGACATCTGGATTAGACGTCAACTTTCTTCCTAGGGCTTGATGTTCCCGAAGTTGATGGAAGTCTAGGGTTTCCACTCTCTCTCTCTCTCTCTCTCTCTCTCTCTCTCTCTCTCTTTACATCTTGGTTTGTGGGCGTGATTGGGTGTTTCTTAATGATTCGTGTATGGATTTTTCTCAAATGCGATCTCCATCTGCGTGTGATTTTGTGTCTGAGAGTTTTGAAGATGCGTCTTTTGAAAGGATTCTTGCTATTATCCACGGGATTGCTCGTCTCCTCATGCAACTTGCCCTTGAGACCGAACTATTCCATTTCCTGTCTTTTACCCTTTTCCTTCTTGGCCAGAAACCATTCAATTACCTCTCTGATTGTACTTCTTCTTTGTGATTTACGCAAGTGATAATATAAAACAGAGTCGACATTTTTCTATTGCGACTTAATGAATCCATAACTCATTTATTTGCCTTCTCTTTTCGTCGATCGGTGGATTTTCAAGCGATAGCCTCATTGGAAGTTAAACATGCAAGCATCAAGTTACGAATTCCTGGCGACACCCTCAATTTACCCATTGTGATATTTTCAACGGCTTCTGTTAATCTTTCCAAAGTTTTAGTCTTCATGGCTCCTGTTCATATGATTTTGTGCTACCTTAGCTTAATATCTCCGAAGCAATGATTCAGATTAGGTCACTTGCAAATCAGTTCTGGTACTTGTGTAAATTACTCTTTACTTTGATTCACTCATTTTGAACATCCCCAAAGGAGCTCATTATCTTCTCCAGCGATTAGCGAGTGCTTTAAAAGCATTTGAGAATTGTCACCGGATATAGGTTATAGCTCGCATAACTACGTGCTTTTATTGATCATTTCTTTCTATATGAAAATTGGAACTGCCACTTAGCCATTAAATGTTCTAGTCTATTCTACTCCTAATTCGTATTTTTTGTGATGGCAATATTGTAGCATGCTCCAGACGCTAGAGAGATATCAGAAGTGCAACTATGGAGCCCTGGAGCCGAATGTCTCTGCAAGAGAATCCTTGGTAATGGACAGTATTGCCAGCCGTAATATCTCTCTGAACATACTTTAGCTATACTCTACCAGCTAAATCTTCCTATGAGTGCCGGTCCCGATATTCTCAATGCCTCTTTGTGGCTTGTATTAAGTAGGATGCCGAGAAGCTTATGCACACAACATACACTTTTGTTCACTTTCTATTATGAATGGTTTATAGTTTGCCAACAAAGTTAAATAAACTCACATTTGATTACATCGCATTATCTGAAAGTGCGCGGTCTCTACTCGACCAATTTGCATGAATGAATAAGGAGAAGCGATTGATATTAACTAGTGATTAGTTTCTCATCTCGTCTCGTCTCTCTTTTCACCTTGGTGGTCAAAAAAGTTTGGTGTCTTCTCTGTCTTTTACCATATGAGGAGCTACAGAATTCACACGAGCAAGCTAGGTTATGCTTTAGTTAATTAACCATATACATCTGAAGCACAAACATGTCATGCCGATGCTGAACATACAAGCCATAATTGTTTGGATAAATAAGGTCATATGGTGTGGCAAATGCATAACGCAGCACAACTATTAGTCCTTGATTGAGTTTGACTTGTGTAGCCTGCTTGTGGATGGATAGGTATTGAGCGGAAGCAGTTGAAAAGTTCTGCGCTTTGGGGAGTTTGTGTTTTCTAAAAATTTTACAGGATCAGAGCCGATTGCTTCAAAAGCTTAAATTGTTAGATTAAGACGTGCTTTAACATTTTAGTACCATAATAGAAAGGAACATAGATAGCCCTTTTGTAATGAAGTAAACTGATCACGAACTTGATTAACCAAACTTATAAAAAAAATGAATAAAGACGAGTGACGATTATGGTTTGCTCAATGTGGTTTTAAAAGTGAAAACGAATGTCAATTTAAGAATGTTTGGGTTGGTTAGACAAAAGATAAGCAGAAGAGACATAAACAAATATAGGTGGTTGTAAGATGATGTAACTTCATGGAAGGAAACATCGTCAGAGTTGTAATGAAATTCGAGTCCCGAGTTTATCTACCTATGGCGAGTTTCTTTTGCATGAACGAAAGAAAAGGCCTAAAGATATTAGGAAGTACCTTATAGTGCAAAAGTAATATTTTAGATTGAGTGCTTTGATAGCAAAATAGCTTGGTTATGGTACGTCAGTGCATTTCAATAGTTGTTGCGGTTGCTTTTCCTATTGTCTGTGCTGCAGTCTTAGTGGCAACCCCTCGCAAGAAAAAAAGAAGGGCTAAATGTGAATTATGAGCCGCATTTTGCCCTCATATGATAAACCCTAGTAAGCCAGTAGGCAAGAAATGGTCGTCCAAGCATTCTAATAGCTTGGTCCAAATGGCTTTTTTCCGGATATTATTGTCCCTTTAGGAATTTGAACAACAGTTTTGTAAAACCCTTCTTTTCTTTTGGAGCTCCTCAAATGGTTCCTGTGAGAAAGAAATATTACAGTAACGTTGAGCATAGTAATAGCGATTTAGCATCTGCTACTTGTTAGTTTGTTTAATCAGGAGAGGGGAATATTCACTCATGATGCGACATTGTCCGCAATCTTCTTGAACCGGGTTTAAATCTCATTGGCTGTTCTACAACCAATCGGGCTTTTAATTACGAAGTTTTCTGCATTGTAATCGCCTATAAACTTGGACTGAATAGCGAATATCAGTGTCTAGTGACTAGATCTCGGCTAGTTGCGAATGTTTCACTAAATTTCACTGCTGCAATGTGTCCGCATGGATATACACCATGTCTGTCTAGTGAACTTATGTCTATGCAGTGCCCATGCCGAAACTGGAATCTGTAGACATGTGCTGCATATTTGTTACCAAGAATGAAACTGTTGCTTGAGCCTTGCGAATGGATATTTGTTTTCTAGCTCTCAATGGCCTTTTCTTTGGTCCGCACATAGGAGTTAAGCTGTCAGCAGGAATATCTGAGACTCAAGGCTCGTTACGAAGCGCTACAGCGAACTCAAAGGTATTGAAGTTTCTATTGCCCTCTTAATTTAATTTCATCCTTCGCAAGGCGTGGACTTTCCTACATGATTGGGTTTTATCTGTGTCATGGTGAACTAGGAATCTTATGGGAGAAGAACTCGGCCTGTTAAGCAGCAAAGAGCTCGAGGCGTTGGAGAGACAGTTAGATGAGTCATTGAAGCAGATCAGATCACGAAGAGTACGTAATTTATTTATTTTTTTCAATGAATTTTATCCAAATCACATCCTGAGGTCATTGTCATGAATCCAAGTTACCGTGTCAATCACTGCGGTTAATGTTCATCGATCTGCCTAACTTAGTAGCAAAACGAGGTAAGACAAATGTTTGAATCTGCCATCGTTCGACTGTCGCACTCCTAAAATATACTGTATTCGTCAAGACAGATTATGCGAGAGCTGCAAAGACTGCTTTGAAAAAGTCAATTGGATGACTTAGTTTCAAGAGAACAGATATGCTAAGACATGTTCCTTTGTGGCTTGTTCTGCTAAGACTCGTTTACTATTGGGCCTGTCGTCAAGAGTTGATTGATGATCCAAAAAGAGCACAAAGCTATTATCTTGCACCTCCCCCTTTAAAGAATTTATCATACGAATTTATACCTCGCTAAATTGTCTATTTAACCACGAAAATCAACAAGCTATGTCGTTCGTACTTTCGCTAGCAAGTTTGATCCCGTTTTAAGGTTATCTGTCTCGTCGTCGGGAGCCATGTCGTGTAGGTATCTCTGTTGATATGACGAACCACCTCGAAGAAAATAGAGATTTCGAGGCTTTCGCTCAATGAACTTCCTCAGTTCTACGTGCATTCGGATTTCTTCACTTTCTTCTTTGGTTTTGCAGACTCAGAACATGTTGGATCAGCTGACTGATCTTCAACGTCGGGTCTGTCTTCTTCCCGACTCCCTCTCTTAACTCTTTATTCATGGCCAGTCAGTTTTTAACCGCAGCAATTGCCCGCGCAGGAACAGTTGCTCCACGAAGCTAACAAGTCTTTGAGCGACCGGGTAGGACTCATCACTCCTATTTTGCATGAACCACTAAAACTTTGATCTGTTCACATCATGTGTGCAAAATTTAAGTTTGGAAAGGATCGTGATTCGACAAATCACCTCATCGCCTTGACTAAATTTGAAATTATGATCATATTCGAATCGTATCGTAGGTTTGAAAGGATGGCCTTCTCATCTCGAGAAAATCGATATCGCGATTTCGTCCCTCTGCATGATTATGGTTCATCTCAACACAGTATAATTTAGAGACTTTTGGGTGATGGTCTTTTCAGTTGATGGAAGGATACCAAGTGAATGCGCTCCAGTTAAATCAGCATGCCGAGGAAGTCCGAGGATACGGTCATCCGCCACCACCTCCGCCGCTTGCTCAGCCTCAATGTGAAGCCTTTTTCCATCCCTTGGAATGCGAGCCCACTTTGCAAATGGGGTAAGTAATCCTTAGACAAGCCGATCATCGTCACGTTTTACTACTGATCACTCCTAGCTTTGGTTCTGATAAGTTCCGAGTAGACACTTGTGTAGGGTAGACAATTCGAAAAATGGGCTTGAGCCCATGTCACGTTTTAGTATTCACAACCCACAATTGCATTCATACATCGTGTTGGATAGAAATTGGGTTTGGGTTTCTCTCGAAATTATTTAGATGAAGGATTGGAATGGAATAAATTTGATGGGCTTGAGCTCATGTTGCGCTTTACCCAAGCCCAATCCATGTCATGACAAGCAGAAAGTGTACAACTTCATGTACCATTTGAGGAGATTAGATTTGCTGCCTAGGTGGTGCCTAGCTCTAACCATTACTCTATCGGTTAATCTTGGGTGCCTTTTCTTTGGAGCGATGGATTGCAGATACCAACCCGATCCGGGGTCGTCTGTCGTAACAGGAGGGATGAGTACAAATAACTTTATGCCCGGATGGTTGCCTTGAAGGCGGTGTGACTAATGGGCCCTTTGTATCGATTCTGGCCACAAGAACCGGTGTCACTTTGTCTGTCGTCTGATGAACATTGCCGGATCGATAATGCTGCTATTAACTTTAATTGTGTTGGACCTTAGGAGCTGTGTAACCCTAAATGCTTTCGGTCGTTTGTTTGCTAAAGCATTGGATTAGTACTTTCAATTGGCTTTTGAGTCAATGGGAAACAAGAGGGGGGTCTTTGCTCTTGATGCTCTCAGAGCATCACGTCGCTTCGTTAATTCATCCAATCAATCATGAATCGACAACTTAACGATGTCACAACCAGAGAAGATTGGGCCAGTTTGTGTCATTCTATCGAATTGGATTTTCTGAGAGCCTAATCGAATCGAATTGGGTTGCAGTGCCCATTTTATTTGATTTTGGGTCAAGAACAGAACGGATGGATTAATGAACAGATTCAAAGTAACTTAAGATTATTGTCCGACCAAAAAAAAACAACAAAAACAAAAACATAAGACTAGTGCTTGTCACGAAATATAGGTGATTATCTTATTATAAGAAATGATTAGTCCTCTAAGTCCAGTGGTCTTAGCGGACGAAATGCTAGGTTATCTAGGGGACTGGAACAAAAAAAATGGTGTATTGTTATATTTTTTTTTTATCGCATTTGGCAATCATTTGCCTACACTATCTTACTAATAAAAAAATTTGGGTATAGTGTTCCTACAATGAAAAACTATTTTGAAGAAATTACTTTTCGTCTTTTCAATATTTGAACGGTGAAATACTAATCGATATACGTAAAATGTTCATCATAGATTGAAAACAAGATTAGGTTGAAGAAAATTGACTTCCCTTTCTCACAAAAAGGAAAACACTTTCCCTAATCCACCAACCAAACAAAAACTAACAATTTTTTCTCTGAAAATGTCATCCATGAAAAATATTTTCCTTCGTAATGAAGCTTTTAGTGAAAAAACGGACCCTTAGTTTTTTGGTCGGAGGACTCTTAGTTTATATTGCAAAAAAAAAAAATGAATGATTTGAAAAAAATATTTTCCTAATGATAATAGTTCATATATTTTGAAATAAGTAGCCAATGAAACATATTTTCATTATCGACAATAATTTATGTCTAAGTTTTTTCGTGTATGAAGAAAATATTTTTCATTTTTTCATTTTTATAAGCAATGCATGTAATAATTTATATAAAAATAATTTTTAAATCATTCATTTTTCATAAAATAAGCACACCGTCAATATATCAGAAAATGCTTTCCGATAGTCATTTTTCAATAAAACGTTTTCTACTTTTTGGGGTAGAAAAAATATTTTTTTAACCTTAAGCATGCAAGTATTTAGCAAATAAATGCGTGAAAGTCCAGGAGCATCACTATCCACCACTAAAAAGCCTGATATACCCTTAGTGAGCGGTTCTCAATCCGGTCCGGTTCTCATAAAAAATCGAGAATCAGACTGGTGGTCTCAGATCCCATTTTTCGAAATCACGAACTAGATCGGCCACGCTAGGAACCGGGAACCAGTGTTTGCGGAAAAAAAATCGCAAATGTTTAGTTTTGGTCCGATTAAGTTTAAATCACAAACTTATCACCTATGTTCATCGCAATAACCGAAAATTGGATTCATGAAGTAGGAACGCAAAAGATAAGGAAAAAATGTCTCCGAAGAAAAGATATATGTAAAGCAAACTCTAAGTCTAAACAAGTAAACATTCGGTTTTTTTGGGTAGGGAACAAACAAATATTAGGTTTACTTAAAAAAAAAAAAAGACCGGTTCGGTCCGATCCTAAGTCTAGAACCAGGAACCGAACCGCCCGATTACCGATTCCAATTTTAGGAACCAAAAATCGAACCGGATCCTTTTAAAATCAGAAACTGGACTATCGGTCTTGATTCGGTCCGGACAATATTTTTTGCTCAATCCTACCCTGGACATACATTACTCTTTCTAACTGTACACCGTAAAAAAAAAAAAAACCCACAAAATTGTCAATTGTCATAGTGTCATGCTCCTCGTTCGAAAGTCCTCCACTAAAATATTTTATTGGCGGATAAAACCGGATTATTCGTAACAAGAAAGTGCGACAGCGATTCCTCCACCACTTGCCTCTATCGGAAATCATTGGATCTGAATCACTTGCCCTTTCCTCAGAAGGGCAAACCCCTGTTATTGAGATCCGGGCCGTCCATTTTTTAGCGGACGGCCCAAATATTTTATTTTTGGAGGGTAACTTTTTAAATTTGTTATTTTATTTTTGTTAATAATGATCTGGACTGTCTATTTGTAATGCGGACGATCCGAATTTCAAGAGTCTCTTCTTATCAGGAAAGAGCAGGCCATCCCTTTCCGAAATCACTTGACCCCGACCGTTGTCATCACGTTGAGTCCGCATCAGTCACCGTGCCCGTGCATCCATCGGTGGGCTTTCTGAGGCTTTCTTAATCCCCCCGTCTAATTGTTTTTTTAACGAAGAGCACGTTATGACTAGCGTTTGGGCGAACGAAAAATATTACTGTTTGTTGCCGAAAATGACAGGTTGTAATTAATTCCGTTTGTCGGGTTTGGTCAAGAGCTCGTTTAATATCACCTCGGCTGCGGTATAATCATGTATTAAATAAAAACTGTGAAGATCTCATTAATAGGTGTCTTAACTAGTCAAGATCCTTAAAAAATGGCATCCAATATTTTGCTGGGACATTTGAAATTTTAAGAAGGATTTTGCTAGCATGATAATTTTAGTGTCTGGAAAATAACTGCATTTCACAAGCTACTTCAAAGTGAACCACGCTATAATTTGTAATTACTTATTATATATTTTGTTGTTGTTCAAAATAGACCGTTAGCATAATGAGTCGTTCAAAAATTATTATAGAATCAAGTCCCTTTTAAGAATAACACATTTTAAAAATAAGTCACATGCTAAAAATGAAAAAAAAAATTACGATCCAAGAGGCAATCTGACCCCTAAAAAATGCCTCGGAGGGACATTTTATTTTGATGTTTTACAAAAAAAATACTTTTCTTCGTTCGAACAACAAAAAAAATTACTTTATGGCTGGGTGTTATTGTTTTTTAGGAATTTCTTTTAGTTGCTGTAGACATGCTAATTGCTTAGGCTGCATATGGTAGCGTTTCTATTCTTGGGAGTATTTTTTGAACATAAATACTTTTTTGTGTTTTTGTTCTCGATTATGATCTTTGAGAATAAAAATGCGTTTGGTAAGTAAAATTAAAAAAACACTTTTTTCGCCTCCGTAGGTAAGGCGACTGGAGGCGGGGGGCGGTCGTCCAAGGGTGGTGGCTGCGTCGACGGTGATGGAGGGTGATTTCAAAAATATTTTAAAATTCAGAATTAATTTTTTTTTGTGTTTTAAAAAGTATTCATTAACACAAAAGTGTTATGCAAAATAATTTTGAAACATCTTTTAATCATAATAATTTTACTGATTACGATCGATAAGCAACCTTACCGGTCACCACACATTGCACATATAATTAAAAACTGGAATAACACGTGCCCTCATGATTAGGAAAAAGACGGGGAGAAAAAAAGTAAAAAGGGAAAAGAAGAGTAGCATCCGGATGGAATGCGACTTGGGAGCACGACACGTGTCGACCCCATAATTACTGGTATTATTTAATGTGGGGGTCCAAAAAATTTAATGAAGAATTGGGTTTCCCTCCCTTCATGTAGGAAAGAGGGGGAGGGGGGCGTGGGGGGGGGGAAGGGGGCGTTGGCAAGTAAAAAAGAAAAAGAAAAGTAGCGTCCGGCGGCCCATCCGGGATGCGACTCGGGAGAAAGACACGTGTCGACCGACCTAATTACTGGGATTATTTAATCAAGAATTGAACGACTCGGTGTTAAATTAGTTTTTTCCGAAAGAGCTGCGCGCGTCCTTTCAGTTGTCCCCTCACCCCCTTTCCAGTCACGCTCGCGCGCACGCTCGCTCGAGAAGCTCTTCCTCTCCTTCGATTCGGAGCGTCGAGGGGAAGCATCGCGATCGCCGTTGCGAATGGGGCGGAGGAAGGTGGAGATTCGGAGAATCGCCGACAAGAGCAGCCGGCAGGTGACTTTCTCGAAGCGCCGGGGCGGATTGATGAAGAAGGCGCGCGAGCTCTCGGTTCTCTGCGACGTCGACGTCGCCCTCGTCGTCTTCTCCAGCCGCGGCAAGCTCTACGAGTTCTGCAGTCGCAACAGGTGCGCCTCCCACTCCCTTCCACTCCTCTCAAGTCTCTGTCGCTCTCGCGATTGCGAAACTTGCTCAGTGTCGCTCGTCGCATTGCGACTGTGATTTTCGAGCCTTTTTTGTTTCATGTTACTGTTGTGATTCTGATGGTTGATGCCGACGCAGAACCTGCTGTCTTTGTTTGGTTAGAACTCGATTTTCCGAGGTTTGTTGCTTATCCGTCGTTAGGAATTTTGTCTTTTTCGCTGCTTATCTTTTGTGGACTGTATGTATTTGTTCTCTCACTTAGTCGATTCTGCTTCAAAATTTGTGTATAGGTGGATTATTTGACTCTGACCTGGTCTTGTACAGTATTTGGCATGGGAACTTGCGACATTCCTTGTCATTTCTGCTCCTCTTCCTTTTTGTTTGTATTCTCTTGCTTGTCATTTCAAACTGGGGAGAAATAGAAGCCATGCAATTACGAAACTCGAGATTTAAGCGACAAGAAAGACAAGCCTCTAAAATATGACTATGTTTACGATTTGCTTCATCATTTTATTTGGGAAGTTCCTAGATAAGAACAATGAACAGTAGTACCATTTTGGGAGAGAATCCTAAGGAATTTGATATCTCTATATTTCATTGTATTATCAGTACAAAATTCATTGAGATCTTGAGAAAATTGTGCTTTTATCATGATGACAAAATTATGGTAGATATGAGTGAGTTCACATCGATTTTTCATGAGATAAAGTTATGTATAACGGGAATGATCATCCACAAAGATTATGGCATAGCAAGAGCCTCTATTGATGGGGGTTGGAGATGGTCCCCAAATATCAAAGTGAATGTGAACAAAAAGGAGCATGAGAGAGAGATTCACTATCATCAAATGGCAAGGTATGGTGTTTTTCCAATTGACAAGGCGCACAATCAAAATATTTATTATCAACAGAACCTAAAAACTTGAAATCAAAGATCTTAATCTAGAGGAAGAAGCATGACGTAACTGAGAATGTCAAGTTCCATATGACATTTAAATAGCACTAGCATAATATTTGGGAATATCCAAGGAAACAAGCTCAAATAGACACGTCACTCTACGGCCTATCCCAATAGTCTCTCTTCTATGGATTTCACACAATTGACCTATTGAAATAAAATTTGGGGACAATATAGTACCATAATTGAAATGTTTTTTGTATGATTGACTCTCATTTGTGTATTATTAGCTATGTGAATAGAAGGGGCATGAGTAACGAATGATTTTAACGGAAACAAATTAGAATATGAAGTCATACGATTGCAGCAAATGGAGTAAAAAAACCACGAATCAGAAGTACTTGAAGCGACAAACATCATGAAGGAGCTAGAAGAATGGAACGAAAAATCCTATAATGAGAGAGCGATAGACAATCCATTTGGAGAAGCCTTTATGGTAGTGTTAGTGGTAGATGAACTTGCATGTGAACTGCGGTTTCTGGTCAATTGGCTGTCTTGTAAGTTGCTGAGGTCGTAGTCGATGAGAATTGGATATAGAACTTCTAATGTATTCATAATATGTACTTTACCAATTCCAACAAAGTACATTGGACAAGAAATGTGAAGAAACTGGAAACTAGTATCTGAAGAGCCAAAATGGAGAATATAAGGCC
This sequence comes from Rhodomyrtus tomentosa, assembly GCA_028455895.1. Lineage (NCBI taxonomy): Eukaryota > Viridiplantae > Streptophyta > Magnoliopsida > Myrtales > Myrtaceae > Rhodomyrtus > Rhodomyrtus tomentosa. The sequence continues at coordinate 45,225,370 of JAPCWY010000005.1, forward strand.
AAAAATGGCCTCTACACGTCGAAATACCAGGATCGGTCTAAGATTGCCGGGAACCGATCAAAAAGCTGACTAATCAATCAGAAAAGTGCCTCGAAAAACGGTTTGGTTTGACTGAACTGGTCAACGACCAAAGTCAACTCTGATCAATGGCCGGGTAAAGTGATTAGAGAGGTCAGCGCCGTGTGGTGGCTTGTGAAGACGGTTCGTTGGTTGTTTGCAACGAAATTTTAGGACTTAGTTCGTCTGAGAGTGGCGAGTTTGGTGTTGCTGTTTGACTTCTAAAACAAGCAGCAGAAGAGTCTTAACGGCAACTAAAGTTGCTGATTTGGAGAAACGAGAGAGACGAGGCTAATGTGGTTGGTGTGGTGACTACCACATTGGAGAAATGTGGCCGATGTGGCTGGCTTCGTGACAACCATCGTGGAGAAACGTGGCCGATACAGCTAGCATTGTTACCAAATAGACTCAATGGGTGCTTCATAAAAAAATATGACTATTAAACCAAGTTGAGAATTGCAATGATAGCGAAATGTAATATTTTGTACATTATCAAAAGAGACAGTGTAGGATGACTATCTCAAGTTGTAACTTATCAATTATAATCAATCAGGATCAATCAAGGAAAATATACAGAGTTTCCTAGATATATCTCTAACAACTACCACATAAAATCAAGCGTGATACTTAAATTAAGCTTGTGATACTTTCAAGTACAAGTGGCAAGTCATTTTCATCATGTTAATCACTCGAGTTTAAATAAATTGATAAAAATAGAACACGGCATAAATGGTATCTACATTACATAGCCAAATTTTGTTTATGTCATCCTCCTCTAGCAAGCAGGACGCGAAGTCCATGAAATTCTTCTTCCAATCTTTGTGTGCCAATTATGTTGTACTTCTTAATAGGTTAATCAAATTTCCTGATATTTCTGACCTAAAATACCCTACTATTGTTGTAGCTTTACCGACATCCTTGAGCGATATCACAATTTTGGCAAAGCAAAGACTTTCAAAGATGCCAAAACGTTTGAGGTATGTAAGATTTGCTCTAAGCAAATAGAAGTGTTCATTGACACATATCATCATAACAATAGGAGAAAGTACTAAAACCATGCTTCGGTTTTCCATCTACATCGAAAAACATTCGTTGACTTTTAAAATAACAAGTTTGCTACTTCAACTCAGAAATTTGTGCACTCACAAGATTGACAGCATCAGGGAAAGTACTAGAAACATGCCTGAGTGAGCCATTCATGACAAGAAACAAATCTTCCTGAGTGAGCCATTCATGACGAAAAACAAATCTCAACTTTTAAAAGTATGATATTTTGTAGGACCACTGCCAACTGCTCTAAAAGCTTAAGCTATTAGAAGAAGGCGTGATTTAATATTTATATATTTTAACATTCCTACCCATGCTTAGTTTGATCTTTTGCCTAGTATTAAGCGTGGATATATTCATTGAGGAGGCAACTAGGGGCCTGGAAAGATTTGAGCTCAGGAACTCCTGCTCTGATACCATGTGATATTTTGTAGAATCACTGTCAACTGCTCTAAAAGTTTAAGCTATTAGAAAAGGCATGGATTAAAATTTAGATATTTCAACAAAAACTACAAATTTGCTTCTTCAACTCAGCAAATTTGTGTACTTTACAAGACTTTTATTTGTTTTTTCCCAATGCCCTTGTTGAAGGATTAGATTAAGATCTTGAAAAATCAAGGATCTCGAAAAATCAGGAGAACATTCTGGGATATGATTCCGTTTGTTTCCATTTGTTTTATTTCCTTCATTCTGTATCCTTAAGTTTAGGAAGTAGAAATTTTTTCTCTTTTCTGTTTTTATTTCCTTTCTTTAGCATTGTTGTCCTAGCTATTTATGTGTAATGTTCTCTTTAACTTTTATTATCGAAGAAATAGAAGAAACTATTGTTCTTCGAAATCAACACTTCTTCTTCGAAATCAGGATGGTATCAGAGTAGATTTTTTGAATCCAGCTCCTACTATGGTGAAAACAGCGATGACCAGTGCTCGTAAGGACGCTGATTCAGAGAAAATTTCAGCTTATCTCTCTAGCCAATCGAGCAATAGTGGAGAGCAATTCTTCCACAATTCCAGCCTACTATTAATAGTTCACCGATTGAATGGCCAAACTTATTTGAAGTGGTCCCAATCAGTGAAGCTAGCAATCGATGGAAGAGGCAAGCTCGGCCACTTAACAATCAAGGAAAAAGAACTAGCAAAAAACGATCCGAGATGGAAGGCTTGGAGATCAGAGAACTCCTTAGTGATTGCCTGGCTGACCAACTCTATGGAGCCAGCAATTGGAAAGCCGCATCTATTCCTTCCGACTGCTAAAGATGTTGTGAGACGTTGTGAGAGAAACATATTCTGATTTGGAGAACTCTTCTCAGATCTTTGAATTGAAGACAAAGCTATGGCAATCAAGGCAAGGAGACCGTGAGATAACTGTTTACTTCAATGAAATGGTGACTTTATGGCAGGAATTAGACCAATGCTATGATGATACATGGGAGAATCCGGCTGATTGCGAGAGACAAATGAAGAGAGAAGAGAATGATAGAGTGTATATGTTTCTAGTGGGCCTTAATCGAAACTTGGATGAAGTGAGGTAGGATTCTCGGTTAGAAATGTCTACTGTCCATTTGCGAGGTTTTCTCTGAAGTTAGGAGGGAGGCATCTCGGAGGCGAATCATGCTACGTGATTCGGAAACAAATGAGAACCTTCTTTCTGAGAAGTCTGCAATTGTAGCTCGAGGGTTTGATTCTGAAGAAGAGAGGAGGAAGAAACCATGGTGTGAACATTGCAAGAAACCATAGCTTACCAAAGAAACTTGTTGGAAAATTCATGGGAAACCGCAGAATTGGAAAAAAGAAGGCTGGAAGAGAATGAGCAGTAATGATGGTCGCGCGTTCCAAGCGACAAACGAGGAAGAGCAAATAAAATCAGATTTGGTTCCATTCACAAAGGAACAATTAGACCATCTGTACAAACTTTTCAACCTCCCCAACCTTTTTTAAATCCCTCTTGTTCTTTAACCCATCAAGGTAATCATTTTTGTGCTGCTTTCCTCATAGAAAATCCACACCAAAAAGCTCCATGGATTCTTGATTCGGGAGCAACCGATCGTATGAAAGGTTGTTCAAAGCTCTTTTCCACTTATAATCCGTGTGCAGGGAATAAAAAAATCACTATTGCAAATGGTTCCCTTTCGGCTATAGTTGGATTAGGATCCATCAAGTTGTTCTTTGCCTTCACGCTTCATAATGTCCTTCATGTTCCAAAGCTATCTTGTAACTTGCTATCCATTAGTAAAATAACCTCCGATCAAAAGTGTCGAGCTAATTTTTTTTCATCTCACTGTGAGTTTCAGGACTTGACCTCGGGGAGGACGATTGGCAGTGCTAGAGAGAGTGGAGGACTCTATTTCTTTGAAGATGGAACAAGCTCGACTAGACAAGTTCAGGGTAGTTTCGAATCTGTTATTGTTTGCAAGGATGATGATATTATGTTATGGCATTACAGGCTTGGTCATCCGAATTTTCAATATTTGAAGTTCTTGTTCCCAAAGTTGTTTTTGAATAAAAGTCCCATCTTTATTTCAGTGTGAATTCTGTGAATTAGCCAAACATCGTCGAACAAATTTTCCCTCTCAAACCTACAAGTAATCTAAACCATTCTCTTCAATTCATAGTGATGTTTGGGGACCATCTCGGATTCCTACACCCTCAGCAAAGAAATGGTTTGTTACATTTATTGATCATACGAGAGCAAGTTGGGTGTACTTGTTAAAAGAGAAATCTGACGTAGTCTATTTTCAAAAACTTTTACACCATGATACAAACACAATTTCAAGTGCAAATCCCGATTTTCAGGAGTGACAATGGGAGAGAATACTTCAATAAAATTATGGGACATTTTTTCTTGAAAAAATGAATTGTGCATCAAAGTTTTTGTCCTGACGCCCCTCAACAAAATGGGGTGTCAGAAAGAAAGAATAAACCCCTTTTGGCAGAGAGGAAGAATAAACGTCTTTTAGAAGTAACTAGAGCTCTGCTCTTCACCACTAAAGTTCCTATGTACCTATGGAGTGAAGCTCTTCTTACATCCACATACTTCATCAATAGAATGCCTTCCAGAGTGCTAAAGTTTCAAACACCCCCAAAAGTCCTTCAAAGGACCTATTCGGCCTCTAGACTTACTGTACGCTTGCCTTTAAAACTATTTGGTTGTACCTCTTTTGTACACATCCATGATAGAAATCGTGGCAAATTTGATTCTAGAGCAAAAAGATGTGTGTTTGTTGGTTATGCACCGAACCAAAAAGGGTATAAATGCTTTGATCCAATTTCCAAAAAAATGTTTGTCACCATGGATGTCACTTTTTTCAAATTAACACCTTTTTTTGGAGCTCATCTTCAGGGGGGAAAGAAAGTGTAGATTCGCACAACTCCGTTATCGAGTCTTTTCGTCTTACTGGATTCCAGCAACTCTTATACCTGATTTTGAAGCAAATAATGAAAGTCCGGGTCTACCTATTTTGGCATCTCATCCTATTTGTGAGCGTAACAAGTGTGAAACTAGTACCAAGAATGCTGAACTTCCATCTTATGCTCAAGTCTACACGAGAAGAAACAAAACTCAAAGAAATGAGTATTCTGCTCCTTTAGGGTGCCATGAGTCCGAACCAGGACATGACTAGAACTCCATACAGTCGTCAGGTAATGCTCCAACTCAATCTGTCCAACTTGATAGTCAACAAAATGATGAGACTGCTGATGAACTTGACGTACTTATTGCTATTTGGAAAGGAGTTAGGTCTTGTACCAAACATCCTATATCTCATTATGTGTCTTAAGAAAATCTCTCGCCAATTTTCGTGCCTTTTCCTGAACTTGTGTTGTGTGGAGATTCCCAAAACTGTGCAGGATGCTCTACAAGTTTCTGAGTGGAAGGAAGCAATTCTTGAAGAGATGAAAGCTCTTGAAAAAAATGGAAAGGAAAGTCCATGGTCGGATGCAAATGGGTATTCACAACCAATCATGGGGTTGATGGGTCTCTTAAAAGGTATAAAGCTCGATTGGTTGCCAAAGGATTTACGCAGACTTATGGCATCGATTACTTTGAGACTTTCGCTCCAGTTTCTAAGCTAAACACTATTAGAGTGCTCCTATCACTTGCGGCCAATCTTGATTGGCTTATGCAACAACTAGATGTGAGGAATGCATTTTTGAATGGAGATTTGGAGGAAGAAGTATTCATGGACTTCCCTCTAGGCTTTGACAAAAAGTTTGGATCAAAGGTTTGTAAATTGAAGAAGTCACTATATGGACTGAAACAGTCACCAAGGGCCTGGTTTGAGAAGTTCACTCAGTCTATGAAGAAACAAGGGTATGATCATGGACAAGTTGATCATACCATGTTTGTGAAACATTCTCGTGATGGGAAGGTTGCAATTCTGATAGTATATGTTGATGACATTATTCTCACTGGAAATGATATTGCCGAGATGAATAGGTTGAAGGAATGTCTTGCTTCTGAATTTGAGATCAAGGATTTGGGAATTCTAAGATACTTCCTTGGAATGGAGGTGGCTCGATCAAAGAAGGGAATTGTAGTTTCACAAAGGAAATATGTCTTGAATCTTCTAGAGGAGACTAGAATGAGTTGTTGTAGACTAATAGATACTCTAATAGATCCAAATCAGAAATTTAGAGGTGACAAAGATGAGGTTCCTTGTGATACATCGAGATACCAGAAACTTGTAGGGAAACTAATCTATTTATCGCATACTTGGCCAGATATTGCCTTTGCTGTGAGTATGGTAAGCCAATTTATGCATTCTCCCTATGAAAGACACCTTGAGGCTGTGTATAGGATCTTGAGATACTTAAAGAGCACACCTGGAAAAGGTCTGCTATTCAAAAAGTCTACTCAACAAGAAATTGAAGCATACACAGATGCAGGCTGGGCAAGGTCAATTACTGACAGAAGGTCGACTTCAGGATATTGTACATATGTCTGGGGGAACTTAGTTACTTGGCTAAGTAAAAAACAGAATGTGGTAGCACGAAGTAGTGTAGAAGCAGAATACTGAGCAATGGCCCATGGAGTCTGTGAGATGTTGTGGCTAACACGAGTACCAGAAGAACTTTGAGTACCAGTGACACTGCCTATGAAGATGTATTGTGACAACAAGGCTGCAATCAATCTTGCACATAATCCAGTACAACATGACAGAACCAAGCATGTTGAGACCGATACACACTTTATCAAGGAGAAGATTGATGCATGAGCTATTTGTATGCCATTTGTGCCAACAACGCAACAAATAGCTGGCATTCTTACGAAGGGCCTGTTCAGACGTAACTTCGAGCATCTCATCGGCAAGTTGGGCATGATAGATATTTACACACCAACTTGAGAGGGGGGTGTCGAAGGATTAGGACAAGATCTCGAAAAATCAGGGATCTCGAAAAATCTTCCTAAGTGAGCCATTCATGACGAGAAACAAATCTTCCTGAGTGAGCCATTCATGACGAAAAACAAATCTCAACTTTTAAAAGTGTGATATTTTGTGGGACCACTACCGACTGCTCTAAAAGCTTAAGTTATTAGAAGAAGGCGTGATTTAATATTTATAAATTTTAACATTTCTCCTTAGGCTTAGTCTGATCTTTTACCTAGTATTAGGCGTGGATATATTCATTGAGGAGGCAACTGGGGGTTTGAAAAGATTTGAATTCAAGAACGTCTGCTCTGATACCATGTGATATTTTGTGGAATCATTGTCAACTGCTCTAAAAGTTTAAGCTATTAGAAAAAGGCGTGGTTTAATATTTATATATGTCAACAAAAACTACAAATTTGCTACTTCAACTCAGCAAATTTGTGTACTTTACAAGACTTTTATTTGTTTTTTCCCAATGCCCTTGTCAAAGGATCAGGACAAGATCTCGGAAAATCAGGGATCTCGAAAAATCAGGAGAACATCTTGGGATATCATTTTGTTTATTTCCATTTATTTTATTTCTTTTATTATGGATCCTCAAGTTTAGGAAGTAGAAATTTTTTCCCTTTTCTATTTTTATTTCTTTTCTTTAGCATTGTTGTCCTAGCTATTTATATGCAATGTTCTCTTTAACTTTTATTATCAAAGAAATAGAAGAAACTATTGTTCTTCGAAATCAACACTTCTTCTTCGAAATCAACACAGCCCTAAACCTTTTTCTCATATCCAAATCCTAACATGTAGCAAAATTCAGAAATTACCTATAGAACTATTCTAGTGATAATACGTAAAAATTACCTCTTTACAGGGAAATGGATCTGAAGATGCGGTTTACTGGTCATATCCTGAGATTCTTCCAATAGTTCAAAGGTGAACTTCTATTTATGGGCTCGCCTCTATGAAAAGCAATCAATTTGGTTTTACATGGATATCTTTCTTTTTCAGATGTTTAAGAGGACCAGATATTGAGAAGATGAGTGTGACCGACTTAGTACAACTCGAGAAGCAGCTTGATTCTGCACTGAGACAAACTAGATCTAGAAAGGTGCAACTCTATCTATCCTTTTGTTTACAGTGAACAATAACATGGTGCAAAATTTCAAGGTAATCGAGTAAAGAAATTGACTTAACATAAAATATATGGAATGCTCACTGACAGTGTCGGGACCAGTCTTTGCCGATGAAGATGAGCTATATATTGACTTGATTATTAATGAGTTGTGGAAATGGCTGTCAAATAGCATATGAACTAACAAATAATGGAACTCAAATCTAATGCGAGAAGAAAAAATTATTAGAGAAATCAAAGAGGAAGGATATCGGAGATTTGTGTGGTTTGATTCTAGTGTTGATACTTTCTAGTGTAGAGTTTTGTATAGAGTTATTTGCAAAGTAATCCACTATGAATTCGAAGAAGTGCTGAATTAAAGTCACTTATGTGTTTCCCAGTCCTAAATTATATTAAAAAAAATAGATGTGTTATCTGACAATCTCTTAAGAGAACTCACTCAGTATACTCGCAGAGAAAAAGTCCTAATATTCATGTTGTTTGCTCTAGTGTGTAACAATCAAGTAAATTTTATGTCTCATGTAGACTAAATAGAAAATGTATTCAAAATTAGAAATCCAACTCTAGTATAGAAAACATTCCAATAATTTTTTTTTTTTTACATCAAACCATAAGTCTCATTCGAATTTGGAATTACTATGTGGATCGGGTTTCTTTTACGAGTTCAAATTCAAGACTTAGCTCTTGTAGTCAAATCATAGTGCTTATCATCCATACTGGGTTTCACAAAGCCCAGACGGTACTCAACCATTACAGACATCATTCAAGCCCAAGCTGACCTTGAACTTGTATAGAGGAATTAACTCTGTCTACATGTCCGCAAGATTCTTTGTTGTGGGAAGCTTCTTTACGGTCACACTCTCTCTTAACATGCTATGTATGGTGTAGAAATTTCGGTCACCAATGAACTCCTTTCTCTAATGATATCATTGAACAAGACATCAACTCGATGTCCCAAGCTAGATCACTAATCGAGTCATTAGACCACACTACCTCTCTAGCTCCTTTCATTGTCATCATGCCTCAACAAGTCAAAGCTTAACCGGGAGAAGCAAAGAAATAGGCTATCGGATTTCGACCATCCTTTAGGTTCCATGTGTGACCGGGTCCACAAACTTAGGTATCACCACACTACCTATCAATCGCATCCTTCGCAACATAGTGCAACGTCTATTGTTCACAATAATGAGGATTCACTTGACCGTGACCCCATGCGCACTATTTGTATACATTCACCTGAATGCACTTGAAAGATCAAGCTTAGTAGTATTCATGGCATAACTCAGACATCCATCTTGTGAAGCATGAGACAAATATTCCACCTCCGTCCAAGTACATAGTGAGTAAACAATTCATGATAAGCTGAAAGTGGGATACTCATAACTCCTAGTCACTCGCAACGTTCCAATAGTTTTCACTCTTTACATTCCAAACCCAAAGCTGTCTCTATAATGCCCGGATTATTTATTTTGACATCTATAGATGGTTGTCACTTTACCTTATCCACCTCTATCGACCACGAAGAAGCTTCGTCAACTCCTTGGAACAACTGTGAGCTGCTATGGAATCTATTGTCTTTATGGACACTGTCACATCTACTGCACTTTGAACATCTATTGGCTCTCTCTTTACTGTTTTTGAGCACCTCAGACTTCTCCATATCGATCATTCACTCTTATGAAACAAAGCAGATTCTTTAAAAGATAACATCTTTGTTGAACATAAAACAGGGTGAGTCATCCCCAGTGCACCACAGACTATATCACTTCATCCCATCTGCATAGTTTAGGAACATGCACCTCTTTGCCCTCAGATTCAGCGTGCCATTATACACATGAGCGTAAGCAGGGCCACACTGAACACTCTTAGCCCATTAATGAGTAGGCTTACCTAATCACATTTTCTGAGGAGTTCTCCCATCAAATTGCTAGTGATGGTGATTTATAGACTAACCAATAAGCAGAATTCACGGTTTTGACCAATCTTTACCAAGCCTTGCATTGGATAGTAAGAGCAAGCTCTCTCCAATATTATTTTGTTTATCAGTTTTGCGACTCCGTTGACTGCATGGAATGTTTCACCATACTTTTTCTCTATGCGGAACCGACATAGCTTCTCAAAATATAATTTTAGTTCTTTGTCTATTCTCAAAAACATTATCTTTCGTCCTACTTGCATTTCAATCATCTGTTATGACTTAAATTGATTAAGCACCTCGTGCTTGTGTTGTGTTTAAGAAGACTAATCCAACTTTCCTTGAAATGCCATTGATAAAGAACATCACATTCCTAGCCATCACAAGAATGAGGATCCACTTAAGTGTATGCAGCTTACAATTTCCAAGGTGCGAAGAAATCCTATTCTATTCGGTGACCTCCTAGGAATCCCCTTTGACTCAAACCCATAATTTCTCTCACTCGTGTCCAAGTCCCATGTGCCACAACTGTATCATGTCTTAACCCAAAAACTGAGAGAATGGATGAGTCAATTACTACATCATAGTAAGCACACCTTGAGAGAGCTTCGAAACTCCACCTTTAGTGGAGATCCATATCCGAACTTACTCAGTGAAATAAGGTCTTTTCTCGACTTTGGTACATCCATTACGTCAATCAATGTTCTCACAACTCCATTATGCATTAATCTGGCTTGTTTCGATCCTTACTATTTCATAAGTGCCTGAGGAGATAACGATTTCATGTATTGAATAAAGGGATTACAAGAGCAAACCATCTAAACGTAAAATGACCATTCTACCCTAACATGTCTCTTAGCAGTCCTCAAGTTGAGATGCAAATATCAAATCCCAACTTTACCTTTAAAACTCACTCTTCTCCCACATAGCGATTTAATTAAGATATCTGCAAGCTGATCTTCCATCATTGCGTGTTGAAAAATGATCTCTCATTTCTGAATTTTTTTCGTACAAGTTCAATGTGCTTGGTTTGCCATGGAAGACGAGTTTGTTTGTAATATGAATAGCTGATTGATTCAACATCAACATCAACATCTTTATCCCAAACTAGTTGGGGTCGGCGGTCGATGAACCCCAAAGATTCATAAAAATAAAAGCAGAATCAAGGGAGGAAAAAAAGATAAATGTGTAAAAATAAATAAGTATATATATATATATATATATCTATACACTATCCCTCCACAACATTAATAGTCTTTCTCCACTCCGTCCTAAGACAAATCGTACGCCAATCTATTTCTCACTCCATTAAATCTTGTTTTACTGCTTTCCCCCAAGTAATTTTTGGCCGACCTCTTAATTTCTTCATGTTATGCTCTCGATAGCAAACATCTGTTCGTACCGGTGCGTCTAAGAGCCTTTGGAGTATATGCCCAAACTATCTCAATTTATGCTCTCATCTTTTCCGCCACCGGTTTCTACTCCAACTTTTCGTCGAATCTTTTCATTCCTTATCTTATCCATCCTTCTATGACCACACATCCACCTTAACATCCTCATTTCCGCTACTCCCATTTTATGCTCATGTTTCCTTTGTGCTGGCCAACATTCAGCTCCGTACAACATGGCAGGTCCGACTGCTGTTTTATAAAATTTTTCCTTTTAACCTAAGAGGAATTTTGCGATCACACAAAAATCCCGATGCACTGTGCCATTTCATCCAACCTGCTCTGATTCTATGGCTTACATCCTCATCAATCTCTCCCTTCTTTTGTAATATTGATCCCATATATCTAAATGTATCTTTCTTGGGTACCTCCTGTCCGAGCATATTTACGGCTTCTTGATCCTCTCTTCCTGCCATGTCAAACTCATACTTCAAGTATTCTGTCTTACTTCGACTTAGCGTAAATACTTTAAACTCTAACGTGCTTCTCCATGCTTCTAACTTAACGTTAACCCCAGCCCTGGTCTCATCAATAAGCACGATATCGTCTGCAAATAGCATACACCACGGCACCTCATCTTAAATATCTTTTGTTAACTCATCTCATAACCAGGGCAAAAAGGTCAGGGCAAAAAGCAGAACCTTGGTATAAGCCTACTGTGATTGGAAAATAACTTGATGTGCATTACAAGCCTTCACACATATAGTAGCACCGTCATACATGTCCTTTATTGCCTTGACATACTTTGAAGGTACTTTTTTCTTTTCAAGAATCCACCACAAAACTTTTCTTGAAACCCTATCATACGCCTTCTCGAGATCAATAAACATCATATGGAGGTACTTCTTTCTTTCTCGATATCTCTCCATCAATTGTCGTATTAAGAAAATAGCCTCCATGGTAGATCTTTCTAGCATAAATCCAAATTGATTGACAAAAACCTTGGTCTCTATTCTCAAACGATGCTCAATAACTCTCTCCCACAGCTTCATTGTATGGCTCATAAGCTTGATGCCTCTATAGTTAGAACAATTCTAGATATCCCCCTTGTTCTTATATATATGCATAAGTATACTCTTCCTCCATTCATCAGACATCTTATTAGTATGGAGGATCTTGTTAAAAAGACTAATCAACCAACTTATGGCTACATCCCCTAAGCATGTCCACACTTCAATAGGAATACCATCGGGTCCCAAGGTTTTACTAGTCTTCATCTTTTTTAATGCCTTCCTAACTTCCCGTGCTTTAATTCTACGCACAAACCTTCTATTTGAATCATCAGAAGCATCTCCCAGATCCACCTCACTTCTATCGCTCTCCCCATTAAAAAGTTTGTTAAAATAACTCATCCACCCGCCGTTGACGTCTTCATCTCTTATCAAGAGTGTTTGATTTTCATCCTTGATACTCTAACCTGCGTCAAGTCTTGACTTTTCTTGTCTCTTGACTTTGCAAGTCTATAGATGCATTTTTTTCCTTCTTTGCTCCCAAGTTTGTTGTACATATCGGTGAAAACCTTGCCTCTGGCCTCTCGTACAGCTTTCTTGGTACTTTTTCTCGCCAATCTAAATTTTTGCAAATTCTCTTCGTTAGACCATTTATGTAGGCATCTGAAACACTCCTTCTTTTGCTTAATTGCCTCCTGCACCTCTTCATTCCACCACCAGGTTTCCTTTGTTTGATGTCCATTTTCTCTACTTTCCCCTAACACCCTTTTGCCACTGTCTGGATACAGTTAGACATCTCCTTCCACATCATATTTACTTTGCCCTCCAGTCGCCATGTTACTTCCTGTAGCATTCTTTCCTTGAATTCTGTTTATTTCTCCTCATGTAACTTCTACCATCTTACTTTGGGGTGCTGCGCACTTCTCTTCATCTTCTATATTTTGTTATACCAAACTTCTAAGACCACCAACTTGTGTTGTGTAACTATACATTCACCAGGGTATACCTTACAATTTACATACGAAGCTCTACCCTCACTTCTGGCAAGAAAGAAATCAATCTGGCTACAATTTTGACGGCTGCGAAAAGTGATCAGATGTGATTCTCTTTTCCTAAAAAAGGTGTTTGTCAACATCAAATCATAAGCTAATGCCACACTCAAGATGTCTTTGCCAGCCTCATTTTTAGTCCCATATCCAAAACCTCCATGAACTCTGTTAAAACCTCCATTACTCTGACCGACATGTCTATTTAGATCTCCTCCTATGAATACCTTCTCCTCTTGTGGTATCCGCCTTAAAATCTCTTCCAACTCTTCCCAAAATCTGCTCTTCTCGGACGCTTGCAGTCCAACTTGAGGGGCATATACACTAAGGATATTCAGAATCAAATCCCCTACTACTAGCTTAACTGAAATAATCCTATCTCCTATTCTTTTAACTTCAACAATTCTATTCTTGAAATTTGTATCGATCATAATCCCAACTCCATTTATGCTCTTTGTTGTGCCTGTATACCATAGTTTGAATCCGGTGCCATCCACTTTCTTAGCCTTCTCTCCTTTTCATTTAGTCTTTTGTAGGCAAGCAATATTCACTTTTTTTTTAGCAAAAGTATCTGTCAATTCCCTCAATTTACCCGTTAAGGTTCCTGCATTCCAACTCCCCAATCTAATCCCTACCCCCTGGGCTTTTTTTGCCCCCCACACTCGCCCACGGAAGTGTGAGGACCCTTGATCGTTTATCACCACATCCGGGCACTGATGTGGCGCATCACTCTGAAAATGATGGCTCAAGGCTAGCTTTCTTACTCCTTGCACCCACTTATATTGGTGCAAAGACACTTGCTCATTTTTTGCTACATCCGGGCGCCGATGCAACGCGTCGCTAAGAAGGGTACGCTCCAACGACATATCAATGGGGTTTATCTGATAAAGGTAGCTCTTTTTTTATAACCGGCTCGCTACGCCTGATGCAACCCTCCTTCTTTACCTGGCTTGGGACAGGCTATGTAGACTACATAGGCGAAGTTGAATAGCTGATTGATTATCACTATAAAATACAGATGGGTCTGATGTTGGCATGCTAATTTCTGCTTCAACACTTGGAAAACCACGTCTTCCAGGCAATTAAATTACCTCCAAGAAACACTCGCCCAATGTAGATCTTCTATTAGGACATTCAGCTCAATCTACATCAAAGAAATCTGTAGTTTCATATGACCATAATTTTTGAAAAGTAGCCCTTTAGTCGGAGTTCCCTTAAATTACTTCACAATTCGAAGTACAACATCCCAGTGAGTAGTACAAGGAGAACTTATGAATTGACTCACTACACTGATAGTAAATTATATATCAGGTTTTGTGACGGTAAGATAGTTCAATTTTACTCACTAATCTCCATTACTTCACTGGATCATGTAATAATTCTCCTTGTTATGTATAAAGTTTCACATTGGGTTCTATAGGAATATCTACCGACTTTGCTCCAAGATTCCTGACCTCATCAAGATTGTCAAGTACATGTCTTCACTGTGATAAATTGGTACATGCATGTGAATAGGCAACCTCAATACTAAGGAGATATCACAAATGTTCCAGATCCTTAGTACTAAATTCTTTATGCAAGAGTTGCTTAATACCATCTAAATCACAACCAGTAATGATGATATCATCCGAGTATACCACTGGAAGGATGTATCTAGCTAAGTAGACATAACTAAAAACCGAATGACCTATTTGACACCGCTTTAATCCAAATATGATAACAGCATCACTAAACCTACCAAACCAAGCATGAGGAGATTGCTTAAGTCCTTGCAAAGTCTTATGTAAAGGACATACCAAATTCTCCCCTGAGCAATAAATCCAAAGTGGTTGCTCTATGTATGCTTCCTAAGCCCAATCACCATATACGAAAGCATTTTTATCATCTAATTGATGAAGAAGCCAACTAAAGCGTGCAGCTAGGGAAATAAAGAGACAAACATTTGGAATTTTGGCTGCAGGTGAGAAAGTGTCATCATAATCAATATCATATGTCTGAGTAAATTCCTGTACAATTGTCGATTCGTCAATCAATCAAGAATGCCATCAGGATGACCTGCCACATGGTATACTCAATGATTGCCATCATGTCATCCTCCATGGCCTGCCGCCATCCAAGATGAGCAAGAGCTTCAACTACACTACTAGGCATAGAAACGAAGGACAAATGTAGAGAAGATAGGAGATAAACGATCATATGATAAGAAAATGGAAATTGGATAATGAGTACGGAGACACATAGAAAGCCCAAAAGAAGGAGCATAACGATCCATAGGACAACTAATACAAGAGCGAGTACCTTTTCTAGTGGTGAATCAGGATCTGAGGATGGTGCAACAATTGATGGGGGAACAAATGAATCATTTGTTGGTGAAGGTTGTGCTATTGTAGTGGGTGCTACACCATGCTGATGATTGGTGTGATTAGAAAACTAAAATTGTGAGTAGGCCGACAAAGACATTTTTTAGCACGAGAATCCGACTTATCAAGATCTTGAGCAAGACAATGTACAAAACAAACAGAACCAAAGATACGTAATGGAAAAGGAGGACGATGTAGATGTAAAATAGGGAGCGATGTCTCCCTTGGAAAAAAAAAGGTTTGGAAGTCGATTAATTAAGTGGCAGGTTGTAAGAACAGCATGACCCCAAAAAGTTTTAAGTAGATGCATGTGAAATATGAGGCAACGAGCATCATCAAGATGACGATTTTTGCGCTCGGCTACACCATTTTGCTGTGGAGGGTCTAAATAGAAAGTCTGGTGAATACTATGAGAGTCAAAAAGGATGAAAATCAGAAGTAACAGCAAGGTAATCTTTGGCTTCATCCGATCACAAAGTTTAGCAGAAGTATGATATTAATTCAACATATCAAAATAGGATAGAAGAAAGCAATGAGAAATACCTTATGTTAAGAGTAACCAAGTCATTCGAGATAATTGTCCACGAATTTAACAAAATATCTGAAACTAGAAATATCAGAACAAAAGTACCATGTACATTTAAGTGAATTAGCTCAAATGGACTAGACACATGACATCGAATGCGAGAAGGAAAAGAGGTCCTATGGTGTTTACCAAACCGACAAGCTTTACACTGAAAAGAACTCACGTATCAGACTCGGGAATAAATGTTGAAGAGTGTTCGATGGCGGACAACTAGCACGGCAATGCATCTGATACACATTAGAGGATGTGTGCTTTACAGCAACTATAGCTTGCATTTGACAGTAGTATAGATCTTTTGTTTCATGTTCCCCACCAATCATCTGTTCAATCCTTAGATTCTGAACGACACATGAGAATAAAAGGTCACTGAACAATTTAGTTCTTTAGTTAACGAACTAACATAAATCAAATTATATGGAGATTTGAGATGGAGGATAGATGACAAAGAAAGAGAAGAACTCAAATGAGCATCTCCAATACCAGTAACTTGAGATTATGAGCCGATAGCTTATGCAATAGAATTTGGTACTCTAAGAGATGTAGAATGCAGTAAAGACAACAATTTAGAGGTTATTAGTTAATGATGAGTAGCTTTACAGTCTATTACCCAGGAGTCGGATGCTGAAGTAAACAGGATGAATTACCTTTTGAGGTTTGTGCTGGAGTTGCAGCAAGAGTTAAGAGTCTGTCACCTGTTGGGAGCGAACCCATGCATCATACTCAGAATGTGTCAAATGGACAGAATTACATATATTCCGCGCACTAGTAGAATCATTAGAATCTTCCACCTCTACATAAGGAGCTCATGATGAAGAGTGTAGTATAAACCTTTGTATGTCCAGCCCTTGGACAATGATTACAATACAAGGAGTCATGACTATCCCCATAAATAGAAGCACCACGAGCATCAATACCTCCATCATAGCCTCTATGACCTCCACTATAAGCAAAACCCCGTCCACGACCCTAGTAACCACGACCATGAGTCCATGTTTACTAGAGCCATGAGAAATCATAGCACTTGTCTCCAAAGCCATGGTGGAGATCTTTTAAGCATGTGTCGAATGAAGAGCTCAAGAAAATCCTCTCCACTATAGGAAGGGAACTTTGAGATGTAATTTGCTGGTGAAGGAAAGAATATTTAGGCCTAAATGCCTTGAGAAACGGTATCGCTCGAAGGTACTATTGGTGTTTAAACTAAAATAGTTGGATTGTTTGAAATTGGAAGATAAATATCCAATTGCCTGCAAAGTGTAGTGAAATGAGCATAATACTTAAATAAAGACTGATCTCGACGTTGAAGATCAAATAATGCCTCCCACGTGTAATACACTCGTGTCATGTTGTTTTGTCCAAAATAAAGTAACGCACACTTCTCCCAAACTTCTTCGGCAGAGTTGCAATTCATTCGGTGATGACTGATTTTAGGATCCATACTACTCCATAAAAGAGTACGGATCATCACATCCACAACAAACCAATCATGTGCCTTACTCTATAGGGATCGTGATGTAATAGTTGTATAATGGCAGTAAGGCTTCGACAGCTTTAGACCAAGATGGTTAGTTAGTTACATCCAACTTGACAGAGGTCAATTTTTATTGGTAACTTCAGAAATCCTAGGACAACAAGTCGCATAGAAATGTTGACTTGATTACGATGAGTTGAGGCCGAATCTCGGTAGAGTAGTGATAGGCCTGTAACCGAATGGAGCAGTCAGCAAAATCGAGTGGGCAACTAGAACCACGGGCTAGGGGCTACAACTAGAATCACCGGCTAGGGATTACAACCAGAATCATGGGCTAGGGATTTAGCTCTGATACCATGTTTGAGGAGATAATGATTTCTTGTATTGAACAAAGAGATTACAAGAATGAGCAATAACGTTTCCATAAGAGTGTTAACACCTTCATGCACTAAGAGGTAGTAAACTTATAACTATAAGAAGCCACATGATAAAAACTTTCAGAATCAAGCAACATTCGTCTCTAACTTGGATAAGTAAACTTCACGTCATATTTTGCGCAAAGCTATCTTCTCGTAACTTCTTTTGCCACTCCCAAGGCAGAATTTAGATATTCCGGGATAATGTAGTGTGGCCCTATAGTGGTGAAATGGTAAAGTGCTCAAAGGAACATAATTGTTTCTCATCAGGCAAGGCCTCATTGGCGTTATTCATGTCCATTGTGAGCTTGTTGGACTCATTAAATGGGTTTTGTTCAACCACCCGGAATTGAAACATCCTTTACAGCGTGTACAAGCAATTAATCAAACCCTTTTTCGGATAAAGTGACTAAAGTTTACCCACATCCCTAGCATTACCCACATCCCTAGCATCATATCTCTGTCGCCACTTCAATCAACATCTCATTCGATAGATTCAACACGATTATCCTTTTTGCCTCCATCAAATCTACCTTGTTGGCATCTTTCATTGTTTCTAGCTCCTCACAATCAAAGCCTTTGCCAAACCTTTGGTTATGAATAGGGCATGCATCTTAATGCTGCACAACCATAGTTGTCCACTCCTATTCTCAATTCTTGCTTCTACTTAATTGTAAACATAACATTTCTAAACAATGATCAAATAGTGAAAGCTCCAAATCAACTCTAGCAACACTAACCTTTGCTCTGGTAGCAATTGTTGTGAAATAATGCAGAACCTAATATATTTTGTATTTCAATTCTAACATGAGAAGAAAACTTACCAGAGAAATTGTTGAGAAACGATTAAGATACTAGATATTTACTTGGTTCGGTCTGAATGTCGGTACCTATTCCACGGGAGAGCCATTCACAAAGAATTCCACTACAATCTGGAAAATCACAAAATCACTATCGGCCAATCGCTCAGATGTTTCCCTGCCTTAGATATATCTCATAGTTTCTTGCTAAGAACTCACTCCGAAAACTGAGAGAAAATCCTGAGATTTCTATTGTTTGCAATAAACGAGCAGAATTATATTTTTACATGTTCATATGTGACTTGCCGACGCAAACTAGGAAACTTACTCAAACAAAGAATCCAACTTTAATGTGAAAAATATTGCAATTTGCTTTTTCGGAGGTCAAATCACAAGTCGAATTCAGATTTAGAAGTTCATTTGGATCAGATTTTTTTCACGGGCTAAAGGTTGAGACATGCATAATTGACAATTTATCCAGATAGAACCACCTTTTTTATGTCAATTTGTCTCCTCATTTACAAAGGGGAGTTCAATTTTTCCTGTATTTCACTGGTTTTTCTTTCCCTAGCTGTCATTATGTCAATTTTTGTCTCCTCATTTACCAAGGGGAGTTCAATTTTTCCTGTATTTCACTGGTTTTTCTTTCCCTAGCTGTCATTATGTCATTTTTTGTCTCCTCAGCTGTCATTTGCAGAGGGTCCTCAGAACCTGCAGCTGAAAACTTTCTGAAAGTACTGTATGCCAATAGCCTGTGCTGATAGCCTGGACTTAAAGATTAAATGAAAAACCTAAGTCAAAGAAGATGTGCACCAGGGCCAAAGCTTTGAGATTAATTTACTGTATGACTTTATGTTGGATGCTGATCAGTGGATTATGTGGACTAAGCGTGTTTGTCCCTACTAACTTGTGATGTAAATAGTCATATGCCTTGGAATAGTTCTCACCCTCATGTTACTGATTTTGTCTTCTTTTTTTGAGCAACTCAAAGATTAAAGCTGGTTCCACAAAAGTAGGCATTATTGTGGCCGAGGCGCACATTATATGGGTTTGCACACATTTGCAGAAGCTGTTTAGACTTTTCCCTTTTGGCATGCTGGACAATCTTCAGTGAGCTCCATCTCGCGATCTTACTTTAAATAAAATAAAAATAAAAAGCAGAAGAGAGCAGGCACAATTGTGGGTTCTGCATGGAATAGGAGTGCAGAAGTTAGGCAGTGTCTAATTCCATTATTTCAAGTGGAAGCTAGGCTTGCCCTTTTGACGTGTTGGGCTCTGCACTTTCAGTTGTTTATTCATCTTCTGTGAGCTCAGTCTTTTCAAAAAGGGGAAAAGAAAATTGCAACATTAGACCTTTAGATACTCGCTTCCAATTGAGAACTGTGTTGAGAGACTTGACAATAGCAGTCACGTGCTTCTCCACGGAGAGGTTATTGTTTGGTACAAAAGTATCATGTGTAGGTACAAAAAGATGATTTCAAAGTCACTTCTTTAATCTGATGAACTGATTCATGTTCGAGAAAAAATTTGCAGTTCCCTAGTTGAGATAGAAGTTATTAGTTACCCATTCTACTGATATTACTCCGTGTCTTCATAAACTGCAATTAGTGTTGAAGTCTGAAATGACTTTGTTCATGTACTCTCCATCCCATATGCAAAGTAAATTTTATTGCAGCAATCTGCTGCTGAAGTCGTAATGCACATTTCAAACTGATTAATACTTCCTGCAGACAAAGCTAATGTTGGAGTCCAAAACTACCTTGCAGGAACAGGTACGAAACAGTCTCTTATTTATTGGATTTGAATGACATTATATGCTCTCGATAAGTAGTAGTTAATTGAAGAGCCTTCTGCGCCTATGCTATAACTCATACCGAAGTATTATGATACTTGCCAGCATTGGACTGCGTAATTTGTTCCAAAGCCACACATCATAGTAAAATCTACCATTGTCCATAATCCACGCTAATGGGTTCTTAGCAACACTTATACCCATTTGCACCAAGATTCCTCCGTTCGGTCTCGTAGTTGTCCACTACCTGGCATAAACACACTAAGACACTGCACATTACCTGTCAATAATTCATTAATTAGCAATATTGTTCTCCTTTACCTTAGTTGGACTGGAATTTCCACCACAATATAGATCTTCAGGGGCCTGGTTCCACAAAGCCAGAGCAGAAGAATGTGTTTGCGCACTTTTAAAAACAGCATTGGCAGTTCTAGAATCTGGAGAAACATGACTGGCTTCTTCATTGCCATTTTGTTGTGATTTTTCGGAGTTTGAATGAAGTTTGTCTTCAATTAACATAACTTCTTCATTGCTATTATTTTTCTTTGGTCAGTACCTTGAAAACTGTTATCATTCTGGAATCCGCTCATTCAGCTAGTTGGCCTTGATTTCCCAGGGCTCAGAGAAAGTCAATTACCAACTTTCAAGAGCGTGTAGATGAGAAAAGAAGTTTGACAACTTCATCTTAACAACTCCGGGTGTTTGACTTTAATATTTCTGACGGATTCAACTATTCAAGCTAATGGTCCGGCAGGAAGGAAAATAGGCCAGCTCAAACACAATGAGCAAGGAAGTAACACTGAACTAATAGAATAAGCACATAGGATGCGTTAGGAAGGACTGCTATAGAAAGAGAGAGCAAGTTGCATCTACTGTCACTTGAGAAAGCAGCCTGATGAAAGTTTACGTGGTGTGCCACTGGCTTTAAATTGGAGTTAAACTATTAACTCAGGGAGGGATAAGAATTGAAGCAGGGCTCTTGACAAAGCTGATTTATGTGTTTCTGCATCATGTAACCCCTGAAGAACACGAGAAACATGAATTCTGACCAGTACTTGTGAATATTCTGATCTAATCTTCCGAACAGGAAAAGAAGATGAGAGAGGAGCACAAGTTTCTGGAGAAGGAGGTAAGATGACTCCCGTGGACTTGCTTCACAACAAGTGACCGTCATATGTGGTTTTCCAGTATCTATGTAATGTTCGACCCAAAAAACACAATAGTATCTCTGGAATGACCTTGGTACTGTTCATGACATGCAGATTGCTTCCCTGATGAGCAATGATGATAATGTCAATGAGGTTGCCCTGGGGATCACCAACATGAACACTTCATTTCGTCATCCTCGACAGGCTACTCTCCACTTATTCCGGTAGTGGTGGAAAATGGTTGTGCGCTTACAGAATCTAGCTTGACCTGCTACCATATACTTGTGGTTGAACGTGATATTGGCTTAGAACAGTTATCATGCAACATCAAACCATGTCGTCTTTATGGTCCATACAACCTAGTTGACACACTCTTTTGAGTAATAATCTATGGTAGGCATAACAACACCGCAACGTCGACTACTAAAGACATTCTCACTGAACTTCATATCAACCAGGTCAGTAGGAGTCAGCGACCGGTCAGCACAATTGAGAACGGGATTCCCCTTGGTGCAGGAGGGTGCATGTAAGACATAAATCAGCATGCCTCTCTGAGCGAAAACAGAGCCCGGACTTTCCCGAGGCAAAGGAAAGATGGCTTCCACGAGAGGACACCCACACAGTGCATTAATGTTACCATCGGATGAAGCAGTTCCTTAACATGCTAAGTTCTCTCTCATGTTAACATACATCGGTCGAATCTACAATTCTAGTTGCCCCCACGCTGAATATGGCATTGCCCTATCTCCATATACTAACAGAATCTAGGTTGACCTGCTGCCATCTACTATGATCCATCTTGCGATTTATTATCAAATGGCAAGAGGACAAGACCTAGATATAAAGCCTAGATGATCAAAACGATACCAACCACAAGCTAAAGAGTATATATACATAGGTGGGAAGCCAGTATTGCATGCTTCGGCTTACGTGCAAGAATAAACCACGCGGGCGCATCTCATCTAGCAACAGGCTAGTCAGGCTTCTCGAGTTATGGGAGCACCCAATTCGCGGTGGCTCTATTCCTTGGCGCATAACATGGTATCATATGTAAGGACATGTGAGTGGTAATGTTAGCTGCTGAGAGAAATCCATACCATAGCAGTGGGAAAGTGCCATACCTCCAGTGATTTATCGGATCGAACAGCATCAGACCTCATGCGACAGCAGATGAGATACGACAAGCATTAGGCCATTCTTTGTCAAATGTGAAGAACCTGCATTAATTTGATCAGCAGGATAAGAGGGGTCGAATGCTGCATCAGTGAATGGGACTATTATCATGCAGAAATGGCTATCCACGCTCGATACAAACTGCCCGAAGGCAATGTTCTCCATAACATTGAGAAACGAAAACGCTGGCACATTCTAAGAGTTTTTTCATTTCTAAAATCTCAGCTAAAATTAACGTAAAGAATCACATCACCGGTCGCTACTGTGCCAGTGACGCGCAAACTTGAAAGAACGTGAGCGTCAAACAAAAACAGAGGCACATCGTCTTTAGATCGTCGAGGAAATTTCCCTCATCGATGAATGATCGCATATGCTAAAGGACGTAAATTCAATCACGAGGTGAGATGGAGCTAGAATGAGTTTTCTCCAAAAATTCAAATGAAGCAGAGATATCAAACTACTAAAGTACGAACGAAGGATGAATACGAGAGGGGGAGAGAGTTCGCTGATCGAGAGATCGACATATTTCAAGCTCAGGATGAGGATGACAGGAAGATGACAGAGTCGGTGCATCACTTCTCTCTCTGGGCTCCGAAGAAGATTTCGTGGAGAGAGAAGAGGCGACCTTTCGAACGACGAGTGCTTTTTAAGGATCGAAACAAGGGGCAAAAGGAGAGAGAAAGGAGCCAGAGATTTCCTCCTAGAGGTGGAAAGTGGGGGTTATAGGGAGAGTCGGCTCGTTCACACATCATCAGCTGACTCATGCAAAGCTGGTGGAGACGCCGTTCGGTGCCAACTAAAATATTCAATAAACAATATTTATAACTGATACGATAAATAGCACTAAATACAATAATATATACAGTATAAATTCTTAAAATCAATATATAATAACACCCACACCGCCAAAAAAAAAATAGATCATAGCACATTTCAACTAATTCTAAAAAAATATAGAATTATATCAAATTGGAACGAATGTTGTCCTTGGCCAAATCAATAATTTCGATCTTCTTTATTCCTTATATATTTCCTCATTCCTGAGCTATTTGCAATAAATAAAGTAATCAGAATACATCACCTACTGTCTTTTTATGTAAAAGGAAAAACTTTCTAATGCTAAGTGCACACTTACTTTCAAAGTGTGTTCCGTCGAAGCGATCATTCTGGATACTTTACCCCATAAATGGTTTTTAAAAAATATGGAAAATGTCATAACATTGGAATAGATCCGATACCAATATGGACTGACCACTTCGATCTAGAATGAATAATGCTCGAATTACTTAATTATGTCAAGCTATATCATTTTTCGAAGAGGAAAAAAAAAAAAAGTCGTCATCAATTAGCGTTCACCAAATTATTTCGTTACCTCGCGAGATTGTATGATCTGATTCGTCGCCACGTGGATCTTAGACGCCGCTCTGGTTAATTCTTCTGCTTCAAGGTCTCCATGAAACTTGAACCTCACTTTATTTCACATTTCAATTCCTTTTTCTTCTTCTTTCCTGCGGAGGAGGGAAACAAACTTGACCCTTCTGCAAAACCCCAGGAGCTAAAATTATGGATTTGATTCCTATCATTGCAAAGCAACCACGTCAGTCACCGCTATGAAATTTGAAATGTAAAATTCGAGGGTATTCTACAACACGAATGAAAGAAAATTATTTTTTCTCGACTTGAGGAGTGACCGTAAATAAACGATTCGAGCGACTATTTTCGAATAGATTCGTAAAGTAGCGCGACTCGCATCTAGATTGAGTCATCGAAGCTTCGGTTCTTGCGTTGTCGGCATCGGCGAGTGCTTCACACGTACGGTGCTAGTTAACCAAGTTGCTAGCAACGGATCCATTGGCGTGACATTTCTACAAATTAACTTTCGAAATATTCGTACATGCCAGCCAAAAATACTACGTACTTGAAATCGACAGGAGGCGTCCGCGTGTTGCACAAATAATGCAAAAAAATTGATGACCTATTAGCAGCTCTCTGAATACTCTCTTCCGGAGTTTCGCTAACAGGTAGAGGTGGCAATATGAGTCACAAACCCCTATTTGACCCATATTTGTATAAAATAAGTTAAATATGAGTCATTAAATTATAAAAGGTTCACTAAAAATGAATCACACTTAAATCCATATTAACATTCTTTTCGATTTATGTTAGACCCATTTTCGACTTATAAGGACAATATCCTTTTACTAGTTACAAGTGATCTTGGAACAGGGGCCGAGGTCAGCGATCGAGGCCGGAATCGGGACCTGGGCCCGGGCTCAAGGCGGGCGACCGGGGCCGAGAACGAAACTAGTGCTAGGGCCATGACTCGAGCTGGGGCCGAGGATCGACGACTGGGGTTGAAACCGGTGCCAGGTTGGGTTTGGGGGCCGGGGTTGCGTTTGAAACCGGAGCTGGGGCCGGGACTTGGGTCGGGTCCAGGGGCAAGGGCCTAGTCTCGGGACCGGGGTAGGGGCCGGATCCCGGGATAGGGATGGTAATTGGGGCCCGAGATCGGGACGGTAATTAGGACCGGGACCGTGACCAGGGCTAAGGATGGGGCCGGGACCCAGGTCGAGCACTAGGATTGGGACCCGAGGCTTGGGCGGGGGCCGACGCCGGGCCAGGGCTGGGACAGGGTCCCGGGGCGGGGCCCGGGCATGGGCCGGGTCCCGAGACCAGGGCTAGGGCTGGAGCCGTTGCCGTGGCCATGACCATGACCATGACTAGAGCTGAGATGGTGACCGAGGCCGAGGACGGGACCAGGATCATGATTGGCGCCTGAGGCCGAGACTCAAGGCTGGTGCTAGAGCCTAGACCTTGGGCCAGGGCGGGTGCGGTGGCCGGGTGCCGGAGCTGGGGCCGAGGCCAAGACCTGGGATTGGGGAACAAGGACGGGACCGGTGCCGAGGACCAAGGACGGGGCAGGGGCCAGGGACAAGGCCAGCGTAGGGACCGGGGCTGGGGCCAAGACTGAGAAATATTTTAGTAATATTATTTTTAAAAAAATATTAATGTGTTTTAATAATATTAGTCAAAATGAGTCGGGTCGAGTGTGAATCAGTCATGAGTCAAGTCGGGTGTAAGTAATTAAATATGTGTCAAATGAGTCAATATGGGTCTCGAATCTGACCCGACCCATCCATTTGCCACCTCTACTCACATGCGCGAAAACCTCATCTTTATGGCTTAAGTCAATTGTGTGTGTGTTTTTTTTTATAGCTTATTCCCAATCAATGCATGTGTTAGTCTTTGGCAAGATTGACCTCGCCGACGAGTTCCTCTAGCTGACCGTCAAGGTCTGACGATCGGCTAAAAGAAGAAGAGAAGGAAAAAAAAAAGAAACATAAAGCAAAAAAAAGAATAAAAAAAAGAACAAAAAAATAAAAAGAAATAGCAAAAAATATTATTAAAAATTATTCATGTCGGTGCTTGTTGCATTCCTTAAGATGGCCGGAGTCCATATTAGTGATTTGCAATCAGAATTTTTCGGATGGACTGAATTAATACAAATGCAAAAATTTTAAGATTCAATTGACAAAAAAAAATTACAACTAAATTGGCACTTAGATTTAGTCTGACCCAAAAAAAAAAAAGCGGTTTACGATTTTTATGCTAATTCTCTAGTTGAAGAATATTCATGGGAGGTTAATTTATCGACCAGAACTTTCTTCCAAAATAAAGTAGAAAGACCAAAATAGGATATGACGACGCCACATACCATTTGTGTTGTTTTTTTCCCCTCTTTTGCTTCCTTTTTCCCAATATAATCCACTCTCAGTCTTAATCACATCCGTCAAAGGGTTGGGTAGGTAAAAACTGATCCAAACCAAATTGAATAATTCAATCCCCTTTGGTTAATTTTCATGCAATACAAATCTGTGGCCGATTCAAATTCATAGCCAACGAAAACCCAACCTGTCCATATTTAACTCAATTTAGGAAAAATTATACCCAAAATGAGGTGAAAGCGCGAAGTGAAGGAGAGAGAAAAAGTTGAAGAGAGAGTTATAGAGGTGAGATGGGTCTAAATAAATCGTCAACTCATTTAACACCGATATATTTTAGGTTTTAACACTCTAGACAAATTTATGACCAATTTACTGAACATAATTAAACCACAAAACAACTCAGGCTTTAAATATGGGTTAAGAATTTTGCCTACCACCTATTTTGACAGGTCTAGTCTTCACAAATTTTGAACTATTTAGTAAAAATAATAAATGGTTCCTGTATTTTGATCCGGTGTGTAATGTCTTCCATAAATTTTTAATTTGATTAATGTGATCCTCGAACTTTAGCTTATTGTAGAATATTATTCTTGGACATTTAATTTGTTCAATTTGGTTATTAGATTGAACATGTACCAAAAGTTCATGAATCATATTAAATAAAATAAAATTCATGACCGATATTACTCATTGAGCCAAACTTTATGCATTATTTGTATAATTACCCCCAACTTTCTATAGACCACGCGGTTACGATTTTCATCTGGTGGGCTTTGCCACGGCCCATAATGATGGGCCCATCAGGCCCGTCCGGGCTGAAAGCAGAATTCATTACAGCATGAAGGCCCAAAAGCACCATGCGCCGCCCGAAAATACCAGCCCTCGCAAATCAGATCTTCATCCTACAATTGGGGCAACCGCGAAACGCTCGACCGGTTGCCAGTTGCCACTCCACACGGCCCCAACTACCACCACCTCTCCGCAGAGGATAAGGTCCCACGTCAGCTGAGCCCCAACTCCGCCTCCCCTCCATCCGGAGCGCGTGTCCCTCCCGCGCGTGCCGATCCGATGACGTGTTACCGGCCCTAACGATCGGTTGCTTATGGATAAAGCATCCCCAAGAATCACACACGTCGATAAGATCTCCATTTTCCGAGAAAATTATTCATTTTCTGTCCACTTGACTAATATATAAAATCCAATAATAAAATTTCAGGAAAAACAGATAAATAACGGATTATGTTACGGACTTTTGCCAAATCCTTCTTCGACCAGAAATGATTGCGTCGCCGCGCCTCTTTCCATCAGTGTAGAATTCCAGTTTTTTTTTTGGCCTTTCGATTTTCCCGAGAAAATATTACAGAGCTCTACGGATTACGACTCTGCCCATTTTGACGAGAAAATTATTAACTGAAGTAAAAGGCAGCTTTCTTCGTTTCTTCCTCTCCAATCAAAACGTAACTGTGCAGATAAAGCGTCCGAGTTTATCCGGTTGCCTCGTTTTTGGCGAAATTCGGGAGGATTTTATCCGATTAGGACCGGGCAGTGGATATTTTCTCCGATCAGATTTTCTCGGAGGAGGGGACCGAAAGGGCGAAGGAAGAGGGAAAAGTTGAAGATGATGAGAAGGCAGGAACAGGACCATCAGTCTCGGGCCTTCTACGAGCTCTCCGCTCTCGTTCTGAACCTGCTGCGATCGCCCCCGACGCCGGTCTCGTTCTCCGATCAATCCGCGGCGGCGATCTCTGCTGCGGCGGCTTCTTCATCGTCGTCCAGGAGGTCGGTGGCGCCGCTGGCGCAGATCACGCCGGCGGGATTCGCCTCGCTGATGCTGGGGATATCGCTGGCTCTGATGCTGTGTGGATCGGTCACTTTCTTCATTGGCTTCATGCTGATGCCGTGGGTGCTCGGGCTGGTGATGTTCCTGTACGTGGCCGGGATAGTCTCGAGCCTCTCGCTCTTGGGACGGTCGATCCTTTACTACGCCACTGGTCCACCGACACCGCGAAAGGAGATTCCGTGTAAGGAATTTCTCCGTCCCTTCTTGAGCTGTTCTACTTTGTGTCCTGTCTCTTTGAACCGCTGTTGGGGTTGAATTTGTCTCTGGTTCTTGAATTTCACATGGCTGTTGATGGATTTGTTGCCTGATCGTTCTATTTGATTTGGTTGTTGCTTGTTTTGATGTTAGCGTTAGCCTTTTATGCGTTCAAGGGCTTGTTCATCAATAAGTCAGTTTCTAGGTTATTCATAGCAAAAAGGAAACCAGAGGAGCTACTTATGATTAGGAAGCTAGTTTACAAGCCTTTACGTAATTTCTTCAACAAAATTTACATAACTTATCTATGGATTTTTTGGTTCCTAATGCTGCTGTTGACCTTTTTTCCCTTCCTTTTGGCGCTCTGGGGGATCTCCTTGTGCAAAACTTATGAGGATGGGACGGGTAGTCTATTTCCAGCCGCTCGAATGTGTTATGCTTGATCGAAAATGAGAAAATTCGGTTAAAAATGTTGTTTTTGTGATATTGTCTCTCCTCTGACGTGTTCAATTTCCATATAGTTAGGCACTGTTATAGGTTGCTTTTTTTGACTTCCTTCTGACATGCGCTCTGTTCAATTTACATGGTATAAGGACCTTACTCTGGCATTGGCTTGTAAATACAAGTTTGGAATGGTTTGGAAATTGGAAGATGAACATGTTTTAGCAAAACATGTTCTTGCTGCCATGATTCATACATCAATGGTATCAAGTAATCTTAGTTCTATATGCTTTCTGCACAATAGTTTCTATATGCTTTTCTGGACGTTTTCACTGATTTGTCTTTGCCATCGCTCTTGCCCCAAAAGCAAAATTGCTGCTAGCGCATTTTGATAAGTAGATTCCTGATGCGACGCTATAAAGTCTTTGTTTAATTTGTAATTGGTGCAACTTTTGACCCATACAACAAGAAACTATGAATCATCGACGCTTATACCCCATCACCTCAATAAATAGTCCATTGCACGTGGAAAACCTCAGTTATAAAAAAAAAACTATAAATCATTTACTCAAATGAGAATTACTACAAAATAATTCTCGTTGTGTATTGATACATACATGAGGTTCTTTGGAGTCTACATCGGTATTTTATTGTGTTAGGATTAGGGTTCTTAGAGCAACTTCCAACAAAAGTTAAACCTTCTTATATGCATCAAGGTTTTTATTCCATGATTTTCTTTTTCAGCAAATTCAAGTAGGTAGGAGTTGATTAAAGTTTGGCTCCTACCCAAAGTTTTCAGAATGTCATGGTTGGCTGCTGTTGGAAGTATTGAAAATGTACTTTCATACTATGGAAGCTCAAAAGAAAATTTTGAGTTGAAATCGGCTTGCTTCTCATATTAGAATTACTAAAAGATTGGGTTTGGGCTGTCCATAGAAATTTCTACTCTGGTCAGTGATCATTGCCTCTGACTCTATTTGCCTAGAATTCAGCTGGCTAGGAAAAATGGAAATATTTGCTCTAGCCAAGGGTTTTATTTAACTGGTCAAGCCAAATATAATTGCCCACAAGTGGTCATTTGGGCATTGAGCATATGAGACAGAGTATGTTGCCTAAACGAGTTTCACTGGGGCAAGTTATCACTATTTATGTTGTGCTCTTTTTTTTGACTTTGGACGTCTTGTGATGGCTCCACATAGTCTTGTGATGTTCTCTTTTGTTTCTTGCTTTTCTTTCCTTGTATATTTCTGATGTACATGAATTTTTGTTTAACTGGTGCGCAAAGTGCTTGACATGTCGATCAGCTTCGTGTTCCGGTGGTAGTAGCTCTTCTTTTCCATTTCTCGTTCACATTTCAATCAGTTTCCTATGTTTGCATGAACTAGACGAGTGCAGCACTAGTCCATGGTTAGTTTTCTAACATGTCCCTTTTTTGAAATTGAATTGATCAGCATGGAAGCTATTGTAAATGGAAAGACTGTTTGGAGATGTGCTGAAGGGACGAATTATGTCCCAGAGGATTGAGAGCACAGAGCTCGGTTGTTCTTGCAGTTACTACAGCCTTTAAGCAACAAATATAGGGAGATTGAGATTACGGAGCATTTCAAGTATTGATGCAGAATTGTGGATACCTTTCTGTTTGTAGATTCTGCGGATATATTTCGAGATGGCTTTTGAAGTAGTTAGATTTCGAAATGATGTATTGTTGCAGCTTTTTTTGAGAATAATACACAACAGTTCAATACCCGCTACGGATGATAGCTGGGGAGGTAGTTCTCGGTTCCTTCGTATTTCGCATTTTCAAATTTTTACTCCCACGCCTCCGCGTTTCTGTATTTGTAATTTTCAGGAGGTCGGCATTGTCAATTATACTACTTTGATCCCTATCTCTTTTATCTCTGTAACCTCGCTCTTTCACCTCTTTGTTATTTGCTTCGATGATGATCAGTTCGAATTTCATGATTCCATGGTGACTAGTGGACTGAGCCTAGGTTAGAACATGCCCGTTGACTGGTGGTTCTAATGCTGGATAATTTTTGGGCAAAAAGGTGGTTTCTCAACGTTTTGTTTGTAATGAAAGAACACGTTCAATGTTGATCCGTGTCTGAGATGTCTTCAAATAAAGAATCGTCTTCCTTTGTCGTCCCATGTCTAAGGCATTAAATTCGCGCGTCTGGATTCGGTGCACCTACCGGATTATCTCCAATTGACGGCTCTGACGACAGGATTGGCAATAGAGGAAGCTGCCACAATTCAATACGAGATCGCCAGCCTTATCTTGGTTCGGTTGTGCCTGCGAACTTTTCCGAAGTGGACACAAGCACGAGTCGTTTTCGTTGCGACTTTGGCAGCATTTTCATTGTAGAAGTTTGCGATACCGACAACATAGTTATAGATTATACGCGAAACCCGAGGATCGTTCGAGTCATTTGGTTTTCTACTCTTCTGGGGAAATGCTTAGCAAATGAATCGAAGGGTCTCAGGATGGGGAAGAGCATTTCAGTTTGTGGTAAGTTCTAAGCTTGAGGTACTACCTAATCAGAATCTGACTCTCGTGGAACATTAGGTAGTCCAAACAACCAGTCACGACTGCATCACACCCGGTTTGACTTTCGGGTGCATCCTCCGTGATCGATTTATCTGCTTTAGATCCGTCACGCTCGGATCTTGGCGTTGTAAGCACCCTTGTTTGTTAAAGTCTCGAAGCACTGGAAGGAAAATAGATCAATAGTCATATGCGTGCTGTCGTATTTTGTCTGGGAGTTACAATTCAGAGGATGATCGCATAGCATGGACCCAGAAAGAGCAGATCTTATCATAGAATCTGCCTCACTTGGGTACGCTTGACTGAAATCAAGATGACAGGCTCAACAAAAAGACGAAAAACAATAAAATGAAGCGGTACGGAATCACAACATTAGGCTAATCAAAACGACCATCACAGGAGAAAATAAAACGGAAAGAGCTAGCTCGAATGGTTTCGGAACTATCCGGCGTAGATGTGGACGCCGACGGCGATGAGGAAGATGGTGATGAGACAGAAGAAGATGATGGTGTGGACCAGGATGGAGGGCCCGCTCGTCTGCATGTTCCCGAATTCCACCACCTTCCCCTTCCCCGGCAGCTGAAACAGCAGCCCCGGGCTCAGCAGGATGAACAGCACCACCGCGATTACCACCGGCCCCCAATCCGCCATTTCTCTCTAGTGGGTGTCTCTAGCAACTTTTGGATGCCTCTTGAGTTTAGCTGTTGTGACTCGTCTTCTTTATAGGGAGGGAAAGAAGGGAAAAGGGAGAGTTTGTGTGAGTTTGCTGAGTGCCGGAGGAGGAAGAAAGGAATATATCAATGAGAACGAGCCATCAGTGGCGGGGAAGAGAAGCTTTCTGGCAAAGCGGTCGGTGATGCGCTTAAGCCTTTGGCTCTGCATCACGTGCTCCGTCCTTGGCGGCGTTGCCGTTCGAGTTCGCGAAGGACGATGTGGTCTTAAAGACTTAAACTGTTGAATAATCGAAATCCTTTTTTGTTCCGGTCATCTTTTACTCAATCCGTCCTACTTAATTCGAAACGGCGTCGCGCGTCATTATCGGCGTGAAAATCGAAATCAAAGGAATGGTGTAGAGAACAAGCGGACAAGCCAAAACATTCTGCTTTGAACTTGTCTTTTTATGATGTGGTGGATAGGTCGAAAGCGATCGGAATTCATCTGTTGTGGAATAGATTAAGAAATTCAATTTGCTTGAATTGTTGAAATAAATTTCGGGCAAGAACAAGTGCTGTCATTTGCCAAAAGAGGGCAAAAGAGGAACCTATGTTGATTACTAAACACGAGTGAAAAAAGATCTCTAGCCCTCCGCGGACCAGTTGGTCCACGTCCATTTTTCTTTTTTATGTCCTTGACCCTGTGAACATTTGAGAGAAGATATCGAGCATTAGGTGATGCGTGAAATCACTTCTATTTCTCAATTTTCCTATCAGATTGACTTTTGATAGGAAAATTCGTTTAGTAAAATCACTTCCGAAGAAGAAATACATTTAGTAAAAAAATTGACTTCTTCTATGATTTTTTGTTTTTGGTGTGATTTTCTAATTTTAGTTGGATTTTTGGCCAACTTTTAGAAGTTAAAGATTTTTAGTTCTCAAATATATGATCACTTTTTCGATCACATGAGCCTCGGTCGGCCACTGTCACCACTCGTGGCCTGACGCCACCCGCTACCGCTGCCTGCTGCCGCAGCTCGCCGCTCGTTGCCGCTCGTGAGCTGCCGCCGCCAAATAGTTTGTTAATAATATTTCAAAAATAAAAATTTTTAATCGTTACCAAACGAATTTCTTTGATAAGAATTTAATATGGAGTAAAGATAGAAAAATCAAATTCTACTTTTAAGGAGAAGTAGAGAAATTAATTTCTGATCAGAAATTGAGAAGTTGGCCAGAAGTATTACCATGTAAATTCTTACCGTCATGCTCCTCGATCAACACGATACAGAGCACTTCTAAGGAAAAAAACGTAAAGCACTATTAGAAATTTCAAGGCAATTCGTAGATAGGAACACGTGTCAAAGCATCGCATGATATTTATTTATGGAGTTTGAATAGTTTTTTAATATTTATGCGTTCTCTTTTCATCTATTATCTTTAAGTTTCTTGTTTGATTCTCTCGTGAGAAGAATGAAGATCGTGGTTTTAATATAGCACCTACAAAAGAAGGTTGCTAAGTAGAAACATATTGAAATAGACAAGAATGGTCTAAACACATATGTTTAGCAACAAATACAACATATCGACATTCGACAAGCAACAGAAAGTGGTCAGATTAGGTAGGCACATACAAGTACAAAAAATAAAGGATAACTCAGCATTGGGAGGAACATTGGGGGTTTTAAAGTTCCCTGACCAAATGCAAATGGTGTTTGCTTCATTTTTTGACTCATTTTGAGGAGATACAATTGCATCTCAAATGACATCCAAAAGCCTTTAGCTTAAAGTACCTCTAGAGATACTTTGAGAATTTACATCTCAAATACAATTTTTTTTTTATAGCTTTGCCACCTCTGCCTGCTGCCACCCGCCCGTCGCCCACCATCAACCACCACCAACGTTGATTGCCACCGTTGTAGCCACCGCCTATCGTCGCCCACCGATCACCGCCGTCGCCTCCCATCGCTGCCCCTGTTGCCGCTAGCTGCTTTTGCCAATGACCTTTACCGACCACCGCCATCGTCGCTTGTCGATCGTCGACAACCACTGACAACCTATGCCAACTGTCGTTGCCCGCCGCCGCCGCCGTTTGCCGATCACTGACCACCGTTGACGACCTCCGCCACCCGCCATCACCGCCTGCGTCGATGACGTCCGACACCCACTGACACCAATTGTGACCACCAATCGCTGTCGGCCATTGACAGCCACTTTTTTTTTAAAAAAAAAGTGAAAATAATTTTCAAAGTGTATTTTTTCAAACGACATTTACATCAAAGTTGCTTTACAATGTGTTCTTAAAAAACATTTTACCAAACATTAATTGCATTTTAGAAAAGGCATTTAACCTAAAATTGTTTGCATTTAATTAAAGTCCATTGACCAAATGCTAAACCAAACGAGACTGGTGACACAAATAGTCCATGCACTATGATCCAATATGTGATGTGGCCTCTGAACTTTGG
This sequence comes from Rhodomyrtus tomentosa, assembly GCA_028455895.1. Classification (NCBI taxonomy): domain Eukaryota; kingdom Viridiplantae; phylum Streptophyta; class Magnoliopsida; order Myrtales; family Myrtaceae; genus Rhodomyrtus; species Rhodomyrtus tomentosa. Next base: position 45,259,937 of record JAPCWY010000005.1, read on the forward strand.
TCAAATATGCAATGTGGTTCATGAACTTTTAATTCATTTAATGGTATATGAACTTTTAATTTGTTCAATACGGTCCCTAAAATTTGGTGTATGTTCAACTTAATCCCCGAACTATATTAAAATATTCAATGTTACATTTAGTTAATTTAAGTTCAGGGACTAAATTGAACATGTTCTAAAAATCAAGGGACTGCATTGAACAAATTAAATATTCAGAGACCAAATGACACATTGGGCCGCAGTTCATGGACAACATTGCACATTCGGCCAAAGTCCATGTACCGTTTGTGTCATTTTCTCAAAAAGGAATGGAGCTTAGGCAAAAATTGATTGGATCGGACATTCAAAATCGAGGAACCCTGATCAAAAAGCGGTTCGCTGGCCCCTAGACCTGAGAGATTCCATGGACAAATTGGTGGGCTTAGGCGGCGCCCTTCTATTAGAAATGCTGGCCCGCCCAATTTTGACCCAGCTCGAACTGACCCGGTCCGAACATTTCAGCGGACGTCATAGGTCATGGGGGTGCTGAAACAACAAATTGGACCAGACTAATGAGAGCAGTTTCCTCAATTGTCACGTCCATCATCTGCTACCTTAGCACCTATCGACTAACTGGATAGAAAAGGAAGATGGTGCTAAAAAAGTACTTGAATTTCAAAGTAAGAAATCTTTCCTCGAATCATAACAATTGGCACACGGTGACAGTAACTTAGAAGCACCGAACACGATATATATGCATCCATCGCCGAATCGGACAACACATGTTATTTCAGCATCGCATTCCTAGCCATTCTCCCTTTTTTCTCGTTTGCTAGATTGAAGCTCGCTCAAACAATGACCCGGTATTGACTCGTTATTCTTCGAGTTTATCCAACTGAGTTGGATATGGTATCAACAGCAGATTCCAGCAATGGAAAGTGCATATATTTTAACCAAAACATAGTACTAAGAAATGTCGAGAGAGTTTTCCTTAAAAGGTCAAAACTTGTGCAGCAGATGACGCTGAACATCCTATGGAATGAAGACGCAACCGAGCAATCTCGCATGGATCTCTTACTCACGATAAACACACAATCGGCTTGTTTATCAGAGAAAGCAACTGACTATAATTGACTCAATAATAAATTGCATTAAATTAGTATAGTTAAAAATCTCGACTTCTGCGCCTACGAGAGGCCACAGCTCTCCCGTTGCCATTTGAACGTGCGCAAACTCGGTCAAAGCCTGTTCAAAGTTCGCATGCCGCTGTCTCCGTGATACAGGAATTGCAGACTAACAAAACCAAGCGCCGGGGGGGGGGGGGGGGGGGGGGATCGAGCCGAAGTCGACTTTGATCGCCGATTTTTCACGAGACCCATGTGAAGGAAATCGATTGCAATGCTCGAATCTTGTCGTAAGAGCAACACAGCATTGCCGAAAGTAAATGGAGATGGTAAAAGAAACTAAAAAAACAGAAAAGAAGGGCGAAAAAACGAATAACTCGCCGCTTTCGAGCTTCTCGAAGCTGAAGCAAAGAGTTTCAGCCGAGATACAAGTGAACCTTGATGGCCAGAACGAAGACGGAGACGAGGCAAAAGTAGAGGAGAGAGTGGACCATGATCGACGCGCCGCTGGTCTGGAAGTTGCCGAACTCGACGAACCGGTGGCGACCCGGCAGCTGGAACAGCAGGCCCGGCGTCAGCAGCACGAACAGCACCACCGCGACGAAAACAGGGCCCCAGTCCGACATCTCTTCTTCGAGTTAATCTCTCAACTTTCTGTTTCCGGATTCAATTTTTTTCCCCCCTCTCTTTCTTGGGGGAATCTGGTGTGATAAATTAGTTGAGCGACGGTCGATGGGAGTGGTTCAAAAGTGAAACCAAAGAGTTTCGAGACAGGACAGGAAAGAGCTTGTGGATGTAATTAGGAGATGGAAAGTGTGGCGTAGTTTAGTGGTCGAAAGTTGCATGGAGCACGAGGTGCAAATTTCTCCTCTCTCTTTTTTTCCCCCCTTTTATGTTTAATTTTCCTTATGCCATGTTTTGATGGGTTTCTCCGAATTACTATTAGTTCTAGGATGGTTTTCCATTTCCATGGATGGTTTGATCGATTTCCTTCTATTTTTAAGGACCTCGAAAGCAAAAATCAATAGCCCTCTTACTAAAAATTCTACAATGGATCGCCGGCTCTAAACTTTTCCCAATTGAAAATAATGCCGTCCCCAAACCACATCTGCTTTCAAGAATAGTTTTTACAGCAAAAGTAAAGGAAAAAGGTCTAGACAAAATTAACCAAAAATTTCCGTAGTTTTCGCGATTTTGCCAGTATATTTCATAACCCTTTTAATCGTGCTAATTTAGTCATAAATTTTTTCGCATTTCGTGAGTTGAGTTCGTTCAACCAATTTTGGCTAAAAATCATTTATGCATAAGTCTGCCATCTTATATGGCATGGTTGATACTAATGTAGACATTTTTTTTAAGAAAATATCTGAATAATCTTATGAATATTATAAATATTGTTGTCTTTTTAAATCGTGTTTATTTTACTTTTTTCCCCTTTTGTTTTAGCGAATTAGGGCTTGGGTCGCAACCCTCACCCAGACCTGCAACATAAGGCGGCCGATGTCCACATCAACTATTTTCAGTCAAAATCAGCTGGAATGACTCAAATGGAAAATGTAAATGTTTAGGTCACTGTCGTACATAGAATAATTACCAAAATAGTTCTAAACTTATTGTAATTATGTTAATTTAATTTTAAATCTTTTTTTTGCCAGATGAGTCCTAAACCTTTTGCAATTATGTTAATTTAGTCATCCGCGCTGACGTAGATATTTTTAAATAATATTATAAATTTTAAACATTTTTTTCGAATTTTTTACTTAGTTTTTTTTTATTTCTCTCTTTTTCTGTTTGGTTCTTCCTTTTTGCTTCTGTTTGTGGTCGGCAAGGGTCAATGACGCCTCGTCAATGCCAACCGGTAAAGTGCACTGAATTGACACAGTTGCAAAAATATTTAGTACCTAATTGGCGAAAAAATAGAGGTTTAAGACTGAATTGACATAGTTAGAATAAGTTTATAACTGTTTTGATATTTTTTATTAATAAATTTATGTCCGAATTGACATAATTACAGTAAATTTATAACTTTTTTTTTTATTGTCGTGATCCTTTCAGTTTCTAGAGCAAGTGTTCCGATCACCGATCCCTTTTTATCGTCGTGGTCAATAACCGGAATGATTGATTTTGAAGCGTGCAGAACATTCAACTGCTTCAGCATCCTCTTTGAAGTTTGAAGGCTGAGTGTTGAGGAGGCATGAGAAGACGACAACCGGCCTGGGGGGCACAGCGTACCTCCGATTCATCTCAATGTCCTCAAGTCCTCCACAACGTGACAAACGTTGTCAAAAGCAAGCGAGTAGCGACCAAAAGTAAATTCGCCTTTTTTTTTGCGGGGGGGGCCCAAGCCTTTCAATTTTTTGCACTAAATAAGTGGGAGACCACCCCCAAATAAATAAATAAATAAATAAATAAATAAAAATAAATAACGACTACTCTCTTCTTCCGTCGGTCGTCTCCGGACAAGCCACAAAAGTTAGTACCCAAATGGGGAGAAGTTCGTTTTTCTCTGTACCTTGGCAACCCAATCCGCAAGCTTGTTTGCCTCTCTCGGACAAAGGTTTAGGCTCGCAAATTCCAAATGAGCCGGCATCGCTTTGCTTTCCTCAGTCCAGACTCGGAGATCCCATGGGCATGGTAAGAAAGGATTTAGCTAACGGAAATACGAACTCTTGCGGGAAACAAAAACGGTTGAAATCATGTTAAATCAATACCGATCAAGATCCGAGCCGATCATAATTCATTGTTTCAGTAGAAGGAAGATCTGTTGTTGGTTCGTAAGTCAGTAAATAATGTGTATTTACGTTTTTATCCTATTTATCATCTATTCGTTTCAATTTAGTGAGAGCATGTAAGAAATTAAGAGAAAATGACACAAATAATTTTTAAATTTTGATCAAATATGTAATGTGATTCACGAACTTCTAATTTGATTAATATGGTCTTTGAATTTTAGCCCAATATACAATATGATTTCTGGATTTTCAATTCATTCAATATTGATCTCGAATTTTTGAAATATATTCAACTTAATTCTTTAATTATAAAAAAATGTTCAAAGCCATTCTTAAATTTAATTTAGTGAAAGGGTTGCATTGAACATTTTTCAATAGTTCAGAGATTGAGTTGAACATATTCGAAATTTTAAAAAATATACTAATTAAATTAAAATTTCAAAAAAATTACGTTTCATATTGTATATTGAATCAAAATTAAATGAATATTTGTCGTTATCCCAACAAATTACGAAGAGCGAGACCAGAGATTAGAGAACTTTTCTATAAGAGGGAGGCCCAATGGCACAGTGCCACGTCACAAAGTTCTTAGAACTTTTATGTGCATGCGCTTGCACTCGATTCTCTCACCTGGACTTTCGTTCCCTTTCGTACATACGCCCGCCAGCTTTCCTCGCTCAGTATGAACTGAAAGCGAGGGCCGAAGACCTCGAAACCGAACGACCTGCGACGTTAGTCAGGGTCTTCTTCTAAACAGTTCCCTATTCTCCAAAGACGAGATTCAAGTCCTAACCAGTCCGCGCTGTCTTGGCCGTTTCCGACTATCTCTCGTGCTGGAGTGGGTAGGAGCTGCTCGGAGGATCGCTCCGTTCAATCGAAGCGCGCCGCTGTCAGTTTCTCCTTCGAATGATTGCAAGCGAGGCGGTGTCTCTGCAATTCAGCTTGCTCCTTTGATACGGAAGCATGATGCCGTCTGGTAATCGTCATTCTCATTCGCTTGCGGGTGATAAGTTGGAGTGCTTCGATTTGGCATTCGAGATGGATTTCCGCTACACTAAAGTAGAAGATGTTTCCGTGAGCATTAGGGGTTTGAACGTTCGAACTCGAGTGTTGGTTTTTTTTTTTTTGTTTCCCCGACCGAGGGGAAAATATGGGTTGTAGTAGTAACCGTAGGGATCGAATGGAGAGGGACTGGCTGCTATCTTATGGATGAGTGAAGGAATATTTTAATTTCAAAACAACTTAACCTCTTTACGGCATTGGTTGCGTTTGAGCTGTCTATCTGTTTAGCTCTTCTTCTTCTTTTTGACAACCGTGAGGGGAACCAGCGCAGCCATCTTTAGTTCAACATGCATTGTCGGTTACTGACATAAGGCTCTCCATTTCCTAGGCGATCCCTCTGATCATGAGATTGTAGAGGTAAGAAGGGACTCGTTTATGCTGATGAATTCACCACATGCATCGTCTTGGTTTCTTGGTTCGCGAACTTTACTTACATTTTATGTTACAAGGAGGATATTAGTCTAATCGAAGAAAGATGTGTCGATGCCATGACCGAAATGTGGGAAAGGGTTGAGGGAAAGTCAAAAAGGACGCAAGGGATACTTTGAAGTAAGATCTTGGGCACTTTGATTTCAAGGATGACATGAGACTGGATAAGTGCAAAGGCCAAAGGAACCCTGTAGTCGACCTCACTTTAGAAGAAAACAGTTGATCGTTGTCCTGACATTGTTGTTGTTGTTGAATAAAGGGAAAGAATTGAACAATACTTATGGGCTAATGGCTGCTTTAAACTGTATCCTTCATGCCTTGAATCTGAACAATTGGCAACCTTACTGATGTCGTGAATTCATTTACCTGGACGGTATTTCTCTTTGTTAAGGCTGCACTACGGTTGAGCCCTTTGGTGGTTATAGAGGTAGTGGCTCTTTGTTGGTAAAGAAAATCGTTATGCTGAAAATTTGCATTATCATTCTATCTAGTCCTTTTTGTGTTTCTGCTTCCTCTGGCCTTTATACCTTTTCATTTGTTTTGCCTCAAGCAGAGAAGCACTACGTGAACAAACTGCAAATACTCCATTTTCTGAATTCTCAGGATACAGCATGAATGATCTCTACCAGGAAGCTCAGCATCGTTGGCTCAAACCTGCAGAAGTGCTTTATATTTTGCAAAACCACGAAAACGGCCAGCTTACCCAACAGCCAACTCAACGTCCAAGCAGTAAACTTCATGTCCTTTGTGCATCATTGAACAACTAGTGCTCTTGATATCCTTATTTAGGTCTATAATGGATGGAGATCTGCTTATGACAATTGTTAACAGGTGGATCCTTGTTCCTTTTCAATAAGAGAGTTATTCGATTCTTCCGTCGTGATGGGCATAATTGGCGGAAAAAGAAGGACCAGAGGACTGTTGGGGAAGCTCATGAACGGCTCAAGGTCTGCTAATTAAATAAAATGGACATATCTGCTATTTCTCTATTAATAAGGTGCAGGGAGCTCATAATATGTGATGGTCATGGTTGTTGTCACTTCCTGCTGCTTTATTTTCCATCACCGTCGGCAACTTGTCTATGTCTACTTGGGGATTTGTGCTTTTAAATGTGCCAGAACTGATGATCAATATTCATTCATATGTTTAGGTGGGAAATGTTGAAAAGTTAAATTGTTATTATGCACATGGAGAGGACAACCCAAATTTTCAGAGGCGCAGCTACTGGATGCTTGATCCGTGAGTGTAAATATTGGTAGCATATCATATTCTCTTGTGATTAGTCCTTGTTATGACACTTTTGTGATCCTGTCTTATTAGTGCTCTTAAGGCATCGAAAATTTGGGGTAGTTGGTAGCCAAAGTTTTCCTAATAAAGTAAACCGACTCAAGTGCACACTCTCTCCTAATATATTTTTTCCTTCCTCTTTTGACTAAGATAGAACTAGAATTTATTATCCAAGAAAAAAAGGCATTTATACGGGCTGCAATAAGTATAAGATTACAACAGCAGACTTACAACATCAAGTAAGCTTCAACAGCAGCTTAGAGAAATTCTTCACCTTCAGATGTTAAACAGCCTGATCAAGTCCTCCATTCTACTTCCTTGGATTTCCTCGCTTGATTTAGAAGATGCAACTGGTTCCGCATGGGACTGGGAAAAGAGCACTTGAAGAATGAATGGCTTCTAGTTTAATTATGTAATTGACCTAGCCAACAAGTACTCTGTGCGGATAAATACCACCTTGACAATTTCGCCTTCGTAGGCAACTTATCCAGCAATGGCTAACCAAGTGACGATGCAGTGCTCTGTTACGCTAGGAGTAAACAACACAAGTTTGTGCATAGGAAAAGGTGGTTATCAGCAGTAAAAATGTGTCCCATCAAAACTGATCATGTCCTTGGCCACTCCCACTCATTTATGTCAATTTACCAGAGAACTTACTAATAGCATCAATTTACCAGATTGCATTGTCTCGCACCTTGTTTTCCTTTAAAATTTCAGCCTCTTGGATGACAGCCGAAAGAGCCTGCTTTGTAGCAGATTTGCTGTGTTAAGAGAACTGCTCTCTTGCTCTAGGAGTTGTCGGCTAAGAAAGCGTACCTTAGAATTGAACTTCAAAATAAGAGAGAAATGATTAGTATCACAGCTTCTTATCCACTGCGTAAACAGTCTTGGAAAAGTTAAAGCATGAAGAATGTCTAACATAACATCCAGTCCATCAAATCCAAATGCCTTTATAAAGTCATCCTTAATAACAGATGTAGGAGATATGTTTTTCTGTTGTGGTTCTTGACAAGCTCTTGAGCAAGAAGGATCCTATTGCTGATATGCCTACCCTCTATAAAGGGTGACTAATCCATGCTCTCTGGTGGCACCTTTTTAAGCCTTAAAGTCAGAATTCTCAAAATCCATCCATCCCCAACACTATAGCATAAAATACGATAGAGAGTTGGACATCCTTTTAGGGTTCGTACGTCACCTGACTCTAGTCCTCTTATTTCTCTTCTCTAGCATGGAGAGTAGGACATAAATTCACTGACACCTTGCTTTTACTTTTTTTGGTGGGCAGGGCATGTGACCACATAGTTCTCGTACATTATCGGGACATAACTGAGGTCAGTTCATAACTCCTGGATCTAGCTTATTTTTTTATTTGATCACCCTGATTAATCAAGTTGTCAAGTGTACATTTCTCCATTCTCTATAGTCAGCCTTTGTTGGAAGGTTAAGTGGCGTCATGACAATAATCTTCTTCTCTACTAGTTATGTTGTTTTAAGGTTGACAATTTTTAGTCCAAATTGGTGAGTACCACTTACTTTTTGTCTGGTTACTATTTTATCATTTTATGAGTATTTTATCTACTTTTTGTTAATGGTCCTAGGTTTGCTTGTTTTAAATTTTATTGCTCCAATGCAGTCTACCAAATAGCCGCCCCCTTCCAGGCAGGGAGATGTGGTTGATGTATATCTTGAGCACATTTTTGACAACTTAAGTTTTTAGAAAAAAGCAGTTAGCATTATAGGACATAGCATGGGTCAAGAGCATAAAACATAACTCACTCTCATTGTTATTTTGACAATTTATTTATTTTTTATTTTTATTATTCTGATGCATTGTGGAGGGGTAGCATTCTTATGTTCCCGACTGTCCTTTTTTGTCATTTTTCCCGTATATATATATATATATATATATATTATATAATTATTTATTTTTCCTCAATCGGTCTTGCTTCTATTTTATTTATTTTTGGGTTCATCAACTGCCAACCCCAACTAGTTTGGGATAAAGGTGCTGTAGATGTAGATGTTGATGTTGATTTTTTTGTTATTCTGATCCTACTCCTTTAATCTGTTTGATGCGGTTATGTCTTGTTCAGTGTGATAGGTTTGGCTTACCTTAAGTGGGAGCATTGAGAAATATGCTTAATATACATAACGGGCCTATTTTTTTACAGTAGTTTTAGGGAAGAACATTTTTTTAATACTGACTTTTTTTGGTCTTTACTGAGGTTGACCTTCTAATGTGCTGCTCCAACTCTCACCCACAGCCACTAGGCTGACTGCGTAGGGTGTTACCCAATACTATTCGATTTAGCGTCATTCTTTGCCTGTGTTGCAGGGGAAACATAGTTCTGGATCCAAAGCACTGTTTTCTCCAGGGTCATCATCTACTTTTATGCATAGTCCAAGTCCCAGCCCTAACTCTATTCAGAATCGCGGTTCTGCCTCACTTGACTCTTGTCAAACTCAGTCCAGTCCAAGTCCTGCAGAAGTTAGTTCTGTCAATGCTGTCATCAACCATGGGACAGATAACTTGGACAGGGCGGAAGGAACAGCACCTTGCAGTTTGTCTGATCTTGATGTTAGTAAAGCTTTGAGGAGGATTGAGGAGCAGCTCAGTTTGAATGATGACACGATTAAAGAAATTGATCCACTATTCGTTGATGATTTTGATGATGAATATCTCAATACGATAGGATTTCTGGACTGTGAAAGGCAGATTTCTCAGCAAGATTGGCATGAAGCATCATTTCATGCTTCAGACCCTGGAAATTATCAACTTCTTAGTGAAAATAATGGTGTGCGAGATGTTTCGAGCAGCTATATGCCACATAAGGGTACGGGTATCACATCTCTCTATGTTTTTGTGAGAGTGGCTACAGTCTGTTGGCTACTAGTTGACGTAGTGCTACATATCTTACGAGAAGGAATTCCATAACATTATGTGGGGGCCACTTTGACAGTTTAATGTTAGTAACTATCTGTAGTCTATAGTCTGGACCCTCACAGTAGGAAACTCACCTTAATTGGGCAACTATCACGTGAACCCTATGCTATGTTAACCTTTTGGTTTCGTACTGAACAATATTTACTAGATTAGGTCACATCTCATCACTATGTGAAACATACCCAGGACTCATTCTTAAGGAACTACATGTGATAGGATCATTTTTCTATGGGGTTGGTTGGTGTGAGGAGTGTTAGGATTTATATTGTTGAATTTTTCACCACTTATCTCATCAGTATGTTGGACTTTGTTCATTGTCTTACAACTTCTCATTAGTGCTTGCTCTGATGTGCACAATAAAATTCTTTCTAGCACAATTGAAGGCTGTTATGCATGATGATAATGTTGCTTTGACAAGCCAAGCATACAGACCATACCTGATCATGATTTTCATTGTTTGCATAAAGAATTTTGCATGTTGAAACTATAGTGACATCAAGCTTCTAAATGACTGCGAAAGTAAGCAAAGCAACCAAAGTTATCCTCCTCGAATCGAATCATAATCAACATTTGACCACCCCCCCCCCCCCCCCCCCCCCCCCCCCCAAAAAAAAAAAAAAAAAGTATCATAATCAACCATAAAAACGTTGCAAATGAAAACAATGCCACAGGGCTACCCCAATTTCTTATCACAAAGTAGATTGTACCTAATTTTGTGTAAGATCTTATGCTCAACAAGGCGAGTCTTATTCTCAAGTCTATCATAATTGAGGCAGATGTTCTCTTCCTTCTTTGCCTATGTCTTAACGAGGAGGAAAAAGAGAAAATTTCGAGTTTCCACTTATCATAAGTTTCATATAGTCAGACAGCATTCCTAGAAAAATTCAGATTATCTATTGAGTCATTTGTTGCTAATTTTTTTCAAGTGAATCTGATAGAGGCTAGTAATCTTCAGTATAAGAAGTACACTATAACTTTCGTCTAACCAGCAATATTATTCGTCTGAAGAGGAAATGTAGTGTTTATAGCACATGCAGTTGAAGATAATAGGTGTAAAAAAATGCAGGACTCATGCAGCCGTTTTCTGCAGATGACGATGGCCGGCATCATCTTCAAGCATTTGAACGGGGACATCTGGTTAAAGAAGAATCTTTTTCTTGGACAGATATGGTTGAGTCCTCAGATATGGTTGAGTCCTACTTGAGCTCATCAGCCGATGGATCCCTACAGAAGAATGCTCAGGTACCAAATGAAAATGTGAGACATACCACAAATGTAAAAAGCTAAATATTTATATAACCGAGGATTTGCCTATTTGGCAAATGTCATTTTCCATTCACTAAACCTGGATTGAAGTCTCACCAATCCTTCCCTTACCCATCTGGAAAACCCAACTACTTCAATCCATTACCAGTCTAGCTCTTTTGAAACTGATATCTGACTCATAGAAGTGGGATGAGATCTTTCTTTTGGGATGCGTGGGTTGTGTACTGGTAGCATGTGGATATGGGCACACAAGTTCTAAGAAAAAATTAGTACGGTTCATGTTATAAAATTTCAACTCGAGCTTATATTTGTCTTTCCTGAATGAGTGTTGTCGCTTATTTGGTCAATGTGCTACAGGAAAAATTATACTCTTACACCGAGAAGGGACCAGCAGAAGGACAAGAAGGCTATCTCCTGCCAGATGCTAATAAGAACACGGATCCATGTATAATTTTTTAGAACCCTGCATAATTATTACGCAATATAGTATATTGTGAACTTTTTGGAACTGTGCCTTTTCTATTTGGCCAGTGAGCCATACCCTAAGTGTATCTTAATATGGGTCTATATCTTTATCTAACAAATGTCACAAATCTCTTGCTTTAGCAGCCTCATTGTTGCTTCCTGAACTTGATGATTTCCAAGTCTCTGCTTGCCCTTCCATGGCTCATGGGGCAAATCCAGAATACTATCCTGTCTTGTTTGGACAAGGCCAACCAGGCATGTCAGTGGTGGGAAATTCATGCTTGACTGTTGCAAAAACTCAGAAATATACAATTCGAGAAATATCTCCTGAATGGGGCTATGCCACTGAAGCTACAAAGGTGGGTGTGAACTGTCATATTGTTCAGACTGGATTCTAAGTGAATCTTTTATTCTCCATACGTTTATATATAATGATTTGTTCCTATTTTTCATGATTTTTTTGTAAATCTTGCCATGTTATATCTTAAGGGGAGCAAACTGGGGATATATTAGGTTCTTCTTTTATTCTTTTGTAGTCCTATTACCGTGTTTATGCTGTGTCATTGTGGTGCCAACTTTTAGCAACAGTATAAATTGCAAATGATTTGCTTTAAGATAATTGCACTTTCTCTAGCTTGTTTATCTATTCTATAGATGGTTCGTAAAACCAAGATTAAAATCCTGAATCAGGAAGCTTTTCAACGAATTGTAGATGATGGATTAACCAACAGTACTAGTTGAATGTAAGTACATGGTGCATTTGAATATTTTTGACCAATTTTAGTTTATCAACTCTGATGCTGTTGGGAGAACTCGAATTGCATAGATTCTTGGCAAATTGGTTAAATACATTACAACTAGAATCACTTGATAATAGTGGCCTTTGTTAATGCCTTATAAGCAAACCTACTAAATGTTGATCTGATCATAATAGTTTCAAGATGTGCTCATATAGAAACAAAAAACTTACGGTGCTTTGAAGTTTTACCTTCACCTTTCTGATCGGCCTTTTTTTTCTTTTTGGTTGTTGTTTGGGGGGGTGGGGGAGGGAAGGAGGAGGGGGGAGTTGAGTAATTTGTTTAGCTAGAATGGGTTGAATGGAATGAGAATAGTAATTGATTTTTTCGAGGGGGGATTTCTTTTACTTTGTTTTATCACCATTTTATTTCTTTGTTGGTTATTCATCAACAAAATCTCATATTGAGAGTTAAGTTTTGTTTCCAGAGTGATTAGATGAGATCGAATCACATCTTGTGATGCGGGCAGTTTACAAGAGAGCACATATGTGTGCAGAATATCGATTTCCATTTCAATTACATGAAGTATGCGAATTCAAATTTTAGAATCTATTAGTTTCTTCGTGCAGATTGTGATTGTTGGATCTTTTCTATGTGATCCATCCGAATCTGTATGGAGTTGTATGTTTGGTGATACTGAAGTTCCTGTAGAGATCATTCAACAAGGTGCCATCCTCTGTGAAGCGCCTCCTCACTTGCCTGGGAAGGTCACGCTTTGCATTACTTCTGGCAACCGGCAGTCCTGCTCTGAGGTCAGAGAATTTGAGTATAGAGTAAAATCGAATTTATGCTCTCTCTGTAACTTGCATCAGACAGAAGCTGCTAGGCACACTGAAGAGCTGTTGCTACTCGTCAGATTTGTGCAAATGCTTTTATGTGATTCAGCAATGCAGAAAGAAGATGATGGTACTTCTGGAATTCATGTTCTGGGAAATTTGAAAGCTGAGGATGATTCTTGGAGTCACATCATAGAGGGGCTCTTGGTTGGCCAGGAAAGTTCATCTGAAACAACTAATTGGCTTCTTCAGGAGCTCTTAAAGGATAAGTTGCAACACTGGATTGCACTTAGATCCAGGCAAGAACATGTCCAGGGAGGCCACTCCTTGTCCAAGAAAGAGCAAGGCATTATTCACATGATTGCAGGCTTGGGTTTTGAATGGGCTCTGAACTCAATTCTTGCCTGTGGAGTCAATGCAAATTTCCGTGACATTAATGGATGGACTGCTCTCCATTGGGCTGCTCGTTTTGGAAGGTATGCAGGAGCTTCTTTTTCAATTTATTTGGTCTGTGAACCCCAATGATGCTTATATGGAAAATGTAGTTTAAAGAGAAGAATAGTTGTAGAATCGAGGAAGGCACTCGGTAACTTCAGTATTAAACACTTACAGTGTTTTACTGAACTATCAGTTCCAAAAGAAAGAAAAAGAGGGACTTCTTTATCACACGAGTTTCTTTTCCTATTTCGCTGGTCAGATCTAGGTTATTGAAGAAAATTTCTTTCATGGTCGTAAGCATGAAGTCGCCTTAGTAGCTCACGAGCAATAACATGCCCCTAGGAAAATGGAAATGGAAATTGAAATATTTCAAATTGCTAAAGCAACTGTTTAATTTTTCAGTGGTTCATTTTCGAAAAGAGTGCGCAATGCCTTCCTGCTTCTTAGTACTTAGATATGGTGGGGATTTTGAAGAATTCCACTACTACAATTTTATCATGTCAGTTCTCTGTTAAATTCCAATTTTCCTTTCTTTATTTTTAATAGAGCATGACCCACTTGCTCATCCCTGTTCTTATACTCTGGCTTTTGCCAAGTCATATAGTAGTCACAAGTAATTAGTACTGGAACTTTTTTGTCCTTTGGCATAGTAAAAGTACTACAATTTGAAGCATCTGTTTTTCTGCATCCATTTTCAATCCTCCTCATGCTTAGATTATCTGCTACCACAGAAGCACATGAACTAATAGGTATGAGACATCATTGCTTCATATTAACAATTTCTTTTTACCGTTATTATTTATCCTTCTTTCAGTTGTCTTTTTTGGAAAATACTGTAATACACTTTATGTAGTAAACGGATATGGGAAACAGCTAAGTAATGAGAGTCAGGGGGAAAAGAGGCACATTGAATGTCTGGAGTGTAACAACTCAACTGCATCCTGTTTAGTGTGGGGTTCAGGTTATTGGATAGATCCACATCCTCGACTGTACGAATCCACTCTAGTACCATTTTTTAATGACCCAACCCAATCCATGTGTGCTAAGCCCCTAAAGGAGGACTTAAATGGTGACCGTTTGGGATTGATCTTTACATATGAATTAGGTTACAAGTCCTCTATCATCTAGCGTGGGATTTTGGGTGTCACAATAACAAATTTATCTAGTGTATATAAAAGGGTGGGTCTGGTGGCCCTGAATGGTATAAATTTCAAAATATCTCCATTAAATCCAATATGGAAACTCATTACTACTAGCCTTTTAGGCAGTTTATCAGCATTGCAGAAAACTTTACACGTGATCGGGTGATAAACTAGGAATTCCTTTCTCCTGTTGATCTGCATCGATATCTCGTAGCACACCCAACGCTACCAAGGGATTTACATAATATAACCGCAAAGTATTGGAAGTCATTCTATCTACGTCAATTCAACCCCTTTTGCCTTAGTGACTTGTCATTGTTATTGGTGCTCATATCGCACACCTGGGTTTACTTGCATCCATAGTTAGTCACATTTTGATTGTCTTCAACTTTCATATTAGGGAAAAAATGGTTGCCGCACTAGTAGCTTCAGGGGCATCAGCTGGAGCAGTCACAGACCCCAGCTGTCAAGATCCTGCTGGTAAAACACCTGCAAGTATTGCTGCCTCTAGTGGACATAAAGGACTAGCTGGCTATCTGTCGGAGGTGGCCCTGACCAGCCATCTTTCATCTCTTACATTCGAGGAGAGTGAGCTTTCGAGAGGCTCTGCGGAGCTTGAAGCAGAGAGAACCATAAATAGCATCGCAAATCAATGTCTAGCTAACAACGATGATCAACTTTCACTAAAGGATACCTTGGCTGCGGTGCGTAATGCTGCTCAAGCTGCTGCACGTATACAATCCGCATTCCGTGCACATTCGTTCAAGAAGCGACAGCAAATGCACGCTGTTGCTGATTATGGCGTCAGTTCAGGTGATATTCAAGGATTCACAGGTGGGCTGAAGCTTTCCTCACGCAATGCTCGCGACTACAATTCAGCTGCATTATCCATTCAGAAGAAATATCGAGGCTGGAAAGGTCGGAAAGACTTCCTAACATTTCGCCAGAAAGTTGTCAAAATACAGGTATCCATTTTGGTATTTTCACAGGAAGCGTAGATGCAGGGATTGAGCCTATGCATATTGCATCTGAAATACGTATTTGCATGCTTCAAAGTAGTCCCAGAACTTTGTGATCATCTTCTATTGTTCTTGCAGGCTCATGTGAGAGGTTATCAGGTTAGGAAACACTACAAGGTATTCTGTTGGGCTGTTGGAGTTTTAGACAAGGTTGTGCTGCGATGGCGAAGGAAGGGTGTTGGTTTACGAAGTTTCCAAAAGGAGGCCGAATCTATTGAAGATAGTGATGACGAAGATATTCTCAAAGTTTTTCGTAAGCAAAAGGTGGATGCAGCTGTTGATGAGGCAGTTTCACGAGTTTTGTCCATGGTTGATTCTCCAAATGCACGTCAGCAGTACCGTCGCATGCTTGAAAAATACCATCAAGCTAAGGTTAGTCAGTTGTAAATCCTTAATCTAATCATAAAATATGAGGGTCCTCAGTGTCACCGTCTTCCTGATAGTTAGGGCAAGGAGTAAATAGACTATTCAAATTTCCTTTTGTAATTCCTCTACTTCACAATATCTTCTTAGGATCCCATGTGGAACGTGTGATATAATTCTAAGGTTAGGCTTTCAAGAAATGGGAAAGAACTCCCCATCTTCAAATTGAAGTCAAATTTTTGGACGAAGGAATTGAAAGATTGGATTCGTTTACCCAGCCTCTGGATAAAAAAAAAAATCTCTTTAGGGCATTTTCTTTATCTAAATAGATTGCTTGGTTCTCAATAGTAGACACCTGCAAGGAAAGGTTACTTTTCTTTATAACGAATTCCACAATTAAGTAAGTGTTCCAGGTCACTGGCGTTATTTTGTATCACCATCAAACGTCTGCTTGATAAAATACAATGCGTAGCTTCCACTTGTGCAACCAACAGTATTGTTGTGCACTCTCCCTCTCCAGCCACTACAGAAGTCATCCCTTTTCGACAAGTGCTCACACGGTTTGATTCACTTGACCGTGGCAATCCCTCTATTAGAAATCCCGTAGGTTTACCCTGGAGCTCACAAAAGCACGATTCCTTATATTTATAGTGTGATATTAATAGTAGAATGGATCTGCATAAAAGGTGAACTTTTCATTCTTCCAAGGAACGTGACTGCTTAGACATGAAAAAGCCTCTGGTGGTGCTTTCAGGGTCTACCACATTAGTTGTGGAAAAGAACATTACTGCTTAGACCTGAACAAGCCTGTGGGAATGCTTTCACCTATCAATCTACTGTTATTTCTTTAGGGACCCAGATGGTGTTTTTTTTTTGGTCGATGGCGTTAGCTCTACATAAAATGAGAGAAAATTTTATTCCTCTCTTTCTCCCTCTCTCATGGATTGGGTAGATGAGACAAATTGTACATAATGATGAAGAAATGCTTTGCTGCTGCTATTTTCTTTGGTGCTTATGTGATGGAAGTGCAGTTAATTTAATACTGAGAGAAGGTGTTTACTCCTTCCCTTAATAAGTGTGTGTGTGCAGTGCGCATGTGTGTGCGCTTGCGTGCATGCAAACCAGGGGTATTCCTCACACCATAATCTCGTGAAAGCTTAATGATTGCTTGAACTATTACTGCAGGCTGAACTCAGCGGTGCATCTAGTGAGGCAGCACCATCGCCTTCTGTGGAATTTAGCAATATGGACAATGATGACTTCACGGATCAGTTCCCATGAAGCCTCGTTTAACTCATGCTGCATTGTGTATATTTGTCCAGTATAGCATTCTGATTGAGCTGATGTTAGAGATGATACGGGTTGATTGTACAGTCATATTTTTAATGTCTCTTAGAAGGCTGGAAACGTGTCAAGTGCGTAAGAACTCCTTAGTAAACATGCGTTGACTGATAATTTGACTGGAAAATGTCTTCCGTTTTGCTGGTTGGGAGAACTGAACATCAAACGTATTTTCATTCTCTCCTGATCTTTGTGACAATCAAGTCGTGGTCAAGGAACCGTGAGAATGTCTGCTCCGAATTTTTCTGGGGGATGATATAAGGTTCTCGATGAAATGATTTGTGGTTAGATGCAAGATAAATATTTAAATTTCCCTAGGCATGAGTTATAAACAAGCTCGTGGTTGAACTGTCAACGCAAGACTCTAATTCGGTAACTTGAGATTTACTTGCGTGGTAGAGGATCTCAATTTGCTGCATTCAGTCCTTGTGGATTTTGAGGTCATCAATTTCTCTTTTCTCACTGAGTTATTGACCGGCAATGGAACAGAACAGAGAAACCGGGTCTTTTTCCTCCTTTAAGAGGGGAAAATTATCCCTTCAATCTTTGACTTTTTTTTAATTATGCCAATTTAATTATAAAATTTTTAATTTTATCAATTTAATCTCAAACCTTTATGCCAAATTTTAATATGATTTCTTCGGTCATTTTCTTTTTCAGGAAATAGCTAACGTGTCAGTTCTAGAAACCCTTAGGTCATTTTATGCGTACATCACCGAGTTAGATTTTCAGGAAGAACTTTATTTGAATTTTACACGCAAATTTATGATTAAATTGATAAAATTGAAAAGGTTAAAAAGAATAAATTGACATCTGCACAAATAAATTTATGTCTAATTGGACAATTTCGCCAATTAATCTCTGCTAATCCACTTGCTACGGTTGCAATAAACATATAAATCTGATCCCGGATATATCAGTTCATATTTCAGGAATGCTGAACACGGAGAGTTCACCCTAAAGGAGCAGCTTGCATATAGTAAGACAGAATATCAACTGGGCAATGCGTTATTGATCAACCAATGAAGCGGGGACCATGTGCAGATCATTTTCCATGACAAATCAAACGCCTAGATTTTCCCTGCTCTGCGGCACAAACGAATGAACAGAACCGACCAACGGATACTCAAATCAACTAAGAGATCATTGTCCAAGAAGATCCGGCACCTTGGCAAAACCTATGCAAATTGCAAACAAAGATGCATCAACAGTAGTTACGGCTCACAAACACTTAGTCTCCGAAAAGAAGGCATAGATCTTTCTTCTGAAAATTACCTCCTCCCTTATGAGTCCAATTCAAGCGAATCCAGAAAGGACAAATGTAAACCTGTGCAAGCAGGTGTTCCATCCAATTTTGAGAAAGATCATAAACCAGTTGATGGTACCATCAACGCTTACACAAGCGATAAAAAAAACCGGGCTATCAACACCAAATGAGGTGTTTTGTGCGTGAGGAACACGAGAAGGCTAGAAAAAATGCAATTAGAGAACTGCAATTAGACATTCTTGCAAACCCATTGCGCCTGCAAACATTATATAGGAAAAGACCAGATGTCTGCAACAGTTTTTTTTTTTTTTCTCCCTTCAAATCAAGCACAAAGATCACAAGTAGCAATCGGACATAGTTGACACAATTCGAACATGAATTCTAATTAAGACCCTCCACAGTTCCATTTTATCGAACAGTATAGAAATCTTTTTTCAAATCCCACCAATCTCAACAAAGACATTTTTGAACAGCACAGCAATAGAACATCGAAAACACGGACTGAAAATCCCAGCCTCTGTAAAGCCTAGGGAAATTACAGAAATAAGACAAATGGTTTCTGTCCTTTGACATTCAAGATCAAGACAATAGGGCCCCCAGTTGTTGAATTCACCATGTAAATCCTGTCTTCATGCATAGTTCAACCGAAAAATGTCATTGAATACATAAAAGCTTCCTTGTGGTGTTGGCATCAAATGGAACATCTGAGGGCAGATAACATCACAGCAAAGTGTTAGGCAAATAAAAAGGGGACAAAGAAGGAAAACAAATAACTACACAAATTTTAGATGTACACGAGTACATGACTTGTATCATCAAAATACAATACATCACCTTTATTGGTGATGGTGGAGTAGTATCAAGCAACAATATGAAAAATGTGACTTAGTACCTCCCCGAGTACCAAAAAATGGGAGCGAAAAAAGTCAATCCTACTCTCATTCAATACTTTCTAACAAGGCAAAACATATCTTACAATATATGAACCCTGCATCAAAGTCATCCGACCAGGTGACCAAACCTTTGGATATACAAATGCATCCAATCACTTCACAAACTTAACTCCCCACATAACGCTGCATGGTAGACATTTGAATGTCCTTGCCTAGTGCTGCTTTAAGAGCAACTGTGAGGTCCAATTTAAGCTAAAAATGGAAAACCAAATGACAGAAGGATGCAACCCGGTTAAGCAAATACTACAGAAATAGCTCCCCAGATAACAGAAACTATAGATGGACACGAAGCAAATACGGATAGATTCCCAAACTGTCAATATAGGTAGCATGATATTTAAGAGAATCCTTTTTGGAAAAATGCAGTCACTGTTGTAAGCTCTTTTAAGTACTTTTCCTTGGCAATGCCATAACCTAGGGTTAACACAGAAAGACCATCAAAACTGACAGCAACAGAAAATATGATGACAGCATCAACCATTCGTGCTTCACATAGCTTAGAGAGAAAAAGAAATTTCAGCGCTCGAAAAGAATATGAAGAAGAGTTCCTCAGTGGCCAGCCACACATTTGTGTTGGGAAACAATGTACCACAATTTTCCACACAACCAACAGACTAAAAATAGATTGCCTATACTGCCACTCCCCCATCCCCCACCAAGAAAACGGCAGATAGCCAAAAACACACTAATGGAATGAACCTTTCATGCTAGAATGTACAACTGTAAAGGCCAGCTTTGTCGCAAGTCTACAGGGAGGGCATGGCAACTTCCAAGGGACAGGTAAATAGTGGGAATAGAATATATCTGATAAATGACATGAGAAATTTGGGGGGAGAGAGAGAGCGAGAGAGAGATGCAACGTCTTTTCACCGATATCGGATGTTAATGGAAATAACACGACAAATATCAATTTATTCAACTTTGTGAGCTACAGTGGAGGTGCTTTTATTGAAGGATTTGACATTGCGAGCCCTCCGTCTTGTTGATGCACCCTCATCGTCCCTCTTTTCCTCCCAGCTTTCTTTCCACCATAGTCTCATTGTCCAGTCATGAATACTAGAGATTGGACCACGTCTAATTCCCAAACTAGGAAGCATCACCAAGCTCATCTGACTTTGCCAATCTCGTCCAACCAAGACAAGATATGCATGCTGCAGATCTGCAGTTCTTTAAAGTTCGGGAGGCAAACCGGTGCGCCAAGCTTCTTAACCTCTAATATTTGTTATTTTAACTCACTTCCCCATATAGAATAAGTCAAAACAAGCCAACAAAGGTCAAACAAAGAGTGGGATCTAGTAGAGCCGTATGCAGTCCTACATAAAGTCACTTTTCAAAGAAGAGATTGGAAGTAAGAGATCGTATCATATCACGTCGGTTACGACTTTTCATCCTAGTAGCCGAACAACATAATTAAGTGGAGTCAGTTGGCATGCTAGAGGAAAGACCAAAATACGAGTATATTAATAGAAGTAGTAACTTACGCAGATCTTGGTGCCTCTACAGAAATAGCATAGATAGCATTTTCCGAAAGTTCATCAAAGCAACAATTCCATTCACTGTATACGTAATCAATTAACAATGCATAAACGGATCACCCTAGGCAATATTCAATCAACTGAAGATCATCATCCAAGCCATCCTTTGACACTCCAAAAGCAATATAATAAGATACACAATGAATAAACAGAAGAAATCACGAGCAACACCAGAGGATGCAATAGATCACTGGCTCGCCTACAATCAAACAGGAACAGGACAGCAATAAGAAACGGGAAAAAGAATCCGAGCAAAGCAATAAATCGATGCTAATAACAGTGACAGGGAAATCACGTCAGATGGCAGCTTAACCCAATTTAACCCAGACACACTGCGGAGGCAAGATGAGCGTCGATGCAAAAATATCACACCAACACGACACAAGCTAATCAGAGCAAGGAAAGAGAGGATTCAATTATCGGTCGAATCACCAGATCCTACGCCGATCAAGGCGTAAAACCAGCGAAGGAGAAAACAAAACGCTAGCATCACCTAAACAAGGCAACATAAAACCCAACGCTGTTAGACAGTAACAGCAGTTCATCGACACACATCGCGCATCGAATCAGATCCACGCGAAAAACCAACCGACAGAGAGAGACAGGAGGAGACCTGGCTGAACTTGAGGGCGTGCTGCTCGCCGGCGAGCTGGAGGTTGCCGCTGACGAAGACGAGCATGCCGCCGGCGGGTCCGGAGGGCTGGCAGTCGACGGTCGTGATGCTGTGCTGGCACTGCTGGAAGGGGAGGGAGGTGAGCTTGGCGACAATGCTCTGGGAGCCCTGGATCTTCTGGCCCTCGAAGGTGAGCATCGAGCCCTCCTGGTACAGGTTGGCGAGGCCCGCCCGGTTAGCGTCGAACGTCGAGTAGTAGTGCTCCACGAACGCTTTCGCCACCGCGTCTGGATCCATTCTCCTCTCTCTCGATCCTTCGAGTCTGTGCTTCAGACCCACGCGACGAACAAGACGTTACAGAAGAGAGAGATATGAAGAGAGACAACGCTAGGGTTATAGAGTTTGGCTACATTAGCCGAATTATGACTTTTTTTTTCCTTTCCTTTTTTCAATTTTCTCTGCTTATTTTTTCGGAAAATTATCGCGCAAGGAAAATCTTTCGGTAGGATATTTTATTCGTATTAAGATTAGTTGCCGACGCGTTCAGGTTTTTTTTTTAGTTATTATTCAATTTTAAATCCTAAGTTGCATATTTTTTTTTATAACCAAAATTATCGGGTCAGCTTGCGTGCACATCGACTATTCTTCGGAGTAGATTAGCACAGCAACTCACCGGCTCCCCACTTAAATCATAGGGGCTCATGTGAAGAATCAAACCTGGACCAATGCTCCGAACCGTACAATCCAAAGTGCGCTCTAACCAACTGAGCTACTCATGAGTAGGTTAAATTCCATAATTTTAATCCTCTTATTTCTGTATAATTCGAATTCTATAATATAATTAATGAATCTTATGATAATCTTAATGTCAAAATATTTCTGGAGTATGACAACACTACAGAAATTATTTATGGAACAAAAACTTATTTCTGGAATAGTTTTGGAAGAGAAACTCGTTTGGTAACGGAATTTTTAAGAAATTATTTCTGGAATAAAAATTTATTTAAGAAATAAATTTAAAGCAGAAATGAGAAACAAAAATATTTATTTCTTCGAGAAATAGAAATAGAAATTTTCGTCGATGACCAATCTCGCCACTCGCCAGCCGCCCTGGTCAAATAAATTTCTATTCTAGAATTGAAAATTTTATGCCGTTATCAAACGTTTTTTTTTTTTGCTCAAAAATTCATCCAAAAATAAAAATAGAAAAAATTATTTTTATTTCAGAAATTTATTCTGAAACAGAAATGTTATATTGCACGCCCTAATCACCGGAAAATCCTAGCTATTTGAGGTTTGTAAAGAAAAATTAGAAGTGGGTGGATTTAGATAAAAACCGAAGGCCAAAAATCAAACCAATCAAAGCTGTTGGAGACTTGGCAAGCTCAGACCGGGGTAAAGAGCAATCGTGCGACAAGCATGGAATTAAGACGATTCCATGAGACCGGTAATTCCTTGTCCGTAAAGCTGTGGACGCAAGAATTTTTTTAAAAAAATCTTTTCAA
The DNA here is from genome assembly GCA_028455895.1 of Rhodomyrtus tomentosa. NCBI lineage: Eukaryota > Viridiplantae > Streptophyta > Magnoliopsida > Myrtales > Myrtaceae > Rhodomyrtus > Rhodomyrtus tomentosa. The sequence goes on from JAPCWY010000005.1 coordinate 45,282,974, forward strand.
AAGAGAAAAAAAAAACAAAAACAAAAACAAAAACAAAAACAATTGCGTTGAGCCATGTGAGTTCTCCATAATAATTATGATCAGTGAACTCATTCAATAAAAAATCCTTCGAATTCTGTGGTCGATCCATGACCCCTAATGCCAAGGAACATTTTTGTGCCTAAACTCGAAATCATCCGCTTGTGGGTGGTCTTACTCAAGGAATCGTTAGACTTAGCTTGATCGGTTCAAAATCTTGTTTTGATTTTTTTAGTGAGAAAAAAATGAAAGTGATTTAAAGTTGATACTTTTATACATATCGTTTACTTTCATGTGAATTTGATCGAGCTTTAATCAATCGTAACTTTTCCTTCCAATTCTAATTAGGTCCGATTTTTTTGTACCAACGAAAAGATAATGACCCAAATTTTGATAATGTGATTCAATTTTCGAAATGCGTTAGGATCGCCTACCTCAAGAATTCCGTACATCAAATTTTCGGTCGATTCTATTTTTTTGCACCGGCAAAAAAGCTTGTGATCCGAAGTTTCGAAAATGTAACCTAATCTTCAAAATGACTTTACTTGAACGTGAAAATTATAGCACCAGTGCAGCTTTAGCTGGGCGGGAATTGACTCATAAGCTGCATTTAGTTCAGGTTCCACGGATGATCTATCTGTCCACTCTTCGTCGGGTCCTTCGATTTTGCGCTGTTGCGAACTGCGACTCATTCTTTTTTTTTTGTGCTTTTTCTATTATTTTTTCCCTTCAATTTTTGGTTTTTTTTTGAGTGCAATAACCAAAAGCGCTTGTTCATATATGAAAGTTCAAGGTGCAATACAGATCGAAACAAATTAACCTAAATGGTCTTTTATTGAGAAAACATTGAAGGCATTCAAAAGGACAAAGCGCAATAATAGGCTTACAACCCCCCCATTAGAAGCTTTTGTGCTCAAATCTCAAAAGAATGATATAAATATGCATGTATTAGAAACTATCTTGAACTGTGTCATAAACTTGATCAAAAGGAATCAATAGATGCGCCTGCAGATCGTCATCCCATCACCCAACACGACTGGAGATATGTGGACCTTAAGGGTTGCCCACTATCATCTTGTTGAACTCGATTGTGTTATTCCACTCAAATTGCCTCAGTAGAACAGTGGAGGACAGGTCGCACAAGGCTACCATGCTGTACCTGATCAAGTGCCCGACTGCTTGGCCAGCAGCGACAAGGCGAAGTCAAAGCTACTTTCTATTGGAAAATTTAGTGAATCAGATGAACGAAAGTTTACTCTAGCACCTTTTTTTTATGAATTATTTTCCCTACGATGCTACTAATGGTTACCAACAAAGATCCTTCAAGATACAACCAGTCTCAAGTTAGAATATTAGTTAGCAATTCTAATATTTCTCTAAGAAGTTTCTAAGGAAACAATCACAAAAGAAGGTTGTGCTTCTCTTGTTTTGAAATAACAAAAATTGAAAGAAGAAGTAAAGTTGAGCAAAAACTTTTGGTAATTTACAGAAAAATCATTTGAAGAGACACAACTGTTCAAAAGTTAAGAAGTTATGTTTGACAAGCACAATTCGGATGCACCTCTTCAAAGATTGTAAGAGTTCTTTGTGAACAGTTGTATTGTTTCAATAAAACACAATAGCTATTGTTGTTAGTGTTAAATCTAGTTCATGTACGTACTCACATCTTTTCGATGTGGGATAAAACACCTCTTATCAATCCCCTATGTTGTTTGCACAACAAAATTACGAGATAAAATTTCTCAAAAACACAGCTAACATTTCCATGTGATTAATATACCTACATAAAAACCTCCTTCGATTTAAACCTTAATTTATTACAAGTATCTCAAATCCTATCAAAGTTACAAGTAGCTGTAGCTTTAAACTTGTTACTCTAAATATGGAATCGAATATACCACACATATACTAATCTCTTGTTTCAACAAAAAGTTCACAATTACTTGGCACTATTATGGTCTTGCGTTTATTTCTGTTTTATGAGCTTTTTGGAAAATACTTTAAGAAACGGTACCATTTCTAAGCCCATATAGATGAATAGTATCACGTGTTTCTGTTACTAATAACCACGTTACTAAATCACATTATACTTCATTAATAGTATAACTCAGCCTTTAAAACATAAAAGATGAAATGAACTTCTCATGTCTAGGCTAATGTCAGTATCAAACAACCACTTTCAGTAACTTATCTTTACCCATTAAATATTATGATGTGCTAGTATGAGTTACCATTACTAGTGATTTTAATTAAAGGTTTTCTTCCCCATTTCCTTTAAGGTTGCCTTTACCACAGCTCTTGGTAGAGACTTTGCAAAGGGATTAGCTAGATTCTTGCTTGACCTCACAAAAACAATTGTTATGATATCATTATGTATCAATTGTTGAACGTACTCATGACTTTGCCAAAGTAGCTTAACTATCACAATGAATAGAGATACAAGGTGTCACGCCCCGCGTCTTAACGCCACTTGTAACATCCAAACTATACCGCTCATGTCCCAAGATACGGCCCACGCGGTAAATGTAAAGTGAAATGCACATGCAGAAACGAAATGATCATAAACTCTGTACAGGTCCAAGTCGGAAAAAGGGGATAGCAAACATCTAAATATAAACATAATATAACATAACGTAATCATGAGTTTTTGCAAAAGATGCAGATGACTACTCCTGCAGACGGTCAGGGCGATTGGGACTCTACCAAAAGACAACATATCCTAAGTACCTAAAAGCTTACAAGCCAACAAGAGTTACCACTAAAAGACTACCTAGTAAGGTTAGGAAACCCCTAAGTCGAACCACTAGCTCTGTCTGTCTCGTCCTCGTCTTCGTCTGGATCATAATCCGAAAAGGTCTCAGATCACACGTCTACTGAGTCGTCCGCCATGACGTCCTCCAGCTCATCCTCAGAAGCAGAGATCTCTATCACCTCGTCAGTGTACTCCAGGGTAGGGGTCTTCTCCGGCATATTCCTTGATCCCATTATGGAAGCCTCCATCTCTACCTCATCTCGAATAGGATGACACCAACTAGGTATGACTCATCGAGGCACCTTTGTGGGCTTCAACGGACTTGTCGTAATCTCAACGACCCTATAGAATCAGGCCTTGAACCTATGTGGTTTCTAGTCTTTACCTCCCTCGTCGACCCAAACAACGGTACACTTCCTGACATAAATAGTACCCCGATCGTTGGGGAACTCGTCAACATAGGGGGTCATCTCTTTGGGATCGCCTAAACGGATCGGAAGCATTCTTCAAGGCTTGGGGTCTAAAAAGTAAGTCCCACGACAAGGTGAGATTTACATCTTAATAAGCTAAGTTCTAACTCTATGTTAGGTTGACAGTACACCCAGACATAAATACAATTAACGAACAAAAACACTCTTGACAACATTAGGCAAACAACAATCATAAAATGCCATATGAAAACAAATGGCTGATAATCATACAAGCATATCAACATAACTTACAACACGAGTCAGGCATGGGAATACAAAACCAAGCCATATGTTCTATCATCATGATTCATCTCATTATCCACGTCCGCGTCAATACGCCTCAGGCTTGATCATCGTCATTACGCCTCAGATCATTATAAACATGAACCCGCGTTAAACGCTTCAGGTTTCTAATGCCATTTAAGACCTGTGTCAACACATATGTAGTCTCATCCCGCATCTCGATGCATCAGGATATTAGCCAATACAACCCCCGCATCTCGACGCATCAGGGTATTGAAGTCCTTAAGCATGCCATATCACATTTCATTTCAAGACTTCATGATCAAGTACAAGCTCACTCATCGAGTTAAGAGTCTACAACATGCGGGTCAACAAAATCCATCACTCGCAAGATGGCATTTGACACAAAGTATGTGCATTAAGCAAGCATACACGCATTCATCAAACCATAATTGTCAACATTGAACAATCACACGATAAACTCACAAAAATTTACCCAATTCAAATCCAATTCATCTAGTAGAGCCTTATCCTCCTAGCTAAGATTTAGGGACTCCTTACCTCAAGTTTAAATCAACAAAATTTCCTCCCAAGGCACTCCAAGTTTGGTTCTAGAAGTCCAAAAACAGGGCAACCGCGCAACCTAGGGGAAACCATTCAATTCATCAATTTTCTCATCCAATTCTTTAAACCACGGAGCATACGCCTCAATGACATCTCAATATACATCCTAGTACGTCTCAATGACGAAATTAGGACATGGCGACACCCCGAACAGCCCTTAAGGGTTCAGTTTACATAAACCGAAACAGGGCAAATTTTCGGTTCTGCCCTAGTCTCCTACAAACAGCCCTCAATCCAACATTAAACCTTAATTCAACACATAATCCACTTGCTAACATATGGTTCTATGTCTAATAGAGTCTCACCGAAGGTTTTAGGGTGAGTCTACATCCGAAAGCCCGCGAACAACTCCGGTTCCCGCAAGTCTACCGCCGGTTAGATTCTGGTCAACAGAATACCATCACAAAACAACCATGTCACCCTTCCAAACTCCATCAAATTTACCATCTCAGTTCAGCCAATTCTAGTGCTACATGTTAAGAAATCACCACCGAAAATTTGAAGCGAAACGAAGTCCTAAAGAGGCCGAATGAAGACTTACCCTTGGCTTCTCTTAAATTTGTCAAGTTTTGGGAAAACGGCTGGTCGGGGCTCCTCCTGCGTCCAATGGCCGAGCTACCACCTGGAGTTGTCGAGAATAGGATGAGGGTTCGGCTGGTGGCTGGCGCGAGCAGCGGTGGTCGTCAAAGATGGCGGTCATGGATGGCAAAGAAGGCGGCAGTGGCTGGTCGTCGGGCTCTCGGCAAAGAAGAGAGGAAAAAGAAGCAAATTTGAAGAAGAAGATGGCAAGAGAGAGGGGTTCGCTGAGGAAGAAGAGGGAGGCTTTACACCAAAATAATTTGGTCAAACCCCAAGAATGGTAAATTAAAAGGTTGCTCATTTAATGTCATAACACCATCTAATGACACTTGTCTTTATATCATTCATTTTGATCATCCAATGGCCATTATCCACTCCCATTTTCGACAGCCATAGGGGGTTTATTGAAGACCAAAATGTCCTTCTTCATTTATTAAGACAAAGCCAAACCTTGAGGGAGCAAAATGTTAATTTTACTCTCGTCGTCCGAAACGTCGTTTTTTCCATTCAAATTTACTTCGATGAGACGACGTCCAATTCGATTAAAATGTTGAAATTCTTTATTTTTTATTTTTCAATTTCGAGACTCGTCCTTGGGTCATTACTCCGTCAAATGTATTTTTAGACTATCCCGAACTAATAGGTGGCTTTTGCAGAGGTCATGTATCAACTCTATGATTCTCATCATACTTAGGGCTCGTCAGTCCATAGCGACTTTAGTTGTCATGTAATTGTGAGGGTTTATTACTATCTCTGACGGTTACGATCGTCATCGTTTGATTTAGAAAAATTTTACAAATTATACAATGGTTAAACGGCATCACCCGCGCTCCAATTGTATAACGCTAGCAATGCATTCTTTAATCGTTCTTAGATCGGCCTTTTAATGGTTCTAAATACTCCCTTAACAATCCTTATGGTCAATGTGTCATTTCATTTTTGAGTTTCCCTATGTTCACGTACCTTGTATTACGTTAGCCTTTCCCTTTTGGTCAGTTAACTCGAGATTGATTAGATCCGAGCGAGATAAGACTGAAATACATCGTTAGATATATTCTCATTGATAAATCTCGAAATGACAGAAAAACTAGAATGTCACACAAGGCATAGGACCAAGATATAATTTGATGTCCAGCAATAAATTTCTTATCTATTCAGCCGCTTTATCACTTGTTGCTAAAGTAATATACTCGGATTTCATTGTTGAGTGAGTTATGCATATTTATTTGGTGCTCACTCAAGATACAGCACATCCAAATAACGTTAAGATTCATTCAGAAGTGGAACACCTATCTCGTACACTTGAAATCTAGCTAGTATCGGTGTATTCTTCTAATACAGCCAGATAATTATTACAGAATAGTTCCAAATTTTTAGTTATTTCAGATAATCAAAACTTCTGATGACAACATTTCAATGTTTTATACTTGGATTACTAATGTACGTGCTCAACTTAACACGCGAAAAAAGAAATATTAGGTTTAGTATAATGCATCGCATATATTAAAGATCTAATAACACACATATTCGGTTGTGCGACTGCTCTACCGGTATTACAATTTAATTTGATATCGATATCAAACGGAGTACTCATTTCTTTAAAACCAAGATGTTTAAATTTATTTAACATCTTTTCAATATAGTAATATTGACTCAACGAATAACCCTCTAGTTTTGGTAACTCTAATACCTATGAAAGTATTTATTTCATCCAAATCTTTCATTTTAAAAATTGAAGTTAGATAATTCTTAGTCTCAAAGACTCAAGTCATATTACTTCCATAGATAAGGATATCATCAACTTATAAACGGATTAAAACTCCATAGTCTTTAGTAACTTTAGAATAAGTACACTTATTAGCAATATTATGCTTGAAACCATTAGACATTATGACTGAATCAAATTTCTCATGCCACTACTTCGGTACTTGCTTGAGCCCATAAAGAGATTTAACAAACTTATAAAGTTTCCTCTCATTTTCAAGAAAAACAAAATTTTCTAGTTGTCTATATAAATTTACTCATTAAATCTCCATTTAAGAAAGCAGTCTAGACATCCATTTGATGAATGCAAATGCTATAAATGGATGCAAAATGAAAAGGAATTCAAAAAGATGTTATACTCGCTATAGGAGTATACGTATCAAAATAATCTATTACTTCTATTGCTTATAACCCTTGGCCACTAATCTAGCCTTAAAATTTTGGACAAAACCATCGAAATTGTATTTCCTCTTAAAAATCCACTTGCATCCAATAGATTTGGATCCGTTTGGCAAGCTAATACCCATATATTATTGGACATAATTGAGTTCATTTTATCTTTTATAGCTCTTTTTTTTTCCAAAAACAAGCATTTCTAAAAGACATGGCATCAATAAAACTCTTAGGATCATCTTCTAAATTTAATACTAATGCGTATTTATTTAGCACGCTATTAGCTCTGTCTCCTTCAATAAGGAAAACGTGAAAATCTAAACCTAAATCTTTCACTTTTCTTCCTTAGTGCTTCTTCTAGGATCAATTACGCCTTTAGAATCATTTGTTATCTCTTGAGAATGTACATGTCTTTTTATGGATTATGTATTTTTCGTATATTGCATTTGAGCAATATTCTCAATAATTTTAAAATTCATAAAGCATTTATTCTCAATGAATTCAACATTTTTTGATTCTACAACTACATTTGACTTTAAATCTAGAAGTCTATAAGATTTAATGCTTTCAACATATGCAATAAAAGCACTTTTCATAGCTCTAGGACCAAGTTTCATCCTTTTATGATGGGGTACTATGTAGTATGCCGAACACCATCACACCTTAAGATGTGACAAGTTTGGCTTTCTACCTTTCCAGACTTCATATGGACTGATTTTAATTTTCTTAGATGGTATTATATTGTGAATATAACATGCAGTAAGCAATGTATCTCCCAAAACTTAATTGAAATCCTCCTTCCACTTTGAATTTCACAGCTTTTGCTTATAAGGCTCTTGTTCATGACAATAATAATGTAATAAATAAATAAAATCTCGTGATTCTACATCAGGTAACCTCCTCTCCACATGAATTTCCCACAAAATCAATTTACTATAGCCATTAGTCAATTAAAGATCAAATACTTATCCAGAACTCAAAATATACACAAGGAAGATGTAACCCAGGGCTTTATTAAATTCATGTGCCCAAGGGCATAATGATAAATTTATGTATATAGACAAAACTATAAATTAACTGAGTGGAGGGAAAAACAGTAATTAGGATTTACGGGCAAAACAGTAAATTATCCTGCAACGACAAAATAGTAATTCATCATAGCAAGGGCAAAATCGTAAAACTAATGCATCAAAGGCAAAATCGTAATTTCGGGCAATCAGGAGCAAAGGGGAAATTCATGGCACGAAGGACAAAAATAAAACAGATACAAAAGCCTAACCACCAAAAACTTCACCAGCTTAATTAATTCACGGCCGAAACCCTCGCTCTAAAGCAGGGATTGCAACTTTGCTCCAACTGAAGCAGGTTCCCGATTTGAGCCAGTCAACGAAGTCAGCTTTAACTATGATGCAGGTGGGAGTTTCGGGTATTCGTTGGGACATCCTTAGCGACTGTGCTTCTCTTGTCAAGCTTCTGACTGGTCCAAAAGATAAGGCCGCTGACCCTTGGCCCATAATTTTATTCCCGTGAAGTCAACTCGTGCGCGGATTGGTTAGCAAAGTCTCACAGATTAGGTTTTATTTCTTCCAATTGGCAATCTATGCCTCCCGATATCCTCTGGGATTTGTTGTGTTATGATATTAACTTTGATTGTTTTTCAGGCTCTGTTTAGTAAATGTAAGTTCTCGTGTTTGACCAAAAAAAACATAATTCGCCTCCCGCGATCACCATAATGCCGAACAAATTTAGGACTTTTGTTGCCAGTTCTAAAGCCAGGTGGTAGGTCGCTCATAATCACAATGTTCTAGAGTCTTACGGAATTTTTTTTTTAAATGAAGATTGGTTCAATGAAATTGCACGATTAGATTTACCAAAAGTGCATCCTGACTTGAATCACAAGACGAGGACTTTACCAAAAGTCCAATGAAATTGCAAAACCATTCAAGACATCGGTGCATATTTACATGAGGAAATATAATCGGAAAATCATAAGATCCCTCAACCATGATCTAATACCAACTATAAGCTTTAAATGTAATATTTTATGCAAAAATTCATCATATACAGAATTTTTTATCTTCGTGATTCTCACGATAAGAGGTTGAAGATGAATCTTTCTGCATAGCAAAGCATTCGATGATTGTTGCAAAAAAAAAAAAAATGGGAGAGAATGAAGACTGATTTCTCTCTATTAACCCTCCGTTACCCTTAATGTTTTTCTTATGATCCTCTCGCATCAATCTACTCTATGAACAATATATTCTCATATGCCTCTAATATCAGCTCTAACTTCATTTTCACATAAAATAATCCATTAAAAAGTGTTGGGAAATTTTTAGCGAATGAGATGAACAACGTAATCGGACTCTGAGGCTTATTTATGACCAAAATAAAATTGGGTTAGGTGTCCAGAACATGGTGTGCAAGAAATTGGGTTAGGTGTCAAGAACAGGGTATGTAAGAATACACCTATTTGGATAACTAGTTGGTTTCTTGTTATTCTTTAAAACCTGATTTTGGTTTATTCTTTATATGTTGACATCAGATTTTTAATCATTTTATTTTGAAAAATTACAAAATCAACTTTGAAAGCCTTCTCTCAGACTTAGAACTAAGTTTGAATAAAAAAATATTTTTCATGAATTTTAATATTTTTTGGATTTATTTTTATTATAAAAATATCCAAAAATCAAGAAAAATAGTGTTTACGTCACAAAAATATGAAAAAAAATCTATTATTTTTATTTTTATTTCATATTCATATTTGAAATTTAAAATTTTGAAAATTCAGTTCGGGTCACATGATTCTTCATAAACATAATCCCGAATTGAGCCAAAAAATTACCGAGTTCTTTTTATTTTTGTTTTCACATTTTTAGAGTCATAACATTTGCTTCTAATATCTCATATTTCATTTAGAATACTTGCGAATTTGATAAATTTGACCACAATGACCTAAATGCACAAGTATTTTTCAATTTAGTCACCGATTTCACTAAAAATGCAATTAATCGTTTCCTAGAGGTATCCATGAAAATACAAGACCAATACCCTATTTTTTTTCATCATTCTAAATCCATTGGTGGGGTGACTTGGCTTGATTCGATCACTTGGGCTTTGTGCTAAATCAATCTATTTAATCCCAAAAACAAATTTCTTAGAGAGAAAACATATTGTAGAACCCAATTTCAGCTTCAATTTGGTGAAAAAGGGTAAATTTTGGAGTCAATTTGATAAAAACAGTAAAACGGCTGGGTTGGCCAGGTCGAGTGAATCCGACCCACCGACCAAGTTGCTATTCATCTCCTTCAACCTCTAGCCCTTTTAAATATTTTATGTATTGATGCCCAGTTGGGCTGTTCCTTTACTTTACCTATTTAAATGAAATGGAATGATGCATTTTACACACACACACAAACTTCCAGCCCTTTCAAGCCCAGACCTGCACCCCTTTAGAAATCGACCAAGCTACCCACAAAATTGGAGATAATTGATGACTAAATTGTTTGGGCTTTGTGACCAACTCGTCCCCGATCCCAATGAAGCTAATTTCATGGTGTTTCAGCACTGGAGCCGGGAGATCCAAGCTCATTTCCGCTGCTGCCCGCACCCGCGCGCCCAACGCCCGAGCCAGTCGAATCTGGGCCAAATCTGCGACCGTTTTGCGACACCCATGCCACGTAACACTCACGACCTCATTCCAGAACATTCCCCCCATCATTTGGCGATTTGTGAATGCGGCACTCGTACGAAAACAATAATACATTTTCGGGCAGTTGGGCTCGGGTACACGGAGAGAACGACAAAAAAGGTGTCGTTGGAATTATCATGGGCTAGAATTCTTGTACGCGGCGGGGGGGGCGCGTACGGTGTCGAGTGACGCGCGCACGAGACGTCGTCTAATCCTTCAATTTTTAAAAAAGAATAGAAGAAATCATACTTAAGAAGACAGAGAGGGGACCCCATCAAGGATTCTGGAAATTTGAGCAAAAAGGAGGCGGCCATGGCTAGTGTTTGAGGGTTCTCGGGCTGATGATGAAGCTTTTTTAGAGGAGGATATCGAGCGGCCGGAGAGATTTTTGAGCAAAAACCACCTCTGTTTCATCTTCATCAACACCTCACCTTTCTAACTAACCATTACGACCGCCTATCGTTGCCGGAGCCGACCGAAAAGGTAGCGCGGATGCTCTTTCGCGACCAGCCCGTGGCTGGTTTTAAGCATTTGGCCTCGTTTGATCCCATTAAACTTTCGGGTAAAATGGAGTCAAATCGAGCTCTCCTATACATGTTCCTATGCTTATTACATCATACATGAGTGATTATGTACTTTGGTTTCGCTCGAAATGCCCCGGATTGATTTTTTTGTGTTACATGCCATATGTTCGACGAATTGTCATATCTCATTCAAATTCTTAATTTCGTTACTGGAATCATTCTCGCCAAACGTGATCCAAATAGTCCAGTATCCTTTTCATCACCTCTCTATCATGTTCCATCCAGCGGATGATTGTTAGCAAGAATTACATAACTCCTAAAAAGACAGCCCGCAAACTCTCGAACAAAAGCATTACATGCTCTGGGATCAGGAGAATCATGCTTATTGAACATAATGCTTACAATGCACCGGAATGAATTGGAGAGAAGTGTCAAAAAAAATTCTAAATCTATTGCATTACTACCAATTAAGCCCTGAACATTTTTTTCAATATTAACTCAGTTCTAAAACTTTTGCATTTGTGCCAATTAAGTCCTAAATATTTTATTGATGTCAATTCAGTCTTAAACATTTTATTAGTGTCAATTCAGTCCTAAACCTTTTGCATTAGTATCAATTTAGTCCTAAATCTTTTTGTTTATATCAGTTGAGTCAACTCGGCCAATTTTAGTTGGAAATTATTGTAGTCATTTTGGCCAATTTTTTGTTTATACCAATTGAGTCAATTCTGAAAAAACTCTTTTGTTCGAGTATCAGTCAGGGAAAGCCTCATTACTGATTTTAGGGATACTAACAGCTTATAAGTCGTGAGTCGGAGTTCATTATGCTTAAAATTTCCAAATTTTTGTATCCTTGGCTTGGGTACAACATTCTTGCTTCATGTACATCCATTTGAGACTGTCATGTCATATTCGACTGAAATGCAACATCAAAAATAGAGGTGAAGAAAACATATCGCAAGCTTTTACATCGTGAAATATGAGTTTGAGAGACGAGAATAGAAGAGTCTAATGAGATTGGGTAATGCTTAGTTCCTTTTCCTAGTTTCAACACAAAAGTATACACTTTTGATCCGAAAAATAAAGTACTACTTCACAAAAAATTAAAACCAAGTAAGTACAACTTGATTCGGTTATGTCTAATTTGCAACTTGTGTAGCATCAATCAGCATCGCCACGCTGTCTGTCGAGTTGCGATCGGGCTTCTGATAGGGCTTTGCTTACCTTTTCATCATTAGGTGTCTCTCTATTCAAAACCTCGCGGTCTTTAAGGGAAGCCTCCCAATTTTCTACTTGTGTAAATCCCGGTTGAGTGACATCACGCGCAGAAACGCTATCGTTAAAACTTTTGCAACTCGAGAAGCTCGGCAAAAATAAATCTTGATTTGAAGGGGATTGCAAAGTGTGGTTTGCATCTTGTTCGATGTACTTCGATTTAGTGAAATAGTTTGAAACTTGCTCAGAGCAAGATGGTTGACCTTGTCATGACAATCCGCTCTTCTGAGTATAGCTTTGCTATAAGATGGCCGTACATTAAGAGCAGCTGTACAATCGTCGATCGCCCTTTCTCGACCTGGCCTAGCTTAGACCACATCGGTAGAACAAACAGTTCAGAACAGGTTCAAAGTTTTTTCCATTTCTCTTCATCTACGAACCCCAGAAGCTTCCAAGACAAGAAGAACACCTTTTCTTGAAAAATGAAGAGGAAAAAAAAAAACAAAAAACAATAGAGACTCGGTTCTTCCGATATTATGTTTTCACAGTACCCACCAACCCAACCGACTACATCCCAATTGTAAAAACTGGTCCAAAAAATTTCTATTCTGGGATCACCGACAAGTGGCTCGTCCTAAAATCATATTTACTCCTAGGTCCACGCAGCTTGTCGCGATTCGCCGCTATTCAAGATAGAGCGCAGCAGTCGTGTTAGGGTTTCCCAATGACCGTTCTGAGCAGAGAAGACTAGGGTACAAAGGAAAGAGACGCAAGCAGCACGGAATAGACCACGAGGCCTGATACCATTATTAGATATTCTTACATGCACTTTCTCTTACTCACGCTACTGTGCTTTCTTGAATACGCCAGTAACGTTCAAGCTAGGTTGCTGAGGTTGAGGCATTTCTGATGAAATTACTTTGACATTGTAGTACCATATTAAGTTCCTCCTCGCAACTCCATTTTTTTGACAAAAAAAAAACTGTCATTTTCAGTTTCTTTAATGACCGCTCTTTTATATTAGTTCTAATGAGAAAATGGTAAAGGATTGTTATCACATTAGTTCAGTACATACCAATGAAATGATCCCCATCTTATTAGTCCAAGCATATACTGCCACATTCAATTGGAAGTGATAGAGGACAAAGCGGAGGGGATTTCCTTGGAAATGCAAGTTCAGATGAACGACTGAAGCTAATTCCTCCGTTGGCTGCTTGCAGGATGACGAATATGAAATGAAATGAACGTATTTGCACGTTGCAGGATGAAAAATATAAAGTGACAGCAGGAGCTCATTACGTTGCTGAACATGGGGCAGAAACATTTTTCATCGCTTGGGCTTTTAAATCCCTTTTATGTGCAGAACTGGGATGTGCAGACTTGCATTGACCTGTCACTTTTATCCGTGATCATGTTCGGAACTGTATATGAATGTTCTTAGGAAGCCATGGTTTTCATTCTAATATCCTGATACTTGGAAATCTCATCTACCGGTGCTTGCCGTGGCTAATGACGTTACGTCTTCCCGCTTCTAGTACTCTTCGAGCCATTTTTCAGAATTGGGTTTGGGTCAACGAGATGTTCCTTGCAGAACTTCATAAATTTTGCAGATCGTTCTTTCTTCTTCACACGGGCAGATCGAAAACCATCCAAGTCGGACCCCTCAATCTAGATTGTATAATTGATCACCCCATAACTCGTTCTCATGAACCTTTTGTTAGTCTGCCTTTCGCCGTAATAGAAATTGCGAGGAATTTGCCATTCATTAGTTGCAGTAGATGATTGCATTTGGCATGTGTCTTTTCTCCCTTTTTTCACTGCAAACATATTCTGCCAATTTCAAATTTGCTGCCACTTCAAGATTGGTTTTCCTAAAGAGTTTCTCTAGCAAATTCTTGCCTTTTTCTCCATGAGCATACAGAATCGTTTACTTGCGTTTTGAATTTTCACTCTGATCGTTTTGACGAAATGGAAGCCCGTGTAAAAGCTTGTAACATTTGACATGATACTAAGCAATCAATCAATAACGTAATGAAATGGCTCAAATTGTCGCAACTGCTGCCAAGCATCATGAGCGTAATTACTTATATCTACATGAACTATTAAATTGCCATCTTAATATGCTATGAGCTATGGAACGAGCGCAATGAATAGGTAATCGAGAACTAAACTGAACAGAACCGAACCGAACTGAGTTTTTCAATTCGGTTTAGTTCAGTTCAAGACGAGTTTTGGTTCAGTTGAAGTATATTCTCCAATAGTTCGGTTCAGTTTAGTTTTTTGGAAAACAGAATTGAACCAAACTATTGAAACAGTCTGATGACTGCATTAAATGTTTACCAATAATTGAGGGATCACATTGAATAAATTAAATATTTAAGGGACAACATTCCACGTTTGACCAAAATGCAGCGACCATAATGGCACAAATTAAAATTGACGAAATTGCACGTTGAACAAAAATTTAGAAATTATTTGTGCTATGTCTCTTTGTTTTTTCCAAGAGAAGCATGTGCGGCAAAAACATGATAACAAGAGTAGCAGCATGTCATGGGACGAAGCTCCACATCGCCAGTTGAATGAGACAACCGTGGCTCGTGCTTTGAGTTCATAAATCACACTGCTCTCGAATTGAGGATCTTAAGACAGATTGATTAATACAAGAATGAGGGGTTACACTCAAAAAACAGACATGCCCGTTGCTACACTACCCCCATCAGCCTAACCATACTAGACAAAAATTTTACAAATCTGGAGCCCCAAACACAAATACAATGCTTGCGACCAATAAAATATGAAATGAACAGGAGCATAAGTGTTTACCATGCACGCCCTTAAAGAGCCAATCGCCTTTCGAATTACAAGACCCTCGGGACTATCGCTGCCTGCCTTGTAAGCTAGGCTAGAGGGAACCGCTTGGTTGCAATGGGATGTGCACCTTTCAGTTTCTCGCATCGTTGTGCAATTGCACTTGGATTCGAGTGAGTTTAGGTGGCTTTACGTTGTCCGACTTGTTCGTCAATGTTCTCAGTCTTTGCTGGATTGGAGATTCTTCTCGGTTTCTACATGCCTCTGCCTCGCCTTCTGGGATTTCAAATTTGCTTTTTCGCTAACAATTCTGCCTCTGCGTGGATCCCTCGTATCACGTGATGGATTTCCCCCACATCGTATGCTTACGATAGGATGGCAAGCCTTCCAGAGGACATGAGCTTCTTTCTTCATTGCGATAGTTACAGCTTTATATGCAAAATCATGAACGATGATGGAGCTGCATAAAAGAATTGTACCCAAAAAGAAAAAGTCGGTCGGGAGGAGGGAGAAAATTATTCCATATACAAGGCGAAAAGGAAAACAAAGTAAACCACAGACTCGCGCCCCTCAAAGACAGATCTGTTTCGCCCTAGGGTTTTCTCTCTGGTGGTTCCGTCTGCATAGCGTGCGCGGGTCTGGAGCACCGAAGCAGATCCAGAACGAGAGATGACGACAATCGATCGAGAAAAGAAGGATCCAGGAGTGGTAGAAGCGGCAGCCAAGCGGTTCGTGGAGAATTACTACAGGATGTTCAAGGCGAACCGGGCAGACTTGGTGAACCTGTACCGACCACATTGACACCGTCGACTGCCTCCCCCCCCCCCCCCCCCCCCCTATGACGCCGACGGCATGACCATGTTCCACGTCACCGGCGGCATCCGGCTAGACGGCGAGCAGCATGACGTGGCTTTTGTGCAGGCTTGCCTCTCTCTCTCTCTCTCTCTGTTGAAGGATCCATTGTCATTTATTATTTAGTTCTTTTCGAGAGTGGAGTGATGCTTTGGATGAGATGGCATTTGGTTGATTGAATATCAAATTGATGGGTTATAGGTTATGAAGATCCCAAGCATGCAAAAGTTAACTCGATATAAATATGTGTGATATCCCTATTTGGATGATCCCTTCCTTCATTGTTAATGGATTATCTGTTTGCTAGATTTATAGCGCAACCCAGTTGTTGCTCTGATGAATTTTCAGAAACAAGCCAACTTTTGGGCACGACACTCTGCTGTGATTCTTCCCTCCCTCAGGTGTTCAACTTGATCCCAAAGCCACGAGAGAGCTTTCATATAGCAGTCGAGTTCTTCAAGATGAAGTAGCTTGGACCTCTTGTCTTCATCCCCTTTCCCGAGATGAAGTTTTAGTCTTTGTTGGTCTCTCTGTCTGCACTTGGTGGATCTGAAACGAATAATCTCTGTGGTTTGATGAGATTGAGATATATGGGGTTTCATGTTCGAACTTTATATATGGTAGATATATCTCCGAGATTACATAGCTTGAACTCTGATTTGTGTGCGCGTTGTTCTGATTTTTGCTTTGCGAAAATCCATTGTAGATGGGTCCTTTTGATGACAGGTTGGATTTCTATTTGATTCTACATATATTATACATATTTTTTCTTTGACAGGACATATCCTTTATTGATTATGTTTATCTTATTATCTTAGATACTTAACTAATAAAACGTGCAAAATTGGCTAATGTAATCTTTATTATGATGTTCTGTCAGGAAAAAAAAAAGGGGGCTCATTATGATATGTCGTAGTATACAAAAATTCATCGCTTCCTCCCTTCCGCTTTCTTAATTTTTCTCGACTAAGACGAAATAAGCACTCAACTACGCAAATTTAGATGCTTCTGATGTCCTTTTGCTCTTACAAATCTATCTAGATTGTAGGATAAAATTAGGGTGGAATTAGGGATTGTAATTGATATTACAGTCTCAATTCATTCTGTTTGAATCTTGCTTCCCAATACAGCGTGGTTTAGGTGACCTATTTATGCTGAGTCTTCACATCGGATCCAAATCACATGCTAATCATCCAAACTGTATTGGATAGAATCTAACGGAGATATTTATCAAGAATGTTTCCATTTTTGACTTTTTGAGGCATGCTCAATCGGCTCCCGACCCAGGTAATTCTGCTAAATTGCCATAGAATACCGGATGACGTTTGTGATTTTTGTCGGTATAGACCAGACTCGGTGAATCATTTACTCTTTGGATGTAATGCCACTGGCACTCTTGCGTTGGCTTGGGCCGATAAGTGCAATCTAGGATGGTGGAGTCAGACTTTGCTGGACAACTTTCGATGGGTCATTCATCATACTAGCGGCCAGCACTTCTATTACCGTATTGCACGCTTTTCCTTTTGAAGCTCTCTGTCATATCATTTGGACAGAGTACAACCATATTCTATTTAGAGATCGCTCTTTCTTTGGGCCAACACTTATGAAGCATCTCTAGAAGATTGTCAGACACAAGGCCCTCACATTTGATTAGGTGGAAGATAGACCTCAGAATAGGCGGATGCATGTTAATTGGGGCATTTCGGCGTCTATTTTCGATTAGTGAGATTGCTGCCCTTTTCTTTTGTTGTTGTATTTTCTCTCTTCGGTTGTATTTGTGACCGATTGATGATATAGGTTGTGTAGATGCGCTTATGCTTTAGGTTTGGCATTTGATTAGCTGTGACACCTTTGCACCCACTATGACACATCCATGTGTCGTAATAGGTACGAGGTTTTTGTGTTCGACTACCTTTCTATAAATTGTGATGTAAAAAGTAAAAATATTTCTTACTTTACCAAAAAAAATATTTTAAAGGAAACGCGATATCGGCATACTAATTTTGGGATCGCTTTTACACAAAAGTATATTCGGTGTAAAAATGAAAATCGCATATCAATTAGGGTTTTTCGACGACACGAAAATCAACACTGGATAAACCATACAGCACGGTTGGTGATAATGAACCCTGAAAATTGTAATACCAAAGCTTACGTAAAAAGAACAAAACAGAATAATTAAGAGTATGGAGCGCATGACCCCTTATTGATTATTATTTATGATGGACCATGTTCTTCGACGAGGATGATCGTCAAATTGTGAGCAGGAGACAAGATGCAGGCATAAGGCAAACTCAGTTTGGTGCTGAATATATCGGGCAGCCACCCAAAAACAGCTACTAAGGTAAGAAATCAATATTCGTCTCCATTTTTCGCTGAACTATTGAAATGCCACAAAAGAATATATATATATATATATATATATATATATATATATGTGTGTGTGTGTGTGTGTGTGTGTGTGTATGTATATGTATGTATGTATGTATGTATGTATGTATGTATGTATGTATGTATGTACGTATGTATGTATGCAGGTGAACAGATCATGCCGCTGCCCTAAAATAGCAACTAATGTAAAAAGTACTTTTCTCTGCTGAGGAGTTTTTTTTATTTTGTCCTATCTCTCGTGTTTTTGTTTGTTATGCAGGTTCTCATAATAGCACCACCTACAAAATACCGCGTCTCGTGCAATGAAAGACGAACACATTCGAGAACGGACGAATTGTAAGATTGGTAGTGACCCACACACGCTAATGACATCAGAAGTCAGATTAGGGAATTTGGTGGGCTCATGCGTGCCATCGCCGAGGGGGGTGCCCTCCATTCGTCGGCCTCGTCCTCTTGATCCTGGCCTCGTCCTCTTGATCCTAGCCTCATTCCCCTTGGTAGCCACAGCACACAAGCCTCATTCCCCTCTCATTTCCCTATCACTCGAAGCTCGATGTTTCCCCTTGGTAGCCACAGCACACAAGCCTCATTCCCCTCTCATTCCCCTCTCATTTCCCTCTCACTCGAAGCTCGACGTTTCCCTCAAAACTCGACGTTTACCTTGGTAGACACAGCACACAAGCCTCATTCCCCTCTCATTCCGCTCTCACTCGAAGCTCAACGTTTCCACAGCACACAAGCCTCATTCCCCTCTCACTCGAAGCTCGACGTTTCCCTCAAAACTCGACGTTTACCTTGGTAGACACAGCACACAAGCCTCATTCCCCTCTCATTCCGCTCTCACTCGAAGCTCAACGTTTCCACAGCACACAAGCCTCATTCCCCTCTCACTCGAAGCTCGACGTTTCCCCTTGGTAGCCACAGCACACAAAGATTTGCTATTTGCTTGAAACTAAGTACACTTGTTAGTTTTGTTGAGAGTTCTAAGTTTACCCAGATCGTGTAGAAAGAGTTATGAAGAGAGGCAATTTGAGGAATGCTCTTTGTGTTTGTTTTTTGGATGAAAAAATGAGAAGTATGACACGCCTTTATATAATAGAGGGTCTCGAATTACTACCGTTGATCTATATTTGATCCTTTTAACTAAGAACGCATCTATCATCTACCTAAACACTAATATAAATTGAAAGTTTCTAGAAACAAGGTCAATTACAATATCACCCGCCTTTGAAAACATTCTAGAGAGTCCTAGTGAACCTCAGGAAACCCATGTTTGCCAATACAGTAAATCTTCTGTACTTCTCGGCCATATGATCGATCCGTCGCACCTTGAAAATCTCGGCCCATCACATTGTGCTTGATATAAACTTGTTGTTGCCAATTGCTAGGCTGCCTGTCTATGCAACTTAGCCTGCTTGTCATTGGATTCATGGGATTCCCTGCAGGGTAATTTACTTATGGCGAGCTGTCTAATATCGACACATCCGTATATCCATCCCCTAATGTTCAAGCTTAATGAATGGACAGCAGTAAAGCGATTGCTTTAGATGTAATGTGACATTGTCCATTTCTTATTAGTGGGAAGCTCAAGGATATTCTAAGCCAGACTTTGATCGAGGTACTGATCCTTTTGTCGTTCCAATCCCGCCGCCTAGTGTGACTGGTCCCCTGCTCATTGAGGCGTGCAATCTTTATGACGCTCGAGGTTGTTTCTGTTTTTCTACTAGTTGTTGATTGAGCACTCGTTGGTTAATGGTTATGCTAATCTAGCGAGACTTGCTCTTAACTTACTTTAATTGCATTTCCAATTTTATCTTATTGGCTTATAATATGTTTCGCCTCTGGGTTTTTCGCATTGCTGCTTTTATATATATATATATATATATATATATATATATATATATATATATATATATATATATATATATATTTTTTTTTTTTTTGGGGGGGGGGGGTCAAAACTTATATGAGGAGCCAAAAATTTTAGCTTTTCGTCTTATAGTTCATATCACTTTGTATTTGTCTATTTAATATGAGAAAATAGAAAAGCTGACCATGATAGAGTGGCTAAACTGCTTTCACAAGTTACGTGTTTGGGATAATCATGGTTAGACACCACCAGATGAAAGGTAGACCAACACTTCGGGTTCCTGGAGCTGATCATGCTGAGCCGCTATCCAAGCATGTCCCCAAGAATCTCCATGTCGGCAGTAGGATATTGGTGACGACAAGTGTCATCTCTTACATGTCAATAATACGCCATATTAACCTTATCATCTTTCAATTTTAGTTACTTTCGAGACTATCCAAGTTTATGTGAATATTGAAACTCATTTGCCTTTCGGGTTTGGCATTATTGCAGTTGGTAGTTGATCAAGAAGTATCAAGATCACCTGCCATAAAGTCAGGTGATCATAGCCCCTATGGCCGTTAGATCACCCACTGTTGAGTGATCCGACGGCTCCAGCTGTAATGATCCCCTGCCCCTATGGCGGGGATCCAAGTCCAATCAAGAATGCTTGCATCTTAAGGAATGAAGATGAGCACCAAATGTGTATGGAAATGGAAAGTGAAGTATTTATGCCTTGGTGACCCAAAAAGGAAAAAGAAAAAGAAAATCTAGTATGTTCTTGTTTAAAGGATTGCAACAAGGATATTGTCAGATTGACAATGAGTTGTTCTTCAGACATTCGAAATTCAGGAGTTTAAAGCAAAAGGCAACGTTATACCCTCCAACTTGAAGACTCAGGCAAGTCCAAAAGGGGCATAAACATGGAAGCAGATAATGCTACGGCTCATTCTTACATCTGACTCCAACGCTGTACTACAAACTCTACAAACAGCGACTCTCCTAAATAAAGAACAAGGCGAGTGTGAGTGGTGAGTTCACATGAAATATGTCCTAAGAAATATGATACAATACTGTTGCTGTTGCTATAATACAATCGATTCTCTTGATTTCCCGGAACTTCTTCTTGTTCGGAATCTGAATCCCTCCGAAGAACTTCCTATTTGCTTTGACTGCCAATGGAGGTGCCATGCATGACGATGAGACGGAGCGTGTAAGGAAAAACAAAGAACAAGCTTTTGCTATCTACGGACAATCTGTCAAAAATCGATTTCCCAGCGGAAAGGCGTCGCTTTATTGACACACACTTCCACAAGACAGACCTGAAAAACTCTTCACAAGAAAGCAAGAAATTACGGGGAGCCTCCCAGCTTTTCTTCGAATGATATACCAGTGAACAATTTGGCTAACACTTCAAAGTATTTAGGAATGAAGTTGACAGAGGCAGAAGCTTACTTTGGTAAAGAACTTATTGAGGTGAAGCTAGAGGAATGGCAGTCCATCATGAATTCAGCAACCGGCATTGGAGTCCCTTTACAGTTTCCGATTCGGTGCTGATTAGGAAAATCGCGAAACTTCCCGATAAAGTTGTTCTGCTTCGAAAGGCTTCGAAACGTATCCGTCCATTCCACACTTCATGCACTGTTCGTGAGTCGCATGAATCACGTCCGCCGTCATGGCCAAGATGGGTACGTGCCAATTTGAGACATCTCCACGCGCTTCCGCAGATATTTCCCCAAGTTGGATTTTCCGATTGATGCTTTTTTCTATGTCTCGGATTTTTTTTGTAGCTTCAAACCTTCAAGACAGTATTCAAGCCACGATTAGATAGAGCAACCAATGACTACTTCACCTTTAATCTAGACCCATGAACGAGCGAAAATCTTACAAAGAGAGCTTGCTCCCGATGGCCAAAACAGTTTGAATCTAAACGAAAAATGAAAGAACTAAAGCCTGAGACTCCTGGGTAAGTTCAATTTCTAGCAAAGTTTCACTATTTATTTGCTTATGAACCGACATAGAGACGACAACTATGCCACGTCATAGACTGATAGAATCTGTTTTGGCCGTGCAAACTACTTAAAATGTACAATTAGTATAAGAATATGCCTTCAGTATGCAATCATGCTTTTCATGGTACAAAATTTTCAATTGAAACTTCTTAAAAATAAGAAACGGAGATGGACCAGCAAAACTGATGGTCCTCAAAATATTTAGTAAGGATCAAAACCTTGAACTGGCTAGGCTGGTGGTCATGATGAAAAACGAAACCAGTTTGGACGATTGACACCCCGGAACAAAGCAATGAATTCTTTAAACCGGATTTGACAGGGCCATATATCAAATCAAAAAACACACATACCCATCCATTCCTGGCATCTGGATATCCATGAAGCAAGCATAGAAGCTGTGTGGCGGTGTAAGCAAACTAATTGCTTCTTTCCCACTTTCTGCACAGACCACTTCAGCTCCGTATCTTTTTAATGCACCCGCAGCCACTTTAAGATTCACCTTATTGTCATCTACAATTAGAATCCTTCTTCCTAGGAGAAGATGCTGCAGAGATAACCTGGAGACTTCGCCATTGCGGCAATTTCCCTTGTTCCCCACATTACCCATGGTTCGCTGTAGAGAAGCGGCCACCATACTAGCCCGTAGAGGTTTCATGATGACAGAAGGACTGTGAGCACCAGACATCACATTTTTGCCCCGGGTTGAACTAATGGATTTCGCTAAAAGGAAGAGTTTTGGAGGGACCTTTTGTTCTGTAAGCCTTAACTGATCAACAAACAGTACTGACAAATCTAAATCATTGTTCCAGACCTCCTCTTCAATAAGCACCATGTCGATTCTGGGGTTCCTGCTTTTTACAAATGACAAAACCTGATTCAAATCTGGGACGATCTCAACTTGGATTCCAAGCCTCTGGACATGATACTTGGATACTTTGGCCCGGACAGATCTGGGATCCACCACCAATGCACTCATGCCTTCAAACTCCAAGTTTGCAGAATTGGATTGATTGTTTATTTGCTGACTCGTGTACTCATGCAAATTGGAACAGCCATGATCAAAGACTGCCGTGAAGGTAAACGTGGATCCTACATTCGGTATGCTCACAAATCCAATCTCTCCATTCATGAGTTCAACCAAACACTTGCTTATGCTTAGCCCTATGCCAGTCCCTCCATGTGTACGGGATATGGAAGGACCAACTTGCATAAAGGGAGTAAAAACACGAGATTGAGCCTCAAACGGGATCCCAATTCCCGTATCCTCAACTGATACAATTAGATTTATGGGGTGGTAGGTAGACAAAGGGTAAGGACAAACACATTCTTCTTGGCTAAAGGTCTTGAATTTCTCCCAGCTGAGACGTCTCTCAGCAACTTGGAAACCACTCAAGGTATTCTTCGACGATGACTCGGTCTCAACATCTAACGAGTCCATGACCTCTTGAGTAAGATGCACTGCGACAAAGATATGGCCTTCCTCTGTGAACTAGATTTATAAACTCATAGTTAGTTTTCTATATAAATGCGCCAAAAGATCAAAAGAAACAATATTCGCAAAGGTCCGCAAAATTCAGAAGTTTGATAGCGTTGTATAGGTTGAAGATTTCTCTAGAGCCAAAAGTTAATCTTGACACACAGTAATATGGCCTACAAGATACTTACTTTAATCGAGTTTCCCATAAGGTTGGTTATGATTTGTCGAAATCTTCCGGGGTCACCAATTAACTTCTCGGGAACCCGATCGGAAATGAAAACAGCCAACTGCAGATTTTTAGAAGTCGAAATGTCACCTGTGAGACTAGCACCAAACTGATATTGTTAAGAAGTACAGATATGATTCTAGAAGATGATTGATACCTCGACTCCTTTTTCCTGGGACTTCCCAGAAAAGAGGGACAATACATCATCGAGTATTGCCCGCAGATCAAATTGTACCGCCTCAAGTTCAAGTTTACCAGATTCAATCTTTGCTTGGTCCAAAACCTCATTTATGAGTGAGACCAGAGCTTTTCCACTGGCCTGGGCAGTTCTAACATAATCCTGTTGAGTCACATCTAGATCCGTGTGCATCAACATATGCAACATTCCTGGTGAATTAGCATAACTTTTAAATTTGTGGCAGAATAAGATCGTAGGAAAGACTATTTTCCAATAATTCACCGGAATCTCTAAATGTGGAACAAATTAATCCTGCATACTTACCTAAAACACCATTCATCGGAGTTCTAATTTCGTGGGAAACAGTGGCAAGGAACTGAAAAGTGCATTGGACAATGTTAGGCAACAGACACATTCATATAATGTAAAACATGAGCTTATATGAAGCACAGAAAACATGAAAACCTGTGACTTTGCTACGTCAGCTGCCTCGGCCCGCTTTTTGAGCTCCATCATTTTATGGTAGTCATCTTCGACTTTGGCAATCCTATTTACTGTTGCATAGAATATATGCCCAATGAGCATCGCAATCACAAGAAACCCATATGATGTTGTTATCGCAAGCCATGGCCATGGAGGTTTCTGCTTGAATCTGTGTGAAGAACATCGTCAATCCCAACAATGGCATTAAAATGTAGACTTCAAAAGAGTACATTAACTTTAAGAGACAATGGTTCCACCCCTTTTGCCTCACAGAAACGAAGATGCACATGATGCTTGACCTATTTATATACTAAATGACCTCTAAGTACCAGGAAGCATCTCAAAGAACCTATTAAAAGACTACATGCTTCTAAAGAACTTGCATACGATTGAACCAGGATGCCTTTACTTGACCACAGTCCCATGAAGGTAGAAGAGGTCAGAATTATGACTGACTAGGGTATCTTCTCTCTCTGAAAAAGGGAAGGTTACTGTTCTCTACTCAATTAAATATGCTCATCATTTACTCTCTACTCTCTAGAAAGCACCAGGAAGAAATCCGTACGAGGACAATCATGTCCTTATATTGACAATTTTCAGTAGTGTTAAGAATCCCACATCCTATTCAACAGAGTGAATAACTTTTATACATCAATCGGGTTAAACCACTTCAGTTTCAGGTATTCAGACTAATGAAGTACATTTTAGGTCCTTCAAGTTTGTATGAAATAGATTCAAAAGTTTCCTGCGAAGCATCTTGTCATGATATGCAAGCTCTTCAAAGATATGGAAACAGATATATGCAAACCCAACAGAGCAAGGCCAAGGGCGCATTGAATATATCAGATGTGGACAACTAGCTGATGTGTATCATACAGAATAATAACAAGGGACCATTAAATGCTTAACTCAGCCACATGAGGAGGAACTAGTATTACCTGCATCGCATCTCATGCTTCCTAAATGGATCACCAAAATTAAGTGTACTGACATACTCCAAAGCATCATCCACTTCATCTGAACCATACATACTGATGGGATGTGACTGATTGGTGGTGTCCAATACGTTCACCACGATGGTCTGCTTGCTAGCCAGCTGTTGCAGCAATTTCTCCACCAGTGATTGAATATGAAAGACTCCACCAATGTACCTGTTCATCAGCATCACATTAATGTAAGTACCATATTTCATCAAGCACAGTAAAACATTTTTGGGTGTCGAGCTAACTTTGGAACCAATCACTGAGTAAGATATGGCCACTGAAGATATGGCCACTGAGTTGATACGCAACGGAACATCTGTACAAGACAATATCTTCAACAAACTTTCACATAAACGAGGAAATGGCATACCCAGCAGTTGCCAGGATTCTTTCATCAGGAGTTGCATTTGAAGGAAGATCAATTTTATAGACAGCAAAGGTTAATATGACCCCCAGACGGTTCGTTTTAATCAGCCTGAAAGGAGCGGTAAGAACCCCTTTTCCCGAAGCTCTTGCACGCAATACATTTTCACGATCTTCCTGTTGCAATAGAGGTTCATAAGACACCATATTCAGCAGAAGAAATCTTAAGCAGAAAATTCAAGACAACAAAGTGAAGAATGAACGGACAACAATCGGTGTTCAGAAGAATCTTTCGGGCTGTTATAGCAGTAAACTCAGAAGGAGGCCATGGGATTTCTCCATCCATCAACCATCAGAGGGAATTACCAAAATCACAGCAACAGGTTCACTTACTTATAGCAAGACAAAAAGGAATTTACCTTTCCCGAGAGCATATCGAGGGAAACTACGTGAGAGATAGTATCTTGAGCGAAAATGACGGGGGCATATTCTTCCTGAATTGGAGAGGGCTCCAACATTTCAGGATCATAGTCATCCTTATGAACCGGATTTTGCTCGAGGGTATCCATTCTTCGGATTGGCCAGCCTTGCTCTTTCTCGAACTCTGCCCTCTCCGAATGGAGCACTCTCACTGCATATGCCACGCCACTAGTGAGAGGCCTCTCAAAAGCAGTTCTTTCGGTATATCTAGCAAAAGTCCTCTGTGGATTCAGGGGGAAAAAAAATTGTCGACACCATATTAGTGATTGTAGGCAATTGGTTCAAATGTCAAGCTAAACAATTTGAAGCTGACATACATACAGCACGGACATAGCAGACAGAGTTCCTATGACTGAGGTATTTAATTCGAGAAACACCATGATCATAGAATGGAAGTACAAAATCAAAGGAATTCAGATTAAGTTTTGACCCGAGAAATAAAGGAATTGAAGATTAAGCACTCATCAAGATTCAGACTGATTACTTGGGCAAGCAACTATGAAAAAACTTTCTGTTGTTCAAGGCCTATGGCAGAAACATGTTCAATCTCAAACAACAGAACTTTCAACAAAAGCCAAGATCACAAAAAATAGCAAGCGGCACGATTGATCGCGTCAATCCTGTTATCTTTGAGTCAGACGAAGTTCATTTAGAAAGCATATAAAGAAGTTTCAGATGCTGAAGGTAACCTGGTCGATAGCAGAGGGGCTCTTGCCATGGTAAAAGGTCGAGATCAAAATCGACATAGCCTGAACATGGTTCATGCTCACGTTGAACTGGTCCTGCAACATCCGAGCCCTCTCATCACACATGCTAGCTAGCGTCTCTTTCCTCTTCTCAATAGCTTGCGAGCTCATGTACAAGAAAATCCACAGAGCAACCATGGTGGCACCGAGCACCCATGTGTACAACAGCTTCCTCCACAATGCGTTGTTAATTCTCTTGGACCCAAACAACTGGTCATACTGATGCTGCATCTTGGAGATGTTTCCTGACACTTTCTCGCACCAATTCAGCAAAATCTTGCCGTCCCCTCCAAGCAGGCCAGTCTTGGCATCCATGATCCCCCTATTAATGAACCAGTTCATCGAAAATACAGAAGCTATCCACCAACATAACATCCAAATTAATTGCCCTGCCTTCAGACCCAACCCAAGTACATGGAACAGACTCATCCAACACAGAAAACTCGACAACTTTGTGCAGAAACAGTACCAACAAGTTCTTTTTCTTTTATGCTTTTGCACGGTTATCTAAGACTGACCCGTAGAGCCACTATCAGATCCAGAGAAACAGTCCAGTTACAGGGAAATTCTCAAAAACCTCACCTTGGTGATTGGCGTTCAGCAATAGAAGAGTCAAAGAATCCCACTTAAACGTCCAAATTGAGCACCCAAAAGAAGCAGATCAGAAGGGAGCTCCTGAGGTTGAGAGAGACAAGATGCTGTCTTATCCACCCACAGAGCTCGAGCTTCAGATTACACCAGGAGGAACAAAAAGTGCAGAAAGGTTAAAAAATTAATTAACCCAGCCAACACCCACGCACCAAACAAAACAGAGTCGACGAGTCCCCCAGGTTCTTTTTTCTGATACCCAATCAGAATGCGATGTTACATCGTTAGTTGGAAACCAAAGAACCCCGGGAATCAAGAAATGGGTCCAAAACGAAAGCAAGCAAAGATTCCAAATTTAGTTGCCTCGGAAGAAAAATTGACTCGAACTTGTGGAAGACGAAAGCGCGACAGAGCATGCGGGTTTTGCGGTTTTGACTCTTGCTGGAAGAAACCGACCAGCTGGTCGGAACCATACGCAGAGAAGTAACTGGGAAAGAAACTGACTGGAGAGGGCCGAAAAGTGGGAGAAAGAAGCCAAGAAGGTAGGAAAAAATCTCCTTTTTCCCCCCACTGCTCGTTGAAAAAGAAAATTAAAGAGAAACGATGAAGAAGAATCTGCACAAAGATGATGGGAAGAATACGGTGGTGAGAAGTGAGAAACGCCGTCTATAGTTATCCGTTATCATTTTCGTCCGACCAAAAGAGAAAATGATGTATCATTTGATAATTGCGGAACATATTTCTCGTAAATCCGGACCGCGGCGGTCTGAAAAAGGACCGGTTCCTAAAACAACCTTTGATCTTGTTGGTATTTCAGCTTTGCCAATTCTGGCGCTAGGATTGACGTTTGAACTACTTTGTCGCATTGTAGAAAAGACGAGTGGGATATATAATTTTTGCGCCAGTTGTTTCCCGTTTTGACATAGCCGTAGAGTTAAAGCTGTTTTTTAAAATTTTATCTCACATCAAATTTCAATCGAAAAAAAATCACCATTCGTTCACCCCAATATTGTCCAGACAAAGAAAAATGATAAAAACTTGTAAGCCACCGCAAGCCTTATTACGGCAGTTGCAGAATCGACGTACCTGGAATCTAGAAATACAGTAACGGTTTGAAGGAATTTGCACACTTGATTTGGAATCCATCGTCACTTTAGGCGGAATCACGATGGTCCGATGCTTCAGTCTGTTTTCCTCGACGAACTTCTATATCACTAGCTCGATGAGATAGCCCCTCAACAACACCAACCCATATGCCTTCTATAAGTAATGTTGTTATGAGTTTGTTTGGGTTATAAGAGGGATCGGAGAGCTATTTATAGAGTTTTCAGTCAAGCCCTTTTCATTATCGTCCGGGCTCAACTTAGGCAACACAATGTCAATTCTCATGTCATACTAGTTAAAAATCCTTATATATTATATTAACAGACCAACCTCGTAAACGGTAAATTAATTCTCATAAAATTATAATTGCAATCTCAATTAATATAAATTCCCATTATGATAACTCTAACAAAACCATGTGCGTGCTTTTCATTTATTCGGGACCATGGAACGTCATTTTTGGAATGTGGCAAAAACGATACACGCCCACCATCCGCATCCCCTTGACCTTCGCCCCCTCCCCCCCAGTCAAATTACCACTCGTCAAAAAAAAAAAAAAGACAAGCAGCAGCAGCACAGC
This sequence comes from Rhodomyrtus tomentosa, assembly GCA_028455895.1. Taxonomy (NCBI): domain Eukaryota; kingdom Viridiplantae; phylum Streptophyta; class Magnoliopsida; order Myrtales; family Myrtaceae; genus Rhodomyrtus; species Rhodomyrtus tomentosa. Next base: position 45,312,367 of record JAPCWY010000005.1, read on the forward strand.
AACGCGGTGAATTAAGGAGCATAGAATTAGAGTGGACGTTTGAGGGCAATCCTGTCAATTCGGATGGAGTTAGGCGGCAACGGTGGCAAGCCGGTAAATAACAGTGCGGGGCGGTGGCGCATGAGTAACGTCGCAAGGAGGGGGCCTGGGGAATACGATCCGGTACGACGCACCTTCGATCGAGGCTTCATCCTTTTTTTGTGCACCCCGTGATTAGGCCATCAGTGTCCACATCCTCCCGACAGGGACGTCCCACGTCAGCGCACCGGTCCTCTTCCACCGTCCGATCGAACCGGCGCACGTGTCGCGAGGGGGATGGCTACCCTACCCGGGAAGGGGTGAAGGGTGGGTAGGGGTTAAAAAGTGGCAACGGGGGCGCACATCCATTTCAATACTCGCACGTGCGCCAAATCATGGAACCATCCTCTCCCTCTATTTGACCTCCGGTTTCAGTGTTTATTCTTTTTCAAGTGGCAAGAAGAGGGCTTTCTCCTCCTCCTTTTCCTCTTTTTTTTTTTTAAGGTAATTGAGGGGGATTTAATTTCTATTGAAAGCGAGATAAAAAGATAATTACGTCACGTGGAAATTTGACTTCGGCAAAAGGGTAAATTTTATTTTCTCGAAATAACATTAGAAAAGGAAATGCAATTATGTAAACAAGAAAAAAAAAATTCACGATTTCGGAAACATACCACCTTATTCTTTATTTATATCTGAATCGACATTTCCTACGGCCTGCTACTACCGATTATATTTGAATCGCGACCTTTGCCTGGAGAACATGCGCTAGCTATTTCCATCCAATTTGACCATCTGCACTCCCCCCAAAAAATAATTTTAAAAAAGTAAAATTGAATAATTACATGAAGTGACCTCACCACACACCTCACAGTTTCTCTTTCTCCTCGTTCTCCCTTTTGGTGTTCTTCTGATTAATGCTGGGAAGTGAACTGTCGGGGTTGCAACTTCGAATAATTGACGAAATGATGTCCCTCTCGCCGGACATGCCACGCGAGCTCGGTACAGCGACGAGTCAGAAACGTCTGGAAAAACAGCCGCGTGGAACAATCGCCTTCGACTCCATTATTATTACAGAAGCACACTGCCGGAACAAAGCCGTGAGCGAGGTTCTCTCCTCTGGAGAAACTTCGTGATTTGAATGGCAAAAATTGAATGATCGGTGGATGCATTGAACGCTATCTCGTACTTCAGTATTAATTTAAACTCGCTCAGAGCATTTAATTCGCTGAATAAAAACAAAACACGATGTCAATAATTAAAAGCGTTCGGTGTTGGAACGGTTGAGGAATTCGGTGATATTTTACATTTGAGATGAGCACAGGGCCGTGAAGTGTTTGTTGGAGCGCCCGCGCGCCCAAGGTTTTCAGCTCGTGTCCATCCGCCGGCAAAATCCCGATTGACCGCGCGCGTCGAAACGCATCGTAGCTTCTCGAGACTTGTTTCTTGTCTAAAGAGACGAGATTTATTTTGCTTTTGCTTCGTGCCCGCGAGCTCGGCATGACGTTTATGTCAGGAACCCCGTCGTTGGCAGCGTATTCATCGCACAAGAACTAATTTAAACGTCTCGTGGCCCATGGCGCGGAGTTGGTGTCGGGAGGTTTTTTTTTTTTTTTAAGGTTTAGGAACTTCAAGTAGCATGTTCTAGTCTTACCAACGGTTCGCGTCGGGGTTTACACTTACAGGACGTTTAATGAGCCTTCGAATGGTCTCAATTATCTCCTCGGTCCTCAATCGTTCCCTTGGATTATAACAAAAGAATAATGTTCCATGATTTATATATGAGCTGTTATTTTACGGTGGTAATCTATCTACATGAGCATTCCTCTCGACAGAAATATCAACTGGTAACATGTTACCACCTTAATGCCGGGTTTTCGAGTTTAATGCTTTTCTATAGCATTTGTATGGAATTGCAACACGATTCAATATTATTATGTGTCCACATTAAAAGCTCGACACATTCAACAGAAGATAACTTCGACCAAAAAAAAAAACATGAGATAATTCAAAGGGAGTTCGAGGCCGAGCCCGAGTCCCAGCATATCGACATATCCAGTTATATCGTCATTTAATAAAACAACCTTTAGTAAGTGGACTGACGTATATTAACCAATTTACACAGCAGTTTTCTCGGTTTTTTTCCGTACGAATCGGAAGTGATCTCCTACGAGAAGCACACGATAGGAGGTGTTCCAAATAATGGGGACGGAGGGATTTCCGACCAATTGGTGCGCTGCTCGATGTTATCGAGTACGTGAAGAACAATGGGGATAAATGGGAGACAGCTTCAACCACATCCCGCATTTGGTTAACCTATTTCCCACACGCAAGCATAAGTTTTGCCTTGCTGGTGACGTCACTCGAAGACCCACGAGTGAAAAACGATTGGGGCAACGACCATTTTGGAACTTGTTAAAAGAGCTTGTCCATCGCGCGTAATTAAGCAGTTGATTAAGGAAATATTATCACTTTTTTTTTCTTACGCGATAACCACTCTGGTTATGAGATGTGTTTCGAAAATCGAAACGTGTTTAAAAGGGATAGTGATACAAATGGTTCCTAAACTTTGACTCGATATACAATGTAGTCTCTCAATTTTTAATTTGATCAACATGGTCCCTGAATTTTAATTCAATGTGTAATGTGATCTTTGAATTTTTAATTTGATCAATACAATTCTTGAACTTTCGGAACATGTTCAATTTACAAATTCAAGGATTATATTGATCAGATTAAAAATCTAGGGACCACATTTCAAGGACATAATTGAACATATTTCGAAAGTTCAAAGACTATATTGATCAAATTAAAAGTCAAGGAGTCACGTTGAATATTGATTAAAGTCCGTAGATCATATCCGTTAAATTAAAAGTTCAGGATTTATATTGTACTTTGGGTCTTGTGTCATTTTGACTTTTGCAAAGTATACTCAACCGACATCCAATGGCGCTCGGTAATACGATCCTTACTTCATATCAAGTATACTTTTTAACAAATCATGTAAAAAAAAACATGGAGTTTGACGGGAAAAAAAAAAGGTGAATAAAATGAAGAACGACAAAAGTGGTACTTGAACTTTTGCCTAGAATTTTAATTGTTTAACGCGACCCATGAACTTTACCGAAAAAAATTACCAAAAAAGTTCTGAACTTATTGTAATTATGTCAATTCAGTCATAAACCTTTTGCATTTCTGTTAATTCGATTCTTTCAATCAATTTTGGCCGAAAAATGATGACATGGTGCGACCGATGCTGATGTCGCCAATTTTCAATATTATATTGATATTATTTCGGGATTTTTTTTATCTTCTTCCTCTTTCTCTAGTTAGTCGTCGGCTCGGCGGCGCAGTTTGCCCCATGTCAACAATTTCCGGCTAAAGTTGATTGAAAATAAATGAATTGACGTAAATGCAAAAAATATATGATTGAATTGACAAAAAAAAGGTTTATGATTGAATTAGCAAAACTGAAATAGGTTTAGTACTTTTTTGGTAATCTTCCCTACTATATCTTGGAACATATTCAAATTACTCCTTAAACAGTATGAAAATATTCAATTTTGTTGCTGAACTTAATTAACTAAATGATAGCATTGGATTTTTTTCAATAATCTAGGAGTAGTTTAAATATATACCAAAATTTTTGGGGATTACATTGCACGTTGAGCTAAAATTCGCAAATCATATTGAACAAACTGCAAATTTAGGAATAATGTTGTATATTGGGTCAAAATTCATGAATATGTCAGTATTCCTTACTTTTTTTTTCGTGTTTGGACATAGCATCATTTCTTCGTGAATCATGACACTCATCAACAGAGTACATATATTATCTTTTGGATTTAGTAAGGTAAATGAAACCCTTGTAATTTCTTCCATTGAAATGGTCGGCTCTCGGCCGGCTTAGCGGACGCAATGACTGCACATCATCTATTAATTTTGTTTAATCTAATCAGTCAACGATTCTGACCACAAAAAAAATTCAGTCAACGATAATAATATTTTCTTAAGCTATATATTCTATGAGTATTGATTATCTTTTATCAATATAAACAAAATGCGACCAAAATAAAGAGAATGAGTATATTTGGTTCAGCATTAGGGCAAGAAATTTTGAAAAGATGCAAATATATTTGGGCTAATAGTCTTTTTCAAATGCAAGTAGTGTTTGGTGAGGAAAAATTAAAAAACGCATTAAAATGTAAATTTGACGTAAATGTTGTTTGGTGAAAAATGCACTTCGTAAAGTATTTTCGCTTTTTGAAAAAAAAAAAGTGGCTATTGACGATGGGTGATGATTGTCAGCAGACGGCGGAGACAACTAACGAATGGCAGGCGACAGGGGCAACGGGCGGTGATCCCCAAGGGGGAGGGGGGAGGATGGGCGGTCGAAGGGCAGTGGCGGCGACGACAATCGACGGATAGCGATCGGCGGCGGTGGGGGAGGCAGCAAGCGGCAACGATCGGCGGGTGCCCAGTGGCAGTGGTTGGCGACGGCATAGCAACGGTAGTCTGCAGTCAGCGGCAATGGTCGATGATTGCGGGCGACAACAATCGGTGGCTGTAGTACAAAGTTCAAAGGAAAAAAATTAGTTGCATTCCGCAAATGCAACTTAGGTACTTTGAGATAATGATATTTAGAGATCATTCGAGATGTAATTGTATTATTTTAAAATGATTAAAAAAATATAGTCAAATAATTTTTGCATTTGGTCAGGAAATAGTATCCGTGGTCATTACAAATGCTGAATCTAACGGGATCAATGCTCGACCAAATGCTGATGCCAACCAGGAGCGCAAAAGTCAAAGCATTCACACTGGCCTCTCTCATTTGTCCTGTGGTAAATTGTTTGTTTTAAATTTATCTTTTCCCCCACCTTTTTTACATTGTTTTTTCAGTTCGCTCAAGCCACGTCAGAAGTGCCGGCTGCTAGCGAGGCACTGAGACATCACCCGGCTTGGCGCCGCGTGCGCCGTCGGATGTTTCTACGTGTAAGGATCTAATCTCAGGACAATCAACGTCTTAATGAATTGACTAGATAGATTAATCCATGGAAACCTAAAACAAAAAATACAATATTGATTTTGGTGATAGCGATGTGTCCACGGGGTGGATGGTGCGAATTGGCCGACCATGCATCTATTTGTTTTTTATTTCATTTTTTTGTTTTCCATTATTTGTTTTTTTATGAAAGAAGATATTCAAACTCATCGGCCAAAACGCTTTCGAGAAAATTGCATTTAATGTTCGGCTATTTTACTCCAATTTTACAGTGAAATTGATCGGCCAAAAAGGACAATCAAGAAAAAAAAAAGTTGACATTTTGGTTGATTTTAAAGAGGATGGTGATAAGGAGAATGGAATATTCATCCATTGCTATAGGCCGCATGCACTATCAAATCATCATTAGTTTAGCTGATCGAATCAAAGAAATAATCATACAAATAATAAGGAATTATTCTCTCTCTCCCTCTCTCGATTTTTAAAAAAAGTTAAATTTGTGCAGAAGCATTTTATTTCAGCAAAAAATAGATAAATACGAATTGATTGGATCACCATCTTGAATTTGCAAATGACACACGCTCGACTATCCTATCATGTGAGGCCTAATTGAAATAAATAGAAATAACTCATTCCATTGCACGCGCATAAAAAAAAATGTGAGAAAAGTTATTATAAAACTTCTATATTTTTGCTAATTCAATTATAAAACTTTCAATCGGATCAATTTAACACTAAATCTTCTGCATTTGTATTAATGCAATTCATCTGGCCTGCCGAAATGGGCGTCGTCAATTCTTACGTGGCAAGATAGGCGCTAACGTGAATATTTCAATATTTTGTGAATTCTTTATTTCCTTCCTTTTTTCTTTGTTTGTTTTTTTTTTGTTCTTCTTCTTTTCCCTTTCAGTTTGGCTGGTAACCCTCGCGGGCAAGGACCGCCTCGTCCTCGGCTAGCCCGAGAAGGCCCTTGGCAATGCCAACGCGGCCCCATCGACCAAAATGAAAGGGAAAACAATAAAAAGAAAATATAAACAATCGTTTTTTAAAAAATTGTAAAAAAAAATTTCGTCACGCGGGTCATGCCATGTAGGATGGCAGGTATCTACATCCGCGATTTTGACCAACATTGAATAGATGAAATAAATTGGCACAATGTAAAAAATTTAAGACTAAATAGGCATTAATGCAATAGATTTATAATTTTTCGATACTTTTCCCAATGCGCACATGATTAAGTGATCGAGACTCGAGAGCGTGCTTCTGTATCATCTCGAGAACAAAACATTCCTAAAGTTTTTTTAAAAAAAAATTTTGGTCGAACTTTTTCCTAAAGTTAGGTAGGCCGGTTTAATCACTTTTTCTTGGGCTAATTAGGTCATTTTCTTTTGTTTGCTTTAATTAACCAAGCAAACCATCAAAAAGGTCCAAAATGTATGCTCATTAGCATGTGGCCGAAAACCGGTGATTGAGGCGTATGCGTGATTTCCGGGTTTGGTTGCCCCGGCTCCGATCAACTTCATAGAGGACTAGGGGCAAATGTATGCGCATAGAACGAGCAAATTCTTTGTGAAATTGGGGAAACATTTGCAAGGAATTTCGTTTGTCAAATGAGATTTGTCTAGTGGAAATCGACCACACGGTCGACGGTCCAGCTCGTAAAAAAAATGCAGTATGTTATTGCCAAACTACCTTTTCTTATTATTGTTAATACGACTCCTTTTAGCTTAAACACATAGACATTAAATGACGTGAACACCAGACATCCACCTAATTTTGTGGAAAAAAGAAGCGTGAATGTCTCCCCCCCCTCCTCCCCCTAGTTTGTAACGTTTTGAAAGTCTAAGTCCAACATGACGCACATCAGAAGCAATCCGGATTAAAGTAATCTCCACACCTTGTTATGGTTCACACAATCTCCTGATCGTCGCAACCATCAGTCGATGCTCGATCGATTGTCTTTCTACACGAGTTCCTTGCATTCAAGAAAAGTAAAAATTTAAGTTAAGAGGTGAAGGGAGATTATATGCATGTAAAGAGGACATACGCCCTATAATCGAGCGACGTGCGACATTTCAACATGCTTAATTTCCGATCACGTGGAAGAACTAAATCATATTACTTTATTTTATTTTATTTTATTATATAGATAAAGGCGAGAGTGTTTATTTATTTAGAGGAAGAAAAGTGGGGTTGCTTGACATAAACGCAAATAGGAAAGGAAAGCATGTGCGATGGTTTCAAATGATTGAGAAGCCTCCATTACCGCACTAGCCCAATGTGCTCATCTTGAAGGGACATTCACCTTTTTTCCTCCGTCCCTCTTTTTTTTTTTTCATGATTTTCTTCCATAATCGTCAGTACGAGGCCTAAAAAAGATCCGACAACGATAATTACGGGTTAAGATAAGACAGTGACGTGGTTAAAGAAGAAAGCCAAGACAGCGAAGCTTGGATTCGTGCGATTAATCTGCGATAGAAGAGGACTTTGCAGATTGAAAAAATAGATGGGCCGATTACAATTTTTTTCGGCAGTCCATTTCATCGGGCGGTCCAAAAATCAAAGCCCATTGGGCCATGACGACAGCTCAAGAGGGAAAACCGGGAAGCATTTCGGAAGAAGAACATCTGAAATATAGAATGTTGAGTGACGAGCGAAGACATGGGGGAATTTCATCATTTTAAAGCATTTAATGGAACAGTTTGCATCACCGATGTGGTACAGCCTACCGATCAAATTGTCTGCACGATAGGCATCCTCACCAACTCCGCGTTCGAATTTTTCAAAAATTCTTATGTTGTGATTGACTTGCTTCTTCACGTGTCACTATAACGTGTCCATTCGATACACAAAATAATTAATTATCTTAACGCTATGAATAAGAGTTTCGGGTTAGTTTCACATGAAGCAATTCAAATAAGCCGATGACAAAATTTACTGTGTGCTACATATCGACAATCACACCACATGTAAGTGATCTTCTGTCAACTATGAAAAAAAAAAGAAGAAGATTTTTTACTGCATTTTATGAAGGTTAATGAGTTATTTGAGCGAGAGCAGGCGATGTCTTTGCGACTGGTAATCAACGTGAAATCGATTATCAACACCATTGGGTTGTGTCCATGATAAATAGATGCATGGACGAGTAAGCCAAGAAGAGCGGTTTAATCAAATTCTTAATTAAGACGAACGCTTGGTGGTTTAATATAAATTACTATTTTAATGCCCCATTCATGATGAAGATCACTGCAGATGAATTGTAAAGCTGAGGTTTGCAAAACTCACAAAAATGGGTACTATCGCATCGGGTGAATTCAATACTAGACGCCTGTTGGCATTCCAGCCTTCCTTCTCCTTTCAGGGCCTATCCGAAAGAGAATACAGTACTTCTTGATCGTGAATATCTGAATAGTACGAACCGTTCCGTGGATATCTTTGATTCGGAACAAAACAATTAGAATTAGGCTCGGTCAACTGGAATGTGTATTATCCATATAGGGGATCTTCCAATCGAGACGATCCATCGACCTGATACGAAGAGAAAATCCATGTTTGGTGCATGTAATTCTATAGGTTGTCCCGTGTTGTAAAGCCACGTGTATGTAGCTCATCTCTTCCATAACATTTGGGATTCGTCCCTTTCGTTATAAAAAAAAAATTATTAGAATTAACTGACGCCTTATGCATAGACATATCTTTTTAGCGAAATATCACGTGTCTGAATATTTTTTTAATATAGAAAAAATTCCTTACAAGAGAGAAAATCCACAACAAAAGAAAAGAATCTTTTTCAGTTGCATTTGTCTCGCTTGAAAACTCGGGGAGATGATATTTGTGTTAGGTTTTCGATGAACTTTCATAACGGTTGATTTCTTTATATGGATAATTCGAATTCGCCCATGGTAAGTAATTCACGGTAACCCGAAAGTACGAAAAATTCATGTGAAGCCTAACACATCGGGCGATGCATGTAAAGTCGCAGCTCGTATTGATTAAATACGTACTTTCTTGTGGAGAAAAGGAATGGATTTCATCTAAGTAGTTAAGATTGTACATGTAAAGTTAATGAATGCTTGAATTGGGGGAAGTTGGTGGACTAGCGACGGCCTTGCTCACTTCTATTTGGTGAACCAATTCAATGTGACGCGGTCTTCAGCTGGACCATCGGCCGGCAAAGATCGCTGCGTATTAAATAGGTTATGGTATTCAAGCACCACGTGCCAGCTAATTTTAATGGTCGCAAAAAAAGAAGAAAGACCAACTGGAAGAGGTCAAAGTACAATATCAAGTGGGTTTACTGTTTTGGGTCCATCCTCGCATCCAAACACAAATTGAAATTTGACAAACTCAACCATAAACTTTCAATTTGGCCTGTTTAATTCTAAACATTTTGATTATTTCAATCATAAACCTTCCACTTTGCCAATTTAGTCCCAAAACTTTTCATCGTTTGCCAATTTAGTCCTTCCAGCAAAACAATTTTCGAAAATGGCCGACGTGACGATGCAATCAGAACAGTCCAGTGCTGAAATCGGCATCGTTTTTTCAATTTTTTAAAGATTTTCTGGTTTTTTTTTAAAATTATTTTCTGGTTGTCTTCTTTTCTATTTTCTTTCGTTGTCTTTTTTTCTAACCGAGGCATCGCCGGTATAGGGGTCAGGAAAAGAAAAAACAAAACAAAACAAAAGTAAAATAAGAAAATAATAATAATAATAATTCAATACTCACGATTGGATGAAGAAGCCAAGTATGGCTGGGCCGATGGCAATTTTTTGGCCGTCCATTTCATGAAGTGGTGCAAAAATCAAAGTCCATTGGGCTGTCCAAAGCGGTTCCCCAAGCAAAGGCCGACAGCTGAGGAGCCCATTTTGAAAGAACATCTCTGAATCATGGGATGCGACTTGCGAGGAATGAGTGAAGTAAAGCCAATGGAAATTCATCATCTTAAAGTATGTGATGGATGTGGCAAAACCGATTGATCAATTTGTCTGCGCGACGAGCACACCGACCAAGTACGGGCTTGAATTTTCAGAATTCTTGTGTCATGATTGACTTGCTTCTCAACATGTCACCGTCGTGAGTGCATTCGGTGCACAAAGTACTCTTTCATGCTTACGTTAGTAAATTTTTTTTTAACCAAGTGTTTCCGGAAATCACTCAAATTAATTCAAAATAAGCAGATGACAATAATCGCAGGTTTATATGGATAATTAGTTAATTACACCGTATGCCAGGTGATTTTATTTCAAACGCATTGGTAAATTATGTTTTATTGAGTTACTTTGGGAAAAGAAATTTGGGAAGAACCCTTGTTGTCCTTTCTTGCACTTCCATCACCTGTGGAGATTCATCTTCAAGGCCGTTGAAATTATGTCTCGAGTTTAAGTCCGAAACGAAAACGGTAAAGATTCCGAACAGAATATTTGAGGGCATCTGAAATCGAGCGAATGAAAATATATACGTAACCAACTTATGAATTAAAGTTGATCGTGCGTTGGTGTCTTTGCTCAAGAAATAGGAAAGTCCAACGCGGATTTGGACTCGATCAAAAGAAGATACGGCAGTCAGATTCGTATGAATTTGGCAGGATAACAACCGAACAGGAAATCTCTATTTGCATATTCGGCGTTGATTTTTTGACCGAGATGGACATCCCTTTCTTTGGCCATATATGCATGCACGAGTCAGACAAAAGGGCCACAGAGCATAATACAAGAAAGTGGAGTCGGCAAGAAATAAATTAAAAGGGGAACATCAACATGCATGTTTATGTTGATCGAATATTACACGAAATTTTCTTTCTAGTTTCATGCGGTCCAAGAATTGATATATAGGCTTGTGGTTGAAGGACGAGCCAGGGCGCAGAGAAATTTTCATGAGTTGTGCTTCGTGTTTTATGCTTGGGTAGAGGGCTTCACGAAGAAAGACGCCGTGATTTATCCAGACGAAGAATTGAATCACCGTTTGTCACTACTGTTTGGCATTGAGTATTCGTTTGTCCGCGAAATTATATCGAGAATTCAAGTGTCAAAGCCGATTAAATCTTGATGTTAGATTTATGTTGTAATTCCTTTGCGAGATTGAGAGATTATTTCGCTAAGAATTGATGGCTAAATACTGTGGGCGTTTTTGGATGTAATTGAGGCTAGGAAATACCAATTGTGTGTTTGTATAAATTGAATGATCTGTAATCTCCGTGTATCGCTTGATTTATAGTGGAATTCGTTGCTACTCTCCCCGTGGACGTAAATCTTTACGATCGAACCACGTACATCTAGTGTTCGATTTATTTTATTCGTTCTGCCTATTTATTTGATCGATCGCTTGGTTCCGCGCAAAAAAGGCTGTGGGGCTAGGACTGTTCGATTTATTTTATTCGTTCTGACTATTTATTTGATCGATCGCTTGGTTCCGCGCAACAAAAGCTGTGGGGCTAGGACTAGTACCACTTTGTTTGTCGCAGTCAGTCTCTCTTGATGTTTACTAAATTGTTATGCGAGAATTTTAGTTACTTGAGCGAATACCAAGTGGGTGACTTGACCCTCCACTTTGGTTTTTGTTGTATTACGATCTCGGACACTCTTATGGTTCATTTCCTGCCTGCCTAGTAATGAAAGTAATGTAAGCTGCATTTTTCATCCATAAGCAGCGACCCAAGATACACACGTATAGATACACAAATTCATAATCCATAGAGTTAAAGAATTAACGCACATTATTTCGAATTCATCGTTCTTGATGTGAAATTGCGAAAATCCGATGCTCAAAAACTTCTCTTCTATAAACTCACTTTATCACTAGCTTCAATGAGACGATCCCTCACTATCGTTTCAGACAATTCTATATGTGAGATTATGTGAACATTAGGGTTTGGAGGAGGTGCTTGAGCTCTATTTATAGAGAATGAAATCTATCCTACATCAAAGATTATGTTTATCTCGGCACATACTATCCAGCCTCATATCCGACTAGAATATGAAACTGTATATATCTTACCTTTATTAGACTAATTAATAATTACAATAACAATTAATAAAGCCCACAATTGAATATATCCAAAAAGAATAAATTCTAACATTCTTCCACTTGGGCTAAAATAATTGTAATTGTATTATATATGCGCATTTTTATATTGGTTTAGAGATAATTCTCAAAAGTCAATCCGATCCTATAAAGTCTCATGAATACTCTTAACTTTACTGATATGGATTTGATATGGTAGTATGACAAACGGATAACATCTCAAATAATAGAGACACCTTATATGTTATACTCCTTGTCAGTTACAATTTTCTCACTTTATGTGTCACAAAATCGGATGTGTCACGAAATAACATCTTTACGGTTCCAACGAACCAATATATGTCTCACCTTTATAGTTAACTATACTTTACGTGTAATAAAACATAAGCATTTTGGCTAAAATAAATGCCTCAGCCATCACTCAATTTTTACACGATTCCTTGAGATTTTCACCTGATATATGTATTCAACATCATCGTAATAATAAATGATTTATCGCATACAATAGAGTTGATACATACCTAGATGTTACAAAATGTAACAAACACATATGTAACCTTTATTAGAGCAAATGCCAAAAGCAGCTCCCACTGAACAACAACATCTCATCATGCTTACTCAGCCTATCAATTAACATGTCATATCAGCATCCCATGATACTTTTATGTTTGCGACATGTCATCTAAATGTGTATGAGCAAAGATCTTCAGTTAATGAGTCTGCACCCTTATCATCTGTGTAATAAGCTCTACTGTAGTATCATCTTATTCATCTGTTACCTTTATAGTAAAAAAAACTTGACCGCCAGATGCTCCGACCCCTTGGGACCTCTGTTGTTGTTAATGAATAATGTTGCAGAGTTATTGTCACGATACAACTGTATGGGTCTATCCATAAAATTAAGTACGGCTAATTCTTTAATGAGATTTCGAAGCCAAATACTTTAAATAGCAGCTGAAAAACATACTACAAACTCCGCTTTCTTGATAGATGACGACATAAATTTATGTTTACTCTTTTCTATAATACTACACTTCTCTTTAAACATATAAATATATGTAGTTGTAAACTTCATATCATCCTGACAGCTAACAAAGTCTGAATCCAAATGCCCTACTAGCTTTAGGTCATGTATATAACCTTTTGTCTTTTTTAAGTACCTTAAAACTTTCTCAATAGTCACCCAGTGAACTTTTCCTGGATTTAACCAATACATGGCAAGAATGATCCACACGAATCTTAATGCCTAGGACAAAACACTTTTATCAAGATCAATCCTGTAAAAAATACTTCGACGATATCTGTTTCACCTTATGCAATAATTAAAGAAAATTACTTTCAAGCAAGATATCATCTGCAGAGAACACAAGGAAAATAAATTTCTCCCACTGATCTTATAGTGTATATACTAATTTACTTTGTTCTTGACTGAACAAAATATAACAACAATATTATGAAACTTCAAGCAACTATTGTCTAAAAGCTTACTTAAACCCATAAACAGATCTTTCGGTCCAGAATACCCATGAATATGAATAAACTTTATTCCATGGCATTTATATGGGATTCCTCTTTCTTTGCACACAAGTTTATTTGAATTATCTGCTGCAAAACTTTCGGGTTATATAATACAGATTTCCTCAAAGTATCTAATTAAGAAGAAGTTTTCAATATCTGTATGATAAAGCTCATTATTATAATGAGCTATTAATACCTTAATCATTCCAAAAAAAAACTTTATGAGAGACTGAATAAAAATTATTTTAAGTCTACTCATTCTTTATGAGTGAAAAATTTCACTGCCAATTTGTCTTTAAACTTTTTAAATAAAACACTGATTAAAAAGTAATTGGATATAACAACTTAAAACTTTTATTTGAAATCCTTTTCAGTTTTGCATACTCAATGGCAGCAGATGGACTTGTGACCTTAACACATGCTAATAAGATTTCAAATACTGTATGTTTCATAGTATGTATCTCATCTACCATGCACCCAACCACAATTCTAATTATGAACAAAAAATAGCAACTGTATAAATTACTAGATCAATTATATAGTCGATTTGCAGTTTTGCTCTACTGGATAGTATGACTTGATATAACTGATCGCCTATGCCTGATAGATCTTTTTAGAGGAGTTACTTTAACTTTTATTCTGTGCTTGTGAAATCTGATAAACTTTCAATTGTCTTAATAATAAGAACCTGAACCCCAATAGAAAGCCATAAAAGTTAGTTTTATAAATTATACTATTTTTCATATCCGTAACGGGTGATTGCGCCTTTTAACCACACTTTTCTGTTCGAGAATAGTAAACAAAGTTATTATCCCAGAATCCGTTATGTATTTGGTAAATGGATCTTTTTAAGCTATCTAGCATTGCCATGCCAACTACGATATTCACCACCTTGGTAAAAAATGATAATCTTTATGATTTTTATTTTAAAAGTTTATTGACTATAGTCAGAAATATGTTGAACTTGTCACAAAAATTGAACTTTTCTTTAATCAAGTACAAAAACATATAAAGAAAAATCATCATTTAAATGTTATGAAATAAAAACTCTTCACAATATTGCCATATAAGATCCACTAATACTAGTATGAATCATCTTCAATAGGTCATAATTATCGACTATAGTTTCATCATTTATCTTAGTTATCTTACTCTGTTTTAATCTATGCATGTGTCTAGGTCACTTTTAAGAGTGAGTAAAATGCTTGATTTTATCTGTCTTTCCACTCTTTCTTTACTGATGTGACCAATAAATTTATTCCATAACGCGCATGATTGTTCCTTAGGCAGAGATCTTTTACAAAAAACGTTTTAGCTGTATAAGCGACATATAATTCATTGAGAGATAAACATAATCTATACAATTCATTGGACATAGAGTAGTACTCAACTTTGTTTTAATTAAAAGAAACAGTAATTATTTTATTTGAAATCTCAAAAGAGTAACTGCACATGTACAAACTTAATACGGAAAATAAATTCCGTCTTTAAGGAAAGTACATAAAATTTGTTTCTTAATGTCACAATAGAACTAAAATCCGGAATGACATTCCCATCAATTCAACATCAGCTTTATAGTTATTTCTATAGTAAGCTTGATTCATCCTAATTTAGTATCTTTTAGTTTATGAATTCTTATATGGTAAACATAATATAATATGTTGCTATCTAGCCATCACAAATCAGATGAGACTTTAGATAGAATAAATTCACAAGCCAACATCAAAGAGTCATTACTTTATGCACATATTTTGATAACCAAGTTTTTGTATCAACTGTAATATTTCTTTATGTAACCGTTCTTCTTAAAAAAGAAGTAGCGGTTACCATACTTCTCAAAAAATGCTTTCAATGGACTCAAACACTCAGCATGACTAATGGTTTATTATTTCTTCATGAGTATGGTTTCAGAACTACGCAATATGCCATTCCACCAACTTTAAGACGTAATGTTTAATCTTAATAGAATCATCACACCTGATGTTGAGGAGTCATTACAGATATGTACCACTCTTAGTAATATATGAGATATAATTTCAAAGACTTCAAGACTTCCTTCATTTATTTAACAGTGTAGTTAACTGGCAAAACACTTTTCAAGTATTCTTTAGTAGACCGCTACAAGCGAATCCAATCGCTCTTTACCCAATAAGCACATAATAATTTTGAAAGTTCTCACTAATGAAACTGAAAACTATGGAGTCTTTCTTGACAAGAGCAATACAAATATTTGCTAATCCTTTTTAAACAGAAAATCCCCATTCAATTCTAAAAAATTGAACCCGTATGAATATCAATTCTCAATGTTAACAGAGTTGCCGTTCACAAAAACGGTGACTGAAAAAATATCAATATTTTTAATTAGCATATGTGAAATTTCACTTGAGAGATACATACATCATCATAAAATCAACTTTGGGAAGAAAATATGACATGCAGTTGTATATTCCCTACATTACAGTAGTCATGAGAATTTATTTCAATTTTTAATCACCACCTTTGGGTATATGACAACACTTAGACTAATCAATCATCAATCATATGATGTATATGTAACCCTCCATGTAAGAATACGCAATTACCTCCTTTGGAAATATAACTACACATTAAAATATGAGACATCCTAATATTATTTAACATGTTCTTTTTTAAACTCAACCAAGCGTGCCGCTTTGGCAGTCACAATCCTACTGAATTTACCTGAAATTGAGATATAACTTTATATTTTACATTTACTGCATACATGTAATTTCAAAATTAGGGGCAATCATCCTCAAAATTACACACTTTATTAATTTTTATCGATACTGACGACAATACATGTCAAACCATAAACAAGTAATTGATAAATCGAGTTCTACCATATTTGTACCAGGTACTTACATGTAAGCTTGCACCTGTATTTCACGAAACCATAGAAAAATACTTGAAACTCGCTGACCAGAGTAGTCACGCACCCTCGTGCTAGCCTTTTTTTTTTTTTTTACACGTTGTCTCCACAAGGTGACACTGTATCACACGTGTTCGGTCTCAGCCGGTACTGAAAATCGATCCGACTGATTTATCCTATCCAACCGTTATCCCCTTAGCCAACTAGCGAACTAGGTCATGCGATTCGACCAAAACAGTCAATGACCGTTTCGATCGAATGGCCCGAGTCAATAGTCAACTGATTGGATTGGGTTCACAAGTCGAATCGGGTTGCCAAGTCGAGTTGAGTCACTCGGGCTTGAGTGACATCAAGTGACATCAACCTGCACATGCTGAGCATGTGCGGGCCCAGGTCTAGATTCCGTGATTCTTCTTCATGTGTGTGGTCACCAAAGGAATTTACTTAATTTAACCGAGTTAGAAACCAAGCAACCGGATAAGTATCAAGTCATAATGCAGTATGGAATGAAATAACAATATGATTCCGTTGAGAATTGAACTATTTTAGATGAACGGTTAATTTAAATGACTCGGAAATTGTAATCAAGAAATCCCAGCATGCTGGTCGTTTATGCAATTTGAACATGTAATATTTTTTTTTAATTATTACTATATGCACGAGCATGCCGTCCTTGTAAGTGCCCTTGATTTGAACTATCGAAGATTTCACCTCACTAGAAGCTCTATCACTTTCTTGTCAATTGAGATTAGCATCAATAAAATAAGACAATGCACCACGCCCACTGAGGCGAAGTCTTTTTGCATAAAATATATATATATTTTTTTAACACTACTTGGCCAAACACCGACGACAAACTTCCTCGCAACGAGCAACTTTCCTGAAGTCATCGCAATGACGATTTCGCAACTTTGCGTCCTCGTCTCAGTGATTTTAAAAAAATAATAGTAATAATATCCGAATAAAAACTTTCGGAAATTGGCCAAAACATGATTTGAGATCTAAAAATATGTAGGCTTGATACCACATGTAAGCTGCGTATTTCATCCGTATGCATCGACCTTAAATACACACGTACAGATACACAAATTCATAATCCATAGAGTTAAATAATTAACACACCTTGTTTCAGATTCATCGTTCTTGATATGAAATTGCGAGAATCCAATACTCAAGAGCTT
Source organism: Rhodomyrtus tomentosa (assembly GCA_028455895.1). Lineage (NCBI taxonomy): Eukaryota > Viridiplantae > Streptophyta > Magnoliopsida > Myrtales > Myrtaceae > Rhodomyrtus > Rhodomyrtus tomentosa. Next base: position 45,330,002 of record JAPCWY010000005.1, read on the forward strand.
CTACTCTATGAACCCCGGCTTGACGACCCCTCTATGAACCCTTTTATCACTGGCTTGACGACCCTTCTATGAACCCCTTTATCAATGAACCGCTTTACCCTTTATCACTGGCTTGACGACCCTTCTATGAACCCCTTTATCATTGGCTTGGCTGGCTTGACGACCCCTCTATGAACCCCCTTTATGAACTCCCAATGAGACGACCCCTCACCCTCACTATCGTTTCAGACGATTCTATATGTGAGGTCATGTGTACATTAGGGTTTAGAGAATGGACTTAGCTCTATTTATAGAGAATGAAACATATACCCTCATCAAAGATTAGGTTTATCTTAGCCCATACTATACAGCCTCGTATCCGACTAGAATAAGAAACTGTATATATATTACATTTATTAGACCAATTAATAATTACAGTAACAATTAATAAAATTTAAAATTGAATATATCTAAAAAGAATATATTCTAATAAGTAAGGATTGCTATCGAGCCGACAAAAAAAAATCAGCAATTCTACATAAACCTGGAAAAAAGATATGAAAAATCCATGCGAAACCTAACAAGAGCATGGACAATGTCTACATAATCGTGGATCGAATTAGTTAAATCTGTAACTTTTTTGTCCAGAGAATTTGAATGGATTTTGTCAGTAAGTTAATCTGGTAAAGGTATGCCTTAACTTCTATTTGTCGACCCAATTCAATGTTGATCTGGTCTAAGTTGGCTGTTGGCCAGCAGAATCGCCGCGTTATAAATAGACTAATATTTTTCAAGCTCTACGTGCCAGCCAACTACTTCACTTCACTGTAGCATATATTGGTGCAGCAATACAAAGTCAACTAATTTAATGCCGGAAGAGGTCAAACAAATGTGAAGTGGGTTTATTGTCTTAGGATAGCACCATTTGTTGAACTTCTCTTTAAGGTGGAAAAAGGTTGTGGTTTGTTCTTTTCAGACATTGAATAGGGAAAATGTTAGTTTTTAGAGCAACATGTTTTAACGAAAGGTTGAAAAAATCGCTACCCGTTTTTCAATTATCGAAAAGTGAGCGAAGGGAGCTCTAACATAAGTAGGGAGAAGTGTCGAAAAAATTCTAAGCCTATTGCGTTAGTGTCAATTCAATCATAAATATTTTTTTTTATTCCAATTCAGTCATAAATCTTTTCAATCGATATCAATTAAGTCTTCAATCTTTTATTAATGGTAATTCAATCATAAATCTTTTGCATTTGTGTCAATTTAGTCCTGAATATCGTGTGGAATTTGACAAACATTTTCAATGTGAAAGTGGTAGGGCATCTCTATTTAATTTTCAAAAAGTTAGCCTCTTAGAAATTATAATAAACGTGTCCATGTCATTTAGAAACTCATCAAATTATTCAAAAACTCGAGGCTCCTGCATTTAAACTTGAGAGCAACTCTCGAGTTTCCTCCCCAGACTGAATCACTCAGCTGGTTCCAAATTTTTTTTCCCGTTTTTCTTTTTGACGAAATGACACGTAACTTCGAAGAGATCTTCAATTATTTTATTAATAAATATGAATTTGCGGTAGCCCCACTTAAAACAATCCTGACATTATTGAGGTTTTTTTTTCCAATTTAATAATTAAAAAAATATTTACAAAATTAGATATTGTTTTCAATTAATTACAAATTTAGGTCTTGCGCACTGGGTATAGCAGAGGGCGAGCTCTGTACGTTGGCTGGTCCATCGCGCGCCTGTCATGCGCTGGCCATGACCACCGCGATGTGACGGCCGCGCCGCTAGCCAGCCCTATTAATTTAATTAATTAATTAATTTAGTATGCAAATTATTAAATAAAAATATGCATACAGTTATGAAAGTTGAAAAAGCGTATCTTTAAACTTACTTGACCCCAAAAGTTAAAAAAACATATAGCTATGAAAGTTTATAATAATAGATAACAATTCTCAATATCAATTTACATGATCCCAAAAAGAACAATCCGCTACCTGAATTGCACTAACATGCACTAATGATGTCGTCCTTCTACATCGCATCCTGTTCCATAATTAGGTGCTCTCCGTTGATGGGCGGATCTAGTGTCATAATGATGAGAACGAGCATCCGGAGGAGCAGGACGTGTAGATAATGAAGGCATATGTTGTGATGGCTCATGAATCTGTAATGGAACCGTATCATCAAAGTCTGAAAATATGTCGTGCCGAGACTGTGCATAGCCTACTATAGGATGGGCTTGAAATTGATGAGGGAAATCGGATCCCCATGAAACCGGAGAAGTAGCAGGTGTATGTGGCTCTTAATTATCACCATATTGAAAAGTAGAACCCCCATGAATTGGCTAGCAAATTGGGCGAACCCTATATCGAAATTTGCCCGAGCAAACCCTGGAGTGAACCCTGGACTGAAATATGATGTACAATATTCCACGGTATATAGGACGATATTACCACCTGGATGAGCTCAAATGGTTCTTCGAGTCAGCTGCACAGTCTTAGACGGGTCATTATCTTGTGGCCCAACTAGCGCTGCTGTAATTGTTGGCTGTGGTGGCGGCATCATTGTTATCTGTATCTCCTCATGCTTGGCATATAACGTTGCTCTAAGTATCCACTGTACTTCTTTCTAGGCCTGACGAGATGGATTAACGGTATCCAAAATATGTAAGGCATGTTCGATGCCATCACTCTAGTAATGATATAAAAAATCATAAAAAAAGTAAATATCAATAACTTATGTTAATAAAAAAAAGTAACGATTTAAATTGAAAGTGTTTGCACTAACCGATGAACCCATTGCGGCTCCCGGAACAAAAATCCACCTCCGTGTATGTCTATGGAACTACTCCATATATGCTGAATAAAAGTGAAGTGGCGTGAAGTGGCTCCTATTCATTAGCTTCTTGGACTATATATCTATCACGATCGTCCTATATGTCGATCTTTCTGTGTGTGGCTATTCAATCCGTCACAACTGGCCTTAATTCAATATCATGCAAGACCGTATGATTGCTAGGAACTATCGGTATTGGCTGATGCATATAAAACTGTCGTAGTATTTGATTTGGATAATGCCACTCAACTATCCAGTAACATATGAATGGGACACGAGCCGTCAAAATATGCTGTCCCTATTGGCAGTAATTTGGTAATTACTGCATAAAAAATGTAAATAAATTATTCATCTATGAATAATAAATATTTATATAAATCTATACATAACAAATTGAAAAAAAAAGTACTACATATAAATTTACCTCAAATTCATAACGGAGAACATGCGCTGAGTGAGGACGCCAATTGATTTTTTCTTTTATCTCAAATTATGCAAAGTAAAAAGTTCACAAATTATTTGAAACATTATCAAAAATATTAACAAAAAAAAACATACTAATGAGAGCAACGAATGGACAAAACATATAACATGTTTAAAAATTTAAGTAGCAGCAACGGAAAATGCAAATTAGCAGATGAAACTTTAAGTAGCAGCAATAGGAAATTCAAACTAAAAAATTCATAAATTAATTGAAACGTTATAAAAATATTAACGAACGGACAAAACATACAACACAAGCATCGAAATAATACCAAGAAATAGAACGAGGACGAGGAAAAATAAATTCTCATGAGACAATAGAAGGGGAGGCAAACGAGAACATAAGAGGAGAAAAAGGCAACGTAACCCAAAATTAGGAGGAGGAGAAGGCACGAAGTGAAGGGCTCCCTAAATGCACGACAGGGCCTTTTTCAGGCTCATGGGCAGAGAACCTTGCGCAAGAGATTGAGAAGGCTCTCTACCCGTGAGCCTGAAAAGGCTCTCTGATGGGCAGAGAGACTCCTCAATCTTTGCCACAGTCGCGTGGCTTCACGTGACTATTGGGCCAGCGAGGCCGATAGTCGCGCTGGCCAAAGCATCGCGTGCAATTGCCGCGGTCCTCGCGCGCTTGTATCCCCAACTTACGAGACTCAAATTTGTAATTAAATTCAAACATTATCTAATTTTATAAATATTTTTTAATTATTAAATTGGAAAAAAGAAACCCCATTATTGATCTATGTTTCAAGAAAATTAGTCCCATCGCCGAATAAAGAATTAAATTTATTCTGAATAATTTCCATATACTAACAATCCGATGTTTTTTTTTTTTTTTGGAAAAACAATCCGATGTTGAACGTAATTATTTTGTACATCGATGATGTCCGATTTTCCAGACAAAACTGTCAAACGTGTCCGATGAATCATTCCGAGGAATGTGACGCTTCGCCGGAGATTGTTGGCGACCACTGACGGTGACCGAGACGCGTGTGGATCGATAAGAAGTCAAAGGAAGGAGAGGATCGGGACCGCTTCTTCTTCATCTACTTCTCCGCAAATCGCCCGACTCTCCGATATCAAAATCTCAAGTCGGAGCCAATGAAATTTCGACGCGTGTCCTGGTCACGTGCTCCAGCCAATAGGACGGAGTCTCTGACGCTCCACTCGAAGTGGCCCCCGTCACCCTCTATAGATTTCAGCTGGAACCTCTATAAATATCTGAATTGTGGAGGTCAATTGCAGATCTGTCGTCTCAACAATACATAATATAGCCTGCGAGACGTAAACGGAAAGGAGAGAGTGGATCGCCTGCGCGCGTTCTTCGTCGGCTTTGTTGTGGATTCGCGTCTCTCGGATCTTGCCTTAACCATGGTAATCTCATCCTCCTCTACGCTTCGTTTTGTGCGTTGGCTGGGTGGGCATTTGTCGCGGCAAGCTATGTTTTTTCCTGTCCCGATCGATACTGCTTCTGGATCTTCCGGCGCAGAAAGATGATGATTTTTAATCGTTCTTGATCTGGAATTTTCGTGATTCGTTGATTCATCAATTCAAATTGCGACCTTTAGCATCGTTTTTAGTCGTCGGTTGTATTAGATTGAGGTGAGGAATGGTGTTTTCCGTTGGATTGATGTCCGGCCGATCGGGTTGAAAATCGCTCCGTGCACGCATGTCTCTTGAAAGATCGAGACTCCGACTCGGAAATCGGTTTGATCTATGGAGTCTGAGCCGATTAGCTTCGCAATATGACGTTAGGTGTCCTCAAGAACGTTGTTTCATCTGGAAATATAGCAACTTTTCAAGGGAGATGAAGTCCGTGAAGCATTGATTAGGAAGATTTCATTCTGTGATTATTGGTCCCTTAGGAATGTTGGAAGTCGATTTGCTGTCCCTGATTTTATTAATTTTAGCACATTGTCCTTTGTTTGTGCTGTGATTAATGTGTTGTGGAATGTGCAAATTGATCATGTATGTTACTAATTTCGGTAACTTATAATTTTCTTTAAGGGAAGAATGAGTGACAACAGATCTTTGTTGTCTGAAAGTTTCTGTTCGTTGCTGGGCATGGATAATGACACTGAATCCGATGGCCCAATTTTATTTTTGTAGATTTCAGACCGAGTGTGTTAGAAAATAAGTCGATGTGCATTATTTAGGTGCTGAATGATTTTTCCCTTTCAGACTACATCAAGGCGTCTCGCAGACAGGAAGGTTGACAGGTTCGAAAAGAATATTAAGAAGAGAGGAGCTGTGCCTGAAACGACCACCAAGAAAGGAAAGGGCTATCCCGTCGGTCCACTGCTGATTGGGTTCTTCATTTTTGTCGTCATCGGCTCATGTGAGACTTTATGCTTGGCTTCTAATAATCATTTTAGATATCTGTCGGGTTCATCTTACTTGCATATCTTGTTTGGGTGAGTAATTTAGAAACTGCCTCAGCAATCTGCTAGAATCATCACCTTCATGGGACAAGCTTGATCTCTCGATTTATAAACTTGAATACAGAACTCCTATCCTCCTGTGAGCCAAATTCTTCCGAAATAATGGCAGTGCACAAGTAAAGTTAGAAGGAAAGCAGGAGGAGATTTAAAATTATTACATGATGATACTCCATGCAGTCTGTCTGATTTATGACGGTTTGGTATGGTAAGGAGACACAGTTCATATGGTTTCTCCATCTTTTCCAATCTAATTAGGAGAGACCAGTACTCTAAGAAAATTGTGGTTATCCGCATCTAGTATGAAGTGAAGTCAGTTAAGGAAAGAATTGACATTCATATCATTGTTTCTTTCTTATCGCCTTGTTTTGCTTGTCTTAAACCCCTGTACCAGTCTTCCAACGTTGAAAGACAACTTCATCCCCTTTTCAGACTGGTGTGGTGCTGAAGACGTGGTAAGTTTGGTGCCATTGAACAAGTTGCACCGAGAAACCCGGTTGACCTTGTGACTCCCAAACTATCGGGTCTATCTTTGGATATGTGAATGCTTCGTTGCTCAGTGCTATGTAATGCGAATGTCAATTACAGTGCTCGTAAGTTGATCGATCATAGTTCTAACCGCTCTGTTTTTTCTTGCATGCAACAGCTCTTTTCCAGATAATCAGGACTGCCACAAGCGGAGGAATGGCTTAAGCTTGGAGTGATGGAGACAGTAATGTCATCCTCTTAGTCCGTAGGAAACAGAGAAATGGAAAGTTTATCCGGCTTCTTGTCATTCTCATGGTGTGAATTCTGGATTTGAATATAACATGATCCTTTATTCAGTTATTTGATGAACGAAATACAGCCGTTTGTTCCGTTTAAGTTTATGAGGAGTCAGTTGAGGACATGGATGGATGAGAATGAGTCATTATACAAGCACTTCTTCTTCTTCTTTTTTTTTTTTTTTGGTCGAAACACTAGACACTCAATTGATCCCCTTGCTATTTGCTCAAAAGAAAATTACATTTGCCTACTCACCAGAGGACTAGGAGATGGTGGGATTGTAAGTGAAGCAGTGCGGACTGAGCCGGGCATAAATGTCCAGTTTCTTGCAATCTAATGTGCGGAAGTAAGTCCGTCGCAGCTGGGTTATAATGAAACGCATAGATGGTGAACTTTCGACGACTACACCACCTGTGCTCCTCGGACACTTTCGACTCTTAAGCCTATGGTTACAAAAACTAGCTTACAAAGTCAACAAACGGGTTCCGTTTAAACACCTGACTTTTTTACCACAGCACTTCAAAATATTCTTGTACGCTAATCATTAAAACCACCCTTCTTCCTCGTTAGATCATGGCATAGAAATTTAGTATGCAGTTGCAAGAGAGTAATGATATCTGAGCTCCATCGCCAATTCTTAGGAGACCAAATTTGCCACAGAGCATAAAAGTGAATCGCTCTCATATTTCAGAGGCTTCTACTCCAAAAAAGAACTAGATTCACCGTCTCCTTAGATGAAACTCACCTCATTCTTATACAACATTGCAGCACAAATTACATTAAGAACCCGTCAGTTTACTTTCAATGCGAGTCTTACCAACCTGAAACCCAAAGACAACAGAAGTACGGGGATATGTTTTCTGATACTTGGAGTTATTTGTCCGCATATGTTTGTACATGAACAAAGCACATAGATCGTGTGGCTAATCCCATGGTATTCCTACTGGACGAGTACAACATAGAAAATCAAGCCACAGAAAAAGCTAGCTGCTTAAACATACAGCCAATCAACCGAAATAAGAAACCAAATCGACTCCCTAATCTGAACAAGCCATGGCTGCCAGACGCAAAGGAAATCGGCTCAAGCAGCAGCGGTTAAGCAAGGATAGAAGGCAGAACCACATGCTATCCACTGCCTCTTCCGCCCGCGTGGCACCACGCACCCGGGCACCTTCAGCCATTCCTTGCTCGACATGTCATAAGTTACCAGTCTGTTCATTTGTCTAGACCTCAATGACAGCATGAGCAAACCTCTGTTGCCCAAGCAAGTCATCCTAACGTGCTTTCCATAGAAATCCAAGCACCATATATTTGGCATTCTGTCAACCTCCTTCCACAAGAGCGTCATCTTCTGCAGCTCCCATATGCATACACACGTGGCAGCGTTCTTGGTAAGCAGACCCACCAGCATGATACGCCCCCTACACTCAGCAAGCGTGTGGTCAGTCATATGAAGTGGGGCCGGTATAATGAACTGCTTCCAGATTCCGGTGACCGTGTTGAAGGACACAATCCCTTCCGGATCTGATCGCATGAAGTACAGAGTGTCGCCAATGGAAACTGCCTGTGACCTGAAGTTCAGCGATAATGGGAGCTTGATACTCGGAGGCATAGTTCCAGGACGGAACCAAGAGTTCTTCACCGAGTCGTAAATCTCAAACTCCCCTTTGCACCCCACCCACATTATCTTATAACCCCCAGTGGCAGAACTTCCATTCAGGGTCATCCCCACTGCAATGCGAGACCAGACTTTAATGGATCTAGCTGGCAACTCTTTGGAAGACTGAGTAAGAGGGTTACAGACATAGAAATTTCTGTGACCAATGTCAAGAAAGCAAACAAGCCCCCCAGCAGAGGCAACTGGCAACACAATTATATTTGCAGGCAGAGAAGAGATAGTGGGATGATGCCATTTCTTCAAGGAAGGATCATACATGACCCCAGAATTCACATTCTCATGAGTGATAGTGTAAAACCATGGATAATCTTGTTGAACCTGGGCACAATGCTGAGAGAAACTCTGAGAGCAAAGTAATGAGTTCCACTTCCGACACACAGCACGGAAGCGAAAGAATGTTGCAATAGGAAGTCTTGCAACAACAGCTTCAAAAAGGTCTTCTGGGAATTCTCTCCAGATTTCTTGTTCCATAACCTCGGCTGATTTGTCACTATTTGCAGACTTACCCTGGTTTCGCTCTTTCCGAGATTTCTTGGAAGGGGGAGGCTTGCAGGGATCTATACTTTTGATTCCTCTCGACTTTCCAGCAGCCATTATCAGGCTACAGTATTCTGGAGAATTTTCATCAATATCGAGAAAGCGCCATCTGTTAGCAAATCATCGCAAAAAACAGGGTCAGCATTTTGATCTGACTTCTAATTACAAAAACAGGTGCTACCGGCACCCCAAAAAAGTATCACATTACTAATGAAGATATCATATACAGCAAGAAGCACATTCTCATCCTTTAGAGTGTTATCTACTCTATGGTCTCTTTGTTTGGTCAGAACATGACTAGGTGCCACCTTCAAATTTTTAAGCAACATAAAGCAAGAAATTTCATCAGTCGACTCATCAATCAATTCTACCAAAGATAGACAAGAAGACTCATCAGAAATAAAAGCATGTAAAATGTAGCTATGTTGATGGGAAATTCACGAATTTGATACTCCAATATATAGCGTTATACACTCAGAAAGCCTGTTTCACAAAGAATTGTTGAGTTCTATGACTACAGTCGCATAGCTCCAACCAGAAAATGACATTAAAGGACCCACATGAACTCAACAATTCTTCGTGAAACAGGTTTCTAAGGGTATAGCGCGATATATTGGAGTACCAAATTCGTAACCATTACTCCTTTGGATTTAGAAGAGAACATATGAATACAGCATGAATAACTTTAATTTAAGGAATTTCACGAATTTGATACTCCAATATATCACGCTATACCTTCAGAAAGCCTGTTTCACGAAGAATTGTTGAGTTCATGTGGGTCCTTTAATGTCATTTTCTGGTTGGAGCTATGCGACTGTAGTTATAGAACAAAACAATTCTTCATGAAACAGGCATGAACTCATGCACGCACGAGAGAGAATGACGTTAAAGGACACACATGAACTCATGCATGACCTATCACATCAATAAAGCTCGAAACACTGCATAGAAGGCATAGCCATGAATTCAATAGAAAGTAGACATTCACCAGAACTGTTTTGGAATGGCGTGTTCAAATCATCATTAGATAAAAACCAGAACTCTTCTCAAAATGCCTTTCCATGATTTATAGCCGAGATCAACTGAAGAGCGTTATCCAATAAGGCTGCTATTATAAAGTTATAGACATGCACAATCAGAAGCAATGTTTGACATTGTGTAGAAATAAAAGATACTAGATAGATTCCCCATGACATCTAACTCCATAAGCATTTGAATTTTTGAAACCCTTTGAAATCAAGGATTTCATCACTTCAGAGTCAGATTTTAGCTCACATTGCTTAAACGATTGTTTTACCTTTTATCACTATGGACTAAATTTGCAAAACATGAGATCCTGTCCTTCAGAATTCCACAAACTCATCTCCGTATAATAGCAACAAGCAAGACCATGCAATAAAAAGGAATCCAGAAATATAAAAGATAAAATAGAGGTGGGTTTGGGCTGAATTGAAAGGGGAAAAAAAAGGGAGCATCAGTTCATGAAAAAAGTTAAAAGCATAATATTCTTTATAAAGAAATGAACTGCTTTATTTCTTTCCGTCACAAAACCATAGAGGATAAACTTATCTAACACTTGGAAGAAACGAGGATATAATGCATGCTATGAGTTGAAAATTCTCTCTGAAAATACAATTACCTCTTAGAATGGCACAATCTGCTCAGTAAACACACTTAAACAGGAGCACTTAATATCACTTAGGATCATAACGGAAAAGAAATAAAATGGAAACATTGGCACAATCTGCTCAGTAAACACACTTAAACAGGACCACTTAATATCACTTAAGATCATAACGGAAAAGAAATAACATGGAATAACATGGAAACATTCTCACCCTTTTAGCTGGGAGAACAAGACTATGCAATAACAGTTGAGCAAAGCGGCCTTAGAGATGAAAATGGAAGACAAGATATCAATTTCTTCCCACGTGACAACCAAAGGACCAGCTACAATGGATTTTCACAAAATAAAATCTGAAAAATATATATATAAATCAGAGCTCAAGCTATATGATCTCGAAGATATATCTACCATATCTAAATCAAAGTCAAACAGGATATTCTAATCGTATCAGTAAGGTGGATGAAATTTCACATTGTCCACAAGAAAAGAAACTAAGCCGCAACACTTAATACTAAGCCAAATCTGTGGACTGAATGGCTAACTATTCTAGGAGTGGGCCTAATATCTGTATCTAGGAAATCTTTTGTTAATTGTTACCTCCACAGGCGTGGGTTCTAAGCAAGGAATACTATATTTTCAGCTTGAAGGAAGATGACTCCGACTATTTTCCTTAGAAAGCTTTTCGTAGTCCTAGAGATTGAGAGAAGCGAACTTAGAAGACCTTCATGTTATGACCTGGATAGCAAGCTTCTAAAATTTTATCCTTTACATCGGACTTTTCTTCCGGAATGGATATTTTAATCCATAATTATCACGTCGACCATAAATCACTCCCCAAATCTTGCTCATCCTAAAACCCTACAGATTTCACTTCTTAAAAATGACCAAATTCTTCCAAGACTTTTCCTTTCTTAACAAACCCAAAACTCTATCCACATTATTGCCCATAGGCATGCTGCCGCTGATTCGAAGGTAAGCCGATTCGCACAAAGGCACTCGCAATGAAGAGATGAAAGTTGCACAAAGAAGGCGAACCATTACAACTAAACCATCAAACGCCCCACTCGAAAATTACTTAGAAAGCAGAACTGTAGAAGCTGTCTCCGCAAGTAAAACCTACACAGCCGAAGCCAAGAGCAGAACTCAAAGCGAATTACAACGACTAACAACGCAAAATCGAAACAACAGAGACGCAAAATTCCGAAACCTAACAACCGAAGCAAGGCAAAAACCGAAAACGACAAAAGCGTATCGCGGAGAAGCCATATTCTAACCCCGAACAGCGAGAGAAAGCAACAGATTGCGCAGAGATTGGACCTGCGATTGAGATTTTGATGGAGGAGGCGATGTTCGGTGTCGGGAAGGTGATGGTGATGATAGTGAGAACCATAGAGTTCGCAGAGCTCTTGAAGCTGACCTATGAAATGTCTCAGCATGGCCAGCTCCACTTCCATGCCCCTCCCTGGAGGAAAAAGAAGAAGACGTCAATCGGCTCTACACGCCACCTTCTGCGGTGGCTCCGCCGCAAATCGCCACCGCAACCACCATCTCCCTCTCTCTCTCTCTCTCTCTCTCTCTCCGAGTGTCTTATGCTTCCAACTTCTAAGTCCGTCTCCCTCGTGGTCACCCACTCATCTTTTTCCACGTCAGCGGCACCGGTTGTCTCTTCTTTCCTTTTTTATTTAAAAATTTTCTAATTTTAGCATTTAAAAAAATCGCAATTAATTATTTGTATTTTCCCGCACGCAACTTCGCTCTCGCGATTATTTCCTTTGTCCATTTCCGTCCCGCTCTGTTATATTATTTTCGCTTGAACTTTTTTCCCTAGGTGATTTTACCTCTTTCTCCCTTCCCGGTCAACGATTCGCGAAAGTCTCGCAAAAGTCAAATCCTTTCTTACCATCTCCTACTTTTTATTTTTATGGGCCACCTTTCAAGACTTCCAATGCCTCCTTGACAATGCATGTGAAGTCGGGTGACTTTATAAAACTCTTGTATTAACTCATGTGCTTTGGGTTTGGCAAGTCCGCGTTCACGATAATAATATGTACTTTAATCCCTATTTTCGATGAGACAAATTACGTCGAAACGACATCAAAAATACATATAGATTAATTCGTCAATCTTCCAAATTGATATTTGTCATTCAGAATAAACATGCATTTTTTTTGTGGGAAGAACTGTAGCAATGGGTTTCAAAATCATGGAAAGCAGAATTCATTTTAACAATCGGGCAAAACCCACAAAAAAAGATTTCAAATGCACTAATGCAACAAGGAAAAAAAATTTAATTTATACCCATGTGATGCATTTATCCTATATCAATGTTCAATCAATAAGCATCATTAAAAATCAGCATATATGAATGGCGAAAAGTAAACACTATTCCAGTGGCATCCAAACAACGTTATTTTGGCTTATAAATTATCCGACAAAATCTTGACAAAAGGTAAACGTGTCGCATGGATACAATTTTTGAATTTTTTATATCGCAATAAAAATTTTATGATAAATGTGACAAACTTAGCAAAATTTCAGATTTCTTATGTCACAAAAAAAAAATCAGAGAAATATGTCATAACTGGCACAGTTTGAAATTTTTTTTGTGATATTTTTCTCTTGATAATTTATGAAGGACGCGGATACGAGTATTGAGTTCTTCTATAACCTAAACTCGTTAGAATAAACTATTGCGCAGATGTCAAGCTTGGAATACTTTTTCCAAGGGCTCGTGATCATATCTCATTTTCATTTCTTCCGGTTATATTGGATTCTATTGCCAAGCGAGAGTGAGAGAGAGAGAGGAGGGGGGTTACGGAGGTCAAAATTATAGTTTAAAAAAAAGTTAAAAAAAAAGAGCCGCACGTGCGAACCGTGGGGCTCTTTGGTAAAGAAGGCCGAAGACCTTTTTCCCGGGTCCAAAGGCTTTCGCTTTTTCCTCCCCAAGATCCAACGGCCCATGATGCGATCCCCATCCGATCGGGCCCCACCACTTTCGGAGCCTCAATGATGTTTTTGTTAGAATTAGGGGGGTACCTGCTCGATTGTCTATCATTCCTACTCAATGGCTGCCGGTGCGAGGCTTTTTTCAAATGAAAAATTTCCCCTTAAAAGCTTCCTTTGCGAAAATTACGTTCAACCCATAAATATTTGTTTTTGCCAAAGAATCCCCACCATCTTATAAGTTTGTGTAATCAACTCAATCAAACTATAAATGGAGTTATTGGTACGTGCTTATTACTAAAAACGGATTCGGTAGTCGTCCGTCGATTTTAGTACAAAAAAGCCATAGGTGTGCTTTGTGAATATGTAGCTGATTTCTCTTGTCAAGAGCTTGTTTTGTTTTTATGCTCTTTAAATCGAGATGTATCTCTCTTGTATTTATGAGGAAAGTGAGAGAAATTTTATTCTGATAAAAAGAAAAAAAACTTGGTCTACCATGGTATTGAAGTAGTGATGATCCTTAATAAATAGTCGAGATGATGAAATGCAAGATCTGATTTTTAAGAACATGATTTGATAAGTCGACCACCAGCTTGAAACAAATCTTTTTTTTTTCCAATGGTTAAGTTTAGATTGGCGAGAAAAAGTGTCAAGAAAGCTGTGCGAGAGGCCTAAGGCAAGGTTTTCACAGATATGTACAACAAACTTGGGAGAAAATAAGGAAAAAAATGCATCTATAAACTTACAAAGTCAAGGAACAAGAAAAGTAAAGACTTGACACAGGTTAGATGTATCAAGGATGAAAATCAAACACTTTTGATAAGAGATTAAGATGTTAAGGACAGTGGATGAGCTATTTTAACAAACTTTTTAATGGGAAGAGTGATAGAATTGAGGTGGATTTGGAAGGTGATTCTGATGATTTAAACAAAAATTTTGTGCGTAGAGTTAAAGCACAGGAAGTTAGGGAGGCATTAAAAAAGATGAAGGCTAGTAAAATCTTGGGACCCGATGGTATCCCTATTGAAGTGTGGAGATGCTTAAATGATGTAGCAATAAGTTGGTTGACTAGTATTTTTAACAAGATCCTCCATACTAATAAGATGCTCGATGAATGGATGAAAAATATACTTATGTCTATATACAATAACAATAGAGATATCCAGAATTGTTCTAACTATGGAGGCATCAAGCTTATAAGCCCTACAATGAAACTGTGGGAGAGAATTATTGAGCATTATTTAAGAATAGAGACCAAGGTTTCTATCAATCAATTTAGATTTATGTTAGGAAGATCTACCATTGCGGTTATTTTCTTGATACGATAATTGATTGAGAGATATCGAGAAAGAAATAAGTGCCTCCATTGGTGTTTATTGATCTCGAGAAGGTTTTATGATAGGGTTCCAATAAAGATTTTGTGGTGGATTTTTGAGAATAAAAAAGTATCTTTAAAGTATGTCGAGGCAATCAAGGACATGTATGACAATGCTACTACATGGGTGTAGGTTGTAATGACACATCAAGTTATTTTTCAATCACAGTAGGCTTACATCAAGGTTCTACTTTGAACCCTTATCTTTTTACCCTGGTTATGGATAAGCTAACAAAATATATTCAAGATAAGGTGTCGTGGTGTATGCTATTTGCAGACAATATTATGCTTATTGATTAGACTAGGACTGAGGTCAACGTTAAGTTTGAAGTATGAAAAAGCACGTTAGAGTCTACAAGATTTACATTAAGTCGAAGTAAAACGAAATACTTGAAGTGTGAGTTTGACACGGTAGGAAGATGAGATCAAGAAACCGTAAATATGCTCGAACATGAGGTACCCAAGAAAGATACATTTAGATATCTAGGATTAATATTGTAAAAGGAGTGAGAGATTAATGAGGATGTTAGTCATAGAATCAAAGCAGGTTGGATGAAATGTCGCAGTGCATCGGGATTTTTGTGTGATTGCAAAATTCCTCTTAGGTTAAAAGTAAAATTTTATAGAACGGCAGTCAGACCTGCCATGTTATACGGAGCTAAATGTTGGCCAGCACAAAGTAAACATGAGCATAAAATGGGAGTAGCGAAAATGATGATGTTAAGGTGGATGTGTGGTCATACAAGGATGGATAAAATAAAGAATGAAGAGATTCGACGAAAAGTTGGAGTAGAACCCGTAGCGGAAAAGATGAGAAAGCATAGATTGAGATGGTTTGGGTATATACTCCGAAGACCCTTAGATGCACCGGTAACAACAGAAGTTTGCTATCGAGAGCATAACACTACGAAAACAAGAGGTTGGTCGAAACTTACTTGGGGGAAAGCAGTAAAAAAATATTTAATGGAGTGAGAAATAGATTGGCATACGGTTTGTCTTAAGACGGGGTGAAAGAAATGTATTATTATTGTGTAGGGGTAGTGTATAGATAGATAGATAAATAGATATATTTATTTATTTTTACATATTTATCTTTTTTTCCTTACTTGATTCTATTTTTTTAATGATTATTTGGGGTTCATGGACCGTCGACCCCAATTAGTTTGGGATAAAAGTGTTATTGATATTAATATTGAGTTAAGTTGCTTATTCCATCCAAAACTCAAACGATATTTTCCCTCTTACTAGCTAGGGGTGAACGGTTCATGTTTTACCTGAAATATAGAATTTATTCGTCGAAACCGATTCTAAACTTATCATCTATATCTGAAACTTACCATTTATATCCATGAACTTACCTTGTCACAGGTTTCACGGTCAGCCTCAGGTCTACCCAGATTTCATGTCTATTTCTAAGCGGAAGATTATAATGAATTATCACATCAAATGATCATCATTTGTTAGTATAATCCACTGATCATAAATCATATCTTAGACACACAAAGAATAAGAAATATTAACAAAATAAATGTCTCAATATTTAATAACGTCATAAATAGCAGCTCATATTAATAGTTTTAGGATCGCGTGGAGATATAGAAAAAAATGTAATTTCTTTTTTCATGTTTTAGGTTTTAAATTTCAAGATGTGAAACATGAAATCTACCATGCATATCTGGAACCTCGAACCTGTCATGTTTCCACCAATCTGGTTTTCGATTTTACCTTGAAACTATGCTCATCTCTTCTACTAGTCCCTTTTCATTGGAAAGAAAAGAAAGAAACAAATTTTCACTTGTGTTGAAAGATCAATGAAAATCCATTAAATATCAAAGCAAGTTACTCGAATTTACCATCGTGGTATGGTCAAACTTTAATCCTTTTATGCTGATACTAATATCCAATTCGAGCATAGAATGATTGAGATTGGGTAATATTCAAATTACGTGAGCAGTAAATTTTTTGACAAAGCAAACTAAAAATAGAGCTTTCACCAAAGAAGAAGAAAAAAAATGTAATTTACAAAGCCAAACGAGTCAAACACTTTTTAACCCTAATCACCAAAACACTAATTATCATAATGCTCGCACAACCAAGCCATCATGAGCCAACTCTCTCTCTCTCTCTCTCTCTCTCTCGTCTTTTTATTTCCTTTTTGAGAGTCCATCATGATCATATGCATCAAGTGCGTAGTTGAATCCGACTTGCTTCCAAAGCTTGTTCATACATCCAAGGCCGTCATGATGAAAATTCAGACAAAGACTTACTCATTTCAACGCCAAAAATCGTGGGGCTCCTCCGGAATTCCCACAATTCGATCAGAGGACGCTACAAGAATAGCTCGTGTTTCAGGCCACAACATCCATCATGGTACCCAACATGCTGCACTGATTTGCATTCCAGGAGTTATTGGCCCACCAAACTTAAATTTCTCCCACTCAAAAGATTGCCCTAAAATGCTGACTAACTCTTGCCTAAAAATGAAATCGGGAAATTGAACTAATCACATGGAGTGCATCATTCAGCGAATTTCCTCGAGGTTCGTCTATATCGGGAAATTGAATTAATCATAAACTGTAACACGTGCAGTCGATCCGCTCTAAAGATTAAAAAATGATCGAGAAATGGTGCAATACTCGTACTTTCCAGATTCTTGACTCGTTAATAGATAGAATAACGTACTTCTACTATCGTTCTAAACTCTATTTTATTGGACATTAAGTCTTTGGCTGTTTATCTGAATAAGAGTAAGGAGATGAAAATTCCCAGATCATGCAACAGGGTTGCTGATGAACTAGCAAGATCTATTTGGACTTATGCATGTCGTGTCATTTTGTATTCTTGCATATTCATCTCTTTATTTTGTATATTAGGAATATGATTAAATAATCTGTTACGTCGCTTGTTAAATCAACTTTTTATAGATGTATATTAGATTGTCTATTAATGTTCTCAATTATTTAGCACATATTACAGAAGAAACTTTTTAACATAACTTAATGGTAATACTTAATAGGGCAATATAGGCTCACCTATTCCTTCGGGTAATAAAAGTGTGTCATGTCAACTTAATGTCTAATTTGAGAATTCCACCCGTTTACGAAGGCTCAAAAGAACGTGCAAAATGGGATTGGACGGCCATACACGTGTTTAAATATATCTAGACATGACTCGTTAAATCGAATATTATGTCTAAACTTATCTAACTAAACGTGACTAAATTGAATTTGGATCACATGACATTGACACTTTCATGACATTGTTACAATTACTCAAATATAGCCATCCAAATGAAAATGGATGGCCAGGAATGGGCCACGTCATTTATTGAGGGGAGGAAAAAAAAAACTTGGCGGAAATTTTTTGGGGTTTGAAAATTTTTGAATCTCAACCCTATCTCAAATCAGGCCGTCCATTTTTATTTAAGTAATGGTAAACATGTCACGTAAACTCCAATTTCAGGTGATTCAAATTCGCCTAAACATACCGTAAACTGTCCGAATCGAGCACAACATGCTCATTTTTCGGTTAAAAACGGACTTTACCCATTTAGGACATGAACGTGCTTAACTACGTCCCACGTAAATTTGACCATGCCAAGCATCATCTACCCTAAGTTATCACTTGTGGAGCTGGATATCCTAGAAATCCAGCACCGAAATCCGAAACCTCACGCCTCGTGAAGTTTCTAATTGAGCGGGGATGGGCAGACGTACGTGTACGGGGCGCTCCGGGAGGGCTCATCTCATGAAGCTTATCTTAAGCTGACTCTCAATGATTGTTCATTCACTCGAAAGTTTCCAAGTCCGCTGCTTCCTCCCACCTTCAGAACTTGTGTGCACGCCATCTCATTCCCTACCCAAACTTGATGGGGTAACCAACATCAATTGGTCTGGAAAAAAAAAAACCAACAACGACAACAACATCAATTGGCAATAATAAGAATAATTAAAAAAATAAATCCGAACAACTAGTCAAAGACTCTGAAATCATACCAAGGCCCTTGCTTCCAAGAAATCACTTCTCGTGGTCTCTCACACACCTCACCTCTTCCCTTCCCTTCCCTTCCCTTACTAGTTCAAATCTTTTTTTTTTTTAGTATCAATTCAACTCCAAATCCTTTTACATTGATGTCAATTCAGTCATAAACTTTCTATTGGTATTAATTAAGTTCTAAAAATTTTGTAATGATGTCAATTCAGTTCTAAACTTTTTGTATCTGTGAAAATTGAGTAAATCCAATTAATTTAGTTCGGAGATCGCTGACACGGACATCGATCGTTTCATGTAGCACGATTGACACTAATGTCAATATTTGTTAACATTTTAAAATTGATTGGATTGACTCAATTAGCATAAATACAAAATGCTCAAGACCGAATTGATATAAATGCATAAGGTTTAGGGTTGAAAGGTTCATGACTAAATTGACACCAATGCAATAAATTTAGAATTTGTTGACTTTTTTTTAGAAAAAAAAAATAACAATTTAAAAAAATTAAAATATCATTAGAAATTGTCCACATCATAGTCCGATGTGCCACTACCAACTCTGATATGAGTGTTTTTCATTGTCAAAATTGAACGGACGAACTTACTAGACAAAACATGATGAAATTTATGGCTGAATTAACACGATCGGATCGAAACGGGATGGAAGAATCATCAGGCTCAGCCGCTCAGGCTCATGAGTAACTAAAGTGGGAATAGCCAGTTTTTTGAACCGAGAAAAAGGAGGGTGGGACTGTAATTTCGACTGAGACAGTAGGGGGCAATCAAGTAATTGTGGAGCCAAAATTCCGAGGAGGTGTCAATGATGAGGTTTTGGAAGAAGGAAGAAAATGGGGGAACCGGTGGGTAATGATAGGTGCCGTCTTGGGAAGAGGGCTGAAGAAAAAGTCGACAAGAAATAATGTTAAGAAATTTTGATATGGCTACTACTACTAGCACCGTACTGCCTAGTAATAATGATTAATGACCAGACCGATGGCGTTTCCCTCTTCTTTTACTCGTGTGCTGCATCGCTTTTCTTGAACGAGGATGGGGGGCGACGATCCGCTGCTCCCCGTTTCGCCTCATCACGTTCTTCCCACTTTGCAATTTCTAACCCCTCGCGAGCTTGAAAACAGAAATGTTGTTTGAATAAAAGGGAAAGTCCTAAGAATCAGCCGGAACGCAGGAAAAAATAAAAATTGAGCATGCAATGAGTTCGATCAAATTACCATCCACAGGCTAAGGAGATCGCCGGGGGAACCGAAACAAACCGAGTCGATCCTAACTCGAAATTTATGTCGATCGAGGCTTAATAGATGCACCTCAACTTAAGTCGAGTTCCCATCCAATAGTCCTCCTTTCTTTCTATCTCGAAGGGGCATCCATCCATGTTTTGGAATGATTTTTCGTCTACATTAGCATTGTGGGTGCTGTTCTCCTTTGTTAAAGGTTAAAACAAACCTCTCTTTGGATGCTTCAGGAACAATCAAAATGAAATGACGGGATTCAATGTCTCCCGGGCAAGATCCACCAAGAGCGATATATGAGAGAAAGAAGAGGAGTCTTCCTTCTCATTGGCTCAGCTTCTTCAAATAGAAATATTTTAGAATTACATGAAATTATTCTTTTTTTAATGAAAATTTTTCAACCTCTATATCTACTAAAGGATTCAGATAATTCAGAATTCTAAAATTTGTTTCAATTCCAGGAAGAGGAAGAGAAATGGTATTCATAAAAGTCCAATATTATATGCAACATAAAAACTGTGGTGAACTTTCGGATAAAGCAAACATTTCAATAAGAAGAGACAATTAAATTAAAATTCTTTCTCTGGCCTAATCATCAAACCGTGATTCGCTTATTTAAGCCCCCCACACCCCCCCCAAAAAAAAAAACCGTGATTCGCTTAGAATAAAAGTTTACGAGCAATCTTTACCCTGGCCCCTTTCCCACTTTCGGGTTTTGCTAAGATGGGGGTTTTACTTCTCTATTCATTTACATGTTTCAGACGGACAGACATTTTTCTAACCACAAAACACTTGGAACTTTGCATATCGCACAAATATTGACGTGCCCCATACACATAAGTCATCACATTTTGGATTTGGATTTCTCATTTGCTTTTCTAAAAAACACGAACACAAAGCTGAAAGGAAATAGAAGAACCGACACGCTGAAATCAAAGCTGCCCAATCATGAATGTCTATAGCCAGCAACTTAAAGGGCTAGGACATGCAGGGCCCAAAAGCTAAGCAAAAACCATCAAGTGGCAAATGAAAGGACAAGGTGTACATTGAAGTTTAGAAGAACGAAAACCCGTAAAAGTGGAATTTGACAAGAAGCGCTCGAATTAAATTTTACGGGTGGGAAGGATGGTCCTATCTGTATGTGTCTCTTCTTCGAGCCTTCCAACTTCACTGTACCATAAACCAAAAAAACAAAGAGACCAGAGCACAAGCACAGCAACAGAGAGCCGCAGGGCCCAAAAAAAAATTAAAAAAGGCACGCGCTTTTACTTTAAACAGGAGAAACTGAGCAAGAAACCGACTAAAAGGAGGTAAAAACTTAGAGCTACGAATTCACAGACAAAAACACCCACCACCTCCCACTAGCTTTCTTACGGTTTTAATGGCTTAATATGGCCAGGCCAGGGAACAGATGCAACCTAGACTAATCACAAACCAAAGTAACCAGGATAATTGATGCATGCGGCTTTCAAAAAAACAATGCTAGAGATACTAAACCGGTAACAAGGAACTGTAGCTTTGTTCTGCTGTAAAATGCCGTAACTTGCATGTTTGGTAATATATGTTTTTAATCAGCAACCCCTAGTTAGGGGCGACAAAGCTAGACAACAGTTTCCTCAAAGTCGCTCCAAGCCGCTATAACTTTAGAAGTGCTGCAATGATAAAGTGTTTGCCAAATGCCTATTCAAAAAACCGCCACAACCTTTTTCACAGCCGAAACTGTCGCCAAAAAGCTATACCAAATGATTGGTCACAAGTTTTTCTACAAAGAAAGGGTGCACTAATAGACTTAACCTTTGTTCCTAATGCTTGAAGCAGCTTACCACCCCCTTTCATAATGTTACATCCCCCCGGCCACCCACAAAGGCAGAATGCACTATGCAAGAGGAAGACCTGGAATGGAGACATTAATTTTTTGTAGCAGCTACGGAGTCTGAGGCAGGGCATTCTAATACTCACGGTAATATATTGCTCAATAAAAATGACTTGCCGTTTCATGACACTGGCAGTGAGGAAGTTTGATATTTCACAATATGACTACATAAGTAATATCATTGTGCAGCTTCTATGAAATTTAAATTCAAGAGGGACATACATAATGATGGCACCGGAAAGGCCTCATCTAAAGAGCATATGCTCATGAGAAATACAACATGAACTAAGTGTACAAAAATTTGTTTACTAAATGATATGACAACTGATTATTGTTGACAGAAATAAGTTCGGTGGACCTCACTTTTAAATATTTGGCAATTCATAATTAAAGCATGTCATGTGTGCCAGCACGTCATTTAGTAAAGAATAGCAAATACTTCACATCCCTAACATTGCTCTACGTCCATATAAATTGAGTCTAAACCATTCAGCATGAAACAGAACTCTCAATACCCGACACCAACTCACAATGCCTAAAGATTAGTACTGTCGGCTTATAGTCAACAGACAAAATCAGGGCTTCAGAACATCTGCCCATAGAGGCAAAAGCATTCGGAACAATTCTACTTCACCTTTGCTGAGAACCTCTTTTTCTCTTTCCTTGGATCAGCCACTACCCGGTTACAACTTAAACACATGAAACCAGAAACATTAGCCCCAGAGATTTCCATGCATTTTTTTTTTTAACTTTGTTGATGCACATAACACTTACTGGCTGGGAAAGATGACTCACTTGCAGTTCAAGAGCCTAAAGTATCAAACAAAAACCAAAGTGAATAATCCTTGCCAGTCAAGCTCGCTGACAGATAATGCATTTGAAGGATCCATAGAGACCATATAAACCACCATTTGATACAACCACCTTGACACGAATTATGAGAGGGTAGAGTGACTTGACAACCGCTGCAACACGAGGACGACAAGACTGACTTTCAGACACCCACATTGTAGCAAAGCTGGACGACAACTCTGGACCTTCTCAACCCTCAAATATGTCCTAGTACTCACTGGAACAGTAGACAATTGCTTATCAATGAATGCACGAAAGAAGTCATAATATAAAACAAATCGAAGATAAAAACGTGATGAACATTTACTGATTTAACATGGCCGTTTATTATTCTTCCACCGAGTTTATTGATAATTATACAGATGGTCGAGAGAAACAACAACAAATTCAGGTAGCGGGAGTACAGGGAGCACATTACACAACAGACCTGATCATTTTCATCCTCCGCTGGAGGGGGAGATTTCTCAGCCTCAGATGGTTTGTCGGCGCCGCAATTCTGTTTGTTGCACTTTGTCCGGAATGGGTAATTTATGTTGCCGCATTGCTCACACTTCCAACTACCCTCAGGCATTTTTTGTTCTGTAAGATACTTTATGTATGAGTACCAATACAAACAAATATGAGGTAAGCAACATGGCCAGCAGTGATAACTTACTATAGTTTTTATCAGATTTTGAAACCTGCAGTTGAAGGGCAAAAAATGTCCATTAATTTAAACAACTTAATACTCCTCAGCTAAAATAAACTGCCAAGAGCAAAACTATAACTCAGAAACACAACAACCACATAAAAGAAAGCCACAAAGTTCAATCTCCTCAAGCTGCTAAATTGTTTGCTAAAGCAACACAAACCTGTGATCCAGGCTTTGGAGTGTTGCACTTCCTCATGTTGCATACTTCTCTGAAAGAGAAGTTAACATTTCCACAATTCGGGCACGTCCAGTCGTTATCACGTGTTGTATCTACAAGGCATTTAAAGGGAATATAATGTCAGTGGGAGATGAACAATATTCATATTGTTGATTCAAAAGCAGTAACCGGCCATGGAATACAAACCTGCTCCCCTCTTCTGAAGTTTATCATCAGGGAAAAATCCTGGCCGTGGTCCCTAAAAGAATAGATATCAGAACAATTACATGCATAATATCTGAAAGAGCAACACTGTACAACGGAGTAGAGTGACAAGGTAAAAGCAGCAACATCCGAAGAAAGAGAGAAATTTCACATATACCATGCCACCAAGGCCCATTGGAAGACCCAACCCATATCTGTCCATCATAGGAGGCACCCCATACATTCCACCTGAGAAAGAAAGAAAGGCAGCCATTACCGACAAGATTAACAATCAGCAGTTATATCGGATCTTGTAGAGACTTCCTAAAGACAATACACAAGCAGAGTTAATTACTTCTTTTCATTCGCTCTCATGTAACTCCACTATCTCTGATTTAGCTCCGAAAGTGGAAAATCTTTCAAAAACAGATATACAAAGTGAAAGGCGAAAACCAAAATACTCCGGCCAAGCAAAGTTGAAAAATGACCACATATGATTTAGAGCCAAGGATCTTTTAACCATTCAAGACTTAGAATCCTAATTGCCACCCAGCCGTCAGTACAATAATCAGAGCCGTAGCAAAATCAAAATAATACATTACCATTTCCAATCATCGATCCACTTGAATAAGGTGCTGCTCCAGATAGATGAAGCGGTCTATAAGGACTACCGGCAGAAAGGCGACCACCATAATTGTAATGATACGCTGCACCCCCAGAAAATGGAACATCATATGGTGGTATTGAGGAACCATTAAAGAGAGAACCATATGGTGGCATTCCCATATATATAGAGGAAGGGCCCCCAGCACCCATATATGGGGATGGCGATGAATAACTCTGAGGGGGCTGCACTAGCTTCATTGCAGACTTCTGAGGTAAAAGAAAAACGAAATCTTAGCAACATCACATTGGGATTACTATATTGCCAAAAGGCGGCAGAGCAGACATAAACTAAGCCCAATAGCAAAACCGGTCATCTTGAGAATAGAAAAAGGATCACCAATCACGCGAATCAAATGTTTTGGCATTTCCTCGTGGGGGGATGAATCAACACTGTCCCATCCCTGTCCCTATCCTCGCTCAATATCCATCGTCAATTAGCTTTTCACCTTGAAAATTTGGTTTACATAGCATACAAGTCTCGATGTTAGTTATATCTTTTGATTAGCAACTAAAGTTCCCGTGCGAAGACTTCTTATGCATGCTATGGTATCCCATACCACCTTAAAACCACATAATCCAGATACTCTCAGTCTCTTTGAACTGCCTTATGATTAGAAAAGGCAGCCAATAACATGATGTCACAACATTTTTGCCCTAAACACTCACAAGGAGATCAACAGTTTTAGAAATAAAAATGTTGAAACCTGGACTACATATCTAAGAGCAAAAGCAACCATTGAGCAAACAAGTCACTTGGATAATGATGTGAATCCAGCCTAGGAAACATAAGCTTATTGAACATGAGCACAAAATGTTATTCTCGTGGGGATCTTAGTGGAAAGCAATATATTTATCTCCAACAAAGACGAGAGCAATTAATAGTGAAACAGAGACATACGTCATGCTAGCCCCATCTCCTATTAAATAATGCACACGAAAATGCATAAAGCTCGTATATGAACTCGTTAAACAAGCAAAAATTAGCAGGGAGATAGATATCTTCGAAAAAAGTGCATTTGACGAACACAAAACAAACAAACAATTTAGCATTGAATCGCAACACCGGAATATCAAGTGTGTAATACAAAATCTTGGAGGGGAAGAAAGGAACAAGCACGATAATACTTAGTTTTGTATTCATGAGTGTGGCCATAACTATCAGCTGAGCATGTAGCTATCAAGAAAATTTCCATCGCACACAGCCATATATTACCGAGTTATGATCAGCTGGCCTTGGTTGAGTGCAATTCCGCATGTTACACGTTGTCCGGAATGAAAAGTTTACATTCCCACAGCTAGGGCAAGTCCAATCATCTTCCCTCCGACTACCTGCAATTTTCACCTAATCAAACATCGGCATGGAGATCTAACAGGAACAGTGAAGGAGAGGAAGCATGTCCTATCTATTCTCTGGGGACCAACAATAGTAATTACCACGTGAGCTAAGCCGAACCCCATGGAATTAACACAGAAAAAATATGCTCTAAATTCCTAAATACATCATAATCCCCCTTTAGACTGGCTTAAACAAACGAGGAAAGCATCTTCTTGGTTCTGTTTTAATCTCAGTAGTGTCGTCGTTGTCAATTCTTGTCCCAATTTCCGGTTTCGTTAAAAGCATGTTTAGTAGGTCAAAATCAGAACTGTAGTCGTGCAAACGACATAGGTTACTCCATCAGATTCATTAAAGAGATCTTCTTTTTCTGGATCAATTATCTTTCTTCTTCGTGCTGAACTGGCACAAATTGTCCTATACCCAAAACAAAAGGAAAAATAATTTGTCACAGCAGAGAGGGAACGATGAGATGGTTTACCGTCGGTTCTAGCACGCTTGGCAGCGGAAGAGTTCCTGTTGTCCACCTGAAAAAACGTCACAACACATCACATGACCACGCTTCGACGCTGATTACATGCGCATATCCATCCAAGATAGGAATCACGGATTCCGGCGATCGCAAACGAATACGAAGGCTCCGTGAAGGAGATATTCGATGGAATCCAAGATGGATCAGAGTCAGAAGAGAGGACCTGAGACATGGCGACCGGAGGCGAGGCGGACCGACGGCGAGGGTCTGGAGTCAGTCGAGATTCCGATTCAACGCGAGCGATTGAGCGAAAGGGAGCGAGGGCGACAACCCCTTGGCCTCGATGCCGTGATTAATTGGAGGAGTTGCGCTTGGGCTTTTCTTCATGGGGCAAGTCTAGCCCAGGTCAAGTAGGCCCGGTTATTATTATTATTATTTTTTTGCTCTTTTGTGGCAAAGGCCGAAATTAAAGGAATCATAAAATAAAACAAAAAATATTTTTTTAAAAGATGTATTTTTGTGCTTTCCCAGCACTGATTTTCAAGAAATATCTCCTGCCATTCTTATTTTCGTTGACGTGTCCGTGTGGTTTGACTTGTCCAATTAATATCTTGTATAGCTTTAAAAATTCATAACTTAATACCACCAAAAACCCCAAATTTATATATTTGAGACAAATTTATCTTAAATTATTTTTTTGATCATGAAAAATCCCAAACTGGTAAATCTGTAACAAATTGATCCCAAACTGATAAACTGTGAGGAATTTATCCTTTATTATTTTTCATTAAATTTTACCTCAAATTGTTAAGTTGAATTATACGTGACAATTATTAGATGTACACATTACCTTGTATTTGTTACAGTTGTATCAATTTGATTTTTTTTTTGTATTAACTCAATTTAATAAAAACGAACAAAGGGTAAATTCGTCCTATGTGTGCCAATTTGGAATTTTTTGTTGTAGAGGAAAAATTTATCACAGTTGCACCAATTAATAATTTTTTATGGTAAAAAAATAATTTATGGTAAATTTATAACAAGTGTACAAATTTGAGATTTTTTATGTTCGACAAAATAATTTTGGGTAAATTTGTCATAAGTGTACTAATTTAAAAATTTTCACGATATTAACCAAAATTCATAATAAATAGGGATAATCAAACATAAAGTTTAAGGATATGGACGGATTTTCACTTATATTTATAGAGAAAGTGGAAAATATAACTAAAACGGAAGTATAATGAGTGTTGAAACAACAGTCAAAATTAATTGCAAGGACATAATGAGTATTAAATGAATATATCTGTAGAAGCAAGATGATATAATTCATGTTGAGGCATAATGACGAAATTAAAAGGGCTTTTTGTGTCAAAATAAATAATTTTTATTTTAGAAACTAATTAATTTGATTAAATTAGTGGATATTATTCTCACATTCTTAATATCAGAATCTATGATATTTTTTGCTATTTTATGTCAACGTACTAAGTGAACTACTGATAAAAAAGAAATTTAATTGCTCAAATCATGCAAACCAAAAGTTTTTTATGTCTCAGACGAAATAAGTTTAAGGATTTGCTTAGTCCCATAATTCAATCATTGTTTAACAGAAAAGAAAAATTGGGCCTTTTTTGGGTAAAAAAATAAAACAGTTGCCCCATGCCCGCGCGAGAAAATTGTGAAAATCATCTAAAATGACCAGTCGGGTCAAGGAAAAGAAGACGAAGAGCTGCGAGAAACCCTGACAAGGACAATGGGATCGGGGTAGGAGATCAGATCTCTCCTCATCAGACTCGCGAGCGGAATCGAAACTTCCAGCCCGGAGAATGTCCGGGGCAGAGAAGCCTCCCGGTGATTCGGAGCGAACGGCTTTCAGGCAAGCTGAGAAGAAGTACAAGCTCTACTACGACGACGGTTCTCTCAAGTCATCGAGAAAGTAATCACCTCTCTCTCTCTCTCTCTCTCTCACGGAGGAAAAAAAATCTGATTTTTGGAGTGTCTCCCTGTTTCGTGCGTTTGGGATTTCTTGCCAGGAAGAAGCGGGCCAAACCCGTGGATGTATCGGGTGTGATCGATTTCAAGTCTATTTCGGAGGCGTACGAGCGCGGCGGCGAGCTTCCGGCCGGTGTCCTGGCGGTTCGGTGCGGTTTCGCTCAGCCCGTCTTCTGCTTGGAGGGTCGGCCCGGTAATTGCTGCCTCAACTGATTCCCATTTATCAATTCTTGTTTAGCTGGTCGAAGTTTGTCCTCCTGAATTGGAAATTTCCATGCGCTTGACCTATGGGAATGGGAGGTTTAGCTTGTAGTCTTACGTGTGGCAACTGGCAATTGGAAAAAAAATGTCGCAGTAAAAGAACCCGTTTTTCTTTGAGTAATGATTAACATTTACCAATTAGCATATGCACACTTCAGTTGCTGGTCGTCGCCGGGTCACGATCCTTCAAAGTGCTGTATAGATATCAATATGCTCCTCTCCTTGTCGTTTGGTTTTTGACTTTCTTGTGATAATGTAGGATTTTATTTCATTCCTGGGGTGTTAAGTCTAGAAGAACAGTGCCAATGGATGAGGGAGAGTTTACTCAGCTTCCCGCAACCTCCTAATAGAACGAATCATAATGCGATATATGGCCCTCTACAGGATCTCTTTGCCGCTGCAAAAGAGAGGAAGGTTTTGGTCAAAGATGAGAGTGATGGAGATCGTCCCACTTGGAAATTCATTGATGAAGCTGAAATTCCATTAAGAGGAAATGGTTGCACATCATATCCAGCCTCTGCTCTTTTACGGAAGCTACGGTGGAGTACCCTTGGCCTTCAGTTTGACTGGTCTCAGGTAAATCAAGGGAAATGAGTGGCTGAAGATTTACATGCTTGTTGCTGCATATCCTTTTTCTATTGCCGTCTCTTTGGCATTCTAGGAATTAATGTGGCCAGCATTATAATTTGGATACGTAAGTAGCTTTTTTTCCATGCGATGCAGCGGAACTATGATGCGTCTCTTCCACACAATAAGATCCCCGATGCACTCTGTCAACTGGCTAAAAGACTGGCTACTCCAGCAATGCCCAAGGGAGAAAAATTTAGACCCGAAGCTGCAATAGTGAATTACTTTGCATCAGGTACTTTTCTCCTACTTGTATGTGTTGGTAATATTGGAAGTCTACAGTGTTTCAAATGAACTATGAACTTAGAGAACGGATGCGCTAATAGGAGCGCAAGTGAGTCAAAGTCTAAACACTCGAGCAGACGCGTCGAGCTCAAGCTTGACAACACTCGACTCTGCTCGTATGCCTCATAGGGTTGTTGAACTCTGCATGTGTACATCGTTAATTAGTTCTATGGACGTGAGAAGCATATAAAGTTGTTCTGTAACTTTAAAACTCAAGTTTGAGCTCAAGCTTTAAGAAAATTTACTTTCTAATGATATAGTTTATAGTCCAGTTGAGCTCGAGCTTATAAAGCACTACCTCCAATCAAGCTGGTGCTTTGAGAAAAATCAGGTTTGATTTTATCTGAATTGAGCCTGTAACTGCCTAGTCGAGTCGAGTCGAGTTAAAGTGGGAATTATGTTGACGTCAATCAATCACCCCTCGATACAGAACTAATTGGAATTGGAAGACATAGCACTTATATGATGTAAACCCTACGGTCATGCTTATAGAGGAGAGAACGAAGGAAGTAAGATGGGAGAGTGATAGTAGGTTGAGAATGCACACGGTAGATTGGTAGAATTTTACAATAAACAAGGAAAACTTCTATTAGTTAACCATTCATCCTAATCATAATGATGCAACTATCACATACAAACTAGCATTAGGATGAGTAACCTCATGGCTTAAACATTACAACATATTTTATGGGTACTGGGCTAATAATCTGTTGGAATAAGAATCTTCCAAAATCATGATAATTCCACGACATCTCTTGCTCACCCTTAATAGGTACGAGTCGCTAGCTGCAACCCCTCTATTGAAAATTGAAACTGCTGTATCCTGCACTTGGCCACTTTGTGGACCAGTGTCAGCCGGTCCGAATGTAAGCAGAACTTCTAACGTTTGTCTTTGGCCAAAAGCTGCGTCCTAACAGTTTATAGTGGCTATGATCGCTCTTACCTCCCCTGCATAATAGTATTGTCTGAATTTTGCATTCACTTCTAGTTCTCTTTTTGATTGGATCAAATGTTTAACTAATTTTCTAATAAACGATCAGAAGTTGAAACTACTCTGGTTAATGCACATGTTTTTTCTTCTCAGGCGATACTTTGGGCGGTCATCTTGATGACATGGAAGCAGACTGGAGCAGACCTATAGTTAGCATGAGGTACATCATAGTTTTCCCCACCTTTCGCTCTAGTTTGCTTGGAAAAGAAAGATGATGGAATAATTATTTTTGATAATCTAACAATATACGTACTTCTCTGATAGTTTGGGATGCAAAGCTATCTTTCTTTTGGGAGGGAAGACTAGACAGGATGATCCTATAGCAATGTTTCTTCGAAGTGGTGATGTTGTACTTATGGCCGGAGAGGCAAGGGAATGCTTTCATGGTACAAGTTCCTTTGCAGCTTTATTCCTTGCTTTCGTTCGTTACCATAAAGTTAAGCCCGATCAAGATGTTGAAAATCTGATTGTTGGTGCGTGTGTTTCCTGGAAAATGAATGGCTTAAAAACCTTTTTCCAATTTTTTTTTATAGAAAAATTAGTCAATAGAAAACATTATTTAAACCATTCAACCAGAATCTATGCCTACGTATTTTCGGTGATTATGAAAATATTCGTCGTTAATTATTTTTGTAAGCGATATTTCAACAAGATGAACTGCAAATTACTTATAAACCTGAAAAAAAACACTTAATCTACACTGTAAGATAGCTAACTTCATTGTGCTGGTACTGGAAGTTCGTTACGCCTCTCTCCCGACTACACTAATTACTACTCTACAATGTATGTCTGAATCTGGGGAGCTGAACCATTAGTCTGGCTGAATGATGATCATTCTCCTTGCTTGGTCAGAGTTTTTGCATGTCTAAATAATGGTGAGAGACATTCTTAGAAAATAATGTTGCCAATCTGCGATTCCAATAATATTTTCGGAAACAGAGAGGTGAAAGTTGCGACATCATGTTTGCCGTGATTCTAAATCTACTATTTGTTTTTTGTGCTGAATCAATATTTTGTTTCTTCTCCTACTTGCTTTGGCTACTGTAAAACAAAATTTCAAGGCGTGCCTTGCCTGGAACATTTGACCACACTTTGCCTTTTGTTGTTCGAAGTAGTAGGTCATACCAATTTTATCATCTATGTATTTGATATGCATTTGTCGGTTATCTGACAATGCTATTCTGGCCATCTCCTTTAACTCTTTGCACAGGTGTTCCCAGGATCTTTACAGACAAAGATACTGCTGAGATCTCTCCTCTTGAATTGCAATTTTCCCGCCAGGATGATTGTTTTCTGTTGGATTACCTCAAAAGTTCAAGGATCAACATCAACATCAGACAAGTCTATTAGAGTGTACAAACTATAGGCATTCAAAGTACATTTACAACGCGGTTCTTTGTTCTTTGATAGCTAGTGTAGTGTTTTGAGCAAAGGAGAAAAGATACCAACTATTTAGGATAGTCGACTAAAGGTTGATGGCAAGTATTATCTGTCAATCAATGGAGTGTGCAACTCGCGGTGCTGTATTGAAGTGCAACAGAGAGAAGAAGAAAGAAAAAAGAAAGAGGATAGCACAGCTACTGAGATTCGGCCCGACCGGTTGGTTAAGACATGTGCTTGTGAACGTGTTGTCCAGGCGCACAAAAGCTATCGATATACTACAAGATCTGTGGGTCAGCTCATGAGGATTTCAATTGCACCTCTCGCTGAATCGAACAAGTAATTTAGCGAACTTCGTTAACCTGTTTTGGTTTATGTGACATGTTCTGTGACAATGCATTGCGTTTTCGTCAAAGAAAGTCCATTTTTGCTGCGTGGCCTCACCCACGTTATACAGTCTTGCGCGGCTAGGCTTCGCTTTACATTGTGTTTTTTCATCATTATTACTGACAAATATCCATTCGCCGCAAGCTAAATGGTCGATGGGCGGAGTATGAAAAATGCTTCAGTTTATCATACGTGCTTATTCTTTTCGGCAATCGCTCTATGGGAATCAGGAATCGTAAAAATGTATGAGAAGGGGAGAAAAAAAGGAACATGTGGAGAGTGGGATTTGAACCCACGCCCTTTCGGACCAGAACCTTAATCTGGCGCCTTAGACCAACTCGGCCATCTCCACGTGCTGACGTAATTCGCACAATTTTGTTTTATCAGACCGGAAATCTATCGCTCCAAAAGAACAAAGGAAACGAGAGAGATTGCTTTGCTGGCTTCGGTCGATTGATAGTTTTGCTTGTGCTGTGGATCATCCTACGATTTCTGGGCGAATTGCGTCAGGTTACCAAAGAGGGCTGGAGCTTCTACAGTGTTGGGCTGGTGCGCGTGGCTTCTGTGGACTCCTTCCATTGTCTAACTTGTCGGAATCTTAATCCGATCGTTCAAAAGGGCCCAGACAGACATCGTCCAACATTTTCTTTTCTCTTTTTGTATTGAACCCTCTGCAGGTTTGATCGATTTTTCATTGCACACAAGCGGGGCTTGAAATCAGGGCATGCGTACCTGTACCACCACGGGGGATGCCGGCCGGTTGCTAAGAACGGAAACGGATGGGACATGTCTGTCTTGATCCCAGACCCCGCTTCTGTGAACGAAGTGTCTTTTCAAGTCTAGGTGTCCCAATTACTTTAAACTCCCGATCCATCTCCATCCACTATGACAAGGACGAGGGTTAATGCCCATTTCGCCGTACGGTGTCCCGTTCGTTCCGGCCTCCAGTTCACGCCAATGCGATTTGCTTGCCGGAGTCCGTGACCGAATAAAACGATAGCTCAGGTAGTCCTAGCATGGGAATAGAACACTGTCACAATAATTCGTGCATCCATCTCCCCTTGTCCCATCAATTCCAGATTATTTTTCAACAATGGTGGGGACCCCGACTTGGGGTGAGCAGGCTTTCCACGTAAAGTCGATAACTGGAGAGCTCGACCGGTGGGAACTAGTTAGGTTCTGAATTCTAGGGCATGCGCCGTAAGTTTTAACATCTAAAAATTAGAGAATCGGTTCACATGGGTAGATTTCCGGTGGAACCTTGAACAACTTTTTTTTATGTGACTTCGTGAGATCACGCGATTTTTCATGGCATTCAATGATGAATGTATAATCTACAATCATTAGTTTGATCTTTCATTTCTCACGATATCTATAACTGATATTTTTACTTTGTTAATATTTTATGTTTTTTGTGTCTAAACATGACTTTTTCTCAGCAAATACTAGCAGCAAATGATGGTCGTTATCGGTGCTAATTAACTGCAATCATTCAATTAATAATATAATCGGGACCTAGGTAAATCTTGAAACTCGTTATATGGGCAGATTTCAAGTTTCAGGATATGCACAGTAAGTTTCAAATTTAAAAAATTGAAGATTCAGTTCCACAGATATAATTTCAGGTAGATAGAGCCTACGTCAATCTCGAAATCATTCATTCGAGAGGACTCACGAAACGAAGTAGGTGAGGTTTTTATAATGGGTCATGTCGCTCGGTTCATCAGCCAACGACCTGGAGCCCTGACCGGGGTGCGGCGTTGTATCTTCTTAATCGAAAATTTCACATCTTTACGGACCCAAAGGACAAGTGTAATTATACTGTTAATCTCCCTGGATTATCTCCTCAGGACATAAATACCACCGACCAAAACAATTATGTTCGGTTGGTGGCCCTAACCTTAACACCCCCCAACCCACCAACCCCCCCCCCCCCCCCCCCCCCCCCCCAAAATCGCGATTTACCCTTTTAAGGAAGCAAAAATCGTCGGGTCGTTGTCACTGTTCACTAATGAACCCGAATCGTGTTCGGTAGGATTCGTTAATCCTTGAACACCAAGGAAAGAAATCGAGATTGCCTTCAAATTAATTGCCTCGGATTCTACTTTTGTTTCCTCCTTAATGCGAGCATGTGCATGCTAATTATACTTTGCGATGGAGGTCCCAAAAAAAAAAAACAGCATAAACAGAAACCATAATCATGTGTCCCGAAAATCACACAGTAATGTTGGATGCGATAATTATGATTAAGACAAAGATCTCACTCAATACTTGTTCGAAAATCCAGCATGTCCTGAATGATTGCTCGCAATGAATTCAAGAGAAAACAGATACGGATAGCTCATGCTTTGTTCACCATTTTGGAAGGCCTTATAATCATTGGCTTAACGAGCGCTTCAAGACTTCGATTGCTTGCTTACCACGGGGTGTAGCGATGAAATATGACGGATAGCAATAAATTTGTGGGTCATTCTGGTAAATTATCGTTTGCGAGTTTATCATGTGACCCCGGCATCAATCGATTCTGAAGAGTTTATCGCCAATTTCGACCATCCTATTAACTGAAAAATGAATGACTTATCGGTCTCGAATTTCACCATCATACATAGTATGACCACGCACGTTGAAAATGTAAGCGTCGCCTAATTGTTCGTACATACAAAATAATGTTGATCGACAAATCTGAAACCAAGTGCAAATGAGTAATCCAATTGTAGATGAATGATTCAAGTCCAACGAATTCACGTTTTATCCTTAAGATTAATTTGTCCCCTCAACGGGTACCCAAGGTTATTAGATAATTGACTTCCAGGATAAAACAGATTGCCATTGCCTCTAAAGTGGTACTTCTTTAGAGGAAACTTTCGAACGCAACTCGGTAGAATAATCACACAAATAATAAAGATGAAGAATGAATGGTAAAAAATTGACAATAGTTGAAATACGATGGTCACTATTTGTATTTATAAGCAACGAAACTTGTAATAATGAAGAGTCACGAACCCGAATAGATATCTATCAAAAGAATAGAGAGTCACGAGTTCAAACGTACATTTTCCAAAAAAAACATGAAGAGTCACTACATCGAACAAACAAACATGTTTGTTAAAAAAATTTCCGAACAAACATATCTGTTTGGATAATAAAATGTTCAGAAATTTCCAAATATATACGTTCGAATTGTGTTCTTTCGATTTAAAAAATCTGCAACCGTCTATTACTGGCCTTCCGTGATTTTCGAGATGTTCCCGAATCGTGATTTTCGGAAAGTTCTCGAATCATATTTATCTTACCGAATCTCCTCACTTTCCAAATATCAAGTCTAGTATTCTTGCGATTTTCGGCACGTTGCAGTTAACTTACTAAACTTTGAGAAGTGGTTCGTCATTACCGAATTTGGGACATAGTGTCATTGATGCTCGCTCGGTATTTGTGCTCGTTACTCTCCATTCCTCATTTCTCATTCAACTTTTTATGGAAATTTAAAACCAAATTCCCAACATAACATCAAGAAGAATAAGAAGAAAAAAAGTTACAAAACTCCATCATTCTCTATGTTTCTTCTTTTTTCCTACAATTTTTTCAACTTCTCCTCATTTTCCATCCTTAATGATTGCGGGGGTCAACCATCGGCAAGGACTTTAGTCATCGACATCCATGATTCAATTTCACGTAGGGACACAAGATATAAACACGGCCTTGTGAGCTTGCCTTTTCGAAGAGCACTAAATCTATAGCTGGATTCCGTCATTATAATGAGGGAAAATCATTAAAAAAATATTAAATTTATTGTAACTGTGACACTTCAATCATAACATCCCCTTTATTTTTTGTTGCTTATGCAATCCTAATTTGCATTTGTCTCGATGTAGTTCATCCGTCCAATTTTAATTGATCAGTGCGGATGTGGCCAGTGCTGCTGACGTGAATTTTTTCTAATATTTTTTTGAACCATTAGAGTTTTTTTTTTTTTGGGTGTTGGGGAGGGGGAACTAAAGAAAAGGAAAAAAAAAAATTGATGCGTTAGCGTTAACGTCAGCCGTCAGCAGCACCACGTTATCGTCGACCGATCAAAATTTTAGCCAGACAGATTAAATTGGTACAAATACAAAAGGCATAAGACTGAAGTGACGCGATTTGTGATTTTTTTTTTTTTTGATAATTTTTTTTCTGATATAATGACTAAACCAGCTTCTCCTCTTCCCCTTCCCCCCAAACCCAAAACCTCCCATAAGAAGTACGCTAATTCTGTCGGATCCTTAACCAGTAAACAAGTCAGACCCCCCAATGGGTCGTCGTCGTCATCATCATCATCTCATCGGTTCCTCATTATCACCGCTTTCAACAATCCACGCCCCCCCACCTTTTCGATCATATGTTCACATGCTCGTAGGGTGATTGCGCCCTGAGATTGGGGGCTTCCCAAAAGGGAGTGGGGACCCAAGAAAAAAAAAACATCAAAATATTTCCTTCCGAATGTTTTGAATTCTCCCACACTAATTAATGGCCATGCACGAGAGGAAGAGTGGATCGGAAGCAACGCCCCCAAAAGGGAGAGGAGGGAGAGGAAAATCCAAGTTCGCAACTGGTTTTTGGGGGGGAACACTTTCATGGCTCAGGACGACATCACCATGACCTAATCATTATCCCCAAACACTACCGTCTTCAACCTTGAGAGGAGACATCTTCTTGATTGCCCTTCACCAGATCCTTTTGTTTTGTACCATATGACCTTTTACTAGGACCGTCTACGTACGTACGCACCTCGGTGGTTGATTAGTACCCATTACATAGCGACCGTCGCCCCCGGTTCGACTTGCGGTGGATAGGCCATGATGACACATCCGGCATTTGTTCTCATGAATGTTGTCGTCCCGCAAATCATTGGAATTTCTCAATCATTTGTTGGTTCTTACTGGGTTATTGAGATTATCAACCGATACTTGTTGCGACCTCGCGATCGCTTCATCCCATTCAAGCACGCTGAACTATTCCTACTAGAGCATACGACTCGATCGTCCTAGAGGTTGTCATCCCCGAAGGAATGGACAATGTTTAAGGGAACTCAAAAATTTTGTTTATACACTTGTCCTGCCAGGTTTTGCCAGAAGGTTAGACTGAATCAACGGCTAGAAAACCCACATGGGCCCATTCTATTTCATTGGGCTCCATCACTGGCCCAGATAGATTTTTCCCTTTGTTTCTGCGAATTGACTGATTGATGCTCCAT
The DNA here is from genome assembly GCA_028455895.1 of Rhodomyrtus tomentosa. Classification (NCBI taxonomy): domain Eukaryota; kingdom Viridiplantae; phylum Streptophyta; class Magnoliopsida; order Myrtales; family Myrtaceae; genus Rhodomyrtus; species Rhodomyrtus tomentosa. Next base: position 45,367,304 of record JAPCWY010000005.1, read on the forward strand.
GAAATTTCACTTTCGAGGGAAAAATAGGAAAAGAAATGGTCATTATCGCCTAACTCGTGATTCGTGAATGACGACGGATCATACGGCTTGTCGCTGGCATGAATTCAAAGACTGACACTTCTCAACTTGAGCGTGACACGTCCAGTTTTTCAGTCCTTGGGTTTCTGTACGCATGACAAACGTGTTAAATTAGAAGTTCCAAAACGAACGGGAAGCAATGTCATGTCATGGCATTTAATTTCCCATATAATTTTATTCAGAAGTGGCCGATACCAGTTATGAATCGCACCCATCACGCATGCTTAACGAAATATTAACGTGGACAACAGCCCGTCGGCATATGTAACCCGCGGATTACGAAGACTTGTCAGAGAATAACAATGGTACCTCGAAGTTACTCTGAGCGTTTCCGATTCACTTACGCTACCCCTCCGCGGATGCAACGGGTGTCGCCCCGGTGATCTGACGCGGGTCCCACTTCAATGCCTGTTTTCCCGAGCCCTAATTAAATTAGCTCTTTAAAAATTAAGGAAGAAGAAATGGAGCTCTTCGTAGGTAATATGTCCGCATGGCCGTTGGGAAGATTGTGTCAGTACTTTGCTTCTTGGCCAATGTGTACATTTAACGTACGATCGTGGGTTGTCCCAAATTCATATATGTTATCTCCAAATACTCGTGATGTCAAACACTATACATTATTGATTATGCCAATCCAACTGCTCTTTTTTCTAAATGGTGTTCTAACTTCTTCCTTTTTCCCTTTTAATTAATGAAGGATAGCTACTATTAACATTGGAGAGAAACATATCCATAAAAAAAAATGGGGGAAAAAAAAAAGAATTGAAAAAGTCAAGGCTTAATTGGCCTTTAAAAAAGAAGAAAGTCAAAAGGGAAAACACAGAGAGAAGAAATCAGCCAGGCAAAAAAGCATACGCCATGATTTTGGCAGCTGACTTGGATTGAATATGTACATGATTCCCTTTGCAATCTCTAACTTCAATCATGACAAGTGTGTGTATTGTATATATGTAAGTAAATAAATAGATAAATATGTATACTCCCTACGAAGAAAGAGCAGAGTTAAGACTAAGTGGGTATCAATGGAAACCCTAATTCAATATTCGAAGACTTTGGTTTCTTCCACCTAAAACCATCCATCCCCTAATTATTCTTCTCAATCATACCACCCCCCTTCTCCTCCCCTTCTACTTATTCTCTTCTTGTACATTTATGTGTCGACAAACTTCGTTTTCGGCGATTATTATAAGCTCTCTTGTCTATTCATCGCAGCAGAAAAATATAATAATGGCTCCTGTCTCAACAGATAGAATATGTAGGTTGACATAATTATTGATTGGTATGTGCAAGCTTTCTTTAAGAGTTAAGCTACAGCCGTACCAAAATAACGGGAAAAGGTTTCAAATAACCATAAACCTATTGCATTAGTGTCAGTTCGGTGCTAAATCTTTCAATCGTGCTAGTTTAGTCCTAAATATTTTGTATTTGTACCAATTGAATCCATCTGGCCAATTTTGATCGGAAATTACTAATGTTGATGTTGGTCATCCTACCTAGCGTGATCGGCGTTGACGTAAATATTTTTTCATAATTTTTTTAGAAATATTAATTTTCAATTATTTTATCCTTCAATTTTGGCCATGAGGGCTGCCTTGTCTACGGGCTAGGTCCTCGTCGGCCCCGCCAGCTCTGTGCTAGGGTCGCCGGCCAAAAAATGAAAGAAAGACAAAAACAATTTAAAAAATAACTAAATTTTTAATTTAAAAAATATTAAAAGATGTCCACATGAACGTCCATCACGCTACACAAAAACGGCCGGCATCTACGTCACATATTTTCTGCCAAAATTGGCCAAACAGGCTCAATTGACGCAAATGCAAAAAGATGAGGACTAAATTGACAGAATTAAAAGATTTAGAACTAAATTTGCACAAATGCAATAGGTTTATGACTTTTATGATACTTTCCCCCGAAATAATCGAGCTCTTGAAAAATGACTGAAAAATGCCGCGGCGGCTATTTTAATCGATCGAGATTAGACGCCGACCAATCAATCGGGCGACTGTTTTTAATAGCCGAATGAGATGTTACATTAGAGTAATCTTCTTCTTCTTTTTTCCATTGCTAGACCACCTAATCCATCAGTCTCAACTTCTCCTTGTGAAATGTCGCGATGTCGGCCTTTCAGCCGGCTAAGCGTGATTTTACAAACAGTTCCCGTCGCCATCTTTCCTTCTCCGGCGGCTAATTAGTGACATTATTCCTTTTCATTATTGTCGTTTGCTATTAAAGTTCATTATCCGTGATTCACTGACGATTTGGGATTTTAATTATCTTTTTTTCTTACATCTCCAAGGGAAAAAACAAAGGGGGGAAGAAAAATATTTAGTCCGAGGGTCAACGTAAAGAAACATGGGAACTGCCGAGGAGTGGGGCGAAGTTAGATGAGATGGAGCTCTCAAACCCCTCCATGACGTAGTTTGGAGTTCTCTTGCATGAGATCGAGCGGCAGCAACGGCAACACGAGGCATGCTTTGCTTGCGCTTTTTCTATATATTTTTCATTCTTTTTTCGCCCTATTTTTCGTTAAATTATATGTTGATTTGATTATATATGTGTTCTTTTTGACATTTATTGTACTTCTCTCTCTCTCTCTCTCTCTCTCTCTCTCTCTCTCTCTCTCTCTCTCTCTCTCTCTCTCTGTCTCTCTCTCCCTTAGGTTTAGGTTTGGAAAGGTTTCGCTTTCTGCTCTTGTTGTTTATCTTGGACGGCGTGACATTTGATCATGATGTTCGATGGAGAATTCTGCGGATGGACTTACGCCAGATCTTCGAATCATTGTCCGGTGATTGTGAAAAATTTGGAAACTTGGACGGCACATCGGCTAAGTGAGAAGGTATAAAGAAATAGGAGAGCCCGAAAGGTCAAGCCACATGTTCAAATCAGCTATCATACGTATGCATTTATCCCGATAAGAATTGGCCACTAATTAGACTTATTAGGTCGAGTTTTAGTTAGCCTTACAAGTTTATTAGGTTGGATGAAATCACCCGGTCAAAATTCAATACTCGTGATCGGAAAATGAACAGCTCGTAATCAATGATAACCCGAAAGTTCATGTTAATATGACTCCATGATTCTATGTTGCTTGGCGAATCGATAAGAGTTTGAGTTGGAAAAATTTTAAAAGATTCAGGGTCATTCAATATTGTCTATGATTAGGAATGTCGATCTCGGACTTGCATGTTAGGGTAAAGGACTCAATTCCGAGAGTGTCTTTATCGAAACTCTCGGAGAGGCAAATCTAGCAAAAATCTTGTTTTGTTAGTCTTATATGGGAAACAACATTCGAGTCTCATCTAAGTCATTAGCTTGTGTAAATGACCTAGATGAAATGACTAGGATGAGAAAAAATATATAAACAATGTTCTAAACAGGTCGCGTTGATGTCAATTCAATTACAAATATTTCAATTTGGTTAATTTAGTCCTAAGTATTTTCACATTAATATCAATTAAGTCTATGTGGCCAATTCAGGCCGAAATTATTGATGTGAACGCAATTTCTCCTACGTGGCACAGCTGGTGCTAAGGCTGTCATTTTTATTTATTTTGAGTATATTTTTTCTTTTTTCTTTTTCATTTCTTTTTGCCATTGGTTAACAACAATGACTGATGAGGATTGGCCTAGCCTCAACGGGAATCTCACTGTCTCGACCAATATCCACGGCAACACAGGTTATTCTGTGTAAAATCGCCGACATCCATCTATGTCAACAACTTTCGGCCTACATTGATCGAATAAACTCAATTGGTACCAATACAAAAGCTTTGCCACTATTTTGAAACTTTTCCTGATCTTCAGAACAAGCAACTAAGCCAATGCTGAAGGGTCGATTTGTAATACTTTACTATATTTTGTACTCGCATTTCATTTTGAAGGACAATTGAAAAGTGAGATCTACCTTAGAAATCAAATTACATGTGCATATCCCCATAACCACCACGAGAGGGCGTTATGGAGGGCTATTCCTTAATTGGATTACAAGGAAAAATACCCAACAATCGATGAACAAGAAGGACAAAGGGGCCAAGGCAAAGCTGGCAGCATGTAACTTAGGAAATGGTTAGCTTCACTTACCATGCACGTAAAGAGCTTTGTGTCTCGACATTGGGAGGCATCAAGCAATCTATTTTACCTGTTCACGATGGTCTCTCACGTTGTAACAATCGCCTTCCTCTTCGGAAACACTGACGTTCAATCGAAACTAATGTATCCCCTTCTGTTTACGTTGCTCGCCCCTAAAGTTACGCCTCATTTAGTGAGGTGACTGGCTAATGATAGAGCAAGAGAGATATCTTGAACTTTGGAGCTTCTAGGGTTTTCCTCGAGGAGGCCGAGCAATTATTGTGTAGTAAGTAACAATAGCCCATATTCGTACAGATAAATTAGAAGCTCTTTTGAATTTTTTTTTCCCCTTAATCTTTAAGAAATTAAATAAATATTTGGACGAGCAAAATATTTTCTTGTGATGGCGACAACGACTATGAAGGCGCTTGCTAGTCATACTAAATAGAGGCAAATTGGATACTTGATTTAATACTGATGCTCCGTGATAGTGCACCGGTACTTGCATCGTCGATGACGGTCCGACGTCGTCTCATTTTCCATTGATCTAATTAAAACCACATGTCCATTCCAGCGATAGGCTTTAAAGTCGCAAAGTTACACACGGTTAGAGACCTTTCAAGATTTCCCCGTAAGTATACTTAAGGATCATTACGTTCGGCTTGATCCGACCCATGAGTGGGGTTTAATTTCTCATACGGCTTTCCCCGGCGCTCCAAGTTCCAAGTTCTTTTATTACTCGAAATACCTCGAGAAAAGAAAAGAAAAGAATTTGCAAATGACATGCATATGTGGCTCCTCTATGGAAAATGGTGGTGTCACATAGTGTTCAATTAGCCTATTGTTATTCCATTTCTATAAAGATGAGGATGAAGAATACGAACTATCCAACCATGGGTAATTCAGTTGGTTAGGGCGCACTTGAAATTGTGTTGTTAAGCGCACTGGTCCAAAGTTCAATTCCTCAATTAAGTACATGTGATTTAAATGGGGGTTATGACGGTGGATTATTGTGCTAGTCTCTTCCAAGAAATATCTAGGTACGCGCAAGGTAGTCTAGACACCTCGATTATCATATATATATATATATATAAAGGGAAGATGACCTGAAATCACGGCCCAATGTGGCCATACCATCACCGCCCAGCTTTAATCATATCTCCCTTTGACCAAAGCCTTGACTTATGTTTCCAAGTGGGCAGAAGCATAGCTTTTTCAAATCGATGATCTCGATTGAATTGACCAAAAGAAAGAAAAAAAGATTTCAAAGGCTGTATTTTTATTTATTTTTTGTGTATGCACAACCTTCTGACCGCTGGCCAAGCCAAGATCGAATAAATAATGGAGGGGAGGATCGTGCAGTGAGCAGAGAATGTTACGATGTCTTAAGAATCACTCCAAGATTTGGGGATTCCTTTTGGGTCAGCGCGTGCTCAATTTCGACCCTCGCTTGGATTCTCTTCTTCGGGGCGATCGAGAAAAGACGGAATTGGGCAAGTGCGTCAAGCAACATCCCCTTGCTTGTCACATTTAATGGTTCGTTACGCTAAATTCTCCCATCCCCATTAAATTTCTAATGCTTTCTTATTAATTATATATGCGAATCGGAACGAGAGAGTTGCACGCTACGCTACCTAGCTACCACGTGACGCTCGCATGTGATGGCACGGTCTAGTTCTGAAGCTTTTGGACGTGCGGTCGAGTAGATAGACAATCTGAATTAATTTGTGCGCTCGTGTGTGGAAAGTAAGAATTACTACTCCATTCGATTGTATACGTATGTGAAAACTGCAAAAGAGGTAGCGAATGGCCAAACTTTAAATATTTTTCACCCAGGCATATTTGATTTTTGGACGATCTGGGAACCGAAAATGTGCATGTTGAAGCCCTTGCAAGGGAAAAATTTTTAGAGCATGGTCATTGATTATTTCCATTCCATCTAACATATAGGGATTGAATGAAGTCTCACGTCCGTTGTAAATGTCTGAGACGTGCAATTATGTTTAAAATGGATATTATTCCAAACACCAGAGATATTAAAAATGAAATTCAGAGATTATCCTAATAGAGAGACACGTAAGCAAGATTTTAATAGCTTTAGTTTAGCTAGTAAAATTAGTTTCATCCAATTGCTGCAATTATATGCTCCTAACCAGGATTTGTTTGCCTAAAATTCTCTTGAATCGACTATGTCTAATGTAAATCCCGAATAAGTGTATATTTCGACTTTTCGCATGTCCATTCGGACAAGAAATTGTACGTGACTCGGTTCCCATCGGGACCAAGAAACGAAGCACCGTCAAGGTGATTAGCCTTGGTGGTAAAGGGGCATCCTATTTTTCACGAGGTCACCGGTTACGAGTTTAATGTATATCCCGAACACATAGATATTTCAACTCGTGTGGCATCGCCTAGCTGCGGCGCATCTCGCGTAGAGAGACTTCATGGCTGCTAGAATCTTTGTGGGGTTTGCAGCGACAGGCTCGTCAACGTCGAACCTTCAGATCGCAAGAGATGCGACACCCTGTAATAACGCTTGGAGGGAGTCACGAAACGAAAAAAAAAGAAAAAAAGAACCACGAAACGAAGGTCTCGGACGTTCGAGCAAAAGCTTATCCGATGTCATGGTTAAAGAAAATAGTTTGGAGTTACGTCGAGTCATATTTACTTGACTGGCCTAGTGTTAGGTTGCACGAAGTCACAAATCTGATAAAGAGCAGTTATAGTTACTCCGCATTCTTTCCTCAGTCATTCATAGTTTCTTCCCGACCGAGCTCCAAAGCTTCATGAACCCGTAGTTGTTTGACCTACACACGAAGAAGCATCATCGGACGAAGAACAAAGAAAAAGCAAGACCACCTAATACAAACAGATAAGAAAAAAAGAAGGGAAAAAAAGAAAAAGAGAGAGAGATGCCCGAGGAATTCACTCGGGCTGCCCTCATCTTCCCAAAGCTTCCGTCGTCAGACTAAGCTTATCCATGGCGGACCAGAGTAAGAACGGGAAGAAGAAGACAGCAGTGGTTGGGAGGGTGGCATGTCGTTTCGGTGTCATTGACGTCCACGGTGGTTAAGGAGGTAAAACTTTCGTTTCAAATAATGAAGGGGTCGGTGTATATATCGCTCGTATGAATTATTATTTAGCTGAGAGTTAGTAACCGACTGTGTGAACTTTTTTCCAAAATACTATACACCACATGACCTGTTTGATCATATGCTTCGCACGTAGTTTACGTCAGGTTCTTGTCCTGAAGTCTCTTAGTAAACGGCTCGGGTCGTCGGACTTATTCGCTTTCCGGATGAGCAGAAAAAAAAAATCAAACATGTTCTAATCATATTGTATCGATGTCAATTGGATCAATTTAATTCTAAACATTTTTGTAATTTTATCAATTCAGTCTATCCGATCAATTTTAACATGAAAATCGCTAACGTAAAAAACAATCGTCTTACGTAGCATTGTCGAAACTGACGCTAACGTGAATATTATTTAATATAATTTTTGTTTATCTTTCACTTTGGCCAATGAGGTTCGCCAGTAACCTTTGTCGTGGCGGGTGCAGGCAGCAAACGCCCAAGCCACCTTCGCCGCATCACACGCAGCTGCAGGCGAGGCGGCCCTTGCCCATCTAGCAAGGCTTGTTGCCCTTGCAGCGAAAGGTGAAGAGGAAAAAAATAAAAAGGAAAAAATAATTTGCAAATATTAAAAAAAAACAAAAATGTTTACATCAATGCCGGCCGCACGCCGGCCGCTCCATGTAGAACGGTCGGCATCTACGTCGGCAATTTTCGGTCTATATTAGCGGAATGGACTAAATTAGTATAAATGTAAAAGGTTTATGAATAAATTTGTCCAATTAAAAGATTTTATATTGAACCGGTACCAATGCATCGATTATTGTAATATTTTTCCGAGAGAAAAAAATTGAAGGACTCCGGACCGTTTTCATCTTACTGATCTTCTTCTCTTCTCAAGAGGGACCAAGCTATCTCGAGCTTTCCGCGCTAAACTCTTAGGCTGCACATGGATCGCAGCCAGGGAAATTATTTCTATTCCAAAATTGTTTCAAAAGTGTTCTGCGGAACAATTTTGTGCCGAGAAACACTTTTCAAAAAAAAAAAAACTTGTTTCTGGATTTTGGAACAATTTTGGAATAACCATCCATTGCCACCGACGAGGCCACCACCCGTTGACCGCCGCCCACCGCCGGTTGCAGCCTCTGCCCGCTGCAGGCCACCGGACGCCAGCAGCAAAAAAAAGTGTTTTTTTTTTACTTACCAAACATTTTTTTGGTCCCAAAAAATATAGCTAGGAACAAAAACACAAAAAAAAAATGTTTCTGTTTAAAAAATGCTCCCTGAAGCAAAAACACTACCATACGCAATCTTAGCCTCACAGGTCAGGAACATTAACGTCGCGTTATTACTACATCTTTTGCTTCAAAGAAACTCACATGCAACAATGGTGAAGTACATATATGTTCTTGAGAACTCCAGTGAAAATAAATAATTTAGAAAACCTTAATAAATTAGGGGCGACAAAGAGTCTTCCCTTGTTACTGTTAGAGTGTGATTCATACTCTCAATCGACAGAAAAGCACGGGAGTCTTTTCTTATTACTGCTATGTAATATCCTTTTTTCATATAATTGAGGTATGTAACAAAAAATGCGAATTGCTAATTATAGTGAAGTCATCTCCCGAATATAATCCTAGTTTAAGGGTGAATCATAAAAAATCTTGAATCGATTTCTTTTGTGATTGTATATGGAAATTATAACAGTTACAATCTTGTAGAGACCTTGATAAACCAAGTTTTATAGCTGGTTGCGAATGATTGCTATCATGTGTTCAAATTCTAGAAAATAGTTCATCAAGTTCGCAGAGAACCAATTATTCGAAACATATTTTCTCAAAAACGATTGCTTGCATCGCCTGTAAAATGAACGAAAGAAAAAATATATAAATTATCATCGATAATGAATAAATTTTTCATTGACTAACTATATTGAGTAATATAGGGGATCATTTTGAGAAGTGTGTTTTGTGAAATATTTATTTTTTGCGGAACAAAAGGAATCCAAATATTATTATTTATTTTTTTGGTCAAATGAAAAATATATTGCTATTTAAGAAGTGTATACAATTTGGAGGATTTTTTTTTTTCATCCCAAAGGAAGTTTGCTTAGAGCAGCATGATCTTATTGTGATGGATGAAAGCATTTTTGCGTGAATGTCGTGTAGAAATTTCAAGATCAATGTCTACTCTCTCTCTCTCTCTCTCTCTTCGATTTCTATTTCTGGTAAGTTCTTCCGCCAACTTATCAAAGTCACCATCAAATTTATTGATTGGTTCATCTCAATGTACATGGATCCCAAAGCCCTTATTTCGAGCAGTAGAAGCGAGATTTGTGCTCCACCCACTCCACATCTTCAAATCTTATCTCTTCCCAACAATTCTCCCCAAATTTCTGCTTACTTTCACGCCAATAAGAATCGTTTGCTTGGATTTTTCCATTGTTTGTTTATTCCTTATCCCAAAATCCTATTTCAATCTGATCCAAAAAGATTTTGAATTCAAAATATAGAATTTGGACTTTTTTTTTTAGTTAGTCAAATTATGTTAACTAACATATATAGAATAATATGGTGTATATATAATATGTCCTTTTCTCGTTCCTTGTAAGAGTGACACAGGCACTTGATTTGAGTTATTTCTTTATTTCCCGTGAATCGTATGTTTGTAACAATAGAGACATAATTTTCTCAATTCCAATCCACTAGGTGTATTGTGTCGGTTCTTTTGAGTAATATATCTAGAAATACCCCTTGATTTCTTGTTAATACCACTTCGAACAATAATGTACACACATATATATATAGGGAAAATTAGAGCAAATATCTTTGAAGTAAAAATAAAATAAAACCACAGCCTGTCTTATTTAACTACCGCTAATATGAGAAGGATTAGTGAGACAATTAAAAATTACGATCCCCAAGTTAACGATGGATAGAATCGATTCTGAAAATACTTTTAAACACGCTACGATGAGACAAAAGTTGCAATCAAGCCCTAAGCACACTATGTTCTCGAACCATAAGGATTATCGATGTGAACAAATATTGATGACGTTTTTTAACTCGATTATGCGCATGCAAATTGCTCTTTCTCATCGTCTTTTTTGCTTCTTTAGGTTGAAAAATTCCTCTTATTCAGAGCTAATTTTGCCACGCTTTTTGCTTCTTCCATTATCTGTGATATGGATAACGTTAATCTCCCCCAACTTACTTCCCCTCCAGAAAAACCTCGAACTTCAAGGATAGAAATCCCAGTGGCGCCACACGGTTGCCGCCGGGAATCATACAGAGAAAAGGTGGAGAGAGAGAGAGAGGGAGACAGAGAGCAGTGCCGGGAAAGTGATGGCTACTCAGCGCAAACCACACTCCACAAGTCCCGTCACTCGCTGTGTGGGAAGCATAATGACCGAGAGAGAGAGAGAGACTTATCGTACGATGACTGGGTGAAAAGTTGGTAGAGCTTTCTGGTTAAATTTCGAAAGGAAGCTCACTTACCATGCACGTAAAGGCAAAGTCGAGCTTGTCGCTGGACTAGGAGGCAAAAAGCAATCTCCTTCTCTCTCTATCAATCTCGCTTGCACGACGAGCTGTGAAATATTTATCTTTTTTTTTTCCCCCACGGGAATTAGCTGGATTGCCAAGAAACCAAACCAACCCCACGCTATCATTGCCTACTGTTTAACTCTTCCGTGCCCCCTTTTCGTGCTGTAAAAATTTTCCCGAGAATTTCATCGTATTAATGGAAACCCCACGAGAAGTGTCAGACGAGAAAAACATGAGCCGAGCAGTCGCAGACAAAAGCCAAGAAAACCAGGGAAAAAAAAAAACCACAGGCGAAAGGCCAAAAAGAAAGAGAAAGGGTTGTCCTTTTCTAGCAGTTTGCAGTCACAGGCAATGAGAGATAGAGAGAGAGAGAGAGAGATGGGACGTGTTTTGCGTGTGGGTCGGAACGGTGGCTTCAATGTTCGCAGCGATGTTAAAGAAGACGAAGAAGAGGGAAGACCGGTCAAAGCTGACAAATTTTCTTTACTCCTCCTTGAAGAGCAGCCAATCACATGCGATTGACGGTCCTCAAAGGAAATGATACAAACCATCGTTTCACCCTGCTTTTATTTACTTTTCTAGTTACTCCGTGTATATTTTAGTGAGAACCGTAAGCGTAGACATTAGGCTCATATGGTGAAATATTTAATGTACGTGCCCAAAAAAGTTATGAAGGAATTCGAAAAATAGGTTCGTTATTCGGTTTGGTGCAACTTTGACAATCGGTCGTTCTTAAGATTACAATCAGATTAAAAGCCAAGCATCAGTAATTTCTTAACATCTAACATTCGACGATGAATCGTGCACAATGGCGACGCAACTCTTTTCAGTAAAGATTCATAAAAACGAGAGACTATTGAAAGAATTGTGTAATGAGCACCGTATCGGTTTGAACTATCGAAGTAACTCATCCATGACGAATATACTTTATTATAAATATAATTCAAGTGTTGAAATGTAGATTTAAAATAAGGTTAATATCACGAAAAATCTCAAACTGATACACGTGTGACAAATTTTTCCTAAATTATTTTTTGACCACAAAAAACTCCAAACTGATACACTTGTGATAAATTTACTCAAATCGGTACACCTGTGATAAATTTACTTATGTTGATTTTTATTAAATTTAACTGTTAAACTGCTGGATTAGATATCACGTGACAGTTCATGAATGTGGCAATTTAAGGTTTTTATCCTCTATTTGTCACAGGTGTGTCATTTAAGATCTTTCGTGACATTAATTGAATTTAACGAAGTGTAAATTTGTAACGAGCATACAAGTTTATGATTTTTCGTGGTAAAAAAATAATTTATGATAAATTTAGTACATATGTATTAGTTAAGGATTTTTTATGGTAAAAAAAAGTTAGAATTAAATTTGTTATAATTATACTAGTTTGGGATTTTTCTTGGTAAAAAATTAATTTGGGGTAAATTTATCGCAGGTTTATGAGTTTAGAGTTTTTCGTGGTATTAAATATTAAAATATTCCTCTAAATTTTTTAATAAAATTTTGAATTATTGACATACGTTTTCGCCTTTGTATGAATGCAAACGAGTAATGCGTCCCCTCCGGCCTGCTATTATTAGTGCTAGCGATCTCTGAAAAGGACAAGGGTGTCCTCGTCATTTCGCGTCCTCCATGCCATTGTTTGGTGAATATTAGCAAGTTGGATCCGAAAGATTGAGCAGGAAGTCAGGGCAAACGATGGGAGCCGACCAACGCAACCCTCGAACCGGTTGACCAAAATCTGACTGCTGTACCATGAAGTAAGATACGTCCCTGCACCTCCCCGTCTTCGTCCCCCGCCCCCAAATTATCTTATTAAATTCCTAATCACGCTTTTCGAAAAAAATCGGGTTAACTTAAAATGTGCATAACAATATCATAAATCGAATAAACTACGCGCAAGTCTCGACCAAAGAGCAATAAAATTAGTAACTCAAAAAAAAAAATGAGAGCTTTCGTGACTACAAAGCTTATTTTTGTGACAATATGACTTGGGCGATACTCAAGTGGAAGTGGCGCCATCACGTGCGCATGCTTGAACAACCCCCCCAGCACCAGTTACGAGGTACGTGGTTTTGTTTACTAATGCTCATTTGGCAAATGCGTTAAGCAACATCCTCTGCAGAAAATCTCTTCTAATTCTCTGTCGCCTTTAATAAAGCGGTCTTAGGTTTATTATTTAGTGAGATACGTGTGAGATTGCTTTTGAGTCGGTTAACTTGGTTCGAGCCGTGCTGTTGTTGTTCTCGTTGTTTTTTTTTCTTTTTTTTTCTTTTTACGGCTTTCGATCTCATCCCCGACGTAAGGAATGAGGGATGTTGATTGATGTTTCTCTACGTTAGGGACGAGGTTTGGCCCATTTACAAGCTAAACACAACTCCATTTTTTACGGCGACCATATCCTAATTTTACTAATGACTAGCTCCAATTATTGCGTTGCGCCTGAGTGCCGGATCACACGAGCTTTAGATGTACTACAATGTGACGTGAGGGCGAAAACCCATCTCGCAATCCGTCGGTGCTTGAACGACTTCTCGAGAAAGCGAGTAATCGCAAGCATTTTTCCAGAGGCGTTCAATCATTATATTTATAGCAAGTCTCGTAGGGTCGAGATGGAAAAATTGCTTGATCTAGAGTTTTAGTTAACCACGAATGAGTTATCTGTAGTGTCGGGATAAAAAACACAAATGATATCTAGACCTTGTCTAAAGTGCAATGTGATTTTTGAACTTTAACTCAACGGTCAATGTTGTTCTTGAATTTTTAATCCGTTAAATATTGTTCATGGAATTTTGATGAATGTTCAATTTATTTCTTGGATTGTACGAATATGTTCATTGATTTTCTAGACTTGGGTTAATTGAATGATTAAATTGAACATGTATCCAAAATTCAAAGACTAAACCAAACATGTACCGAACGTTCATGGATCATGTTGGACAAATTTAAAGTATAGAAATAGCATCGCATATCAAATCAAAATTCATAAATAATTTAAATTCGATTCCCTTTTTCCTTTTTTCCCACTTTGGCTCGCGTAAGAAAATCAATAAAGAAAACGGGGAAGGAGTACGGTTTTGGCAAAACCCTATCGTCAGGCAAGGAATGCCCACCGCATGTAGCCAAACGCGAGACGAGCGAGTCACGCGGTGGCTGTCGAGTCGGTTGGGTCGGGGACCGGGTCCCCAACGGAGCCAACCCAGCGAGTCCGACATCCTCTCCCCTCGCTTACGCAATCTTCTCTCTCTTCTGTCTCGCGTGGCATGTGAACAGATACGCCAACGCTTCCGATCACAGGGGCCAGAAGACGCGCCACGTGTCAGGCCGGATGAAAAGCCGTGCTCCGCTTCCCACTTCGCAGAGAGGGGGAGCAACTCACCTTGTCCGTGAACCCCCAACAGAACCGGGCCCCACCACGGTGCTGCGCTCTCCAGATTTAGCAAAACCAACCGTTCATGTGGGCCCCCGCAGAGCACGACAGATTCACGAGTCAAGAAATGCCACGTCAGCGGACACGGGCTGTGAAGTTCCACGTCCCGCACATTTGTATTAAAGTATTACGTGACTTGTTGCCTATGCGGGTCCCGCTAGTTCCATATGGGATTAACACTGGCTGCAACAACCGCCTACGTAAATTATTTCCTTTTGGAGGTTAATTAAACCCACTTCCATTGCTGTTAATACGAGCAGTTGATTAGCTCCGTTCGTTCGGCTGAAAATAATTTATGAAATAAATTTTCAAAAAACAATCTTATGTCGTCCAAAATAATTATTAGTCTATCAACAATAATATACGTAGAAATATTTTCATAAAATGATGAGAATGTTTTTCATTCATCATTTTTTTAAACTATGGAGTGGATGATTTAAAAAAAAATCATTTCTCCCGAAATAAACAAGCTTCTGCGATAAGTATAAGATAAATAGATATTTCTTATGTAACTCGTGTGTCGAGATTTATATATGATGATCATAATGGCCATGACAATGGGAGAGTGGTTATGCTCACTCTTTCGTGACCTGACTGGATTAGTCGCCACCTCCCAATCAGTTCATATCCACCGAAAATTTGTAATTTTTTTTTGGTAAGGAAAAGAGAGATAGAAAGTGGAAAGAAAAAGAGAAACTTTGTAAAGTTTTTTTTTTATAACCAAGATGTTCGGGTCAGCTTGCACGCACCTTAGTTATTTATCGGAGGAGACTAGCACAACAACCCACTACATAATCCCAAATGCGTCTTAACCAACTGAGCTACCCATGGGTGAGGAAAATATGTAAAGTTTGGCTCCATTTATTTTAAAAAAATAAAGAACTTGAAAAATGTTTTTTTGAAAAATAATCACTTGAAATAATTAGCTAATGGTAAATTTTTTTCATTACCAAAGATAGCTTACGTTTAAATATTTTCTTGAATGATGATAACATTTTTTGTTCATTCGTTTTATTAAAAATATCAAATAAATGCCTGAAGTGATTTCATTTTATTCAAATAAGTACCTCTAGTGAATCTCATTTCAAACATAGGCATAAATTCAAAGAAGAGTATGAAATGACCATGTTTTTCTTAAAGGGCATTTTCGCCATTTTTTCTTTGTTCTTTTTCAAAATTTTCTTTGTTTTTTTTTTTGGTGGGACGACACCCACAGGCTGGATAGGTTGTCTTTTTTTAAAAAAAAATCAATAATAAATAATAATAAATTTAAAGATAGATTACCAAAATCCCCTTGAGACTAGTCCCTTTTTTTAGACTCTATGGTTACTTCGGATCATTATTTAAAATAATGTCACTTTAGGTCCTTATTTGAGAAAATAAGAGCGCTTCAAGTCTTTATTTGAAATAATATTTATTTCAGATCCTTATTTGAGAAACAAAAGCATTTGAAAACCCTCATTTAAAATTTTCCCTTCATTTTATAAGCAATACAAGCAACTTTTTTTATCATTCAATCTTCAATAAACAAATACACCCTTTGTCGTGTATGATATTTTTCAAGAAAACTCTTGCCATCTCTTCTAATACAATATTCCTATCTCTTCTCGTTGTTCCCTCTCCTCCCTTCTGTGATAAAATTACAAGGTTCTGTCTCGTGATATTATTGCTGGACATAAGTTTTTTGTGTACTTCAAAAAGACATTTCTACTCGGGCTCGTGGCAAATAATAAATAAATTGTGCATAGTTTTGTGAGAATACTGCCTACTAGTCTAAAATTTCAAAATGTTATACGAACTTCCTATTGGTGTTAAAGTACCGAAGTCTCAAACACTCCCCCTCATGCTAGGTGGGACTTTGCCCTAAGACTACAACACAAAATAAAAAACGAAGAGGCAAAAGCCTGAAAACGTTTGAACTCATGACATTTCGCTCTGATATCATGGAGAATTTTCATTATTAGCCAAGAAAATAACACAAATAGTATGTAAATTTTGCCTTAATGTGTAATATATTGTCTGAATTTTAACGCATTGTTCAATATGTCCCTAAACTTTTGATTTATTCAATGTAGTTCGTTGAGCTTTTTGGGATTAGGATGTTACTTGTTCAAATCCCATAAACTATGTGCAATCGACATCTACATATTGCGAGGCTTGTAGGGTGTTCTAGGGATTTCCACGTGTCGGGCTCCTGCGCTCGTTTCCTCAAATTATCAAGAAAAAACGTCTCTTTTTTTTTTCTAGCTATAAGAAGTCTCGCTTACTTTCAATTTTCTTTTTAAGATTTTAAATTTGATTCTTATTGAAAATCGGAAAACTCGAAAACTTTCATAAACATGTGAAGCCATTCGCTTTAATGAAGGATGTCTTCATGATTTTCTTTTGGAAATTAGGAAAAAATTTTATGTTGGGTTAAAATTTCAAAAAAGCCAACCGAAAGTAATATTGTATGGTCTATTTCAAGAAATTTAAGGATACTGTTGGTGCTGACTGACCTGTTGTGATACAGAATCCTACCCCTTTGCCTTTACATCCTAAGTCGCTGTTCGCTTTATGAGAGTCCACGTGTCAAGCAACGAGAAGCCTAATCTGGACGTGTGTGTGTGTGTTTTAATCCAAGCCTAATGTGGAGTTGGGAAAAACAAAAATCTCCCCAATAACCCTATAAGAGTCCATGCAATTGTAAGCTCTGTGTAAATTTTTTTTTTATCTCAAGTGACTTTATTTACGCAAAGACTATTTATTTTGCAAAAAATAAGTATTTTGTCAAATATATTTATAATAAAATAGCATATGTAGTTATAAAATAATTTCTCAGTGAAAATAATATTTTTTCTGACAAGAAATTGTGTCTAAATATTAGCGTCAATCATTTTTCTTTTTCTTTTTTTGAAATCACTAATTTTACATAAAACAAATAGAGCCAAAATAGATATTGGACACGACGTCAGGCCATCCTCCTCTCCAATTTTGTGGCTCCTCCACTTTTAAGTTTATGGCAAAAGCTCAAAAGAAAATTATTCAAAAAGCCTTAAATTTCTCGTTGATGGCCATTTTATTTCTAAAATCTTAATTTTGGCTAATCTAGTAATAGATATTTTAACGATTTATCAATGTAGTCTTTTCGGCTAATGTTGGCCAACAATCTAAAATCGACAATTTTTAATTTTTTAATTTTCTTTCTATTACCTTTTTTTTTGCCTATTTCTCTTTGCCAATAGACGATAATCGTCGCATGCTTTTGCCAGCCATGGTTTTCCGGGCGATTGACGGAGGGAGATTGATAAAGGATTTTGATAAAATAACAGTGTTTGGGTGATTGCGAAACAACAAAATATTGTAAGCTATAAATTCTTAAAAGAGTGAACCCCATAATAATTCTTAATTTTTTATTTTTTACGACTCATTGTTAGCATAATAGTCATCTAAAAACTGTTATATAATCAATTCATTAAGAAATAAGATGAAGACAAGAAAAGAAAAAAAGGCCGCAAAATTCTTAAAAATTGCAGTAGCAGCAACAATAAAAAAAAAAAACTCTATGTCTTCGATTTCCAGTCAAACTTTTGCCAAAAGTGCTATAATTGCAAGATGACAAACAATTTATGACTAAATTGATCAAATCAAATCAAATTGGACCAAAAAATTTGACCATATTAAAAAATTACCGAATTAGTCACCATATAATATAAACTTGTGAATTTTTTGGAGAAATTTTCCACAAGTTCAACTATAGTTTTTAACTTTACAATTTGGCCTTATTTACCTACGGAATTATTGGTCGACATCGGTTATATATATGTACATAAAAGTCAATATAAAGGACACGAGAGAGAGCGAGAGAGATGTGGCAAAATGGGGACATGAGACGTGGAATTATTGCCAAGCCATCGAACCGAAACCAGACTACGTCCCATCGACGAGACAAGCCCTAAAGCCCCAAATCACCCAAGAGATCTCCTTCCCAAATGAAACGACAACGACCCGAACGAGAACAATCGGTCGGTGTTCGAACGAAGATCGAAGGACGGCAAAACTACGCGACGTAGGAATAAAACAAATCTAAAAAATAAACAAATAAATAAATGCAATCCAAACCGTTACCAAATTTCGAAGGTACAAGATCTTGTAAGTTGCGTAAACTAGATGGATAATGGCACAAACAGTCCTGAAACTTTGATCAGATGTACAACGTGATTGTTAAATTATTAATTTGTTCAATGCAAGCGAAAAGGCGATATGATATTGGTTTGGGATGGTTTTCCACCAATCTTTAAGTTTGCCGATAAAGCTGCTCATAAATTCTAGGAGGATATCACGAGTAATTTGCGATGTCGGGTACTCAGCCAAGCACTACGAAAGTTGTGATATGTAAAATTTTTGATTTGTTCAATATGGTGCTTAAAGTTTTGGCACATATTGAATGTAGTCCGTGAAACACATATGAAATTATTCGACGTGTTCTCTCTATTTACAATCTAAATACCAAATTGAACATTCTTCAAAAGTTCATGAATTACATTGAATAAGTTAATAAGTCATTGGCCACATTGTTTATTAGACCAAAATTTAGAATTCACGTTAAACAAATCCTAAATTCAGGGGACCACGTTGGATACTAAAACGAAAATTTGAAATTATCCGTGTCATTTTCGCTAAACTAAACTTAGTCAACTTCGAGGCATCGTACTGTAGCATCCCCATCAGCAGAACACAACGGCTCGCGTCAAATCAGAGATGAGCTAACGGGGCGCCGGCCAAGACAGGGGAGCGATCCTCTTGGAGTTTTCCTGACATTTGCATGTTATTGGATGACCGATCCTTGGCAAAAATTTGGTGCCCTATCGCCATCGTTTCCCTTAGGGTTCCCTCCTCCTCCTCTAGTTCTTTTCCCCGACAACCGCATTTTGATTTTGAGTTTTCGAGCCGTGCATCGTCAATTATTGAATCGAAAGAGCTGTGTTGTTCTTGGGATTTTTTTTACCATATTTCAAACGAGAAGAAGACTACATCATCGCATTATTATTATTATTTTTATTTTTTTAGGGATAATTATATTAGCCGTCCATGAACTTTGATTCAACATGTAACGTGGTACTTGAACTTTGAACTCGTTCAATGTGATCTCTGGTGGCCCAATATGCATCGCGGTCCTTGAATTTTAAATTTTCATCAATACTGTATCTGAATTTTGGCTCGACGTTAAATAGTCGAAGTGTGCGCAATTTGATTCAAACACCTTGGTTATAAAAAAAAAAATGGGCCGACATGCGATTCCGTCCATAAAATTTTAATTTGCTTGATGTGATATCGAGACATTTTGACTGTGTGAAAATGTTAAATATTGTTTTATTCCTTACATATTCCGCATTCATCACTGTTTAGTATGTAGATTTTATCTTATCAAAAGGGCACTAGATATCCCTGAATATATATATTTTTTTCAATTTGCTCAATCATGCCCCCTGAACTTTTTTTTTGTTATATACAATTAGGTCCTCGATAGTACATAAGTATAAGAAAACGGGAATAAGGAAAACTAAATAGAAAATTAAATGAAGAAAACTGACTCCACTGAATAAAAACATAGTTCAGGTGCCTAATTGGAAAAGTTCCGAGGACTTTGGGTAAAAATTTACCCACGTGTTAAAAAATGGATGTCGCTTCATCACTCCGATAATTTAGTACATTGCAAGTGAAAAACTTCGATTAAAAAAAAAATTTGTGTTGGTCCATCCTCAGAGTAAACGAAAAAACACCGTCCTATATAATCAAAAACTCAGCCGTATTTTGATGCCGTTTGCTTCGATGGAGTAATTAAGTCCTTTCAGTTGACTTATTTCTAGCGAGAACGCCTACAATCGACCACGGGAAACATAAGAATGACATCAACCCTTTTTTTTTTTATACGAACAATTCAAAATGGTACGTCATGACTCATGTGTTCTATGGAGCATGCGCGGGGCTCGTGTTGCCCCCGAGGTCGAAAAGGTTGGCAAGAACAACAAGCATACGATCCGACGACCTTTCGACACTTGCCACGTGGCCATACGACCACCCTCCCGCCCGTCGCTGTCACCGGAGCGCAATCTCACCAAGATAGGCTGGGGCCCACCCAGGCATGACACGAACCGTCCCACATCGCTCCACGAGCTACACGTCATCCACCAACTTATCCAAATAACTATCGCACCTTTTATTATTCGCACTTCATCCTTTTCGCTAATGTTACGTTTGGCAAAATCACGCGAGCGTTATCGAAATAACTAAATATTTAATCTCGCATTCATTTACTAACTTGAAATTCTAATATGATTAAATGATCTTGCATGAAGTCCCCAATTTGAAAATTGCCATGTTTCTATTTACATTTCCAATTCCATATTTTCACGCTTTAGGATTAGGTCAAAGTTCTGCACACGTGTAAGAGCAGAGTGCTAAAATCATTAAATATCGAACTACGTTTTTCTCTAATATCTTGAATTTTAAATTTCAAGTTAACGCGAGACTATGTTCATCAAATGCACTTTTTGTTTAGTTTAAATCTTGCGGCTTATGTATTTGATTTTTTTTACTCAAGTTCAAAACTCTTGAGATTTTTACAATGATCTTAAACACATAAATTCATATAGAATTTTGAAATATGAATAGCATATTAGGGTGTGCATGACAACACTTCTCGCCAAGAAATCAACTTCTCGCCAAAATTTAATTTCTTTGCTTCTGCTTCAAATTGACTTCTCATAAGAGAAATTCATTTGGTAACGGTTGAAAATTTCTATTTTTGAAATATTATTAAGAAAATCTTTAGCAGCGATGACGACGATTGTCCATGGTTGAAGAATTGATTCTGGAGCTGAGAAGTGAAATTTTTTAATTCTCAAAGTTGGCCAAAAATCAAATCAAAAGTATAAAATCTAATCAGAAGTCAACTTTTTTATCAAGCGCCTTTCTACTTCAAATTGATTTTACCAAACGAATTTATCTACAGATTGACTTATAATAAAGAAATTCAGAAATTGAAGTTGCAACACCTTACCACGAATTTATCTACTTTACATCAAATTGATTTATTTTCGATGTAAAGTAGAAGCAAGTGTTTCTTACTTTTGTTTAAATGCAGATGAACCTGCCCACTAATTACCGTCAAAAGATCTAATTTTCAAATTCATTACAATCCTCCATTTAGATGGATTTCACCACTTTTCTGACATCGTGCATTAGGCCATTAAATCCTAACATTCGTCGCCAAATAAAAGTGATGGTCAGACTTAGGAACATAGATTGGAGGAGAGTTGCATAAATCTTGCAGTGCTGCAATTTATGGGGAAACCTGTTCAAAACGTCATTAATCTATTGTGTTTTTGCTAATCCAATCATATTTTTTTAAAATTATTTTTGCACATTATTTTGACTAATATTTTTTTTATTTTTTCTGTCTTCATTTTCCTTCTTTATTTTTATTTTATATTTTTCTCTTCTTTTATTTTCTTTTTCCCTTTTCCTCTCTGGGGACCTCGGGCGTGGGACACCTGGGCCTAGGCTCGCCGAGGGGGGGGTCGTGTTCACCAAATTGGGCAAGGGCGGCCCTTACTTGAGGCTTGTGATTGCGACCTTTTGCTGCACTTCACGACAATTTTTTTTAAAGAGAAAATCATAAGGTACTTAAAATTTTGAAAAATAGTACACGTTAGCGATTTTTTATTTATTTATTAAAGATGGCCAGTAGACACGACGTATAGAACGCGAAAAAAAATTTTACTACTCAATTAGCACAATTCTCGGAATTATCGATATAGTCGACGTGTTTCTTTCCTACAGATTCATTCTTGCCGTCGTCCGAAAATGGAGATTCAAGGTCGAACGTCATGCATTCTTGATTTCTAGGGTTTTTCAGCTCTTCTCCAGCTACAGCAAACTCGCCTGATGAGTTGAGAGAGTAACAATTCATGGGGAAAACCCTCGTTTTGATTTTTTTTTTCCCGTCGAGGTTAGAATAATCGAGAGAGAATAAAGTTCAACAAAGCTCATAATGGAAGAATCCAACTTGTCTCGAGAAAGCGAGGAATTTTGATTACTTACACGAACTTTCTTTTATTAATTTAGACCCGCCTTCCGTGCCTTTTTCCTTTTTATTGATTTGGATCTAGCTTTCACGCATTAGCCCCCGCGACCCCCCCCCCCCCCGCCAAAAAAAAAGCAATTCCCGAACTTTATCCTTTAAGGAGTTCGTGGAGATCCTACACACAAACATAAATTTGTCGAGGCTAGTAAGAGCGTGAGTGGTTTTGCACTTGCATTCTATATCATTTCTACAAAATTGGATAGCTCGTACAAACATTGATGGGTCAATTTGCAATTTGCCAAGATGTCTGGGGCGTTGTATTGTGATTCTCTCATTTATTCTCGTCAGTTTCATCATCTAGAACGACGGCTTAATCGAACAAATTTTATGGCGACGAGACATCATGAGACGTTTTCAAGATCCTTACGGGAGCTCCTGATATTGTCATCATCATTAAAAAAAAAAAAATTATCTCTATCTTTTTGTTGAAGTATTTCTCTTTGTCTATGCGTGATGAGCGATTGGGTTTGAGACTTTTTGAGTGGGTTTGAAAAAGAAAGTTAATGATTGGGGGTCCTAAATTGGAAAATAAAGAAAAATGAAGGGTCATTTTTTAAATTTATTTTCAAGGAAGTGGTGCGGAGATTTTGACCACTCCATTAAGTTTTTCGTTAATGGGATTTTTTTTTAACCCTTTATTGGGCGTTTCCAAAGCAATGTTGCAGACACGGTGTCCCCAAAAGTCGGAAAAAAAAAGGAAGGAAAATGGAAAATAATCTCAGATTAAGTCCCGATCGATGGTGGAGTCAATCTGTACAATGATGTCGTTTAACTGATATTGAATTGCGGCGACTTGTGAGATAAGTAGAACACTCCCACACAGTAGATTAGTCCTCCCTTCTTTTTTTCAGGCCTTGGCGGCGTCTTTTGAAGTTCATCTGAGGACGTGGCAACCGTTTTCTTCGGTTCGGTTTCCGGGCGGGTCGGGTCTCGAATCGAATCGCACGGGTCGTGTACCCTTTGTGTCCAGATTGGGTCGGGAATCGATGGACACACTAACCTCAGCCGAACCCGTGAGACCTCCTAGCTAATTGGCACAACAGTAAGGAGAAAGACTCGAAAAATAAGGCTTTATTTGTATCGCACGAAAAAAAAAATGAACATCGTCCATGAAAAAAAAAACACATAAATTATCGCCAATAATGAAAATATTTCCCATTTATTTATTATTTCTATCAATACAAGCGATCGTTTTGAAAAAACTGTTTTCAAAATCATTAATTTGTCACGAAACGAACAAATATTAAGTGGCAGAGATTGGGAATTTTTCTGCGAGTTCTCAAGACTCCCAAGCCGTTTTGTGTTGATGTAAATGATTAGTTGATGGAAAATCATTTACGGTAAAAAAATAAAATTCATGCCACGTTGAAAATAATTTTCACGAAACGTATTTTGCTTGATCATGAAATTGCGAAATAAATTCACCCTAAGTAACAGAAAATAAACCCCGAGTTACAGGAGGATAAATGGAGGCAAACTATGCTTTGGTCAAGCGACTACCGGTTATGTAAATGGTATAATCGCGAGGTCTAGAGTCATGCATAACATAACCCAGAAAATCCCTTTTGAGGCAACTACCATTTAATTGTTCCACGTGCATTATATCATTGTCGATGCTTACGCAATAATTCCGAAAACGAGGACCTGAGTTCGTAAACTTCATTAAATATCTTGAAAATTTGTGATTCGGCCACGTCAATGACAGGATAAAATTTTGCAACGTTGGATATTTCCATTCTGAATTTCAGCACAACATAAAATTACTCCTAATTTAGGAAAGAAATCAAAATTATCCCAAGGCACGAATTACACACGTCTCCCACGCCAAATTCACGAGCACAAAGTTCGTCCCCCTGAGAAAGTAAAAGGAAAGTAGACGGATGATTCACTTTCCAGCTACACAGATGGATCAATTAAGGTCCTAACCGTTCCATAATCACCTGGAAACTAATTCCTCGCCCCGAAGCTGATGAGTCATCCTCTGCTTCTCACCATTCTTCGGACAACGCGGTGACCCGGATCCGCCAACTCGGATTTGGTTACGGCGAGACTGTCCCCGTACCCGCGGCCGAGGAGCGCGTGCGCCGCACCTCCCCATTAAAAGAGGGAGGGGCGGATGAGCTCGCGCGTGGATCTCACGCGGCCCCACCCACGCTAGACACCGGGGCAGGACTCGCTTTTTTCCAATTTTTTTTTTTTTTTCATTCAGTTGCCGCAGTTATAACCAAATTAACCGCTTCTAAAAAACCCTGTAAATTCTCCTGAGGGAGTGGGGATTGAAAAAAAGGAGACGAAATTTGGGACGAGACGAAATAAATAACGACCCCCCGTAACCTCCATTCCGTTCTCGCAATGCGAAGATTATAGAGAGAGAGAGAGAGAGTCCAGACAAGGGAAGAGCAAAAGCAGAAGTAGACAGAGAGAGAGCGCAAATCCGACGACGAAAGGACGGATCTGGGTCAACGCCATTTGACTGCAGGAAGCGACAAAGCGAAGGGAGGGGCATTCTCGTCATTCTACATCATCTCTCGTTTCCCACTTAAAGACAATCAATCAATCAATCCCCACCCAGGAGGTCCTCCTGTGCGTTATAAGCTCTCCGTATTTATTTGTCTTCTGGGCTCGGCCATGTCTTTCTCGTCGTTGGCTTCTTCTCGGACCCCCCTCTTCCTGGTTCAGATAGAATAAAGAAGAAATCCGATAGGGAGCGAAATTGCAGCCACACAAATATATATTACATAACACCGGCGCTGCGCGTATAGGCGGACGGGTTTATCTGTCTTCATGAGGACCCGGCGAGGGATGTGTTACCCCAAATCGGACCTCTGCTCCTGCGAGAAGAGGTGGTCGGCCGCGAGCGCCGCGACCGCGGTGAAGAGGAGGAAGAGGGATTCCGTCCCTGGTGGGGAGGATGCGGCCTTGTTCCTCCACGAGCGGCGGGCGGGCGGCGGCTGCGGCGGCCGCGACTTCTTCGACGTCCTCCCCGACGACCTCGTCCTCTCCGTGCTCAGCAAGGTCGCTGCCTCCGCCTCCGCCCCTCCCGATCTCTTCAACATCTTGTTCACGTACGGTCATATCCTTTTCGCAGAACGCTCCTTCAATTTCCCATTTCTTTTTTTCCCTTCATCTGCTTTTCTGTTTGCTGATTGTTGTTGCTATGAAATGAACAGGTGCAAGAGATTTCAAGCGTTAGGCCTGCATTCGATGGTGTTGTCGAAGGCGTCGTCGAACGTTTTCGCCGTCAGAGCTGACGGCTGGTGCGACTCCGCTCACCGCTTTCTCAAGCTCTGCGCCGACGCCGGCAACGTCGAAGCCTCTTACACTCTCGGCATGGTAATAACCAAATTGAATCGACAGACTTATTTTGCTGTTTTATTTTATTTATTTATTTATTTATTCTACTTGTAATGGAAGAAAATAGCCATTCCGCCCGCGGCTCATAAATGAACGCGATTTTTTTTCCCACAGATTCGCTTCTACTGCTTGCAAAGCCGAGGGAGTGGAGCTTCGCTGATGGCCAAGGCCGCGATTGGGTCGCACGCGCCGGCGCTCTACTCGCTCGCCGTGATACAGTTCAACGGTAGCGGCGGTTCCAAGAACGACAAGGACCTACGGGCCGGCGTGGCCCTGTGCGCTCGGGCCGCCTTCCTCGGCCACGTCGACGCCATGCGCGAGCTCGGCCACTGCCTCCAGGACGGGTACGGCGTCCGCCAGAACGTCGCCGAGGGCCGCCGCTTCCTCGTCCAGGCCAACGCCCGCGAGCTCGCCACCGTACTCTCCTCCCCCTCCGCCGCAGCCGCCGCCGCTTCCCTCCTTTCCACTCGGGCGTGGCTCGCCTGGAACAGCCCGCACGCCCAGCCGCCGTACCAGCACCAGCAGCAGATCCATCAACATCATCCCCTCCGCCACGTGGTGGGCGGCACGGGATGCCCCTTGCTCAGTGACTTCGGGTGCAACGTGCCGGCGCCGGAGGCCCATCCGGCGAACCGGTTCATGGCGGAGTGGTTCGCCGCTCGGGGCGGCTTGGCGGGGCCGGGGCTGAGGCAGTGCTCCCACGTGGGGTGCGGGAGGCCGGAGACGAGGAAGCACGAGTTCAGGCGTTGCTCGGTTTGCGGGGCCGTGAACTACTGCTCGCGGGCGTGCCAGGCTCTAGACTGGAAGCTCCGCCACAAGGCCGAGTGTACGCCGGTGGAGCGGTGGGTGGACGAGGACGTCGAAGGGGACGGGGACGGGGAGGGCGAGGGCGAGGGCGAGGGCGGGGAACATGACGGAGTGGGCGGCCCTAACGGTGATGTCATGGAGGAGAGTTGACGGTGACGGTAACGGCTGCTATAGAGTCGGGGTTGAGGGAAGGGGGAAGGGGGAAGGAAATGGACCAGTTTTGATGGGGAGCTGTTAAGATGAAAATACTTTTAGATTTGGTCCGTCCATAATTTGCGAATCTCGATATTTTTTCCCTCTTTTTTTTTTCATATTTTTTTCCGTTGTATAGAGATGGGTAAATTCGGAAACGGAAAAACACCCTCTTTTTTTTTTTTTTTTTGGGTTACTATGTTAAACCAAATGTCAGCTCCAGTTCATTTAGTTCAAAATTCAGGTCTCCCTCCACATCCCGGCTTTCTTCTTCTTCTTTTTCTCCTTTGATTTGTTTTGATCATTTAAGTGTCCAATCAAGTCTGGTTTTTTTTTTTCAATTTAAGTCAAGATGGTAGCGAAAAATCACGAAAAATTCTCGAATTATAAGTCTGAATAGAGAGTAGAGGGGGGATTCTTGGTGCGCCAATTCGACAGGGACAAGAAAAAAGAAGAAGAAGAGAGGAGAAAAGAGAGTGTATTTCCCCTTAAATGGTGGGAGTGGGATTAGGTAAAGTGTATGAAAAACATGAAAGGGCAAAACAAACGCATCAAGAGTTTATGGCCAAGGGACAATTTATGCTTTGCCTTAACTTTGAGGTAAAAATAAATATACACGGACCTGTTCTTTTTTATTTTATTTTATTTTATTTTTTTGCTCGTCTTAGATGTTAAAGAAAAGTCAAACCTTTAATTTTTTTTTTTTGGGTCTTATGATCTTTAATTTTTCAAAAAGGGGGCTTCAAGAAGTGAAGGGGGCACGAGAATCCTCTGGTAAATTACGTATATATTTCTCCCCCCCTCCCTTTTTCTTTAGTCATTATTCTGTTTGTCTGGCTTCTTGGATGGCCAAAAAAGCTCTGTCGACCCATCGAAAAAGAGATTAAGAAGGGGAAAGAGGATTGGGAGTAAGTGGGAGAGAACATGTTAAAATGCAAAATTTCGATGGGAGGTAGTGGAGGAATTGTGGGTCTCTTCCCAAAGCTTGACGAAATATGTGCTCCAAAAGTGGGGATTGCACTTATTCTCTTTCTTTTTCTTCACCCCCTTTTATCCCCCTTTCTTTAAAAAAAAAAAAAAATTATTCTGGCCGAAGCCCCTTTTTATCTTGTTGACTCCATGCTCTTTTTCTTGGGTGAATCACTTAAAAAATAATAATAATAAACTTTTTGCAATTTTTTTTTTTCCATTTCTTGGGAATTATAAGTAGACAGGATTGGTCCTAGTGGACAAGACTGGAGAGGGTGGTCCTGGCCCAGCCCATTTAAAGAGGTTGGTTGGATCTCATGCTGGGTTGACAGCAATTTGTGCCCTCTTTAATAACAGGTAGTTGCATCAGGAAAAACAATGGTTGATAATATAGCACCAAAATCCTGTGGGGCAAAAATTATAAAAGAAGAGAAATTTTCTATCTGGCAACTATGATCTTGTTCACTCTTCTCCTACATTTTCATGTCTTTTTTTTTTTTCCATAACGTACGTTTAGTCCTTGCAGTCAATTCTCGTTTCTTTGTTTACCCTAGAGTCGGGTCGACCTTGAAACTCGTGACGCCGGAAAAGAAAGTCCAAGCTATGCCACTGAGCAACATCTTCGCCGAGTTGTGGCTCGTGCCTTTCGGCAGTCATGTGTCGCTTTGTTGTAGGAGCGAATGAAAATGTCGACGACGACCGGAAACAAACACATCGGGGCAGTAACGATCTCGGGCTAATTTTGTGGAGGCTCCGGCAGAAGGGATTCAAAATGAAGAAGACGAGGACTTTGAGGGGTGCGGTAAAAAAAAGAGTTAATTTTTGGTGCACAGTCTGGAGTTCCATTCTGAGGGCTCTGTCATGTGGCAAATTCTCTAACTTTGGTCATCATATCAATTCTGTTCTTGTGTGTTTAAAGCTGCAGGGATGTTTTTGTTCAAATGCGCGTGGGCGTCGAAACTGGAGTCTGGTTCGGAAACAGCCATAAAGTTTCCGAGCCGTCCACCTCGCGGGCCGCGGGTGAGGACGCGAAGGTTTGCTCGACATCGAATCTTCGGCCCTTTGCGATTCGAATCGATTCACTTCATGGTTCATATGCCCGAGTGCCTTTTCGCTAACATGAGGGCCGCCTTGTCGTGACGGAATGAAGGGGGTGCTTCGAAATGCTTTAACTGGATGAAGATCACCCGTGATCTATGCCGTGCCGTGACTCAGATCGTTCTCAATTATTCGATATAGGTTTCAAAATGGGCATCAAGAAGACATGCGATAAGATCCGTAAAACGTAAACTATTCCTTATTCTTTTCCTTTTATTCCATTGCTCCTTTTTTTCCTTTTTGCGATTTGAATGAACATTGAGGGAAGCAAAAGGCAAAAAAGAAAAAAGAAAAGAAAAAAAACAGAAAAGGGGGATTTTATTCGTCATCTTGGCAAGGAGAATATCAGGTAATTAATTCCTTTTTCGGATGCTCTCCAAGGATAAATAATCTCACTTCCCATTATTTTCTGCGACGAAAAGGTTGCTGGATGTTTTGAGCACCAGAAACTCCTGACACGAGTTTGGCCAACAAAATTAAAAAAAGGATTGATTTTTTTTTTCTTTTTTTTTCCCACCAATAATTTATGACGAATAAAGCTAATTCGCGAGAAAGTTACGAGATTTCAAAAGATAACCGTGCAGCGAGTAATTTGAGCTTATGATTCCCTTTGCCAATAGGCATGCGACGCAGGCATAATAGGTGTGGGGTTCGACTCTAGCGCTATGTAAAAATATGCGAAATAAAAATTCGAGAGAATATAAATTAGCGATGTGACAGGTTAAAAAAAATTATATATATAAAAAGAAGTCTAAAGTCTCTGTACTGACACTCCTAACACCAATGCCTTTCTACTGAGCTATAACTTTTTATTATTATTGTTTTTTTAATAATCTCATAGGAAGGAATGTAATTTTAGGTGGATAAATCATAGCCCAGGCCCAAACTTATTCCATTGTTGTCCATTTTAGAGGCCAGCTGGTTTGACAGTGCTCCTTACTTATTAAGTGCCAGCCCCTGAATTGTTTTTCACCAATTCAATTATTGTTTTTTTCTTCTTCTTTGGGTCCAACCACCGATCTGTACCGATCGGTGGGGGTGGAGAAAATTGACAGCGAAGGCCATCAGGTGGACTAGGAGTTCGAGTTCCTGATTCTGTCGAGCAGGAAAGAGGTTTCAAATTGAATTTTCACTTGGTTTAATCAATTATCGCAGCTCACTCTCTTAGGGCTTTACCAAATGAAGGGTCCAGACGACACCGCTGAGGTCCAGATTAGGGAGTTTCGATTTCCTTTCCTAGGTTAGGATTGAAGCGACGAGGGGATCCGGAGCCTTGATATGGCAGGCGAGTCGTTCGTGATCCCCCCTACGTTTACAATCGAGTCCCATCTCATGGAAGGTACCAACCTCACTTCACTACCGTGACTAACCCACATTCTACGTAGGTTGTGGTTCTTTCCCTTTCCATTTATGAAAAATTCGTGGATTTCGCAACGATTTTTTTCGAAAGGAAAATAAAAACAATGACTTTAATTAAGGACGTCGGACCGTCTCGTCTTTGGGAAAATCAGATGGAGCTATAGCTAAGCATCTGATCAATCGCGTTTGTGGGTTATGTCACATCGATTTTCACTTGCTTATAGGCTCAGCGGATTATATAATTTTTGACAAGATGTGATGCAACAATTCTTGAAATTCAATGGAATTCTCATAAAGCTAGGGCTAACTCACGATTAGAGTCCTTTTTTTTTTTTTACAAGCAGTCGGCTCATTCCGCGCTAAGAAGATAATGAATAGTACCTTAAATCCACATCATCAAACCATATAAATTTATTGATGATGTAGAATTGTTATATCGTACAACTAATAATTTTAAGTTAAAATGATCAAATTTGAGACTCCAGTTAAAGTTGATGATTTTTTATGAGACAAAAAAATTAGGCTAAATTTGTAACTCGAATTGAAGTTGGTGATTTTTTATGGTACCAAAAAAAAATTGGACCAGATTTGAAACTCGAGTTAAAGTTGGCATATTTTATGAGACAAAAAAAAAATTGGGGCTAGAGTAGTTATTGGATTTAAAGTTTTTGATTTTTTTAGAGATTTGGGGTGATAAAGTTACCTCCCCACGCCGTTATTCCGGTTCCGGTGAATGCGAAGGTAGTGGGCTTCCACTTTCAGGCCCATTTGCGAAATGTGTGGGCTTCATCCCACTTGGGACTGACAATCACTAGCTTACAAAAATGTCCTCTTCCCCCCTTCCCGCTCTCTCCGCCAGTGCCGTGAAATCCGCGAAATTCTCCACCAACAGCTTTCTGCTTCGCTCCTGGAAGTTTCGATCGTCTAAAGATTAGGTAAGCACTCTGATCGTATCTCGTCTCAGTTGGCCCGGTGGAGGCGATTTCATGTCGGTTTTTAGCTCATCCAGGGACATCCTTGTGATCGTCGTTTGAGATCAGGTGCATATCTCGACGTGTTTCGTGTCGCGACTTGCCGATTCCACGTACTTTTCATCGGATCATGATCTTCGCTCTTCTTTTTTTCTGGAGATTAGTTTGCATCTTCATTTGGATAGAGCGCAACCGCGGGGGATGAATTGCTGTCCATTTCTCGAAAAATCTCTTATTATCCGCCAAGGATCCTGTTTCGTACGATGGAAGGTAGGTTTTAGTTTCGCAGTAACCTACATTTTCTCGATACAAAGATTCCCTCCGTTGGCAGTAGGTTTAATTTCAGTTGCGGCGACAAAGGCATCGATAAACCAGCACATCCATCCAAAAGCCACGGCCGTTTCGGAATCCATGTTCGCAAACCCAATCATATAATCTCATTCTTTCTTCCAATTACAGTTTCGTAATCCCGAATTTGGACCACGCCACTTATACTAGGCAGGGAAGAGAAACTGTGGGGCTTATGATGGGATTCGCGGAGAAATTCGATCCTGGGGTTGATGCAGGATCCTAAGGAGAGAGACCGGAGAGTTCAGAGAGCATCCGTGCAGCGGCCAAGGATTGGTGTAGTAAGACCGAGGAGATGTGGGGCTATCCTCCGTGACACTCAATGCCCAGCTCTCATGGGGCGTTCAAATCAGCCAAGCCCTCAGCCGGAGGCTTGTCGGCCTCTCAAATGATTTCTGAGGTTCAGTGTTTTCGAGCTAATGGGTTGGTACGATGTAATTGTAGAAGTTGATGTAAAATTTCATGAAGCATCAAGTTCTTATGGCAAGGGTACTGATCTCGCTTTGCTGCTCTTCCTTATTTGCCTAGTAGGCCTGAGCTTGGCCTGTAATTTATCGATCAGCTGCTGAATACATGCCATTGAACTCCCGTTCTTCTTGTCGATGTCACGTGTTTCTTGAACTGAATATGTCGCGGTTGAATCAGTGGATATCTATTTTCCTCTGCCATTACAGTGACAGGGCAACCTGTGCATGCCCTTGTCTTTTCGAAACCGAGGTCTTGCATAGGAAGTTGAGCATGTCATTGTGGCTGCTCTACATTTGCTTCTCCTTGTTGCCGTATCGCGCTTTATTCCCGAATTTCACCTTTCATCTCAGATGTCTTCGTTTGGCATGTGTGATACTGATGTTCATGCATCTCTAGTTTGAACATTGGTAACTGCTTCTCGGGTCGGCTGATGATAGGCTTCTTCGTAAGGTGATATTTACTCACGACGGACTCAATCAGTGAATACCGATACATCCAGCTGTAGTCTCCAAAAACTGCCTTATGATACATACAAACAGTCGTCTTTAACATTCGCGTGTATTTCTCTTGTTTAAGCTCGACTGCTGTGCAATGGAAACAAGAAATTATTCTACAGACCGCATGCCTTCGGAGGAGACGGAAATGTTCAGTTTCGTATTCGTGGAAATCGCTTTTCTTTTTCTTCTCTGCAATACCCTCAATCTGATGAAACAGTCAAGTGGGGTTGGTCATGCGACATGGTCAACTGGGTTGGCCTGTATCAAGCATTTGTTTGCTGTATCTTTTGCTTATGGCATTATGGTGTGGACCCAATCTACCTTTTTATAGCAGACAACTCTCTTATCACCCGTGGAAGAAGGTTCAAGCTTCCCTTTGTGTCCACCTTAACCATTCATAGGATTTTTACCCTCGGTAACTCGACAAAACAGAGCACCCGCACTTAAGATGACCGGTACTCGTCCTTCCCTTGGTTTACTACTCAGACGGGACTCTGATGCTAAACACCCCGTCTGTACGACCGCAAGGGTCCACGGCCTTTGCTTCCGATCATATTGTTCCTCAGGAACGAGGATTGAAGATGATGATGCACACACCATTTGGACAGCAATGACAAACCTACCTGAGCTGGGTCGTCGAGCTTAACATTTGGGAAGAATCCCCTCGTATCAACGTAGTTATTCACATTCACCCATATGGAGAACACACTTCAAATCGGCTTTCACTACATTCAGACACAACTTTTTCCACTTTTTACCTACAACCCACTAGATTTATCGCAAACCAAGCCCTGTGCTGCACCTCGCGCCGTCAATCTGACTCCGAACTCGACGCGGGCTTAAGTGGAACCTCAACCTCAACCTCAGCTTTCTTCTCCGCTTCGCAGCATTTGAACGTCTTGGCAATCTCATCAATTGGCAGTAGCGGCAGGTAGCCAATCACAGGATAGTCCTTCCGCTTCACATCCATGACAACTTGGTTGTACTTCTTTGACCAATGAGCGGCTGTCGGCACGGTCAGGCCCACCACCATGCGCAAGGGCTGAACCTTGGTAAGCATAATCCAGACCTTCACGCTTTGGTCCAGGAGGACCTGCTGTGACTCTGCAGCGGCATAGTGCAGAGCTGCATGTGGTCCTCCCATTTGAGCTTCGTTCACGAGTTTTTGAGCCTTCTCGGCAGTCATCAGAATCAAGTGATGGACTTCACAAGCGACGCGCTTGGCAAAGGGTGGGGCATGCTTGTCGAATTTGCGCGTTGCTTCATCGACCTGCAACAAATAAACAGCCGGTGACTACTTCAGCTTATCCGCATGCTGACATTCCTTCTTTAGTAAGTAAAGCTCTAACCAATTTGTCGGCCCTTTGAAGTTCAATTTTTCGTATGTTCTGGAACTTCGTCGATTTTCTAACACATTTTAGCAAGGGTTCAGGGGTTCAATCTGTCATGACATGAATCTCAAAATTCCCTAAAGTCACTAGTCCATTGACTGCATCAATAGTCTCCTCTTCAGATGAATGCAATTTTCTTTCAAAAGACTATGAAATCCAAATAGAAAGGCACAACAGATGCAACTCAATCTCAGAGAGAGCTCAAAACAAAAGTGGGGACGAACCAAATCATATGAATAGGGCCACGACGCCTGGAGAATTTCAGGCTAGCTCACTAGTCACACCGGTTCAAGTTTTGAAAAGACAACAAAACTCGAGCATTCGAGTTCATAGTTGATTCATGATATCTCGCGAACTTGAAACGAATTGGGTCGTCTTGAGCAGCTATCGAGTAATAGCTTAACGTGTTCACATGCCCAATCACAAGTCGGATGTGCGTGAGCTGCTAAACTTAACTGAAAGTTTCTACAACGTCCTTCGAGTTAATAAGGAAGACGATATAAGCGAGAAGACTATGCGAAACGGGAACAAAACTAAGCAAAGAGAAAAGAACAGACGACTCTCACGGCTACAAAGTGTACACTCGTGCATTATGCAGCTCGAGTAACGATGAAGAACTAATTTGACGGTCATTTCTGGAAAGAAATTGCCAAACAACCGATCCTGAATCTAAAGATCCTTCCTAAACCTCGGTCAAATCACTCCGATCGAAGAACAGAGATTTCGAGCGAAAAATTCCGGCGATCGCAGACAAATCAAACACGAACGGAAAGTAATACCTTCCGATCGGCGAACACGAGGAGATCCTCCGGCACGGCGTTGAACTTCTCGTAGACGGGGCCCACGACAGCCGTCACAGCTCCCTCCACCGTCGACACTGCCGATCTCAGAGGTCCGCAGTTGCGCTTCGCCCGGTCGTAGAGGCTGGACACGAAGACCAGGGCTCGGACCGCGGTCCGCCTGACGAACCCGAGGTACTTAAGCTGGCGATCGGTCTTCGTCTCGCAGTTCTCGGTCTCCATCTGGTTCATCAACAACCGAAAACCAGCTACGAGCTCAGATCACGAGCGAAGCAGAAGGACGAAGAAGAAGCAGATTCGGCGCGATGGCAATGATTACCTTCAGCTATGATGCGCTCGAATCAGAGAAGCGTTTGCTTCGGGGGACTTCGCTTCTGCGTGGGATTCGATTCGATGAAGAGCTCTCCAGAAGGAGTGAAAGAGTGTGCGTCGAGAAGCTTTCGGGTGGCGCAGGTAGGAAGTTTTATTTATGCTTCGGGATAAAAATAACGAAACGGGGAAGTGGGGGTCGCCATCGGGATCCATCGGATGGTGGAGATGGGAGGCGGGAGGGGCCCAGCGATGGTCGTTTCCACGGGGTGCTAGAGGCGTCGGGAAGGACACGTGGCAAGATCGTGACTCCAGCTTTATGATCGAAGGGACGCATTGT
This sequence comes from Rhodomyrtus tomentosa, assembly GCA_028455895.1. Taxonomy (NCBI): domain Eukaryota; kingdom Viridiplantae; phylum Streptophyta; class Magnoliopsida; order Myrtales; family Myrtaceae; genus Rhodomyrtus; species Rhodomyrtus tomentosa. Next base: position 45,402,543 of record JAPCWY010000005.1, read on the forward strand.
ACAATAGATGCCAGAGGCCTAATTAAAACAGAAAACATTATATCCAAAAAAAAATTATTTCATAAAAAATATCAAACTTTACTTTCATCTCAAGTCAACCAATTTAATACCCAAAAAATATTCAACTTAAGCATTTATCCCAATTATATCTAAAAAAAATTTATCTCATAAAAAATCATTAATTTTTACTTTTATCTCAATTATATCACCAACGGCCTTATATTTATAATCATCATTAGTTAATCTTACATGACTCAAATTTTCCCTAAGAACTTACCAATAAATCGAAATTTAGAGACAATAGATCTTCAAGAGCACGAGATTATACATCATTCGTTCAAATTTCTCCATGGTCGGCCGTTCTTTGGGCTATTGAGTATCTAAGAGAATATGAAACGCGTTGTGTTAAGTGATTTTGCATCTCCTAGCAATAAGTAGGGAAAGTAAAAAATAGAAGAGAAGTTTAATTTTTTTTTTTTGCGTCCAATATTCTAAAAAACTCTCAATTTTACTATGTGTCCCAATTATATCCAAGATTTTTTTTTATATCTCATAAAAAATCACAAACTTTACTTTTATCTCAGTCCTACCACCGTCATCCTTTTGTTTATAATCATTGTGGGTCAAATTTTTTTGCCAAATTTATAAATGAATTTTCAAAATTTAGAAGTAGTAGATTTTAGAGAAGACGAGATTTTAAATATTTTGTCAGAATATCCTCAAGTCTAGTCATTTTTTAGGCTGTTGAATGCTGAAGAGAATACGAAACCCTCCGTCTTGAGTGACTATGTACTTCCCGGCAATATGTCGGGAAGGCAAAAACCGAAGAGGAGTTCGAAATTTTTTTTCATGTCAGCTTTGCTGAGATATAATTTATTAATGACATAAAAATATCACTTAAGATTAACTAGTAATGATTTTACACGGAATGCTAACGGTCGTAAAATTGGGATAAAAGTAAAACTTGAAAATTTTTTACGAGACAAAAAAAGTTTCAAATATAATATGGGATATATGCTAAAGTTGAGAGTTTTTTTAGTATTAGGTCAATAAAATTTGGATAAAAGTAAAAGTTTGGATAAAATTGGGACAATATTAAAATTTAGAGATTTTTTATGAGCATTTTTTTTTTGGGTATGTTCAAATTAGAGATTTTTGGGGGTATCGATAGATGAAACTCCCAATTTTCAAAAAGCCACTTGAATGGTGGTCGTCGACCAGGGGCCCACCTGATTTGGAATTTTTCTCAATTTTTTCAAGAGTAACGCCAAGAGCATTGCCGTGATGACAGCAGCTTCGGGGTCTTATAAGAGAGCTCTTTTGTGAGATTTACGATGATTAGATGACGGTAATTTGTGATTAGTTACGGAGGTATTCATTATAATGAGTGATAAAGAGGATTTCTAGGGCAGTCATCAACTACAATTAAGAGTCAATAGGCATGCAGTCTTATTGATAAAGAGATTACGGCACGAAAACGTTACTATCTTATATACGAGATTCAACTTCCGAGCTTTGCAAAGAGGCGGAGATGAAAATTAGATATAAAATAAATAAAAAAGAAGTACAATTTAAAACATCAGCATGATACGAGGACGATAGTAATGCATTATTATTTAGGAGGTTTCCCCGTCGTACTCCTTCTCTATCGTCAATTCGAAACTCACGTATTATCTCTAGATTATTAGTACGTGATCGGGTCGATTCACAAAAGGTTTCAAGTAGTCGACTGAGAACCCATTCTTGCTCGGTACTATACGAACTCTCTACATAATAAATTCGATGACTCAACAATGTGAGCACTTCTGCACGAACAACTCCACAAGAGAGAGTTTCGACCTTCATGCACCCGGGCTTGAGTCCACAAAGGCCTAGCGTGGGGTCCCGTACTCGAGCTGGGATCACCAACAGCCGGGCATGGATGCCTAAGTCCATTTGAGGCCTCCCTAGGACCACGGTGCCCGCCCTCGGCACCCTAGTTGGGGTCCATCGAGGCCAAACGGGGACTTTAATGCGTGTACGTAGTTCCATGCACAAGTTAGTAGCATCCAAACAGTATGTGTCTATTTTAGAAAAATCAAATCAGATTTTCTTATATTAAACGACTACGAAAGGTATTTTTCAATTCATTTTCAAAATTTATCTAAATACAAAATTATTATAAATTTCTCGCATACTATTTTTTTTTTAAAGTATTTTCTAGAAATGTCACGTTTGTGGCCGAAGCCTCGGAAGGGTTCCAACGTCCAACCTACCCGGGGGAGTTACGTCTTAGGCAAAGAATTTCCTCCAATTGCATATAAAAAAAACAACGATAACTACATCCGACAGCCGTACGAGACACCTAATCCTATTTTCTAAATGCGACGGAGGTGGAATTGACTCGTCTTAATGACGAGGACAACCAAGAAACAAGCGTTCGATGTGTTCGAAGTTCCGTCGTGACTAGTTCACTTCACACCACAAATCGGGTCGTCAATCCCCTAAAACGAGACCCGTTAAAGAATAGAATAATCAGGATGGACCGTTGACGAACCGGTGGGGCTGAAGAAATCCCACGGATTATGAATTGGAATCAGCCGAAACTCAAAGTTGTTGGGATCATATTTCGAAGTATTGCGAAGCCTCATTATCTTTCGCACAAATAGATTAGCTTCGCCGGTCTCAGCTTGCCCGGCGTCTCCTCGAAACACCCTCCACCCCTCCGGGGGGAATTGATTAGGACATGAGTTAAGAGACAACAACCCTGCAAATAGACATGAAGAAAATTGTCTAAAAAAAAAATTATAAACTTATTGCGTTTTTAATATTTTAGCCCTCAAAACTTTTAATTTTGTCAATTGAGTTATAAAACATTTTCACGTTTCACCGATGTCATCGCAACCTTAGGGTGAAGGCTTTGCTGCCTTCGATAGCGGCCGGCAAGGGCTTCGTTGCCTTCCCAATGGGGCCGATGAGGGCCTGGCCACCTTCTCTAGCCACCCAAAAAAAAAAAATCGGCATGCTATGCCGTGTGGGACAAAATAAGAGATTTCCAGTCAAAATGGACTAAATAGACTCAATTGACAAAACGTGAAAAGATTGACTGCTCAATCGACATAATAAAAAGATTTAGGGTTGAATGGACAAAAATGTAATAAGATTAGAATTTTTTGAGACAATTTTTCGGATAGACATGACCCGTGCGAATGAGACACCAGGACCTCTTGAAAAGGAGTTATACGTCGCATGGTGTGGACTTCTAAGACAGTATGTTTCGGCAAAACCACAAATCAAATAATGCATCCAAATCTCGTTGCTGTGCGGGTGAAAAATCAGCGAATTTCCTTTAGGTGACCAGCCGTCGATGCCTGAGCCGTCAGATCAATAAGGACCTCTCTCCAGGATCATGGAAGAGAAATTGCGTCTCGAATCATGAACCACCTCGAGGGGAAGATATTGTCACCCAAGCAAAAGATTTGCCTCCCCAATTCCGCCGATAGTGCCGACTGTAAAAATCCAAAGGCGCCAAATTTTAGCGTACGCTCCTAGGCTCAAACTCAAGGGAACGGCAGCAACTTCAGAGAACTTTCTCAAAAGCTTCAAAGCCATGGGGAAGAATGGAACTGCCCTTCAAACTCCCAATCCGTCCGGCTGAAAGATAACTATACCGCGAAGCCAAATCTCAACAGAGCATTCAGTGTTGTTAGACTGGCGGAGCCACACGAATCATTCTGTACGGGGCAGAGAGCGCGAGAGCGACGAGCATGACAAATCGAGGGTTAAGAGCTTCTCTGATTTATTTCTTTGGCGTTGGATAGATAATTGAATTTACATGATGACAGAGAGTTCATGAAAAACTTCTCCTCCACCCCTTTCTTCCGGACTTCAGGCAACTATCGTTCATGTACATGGAAAATACTTGAATCCACCCAAATGATATCCTTTTGAGTAAAACCCCGGACTACTCTGGAAAAATTTCCAAATTATTGATACATCGAGAGCCCTTTTGATCTCTCCTCTTCTGTTTTGATCAAAGCTATTTTATTGCACATTCGGTCCGGAAAAACACTCAAACAAAGAGAAGGGAATATCCTAAAACCAATAAATTAATGTTACAGACAAATAAACAAACTGCCTGCTTGGAAGTGAGAAGCTGAAATCCATATTCAACGCTCACCTTTCGAAAGGATCGCCCCTCCTTGTGTTTAGCGGATAGACGGCAGCAGCTATTTTCTCCCGGAGATTATATTTCTTTGCAATAAAAGGCCGGACATCTTCGACGCCAACTAAGCTTTCTAGAAATGGCAGTAACCGTAGCAACTCTTGATCCGCGTGATCATCAAACCAGCTCTCGATGGGTATCCCATTGTCCACTTGGAATCCGAATGCCTGAGAAAAGAACGCAAAAGAATAAGAAATTGAGATAAAAAGGTAGACAGTAATGTCCTGATTACACAAAAAATATAGATAATTAATGCCAGTTACAGGCAATAGCAGAATTGCAACTATTGTAAAAGGCAGCTTTAATTATTCCATCTTTTCGCTTCTGATAAGCAATGTGTATACAGTGATTAAACATATCATAGAACTACCTTCATTTAGATAAAGTCGGCATAATCTATTGAAAACAGGGAAACTATGGGCGCTTCATGGAGTTGGAAGATATATGAAGTTCTCTATAGTTGAAGCACAAATGACCCTCCGGGACAAGCAGCCAATTCATACTGATCTATCAAAACCATAATTGACCACAGCTTTATATGTCTTCCCAAACTCAACACAAGAAAATAAGATTGCAGCATCAGGAAACCCTACATAAATACATCAGAAGTGGCGAGAAAAGGATGACTTAGTTTTTCTCGCTGAATGTTCTAAATCACTGCTCAAAAGTTAAGTGCAAGCATGAAAAATTCTATCATTTAAGAGTAAGCAACAGCATCTCATGCTATATTGTCAGGACATCTTGCATCAGAAAATAGCATAGTATCTCCAGCAAATGTGATCACTCTTTAAGTCGTTGATTAAGTGATTTCTCGGGATAGCATTGAAGCAGACAGAATACAGGCCAAATATGAGATTATCACCAATTTTAAAACTCTTGCATGGGAAGCATAAAATCATCAAAAGCATTCTGACAAGATAATGATAATACATCATAGTACCTGCGGAGAATTATCGATGATAATGACACGTGCTAGGTCACGACCAAGGACGGATAAGTCTTTTAGGTAATTTCCCTCCACATAAACACAGGAATCACGATAGACTCGGTGACGAAATACTTTCCTTTTCGGGTCGAGCACATTGAGAAGCTGTTCTGCATATATACTCTGACTGGCCGTGAATATTATTATCTCAAAAAGACCCGAGACTCTCTCCATAAAATCTCTTAGATGAGGACGACAACGAACATAGACAATATGCTCTTGAAGATTAAAATTAACTGGAAAAGTAAAATCTGCATCATCACAAGGTTCTAGTGTGGAATGCACCAAAGTTTCTGCAAAATTTAAAATATCAAACAAAGATTAGCTAAATCTCACGGAGTTGACTGATTTAACAAATATTAACAAGCATCAACATAATAGACCAAAACAGTTAAGGAAAAAAAAAACATCCATGTGCTGAGAGAAAATTGGTGATCCTCAACTTTACCAAAGAGAAATGACTGACCAACGCATTCTTTTATTCCTCAGGAAAGCAAGGGTAATGACCAAAAGACCAAGAAAGGTATACGAAGGTTCAAGCCAGCAGTGCCTTGGGACCAACTTCTTAACAAAATTGAAACTGATAGTATTGGTTTTACCCAACTTAAATAGGTAATCTTGTTGACACCAAGTTCAATAGTTTACTTACCATCCAAATCCAAAACAAGAGTGGTAGAAGGACAACTTCGGGTCTGCTTAGGTAGCAACATTCGCCGAAATGTGGGGACAACAGAGGACAAGTCTGGCAAGTTTTTTATGAAAAAATACGGATCAAAGTCATCAAGCTCGTCATAATCATCATCTTCCACACATACGTCTGTTGTAATAGTTTCTTGACCATGCTCATCAACACATTTAAGCTTGGAGTTTTTCATGGCAAAATATATGGCCGAAACTTCAGATGAAAGGTTGGCTCCTTCAATATCCATACTGTACTGAGAACTTAAAGCATTAGTATCGAGACTAAGCACAATATCACCGTTGTTGGGATCTGAATTTTCAGAGGACATTTTTCGGTCCATCTCCACATAATTTGAGCAAGTCATACTCATTGAAGTTAGGTTATTCTCACAAAAATTCTTCTCCAGCGAATAGCATCCTGAAGTTTCATGAACAACATGACCATTCTGCACATCAACTTGCAAATGCTCCGTGCCACAGCGATGATGATTTATTTCTTGCTCAATTTGATAGAATGTGACCGGGTTTTCTAGAGAAATGTAGAAGACAAATATCAAAGCATGAAGTTTGAAGTTCTAGAATAATAGAATGACCATTAACAATCAACAGATAATTAAAAAATCCTAGGTAGCAGAAGAGATATAATTTTTCCATCTACCTTCGTCAGCAAGCTCCCTGTCACCATTTCTAGATGAATGAAAAGCAGGAGAAAAAATAGTCTCCAAAACAAGATGAGCAGCTCCCTCTTGAGGACCCTGATGCAAAATCATCTAAGCGTTCAAACAAGAGCATGATACTCAATTGCAGAGCAAATATACTATTATAGTCAAAAGTCAGAACTATATGAGTCAAATAGGAAAAGATGAAAGAGGGAAGAGAAGCAGCAATTCAACTGAAGCAAAGTTAGAGCATAGAAAGAAAAGGACAACAGGTCAAATCCTGATTACCATGATCAGAATAAATTCAACAGAGAAGAAACAAAAACATAAATTTTCCAGCAAGCCTTACTTTTCTTCTCTCTATTTCCTCCAGCAAGAAAGAAAATATTTCTAATCCATATTACCAATTTACCACTACATGTATTGAACGACAAGACAACAGCTATCCTGATGCACAACATCCCTGATGCCCCAACAAAGACATCTCCAGAAGAATAAAGAAAAGCCACTTTTCTCTACACAGGAATGCAGGTCTGTACAATGCAAATGCTGGCAGCGATTACCTTACAATCAAAAGAAGCATCCTCAGTGATGTCACGGTCCAAACAAGCATCTGAACCGAACCTGCTTCTTCCATTCACGCCCTTTAAAGCAAGGGAAGTATCGTTCTTCTTCTGAGGAATGCCAGCTAAAGTAACAGCAGGAAAGTCAGCGATTAATTAAATGACGAGAACTTTTTAATCATTTTACATGCCAAATTCAACAGTCACAATAGAGCACAGCGAATGCTAATAAAAGTCAAGAGACATAAGCTGACATGGCTCATGCTTGATTGAATAAACATAGAACACAAAGCTAGTGCCACGATGATTTTTAACAAAACAGACCCCGTCCAAAATTTTATGGAAATAGTTGTGATATAGCTGCTAGCAACTACAAGTACTACGTACTTTCAAGGGGAAAATTGCACCACAAGTCCTAAACCTTAGGTAAGGAAGGCAATCAAATCTTCTACCATTCAATTGGTTCGATTAAGTCCACAACCTTTATCAAAAAGTGTCATTCAGTACTAATCTTTTTAATCAAATCAATCCAATCGTAAACATTCATTGAACAGAGATATTAAGGCCCTGTTTGTTCAGCATTGGGGATGAGCATTGAGGCTTCAAAGTCCCTTGACCAAACGCAAATGGTGTTTGCTTCCTTTTTTTGCTCATTTTGGGAAGTTGCAATTGCATCTCAAATACTCTTCCAAAGCCTTTAACCCAAAGTACCTCTAGAAGACCCTATTTGGTTTAACATTTGAGATAAGCATTGGGGCTCTAAAGTCTCTTGACCAAATGCAAATGCTGTTTGATTTATTTTTTAGTCCACTTTGGGCAAATGCAATTCCATTTCAAATGCTCTCCAAAGATCTTTAGGCCAAAATAACTCTGAAGGTACCTTATGAAATTGCATCTCAAATGCAACTTATTTTTTTAAAAAAATTTCTCACATTCACTTGTTGCCTCCCCCTGCGGCAGGCCATTGCCGGTCGCCGCCGCCGCCGATGGTCGCCGCAAGTCGCCGCCGCCAATCGGCAACTCCACCGGTCGTCGCTCGTCGCGGCCACCGGTCGCCACTCGCCGCGGCCACCGATCGCTTGCAACAGCTTTCGATTGCCACCACTTGCTGCCGGTCGCTACCTGCCGACGCCGCCATCGTCGGTCCCCGCCGCCATTTTTTTTTAATAAAAAAAGTATAAATATTTTACAAAGTATATTTTTCACCAAACGGCATTTACGTTAAAATTGCTTTAAAAAATATTTTTTAAAAATACTTTGTCAAATATTAATTGCATTTTGAAAAAAGGCCTTTAGGCCAAAGGTATTTGCATTCACTCAAAATCCCTTGGCTAAATGCTGAATCAAACAGGCCCGAAGTACCTTGAGAAGTTACATCTCAAATGCAACTAATTTTTTTCTTTTAAATTTGTCACCTCCACCCGCCCGCCCACAGCCCGCCACCAGCGCCGACCATCGCTACCATTGCGGATCGCCACCACGCCGCTTGCCGCTGACTCCTACCACCCACCCCCGCCGACCAATGCCGCCGTCCGTCAACCTCCACTTTTAAAAAAATAAATAAAAATACTTTACGAAGTGTATTTTTCACCAAACGACATTTATGTCAAAGTTGTTTTTCAATATATTTTTTAAAAACACTTTATCAAATACTACTTACATTTTGAAAAAAGCCTTTAGCCCAAAGGTATTTGCATTTAATCAAAGTCCCTTGGCCAAATACTGAACCAAACAAGCCCTAAGTTCCAAAACTTATGTTGAGACATGCAATTTGAAGATGCCATTTCAACAAGGCTTGATTGCATTTTGAAAGAGGTTTAGAACTTAATGGAACCAAAACTCATATTTATTTTTAGATAACTATTTCTTTTCCCTGAATTAATCTTGCTTTTATTTTATTTATTTTTGGGTTACCGCCAACCTCAACTAGTTTGGAATAAATGTGTTGTTGATGTTGATTTAGGACTTTTGGTGCACTTTTCCCCGATTTTAAAGGATAGCCTCGAAGTTCGCAAACCACGCACCACAGTTAAGCCTTGTTACTCTCAATGGACTCGCTCTATGAACCATTTAGACCCATTGCCTTGAAGTTCAAAAACATCATATTGCATGACCATAGTATCCAAAATCTGGAACAAATTATCAGAATCAAGAGATCCGAAAATACATATTTGATCGGATTAACAATAATTTGATAATGACAAATATGTGCTTTAATGGCATTATAAGATGTTTGCACAAGGGGTACCTCAAAAGACTGCTTCGCTGTCCTTTTAATACATTATCCATCTTTAACAGTGCGCTATTGCTCAATGCATGCGTATTTAATTCCAAGAAGTTTTAAAATAAGTAACAAATTCAAAATTATTATCAATACATGCATAATCACTTTACACTAACTAAATCTATCTTACTAGACAAGAACAAAGAAAATATGCAAGGACCATAAGTAGTATAAAAAGTTCAGACGTGAATAAATACAAGGGTCACATCAACATCAACATCAACTACACCTTTATCCCAAACTAGTTGAAGTCGGCGGTCGATGAACCTCAAATAAATACAAGGACCACACAGCATTTTTTTTTCATTTTCAGTTGTAGCAAAGCAGTGTCTCTACAAGAAGTAGCCTTATGATAACACTGAATGGTGAGCTTATTTCTCTTTAACAGCAACATTACTGAATGGTGAGCTTATTTCTCTTTAACAGCAACATTCTTCCATGGCGTTTTTACCAGATGTGATATGACTAATACTTCTTAAATAGGACACAGCAAACTGATAAGAAGATATGAAGCAAATTATTTGAATACAATTGCAAAGGGCATTCACCATACCACTCAAGCGACCAGTAAAAATTTGAAAAGGAATCGCTTCTCAAACAATTGCCAAGAGATAACTTACATAATTGAATTCATTAATAAAGCACTAGCCACAGCAGGCAAACTCGAGGCACCCTTGTACCTTCTTAACTATGCACAGGGAAATGAGGACAACTTACAGCTCCGTTGCCTTCTAGGCGAGGATGTAATCAGCTGCGCTGCTTTCTTATCAGCTATTTGCGCATTTTCAGAATACGACTTCTGAGATCTTGTTACTCTAGGACTGGCATGATCTCTAGCAGCGATTCTTGCAGATCCTATTCTTTTATTTTGCATCGTTGTAACAGGTAGAATTCTCCAGTGTGATACGCCACTTCCACTTCAGAGAAAATACTTTAGAAACAGTCTACTCCGTTCCCAGACCCAAGAAATTAAGTGCTGTATCAGTTGTGCCCCAAAAATCTTCTGAAAACAACTAACTGCGACAATTTACAGAATATTAAAGATTAAATAAGGGATACAGATAACTTCAGCCCTTCTCCACAATAAAATCAAAAGAGAAACGATAATCTGCCTCTCACTTCCTTATATCTTAAAAGACAATTTCTTTGAAATAGATGCTCTAGACAAGTAAAATGGCTTGCAACTGGTAGGATGGGAGACAAAACATACTCAAGGTGTGAAGTTGAGAGAATTAACGGCATTTTACATAGCAGAACCACAAGTTTGAGGGTAAACCCAACAAGGCCAGAGGATTCACAGTTCAAGTATTCTAACGCTGCTGGACTGTAGAGCTTGAATGAAATAACAAGAAACAGCTCCTTAGCACGCATAATCATTCCATTGCAATAGTTGTCTCTAAAAATCTGAAAATGTTTAAGAAGATGGGTTTATAGCATAAGTAGCAAGAAGTGAACAGGCCTCAGAAGCAAAGAATTGACATGTAACTAACAGTTCATAGCACGGTCAAGAATAGCAATTTCTGAATAACATGTTTAATCAACCAGTGGAAGTCATCGCACGCAAGCAAGCAATCGCTCAGCTCAGTGTTTTCACAGTAAAGCTACAACCGAAACCCTAGACGACAGGACACTGAACATTCTCGCGACAGCTCAACGCATGCAGATCCAGACCTGCTCATTTCCAGCTGAACTAGCCTCAATTCGGTCACGCAACCAGCGCAGAACAGCAGAAACCAAGAACAAGGCCGATCGATCGCTAAGGTCTGAGCCAATTGCGCGCAGCAGAGAAATCCGAAGCATCAAAAACCAACGCAACACGAGAAAGCGCCGAAACAGCAGCTAAAAAGTGACAAACCTGAGCGGACACTCGCTCGAATCCCCAGAATCGTGCTCGTGACGGAGGAAAAAAAACCAGGAAACGAAGACTCCGAAGAAGCAGCCGGAGAAAGCTGGTCCCTGCGAAGAACACCAGAGCAAATTTCAGTTCGCCGGTACCGGAAGCGGAGGAGGAATGCGATGATGGAGCGAGCCGGAAGCCCTAACCAGTGGAGAAGAGAGTAGTGAAGAGGCTCGGGTTATTTCGTTCCGAAGTTTTTCCCTCCAAAGAGACGATGGAGAGGGAAAACGAAAAACGGAGAGCGAGAGAGAAAGATGGGCGGAATTATTTATTTTTGGTTGGGTTTGTCTGAACTATCGCAGTGCTCTTCCGCCCTTTCACACGGGGGGATTTCAAAAATGGATGCATAATTCCCAAATTTCGGAAACTGTCCGAAGGGGGCCACAGCGCGACGCGCTCGGGTCTCGATTTGAGCGTCACTCGCTGGATCTGGCGGACTCGTGTCCTGATTGACGTCACGTTGACCTGAACTGAAGGCGCACGGCCACGGTTCCGTGGGGTGAAGGCTCGCCATATGAAAAAATTTCAAAAAACGGCCCATAGTACTATTACCTTCGTTTCCTCAAAAAAATAAATAAATAAAACTTAAAATTGACTCTTTTTTTTTCAATGATGGGCATGAAGTATCCTCTTGTCATCTCGAATAAAAATTTGAAGTGACTATATTCTTGTAAAATGGCTTGACTAACTTGTTGATAGGGATAATTTCATAATTAAATTCATTTTGAAACACCCTCGTTTTCTCTTTGATTGAAAAAAGGAAATACCTTTATTTTCTCAAATAAATATTTAAATTACATATTATTTCAAATAAGGGCACATCAATCTCAAAAAAGGGTGACCTTGCCAACTAATAAGGGCATTTTCATCCTTTAAAAAAAAATTACTTCCTTTTTTCCTTTTTTTTTTACCTTTTCGCGATGATTGATCTTCGGCAATGGTCCGCGGCCGGCAATGCCCATAGAGAGCCAGGTGAGGCCACCCTCAAAACCCACATGCAAGGATTGACCTCACTTGGGCAACTATCACTTGCCACAAGCAAGGTCGGCACTTGCTAGATTTAGGCGAGGGTCACCTTGCTCGCAACCATCAACAACGGCTGGGAAGGAGTTGTGGGTTAACTAAAGCTCTATCTAAATCCTTATTGTTACACAAGGTCTTAATTAAGTTAAGTGAAAAAAAACCACAAAGAAGTAGAAACTCTAAAAAAAACACAGAGAAAAGCGAAAACTCATACCCTTGCTAGTGACCACAGGTGAGAGGCATCTCTCCTGCTTGTATTTTGTCTTTTTTACTTTTAATATAGTTCAACTAAAATGTAGGTTAAAATTGTATCTAAACGAAAATATTATTGACCAGTTGGAATATTTGACCGGCTCGATGTCATACCCTTATTTAAAATAGTTATAACTACTTTAGGTTTTTAATTTTCCTTCTTTTTTTTTTGTCTAGTTTCTGTTAGTAACAACCATGACGACCTCGCTAGGGCAATGCATAGGGTGCAGGAGAGAAAGAGGGCGGCATGGAGAAAGTAGGGACTCCAACAACATATAGGAAATGTCTCCTTGAAAGGAACCGAGGTTCGCACCGGACGGACCACGGTCAGAGGCAACCGGCAACCAGGAGCAGAGAGGATGGTGGCAGATGGCGAGGAGATTGGGTTGGACAGTGCCGTGAGAGTACTTCTGAAAAAAGGGTTAGTTTTGATTTTCAACTGTATGTTTACTAAATGTGGACTTCGAAGATCATATGTGTTTTTGAAGGCTTGGATCCTTCCGCGAGGAACAAGCACGATCGGGCCTAGCGCGGCCGGCCGGGTGCATATTAGTCCATACGACGGCCCAGTGAATGAATCTGTTGCAGCGTCAGATATACAGCTCATTCTCGTGGGCCTTGACATAATTTAATATTTCTTTGCTGAGCACTTCTTTTTCTCCTTGTGGGTTCGTGACTGGGAACCTTTTTCTGTAGTGCACCGGCACGGCATGTCCGGCAAGACGCCCGGCGTCAAGTATGAACTCTCCGTCTGCATCAATCGAAAAGAAACGAGACTTTACTCGACTGTAGAGAGAGCGAAATTCGGCGGCCCGGTTGTAAGATGCATCGAAACCTAGTAACTGGTTGGCTAACCGAGGACCATAAATCAGAGGCAAAGGCCCGGTGAACGCTTACATAGTAAAAAGCTCCTACATATAGGATCGAACGGTGAACAACATTTAGCCCTTCAGCCCAATTCCAACATACAGTTCCAATGTCCATTCGCTTCTTGTTCTATGCATGATATTCCAGATGGTCCAATCGCAGATCGAGGACAGACAACAACTCTTTTGGTAGAGCATTAAGCTCGTTAATTGGAACAACTCTTTCGGCGCTCGTTTTGCTGCTGTTTGTTGTCGAGATTCATCATCGATCGATGCTGAAGTCCCTATTGATAGGGCCTGAAACCCTTCCTCTTCGGGGTGAAGTTTGGCTATTGTTTAGTGATTAAGGGCATAATCATTTTGATTCTCATCCTAAAATAGTAAAAAATGAAAATGCCGTCTGATGACGTACATAATTCTGGTTCTAATTTTCTTCTCGGACTTAATTTAGAGAATCAGAATAAATTTTAGAGTAAAATTCAGGAAAAAAAAAGAAAGTTGGCTTTGAAAGAGCGACGTCCCGTAGAGACCGACGATAGGTAAAGATAGTACTCAAGTTATGCCTTTCGTGCACTGCATTCCTATCGATTCCCTCCACGTTCTCTTCGATTTCTCTTCCTTTTTCCGCCCAGTCTACTTGGTTGGTTCGTGGTCGATGTTGTTGCACATTTTTGGCTCCCATCATGGCAGAAATTCCAAAGATCCTTTCATTTTGTTTCTATTTTTGCAGCGAAATTATGTCTGCTTAATATGTTTGGCTAAAGAGGGACCCAGGCATGTACTTGCTCAGATCCTTTCAGAGCGTGCGTTTGATTCGCGGCACTCGGCATCACACTTGTCAAAAAAGCCTTGAACTTTATTATGCGACTGACCTCTCAATTGACCTGATGATGGCTCGTTATCCAGACTGAACAATTTACGGTAATCTTTGGCCATTCGTTGGATGGTCTGTAGCTATGTTAAACCGACTGGTCGTTTTTGATTTTTTTTTTCGTGTTGGACACTGATATATCAAGGTAGCGCATGAAAACTATCCATTTCTCCATTTCCGTCTCAGAAATGGTTTCTGGAACAAAGATTATTTTGGTAATGCAATTTTATTTTTCTATTTCTAAAACAAAAATTTATTTCATAAATATATTTGAAGCGGAAATAAGAAATAAAAAAATTTACTTATTCAATAAATATAAATAGAAATCTTCATCGCCGATCGTTGCAACTTGTTGCCGGCCCACCGCTGATCGCCTCCGGTCGTCGGTCGCCGCCGCCGCCGTCGATCTGCGGCGGTAATTTTAGGATAAGAAATTTTATACCGTTATCAAATGTATGTTTTTGCTCAAAAATTTATTTAGAAATAAAAATAGAAAAAATTATTTCTAGCAGAAATCAATTTGTGGACTAGAAAGGTTGTCATGCGCGCTCTAAGGGCCTGTATGGATCCAGAGAAATTGTTTCTGTTCCAAAAGTATTTGGAACAAAAACACGTATGGTTTAAAAATATTCTAAAATTGTTTCGCGGAACATTTTTGTGCTAGGGAACACTTTTGAAGAAATAAAAAAAACTTATCTTTTGATTTTGAAATAATTTTTGGAATATTTTGGAACCACCATCTATTACCGCCAACACGGCTATCACCCGCCGACTGTTGGCCACCGCCGCCGTTGGCTGACCGCCGTCGCTGGCCACCGGCGACTGAAAAAAAGTATTTTTTTTACTTATCAAAAGTATTTTCATTCTTAAAGATAGTGTTCGGGAAAAGAAATATAAAAAAATATTTCTGTTAAAAAAATTGATCGCAGAAGCAAAAACTTACTGTACGCAGCCTAAGAGACCCGATTTTTGACCAAATTTGTAACTCATCTCGGTCGCCCGACTCACATCTCCCTGTCCTCTTTGGACTGAGAGTCGGCTGGCCTCTCCCTCTGCCTCTCGCGACTTGCCGCCGTCGCCAGCTCCCCTCTCCCAATCGAAACTGTCTTGGCTTCTGTTCTGCTCGCGCCTCCGTTCTCGCCGCGACTGTCTCGGCTTTTGCTCGGTGCTCACGCCTCTGTTCGCGCCTCAAGGTGTCACTCCTCTGCTCCCCCTCCTCTGCGCCTCATGGAGTCCTGATAATACGTGTCAAAACACCTGGGTTGGGAGGCCATATGTGTCAATCGGTAGGCTCTGGAACACGGTATAGACTTTCAATATATATGTGTGGAAGCACCTGGGTTGGCTGGTTACTCACATATCATGTATATTCCAATTTCATAGTTCGCTTTGCCTCAAGTTTGAAGCTTGAAACCTGACTTGCATACGATTTTTTTTCTTTCTGTCTAGACTGTCTGTGAGGTGTTTGAATGTTGAATCTCTGGAGCTTATTTTGTATTTGCGGTTATGTTTGGTGTCTATTTTGGGGCCTCTTTGTATGTTGATATAAAACTCTCTGCGAGGTCTTTGTATGTTGATAGAAAAACTCGCATGTTGATAGATAACAGCTTCATCCTTTCGCCTAAGCTTGCCGGCCTTTCAATATGTTGATAAATGACTGTCTGCTCTGTGCATATCTCTGGCTATGTTTGATGTCTATTTGGGGGGCCAAAACCAATGTTACAAGGAGTCTTTGTTAATAATATTTTCGGCATCATGATGTATTATGGTTGAAATCATAAAAATATTAATTTTTCGTGTGTGTATATATATACCATGTCTCCCAGCACGTCGGAATTCTCAATTTTTTGAGAACTGACGTGTTCTCGTGTCATGTCATGTCCCGTGTCCGTATAATATAGATTTGTAGATGTGAAAATGTATTGCTCGGGTACTTGGGTATTTCGTAGAGACCCCATTCTTTTTTGCCAATGGCATCACGATGTATTGTTGTTGAAATCATAAAAATATTAATTTATGGTGTATATATAAAAATGTACATATAATATACAACCATGTTCCAGTGTGTTGAAATTCTCTATTTTTTTTTTGAGCGGTCATGTCGGTGTGTTGTGTCGTGTGGTGGTGTCGCGAGCCGTGTACTGTGTCCATGTAACATATGCTTCTTCTTCCTCTTCATTGTTACAGGAATGTACAAGCTCGTCTTCTTCCTCTTTCCCATTTTAACGCGAAGTGTTCGAAGGTGCTCGCAGTCTCACTTCGCAGGTAATCATGATGAACATAACGACTTCGAAGAAAGGAAGAATCAGGCGAGAGCTCGAGAAGCGCGCTCCGAAGTTGGTGAGTCCCCAAGTAGCTCTTCCTCTCGTTTTCGGGCTTCTTTTGTTCGTCAAAATTATAAATAAATAAAAAAACAAGAAACTTTTTTCTGCAATGCTTTGTGGTTTGAATGAGCGAGACGTTTTTGTTTGGTTTGGATTTGGGGATTGACAATGTTGTAGGTCGAAACTGGGAAGAAGACACTGATATTTCAAGGCACGAAGACCAGCGGGTTGCTGAACTCTGTGTTGACCGAAATCTATCACCTGAAGGAGAGCTCGGTGAGGTACACGCGGAGGAACGGCAACGTTAGGCCTTTCGAGAGTGGCGGGGAGACTTCCATGGAGTTCTTCTCTCAAAAGACCGATTGCGGCATGTTTGTGGTGAGTTTGGACTCTTTGTTTGGTGTCTGTTCTTTTGTCCAGCCGAATCGAAGCGTGAAGCACTTTGACTATTTGAGCTTCGCCCCTGCACTCAATGGATTATGCTGATTTTTTAGTCCTAGTTAGCGGTTTATACGAAGATTTGGAGAGTTGATTGATGTTTCTCCATTGCCTTTAGGACCGTATGAGTTACTGGTCGTTCTTAGCTATTTATCTCCTCTGTTGGTTCTACATTCTTGCTTTGTCGAACAAGAAGCTACTAATGTCTGAATTGTATATGGGATTTGTCGGTATTTTAGTTGGGATTGGCCATTTCTATTTTTTTTTTTTTACTAGCTGGTATTAGGAAGTGTGCTTAGCTCAGTTCTGGAAAAGAGACTACTACAGATTGGTCATCCGTCTGAAAGGTATCTTTGGTCCGATGGTGTTCGGTGATTTTTTCTGACCACAGTTTGGCTCTCACTCCAAGAAGCGGCCAGATAATCTCATTCTTGGGCGAATGTATGATCATCACATCTACGACCTTGTCGAAGTTGGGGTTGAGAATTTCTAATCTGTGGAGTCTTTTGTATACGATAAGAAGCTGGCTCCAAAGATGGGTTATAAACCTTTTATCTCGTTTGTTGGAGAAGGATTTGAGAGCGTTGAAGAATTGACGCATTTGAAGGAGGTTCTACTTGGATTTGTATCAAGGAGAGGTGGCTCTATATCTTTGAAGTTTCCTCTTTCCAAATTCAGTACGGATGTCGTCAATAAGATTTATCATGTTAATTATGCAGGTAGTGGAGAATTTGAATCTTGCCAGCATAGACCGTGCTTATGTTTGCACAGCTCTATCTTCTAATCGTGTCTTCTTCATGCATTGTGCTTTGCGACTTAAGAAGTCTGGCGCGATCGTGCCAAGGATGGAACTGGTGGAAGTTGGTCCCTCGATGGACTTGGTGTTACGTAGGCATGGGCTTCCTAATGAGGGTTTAAGAAAGGAGGCCATGAAAACAGCTGCAGACAAGCCTAGAAAGAAGATTGGCTAATTTGCATGTCCTTCTCGAACTTGATCTCCTTCATTATTTTCTAATGGAATGAACCGACATCATGATCTTGAATGCACTATCTTTGCAGGAAAAGAATGTTAGCCAGGATGCTATACAAGGGAAGATTGGGAAGGTTTATATTCCTTATCAGCAGGTGAGTGCTTCTGTCATATTATTGAGTTTTATAATGGTCTTATGGAACTACCATTCTATATAATTGACCCACCGGCATCCCCCGACTCTCTCTTGTATTTTTCGCTTGTGCTCAATGTAAAAGAAGAAACGAAAGTAGAACAAAGAGGAAGATCTAGAAAAGATCAAAGTTCAGGGCACATAGATGTCTCTCTCTTTCCTGTTGTGATATAATATTGTTTGTAGATATGTTCTCTTGTAGCTTGGAGACATGAATATACCTAATAAAGCAAAAGGATTGAAGACAGAGCGTCGTGAAGCTAAGATGAACAAACAAGCGAATGGACATGCATCAAAAAAGCAGAAGGGAGGTTCTGACTAATCTGCTTTACTTTTCATATGCCTTCAGCAAATTCCTTTATCCATTCGAGCGAAGAGAGGGGTAGGCGGCAGGTGCTTTATCTTCATGTTTTGCATCACCTATCAAATGGGTTGCGTGTTTTTCCATCCTCCATGTCAGTATATTGGGTACAAGGGACTGTAGCCGGTACTGCATTTCCTAGTGCTCAATGCAAGATGAGGACGTTGCTTTTGGTACTCGACATGAATTCTTCTTCTTTTGGGTCGTAGCAGTATCGTTATGTGAGTCATTCAACCAGGAGGCTATTTCCATCCCTTGCTTGTTCATCCCTTTCATCATTTCTTGGCGTTGCTTTAGCTGGGAAAGGTGAACTTTGAAATAAGCCTTGTGAGCTCTTCGAACGGCTCATTTGATAGAAAGCGTTTAGGCCTGGTTTGGTTCAACACGGAATTGGGATTCCAATTCCTAAACTAGAATATGGAGGAAAATTAGAATGTGGAATTGGGTTTCATAATGAATAGAATTCCTCAGAAAGTGCGGAATGGGATTATTTAGGAATAGCCAATATTGAGATTCCAATTCATCATTCCAACCCAATTCTATCGCCATTGTCACCACCATTACCGGATGCTACCACTGGAGCTTGCCGCAGGTCGACGTTGATGTTGGTGGGAGGCTCGTATGCCAATGAGAAGTATTTCACCCTCGACGACCAAAAACTTTGTGCGATCCAAACGACTGAGATGGGATCTCATTCCAAATGAGGGAGTACATTAAGAAATAGTTGTCATGTAACCAAATACGTCCTTAGAGAAGGAATTGCAGTTTCTTGCATGTAATTTTCCGTGGAGGTGATCATTTTTCGGTCCGATCTAATCCCACCCTCGCCAGCGGCTAGAGAGAGGGTTACAGGTTAACTAAAGTTGCTAAAGCGTTTTCACTTGGATCCGGATCCTAGTTTTTGCACAAGGTCTTAATTAAGTTAGATTAAAAAATAAAAGAAATGAATAAAAAAGCAGAAACTCTAAATAAAAATAAAAATAATAACACACACGCAGAGAAAAGCAAAAATCCAGACCCTTGCCTGCGATCACAAGCATGAGGCATCTCTCCTGCCTGTATTTTATTTTTATTTTTTTTAACTTTTAATATAGCTCAACTAAAATTTAGGTTACAATTGCATCTAAACGAAAATTTATTGAGTAGTAGAAATATCATACCCTTATTTGAGACGGTTATTACTATTTTAGGCTCTTAATTTCACTTTTTTTTTGGTCTAGGTCCTCGTTACAAAAGGCCATGGCGACCTTGCCGAGGTTGTACGAGCTTCGGGACAATGCATCGGGTGCAGGGGAGAAAGAGGGCGGTGCGGAGAAAGTAGGGAGTCCAACAACATATTGGAAATGTCTCCTTCAAAACCTAGGTTCACACGGTGCCAATGATGGTCAGAGGCAACCGGCTGCCAGAAGCATAGGACGGTGGCTAATGGTGAGGAGATTGGGGTGTTTTCCCACCAACACGGAAAAGTGATCGTCTAATCCTTTATCAGAAGTTTAGACACCGTGCAAGGTTTTTGTTGGATATTGCCATAAGAGTAATTTTTTTAAATGGTTAGTTTGTTTTTCAAGTCTTACATTTACTGTACGTGGACGTCGATGATCATAAGTGTTTTTGAAGGCTTGGATCCTTTCGCGAGGAACAAGCACGATCGAGCCAAGCGCGACCGAGTGCTTATTGGTTCACACGACGGGCCAGTGAATGAATCTGTTTCTACGTCAGATCTACAGTTTAGTCTCGTGGGCCTAGCCCAATACCAAAAGACTTCCATGCCTATATACTGAATAAAAGAAAACTCTTGTTTTTTATTCAATGAATATTTTTTTCGTACATTTACAATACTCAATCCTGTCATATATATAGGACAATAGGTAACCTAACGAGAAGATACATAATAGGAAGTATTCTATATTAGGAAGCAATATATACAATAAAACTTACTAATAAATAGGCTAAACTAACTCACGACCACACTCCCCCCAAAGTGGGTGCAAAGATGTCTTTGATACCCAACTTAATAAGTGAGCTATGAAACTCTCTATTTAACACAACATTTGTCAATATATCAGCTAACTAGTCTTCAGACTTCACAAATGGTAACTGGATCACTTTTGCATCCAAATTCTCTTTGATGAAATGTTTGTCAATCTCCACATGTTTAGTTCTATCATGCTGAACTGGATTATGAGCAATGTTTACGGCTGCTTTATTATCATAAAATAATTTGATTTCTAAATCTGGTGGATACCCGAGCTCGGTTAGCAGCTTTCGAAACCAAAGAAGTTCGCATAACCCATTTGCTACACCTCTAAATTCAGCTTCTGCACTAGACCTAGTTACAACATTTTGTTTCTTACTTCTCCATATAACAAGGTCGTCTCCCACAAATGTAAGATACCCTAATGTAGACCTCCTGTCTGTCACACTTCCATCCCAATTTACGTTTGTGTAACCCTCTACTCCAAGGTGGCCATTTTTTGCAAATAGCAGTCCCTTTCCTAGGGATGACTTCAAATATCGAATGATGTGCAGCACATCACTCATATGATTCTCACTAGGTGCATGCATGAACTGACTCACCACACTTACTGCATGAGCAATATTAGGACGTGTATGTGATAAGTAAATCAATCGGCCTACTAACCTTTGGTATTTTTCTTTATTAGTAGGCGTCTGATTAAGGTACTCTCCAAGCTTATAGTTTTGTACCAGAGGAGTGTCTACAGGCTTGCAATCTAGCATGCCAACTTCGGTCAAAAGATCAAGAACATACTTCCGCTGAGACAAGTAAATCCATTCCTTCGACCTAGCAACCTCAATTCCTAAGAAATATTTCAAACCTCCCAAGTTCTTCATTTCAAACTCCCTAGATAATAATTCCTGTAGTCTCATAATCTCGACACTATCATTGCCTGTAATAATCATATCGTCTACATATATGATAAGAGCTGTTATTCTCCCTTGAGTACCTTTTAAGAACAAAGTATGATCTGAATTACTTTGGGAGTATCCATACCTTATCATAGCTGAGCTAAAGCGACCAAACCATGCACGAAGGGGCTATTTCAACCCATACAATGATCTTTCCAGCTTACAAACCATGTTCGGTTGATCTGCGCATCTAGGTGGAAGCTCCATATAGATCTCCTCCTCTAAATCTCCATGAAGAAATGCATTCTTTACATCAAATTGATGCAAAGGTCAGTCCAAGTTTGCAGTTAGAGATAACAATACTCTTATCGTGTTTAACTTTGCAACTGGAGAGAAAGTTTTTTGATAATCCACCCCATAAGTCTGTGTATACCCTTTAGCTACCAGTCGTGCCTTATACCTCTCAATAGTGCCGTCTGCTTTATATTTGACTGTAAACATCCACCTACATCCAACCAGCGTCTTATCCTCTGGTAGTTCCACAAGTTTTCAGGTTCGATTTTTCTCCAATGTCTCCATCTCTGTCTCCATCGCTTGAAGCCATTTCGGATCCTTCATGGATTCTTCAACCTTGTTTGGAACTTGAACTGAGGAAACCGTGGACACGAAGGCTTGTAGTGGTGTGGACAACCTTTTGGCAGACACATAACCTGCAATAGGATATCGAGACCGGCGGTCCTCTACATCTGGAGAATATCGATTCGGTGATTTACCCTATTATGCTTATCAGGCAGCTTATAACCAGTAAGTACATCAGTATCTTCAAATGAATCAAGTACAATAGAAGTACTTACCTCAGGTACATTCTCAAGAGCTTGGAGTGATACTGAAGATGGCGAAGATAATGAGAGCTATTGCTGCTGTGCATCTGTTGACACCTGCTCGGTTGCTAATGCTTCTATGCCGCTCGGTCGTACGCTTATCTCACGGCCGTGAGGCAATAGTCTAAAATCTTTAGCCTCAGAATCGGACGGTTGCGCACACCCATCCGTCGCTTCTGTAGTCTCAACCTTCCATGCACACCCACCCTCACTCCTGCAATCCCAACCTCCCACCAATGTCTGGTTCTACATTTAGCCTCCCCCTGAATAGGATACTGGGGGGAAGGAAAATAGGGCTCGGTCTTTGTAAATATTACATCCATGGTGACATACGTGCGCTTTCCGGCAAGATCATAGCATCGATACCCTTTTTGAGAAGGGCCATAGCCAAGAAACACACACTTGACTGCACAAGGGTCAAGTTTGGTCCGCTGATTTTTGTAAAGATGGACATAAGCGACACACCCAAACACCTTAAGAGGCAATGTAAGAACCGAAGGAAGAGATACATAGGCGACAAGTACTTGCATTGGCGTCCGATAGCACAGAATGCGGGAAGGCATTCGATTCAACAAATAAACAGCTGTAACTACGACAGAATTCCAAAAACGATGAGGAACATGGCTACCCTCCAACAGTGCTCGAGTGGTTTCAAGTAGATAGCGATTCTTGCGCTCAGTAACACCATTCTGCTGAAGAGTCTGAGGGCAAGAAGTTTCATGTATCATACCATGTTCCTGAAAATAAGCTGCAAGAGGTTTACTTAAGTATTCGCCACCGTTATCAGACCGGAGAACCTTCAGTTTGGCCCCAAACTGAGTCTGAATCATACGGTGGAAAGTCTGAAAGATAGCTTGAGCCTCATTCTTATGTTTAATAAAATATAGCCAAGTCATACGTGTGCAATCGTCAAAAAAGATGATAAACCATCGAAACCCAGATACAGTAGTAATAGGAGATGCACCCCATACATCAGAATGAATTAAGGAAAATGGAGTAGAACTGATATTCAAATTGGGAGGAAAACAGGTACGATGGCTCTTTGGCAAAATACAAGTATCACACTGAAAATTAGAGTTCGATAGACCATGAAATAACTTGGGAAACAAATGCCGTAAATACCCAAAATATGGGTGACCCAAACGACGGTGTCATAACCAAAGTTCATTCTCTTGAGCTAACTGTCCACGAGAATGATAGGTCCATCCAGAAGTAATGTCATCCACAAAATACAGCCCATCCCTCTTAGTACCAAGCCCAATAATCTCCTTGGTGAGAATGTCCTGAAACAGACAAAAATCAGAATACATAAGTACAATACAGTTTAACTCGCTGGTAAGCTGTCCAACTGATAACAAATGACTAGACAATGTAGGAACAAGTAAAGTATGAGATAAAGAGAGAAGGCGTGATAGACAAATAGCTCGCAGCCGTCACAGAAAAGCTATGCCCGTTAGCATTATAAATATGATCTCGACGTGGTGTAGTCGATGTAAGAAGATCACCAGATTCTGGAGTCATATGATCATTAGAGCCAAAATCGATTATCTACCCATGATGACCATCACCGTGTTCATTAGCAAAGACAAACCCACAATTACCTTCAGGAGATTCAGCATTAGCAAATTCAGGCTTCATAGGAATTAATGACAAGCTGCTAGTCACCAAGGAGGCTTGCCCTCCATTCCGCCCCTTTTGTGAGCCCGGTTTCTTCTTCTTGGTCTGAAAATCATCCTACCAATCCGGATAACCGTGTAGTTTAAAACAAGATGTTGCTGTATGTTTAGGATTCTCATAGTGAGAGCACCCCTCAGATTGAATTTGCATACCAGATCTAGGTTGAGCTCCCCGAGGCAGAAGGCACTAATTGAAGGTGCGAATCACCCTTGCCCCGCTGTGACATCATGGCGGAACCAAATGCGACCCTGACGGGAGTGGATAGTATGATAGATTGGCGCATATCCTCTTGCCTTACTTGGGCATAAGCTTGCTCAATAGTGGGGAATGGATCCATCTTCAGAACATCAGCACGAATATTGTCCAGGCAGTCATCGAGACCGTCCAAAAAAGTATAAACTCGATCTTCATGGACAATATCATTGTATCTTTGAATATCGACTGGAAATTGCATAGGATTAGGACGTCGGAATCAATCTCACGGCAGATCCCTTGAAAATCATTATAATATTTCTCGATGGGTCCACCGCCTTGCTTCAATTGAGAAACCTGCCTCTTAAGATCATAGATTTGGGAGGTGTCAAATCCATAAAAAAAGTCGTTGTCAAAGCATTCCATACAGCTTTGGCAGTAGGAAACCGAATAAAGTTTGGTATCAAGGTTGGGTCCATAGAATTGAAAGCCAACCTTTCGTCGTGAATCACCGGTCTTCCATTATCGAAAAAACGGATAAGTCGAAAGGGGCTCAGGAGAACCACCATTCAAATAGCCCGATTTTTCTTTGCCCGAAGACATGCATCTCAACAACCTGGGACCATACGCCATAATTTTTGCCATCAAGCTTGACAACAATCGGTGCAGCAGGAGGTTCAACAAGCGGCGACACGGCCTGCTAGGTCAAGAGCTGCTTTATCGTAACGGTCAAGTCTGCTAAAATGGCAGTAGCAGAGGCACTAGCATTCGCTTGGTTAGTTGTAACAATTGGCTGATTGTTGGCCATGAGATCAGATCCGCAAAATAAATCGCTCGGATAGGACGAAGTCGATCAGCGTGAGACGACGGCGCCGTGACGAGAACCACCATAGTCGATAATTGACGTACAGTACCTTAAGAATCAAATCCTATGGCTCTGATACCATGAATAAAAGAAAACTCTTCTTTTTTATTTAATGAATATTTTTTCTATACATTTACAATACTCAATCCTGTCATATATATAAGACAACAGGTAACCTAATGAGAAGATACACAATAAGAAGGATTCTATACTAGGAAAAAATATATACAATAAAACTTCTTAACAAATAGGCTAAACTAGCTCACGACCACATATACATATAGGCTCAATACAAAAAAAAAAACCCTCTAATTTTAGCATTTGTGACAATTATATCCATTTTTTTGTGTCATAAAAAACCTCTAATTTTTAATTTTGTCCCAATTCTATCCAAAAATTTTACTTTTGTCTCAATTTTACAGGCCTAATATAAAAAAAACCCTAATTTTTATTTTTGTCCCAATTTTATTGACCTAGTACCAAAAAAACATCTCAGTTTTTACTTTTATCCCAATTCTACCACCGTCAGCCTTTTGTTAATCCTACTTGACTTGAATTTTCTTGCCGAATTTACCAATGAATTTTTGAAATTTAGAAATAACAGGTTTAAGAGATAATGAGATTTTAAAAAATTCGTCAAAACATCTCGATATAAGTCGAGACTTTTATCCCAATTCTACCACCGGCTAATAGTAGTAAAATTAAGACAAAAGTAAAATTTTTCGGTAGAATTGAGGTAAAAATAAAAGTCGAGGGTTGGTAAAATTGGGACAAAAATAAAAGTTGAGGGTTTTTTTGGTATTATGCCGATAAAATTAAGACAAAAATAAAAGTTGAGTATTTTTTTGGTACTAGACCCGTAAAATTGGACAAAATAAAAATTTTTGGTAAAATTGGGACAAAGGTAAAAATGGAGGGTCCGTAAAATTAAGACAAAAATAAAAGTTGAGGATTTTTATGGTACTAGGCCTTTAAAATTGAGACAAAAGTAAAATTTGAGGGTTTTTTTTTCGAATAAAAGTAAATGTTGAGGGGTTTTTTGATATTATGCCGGTAAAATTGAGACAAAAGTAAAATTTTGAATATAATTGGGACAAAAGTAAAAGTTGGGGGTTTTTTATGAGATAAAAAATTTTTTGGATATAATTGACACAAATATAAAATTGAAGATTTTTTTGGGTATTAGATCTATACATACATACATATATATATATATATATATATATATATATCAAATCGACCCAAGTTAATATCTATTTGCCAAGCATTTTTTTTTTATAAAAGAGATTTTACACGTGCAATGAACTATTCCTCATGATGTTGGGAGTATGAGTGCCAATGACACTAATTAAGTCTCCCAAGACGTGGCTAAGGATATTCGAACCTGGTACCTCATCCATTTAATTGTCTAAGGCTCAGAGATATCATCAACTTAGTCAATGTTTCATTGGTTGCTAATCACTTCTTTTTTCTTGGAAAAATCCCAATTAGTCCACGTGGGTTCGTGACTAGGAATCGTTTTTTGTAGTGCGCCGACACCCTGTGTCAAGTATGAACTCGGAACCAATCGAAAAGCAATTCGGGTTGCATCAATCGAAAAGAAAACGAGACTTTACTCAACCGCAAATAAAGCGAAATTCGGCGACTCGGTTGTAAGATGCATCAAAATCCGATAACTAGCTGGTTAACCGAGTACCATAAATCAGGAGGGCCAAATGCCTTGCGGACGCACGCAACAAAGCTCCTACACATGGGATCGAACGGTGAACGACATTTAGCCCTCCAGCCCAATTCCAGCACGCGGTTATAATGTCCATTCGCTTCTTATTCTATATATGCATCGTTTTACTGCCGGTCCAATCCCCCGACCGACAACACACAAACAATCGGGCACTCAGCTTTGGAAGATGCCACCAGCGGATTGGTCCGCTTTAAAAGAAAAAAAAAAAAGCCAAAAACACTGCACATGCACAATTTTTATTTTTTTTTGGTGGAGCATTAGGCTTTGTTAATTGGAAATTTACTTTAGTGCTGATCAAAGGCTAAAGGGCTTCGCCTTTTATGCTGCCTACGGGAAGATAAGACGGGGGACAAAAGAACAAGAAAAAGACACGGCGGATTTGGACCATCAAAAGCCAAAACTTTAGGATTTTAATGTCCTCTACTAAATCATGCAACAACGGATTTAACAAGGTAGCCAAGGATTCGTCCCAAGAGCATCTTCCTGTCGTGTCCACGCATTGTTAACTACATTGATCGGGATTATGCTTCTGTCGAGACCTTATTCAGTCCGTACGATAAGCGGATCAGCAACCACTAATGTCCCCGCGGGACATATGAATCTTAGTCGAGAAGTAAAGGATAACACAATCATTTTGAAGTAGATCAAAGCAGTTGGTAGAACGGTAGAAGTTTTTTTTTTTTCCTCCTCCCTTTTATAGGACGGACTTTTCTCGGAGTTATGTGGCGCTTGATTACTTTGAAAATCGATGTTCCATGTTAGGTCTTCTCGGACAAGTGCCCCGAGGCCGAGGGGACTTGATTACTTGATCATGTATCAATGCTTTTCGATAGTGATCGAGTTAATGTAAGTGAGAAAAATATTAGGTAGGCTGGTCTTGCCATGCAGGCGGTAGGACATTCCATTCGACACTCGCCACGTGTCCAGGTGGACTCACCAGGTGTCCCAATCCCTTGTGGATGGAATCGTGTGATGTGAAGTTCTCGTGGGATCCATCTTCAAAACCATAAAAAGACTAGCTTGAGCGCTTATGAACCGATTATGCTGATTGTGGAAGCTTAGTTTAGTCTGACATGCGCCCTTGCAATACGGCCGGACAATCCTGCTTACCATACTATATCTTCTGACAATATTATTCTCAACTTTAACTAGTTTAACTGATTAATTTACAATTAGGTTAAAAGTGACATGGGACTACCACATGAGTACATCTCAGTGCAAATTTTGACATTTTGGTACATTCTGCTCACCACCGAGATTGCTCTCATATATTTGAGATTGATCCGAGACGAGGGATGGCACGGCAAACCAATGGGTTCTTCATCTCTAAGGAGAGTCTCAAGCATTCCGAAAGATCCACAGGTTTCATCGGAATCCACTCGAACCGATGAAGAAGGCGCGCCAGCCACAACTGCACCACGGCCAACCCCATTGCCTTGCCGGGGCACACCCTCCTGCCCGAGCCGAATGGAGCGAGCCTCATGTCCGAGCCCATAATCGACACGTCCTCCTCGATGAACCGGTCGGGCCTGAAGGCCCACGGGTCCTTCCATATGGCTGGGTCATGGGTGATGGCCCACATGTTGACCATCGCCGTCGTGCCGGCTGGGACAAAGGTCTTGCCCACGTGAACGTCATGGACAGCCAGGCGGGCCCACGAGAGAAGCGGACCCGGGGGGTGCATCCGGAGGGCTTCCTTCACTATGGCTTGGAGGTAAGGCAGGTTCGGGATGTCCGAGTCTCGAACATGCCGGTCTTGATCGACGTGCATGTCAAGCTCTTGCTGGGCTCTAACTTGAATCTCTGGGTGGAGAACCATTCTTGCCATAATCCACTCGAGAAGAATAGCGACTGTATCCGTCCCACGAAATATCATTTCCTATAATGAATGAATGACAAATTGCTAGTGATCGATTGTCAACAGTATCTTAATGTGACGTGACATGCTAAATGTGAAAAGAAAATAACGCTCAATAATAGTACGTGTTTAATATACATATATGTAAACATTCATATATTAAAAACGACTTATTGCTTCCATTAGTATTAGTAATAATTTGACATCCTTGTCGAATTGAACATTAATATCAACATTCTTTCTCATCTACTATTCATGGGAGGCAGTAGAGATATCTTGTGCTGGACCCTTTGCTCTCAAAAGCGCCCTACTTTTTCTTTGAATGATGTAAATTAATTACCTACCAGAGAGAGAGAGAGAATAAAGTATGTCGATCAACTTTTCCTCAAAAACTTTCTCGGGAGAAAATACGAAAAGTTGGAAATTTGAATAATAAACCTGACACTTGCGAACATTTTTTTAAATGGCAATATCTATATAACTAAACAAATAACATTATAATTGAAACTCGATCATGGTCTCAACAAGATTTCGAGATTCAAGCCTGCTATTGCAACATGTTAACTTAAACCTAGATTAAGGTTATCCCGTAGAGAAATTTGTAATGGTCATACAACATCTTTTATGCCTCACAGAAAACACAACAAGGAATGAGCATGAAAATAACTAGGAAAGAAGGACAACCTTCAGCATGAGAGAGTAGAGGAGTGTGGATCCCCTACATTGGTTTTTCCATGGTAGGAGAATCCCAACTCTTGATATTATCCGGATCCCGAGTAAAGAATAGAGACAATAGTCATTTTCAATGAGTGGTGTCTTGTCGAAACGATTCTGTTCCTACCCTATAAAAAATCTAATACCTAAAAAGGAAAAAATAATAATATATGCTCCTCTTTAGAATGGACTTTGAATTGACTTCACGATTAAAATTATTTAATACACGTACAACCCCATGCACATATATATATATATATATATATATATATATATATATATATATATATAAGCAAGAAAATCAGAGCTTATAAAGGGAGAAAGCCTCAAGAACGAACCGAGAATAATGGACGCTAGACACGAGGATTCCTTTTTTTTTTTTTTTACTTTACAAGGAAAGAAAGCTAAAGGGAGCACGCACCTTTTTAATTATCGGTCAAATGATTTTGCGAGTGCTTCTTTTGAATATTTGTACTGATAGTCATAATAAACATTTTGAGTCTAGATAGATATGAACATTGTTAAAACTTGAACTGGAATCAATATACATACGGATACGCCATGTGAATATTTACACGTTTAAGATTTGTCACGGAACCTTTTTTTTTTTTTTTGGGGGGGGGGGGGGGGTACGATTCTACACTTTCTAGTCGTCTACATACGTGTGAAAAATCATCGTAAGATCCGGATGCACATGCTCTGAATAGCTGAACTATTCAGAGCATGTGCATCCGGATCATACGATATGATTTTTCTTGTGCAAATAATGAACCTTGGGAGCAAGAATGACCGGAAATATGCAAGACAATCGAAAAATCATCCTTACCCACAAAACAGCAACCATGTCTGAATCACTCAGCCGGTCCTCTTGAGGCAAAGATAGCAAGGCACTGAGAAAATCATCCCCGCCATGAAAAGCCCCGCCTCTTCTCCTTTCTTCCACAATCTGACCCACCAAGCTCCTGACCCTAGTGGCGAGCTCGTGGCACCTTCTCTTCACGCCATGGAAGTCCAGGAACCTTAGTGGGATATGATCCTCCCAATTGAATTTTGATATCAACTCATACCCTTCCTTGACCATATTGCTCAGCAAAATCTCTCTCTCCAACCCTATCTCACTCCCGAACACACTCCCTAGCATGTTCCTCTGTGAGCCTCCTTGCAGTACCCCCCTCAGTCCCACAAACCCTCTCTCCCCCATCTCCCTCGACACCCTCGCTGACATTTCCTCGGCCAACCGCCCCCGGAGCCCTGCAAGGCCGCCGATCCTCCTCGGGGAGAACATGTGGCTCGCCGCGACGCAGCGGAGGTGGCGCCAGTAGGGCCCCAAGGGGGCGAACCCGATGGCCCGCTCGAACATGAGCGAGCGGGCCGACTCCTTCACGGGGCGGTCCGAGAAGAACGGGTGGTGGAGGATCTCCTTGGCGGTGCCGGGGTCGCTGCTGACTATCACCGCGGTCGGACCGAGGCTAAGCGCCATGAGGCTCTTTGCGCCGAGTGAAGTCGCCAAGGAAGCTAATTTTCTATGGGCTAGGGAAGAAGCCATTTGAGGCGTGCTGCCCACAACAGGCCAGCCGACTGGTCCCTTGAGCTTCGGGCGACCTTCATGGCGGTGGTTCCTCCATGCAAAGCCACCGGGGACCAAAAAGTAGTGCAACAAGGAAGGGAAGAGAGAGAGTAGTGAGAGAATGAGGGGAGGATATGAAGATTGGCCTACCATGAAAGAGGAGAAAATCAACAGCAAAGTGAGTTTTAGTAGCAAGAGGATGTTCATTATCAGTAATTTTCTTGATAAAAGTGTGGAAAATGAGTGTATGAAAGAGAGAGAGAGAGAGAGAGAGAGAGAGAGAGAGTTCGATTAAAGCTGATCTTTAGAAGGACTACCCCCGGAATTGTCTAGAGAAGGACGTTTTTCGAGTGAGGATCTCATGTGAGAATAGTCTGTATATATAGGATACGTGAAAGTGATTGTGGGTTCAATGTCTGGTTAGTCTTTAACCAGAGTTAGCCTCATCATGTTTTATATGTTTGCTCCTTCTCCAGAGTCATTGGAATCTTGTCAAAGATATGGTAAAATAACAACACCAGAAGTTTAAATTCTAAAGTATATATCGGCGGGTGAACGTAACGCATGAAGCGATACGATAAATTCTCAAACAATTTATAGTTCAATTGTTTGACTACACTAGATAGTACCAATAAACGTGACAATCAAACTAAACTGAATTATCCCGTTTAGATTTGACACTAATGAAAAATATACACGAGACCAACGTGGACAAAGCATGTTTATCATATGAATCGAGTATACAGGAAATAAGGTAGGATTTGTCTTTTTTTTTTGGTTAGGAAAACATAAGTTAGAACTGAGTACTCGACATTTTGGCCATGTATATGGCCAAAGTAATCATACAAGCTTCAACATGTTAATTCATGTGTAGATGATTCGATTAGAACATATTGCTAATGCCCAGTGATAAGTTTTGTTTTGTTTTTTTTTGTTGTTGTTGTTAATATGACCTTTATGCATTGCCGACATATTCCTAATGTTAGATCAAGTTATAGGGGGCAAATGGTAATTCAACTCTTATGCGGAGCACCTTTGGAACAGAGAGAGAGAGAGAAAAAGAAGGCGAAGGGAAAGAGAAAGTGAGGGGGGAGAGAACACCTCGCCATGGCGTAACGCGACAACGTGATATCACAACGAAACGACGTAGCGCCTTTCCGAGCAATCGGTGCGGGATTCGTCTTTTTTGGAGTGCTTTGTACCACGAATTGGCCACGTTTAAACAAGCGAGATCGCGATCCCGATACGCCAACATAGTGGTGAGGTACCACGATAGAGGTTCTCTGCTTCCCCCTATCGCAATGTAAGCACATTTTATCTTTGCTGCTGCTGCTTCTTTTCTTTTCTTTTTAAATGCATTTCAGTGCACCTAGGATGGCCTTTAACTCCGCGCCAGACACGTTGGTCTCGCATCCGTCGGACCGTACCCTCTTCTTTTCCAATTATTGGTCGATCGAAAGGGATCATCGTTGTGACCCCCACAAAAAAAAAAAAAAGGGCGGGGGTTGGTTTCATCGCACGACATTACGTATAACCTTTATCCAGTTAGCAATTTCCTTCCATCGAAAGAATGCCGTACAACATGAACACCTTTGCTTCTAATGGATCCATCGATGAGCTTAATAGATCATAGTCGTCATGGTATATTAAGCCCAAAGTATCCGCATAGATCATTGGATTGAAGAAGGGAGAATTCTTCATTAACCTTTCAATTTACAAGTCTTTGTATATATACATAACATAAAACCTAAACCCTAGGGCTACGTTTGACAGTCATGATATAAGACAGAATATGATATAGCATGATATAAGGGGTATATAACCTAGATATAATTATCCTAGGGGAAGGTAGGATAAAGGTGGTTAGGATTTCTTTTGTTTATGGTGTAAAAATTATTTTTATGAATAACAAAGTTCTTATATAATAAAATTTAAATAATTATTATTTTTAAATAAATTTGAATTCTAATGTTAAAAATAAAAATAAAAATATTTTTTTAATTTTTTATAAATTATATTTATAATTTGATTTCTTTCTTTTTTGTAATGTATAGTTTATATGTGAATACACACACACACTTAGTATCTATATCATTAAATATTTTAAGTATAATAGTACAGTTTGTTATTTAATAGAAAATTTTATTAAGAAATGATAGAAGGGGGTCAAAATAATAATAAAAAGAGATTTATAATTAAAAAATAAGTAAAAAATGAAGTAGAATAAACTAGATTTTAAGTAAAGATATTCTAACTTGAAAATGATTTTTCTAATTCTTAAAGAGAAGGGGTAATGAAATTTCCAAAAAAACTAGCATTTCCATTTTTGTCTTCTCTATTTCTAGTTCATGTAGAAGTTTTATGATTACTTGTAGTTTTATAATTTATTATAAAACTTTACGAAAATAACGAGATAGTTAAAACTTGCTCTCCTTTTTAGCTTTTTGGTTCACATCAAAAGTCTAAGAAAAACGGAAAGAGAGTCAAACCTACTTCTCCTCTATAACCTTGTGTTTTATATTGAGGTTTAATTAATATCACAAAAAAGGTAAAAAATTTTGGCAAAAGTTAAATATTTATATTTTCTTTTTTTTACTAGATTCAACAGTAAATTACAATAGATTCTTATATTTTTTGCTTATGCTTTTTCAAATTCATTTTACATTGAAATATCGTATATACCAAACAATAAATATAATATGATACGAACATATCCAACTTTATTACTGCAATTTACCAAACACATTATAGAATATGGCAAAATCCCTGGATTTCATATCCTATCCTATTCAATTCTGTCATAACTAAAAATACAAGCGACCAAACGCAACCTAGGACTTTTCATTATCAGGAGATAAAATAAACATGGAACAAAATAAGAAGTATATATTACAAATTCCTAAAATTACTTTAATTTACAGCTCATGTTAACATGAACAACTTCATGAGCGATCTGGAGAGCCCAGTCCAATAACATCTTGAAAACTGAGAGACTTTCAATTTCTTTCTTTTTCCCGAAATTTTTCTTTTCCTGCATTTGAATTTTATTCGGTGTAGCATCGGTCACCTAATTGGAAAATTCAATTTCACAATACAAAAAACTTAATGTGTTCGTAAACCATACTTACGATGTTAAAAGCACCCTACGGTTCAAGCCCCTCACTTTCGGCCGAGTAAGCACGCTCCAACGTTAGTTGCCTTGCACCCAGCACGATGAAAATTCCATCCAGGTATGCGCAACCTGGTTCTGTATACATTATAGCGCACCAAACGCCGTCCGTTATGTCTCCGCCACAGCAATCCATAAGAAGATAATTTCAAAAGAAAACGCTACTAGAGCACCAAAAGCTATGACAGCACGAAACAAAAGTCGCAGAACGAAATCCTCTTCCCTGACCAAAGCACTTTACAGAGGTTAAAGAACCGAGCAAGTAAAGCTCTAAAACTGTGGAAAGACTTTAATCTTACACAGTCAATCACCTACCGAAAGTAACTGTAGAGCGACCACATGACAAAGCCTTCTAAACTCATGGTAACTCTATAGTTGGTCCCCTCGAGTAGAACACACGCCCGGTGAGAATTGATGTCATGATCACCAATATTGGCTTTGAGTCAGAGGCCACCATATGATATTGACCATAGATCAGCATGAGATATCCTTGTGACACGGGGTGAGGTTTTCGCGCCCCAACCAGTCATGCAGACAAAGATGCCCAAAGCTAGTTGTGTCTTGGATCCCTAGTTTTTGTAGAGTTTTTTACCTAATTCTATAATGTTCCAAAATGTTTTTGAGGACGGGAAAGATGGTGATTCTCCCGTCTAGAATGTTCTTATTTAATATCGATGGTTGGGAAGATAGAATACATAATCTTAGCCATCGAATCTAAATTAGATCTATAGTTGTAATCCGATGCTTCCTCCTATATTAAGGGGAGTCCTCTTTCTCATTTGAGCATCTATAAATCAAAGCAAAAGCATTTCTCCAAAATATCTCTCTAGAACACACACCCTCTCTCTCGCTCTACGAAGATCTTTAGAAAAAAAGAAGACAAAAGGCTTAACTCTCTCTACGAAGTTCTTTAGAAAAAAAGAAGACAAAAAGCTTAGCTCTCTCTCTCTACGAAGATCTTTAGAAGAAAAGAAGACAAAATACTTAGCTCGGATGCTACCGCCCGAGTCGCTGCTCCAGCGATACAAAACAGCCTGAGTTGCGCACGGGATGATCACGATCTCCCGGCCAATGACACTTGCGTCAATTTTATTGCCCTAAATTAAGCCATACACATAACAAGAAAGGGAGACCTAGATTGGAAGTGAAATGAAAAGAGAAAGAAAATGTTCCAATGCGAATTTTGCGCTGAAGCTAACATTTTGTACATTGCTAGAATGAATCTATGCCGAAAATCCCATCCACCGTATCCTCAAATTTAAAAAATTATAGATTGAAAATGTAGAGCACTAATCACAAAGCACCTCATTTCCATGCTCAGCCAATGAAATCATCCAATACAATGGCTCAAATACAATACATAATCATTTTCCATGTCATCCATCACTTCGATTGTATGATCACATCCACAACCCTAATCAATATCATCATAGTGAAGAAACCTAAGAATCCTCAGTACCAATATAATCGAAAAAGCTAAAGAAGACGCATGAATACTGTCCAACCCGCGAAGCCTCACTAAAACATATATAATGCACAATCTAATGACTCCTGCTTTTCCTAAAGCTGCTACAGGGACATATAATACAACCCCACTTAGTATTCACTCATTAAGCAAATATTAGGATCAAAGCAATAGTGGCATCTGCGGCAACCAAAGCAGAATTCTGGGACAAGAGACCCTATTGAATAAAGAAGACTCTCAGTCGGGACCAAATCAAATCGTATGAAAAAGTAAACCCGAATTGCCAAATATACAATTGTAAAGCAGAAAGCCTTTGCGGCTGAAATAAAAAATTTCATGGCAGAACCAATAGGAAGATGTATGCGAAAGGGAAGGCGCATTGTGGAATAGAAGCTTTTACTATATATATATATATATATATATATATATAACTAGCTTGTCACTATTTCGGTCCAATGAGATTTCTTTCCACTAATAGCAACGTGTCGCCACAACCACAAAACTTGTCAGCTTATCCACCACTTTTATTCTGATAAGGGAAAGTTATTGGTTGCTGATGCATGGACAGATTACTAAAAGTAACCATATCATCCTGTTTACCCATCCCCAATCAGTTCCAACCTGTACAACTTCATCCTCGTATAGTTTCTGTATATAGTGTAAAAGTTAGTATATTTTGTAAAAGAATGTAAGAAAAGAGACCTCTCACAACCTTCCAACTTATTATCTATTGTTTTTCGCAAGAGGTTTTCTGGAGAGCTCTAAAGTTAGCTGCAACCTTCTGCTGACACCAAATAAAGTTCGTACAGTCAAACCAATGCTACTATGGCATCAATTTTCCCTATACAGACGTGCAAATCCAAGAGAGAGAGTCTGCGACAAACGGATACTGGAAAAAATTACTCTTCCATCCAACTCCTTGGTGGGGGTGATAGATATCAAAGCACGAGAAATTTTGAAGTAATAAGTAGTCAATAGCCAGCAAAAACAGGACTCCATACATACATGATAGCATGTCACCGATAAACAAAACTAAGGGGGGGAAAAATCTTCCGTCACTTTTCTCTGTAACAAAAAAGATACTACTGACATTGCTCATTATGGCGCATGTGTCACAAGGAAATAGGAGGGAACATTCGTTGCCTCCACTAACGGATCCTACCAATAGAATGCATCAAGAAATATTCCCTCCAACTCAATGGCCAATTTCTTATCCAAGAAACAGCTGTACAATTCCACTTTGTTGGCAATGACTATGCACCATTGGGGGTAGTCAAAAACATTTCCTCAACATATAAAAAAAAAGCTGAAGATCTCAAAAGGAGCAGCTTTCATTGAAGAGGGGAGCAAGCTTAAAATGTCCATTTCATCAAATTTCCATGCCATTATCGTGCACGTACGAACCAAATTCATATTGCCAGCAGTCCATGACCTTTTGTCAGTAATGGTGTTACACTTCTATATTTCCACCTTCAGTTTGAAAGGCTAATATCATTGTTAATCCGGAGAATGCAACAGTAAGTCGGAAAATCAGAAAGAGAGTATCATGCTTTCCATATATCTGGATATGACAATACAAGCGGCAAAATTTGTCGTACGCCCTGAACAACTTAGGAAAACGTCCAGGCACATCAACTATGTCAATTTCAGCATCATATCAGGAACCATTCTTCGTTGTTTTATTAATTTCCTTCTTCCTCATAAGAGGTTCCAATCAGTTGGTTCTCTATTAACAAACATCCACTGAATGCAGCACATCAGGACTTTAAAAAAAAAAAAGCCACTCCTGATATCTCTACAAACATGAAATTTGGACCAGCTCCTGCCAAAAAGAGTCACCTGCCCAAAGGTTCCACGAGCAACACGCACAGAAATACATCACCTTCCACTAATGCAGGGACTATTCGCTCTGAAAGATATCATCCGACTTTTTAGTAGTCACCAAGTATCTATGCATATATAATTTCTTGCTTCCATTCTCACACTAGTTATGATAAGACATCTGCCCATGATCTTGGACCACACCTCCATTACAGTGTTCTACAGGAGGAAAAGTTAACTGCATTGGACAGGATGTCAGTCATCTACCACCAACTCTTTCCCAGTCATCAACCCATCACCCCTTCTTCTTTGGATCGAACCAGGTTCTACCAACTCTCGGAATAGGAATATCTGAGATTGAAACTTTACGAGACCCTATTTTTGAAAAATGCTAGACCCCAGTATCATTGGTCGAAGCGATGAAGCTTGAAGTCATCTGTAGACTCAAGAGCAACAATCTTAAAAAGGGTCATAGGAGTGTGCACCTAACTATACAGCACAAGTAAATTCACCCCTTCGTGAAAGACCTCATGGATTCTTCTCTTGTGATACCAGAGACATCCATCGGTTGTATAAAGATCCCTTGACTAGATGAAGCACTAACCAGTGGCAGGAAAGCTCAACAGCTAGATATCTGTTTATCATAGCTCCATTATCTCGGAGCACACTTACTTCTAATTCCAGTCATTCTCCACTAACGATTAGGAGAGGAAACTGGCAAGCTTCAAAGATGAAATACTCATGGGCGTGATAAAAATATGAGACCAATCATATTTGAGACTAACCCCAAGTTCCTTCCTTGGGACATTCCCCTTTGATGAGGACAGTGATGAAAACAAACAAGATGTAACGCTAGGCTGTTAACATATGTAACTGTAAAAATACATTAAGCCATTATGCAGAAACCAGAAGATATGGGATCTAAAGGAAGTAAAAGGCTGACAAATTGTCATGATATCCTTAGCTATTTTTCTTTGCTAAGTGCTCTATTTCTTTTCAATTGCATTGGTAGGAGCATAAAAGTGGATGGGGGTGCAAGGAAGGATACAAAACCCTCTATTGAACTAAAAGGAGCACAAAAAATCAAATATGGTAGAAAAATCTATTGAAGCTTCCCTACATACACCACCATAGCTTACCAAGCAATAAATAGAATACTTATCATCCTGAGATACTTGTAGAGATATTTTGCCTCTAAACGTAGTGAGCGCAACTGCTCCCGTGAACATATCACGCGCTCAGAGCAAGCGTGTGAGCATTAGAGCAAGCATATGACCATTTGGAGTCATTGTCACTTATAATTGAAGTATGCCATTCTAGATGTCCAGTTTGGAGTTCATCTTTCAACCCGGGTCCTGATGAACATGATAAGCATGTATATGCTAAATTTCCGTACAATAAAGTTTGCAATTTTTGTGGGGAAAGAAGAGTAGCAGTAACCCTAACAAATTAAGGGGAAAAAAATCCATATGCACAATTTTCACTTCATATCCTTTTATGTCAGAGTTCTTTGAGCCTTGGTAGAGGACAGTAAGCAAAATGGGACATGACACATTGTAAGCAGAGCGGGATTTTTTAATCAGCTCTTACAATAGTAACTTCGGCAGCCTTTTAGAGGACCAACTCAGAAACAAAATCCTTCGACACAATTGATCAATGCAACCTCGGGGCACATAACCACAAACGCCCTATCTTACCATGCTTCCCATACTTATCTCTCAACAAGAGTTGCATAACTAGCAAGTTACAAGTTAGTTTATGTAAAGACCCTAATTTTGGCTTCACTAAACATAACTTTGCTGGTCTTTTGCAAAGGTCAGACAGAAGTTATACTAATCATAGTTCCTACAGATCTCAGTCCCTCTGAGAAAACATAATGCAGAGCCTTTCCTTCCAAGACTTCACCACTTTTGAGCCTAGTTTGTCGCAATCTCGGCAGGTAGGGAAATTGGTTACCTCGCTGCCAATCTATCCTACGTTGACTCTTTGCTAGTCTTTGATACCAGAGGCCATCTTTTGTTTAATCATCTTTAGAAACCAAAAAGCGCTCAAGTTCTTATTGAATCAACTGATGATACTCCTTCCGACCAAAAAAAATACTGGAGATTCTTCTGATTTTAGAAACATCAGTTCTCTTATTTTCTAAAGATAAGATGGATGGATGCATCTGACTCTCCTTTCTTGCTCTAACGTGCAAATCGATAGGCCAATTATAGCAGAAAGACATCTCTCTTTCTATACACCATAACCTTAGGCACTTGTCCGAACTTAAGGAATCAAATGTAGATGATTGACAATGCCGACGATGCACACGCTCGCATTTTCACACGGAACATCCACACAAAATTGCATTGCTAATCTTCACAAGTTGTTTACTGTAACGAGGAATAGGATCAGCGATGTAACCTGAAAGTTCAATACGAGAAAACAGAGATGGAACGTGCTGAAGCAACTGATGGAGCACGTATTGAGCTTGAATTCAATCTCATCATTCATTTTAAGCACCAAACTACGGAACACGTCGGAAATCGAGTGAACAACCGCATCGAGCTGCGAATCAAGCATCGTGATTCGGGAAGAATTTAGGGCGGAGATTCGGGTGAGCTCAGAGATACGCACATTGTCTTCGAGAGACGATTGCTCGTCCAATAGACGACGAAGAGATCGAAGCCCTAACGAGAAAACCCCACGCATAGGACGCCATTCGCGAGCTTGAAAGCGAGGACGGCTGTGGCTCCCGCGCAGAGGAAAAATCCCCCCGCCGGTTCTTTCGGTTGAGCGGTGAAAAAAATTTGTCCCCAAGAGGAAATAGAAAATTTAAGGGTAAATGACAATCATCATGAATTTTGGGACAACGTGATCCTTAAATTCAATATGCAATATTAAAATTATTTATTTATTTAAAATGAGTATTGAAATTTTGATACAAATTCAATTTATTCTATACAATGCATGAAAATATTCAATCTTATCTCTAAACTTCAATTATTAGCGACAAAATTGATATAAATTAAAAAACTTAAGGATGATACTATATTTTGGACTACAGTTCAAAGATTGGTTATATTGTACATTGAGTCAAAGTTTAAAAATTAAAAAAATTCGTTGAAGTCCAGCACGCAACGTGTGAGCGGGGGAATTGTATTTGAGCCGTTGTATATGGTATCATGCAACGCAGCAACCAACTACCTCCTATGAAAGTTGTTGACCCATGATGCCGTTGACTGAGCATTGATCATGGAAGATTACGGCATATGAGAAAAATAAAAAATAAAAACAGTTATTTACTATTTGGGTTCCGAAAATTTACGAGCTGCAAAGATATATTAAAAGTGCCGTCTCTTTTGTCTAGACTCTAATACTTGGCGAGGATAGCAATTTGGAAAGTATTGAAAAACTATTCCCCAATAATTGCTCTGCATCCAGAGCTCTTGATGATATTATTGTATACAATCAATTTATTTTATTTTATTTTTTTACTTTTTACTTTTTTTGGCCTAAGTATATGGTCAATTTATCAACACGGAATGTAAAGAGAATATTCAAATACGTCGTTGACCTGGCACGTTACGCATGATCAAAATTACTAATTAATACCTTATAGACCGCATTTGAAATTTGCTTTGCCAACGGGTTTTGGGCTCCAAAGTTCCTTGAGCAAATGCTTTGACAAAGTTTTTTAGAGAAATTTGAAAAGATGCAATTGCATTTCTGTAAGCCTCTAAAAGACCTTTAATCCAAGGCAAGTCCGGACGTGCTTCGAGCATTTCCGAAATGCAAATACTAATTTTTTCTCCTTCACCTCCGTCCTGGCTCAACTTTCGTGATTTCGAAAATGTTCCCACCTTACACAACATCTCCGGCGAGGGTTTTAGGCTTTCGGCGTGCCCATCGGCGGCTTGTTTCCGCAGACAAATGGTAAAAGAAAAACGAATAGCACGAGTCCTTTTACAAAATATAATTTTTTTCAACCTTTCAAATTAAAATTACTAGTCACTGTGTTTTTAAAAATTTATGAAACGCTGATTGCATTTTCTGACAAAAAGAACACTATCTGCATTTTGAAACAACCCTTTCACGTGAAGTCATTTGTATTTTCACAGAAAGGTTCCCCCAATGCATTTCCAAAACGCACCCATAATCGTTCAACCAAGGTAACCACGGATGTTACAAGTCCCGCAGGGATAAAACGATGGCTACATAGAAAATGTTTAAATAGTCCCGAGATTTATTCTCCCGCCTTCGAAGGTCGGCCCAGTTACGAAACAAAAAGTCCGATTTTCAGTGGAGGCGCCGACAGAAAGTGATGCCGTCTCCGACGGAAAGAAGGCAGCAATCGACGCGGGGATCGCTGGCCAAGAAGCTGTTCAGCTCCCTGAGGTGGCCCCTCCCGACCCGCAGGTGCTCCGCCATCTCGTCGTCTTCGGCGAGCGCAACCGCACCGAACCATAGGGTGTTGTCGTACCCGATCACCCCTCCGACCCTCACCAGCTTGAGCACGATCTCGTGGTACTTGATGTAG
This sequence comes from Rhodomyrtus tomentosa, assembly GCA_028455895.1. Classification (NCBI taxonomy): domain Eukaryota; kingdom Viridiplantae; phylum Streptophyta; class Magnoliopsida; order Myrtales; family Myrtaceae; genus Rhodomyrtus; species Rhodomyrtus tomentosa. The sequence goes on from JAPCWY010000005.1 coordinate 45,444,454, forward strand.
TCCTCCTTGTTCGCGTCAACGAAAGCAAAATCAAAGGCCCCCTCTTTTTTGCCCTGACGACAGTTGCGCAAGTTTTGTAGTTCTTTTTTATTTTTGGGGAATTAAGCAGCTACTAATCATCCGATCTAGTGATGACATCACCGATCCGACCCCACGGATAGTTAAATATCTAATACGTGGGATAATATATATATATATATATATCTAAAACGTTAAAAAAAAAATCGCCACTTGGTGTTTTCATGATGCATTTAACCCCAAACAGATTTGCATCCCACAAAATAAATAGAAGAAGCCAAACCGATACTCTCGATTAAAATCCATCTTCTGTTGGTTTTCTTTGTGATATCATGACCACAGGAGTTGATGTGTACGCATTTTAAGGAAGGGCAATTTAAATCGGGGTGCGGTCGGCAGATGTGTCAAAATGGGTTGAAAATTCATATTTCAACCATTTCTTTTTGTGTTTTCAATTTATGATTTTTTTTTTGTAAGACGAAAATTAATTCGGTACGATTGTGCCGTGGATTACCACTTTGAGAGTTATGGTGACATCAACCTTGGATTGAATTGGATGAGATTGTACCTACATTTTCGAGGAGGTCATTTAGAACCGAAAAAGCATCCGAATGGATGAAGTTGATCTTATGGTCGACTCCGGCTTTCTTGATGAACGGTAGGCCCGTTTCATAAGCCTCTTTGTCCGGATCCATCGCTATTATCTACACGGCGAGGAGACAAATTTGTTTAATGGCGGAACAAATGTCATCGCGGGGGAAAAAAAAATTAAGATGCCTACGATGTCGAAATTAAAATGGAATTGTCATCTATCACCTCGCCGTCGGCCGGAAGCGCAAGCGCGGTGGTGAGGAGAGAATAGCCAGTGAATACTCCGATCTCGATCGTCCGTTTCGCATTCATGAGCTTCAAGATCATGGTGATCAATTGCCCTTCATCAGCTGGCACATTCATCAAACTCCTGCCGCAGGTTTGGAAAACCTTATTCGATAAAATTATTCGTAATCTATCATTCACGGTGATCCTTATTCCACCCCCCCCAAAAAAAAAACAAAATTAAACATCACACGCCGCTAGGTAGAGCTTGGGATTCATACGTGGCATCATCAACCGACGTGAAATGCAGATTCGCGGTATGAAAAAAAAAAAAAACATAACATGTCATTTTATATCGATACCAATTCAGATCACTTCATTCGCCCAATTTAAGTTAAAAATTATTAAACCCGACACAAGCCGTATTTCGCTGAACCATCGATATTGATATGACATTTTTTATAAAAAAATTTTCCTTGTTTTTCTTTTCTCATTCTGCGCTTGGCCGGCCCTAGCCCTAGCCCGGGCAAGGCCAACCTGGCCAACCACCAACAAAGTGAAAGGAAAAAAAATCAAAAGAATTATTAACAAATCATAACAAGTGCTCATGTCAGTTTCGGTCATGCCTCGTAACACGGCCGTTATTCATCTATACCCAGGTCTAAACTGGATGGATGGGCTAAATTGATAACAATGTGAAACGACTTTCCCCCACGTGCGACTTTTTTACAAGTTTTCCCGTATTATATCTCGTGGGAGACGTTGGTTTAGGATATTTTTAGAAATTGAAAATATCAACCTTGATAGTGAAGATTAAGATGAAAAAGTCGTCGAATCTTACTGAAATTTTGCCTGAAGAAAAACGCTCTGGTAGATTAAAACTGCTAAGAGAATCCAAGTAAATTTACCAGTATTGGTACTTCTGAACAGTGGCCTCTCTGAGTTCTTTCAGCTGCTCGTGCTCTCTCGGATATGCATTCGTTTCCAATATGTACTGCAACATCAAAACACCGTACACAAATCACCAACATAAGCTTTCACCAAAAAAAAAAAAAAAAAAAAAACTAAGTAAATTTCTCTCATTTTGTGAGAGACAGAGAGATACCCGACGTTCGAGCACAGGATCGGAAAAAGAAAATGACGTCGCTGGTATATTCGGCGAATTTTTAGCCGCGATATCCTCTTCATTGTCCTCACAATTTCGAATAACAAAGTAATTGCGAGTTAATTTTCCGCACACAGGAAGTTCACTCTTCCTCTGCAAGTGCAACAGCAATACCAGCTAGTTGTACGTGCACACAACGCAATACAGCAGAAAATTTTCCTCCAAGCATATATCTTGAAGAGGTGGTTCTTCCCGGCAGCGTCTCTTTTTTCCGGCCGATTTTGCTCGACATCTCGCCGTGCATTGTTAATAGAACTAACTAAACCCGCGAAAAAAATTGACAAAGGGAAAAAAAATCGCTAGAGAGAACATGATCGCAGTACCCTTAGCACGAAGCAGACGAATAATCTATACTTAAACACGCGATGCCGACACGGTAAACACCAAACCTTTTGGAGGGCTTGGCTTGCGAGGATCATCTTGGCCATTTTTTCCAAGCCTACCTTGGCTGATATGTGTCTATTGCTCTCTACTGCTCTCTACTGCTCTGCTCCGCGATGCCAGAGATTTTATAAGCTTTGGATTGGAATCTACAGAGGCGTGCGCGTATCCACCGGTCAAAGCTTCTCCATTCTTGATTTATCTGTTCACGCTCCGTACCCACCGAATGAGAGGCTCTTCCCTTCTCGGTGTGATTATTCAGTACGGAAATATGAACCGTGCTTGAATCAAATCTACTGGGAAGCTATCAGCATGACAATACTATCGTTAATTACACGATATCCTAATCAATTAATGCTTTATGCAAAACACGCGATGATGATGCATCATCCCCGACGGTACTATAGTGTTTCCCGATCTACTATTCATCTTGCCATTGAACAACGATTATTTCCTAACCTGGCGTTTCTATTCATAAAAATGACAAGATTGTTGGAAGATGTTATTATATGGGAGACCACATTTCCGTCGATTTTATTGTAATGTACGATCAATGTATTGATATTGGCGAACGGTCAAGTTGGCGAACGCGTGTCTATAAGAAGGACCAATGCATAGAGACCTGTAGACAAGAATTGCAAAAATTACAAGAACTTTGATCACTTTGTAATCAATCGATCTTGCTTTCATACCCGGTCTATTAGTCTGAACAAGTACTGCAGTAGACCATACTTCAGGTAGAAGCGGCTTTGGGCAGAAGTAAAACAAGCTACATTTGTAATATCTAATATCTACCGGTAAACTTCAGCTTTACTGATAACTGTTAGCTTGGAAGAGTGGCCGTACGCTTATTGCGTTCATCAATTTATGTCTCTTATTAATTACCGTTTATTTATTTGACAAAAGTGCTCATAATTTTTTCTGTATCTCCAATCTAATTATGCACATACAATCTTGCTTGTAGTTATACTCGCGCATAGTAGTCAAGTTTTTTAAATAACCTAACCTATTCTCCCCTTCTGATTATATCACTAACCACAATAGTTTTTACATATAATGTCGTCGTTCATGTTCCCCTTATTATTTTGTGCGGAGTATGGAGAAATTTCCGATGTATTCTGGGAGAATAGCCGCTAAAGCATATCCCATCGAGTTTTGTACTCCGAAACATTCGTTCTTATTTCTTCATGTTTTTAATAGATTTTTCAACAGAATAAAACGAATAAAATCTGGCTGAAATTTTCGAGTCTTCTCAAGTTAGGCATATAGATTAAAAAAGGGTACCTACACACTAAGCAGTTTCGGTTCAATTCTATTTGGGTGCCCGATCGAAACACTTTATTTCACTGCTGCCTTTCTGCACATCGGTCCGACCCGACCCGACTCAACCCGATCTCAAATGTGTTTTCGGTTCGGGTACTATGCAAAAAAAAAAATTCCCGGAAATTGGGGGCTAGCACGTGTAGCATCGGCATCTGTCGTTGTTCTCTGGTCTATCCACCGGTCAAAGTTCAAACCCTCTCGCTTCTGTCGGTTAGCGCGATCGCGAGGTATGAGTCGAATCTCCGAAGGCGCGAGCCGAACGTGCGATCCGAAGTGACGTGGCTTTTGCCTTTAATGTAAAGACGTGGGACTTTCTTTGTTTTACTGGAAAATCAGCACCAAAAAAAAAAAAAGGACACATAGAGTGTCAATATTTACGTATGACGCTCACTTTAATGTCAATATTTTTTTGATCACTTAAGTGTTAATTTTTTTAAAAAATTGATTATTTCAATCCCAACTCCGATAATTTTCGCCGCAAATCATGAATAGCTCGCCAGAGGGTCCTAGTCAGTAAAAAAAATAAATTAAAAATCAATAAAAAATCTACTCAATATTTTAAAAAAATTGACACTTACGTGTTCTAAAAAAATATTACCACCGGTAAGCACTGTACATAAATATTCGCATTCCAAGTTTTTTTTTTAGGGTTGTTTACGGTTATCGTTGTAATATAGAAAAAAGTTGCATTTGACACAATGATACACTTTAGTCTCACAACTTTCGATTCGCTGATCAAGGAAGCTCCGTTGAAAATTGAAATTAGGGGATTTCGTTAAGTCGATATTGTTAGAAAGTCCGGGAGACCACATGAATATAAAGAGTATGTGAGATCTATTATCAAATGAAACAAGACAACAATTTCAACAAATACATGGTCTTATTTGAGATCATGTTCGTTCCCACGAATTTTCTTGGAAAAAAAGATTTCCTCCCGTTTTTCTATTCATAGTCTATGCTTTAGTCATATACCGACCATTCCCTTTTTTCCCCGGGAGCTGCTCAAGGAGGACCGTTCGAAGTTTGGAACCGCCCGACAGATGCATTGATGTACCCTTGAAGGGTACCCCAGAAAAAAAAAAAGAAAAAAAAAAGGGTGCCAATCTCTCATCACAAGAGCATGTGCCGTTTAATGCGCATTTTATCTGACAAATGAATGCGGCGTTAATGAAGTTCTGATGTTTGGTAGCAAATGAAAAGGTACAGTGTGGAAGGGAAACTGAGAGATGTGCTCCAAGGTAAGGATGAAACGGACAAGTGACGATTTCAGCAAGAGGAGATGTGTACTTCTTTTTGTCTTATTCTGTCTTATGTGTAAAGAAGAGTTGATGCTTATTCAAGCACATTAACAAAAATATCTTTGGTGCCGAAAAAACTGCTAGCTTGACAGTATGATAGCACCCTCAGTCATTTTTTTTTATCAAATGATTTCTCAATTAATGAGTGCTTTATACAAAGCATGCGATGATGTGTGTTGTTCTACGATTGAGATTGTACAATCTTTAACAGTACTGTTCCTTTGAAATAGAGAATCGCATTTGAGCCCTCGGGAACCACACCAAACTGACTTGTTCGGTTGAGGTTCGGGGATTTACCGATTTGATCGTCCATTATGCGTACCTTTGGGTCGGAAAGCTTCGGGCTTGTTCGAGCTGGGCTAGGCCCAAAATCACTTTCATTAAAATGAAGCATTTTATTCACTTTGATAATCTCATTCGATTAATAAGTATAGTAAAATGATTAGTTCATTTGCAAAGTTCCCATTTTTGCTTTCCATTTACATTAGGAAAACCTCTGTGGAAAAATAGAAGTTACAGGTTGGGCCGGACCAGACTGTTTCAAACTTCATGACCCGAAAGCTAGATATGGTGGTGTCTCCTATTTGTACTGGTTGTTATTCGAATAGAAATGAAAAATTCAAACTAAGAATTGCGAAATGAAAGATTCAAACTAAGAATTACAAAGCTGGGCTAATACTGTCTTTAATTAAAATTAAAGACATTACATTGTGGTTGAATTCATGGATGTTGAAATTGAATAGCTTCTCCACCGTATCCCATTTTATTTATTTATTGAAGTCCCCAAATAGAAGGCCTCAAAAGGAGAGATTAAGCCCAGGCCCATTTCCAAAAAGGCCCTTTGAAATTAGGGTTTCCATCTTTGGCAAAGGTTGGCATTCCTTCACCTTGGCCGCTCTCCAGCAGCGGAAGCTAAAGGAGCAAGGAGAGAACTTTCGCCGGCCCGGCACACGCATCGGCCACCATGGTTGTTTACGTCGACCATTTTTTCTATTCGTTGTAGCTTTCATGTTCTTGTTTTCACAACTTTCGACTTGGTTTTCGTACTCTGTAATTTCATCTCGGGAATGTCCTTTTCTGAGCGAATTGTCTGTTGCCTGTTTGATCGTCCGCAGGTGAAGTACTCGAGAGAGCCCGACAACCCCACCAAGTGTAAGCTTCTGGCTTATCTCTCCCTTTACTTTCTTGTTGGATTACACTCGTTTTCTTTTTGTAGCTCAGAGAAATTTAGATTTTGCCTGGTGTTATGTATTGTACGTATGGGGTAGATGGAGTGCATGTTCTTTTGACATATAGTTTCTTGGATCTAATGATGTCCCTGAACATTTTTCCGCAGCTTGCAAGGCTAGGGGCTCTGATCTGAGGGTTCATTTCAAGGTAAAATTTCTGTACGAAGTGCTTTTTTACGGAGATTTATCTGTTATTTGTCAGTAAATGTTTGGTTGCAATTGCATTAATTTTGTGTCGAGACTTTGATGGCAATTTTTCAAAATTCAAGTTGAAATGGTCGCTAACTTTTGACCTTTTAATTTTGAGTGACTCTATATTAATATTAGTTCTAAAGATTCAGTAAGTGATGGAACATGGAACGCGTAGATGGAGTGATCTGATTGAGAGATGTACTTGCGCTTTGATACCTTTTGTGCACAGAGTGAAGGGTTTATAAAGAGATCTTTAATTTTGCCTCTGTAGTCAGCGAGGCATCCCTCCATTCTAGTATGAGGAATTTGATTGTTACATTCTGCTATTGTACAAAGCTTTGCTACCGACAGGAAAATTTTGCAACATTCTTGAGTTGAGTTGAGTTGCCTGATGAATTTGAATGCCGACGTGCTGTTAACACCTATAAAATCTATCTTTTGGTAGCGTAATGAATTTAACTTGGCACTCTCAGATGTATTGATCTAATTAGTCTTGTAATCACGCAATGTGACTGGACATGCACATGAGAGAGTGAAGAATAGTGCATGGAGTTCTTTCATTTTGCCTCGATAAGTGGTGCTCTTGAGCCTCGTGTGAGCATCCACAGATTATACTAAGGTTAGCTGCCACCATAGAATTTTCCAACATTCTTAGCTGAGTTGAGTTGACCTTAGTTGAGTTGCTTAATGAAATCAAATTTTTTCTGTTAACCTCTATAAAATCCATCTTTTGGTAGCTCAATGGATCTAACTCTGCACACACGGATGTAATGATCTAATTAGTCATGTAATTGCACAACGTTACTTCCATACACGAGAGTGAAGGGGGTTTTGCAGAGAGGTGTCTCTCGAGTCTCGTGTGAGGACTTCTAATTTAGCATCCAGTGATTGTACAAAGTTTGAGCTGCCACCAGGAAATTTTGCAACATTTTTGAGTTGAGTTGAAGTTGCTTAATGGACTTAAATGCTTCTGTCAACAACTATACAATCCATCTTTTGGTTGCTTCGTACTCGAGCAAATTATGCCTTAGTGCTGCACTATTATTGAATATGTTTTTTGTGGTTTTTATTATTTTGCAGAACACAAGAGAGACGGCCTTTGCAATAAGAAAGCTGCCTTTGGCCAAAGCGAAGAGGTACCTGGAGGATGTGCTGGTGCACAAACAAGCGATACCATTCCGACGATTTTGCCGTGGCGTCGGAAGGACTGCTCAGGCAAAAAACAGGCATTCTAATGGACAAGGGCGGTGGCCGGCGAAATCGGCTAGATTCATTCTCGAGTTGTTGAAGAATGCCGAGAGTAACGCTGAAGTATGTGGTCACAAAATTTGGTCGTCGTGATTGCGGTTTTATTTCGTTCTGCTAGACTAATAGAAGCCGTCTAATTTTGCATCAGGTGAAGGGTTTGGACGTTGATGCGCTCCATGTATCTCATGTCCAGGTTAACCAGGCTCAAAAGCAGAGGCGCCGCACCTACAGGGCTCACGGCAGAATCAACCGTATGTTATCAGATGTTGTGCCCTTGTCATTGTGGTCTTCATTCTGCTATTGCTAATGCTATGCCGTTTCATTTCCAACAGCGTATATGTCATCTCCTTGCCACATCGAGTTGATTTTGTCAGAAAAGGAAGAACCCGTGAGGAAAGAGGTAGGGTCTGTTCCATCTTTTTACTATGTGAATGGCATAACTTGCCTTGTTGAGTCGTTTTCTCAGATGCAATGTTGATCTTGCAGCCGGAGACTCAGTTGGCGACCAGCAAGTCCAAGAAGTCGCAAGCTTGAGGGGGCACGTCCTCCTCTCGAAGGACTATTTCAAGAGACAGACCTTGTTTTTCCTTTTAAACTATTTGCCGTGGTAGCCGTAGCACACAGGAGATTTGTCTTCACCCTTTGGTACGAGGAGCACTTGTTCCTCAGGGCTTGCTCAATTGAATATTTTCCAGGTTCTTGGTCAGGACAGTCAAGCATTACTGTTTTCAGGATCATCCAAACTAAATTATTTCCTTAATCAAAATCAGCATTACTGTTCTCTTCACTAATCGTCAATCCATGGATTGTAGTCAACATCGCTGTATTAACATTACGAGCTAAATATGTTGTATATTGCTGGTTGAAGGCAGTATGCGGTCGCTGGTCGCGCACTGATCCCCTTTTGATGGGGAACCTGTATGTTAATTTGATACCAAGATCAAATCCTGGTGATAAGCTCTTCATAATTCATATGGGGCGGCACAGTCGACTAGGGATGATAATGGCAAGTACTTCTGATGGATTTATTTTGTCGAAATTTGGCAGTTTTGAATACACTTCCGTAACAACCGGGCAATGCAGAATGTTTTTATTACCTAATAAATGATTCTTTAAAGAAAATATTCTTTAAATTAATTATTTTTAATGAAATAAATGGAGTTTAAATGAAACATTATGCATGTATGTATATATGTGCGTGTGTAGGAAAACATTATATTTTTTCAAACCATTTATTTCGGACTTCATAACCCTAGAGGCCAGGAAGGCCCGAAATCCAAAATGCAAAATGGATAATTCACTTTGCCTCCACAAGCAATGAGGCGTCTCTTTGAGTCTGGCGCGAGGAACTGAAGTATTTACGTCCTGCTATCTCCCGCCAGGAAAATTTGGCAACATTCTCGAGTCGAGTTGCTTGATAAATTTGAATGCCTACGTGATGTTAACACCTGTAAAATCCATCTTTTGGTAGCTAAATGAGATTAACGCCGCCCAGATACGCCAACCTCTAATTAGTCGTGGCTTTGCTACGGGAAATCTGCCTTCGGCCGAAGCGCAGAGGTGCCAGGAGGCTGCTCCGACGACCTTTCGGTGGTGTATACCGGTGAAGTTGGCAAGATTCATTCCCGATTTGTTCAAGAATGTCGAGAATAACGCTTTTATGAGAGGAAAAGTGTAAAAAAAAAGTCCTAAACTTATTGCATTAGTGTTAATTTAATCATAAATCTTTTTTTATCCCAATTCAATCCTAAACTTTTTGTGTTGGTGTCAATTCAATCTTAAACTTTTTATTGATGCCAATTCAGGTTTAAATCTTTTGCATTAGTGCCAATTTAGTCTTAAATATTTTGTATTTATATCAATTGAGTCAATTCGATCAATTTTGACCTAAAATCATTAGCGCCAAAATCAATCGTCTTATGTGGCATGATTTGCGCTAACGTGGATATTTTTTTTTTGACATTTTAAATAATTTTTAAAAAACCAAAAAATGCTTAAAAATTATGTAAAATTATATAATAATATTTAAAAGATCCAAGTCATCGTTTACCATGCCATGTAGGAAATCAATATCCACGTTAGCCATTTTTGGCCAAAATTAGTTGGATTAACTCAATTAACATAAATACAAAATATTTAAGATTGAATTGACACAAATACAAAATATTTGGGACTGAATTATTAATAATGAAAAATTTATTACTTAATTGGCACTAATGAAAAATATTTAGAACTGAATTCGATACTAAAAAAAAAATTTAAGAGTAAATTAGCATTTTGCTCTGCTGGAGTAAAGAACCCATCTAACTTTGCATCAGGTTGAGGGTTTCGACGCTGATGCGCTCCGTATATCTCTTATCCAGATGTACCAGGCTCGGAAGCAGAGGCGCCGCACCTACGTGGCTCATGGAAGAATCAACCGCAGGTTATCGGACGTTGCGCCCTCGTCGTTGTCGTCTCCGTTCTACTACAGCTAATGTCGTCTCGTTTCATTTTCGACAGGGCATATGTCGTCTCCTTGCCGAAATCGAGTTGATCTTGTCAGAAAAGGAAGAATCCGTGAGGAAAGAGGGAGTGCGTGGTTCCATCTTTCACTATCCAAACAGTATAAGTTGCCTTATCGAGTCATTTTCTTAGATGCAGTGTTGGCTTTGCAGCCGGAGACTTAGCTTGGCAACCAACAAATCTAAGTAACCGCTAGTTAGGCGTGTCAATGGCCCGACGACCCGAAGCCTTATTCGGGTCGGGTCCGCTTTTTTTTTTTCTCTTTTTTTTTTTTTTAAATTTAAATTACTTGACATGTGATCAAATAAAATAATATAAAAATAAAAATGAAAATAAACTAAATAAAAAAGAAAGTGTGGGTAAAAAAGAAAAATCAAAATCTGGCCGGCCCGACCAGATTCGGATGCCAAACAGTACCAAGTCGGCCCAAAAATTAGGTTGAATATTCGGGTTGGGCCGAGTTAGGTCGAGTCGACGCGGGTCCCCTACTGCTAGTTAGAGGCCGTGCAACTTCCTCTCGAGAGACTCTTTCGAGTGACGGCTCTGGTTTTTTCTTTTTAACAATTTACTTGCTGTGGTGTGGTTCGTACTCTCCTACGATAGGAAAGCACGCCGATTTCTTTCCATGCTAAGCGAGCGAGGGTTCGGGAAAGCCGCTCCCATGGGAGTCTAAAGGGGGCAGCGCACTTTGGACACCAGAGGACTTTTGAGATTTAAGCCTGTAAGTTTTCATTAGTAATTCGAGTTTGGGCTTATGAATAATTATATATATATCGCTTGCAATTGAGTGATGTAACGAGAGGTGTGAGGTGCTAGTTATAGTGGAATCCTCGGCTGAACGTAGCTCTAGTTTAAGGTTGAACCAAGATAAAATTTTGTTTTTCAATTTTCTATTTCTCGCTCGTTTTACTTTGTTGTGATTGTGCACCGATCCTAACATTATCATGATACTAGTATAGAGATTTGTGGTCACCCTTTGGACAGGAGGAACACATTTTCCCCGATATTTAGCATGTTTTAGTTCTGAGGGCTTCGCTCAATTGAAGATTTTCAGGGTTCTTGGTTAAGATAGTCGGAGCGAGCTCTGTACGTCTTCAGGGTCCTCCAAGCTAATTCGTCAATCAAATTCCGCGTCAGTGGTTTCTTCACTAATCATCAATACATGGGATTGGGATGTACTCAACATCACCCTAATAGCATTACGACCTCTTACGTTGTGTTCCGTCGGTCGAAGACAGTCTTTTCCGAAGAGCGAAACATATGCGCTCGCACATAACCCGGTTGCGTACCCCCCCAGCGTGATTCTGAGCCTCTTGCATTCTTCATGTGGGGCGGCATACAGTCGAGTCGACTTAGGGATGATAATGTTGATCCAAGTGCCTCAGACAGGTCGTCTAGTTACAGGTTTATCTTTAACTGGAATTTCCTCTCGCTCTCATCCATGGGGATGAGAAGAAGATCGGATGTACCTTAGCTCGTCGCCCACCGTTGTTTTGTAGTAGAAAAACTAAAAAGGTGACGATAACATAGATTAAAGAAAGGGTCGGCAGGCCCGACGGGATCGGTGAGACATAATTCAGTAGTATTTATTGTCCCACATCGATTGACATTGGCAGACATAACGAGAGGGAATGACTAGCTAGAAAATGGCTCACGAGGGTAAATTAATTTTCATCTTTGTGCTTGGGGCAATGACTCAGCTAGTGAGGTACTAACCGAGATGCGTCTATTGCTGGTTGAAAACTATTTCCAAACCCTGGCCATTTATTTTTTGTTCTGTTAGACTAATAGAACTGGTTGTCACGCTCTAAACATCTAGCATCCAGGTGAACCAGGGTCAGAAGCAGAGGTGCCGCACCTACGAGGCTCACGGAAGAGTCAACCGCGTGTTATTGTCTGTCGTGCCCTTGTCATCGTCGCCTCCATTCCAGCATCGCTAATGCTGTCTCGTTTCGTTCTCGGCATGGCATATGTCATCTCCTCGCCAAAATCGAGTTGAGAAAAGACAGAACCCGTGAGGAAGCGAGTGTTGTTCCACCTTTTTACTGTGCAAATGGCTTAAGTTGCCTCTTGTCGAGTCATTTTCTTAGACGCAACGACGGGAAACTCTTTCGAGATAGAGCCCTGGTTCTCTTAACTATTTGCCAATGGTAGTGCTCAGGAGATTTGCCGTCACTCTTTTGTTGGGAGAGCACTTTTTCGCCATACCTAGCATGTTTTAGTCCTCAGGGCTTTGCTCAATTGAATATTTTTCCGGGTCCTTCGTTAGGACCGTCGACCGAGCTGTCTTCTACGTGTTCAGGTCCTCCAAACTAAATCATTTCCTCAATAAAAAATGACCATCACTGTTTTCTTCAATAAACATCATCGGAAAGAACGTACTTAATATTGCCCTAATAACATCATGAGCTCCTATGTTGCGTTCTGCCGGTCGAAGACAATAGTTGCAAAAACCCGAAGCGTATGCTCTCATCACATTGATCCGCTTTGATGGGGTATCTGTCTAGTTGAAGACAGTAGTTACAGGCTTTTTTTAATTGGTAGTCGACCGAGTCTTGAACCCGCTTAGACTAGCGAGATTTCCCCATGTCTAATTACAAATTTCCTCGCAGTCTGTCTTTGTAGATGAGGAGAAGATTTGATGGTCCTCACCTTGTCACCACCCACCACCCCCCCCATTGTTTGGAAGTAGAACGCCTCAAAAAGTTGCTATCACATATTATATAAAAGGGCCAGGCCGGGCAGATTGGCTCGGTGGGCCAAGTGAAAAAGAAGTCAAAGTAGGATTTGTCGTCCCACATTGAGTAGAAACGATGAAGGGAGAGAATGACTTGCTACAAAATGGCTGGCGATAACAAACCTGTTTTCATCTTTGCGCTTGGGGCATTGACTCAGCTAGTGAGGCACCAACCGAGGCGCGTCTATTGCTGGTTGAAAACTATTACCAAACCCCCCCTCTTCGGCCTGCCTAGCCATCGAGAATTTCTGAAAGGGCTCTCTCCTGGGTAAAGCCCTGAGAGTAAAAATAAGGGTACTGTTCTGTTCTCTTCGCTTTCCGACTTATCAAAGGTTTAGTGAGCACATGATCAAATTATTCTAATCTTAGTAAAAACAACTTTGGCTAAAGCCGAAACAGAAGCCAAATATCTACAGTTGTATAAACCCGCCTTAACTCACTGGCTGTATTCATTTCTTAATGCTCTCAAGACGGGATCATTTTTGTCATCTAATAGGTCATCGTCATCATCCAGCTCATCCAATTCATCCAGTAAAAGATTGGTTGATCTTCTTTCGTGACGTTCTCTGTGCTTCTTGGGCTCCAACCAAAGCTCAGTTTGTTGGACCCCCATATCTACTGCCTTGTATCCGCAAAAGGCGAGGATCATTAGGTTCCATAAAAAAGAAAAGAAAAGGATCCACAAATGTGTTCCAAAGAACTAGCCAATGATATGCAAAAATAGCTTCAGCGTCCCCCCCCCCCCCCCCCAAAAAAAAAAAAAAAAAAAAAAGAGCTTCACATGCAGCTGATTAAACATGAATTCCCAAACCAGACGACGTACGTTTCAAGAAGTCTAGTGTTGAAGCCTCTTTATACGTTGAAGCCTCTTTATACCTCTTTATGTTTATTGTTAGTGTTAGTGTGCCTAATTAGTTGGGCTTAGTTTATTTATTTATTTATTGACATAGGGTTGAGAACTATATATTTTCTCTCTCTCTCTATATATATATTGTATTTCTTGCTCTTCTAAAAGTATGAATAAAATTATCCTTTCTTTCAATATGGTATCGGAGCTAGGTTCCGTAACCTAGCGTCCTTTCTCTAAAATCTGCCAGCTGCCATCTTCCTCTCTCCCCTGTCCTTTGAAATATGCCTTTTTCCTTTATCTTTCGGCCTTCTTCCTAGCAATCCGCAATTTTTCCTCCCAAACCTTAGCATCTCCTTCATCTCCAGCAACCTTTGATACCTGTTGGCAGCTACTCTTCTCTCTGTTGTAGCTGTCGGCAACTTCTTCTCCCTCCCAATGCTATCGACAGCCTCTATGCCTTGTCTGGCACTTTTCGAGAGCCTCCTTGCTGCAGACTAGCTATGATGTTGTACGGATCATACGTTATATAATCTAAATCTTGTTCTTCGATACAACTTATCATCTGAGACCATGTCAGAGACTAAAGCTTCAGACTCTCCTAGGGAATTGAGCCCTAGTGCTCCTAGTGTTTATCCCTCTTTTCTGACAAATCCCATCAAGTTAGATGGTTCCAACTACCTGATTTGGTCTCGCTCTTGTTACCTCACCATTATTTCACGTGGTCTTACCGGCTATCTTACTGGAGAGAGCGTACAACCTACTACCGGAGATGATGCTATACGCAAGTGGATCTCCGAAAATGCTTTGGTTATGGCTTACCTTGTCAATTCAATGACTGACACTATCGCCTGTGGCTACTTATTTTTAGATACAGCAGCAAAGATTTGGAAGGCTGCTCGAAATACTTATTCTCAAGTGGGGAATGATGCCCAAGTCTATGAACTCCAATGAAAAATTCATGAAACCAAGCGAAGGGAGCTGTCCTTATCTCAATATTATTATGAGTTACGTAGTTTATGGCATGAACTGGATTTTTTGATGATTTTCATTCTTCAAACCCCCTTGATACTGATGCCTTTAGAAAAATGGTGGACAAATTTCGTGTTTTCGAGTTCTTGGTTGGCCTTAATATGGAGTATGATCATATTAGGGCCCAAATCTTGTGCCGGGTGCTTTTTCCGACCTTGGAACAATCCTATGCTATGGTCCATTTAGAGGAAAAGCGTCGAAGCGTGATGCATCAGCTTGTTGTCCTAGAGCGTTCTGTCCTTTATACATTTGTAAGAAGTGAATCTCGCGGTCGTTTTGGCAATGACAGACCGGTTGTGAAGTGTGATTATTGTGGAAAAGAACGTCACACCCGCGAAACTTGTTATAAACTTCATGGGCGTCCTTCAAATGCTGGCCGGGATCGCGAAAGGGGTCGTATCGGGCCTCGGGTACACTTGAGTGAAGCTTCAGGTCAGCCACTAGCAGTTCCGTCAAACTCTTTATCTGCTGTCGAGTTGACTAGTTTGCGTTTTCTCTTAGCAAGTAACGTAGACAGCCCTGACACCTCTACATCATCGGCCTCTGGCACTTTGGCCTCTAATTTTGCACAGTCAGGTAGCTTTTTCGGTGGTTTGTGTAAATCTTCTCAGCCGTGGATCCTTGATTCGGGTGCCACGCATCATATGACCGGTGATATTACACTCTTTGCTGATTATTCTCATGTCCCTAAGCATGATTGTATTACTGTTGCTGATGGTTTCTTAGCCCCTATAGCCAGTCAAGGCTCGGTGTCTATTACCCGTGATATTACTCTATCATCCGTTTTACATATTCCTACAGTTTAAACTAATCTCCTATCAGTTGGTTCCCTGACTCGTGATCTGAAGTGCTTAGTGTTTTTCTTTCCATCTTATTATGTCGTGCAGGGCTTGGCAACGAGTCGGGAGATTGGTCGTGATAGAGTAGAGGGGGGCTTATATGTGTTCGATTTACCACCATCAGCTCATCTCGTCACTTCAACTTCCTCAGCTGCCTTATCTAAGCTACATGTTTGGCATCACCATTTGGGACATCCATCACTTGGAATCTTAATAAAAATCTATCCAGATTTAGTTAATAAATGTAGTGGTCAAGATTTCTTTTGCGATTCTTGTGTTCTAGCAAAACAAATTCGAGTTACTTATTCTCCTATTAATAATAAAAGTGATGAACCATTTGCTCTTGTGCATTCGGATGTTTGGGGTCCTGCCCGTTTTTCCTTCATTTCGGACCACCGTTGGTTTGTGACATTTATTGATTGTTGTACCCGCACTACTTGGGTTTATTTATTGCAATAGAAAAGTGATATTTTTCAATGCTTTCAGCAGTTTCTGGCCATGATTTAGACACAGTTTGATGGTAAGCTTCGTATTCTTTGAAGTGACAATGGAACGGAGTATACCAAGTCAGATTTAAAAGCGTTTTTACATGATCGTGATATTCTCCATCAAACGAGCTGTGTTAATACTCCTACACAAAATGACGTGGCGGAACATAAGAATTGCCATCTCTTGAAGGTGGCCCGTTCCCTTATGTTTGCCATGAATGTTCCAGCTTAATATTAGAGTGATGCTATTTTGAGTGCGGCTTATTTGATCAATCGCCTACCATCACGGATTCTCCAATATCGCTCTCCTATTGAGGCCCTTACTGGTTTTCATAAGTTTTTGGTCCCTCCGAAGGTGGTTGGGTGTGAATGTTTTGTACGTATTACTCACCTAGCAGGTAAGCTTGCCCCTCGCAGTTTCAAATGTATTTTTTTGAGCTGTTCTCCCACACAAAAGGGCTACAAGTGCTATTGCCCCTCCACTAGGCGCTATTTTGTTTCCATGGATGTTATCTTTCATGAGTCTCAGCCATTTTACTCGCGGACACCTCTTTAGGGGGAGCTTACTCATGGTGAAGATGTGTCCTCTAGTGTGGATGTGATACCTTTACATGGGGAGTTAATTTAAGACGTTTCTGGTAAAAAAATCTGACCCTACAACTGCTGCCAATACCGAGAAAATAGCTCCACCGGCAGTTACAACAGATTTGGCGGCAAGTACTGAAGACTCGACAAGTACTGAAAATCTTGATTCTATCAATGCAGAAAATTTAGCAGAGCATCTACCGATTCAGGAATAGTTTTGGTACCCGATTGTGTTTACTCGACAGAATGTTTGTAAAGCCCCCTCTATTACTACTCTACTCTTTGACAAATCTCCTCCCGCCAGTACTACAGCCACAGTTCCGGGTAATGACATCTCCTCTATGATTATTGCTAATGATGATACAAATGATAAATTACCGATTGCACTTAGAAAAGTCAAACGTTCATGTACACAGCATCCCATATCCAATGCTGTGTTATATGATCGATTGCCTTCATCCTACTGTGCTTTTTCTTTATCTCTATTGTCTACAACTGTCCCCAGAGCATGGCAAAAGACTCTAGTTAACAAAAATTAAGAGGAAGCTATGTTAGAAGAGATGAAAACTCTTCATAAAAATGGTACTTGGGAGTTAGTTCAATTTTCCCAAGATAAAAGTACTGTTGGATGTAAGTGTGTGTTTGTTGTCAAACAAAAGGCTGATGGCACTATTGACCGCTACAAAGCTCGCTTGGTGGCCAAGGGTTACACCCAAACCTATGGCCTTGATTACACTGAGACATTCGCACCGGTTGCCAATATAAACAGTATTAGAGTTCTTATCTCATGTGTTGTCAATATTGGATGGGACTTACAACAACTGGATGTGAAGAATGCATTTCTTCACTGGGAGCTTGAGGAAGAAGTGTATATGAACATTCCTCCAGGCTTTTCTGGCTCGGAGACAAAAGGTCATGTGTGCAAACTCAAAAAATCATTATATGACTTAAAACAGTCCCCTAGAGCCTGGTTTGATCGATTTCAAAAGGCTATGATTAGTTTTGGTTTTACTAAAAATAATGCTGATCATACCTTATTAATCAAACAATCAGGTATTCAAGTTGTTATTCTTATCGTATATGTTGATGACATTGTAGTGACCGGGAATGATACGGTCGAAATTTCTTGTCTTAAACAATATCTAGGGAGAGAATTTGAAATTTAAGACCTAAGAGGTCTTCGGTATTTTCTAGGTATCGAAGTCGCTCGGTTTGAAAAAGGGGTATTCCCCTCACAATTGAAGTATATTATGGATCTTTTGGCTGAAGTTGGAATGCTCGGATGCAAGCCGGCTGAAACTACTCTTGAGGCCAATGGCCAATCTCGCATGACATGCCATTAATTAGCTACTTGTTGTCGTCAGTAACATACTGAGTATACATATTTAGTAACCATAAAGCACACAGGAAATACCTAACATCGCTCTCTTTTTTGGTCCCAAATGTCCTCAGCTGAAACTCTTCTCTGACTCTTGTCTCGTCAAGGAGTCAGAAGCAAAAAGGATATCTCTCCAAATGTTCTTTCAATATGCACCCTGGCTCACCAAGATGGAAGCAATTACTGAATGAGCACTACCTGGCTCACTTGCTTTGAGTTTGCTCCCGATATGGATTGAGTTACAAGACCATTATTTCAGCAAAACAAATATGAAGACCGAGAGAACACCAGAAACAATATGAGGAAGTCATGACGTCACCTCGGGAAAAGTTTCTGCAAGAGATTGCTTGGTGACTTTCAGTAGACTTGGCTGGTTAAACCCAGGAGTATCAGCAAGATGTCCTCCACCTGATAATGGAAGTAAAGAAACATTGCGTGTAGTGTGTTTTCCTCTTCCGCTTCTTGAAGACACTTCCCCTACCCGCTGATCCTCATACCATTTGCTTGCCAGAATCTGTTGAGAGAACGTCTAGGAGTCAAGATGTTGACTTTACTTCATCCCAGCACGTATAAACACAAGCACAACAAAAAACTAGAGAACCCATAGGCTCAAACCAATTGGTATCTGCTGCTGCATTGGAAAAATGATCGTTGCTTCTCAAAGCATTGATCAGGCTAGACTTTCCAACTCCTCTTGGACCCACAATCACAGTCGTTTGGTCTCTCAAGGTAAATGCGAGGGAGTCAAGTCCCATTTTGGGGTCGACACTGCCGAGAATTGGCCTATAGCCCCAGCCGCGTAACCTAGACTTCCAGGCAATCAGCGTCCGCAAACTTCATTGAAGCCGTTCATCAGTGAAGAGAGGAAAGAGAAAGCACTCAACAGATAACAGTATACCAGGATAATTAAGTTTTCCTAATACAATCCTCCCTCCATGCCATCGCAGGTGAAGCCTAATCCAGGAAAAGCTCATAAAAGGTGACTGAGGCAACAATACATCCACACCATGTTTTCCTTTGAATTTTTTCCTATTGACACTACGCCATGTTACCTACTGCTTGTCCGCGGTTCTGATACAACTTTTCAGAAACAATTCAGCGAGTCTAATAACTGAAGCAACAAAAAGAAGATAAACCTATCCCAGAATATTCAAACCTATATGATATCACAAACTGAAATGGATAACTGAAACTTTAAATCTGGTCCTGCGAGAAGTCTTGAGGACTCGGTCTTTTTCGTGCTCATCAACGCCAGAATATTCAAACCCATTAGTTTGTGCTCATCAATGCCATTTATCATGTCTTGAGGCCTCGGACTTGTTCTCGCAATCTGCATCTCGCAAGGTATCACAAAGGACACGCGGTTCTGTGATTTTCTCCCACTTCGGACATCTACACCAGTCACTGGCCACTGTAATGAACACGAACCCTAGACAACTTTTGGATCTATACCTAAATTCTCAATCTAATCTCTACATTACCAACCAGTGCTGCACCCCGATCTAGTAGCTCGTGCAGACAACATAAATTGCTCCCATAATCCTCCTCACTTTTCCACGCACTAAGGCAAAAAAATTGAGCTTAACCACCATTAATCACTCGTTTGTCCCCGAATTCAGTTGGTAGAAAGAGTGCCAACCTCTTCATAGACGAGTTCGCACTTGTTCAAGGCGAGCGTGAAAGGAAATCCCGTAGACTCAGCTTCCACAAAGAACCGAGTGAGCAAAAACGGTTCCAACCTGGGTTGCTCCATGGAGAAAAGCACGAGCAAGTGGTCCACAATCGTGACGGGAGGGTCCAGAATCTCAGTCCTCCTCTGGAACACGTTCTCAATCATGCCCCTCCGATCCACCCAGTAAATCGACCCCACCCGTGGGCCGAGGCACGTCATCGAGTCAATGGAGGGATTTGTCCTCAACCCTACCCACTGCATGATGAGCTTCATTTTGAATTTTGGCAGTACATTTTGGAATGAACGGTCGAAATATTATATATATAAGGGGAGATTTTTTGGGTTAAAAAAAAAAAAAAACGATTTGAGCCGTCAATTTGCGAAATGGACGGCCCAAATTTAAAACATCCCCTGCCTTAAAATCTGGGGATCTGTTTCACCCCAGCACTAGCTAACTTCACTGAGATGATAATAAGTACCTATAAGCAATCCATTTCACTGTACGTAGGTTTTTAGGAAGAATCATGCTGTAATCCCTTCCTATGCAGAAAATGGAGGGGGATAACTCATTGTAGGCTGAGTGTGTATTAGGTATCATTAGCAAAAGTTCTTCTTAAAACGACTCGACCTACTTTCCTCAGGCAACAGAGCGCAAATGGAATTAACCTTCGTGTATCCTAATTTCAATTCCGGCTTATAGATGTATTCATGACACAAATTAGGCCTCTGCCCGTGCTCCTACGACAACTTCAAGAAACTATTTCTGATCAACGTGCATAGCTACTCTATCTACTTACAGTTGGAGAAATTTTTTTCGCGATTGGAATGCCAATCCTTTTAGCACGTAATAGATGGACTGCAGATGCAGCCAGACATGAGCGAGCGAGGTTGCCTAGTCAAGGCGAGGGTCGGCGACCCCTGCCCAGTCCTGGGATACGGCATTGCTGCATTATCAGGAGATTTGCCACCACCCTTTTGTCGGGGGGGGGAACACTTTTTCCCCGTACCTAATATGTTTTATTCCTCAGGGCTTGCTCAGTTGAATATTTTCCGGGTCCCTGGTTTAGGACAGTCAACGGAGCTATCTTCTACGTGTCCAGGTCCTCCAAACTAAATCATTTCCTCAATAAAAAATCAGCATAACTGTTTTCTTCACTCATCATCATTAGATAGAACGTACGTAATATTGCCCTAATAACATTACAAACTCTTGGTTCTGCTGGTTGAAGACAGCAGTTGCGAAAACCCGGAAGGTCTGCTTTCATCACATTGATCCGCTTTGATGGGGTATCTGTCTGGTCGAATACAGTAGTCACAGTTTTTTTTTTTTTTAACCGGTAGTCAACCCAGTCTTGAACCTCTTAGACTAGTGACATTACGCCAATGACTAATTACAAGTTTCCTGACAGTCTGTCTTTTGTGGAGGAGGAGAAGATTTGATGGACCTCACCTTGTCACCCCCCACCATTGTTTGGAAGTAGAGCTCTTCAAAAAGTTTGATATCACATATTATCAAAGGGCCAGGCCAGGGCAGATAGGCTCGGTGGGCCAAGTGAAAAAGAAGTCCAAGTAGGGTTTTTCGTCCCACATTGACTAGTAACGATGAAGAGAGAGAATGACTAGCTACAAAATGACAGGAGATGACATTTAAATTCTCATCTTTGCGCTTGGGGCAATGACGCAGCTAGTGAGGTACTAACCGAGGCGCGTCTATTGCTGGTTGAAAACTATTTCCAAACCCCCTCTTTGGCCTGGGCTTCGCCCCTGGCCATCGAGAATTTCTGGAAGGGCTCCCTCTCCTGGGTAAAGCCCTACGATACATAGTTAGAAAATTTTGTTCACTTTTTCTGGACATCGCTGTTCTTCAATCATGTCTGTAGGAGGTCCGACAATTTGGATGTTCAATGTGAGTAGGGCTTGATTAGTAAAAGAAAATGACTTATAGATTAAACTGACCTATTCTGATTTAAGGACAAAAGGATGTGAACATTAGATCTGTCCGACCATTCTTCCTTTGATTATCCCATGAAATTGCATCCTCAGAGTAAAATAAGGGTACCGTTCTCTTCGACCAAAGTTAGTTATTTCCGACTTGTCAAAGGTTTGGTGAGCACATGATCAAATTACAACTCGAACATATTCTCCTGTGCGTGCATCTCCCTTTGATCCCGTGACTTTTACGTTTTCAGAGAATTGACATAAGCATAGAATTGAGACCCATTGACCACGGCTTCAGAATCCCCTATGGCCCTAAATTTGACTATTCTTCTTGACATTTATCTTCACAGTAAGAACAACTTCGGTTAAAGCTCAAACAGAAGCCAAATATCTACAGTTGTCCAAACCCGCATTAACTCACTGGCTGTTTTCATTTCTTAATGCTCTCAAGACGGGATCATTTTCGTCATCTAACAGGTCGTCGCCGTCGTCCAGCTCATCCAAGTCATCCAGTAAAGATTGGTTGATCTTCTTTCGTGACGTTCTTCTGTGCTTCTTGGGCTCCAACCGAGGCTCGGCTTGTTGGACCCCCATATCTCCTACCTTGTATCTGCAAAACGCGAGAATCATTAGGTTCCATAAAAAAGAAAAGGATACACGAGTGCGTTCCTAAGAACTAGCTAATGATAGCACAACGAGCTTCACCCGACCATAAATAAATAAACAAAAGAGCTTCACATGCAGCTGATTAAACATGTATTCCCAAACCAGACCCATTGGGATAGATGGACGTTACAGGAAGCCTAGAGTTTCTTCTGCAGGAAAAATTGATATTCAACAGCCCCACTCACATTTTGATTTCATATGCCGATTTTACAGCATGTCATTTTCGTCAGATTGCTTGAAACCAATACCATGGCATAGTTGACAAAAAACGTTCTACTCTGCATGACACCGTTGCAAGACACACTCAATACAACACGAAAACTCGCATGACATGCCATTAGCTACTTCTTGTTGACAGTAACATACTGAATACACATATTTAGTAACCATAAAGCACACAGGAAATACCTAACATCACTCTCTTTTTTAGTCCCAAATGTCCTCAGCTGAAACTCTTCTCTGATTCTTATCTCATCAAGGAGTTGGAAGTAAAAAGGATATCTCTCCAAATGTTCTCCTTTCAGTATGCACCCTGGCTCACCAAGATGTAAGCAATTACTGAATGAGCACTTAGCTGGCTCACTTGCTTTGAGCTTGTTCCTGATCTGGAGTGAGTTACAAGAACATTATTTCAGCAAAACAAGTATGAAGACCGAGAGAACACCAGAAGTAATACGAGGAAATCATGACATCACCTCTGGAAAAGTTTCTGCAAGAGATTGCTTGGTGACTTTCAGTAGACTAGGCTGGTTAAACCCAGGAGTATCAGCAAGATATCCTCCACCCGATAATGGAAGTAAAGAAACATTGCGTGTAGTATGTTTTCCTCTTCCACTTCTCGAAGACACTTCCCCTACCCGCTGATCCTCATACCATTTGCTGCCCAGAATCTGTTGAGAGAACGTCTAGGAGTCAAAATGTCGATACTTCGTCCCAGCACATATAAACACAAGCGCAACAAAAACTAGAGAACCCACAGGCTCAAACCAATTGGTATCTGCCGCTGCATCAGAAGGATGATCGTTGCTTCTCAAAGCATTGATCAGGCTAGACTTTCCAACTCCACTTGGACCCACAATCACAGTTGTTTGGTCCCTCAAGGTAAATGCGAGGGAGTCAAGTCCCTTTTTGGAGTCGACGCTGCAGAGAATTGGCCTATAGCCCCATCTGTGTAACCTAGACTTCCAGGCAACCAGCGTCTGCAAACTTTATTGAAGCCATTCATCAGTGAAAAGAGGAAAGAAAAAGCACTCAAGAAATGACAGCATCCCATCCTAATTAAGTTTTCCTAATATAATCCTCCCTAATCCGGGAAAAGCTCATAAAAGGTGACTGAGGCAACAATAACACCATACTCTGTGTTTTTTTTTTTTTTTTTATACCTATCGCTTGTCCGCAGTTTTGATACTACTTCAGAAACAATTCAGTAAGTCTAATAACTGAAGCAACAAAAAGAAGATAAATCTATCCCAGAATATTCAAACCTATAAGACATCACAAACTGAAATGGATAACTGAAACTTTAAATCTGGTCCTGCGAGAAGTCTTGAGGCCTTGGTCTTGTCCGAGCTCATCAATGCCAGAATATTCAAACCCATTAGTTCGTGCTCATCAATGCCACTTATAATGTCTTGAGATCTCGGCCATGTTTAAGGAACGCTGGTTCTGTGATTTTCTCCCACGACAGGCCCACCGTGATGAACACAAAAGCCCTACGCCTAGACAACTTTCGGATCTATACCTAAATTCTCAATCAAATCTATACATTACCAACCAGCGCAGGTGAAATGCACCGTTATCTAGTAGGCTCGTGCAGACAACATAAATTGCTCCCATAATCCTCCTCACTTTTTCACGTACTGAGCTTAACCGCTATTAATCACTCGTTTGGCCCTTAATTCAGCTCGTAGAAAGAATGCTAACCTCTTCATCGACGAGTTCGCACTTGTTCAAAGCGAGCGTGAAAGGAATTCCCGTAGACTCAGCTTCCACAAGGAACCGAGTGAGCAAAAACGGCTCCAACCTGGGTTGCTCCATGGAGAAAAGCACGAGCAAGTGGTCCACATTCGCGACCGAAGGATCCAGAATCTCAGTCCTCCTCTGGAACACGTTCTCGATCATGCCCCTCCGATCCACCCAGTCAATCGACCCCACCAACACCTTGTCCCCCACCAGCACCCTCCTCTTTATCTTCTTCAGCACCGCCTTCACCACACACAGCAACTCCGCTCCGACCCCAGCGCTCTCGATCGAAGGCAAGGACTGCACTATCACGCGCATGAAGTTGGCCTGGGCCGCCGCGACCGTGCCGATCGCCTGAGAATCGGAGAGCGGAGGCTGGTCGTCGGGAGAGAGGACCGGCGAGAGGGAAGAGAACTCCCTGACGGTGCGCTGCTTGGCCCTGAGGAAGTTCTTGCTAGGGTTTTGGAGCTTCCTGGAGACATTGCTAGGGTTCCGGTGCCCGGAGGCGGCGGCGGCGAGGGGGAGGTGGCGGAGGTGAAGGAGAAAGGCGGCGACGCGGTGGCGGAGAACGGAGATGGAAGCGATAGTCATGGAGAGATGGTGAACGGCTGAGTAAGAGTTAAGAGTTAATTGCGAAGGTTACTGAGCCAGAGGACGATGAAGATTGCAGACGGAAGTTTATGGCTAAGCATCAAGCGTTCAAAGAGATGACAATGCGGGAGAGAAGGGGAGGGGTAAAATGGGCATTTCATTTAGGTGATTCCAGCAGTCTCTCTGTTTTCAATTCCGACTGAATCTTATTGTAAGCAGGGGTGACCAAAAAAAAAATCATGAAGGATCCACGTTGGATCGAACCGGACTGAACCATGTATAATCGGTTAATTTTGGATGAAAATGGAAGCTAGTTACCGGTTTCAATTTTATAGAATCAGCGAATACGGTTCGGTTACCGATTTTGGATGAAATCATTCAATCGGCCCAACTGAATCGGCCTTATATTTGTATTTTTAATTAAATTCTTCCTTCAATGCCTACTTTACTCGCACTGTGATAATGTGTTTGTTGCAAAATCAAAAGACAACTTCATGTACTGCCTACTTTAGGTAGATGTACTTAATTTATCTATGAACAAATCATCATCTCTCCACCTTCACGTTTTTTTTTTTTCATTTTTTGCTCTGTATAAACGTAATCGGAATCTAATCGGAAATCGGACTGGACCAATGATTTGGTTGGTTCACAGTTCATAGAAGAAACAGTTGGTTCACGATTCACGTTTTGCAAAACCGAACTCTAGCACATGATTCTCGATTCTAGGATATGAACCATCCATCCTGCTACCGATCACCCCAAGTCTTAGCTATCCGTCTAAACCGGTTTAGTGCTCGGTCTTAGCTAATCGTCATTGGTAATTTGGTAGTACGCTTGGCAAATGAATGACTTGGATCGGATCGAAAATATACCAACTCAAATTGATCCATTTTTATCCACATCAACTTCAATGGTGACTACCCGATCAAATTCATATTTAAAATACATCTATATTTAACTTGACATGCCAATTTAACGGGCTGCAATGCCATTGAGATAATTTTTTTAAAATCAAATTAAAAAAAAAGTAAATTAACAAGATAAAAACTATCACTTGATGTGGTTTGCGTTGGCCGACACAATCTCGCCTCCCGTCCATGCCCCCAAAATCTAGTTTATGCATACTTGTCGGCTTAAACTTATAAGTGAAAGTGGTCTAACTAAATGAAATGATAATCTCGAATTCGGACTCCGCCGATAATGAACATAGCACCTGGCTATGTGTTTAATGAAATATTATTTAAAGCAATGAATATTTTATCCAGGCCGGAAAAAAGAACATAATACCACGTCAAATACCATGTTTCATAGTCGTAGTAATGAAAGTCTATTTGCCAACAAAAAAAAAAAATATCATCATCCTCATTGAAAATCAACCCACAACACTAAATTTAAAATAAATAAATAAATAAAACAATAAAAACCTCCCATCAATTTTATTCGGGCGGTTATTCTAATATCATATCCAAGTCGTAATATCTGATACCCTCATCAATTTTATGGGTTGTATGATTGTATCTATAGGATATTACGTTGTTTTCACACATTTTTACGGGCCGGGTTCTGTGGTGCAGCTTGGGTCATACAAATGGAAGAAACGTATGTGTTCACTGTTCACCAATAGCTCTTGTTCTCGTCAAATTATCTTCAAGCTTCTCAAATTAGTTTTCATCCTCTTCTGCGGGGCTGTCTCATTTTGTCATTCAGATCAAGGGGCCTTGGGTGTGTCTATGCGGGGGTAGGACAAGCATGTCTTGAACAGGTAACTCTTTGCTTTTCGTCTTGCGGGGTGATTGAACTCTCCATACCGATTACTCTGTGCTTTGCCAAAGGACATGGTTGAGATTAGGAATGACAGAGGATGGTTAATCCTTCTAAGCATGCAAATGATTGAGGAGTAGAGTTCATTGATGCTTCATTTAATCAGATGGCAGCTGATTAAATGAAAGCACAGATCACGCCCCCAAGTCAGAGACAGGAGAGAGAACGGAACGAGAATTTGGATTCTCTGCAGTTTGGCTCAAGCTCCAGGAGAGATGACCAACACAATTTTGTCACGTGTTTGGAATTTGAACTTTGTGCCCTAAAATATCCCAAACTTCCCAATATTTATTTCCAATGGATCCATTCATCCAAGTTACAATGCCACTATGGGGAGCAAGAAATTATGAGCATTTTTTTTTTAATAATTCGAGGATATTAAGAGTGAATTGGATTTAGTACTCTCGAAGACCTTCGAACCAGAATTCATGCTACACCCTTGTATCGCTCGATGAAGCGAGATTTGTGCTCCACCAATTTCATGTCTGAAAATCTTACCTCCGCTCAATTATTCTCGCCAAATTTCTACTTTCTTTTTATGCCAATGAGGGAGAATGTTAGAATTATCATGATGTGAGTTTATAGTAATTGAGATTGTAATTATCGTTTTATGAAATTGGTCTAATAAAAATTCTTAATGGGCCGAACATGGGCCTGGCTAATGTTGGCGGAGTTCGGCCTAGCCCGTGATAAGATGACTCAGCTAAAAATTCTATAAATAGGGCTAAGACACCCCTCTAACAATCATATAACTTCATATGCCATTTTGTCTTCTTGTAAGATTTGAGAGGAGAGCTAGACACACGAAGGGTCATATAAGGGAATTTCGCGTCCAGAATAACGAATCCTAAATCAGGTGCACAAATTTTTCTAAACCATTACTGTTTTTCTAGATTCTAGCTATGTTGAACTTCAGACTGCCGACTTAGGGTTTATAGCGATTCACAATAAATTTTCTAGCTACAACAGAGCATAATTAGGCCATTGCCTTTTCACGAGATGTTTGGAGCTTTCTTCATCTTTCTCATTAAATTACAGGGAAGCTATAATGAGAATGAGATTCATTATTCAAAAAGGAAAAAGATATATATATATTCAAAAAGGAGAGCACGGGAAGTAAATATAATTTTTTAAAATTGGATTTTTTCGTATTCTTTACTTATCTGATTTATCTAGGATTTATCATTGTCCTAAGTTAGTCCAAGACAAAATACAATATGCGGAGTACGCCGAGCACAAATTTGGCTTTTATTGCGCGAAATTGGACGTGGCATCAATATATTAAAGATATGAATTATTGAATTTGATGGTGACATGAATAAGCTAGCTGAAGGGGCAAAAAAGACATAGATTTTTTTTTTTAAAAAAATAGACGTGATCATGATTTTTTTTTTAATGATTTCAAGAAAAGGATAATAAGCCAAAACCTACTCTTCATGTCTCTATTTGCACGTGCTGCCTCTGAAAGGCAAAATGGCGATTCATGGGTTCTTTTCTTCACACGTGTACGGATTGGAGAGATTTCAGACATTGTTCTCTTTTTAATTTTTTGTCAAAATCATATTTCCGCATGTAAGAAAGATTTTTCCTTTCTTTCGTTAAAAGTATATGGTATTTATTAATGACGAATGAGACTTGATATGGTTAAACTTAGATGTCTCTCAAGTTAAGTCTGATCTTGACTCAGTCCCCTCTAAAAATAAAAATAAAAATAAAAATAAAAATAAAAATAAAGACCAGACTGAAGTTGGGGCTATTTTAGACTAAAGTTATTTTGTTTCCAAGTGTAGTTACTTCTCTTCACCTGTCATGTCTAATGGCATATTTTTAAGTTCTCATCACTAACTTTATGCATAAAACGACGCAGAGATAACAAGTCAACAACTCTTTTTTTTTTTGGTCGAAAAATGGTAATTTCATTGCTAATTATGAGTTTGCACTGAAAAACGTAAAGACTTAATACAAATTAAAATATATCTACTTTAAAAAGACAAAAAAATAAAAATAAAGTACATATATACTATTATAAGCATAATGACGCGTGACCATCTAAAATGGAGGGATCAACAAGAATAACATATTTTGATCAATTAAGGTAGTGGTGGTGGGGTGGGATCCATAGACTAGACCAACACCAAGTCCTTCTCCATAACCGTCCGAGATGAATAGAACACTTTGTAACTCCATTTGTACGGCCTGTACGATTGATCGTCAACAAGTCATATCGAATGATCAAAGGTGTACTAATAGCTTGATCCTATTTATGCAAGAACAATGCTTTAAACATTACATTTCTTTACATTGTCAAGAAAATCAAATCATAATATCGTGCCTATCTTTAAAGCATGAGTTCTATAAATTCCTAGAAGAGAAAATATAACTCACATTCAAAGGTCAAATCCAAAACTATAGTAATTACTCGAATATTAAAGCTTGAAATTCTAAAAATTAATTAAAATTAATATTTAAAACTAAAGAAATACCACACTAGATAAATAATTGACTAAATTACATATAAACATTGATAAAAATGAATACTTGCAAGCTAACAAAATACATCCCTAAAGCATAATACTTGCTGTTCGGCACAAGAAAAAACTGCGCACTAAGTTTATTTCGACCATAACTCTGTCTACTGAGCTCCGATTAATGTCATCTTACTGTCTACGCGAAACTTATTTGATGTACTACAAAAGTTCTAATATGACCAACTTCATCCGACAATTAAAAACTAAAAAAATTCGCCCTTAAAGTTCGTTGGTAGTGTAGAACAGACTGTCCCCCAAACTTGAATTGCTCGTTCCGGGCAAATATAATATTAAATTAAGATCCGTCGAGTCTTACGACTTCACAACATCCTAAAGTTTTATTCCCAAGTGAAAATATGGCCAACCACCCATGAAATCATACATGACAAATCAATTTTAAATTCTAAAAATTAATTAACAATAATATTAAAAACTAAAGAAATACCACACTAGAAAAAGAATTGACTAAATGTCAGATAAATATTGATAAACGAACACTTACAGCCAACAAAATCCATCTCCAAAGCATAACACTTGTTGTTTGGCATTTGAAAAAACTGCGCATTAAGTTTATTTCGACCATAACTCTCTCTACTAAGCTCTGATTAATGCCATCTTATTGTACACACAAAACTTATTCGATATACTACAAAAGCTCTAATATGATCAACCTCATCCGATAATTAGAAATTTAAAAAATTTGCCCTCAAAGTTTGTTGGTAGTGTAGAACAGATTGCGCATCAAATTTGAATTATTCATTCCGAGCAAACTATAATATTAAATTGAGGTCTCTCGAATACTACGATTTTACAACATCATAAAATTTCATTCTCAAGTAAAAATGTGGCCAAACGCCCATGAAATCGGACATGACAACTCAGTTTTCACAAAAATTTGAAATTGAGGCTTAAATTCTAAAAATCACTTCAATAGTAGGAATGAGACTTGATATGGTTCAACTTAGCTGTTTCTTAGGTCAAGTCTGATATTGAGTTAGTCCCCTCTAGAAAAAAACAAAGACCAGATTGAACGCGGGGTTATTTTAGACTAAAGTCGTTTTGTTTTCAAGTGTAGTTATTTCTCTTCACTTGTCATGTCTGATTGCATATTTTTAAACTCTAGTCACTAACTTTATGTATAAATTGACACAGAGATAACAAGTCAACAACTTTTTCTCTGGGGGTCGAAAAAGGATAATTTCATTTCTAATTATGAGTTTACATTGAAAAACATAAAGACTTAACACAAATTAAAAGACAACTACTTTAAAAGATAACAAAACAAAAATAAAGTACATATATACTGTTACAAGCAAAATAAAGTGTGGCCACCTAAAATGGAGGGATCAACAAGAATAGCCTATTTTGATCAACTAAGCTAGTGGTGGTGGGGTGGAATCCATAGATTGGACCAGCACCAAGTCCTTCTCCATAGTTCTTCAAGATGAATCGGACACTTTGTAGCTCCATTTGTACGGCATGTACGATTGATCGTCAACCAGTCATATCAAATGATCAAAGTGGTACTAATAGTTCGATCCTATTTATGCAAAAACAATGCTATAAAAATCACATTTATTTGCTTTGTCAAGAAAATCAAATCATAATACCGTGCTCATTTTTAAAGCATAAGTTTCATAAATTCTTAGAAGAGAAAATATAACTCACATTTAGAGGTCAAATTTGAATCTATAGTAATTACTCGAATAGTAAAGCTTGTAATTCTAAAAATTAATTAAAAATAATATTAAAAACTAAAGAAATGCCACACTAGAGAAAGAATTGACTAAAGAGCATATAAACATCGATAAACGAACATTTATCGGCATAAAAAAGCCATCCCCAAAGCATAATACTTGCTATTTGGCACAATAACAAATTGTACACTAAGTTTATTTCGGCCATAACTCTTTCTACTGAGCTTCGATTAATGCCATCTTACCTTCTTCACAAAGCTTATTTGATATACTATAAAAGTTCTATTATGACCAACCTCATCCGGTAATTGAAAACTAAAAAAATCCACTCTTGAAATTCGCTAGTAGTATAGAACAGATTGCGCACCAAATTTGAATTGCTCGTTTTGAGCAAATTGTAATATTAAATTAAGATTCATCGAATCTTACGACTTAATAACATCCTAAAGTTTCATTCTCAAGTAAAAATATGAAAAAATGCCCATGAAATCGGACATGTCAACTCAATTTAAATTTTTTAAAAATAATTTAAAAATAATATTAAAAACTAAAAAAAATCACACTAGAGAAAGAATTGACTAAACGACATATAAACATTGATAAACGAATACAAGCCATTCTCAAAGCATAACACTTGCTGTTCAACACAAGAACAAATTGCGCACTAAGCTTATTTCGACCATAACTCTCTCTACTGAGCTCTGATTGATGCCATCTTACTGTTTTCATGAAGCTTGTTCGATGTATTACAAAAGTTCTACTATAACCAACCTCATTCGACAATTAAAAATTAAAAAAATCCACCCTCGAAGTTCGCTAGTAGTATAGAACAGATTGCACACCAAATTTGAATTGTTCGTTTCGAGCAAACTGTAATATTAAATTAAGATCTATCGAATCCTACGATATAACATCCTAAAGTTTCGTTCTCAAGTAAAAATATGACCAAACGCCCATGAAATCGAACATGACAACTCAGTTTGAAATTTAAAAATAATTAAAAAATAATATTAAAAACTAAAGAAATACCGCACTAGAGAAAGAATTGACTAAATAACATATAGACATTGATAAACGAATACAAGACATCCCCAAAACATAACACTTGCTGTTCGGCACAAGAACAAATAGCGCACTAAGCTTATTTCGGCCATAACTCTCTCTACTGAGCTCCGATTAATGTCATCTTACTGTCTTCATGAAGCTTATTTGATATACAACAAAAGTTCTAACATGACCAACCTCATCCTTCAATTAAAAACTAAAAAAATCCACTCTCAAAGTTCGCTAGTAGTATAGAACAGATTGCGCACCAAATTTGAATTGCTCGTTTCGAGCAAACTATAATATTAAATTAAGATCCATCGAATTTTACGAGTTCACAACATCCCAATATTTCATTCTCAAGTAAAAATATGGCCAAATGGCCATGAAATCGGACATGGCAACTCAATTTAAAATTATAAAAAATAATATTAAAAACTAAA
This sequence comes from Rhodomyrtus tomentosa, assembly GCA_028455895.1. Taxonomy (NCBI): domain Eukaryota; kingdom Viridiplantae; phylum Streptophyta; class Magnoliopsida; order Myrtales; family Myrtaceae; genus Rhodomyrtus; species Rhodomyrtus tomentosa. The sequence goes on from JAPCWY010000005.1 coordinate 45,476,897, forward strand.
GAAATATCACACTAGAGAAATAATTGACTAAATGATATATAAACATTGATAAACGAATATAAGCCATCCCCAAAGCATAACACTTGCTGTTCGGCGCAAGAACAAACTGCGCACTAAGTTTATTTCGGCCATAACTCTTTCTACTAAGCTCCGATTAATGCCATCTTACTGTCCACACGAAACTTATTTGATATATTACAAAAGCTCTAACATGACCAACCTCATCTGATAATTAGAAACTAAAAAAATCTGCCCTCGAAGTTTGCTGGTAGTATCAAACAGATTGTGCACCAAATTTTAATTGCTCGTTCTGGGAAAACTATAATATTAAATTGAGATTTGTCGAATCCTACGATTTCACAGCATCCTAAAATTTCATTCTCAAGTAAAAATGTGGCAAAACGCTCGTGAAATCTGACGCGACAACTCAATTTTCTCAAAAATTCGAAATTGAGCCGTAAATTTAAAAAATCACTTCAATAAGAGAAACGAGAGAGTGAGTACTTACCAGGCGCTGCTAATCAATGTCGGGATTATTTAATGTGGTATCATGATTTGGACATGAGGAAATTCTCTTTCCTTTTTTATTTTCCCTATCTTCTCATTCCTCTTATGTTGACACCTGATTTTTAATCATATTTTATTTCGATTCTTATTTCTAAAATTAATTAAAAATAGAAAAAAGTCATAAAATTGCAAAATCAACTTGGGAAGCCTTGGCCTAACATTGGGATTCAATTTTGAACAAAAAATACTTGTCGTAATTTTTAATATTTTTTCGAATTTATTTAAACATAGAAAATACCCAAAAAATAGAAAAATACCACTTGTGGTCAGAAAAATGCACAAAAATAGTCAATAATTTTATTTTAATTCCCTCTCTAAGTTGGTCTTTTTAAATCTAAAAAATGTGACTTGGGCCAGTATGTCCCTTCATAAACATCAACTCATCCGCTGCTGCTGTGTTGGAGGAATATCGTGATATAGTTTTTTCTTATGGATTTAATAATGAATAAGGATACTATAATTTTGTTCCCTTGTAGCTTCCATGTTTTGGCCTTATCTCTGTATTAGTGCTGTAAAAATAGATGTTTTCGTCTTTCATATGGCTTGTAGTTTTGTTTTCAAGAGGAAGAAAATGTTCGATCAAAGGCGAGCCTAGTACTTTTTGAGACTCCATGTCAATTTCAAGGACACGGGGGTTAAGGACACAAAAGAAGTAACTAGAAGGAATTGATATTCTCTTCTTACTTCTATGAGTACAACGATATGTCTTTGATTGATCGAGTTGATTCTGTTGATGCAAAAGTGATGGCACATCTATCATGATTTATATGCAGCAAGATGATGCAAGGTCATTTGGCACATCTTCCCCAATGTCGACAGGATCGATTGAAACTTCAATAACGCCCCACTTTGGTGGAATGAACTATCCTTCGTTGTTCAGTTCCAAATCATCTCATGGTTCTTCAAAGGCAATGGTGCTCATATCATGACATTTAGTTTTTCTATAGTGAATGTAAATTTTTTTTTTATTTGTGAGAATGGGTCGCTTGTTGAAGCTGCTTACTTTTTCAATATCTCAATCATTTTTTTTTTCCTTTTTTCCCTGCCGTGAAAAAAGGTGTGTACTTGTGTCTATTACTTGTATCTCTCTCTCTTGATCGGTGGAGACAGCATGAAAATCACGAGCATCAATATGTGTCTGGTAAATTATTGGTGATAGGCAATCCAATCACCACTTGCTGAACCAAACGCCTGATAGAAGTGATGACCCATCTCCCATCAAACGCCTCAGCCCTCTCTCCAACTCTCTTGGCGGACACCAATGGGGTCCCCTCCCTGTAATCCTCAACACCACCAATCCCAGCTTCGCCTGGAAACGTTCTGCTTTGCATAGATGGGCTACGTAGGTGCGGCCATAGGCTCTATGATATGGAGTAATATGGGGGTATTTATAACTAATTATGGTACATCAAACAATATCACTTAAATTAAACCTAAACCGATCAAACCGTGACATAGCGCTTTCCCATCTCTCTCTCTCAAATTTATATAAATAAGCGTATAAAAAAAATCCTAATTTAATTTCAAACATATATAACGAAAGTTTTGTACGTATTTTATGTCTTTTAAGACATGTGATAATATTATCGACTCAATTTCAATCTATTATGATTACTTGACTAAAAACAATTTATTTTTAAAAAAATGCACTCCCTATATATCAAGGCGAACATCTTACATTTCTTATCTACAGACAACATTTCACATGCTCTTATGCATAAGAAGAACTATAAATACTACTTCAATTTCTTTTGAGGTCGTAAATTACTAAAGAACCGCTTCTCACATTAAATAGTATCTTAGAATTAGTGTTTCATGAGGGGGTGACACACCCAGGGTAAATTTCTCATAAAATTTTATCACTCCACCTTCCATGGGGGAAATCCGCCTACCTACTACACTGAAACAAAATTCAGTTTCAAACAATTATGTCAATAAGGAGATGCAAAGTGAGCGAGATGTCATCTTTGAGTGGTGTAGGCCAAGATGGATCCGAAAGTTCCCGAGGCAATAATAGATCCTAATTCTTCAAAAGATTCATATCGACTTTGCATCAAGGTCAAAGCTTTGATCACCGTTGCTCGAATATAAACACACTCGCACGCCACTCATGTCCTCGCCACTTCCATCAACGAAGCCAAGAGACTAGCTATAGTATCTTTACTTTCTCATTTTGAAAAGGTACGACCCTATTTTAATTAACCTAAACCGATCAAATCTTAATATTACACTTTCCTCCCTCTTTTTTAAGTAGAAACAAATCCTTGACGTATAAAAAGACATACGAAAAGTGATTTTAATCTAATTTCAAATATACATATGATGAAAATTTATACATATTTATCCTTACCAAAAAAAAAAAATTATACATATTTATGTCTTTTATGGCGTCTCACATTAATATTGGCTTAATTTCAACCTATAAAAATTACTTGATTAAAAACAAATAGCAATATTGTTTGATGCACCATTGTTGACACCTAATTTTTAATCATCTTTTATTTTGATTTTTATTTCTAAAATTAATTAAAAATAGCAAAAAAAGTCATAAAATTACAAAATCAACTTGGGAAGTCTTGGCCTAGCCTTGGGATTCAATTTTGAACAAAAAAATTATTTGTCATAAATTTTAATATTTTTTCAAATTTATTTAAATGTAGAAAATACCCAACAAATCAGAAAAATACCATTCGTAGTCAGAAAAATGTACAAAAATAGTCAATAATTTTATTTTAATTCACTCTTTAAGTTGGTCTTTTTAAATCTTGAAAATTCGACTTGGGCCACAATGTCCCTTCATAAACATAAACTCGAATCGAGCATAAAAATTTCTTTTTGAGTCTTTCAATTTCCAATTTTTGCTTTCAATAAGCCATGACATTGGTATCAAGAGCCTTGAAATGAAATTGTGTCGATTTACCCTTCAATTTGATTAATTTTAACCAAAAAGGCTTAATTGCACAATTATTTTTCAATTTAGTCTTCGGTTTCATGAATCTCAAAATTAAATTCTCCCTAGGGACATTCATGAAAACCCAACACTTCTACCCTATAGTTTTTGTCGTCCCGAACTCACTAGTGGCCTCAATTTGCACTGATTTGATCGTTTGATCCCCCAATTAAGCAAAAATTATTTTCGGATCCTAGGCACAATCTGGGGTTTTCACTAAATTCCAATTCAATTGTTCACAAAATACCCAATTTAGATGGAAAACATGTTGAGGAGTCCAATTTTGACATCAATTTCTGGAAAAATTATCAATTTAGGGCTTAATTAGGCAAAGATTTGGAATCGGGTCTGCAACAACATTGCAGACTAGGTACAGTGAGGCTGGGGAAAACGGAAAAAATGGCAGAGGGGGAGGAGCAGTGGTCGGTCGACCAAAATCGAGGTTGTTAGAGTCCTTTTTCAGAGGAGAATGGAAGACATGATCATCCTCGTCGATCCTAGGGCTCGGGGCTATATAGATCAATCGGCCATGATAGAGAGGGAGGGGGGGAGATTTCTTGGTTTCAAAAAAAAAAAACAAGGGCGAGAGAGAGATCTGAACGATAGAGAGAGCCGAGAGAGAGAAAGCGAGTAGGCGGCCATTCTTCAAGCTTCAGGAAATCCGAAGCATTGTCGCCGAAGCTACCCAAGCCGCCGGTGACCCTCGGCAAAGGTCGGTATCTCCACCCCTATTTCTCACTCTGTTTTTTTTATACATTGTGAGTTTGGCTCGGTTTGATCTTCGGTGAAACCGAGCCAAACCGAGGACATATCGACGTCGCTTCTAGTCTCTGTAAACATGTTTGGAGATGCGTCGCTCTCGATTTCGCCGGCAAGGTGTTCGTTTTCCATTAGAACATCATTTTCAGAGTGCATGTAACATGTTCGAAAAAATGTTTGCCAAGCCATTTCATGTATATTAGCCCCCGACCATGTCGTTTCTGAGCTTGCTGCACGCGTTTTTGTCTCTAATACACATTAGAATCGACTCTAAGCCTCTGTATGCCTTTGTTTTGCATTGATTGGCACCGAAAATGCTTGACAGAACTCCCCGGGACATACTCGAGTCGAGGACTCGATCTGGCATAAACGGTAGTCACCGAGCTCTAAAAAGAGCTTAGGTAAGTTTCTAAACCTTGCTTGGATGCTATGTGAATGATTAGAACCGAGTTTAGTCGTAATTTTTTTTTTCGCAAAAATGGTTGCCGGAATTGGCTGCATTCACAGTCGGCCGGGGGTGTTTCGGGCGACCTTTCTCATTTTAATGGTGTTGAATAGGCTACTATGTTGATAGGGAACCCAGAACCATTTGGGTTAATTTGGGCGAAATTTTTGCGCATTTCGGGCACGATCTCGATTTTCCAGTGAAGATTCGGGCGAACTCGCTGGAAAAATCACTATTCTGGCGAGTCGCCGGTTGTCTTCTTGGCCAAGGGGGGCTGACCGGTCATCGCTGACGTGGCGCACCACGTAGGCGGCCACGTCGGCGACACTACTAACAAATAAAACCTAGATCGGACGGCCGTGGTTTTGCCATGTGTCGCGATCTAGGATTCTAAAAAAAGTATATAAATATCTTTAATATATTAATTGATTTTCAAAAATTAAAAAAAATCAATCTAACGGTCATCATGAGGCCAGTGGCACTTGGAGATCCGTCGAATTTAGGCTTTTTAATACCATCAATTAAACCTAGATTGGACGCACCAGGGGAGCCACGTGGCGCATCCTGGAGTGTCCGATCGAGGATTTTCAGAATTATATAAAAAAATCAACCGGATTGAACAGTTGTGGGTTGGCCACGTGTCACAATCCGGCCCTTTCAAAATTCACAAAAAAAGAAATATATTTTCTATATTAAATTCATAAAATAATTTAAAAAAAGATCCGGTGTTTGATAAGAGGCCACGTGGCACATCGTGGGATGTCCGATCGAGATTTTTGGATATTAATAAGAAAAAATAGAAAATTTTTGGAAAATCCAAAACAATGTCGTTGTAGACCGGTTTCCGACCCGTATGGTCGGGCTAGGTGCCCGAGAGGCGGGGGCCGGGTTTGACCCGGTCCGAAAAATAATTATAATAATAATAATAACAAATAAAAAGTTTAAAAAAATATAAAAAAATTTGAAAATTAAACTAAACAATAAAAAAATCATTAAAAATTTAGAAAAATTCCAGAAAATAGGAAATGACCATAATGAACTGGTCATGATTTGTTTTGGTTCTTTCGAACCTCGACTTTCCAAAATGACGATTTCGCCCTTCTGACAATCGTCTTTCAAAAATTCCCAAAATATTTCAAAAAATAAGAAATGACCACAGTCAACTGGCCATGACTTAGTTTGGGTCTTTTGAACCCTGACTTTCCAAAATGACGATTTTGCACTTTTAGCAAACCGTCTTCCAAAAATTGAAGAAATTCAAAAAAAAGATTCAAATATTTTAGAAATGACCACAATCAACTAACCATGACTTATTTTGGGTCTTTCGAACCCCAACTTTCCAAAATGATGATTTTGTTCTTTTGGTAAATCGTCATCCAAAAATTGAAGAAATTTCAAAAAAAAAATCCAAATATTTCAGAAAATAGAAAATGATCACAATCAACTGGCCATGACTTAGTTTGGGTTTTTCGAACCCCGACTTTCCAAAATGACGATTTTGCCCTTTTGGCAAATCGCCTCAAAAAAATTGAAGAAATTCAGAAAATTCTAAAAGATTTCAGAAAAATAGGAAATGACCACAATCAACTGGCCATGATCTATTTTGGATCTTCTAAACCCCAATCCTTCCAAAATGACGATTGTGCGCTTTCGGCAAATCGCCTCCCAAAAATTGAGGAAATTCAAAAAATTCTAATTTTTTTTTTCAGAAAATAGGAAATGGCCAAAACCAACTAGCCATGATCTATTTTGGGTCTTTTAAATCCCAATCCTTTCAAAATGTCAATTTTGCTCTTTTGACAAATTGTTTTCCAAAAATTGAGGAAATTTAGACAATTCCCAAATTTTTTTTCTCGAAAAATAGGAAATGACCACAATCAACTAGCAGTATCAAGGTCTGACCCAAATTGAGCAAAGGCGTCTCCTTCGCGATATTGTGCCAATTCCAATTTTAAACTCCCGCATACTTGTTTCATAGCTTTCAACTGAGCGGTAGACCCGACGCGATTGACAGATAAGCCGACGTTAATAGCAGACCTAATTCTGCGATAAAAGAGCTCTGTTTCCAAACATATTTGTCCATCAGTAATGGAGATCACATTGGTATCGGTCTACTCATTCATTTCTTTTAAGACATAGATTTCCCCTTTTAACTTGCATACTTTCGTTCCTGTCCATCAGAGCCACAAAGTCGACGGGTGTTGGTCCATATAGATCTCTTCATCAAGATCCTCATTAAGAAATGAAGTTTGAACATTTGCTAAAGCTCTAGATCCATATGTGCTATAATGGCTATAATGAGCCTAATCAAGACGAGTCAACGTGTTGGTCCATACGACATGTTGACTATCTGTTGAAGACCAATCGCAAACTGATACTGAAAAGCCAGGGTGGAAAAGTCCGCGAAGTAATGCTACACTGACATTCTGTCTCTATCAAAGGACATAAAGAACTGGCCTCCGAAATAAAGCGCAATTTCCCTGTTCATGGCTAACTGCGATAAGGCGATAAGAGGCGAGGCGATGAGAACAGAGGTGAGAACAAAGCCGTTCAATCGCAGAAAGGATCTATTTTTGAGGTGCAGATTTTCGGTTTAATTTGTTTTGTTTTCCCTTTTTATTTCAAATTTTCACTTCTCCTCGTCCGAATGCCATTTTTTTTAAAGGAAATTTCATTTTTTTTCGCTTAAAAAGGGATATACTCATGAAAATAATTCTTATTTTCCCTTAATTTTGGATTTCCATTTTTTTTCTTTTTTAGGAAATTCACTTTTTTTAAAAAATCGTTGGGATTTTATCATGCGGATGACCGTGCACGGTACACTTTTGATATGACGACCGTGCACAGTACATTTTTATTATAACTGTTGCCAATTAGAAAAAAAAAAGTAATTTTCTCAATTTAAATTTAGATATTTTTTTATGAAATTCATGACCAACAACTCCAATTAAAATCTCTTTTTGAAAATCTGACCAAATTAGGGTTTTGATATGCAAAATGTGCTCTTCGAATTTTTTTTGAAAAAATTTCAATGTTTATCCCAATGAATAGAAATAAAACATCAACTAATTCATGCAAAACAGCGATATTGGCAGTCTAAGCTCCCACAAAATTTTGCATAGATTAATGTTATAGAACATGCAAATAAAGTATCTGTAGACCAAAAAACATGCTGATAGTACAGAAATGGCATAAAGGCAACAAGCAAATCAACAAATAAATCAACCAAAATACGTGCTTGAAATAATCTACAAGTGTACTCGAGGTTACCTTAATCCGTAGGGCGAAATCGGGTACGGTCGTGCGCAAAACAATAGGTGGACAATAGATTCAACAGTGACTTTGCAGGCTCGGAATGGAAGCTTACAATGTCGGATCGAAGCACCGACAGTGGCTAGTGATAGATCATCGAATGTTGAACGTTTTGATATTTGGATCACATCAATCTGGAGACACATGGTCAATTGACGCGAAACTGCTCTAGGTTACTGACGAAATTGAAAATCATGACTTCCAAGGATTGGAAGGGAGGCTTCCGATATCGGATTGAGGCGCCGTCGGTGGTTAGTGATAGATCATCGAATGCTGAACATTTTGATACCTATAACACATCAGTCGGACTATAGATGGTGATGCACGGTCAATTGGCGCGAAAATGCTCTGGACTGTCAAAGGAATTGAACTTCGACTGAAGAAAAATCTCTCTCTCTCTCTCTCTCTCGCTAGATTTTTCTTTTGATTTTCTGAATATGTTGCCCCTTTAATCCTAGGTTATCATGATGTATATATAGAAAAAGAAATGCTTCGAGCCGTAGGGTTTACTCTTGACCATTGGATTTGAGAGATAATGGCCGTTGGATTGAACTTTCTTCCATTGACTGAGTGCAAATGCTTGACAGAAAATAAGAATGCAATAGAATTTATTTTTTTTTTTCAAGAATTATGAATAATTCTCATTTTATGCTCAAATAATTTTCTAAAATTTAAAATTTAGGCGTCAACACTGGAGTAATTCCGCTTGCGGGAGAAATCCCAGTGTTGCGTTCTCCGTCGGTGGTTGCTGGGTCGGCGGTTGCTCGGGCGGTTTGATCCTCACCGGTGGCAAAAATCCAACCGCAGACAACATTAGGTGTGGAAAGTGTGCCGCACCTTGGGTGGGCCCCCAAATGAAGTGAGTAACGACATATCTAAGCGGCTCCATTAGGAGCAATTGGAAGGTCTGATGATAGTAGAACTAATTAAAAAATTACATTGTAACTAAAACATTTCACAAATTTCTCTTACCGTCGCGAAACCCATCTGTTGCCCCTCTGAATTGTCCAGACCCAAAAAAATTGACTATATGCGATACCTCCTCCAGCAAGTGATCCATGTGGTGCAATGTCACGCCCCGCACCTCGAAAACGGGCGTGCAACTTACTGCAAGCGAGCTCTCGAGTCACAGGAATCACATAGCGAGAGATGCATAATGTGATGAGCACGTAGAAGCGACATAATAAAACTTCTCGGTAAAATAATAAAGGGAACTTAGATAACGAGAACTGCACTTATATATATATATATATATATATATATATATATATATATATATATATATATATAAGCATCGCATGGGTCCGTACAAAAGTGCAGGTGATCTAATCCTACAAATGGCTTGGGCAACGAGACTAAATCAAAAGATAGCTAAAACAAGCCCCCAAAAGAAATAGACCGACGAGGTCATCAAAACTAGCCAAGTAAAAGCAGGAAACCCTAGGTCAAACCATTGGAATCCTTACTCTCCTCCATGTCCTCAGTAGGCTCGTAGTCCGAGAAAGTCTCGTATCGCATATCCACGGTATACTCTATCATAGTATCCTCCAGCTTGTCCTCTGAATAGGTGATCTCGATCACCTCAACCGTCTCCTCCAAAGTAGGGGTCTTCTCGGGTATATTCCTCGAGCCAGCTACAAAACCCTCAACCTCTACCGAATTCCGAGTGGGATGACACCAGGTAGGAATAATCTTGCGAGCTACCTCCGTGGCTTTTAGCAAACTTGTGGCAATCTCGCTTACTCTACGGAACCAAGTTTCGAACCTATGCGGTTTTCAGTCTTTACTGCTCTTGTCGACCCAAGCCACTGTATATTTTCTAACATACACAGTCCTTCTACCGTCTGGGAACTCATCAAAATATGTTCAGCATCGTCGAGGCTTAGGGTCTGAAAAGGTGGTCCCACGACGGGATGAGATTGACATTTCAGTAAGACAAGCCCTAACCCTAGGTCAGGCTGACAATACACCTGAATGAATGCAAAGAATGAATAAGAGTACACACTCAACAATACAAGGCACTCATCAGTCAAATATGCCACAATGATGCAAACGATTATCAATCACACAATAGGTCACTATAACTTATCGATCGAGTCAGGCACAGGTACAAATTCAAGCCACACGTTCCATCATTTCAAACTTCCTTATGAATCACGCCCGCGTTTAAAACATCTCAGGCTCGGTCCGCGTAATTACGCCTTAGACCATCCAATTGACAAACCAGCGTAAACGTATCAAGTTTTCAATTTCATTCCAGGCCCGTGTCGACACATAATCATTCTCGTCCCGCGTTTCAACGCATCAGGATATAATTTCTCACTATCTCGCGTCTCAACGCATCAGGGTACTAACCTTCATAACACCGCGTCACAACGCCTCAGGATATCACAAGTTCTCATGCATGCCAGATATCATTTCAAATCAAACTTCATGATTAAGTACATGCTCATGCATCGAGCTAGATATCTATGGCATGCAAGGCAATCAATTTTATCACTCACAAAATGCAATCAATTTATGGCATATGTATTAAGCAAGCATTCAAACAATCATCCATCCACCATAATGAACATTGGACAATCATGCCATAACTCACGAAAAATAACTCAATCTGCACCCAAATCATCTAGTTGAGTCCAATCCTCCTAGTCAAGGTGTAGGAACTTCTTAACTTGTGCTAAAATCAACAAATTTCCCTTTCCAAGCACCTCAAGTAATCGGCTCCAAGGGTTCCAAAACAGGGCAGCTTTGTACCTAATTGAATTCCATCCGTTTCATCAATCTTTCTTCGTCCAATCATCGAACCATCAAGTATAAGCCTTAATAACACATCCATTGACATTCTAGTACACATCAACGAAGAATTTAGAGCTCAATTTCCCCATGAACAGCCCCTAAAGTTTCGGTATGCACAGAATCGAAGCATGACATTTTCAGTTCTGTGCATATCTCACTCAATCAGCCCATAATTCAATCTAAATCCCTAATTTATCCACTAATCTACTTGCTAACACCTAGTTCTACATGTTGAAAAGCCTCATCGAAAATTTGAAGTCAAGGCGACACCGAATGGTACACGAATGACGCCAATTCTTCAAAGTCCTATACCGGGCAAATTTTGTCCTTCAATCACAGCACCCATTTGGGGTTAAAAATCTATCAAATTCAGTCCAATTTTTCACCACAACTCAATATATGAATTCCCCATATGTCTACAAAATTTGGCCAGAAATTTGAGACAAAACAAGGTCCTATGGAGCTCAAAAGACGGCTTACCTCTAGTTGCGACGGATTCCATTGACTCGCGAGAAAATGGCCGAACGGGGCTCTTCCGGAGGTCAAATGCCGTGCTTCAAGTTGGAGTGAGTCGGCAAGAGGATGAAGAAGACGTGGGTGGTCGGCTCGACATTGGAAGTTGCCGGAGGTGGGGATCAAGATCGGCGAAGGGGGCGGTTGAGTCTGGTCGGCAGTGACAGCTCACGACAAGAAGAAAAAGAAGAAAAACAATAAGAAGATGGTAAGAAGGAGATGGTGTTCGGCTGAGGGAGGGAGAGAGAGAGAGGTGTATGCACAACTTTGAGAGTCAACCAAGGTGGAATGGTAGGTTAAAAGTTGGACATTTAATGTCAAAGCCTCATCCTTTAACACTTGTCTTCATGTCAATCAAGTCTTCATCCAATGGTTGGTATATCATCAAATTTTTGGCAGCCTAGAGGGGGTGTCAAAGACCAAAATGCCCTTCTCCATTTATTAAAGCAAGGCCAAGACTTGAGGGGCAAAATGATAATTTTACTCTCGACGTCCGAAACATCGTTTTTTCTGATTCAAATCTTCTTCGATGAGGCGACGTCTAATTCAATTATAATGTTGGAATCCTTAATTCTCCATTTTCTAATTTCGAGACTCGTCTCTGAATCGTTTCTCTGTCAGATGTGATTTCAGTTTATCCCGAACTGACGGAAGGTTTTTACAGACGTTACGCGTATCGACTCTGTGATTCATATCACACTTAGGGCTCGTCAGTTCATGGCGACTTTGGTTGTCATGTAATTGCGATGGTCTATTACTAGTTTCGACGGTCTCGATTGTCATCGTTCGATTTAGGAAAATTTTACAAATTATATATTGGTTAAGCGGCATCACCCGCGCTCCAATCGTATAACGCTAGCAATGAATTCCTTAATCGTCTTTAGATCGGCCTTTTATGGCTCTAAATGTCCCATCGACAATTTTTATGGTCAAAGTGCCATTTTCAATTCGAATTCCCTAGGTCTACGTATCTTGTCTAGCGTTAGCTTTTCTCTTTTGGTCAGTTAATTCGAGATTGATCAGATCCGAGTGAGATACGACTGAAATACATCGTTAAATATATTTTCATTAATAAGTCTCGAAATCACCGACAAAATCAGAATATCACATGCACAATGTTCTCAGTGGTCGCCGGAAGGGCGGGCAACACGTTGACAATCTGTTGAAAACCCAACGCAAACTAATGTCGAAAAGCCATGGTGGAAAATTCCTCGAAGTAACGCCACACTGACATTCTGTCTCTATCGAAGGCCAGAAAGAACTGGACTTCGAAAAAGAGTGTGATTTCCCTGTTCATGGCTAGCTGCGGTGGCAAGGCAATGCGAGGAGAGGTGAGTCGAGAGCGAAACCGTTTAGTCGCGGGAAGGATAAGTTTCCGAGGCACTGATTTAGGGTTTTAATTTATTTTGTTTTCCCTTTTTATTTCAAATTTTTACTTCTCCTCGTCCGAGTGCCATTTTTTAAAAAGGGAATTCCATTTTGTCTCTCAAAAAAGGATATAGTCGTGAAAATAATTCTTTTTTTTTTCCTTAAAAAGGGAATTCCATTTTTTTTTTCTTTTTTAGGAAATTCACTTTTTAAAAATATTCGTTGGGATTTTATCTTGTCGATGACCGTGCACGGTACACTTTTGATATGATACCCATCAAACCCGTACTCATACCAGGAGAAGCGCAATTGCCATAATTAGAAGCAAGACATGAAAAAATTACTCTTATGTGTCATCGGAATCTCTGGATACAGTGTCTGCATTGACAAAGATTTATGTTTACAATCTTTGAACAAATTTAATTTCCTGGAGAAAAATTTGAACCGTAATGAAATCACACAACTTCATCACAATGCACTACTTCGTACTTTCAGACGGGGTAGAAGCAATTTATTGCTCAAAATATGCACAGACTTCTTCTCAAAAAGAAAGATGAGATGATAACTTTGTTATCGTTGATTATAATAGAACACTTGGACATGAGTCGTGACAATTCTCTTTTTTATGTATGTATTTTTGAACTTTATGTTCTATGAGCCAATTTCTCAATTTTTGTTTTGTCGTTCTTATCTCAGATCATTCAATTCAATGTGGAATTGGTCTTGTATTTGTTCATACTCAAAGAATGTGAATTAGCCCTCTTAAAGATATATTGGATCTATAATCAGGTAATTGATATTGTAATTGTTCGCTTGTTTTTGCAATAAGAAAAACCTTTCACCGAAAATCATTTTTCGATTTATTAAGAAGGTTTTGTGGCTCAATCCTCAAAGAAATGTTTGGTGAAAGATAGAGATGGGTGAAGGTAGATGGATCGAAAGTGAATTTGAGATTAACGAGGGTTTCAACTACATTGCAATACTCTTGGGAAATCTTGTAAATGATTGAGAAAGTAATTTAATTTACAAAAAGTAAAGGTGCTGAAAATGTAGAGGGCTGAAAGCTAAATTGCATAGGAAATTGAGTGTATTTTGCATGTGTTGTTAATCTATCTTCTCCCTCCTTTCTTCCGAGTATTTGAATCTCCTTGACTTTTGCAACCGCTCAATTAGTTATCTTTGTATTTTGCATCTTGAATCTTAGCGCCTTCAATAACTTTCCTTTTTTTGCCCACGATCTTCATTGATTCAACCGCCAAAAGTTGGTCATGAATGCCTCCATGATCTTGAATTTGAATCCTTTTGGGTAACTTTCCATGTCCATGATCCCGTCGTGTCCATCATCTTGGTCTCCTACTTGTGACTGCTCGTGATCGTGGCTAGTTTGATGGATTTGTAACTTCCTTCGCGTTCGCAACCTTCGTCGTTAGTCTTCATGCTATTCGGTAAGTTACTGAACCACTTCCGAGTTACCAAACTTTCAGAATTTTTCACCTCGCTACCCACTTCCAGAATCTCGGGGTCTTGGAACTTCCATCAACTTACCAATCCTTGGGAAGTCACTTGGCTTTCTCCGTCGAATTTTATATTCATTCGATAATTGTGTTTTCATTTAGGTATCAACAGATGTAAAATACCAAAGATGAAAATGTGGAATTGCTTCTCATTTTAGCCGCCGTTTCATCGTCTCCTGTTCTGCACTTCGTTTGCTCTCCATGGCTCCGAAAGCTCAAGATCCCGCCTTTCACGCAGAGAGACTCTCAACAAGCATCATCAATTTAGGGCTTCAAGTGATTTTGACGAAACGCTTCATCTTCTTTCGGTGCAAAATGACAACAAGGATTCTTTCATTCTCGGCCCCGCAGTTCGCCATTCTTGTTCTGTTCCTGAGGACGCGACCAATCTCTTCCCACGTGATCGAAGAGAGAATCTCCCGATTCATGGACCTTCCCTTCTCGCTTACATCTGGTATTCTCGTCCTTCACGTATTAGGGCCTTGTCCGTGTCTAAATTCGAACCCAACTTCCAACGATGGTATAAACGACTTTTTGCTTCTAAGCATTTTCTTTGGAATGGTATCCAATTTGACGAGGCATTACACCTTTATTGCTTCGAATATTGCCTCCACCATGAACTGATCAGCACATTATCTTGCTTCTGGTAACCTTCTACCAATTGCTTCTTTTTTCCCTTTTCCCCAATGTCCGTAACTCTATTTGACATTAACTGTCTCACTTGTCTTAATCCTTTAGGGGAAGACCCAACCACCATTTCCCCAGATATTTATCCTGGGTTTCGTGAGAAATTCACTGATTCTGAATTAGCTTATGGTGCTTTAACAAGAAGGTACTTCAAGGAAGACGGTTCAGTTACTGATGAAGAGCATATTGTTTTTCCGTTGTATTGGATGTGTAAATTCTTCTTTTGCCATCCTATTATCCGAGTTTCCGATGAACTCTTAAACATAGCTCCTGCTCTTGCTTCGGGAACTCCATTAGCCTTAGGGAAACTAACCTTAGCCCTTTTGTATCGGGGTTTAACCCACACTGCTTCTTCTATTAGGTCGAATACGACTAGCGGTGATTTTGCTGGCCCTCTTTGGATCCTCTAGGCTTGGACTACTTTTTACTTTCCCTCTTGGTTTTCTCACGATTGAGACACCAAGTCTTCAGCATCAACTCTTATCCCAGACCATTTTGTCTGTAAAGCCGTGAGTAAGGATTCAGTTCCAATCTTAGGCGGACCCACCTCATACCTACGATACTTTATTTCCCAAATATTCGACATCAAGGAGAAACAATTCTCCTTCTCTCCCTTTATCTCTCTCCTCAGTACAGTCCGTATCTCCCTGACTTCCATGAAGATAGGAGTGACTTCCAGCAAGTTGTTTTGACTTTTGTTGATTTTCCAATTAGACTAGCTTCGAAAGGGAGGTTTGGCTCGGGGTTTGAAATTTATTCTCCCCAATACTATGCTAGACTATTTGGGTTGACTTAAAGTGTCCCTGTTCCTGTTCTCTATACCTTTTCGTTCTCCTCATTTGTCATGGATGCCTCTTGAGGCTGCATGTAGGATAGGCAGCATCGAAACATTTGAAGAGTTGGACAAGCTTATCCAGGAGGTTTATGAATTGCTCCCTGACTTCTGTTGATGCCCAAATTCTGACTAATGTTTTTCATTCATTTATGCATAAAAAATTAGAACTAATTTTAGTTCTAAAAAGAAAAAAATCATCTCTCATATTTTTAGCATGCATCTCGTTGGCTTTAAATTGAATCGACAGAGCATTAAAGCTCAACTTAGCAGGCGTTTTGACTTGAAAGGAATATTTTCTTAGGGACTGGATTGCTAATATTCAAAACCTCAAGGACTAAAATGTAAATACTTAAAACTTGAGGGTTTGTTTTGCAAATAACTAAAAGAAGTTGGTAGAGAATGGAAGATAGAGAAGAGAAGACGGAGAATAGAAGGTGAAGAAAGGAAGATGAAGATGAAGAAAGAAAGATGAAGATAGAGAATGGAAGATGAAGGAAGAGGCTATAAAAGAGGAGTAGTGATGAGAAGGAGGGAGGATTGGAGAGAAAAAATTCTCGAACTCTTGAGAGATTTTAGAGAAAAAGAGATAACCTTTGAGAAAAGATAGAGGAGAAAATTTGTTGCCAAAAGAAAAGAGCTTCCGTTGAACACCATTTTCGGCGAATCCCAACTTATATTTTGCCTCTCGTCATCAAACAACGCCGCGATTCATCATATCTGATAGATGCTATCATCCAGCTCTGAAAAGCCAAAGCGAAACTACAGCTTGCGTGTGTGTTAGATTTTGAGCAATAGAAGGTAGTTTTATCTACCATGTTTTGGTAAAGATGTAATCGCTTGACTTGAACATTTGCTATCTCATTTTACGCATGTCGTCTATCCCAAAATTTGGACTCATGTAATAAATTGCATACCAATTTCTCTTGTAAATATTTATGATAAACCGTATTTTCCTTAAAAAAAAATCATCCATGTTGTGTATTATATGAAATTTATTTCTTTAAATTCTCATAAAAAGCCAAAAAATTGCACCTTAGAACCTCAGCCAGAATTCATCAAGTTTGCCAAACTGAATCATTTTCGTGAAATAGGAACCGAAAGTACATTAATTGAAAAATTAATGTAATTAAGCCCCCGAACTCAAAATCTATAGATTGCAGAAATAAAATAGTTTTCTCCAGCTATTTTATTTGGGTTTCTAATCAACCTACAAAAAATGATTTGTGGTGACTCTAAGATAAACTCTTGCATGAAATTAAACTTAAGTTGCGATTTGATAGAACTTGTGAGAGCTCGAACTAAGTTAATAATCTAATTAATTAATCCGATAATACATCCACCAAAAATTGAAAATCTTTTTTTTTTTAGGGTCGCGACGTCACTGAATTTGAAGGCAAACCAAATCGAGTTTCGACAGAATTTTGCAACCGGTGGCAAAAAGAGTACTTCCCTGCTGTCTTCACAGATTGGATGTTATTCTCTCCAGAATTATAGATATAGCCCCCTCCGTACCTCCAAAAGAACCTGCTAAAGGTATGCTTGCTTCTTCTCTTTCAACATGTGTTTTCTTTTGATACATTGCTGTGCATTCAATTGGCTGTCTGCTCTCACAGATAACAAGAAAATGAAGGCTTCAGATTTATCTGCTTTGCCAAATGTCCCAGAGAAAGCTCCACCAAAGAAGACCGCGACTCATTCTTCTAAATCTCATTCCTCCAAAAATTCTCCTAAAAAGACTGCTCTTGCCAGTAGCTCCTACTCCTGCCCCGGCGGTCTCTGCTCCTTCAAGAGAAATTCGAAGCAAAGCAAGACAACCTCGATTTCTCAGACCTGAAGAAGATGAACCAACAAGCGATCCTCTCACTCCTCACGTTGATGACATTCCCTCCATTCCTCTTTCAAGTCCCAAGGGAAAGAATGTTTGACTACAACGGTTAGATCAATTGCCTCTCCTTCAAGGACTAGGATAAGAAAGCCGACTGGGGTGAGAGAGTCTATTCTTCTTTCAGGATCTGAGACAAAAGAGTGTGTTGACATAGCCGAGAAGTCATCTTCTGCCCCTTCTACAACATCAGGTGTCTCCTTTTTGGGATCCGAAGGAACAAAGACTATCATTCCTTCGGAAGACAAAACAGAGGAAAAGTAATAAAGTCAACTCCAGATACTAAGGTAGGAGATTCAACTTCTTCTCCTCCTGGGACTGAAGTGAGAAAGTCTGCTCCCCATCCAAGGATTGAAGTGAGATATTCAAGAAAGGCTTCGTCTTCAATCCCAGTTGGTAAGTTGTGTTTTTACTTTGCTTTTTTTTTTTTTTTTTATAGTAAGCATCCTTGATATTTTCAATTGACATGCCCTGATTGTATTTTCAGACATCAATGAGTGTCGATCTGCTTCACAAGGAGCCCCAATCCCTAATAGGGTGAAAGGTTCATCAATCTCTGCTGCTTCTGCGAGTGTGCTGACTTCTTCAACATCTCCTGCCATAGTTAGTACATCAGCCTCTGCCTCTTCTCATGCTACGTCCTCAACTTCAACTGGCCTCCAGACGGCACCACCGTCAACTCAAGAAAAAGCTAACTGGAGAGCCATACTCTGCGTTGACCCTTTTCAACCACCTGCTGCTGACGAGCCTTTGGAATCACCATTAATCCCTCAGGATCCTGTTGGATCTATTGAAGTTCTCAAGCCTATCATCCAAGCTAAATGGACAGAATTCCTTGAACTGTTGCAGCTTGAGCATGGAAATCTGATCATTGATCCCCATATGGAAAACTGGGTGAAAGCTCTCTTCCAAGAATTATATTTTGGCAGCCCTTCCTTCATGCAACCCAAGGAATTTCAAGACAGGAACAATGCCTTCGCCAATGGCTTCGTGGATGCCATAAGTACTATCAAGGAGAACAAGGCTCAACTTACAACCTTACTTCAAAAGGGCCAGGAGGAGGGGGTGCGGCTGCTCAGAGTTCAATAGCTAAAAAGCGTGAAAGTGTTAATGCATCCCTGAGCAATCTTGAAGCTAAGGAAGATATTCTCCAACATCTCGCTGAGAAGAAGGCACAATTGGAGGCTAATATGGCAGAAAGGAAAGCTTCGATGGCTAGCCAAGAAGAAAGAAGGGATGTTTTCTGTGGCAAAATTAGACGGAAAAGGCAGAGGTGTGTGAAGCTATTCAAAGACATAGAGTCCACCCAAGGAAGGGTCAACGTCCAGGAGAAACGAAGGGCAAAAATAATTGAAGGGATTATTAGATTAGAGCTTGAACTTCGATCTTTTGTAGAAGAAGGAAAAACTCTTCCGGTAAAGTGGAAATGAAATTGCAATATCTGCTTTTCTATCCGAATGGCTAGTCAATTCTTACATTTCCTCTGACTTTTCTTGACTCGTATGATCTGAAAAGACTTAATAAACTTCCCGACCAGATAATTTCCCTATGCTCTAAACTGGCGTTTCTAAGTATCCACACTTTTGACCAATTGCTAATCACAATGTCCGGCTGATCCTCATTTCAAATGATCGAAAGGCAGACAATACGACTCTCATCACAGAATCAATATGATGGCTTACTTGGGAAATTAACTTCTCCATGTCCTTATTCACAATACGTCTAAAGGAAACAGCCAACCTCTTCACGTGGCCAAAGCCACGTTTCTCACTTATCTTTTTCCTTTTTTTACAATTCCCTAGGGCATTACTTGAATGCTACTGCAGGTACATGCGAAGAAATGATCAAAAGGGCTGTATTTGCCAGAGAATTGAGAGCTCCTATCGTAATGCAGGACTACTTAACAGGGGGATTCACTGCAAATACTACCTTGGCTCATTATTGCCGAGATAAGAATTAAGGAACGACAACTATGAAAATAAGAGCCTCCGTTCGTAAAATTTGTGAAAAATGTCGACTGATTCGTAGGAGGGGACGAATTATAGTAATTTGTTCTAATCCGAGACATAAACAAAGACAAGGATAATCTTTTGAAAAGGGGCTCTCTAACGTAAAGGACCTAATGAAAAAAATAGGGTCTGTTTTGACATGAAATGGATATATCCATATATCTCGAATTTCTATTTCTGAGATGATAAAGTATCGCAAAATCTATACCAAGAACCACTCTCTCTGAGAAAGGCTCAAACACGTCGTCGCCCGTAATTTGCTTATCTCTTTGGTGTCTCTGCAGTAAATCATCCTGTAAAACTCGTCCCCTGAATATATAATTTTGCTCACTATGGCTTCGCATGGTTCTTCATCTGAATTGCCTCTTTGGCCTCAACCAAGAAGACGTCTCATTGCTCGTGAAGGTAATTTCTTCAATGAACCTCGGACTTTGTCTTGTCTGCGTTTGACAATTGTTCTTCATTTCTTCTGACAGGGACATCTTCCTTTAGTAGACAACCCAAGAATGATAGTTCTTTGTGGAGGCGACTACACGAATTGCTATCACAGGGATATCATGCCTTACTGTTGGATCACAAACATAGACCGGAAGTTACTGAATTGGCAGACATTTTTAGGTCCAAAGTGTTCCTGTCCGCAGACTCTCGTTTCTTGGACTTAATATGGGAGTTGTGCTCTTTGTTCCCTGCCAGCTTGGACAAATTTAAGTAGAATGTGAAGGAGATTTGGAGTCTTGAACCTTCAATTGTTGAAGCCGATGCTCTCAGACTCCAGGTTGTGGATGAATCTTCTCGATTATGTGCCTCCGGGGAAGAATATGCTCTGGCTAAGGATTCTTGTTCTTGAGCCAAAGAAGAAGTTGAGATGGCACTTCGCCTTCTCAATTTCCTTTCCAATCATCTCTATGAGGAAATAAGGCTACTAAGGGCAGAAATTTCTCGTGCTGAGTCTCTGGTTGAAATCTCATCAAGTGGCATCATCAACTGGTTCGGAAGGTCAAAGAGAAGTTTGAAGTTGTGCAACTCCATTCACGTCGCTTGGCGCACCTCAAAGAGCAGCAATCTGAACTCCATTGTGACCTTGCATTGCATTCCAATCTTGTAGCACAAAATCTCAAACTTGTTAAAGATTTGAGGGCTTTTGTAACCAAGATCAAAATGTATTTTCGATTATAATGAATGAATTCAATTTCCTTGTGTTTCCTAGATCGATGATAGTATTTCTTTAAGAATCTTCTATTGATAGATTGTGACAACTCTTTTCCTTCAATATCCATCAACCTATATACATTCCCATTGAGCGATTCGGTAACTAGGTAAGGTACTTCCCAATTTGATGACTACTTATCGAACTCTCTATCTTGTTGACTAAGCGGTAGACTTGCTTTCCACACTAAGTCACCTGCGGTAAATCGCTTTGTCCTGACTTTCTTGTTAAAAGCTCTAGCCACTCTTTTCTTTTGCACAATCAATTGATCCAAAGCTGCAGCATGAACTTCATCTAAGTCATCCAGATTAATATGCATCCAATCATTGTAGTCCTTAGGCAATATTTCATTCTGTAACTGCACTCTCATTGACTACACAGTTATCTCCACTGGCAACACTTTTTTTTCCCCATATGTAAGCATATAAGAACTAGCCCTAGTGCTTGATCTTCGTGAATTTCTGTATGCCCACAATACTGTTGACAACAATGCATCCCATTCCCTCGGGTTTTCCTCCAAATGCTTCTTGATTAAACTAATCACCACCTTGTTGGTAGCTTCAGCTTGCCCATTTACTTGAGGATAATATGGAGTCGAATGCATCATCTTAATCTCTCTTGAACGCGTGAACTCCATAACTTCACTCCCAGTGAAAACTGTCCCTTGATCTGCAGTGATTGACTTAGGCAAACCAAAACGATGAATGATATTTTCTTCAATGAACTTGATCATTGTCTTATGATTTATGCTCTTGTATGGAATTGTTTCCACCCATTTTGTAAAATAATTTGTAGCCAGGAGAATAAAACCGTGCTTATGAGATGAGGGAGGATAAATCTTGCCAATTATATCCATTGCCCAACCTTTAAATGGCCATGGTTTTATAATAAAGTGGAGCTCCATGGCTGAGACATGTAGTAATGGGCCATTCTTTGGACATGAATGACACGCTTTGGCATAATCAATACAATCTTGCATCATCGTAGGCCAAAAATACCCATTCCTTTTCAACAGCCACCTCATCTTGATCCTTGCTTGGTGTGCTCCACATATACCTTCATGTGCTTCTGTCATAACCAATTTTGCATCATCTTCATTAATGCACAGTAGTAGCAATCCGTCTGAGGACTTTCGATACAATTCCCCTCCTACTATCACATAATTTTGAGCTTGTTTCCTTAGCCTTTGATCCCTTCTTCAAATAATCTATGACAGGTTGTCTCCAATCTTTTTCCTTAACCACTTAGTTGAGTGCTATTGGCATCTCTCTTTACTCAATAGAGGGTTGTGACAATGTAATGGTGGTTGCAATGCTCGTCGATTCTTTTGATATTTTACACCCTGAAGCCATTTGTGCCAATTCGTTGGCTTCATAATTTATTTTGTTTTTCACATGGTCAATATCATAATCTTTAAATTAACCCAATTGTTGCTTGGCTAAATAATAATAGTCAATCAGATTTTCATTGGAGCATTGACACTCTCCTTTCAATTGCTTAACCACTAACTGTGAATTGCCAAATATCTTGACAAATTGAACTCCCAGTTCAATCAATATACCTAAACCTATTATCAAGGCTTTATACTCAGCTTGGTTGTTGGAACATTTAAAGTCTAACTTACTGACGCACGTTGTATGTACTCCCATGGGTGAAACTAATACAACTCTTGCTCCAGCTACATTACTGGCACAGGACCCATCAAAGTACATAGTCCATGGTACCATTTGGCTAAGATTTTGCTCATTTTCTTCAATTTGCAAACCTGGATATTCAGAGAGAAAGTCGGCAACAGCCTGAACCTTAATTGCTTTCAGTGGCATGTATACCAAATTAAATTCAGATAAGATGAATGCCCATTTGGCTATACGTCCTTTTATAATAGGTCTTGATAACATGTATTTTATCACATCAATTTTACCGAGTACATGTATGATAGTTGGCAACAAATAATGTCTTTAACTTTATACAAGAAAAGTATAAAGATAGACATAATTTTTCTATCGCGGTATAACTTTTTTCAACATTAGTTAATGTTCTGCTCAAATAATAAACTATTTTGCTTTTCCATCTTCATTTTCTTGTGCCAACATACTCCCTGTAGCTGTATCGGTAGCTGATACATACAACTTCAAAGATCTACCAGCTCTTGGCAGCACTAATATTGGAGGATTAGTCAAGTATGACTTGGCTGCATCGAATGCTACTTGTTGTTTTTCTCTCCAGGTGAATTCTTCTTTATCCTTGATTCGCAGGAGCTGCGTCATTGGATCTATCTTCCCGGATAAGTTGGCAATGAATCTCCTAAGAAAGTTGATTTTCCCGAGCACCCTCTGAAGTTTCTTCTTCAATGTAAGATGTGGAAGCTATAGCCTTTGCTTTGTTTCTATCAATCTCAATCCCTATTTGATTGACTAGAAATCCTAGGAAGTTCCATGCTCGCACTCCAAGGGCACATTTTGTTGTATTCATCTTCAACTTGTACTTCATCATCCTAATAAAAGCTTGTTTTAAGTACTTCAAACGATCCTCTTGAGAAGACTTTACCATCACATCATCAATGTAGACGTCTAAGAACTTACCAATCATATCATGAAAGATAAAGTTCATTGCACATTGATATGTAGCTCCTGCATTCTTCAATTCAAAGAGCATAACTACCCATTGAAAAGTCCCCATTGCACTTGGACATGCAAACGCTGTCTTCAGGACATCTTCACTTGCAATGAAGATTTGATTGCACCTTGAGTGACCGTTCATCAAAGACAGCATCTCACTTGCCAATGCTAAATCCACTAACATGCTTGTCATTGGTATTTGATACTCATCTTTTGAAATTGCATTGTTAAGTTCTCGAAAGTCAATACGTACTCGCAACTTCCCATTTTTCTTCTTCGCAAGAACTATATTTGAAAGCCACTCAACATACATCAGCCGTCTCAATGAATTTAGCCTTCAAGAGTCTCTCAATCTCTTCCTTGACTTTATCCACCACATCTGGTGTAAATGCTGGCTGTTTACATAGACGAAATCCTTTCTTAATATGAAGACGGTGTTCTACAATACCCCTTTAGAGACCAGTCATCTCATGATAATCCCAGGCGAAGCAATCTCTGTACCTTTTGACCAGGTTGATCAAATATTTTTTCATGCCGCCTTGCAAGAAAGTACTTATATATATTGGTCGGTGATAGCCTAGTTCTCCAATATCAACTTCCTGCAATGGATCTTGAGCCTCCATTACTCTGCCACCTTCTTTGATTGGTGAGTCTTTACACTCCTCAATGCAGTATGAAGCTTTGACACTTTGTTGGGCTATCACTGCCCAATATGTAAAGTACCTTTCATAGACTTCTTGCAATAATGACTCACTTTCCATAAAGACTATGTAGTTCTTCAATTGCCAAGCTGGATTTAGGGATCCGTTCAGTCTTTCTATCCCCAAAACGACAATAAGCAAATGACTGTGAATCTGTCCTTGGTGTTCTACAACACAGCTTCCACAATGATCTTGGCATTTTTGATGCACCTCAGTCCAACCTATTGAAGCAAGTCCTGAGTTTGCTTCAATATATTTCACCTTTTCTCCATTCCAAAATGCTAACACTTGGTGAAGGGTTGATGACACACACTAATTGGAGTGTTTCCAATCTCTTCTGAGCAACATATTATATGAACCATCCGAATCTATCACAAAGAAAGTAGTCTTTGATGTCTTAGATCCAGTAGTTAAGTCAAGCACGATTGCCCCCTTGACTTCAATAACCTCTCCAAGGAAATCTGACAGCTGAACATTTGATGGGATTATATCATCATCATCCTTCCCCAACTTCTTGAAGAACTAGTATGATATCAAGTTTAAAGTAGCGCCTGCATCTACAAAGATCTTGCCTGCAGTACGACCATTAACATTGCCTGAAATAACCAAGGACCTTAAGTGCCTAGCCCTATCCAATGATATCTTTTCAAACCTGATGGTCTCCTCCTCGTAAAGTTGGAACTCTTCCATTGCCACTTCTTTCACCGAGATGTGTTCATGATCTTCTTCCACTATTGAACATGCTCCATATTCATGAGGAAGCCTAGCATGAACCATATCGATCCTCATTGGGGAATGACACTCTTTCGGCATCTTGGAATGACCTACTTGATAACTTTTACTGTCTTCATGTGGGGACCCAATGTTCCTTCGTCCCATCTTTCCACGATGTATGGAATTAAAATCCACATTAAATTGCCCAAAGTTAATTAATTAATTATCTGGGGCAACTCTTGAACCTCTTTGTCTTTCTTCAACTCAGGATGAGAACCACTTCCCGAACCAAGTATAATGGCTTTCTCTAATTTGATAGGTTCACTTTGGTAAGGGTTTCGCCTCCAAACCCAATTCCCCTTTCTATCATAAGAACTGGATGTTGAAACTTGTCATGCCATGTCTCTGTTTTGATAATCCTCATAGCTTCTTTACCTATTCTTTATCCGCTAAAATCGTCTCTTAATGATTCGATAAGATGCTCGCTAGGTGGTCTAACTATAGACCATTTGTCTTCAGGAGGATCATGTGGAACCTTAACTATCCTTTTCTTCTGAACACCCTGTGGAGCTGAATTTGGTAGTGGATCATAAAACTCATCTCCCCAACCAGTTGGCTCTACTAGCAATGATGGATGTGGATAATCATATGCATCTCCATAGTACACCATGTAGTCAAACTTCCTACTAGGTTCTCCAAGCAAACCTACTTTGGGATCTTCTTCCTTGTATCTTTGTCATAGACTCTTCTTTTTCTTCTTCTTCTTCTTCTTCTCATGCTTCTAAACAGAAGAGGCTTGATCCGGTGGCTTAGGTGAAGACTTATTTATCTCAAGCTGGTCATTGGTAACTTTTCTCTCAAGTTCTGATACTAACTGTCCCGATTGAACTTCTTCTTTTTCTGAATGCAATGATGATTATTTACTTAATACCACCTCTGACCTTATCTATGGTCTACCTTCCCTACGAACAAAAGATCCTATTTTGTACCTTCCTCTTTCCTCTCATGAACTGAAACCTAGGAACTTCTCGATCCTAGTTCCTCAATTCCTACTTACAACGAGCATAAAGTCTTTTATTATCATATCCCGATGACTCATGATATTGACTATGTTGATCATATTTGGGAAAGTGTCCATGTCGACTTCCATTGGAGCCTTGCCTTTATCTTTAACAAACTTAATCTTTCCCTGCCTAATTGCCCCTTGAATTGTCTTTCTAAAGACAATGCAATTCACTGTGTCATGGGTCATGGAATGATGTCACTTACAATATCTGTTGCCTGTCAAGTCCTATTTGGATGAAATTTCTTGAACTTGAGCCAACTCGATCATACCATCCTTCAATAGTAGGTCAAATATTTCATCCAGCTTGAAGATGTCAAAGAAATAATTGTTCGTCTCTTTGGCCATAAATTTTGACACATCTCTCACCCTTGTTGGCTTAAGAGCTGGGTATACATATGGCTTTTCAAGCATCATAGTTGCAACTGCTATCTCATTCTCTTTTTCAGCAGGATCACTGAACTCAAAACTTTCAACCAAGGCCACTGTTTGCTGGTTGTCTTTAGTCGACTTATTGTCTTTCTCTTTTAACAAGTGTTCATACTTAGACACCCAAGCATTCAGTTGAAAGAGATCATCAAAGACTTGTCCTTCAAACCTTTCCTTGAAGTTAAACTTTAACCCATTGAAAGCTAGATCAGTGAACTCCCTTTCAGTTAGAGATGTTAAACACCTATTCTTTGACTTTTTTTTTAAAATGAGCAATAAACTGATCTGCTGCCTCAGTGTTGTATTGGTACATTCTGCCAAAATCGGCATCTATAACCTTAGGTATTGATTGGTAAAATTGAGAATGGAATGTCTCTCCATCTCAGCTTATGTCTGAATTGAATTTGCAGGCAGGATGGTGTACCAAGTGAATGATGTCTTAGACAGAGAAAATGGGAACCACCTCAGCTTCAAATACTCATTAGTTCCAACCTCTGCACAATGTGCTAAGAGTCGACCAACATGC
Organism: Rhodomyrtus tomentosa; assembly: GCA_028455895.1. Taxonomy (NCBI): domain Eukaryota; kingdom Viridiplantae; phylum Streptophyta; class Magnoliopsida; order Myrtales; family Myrtaceae; genus Rhodomyrtus; species Rhodomyrtus tomentosa. The sequence goes on from JAPCWY010000005.1 coordinate 45,503,795, forward strand.
TCTACAGTTGATTGCTCTTTTTCCCCGAACACAACGAAATCTGGTGTTTTGAAACCCTTTGGGTGATGGATGGTGTCAATCAAATCTGGATGTGATTTCTTGTACATAGGTCTTGGGGCTTCTCTCTTAGCTCCCAATTGTTGCATAACCAACTTAGCTACTTGGTCTGGGTTCCAAGGCATTAATTTTTGCGGATCTATCCATGGGTCCTGCCCCATAGGGTCAACCTGTTAAGGCCCCTTCATCCCTTGATATACCACGTTGAAGTTAATGAGTGGTGGTGGCCTGTAGAGAGGATTTTATACTATATGTCAGTATGGTTGAGCCATATGAGGCCTCATAGGTTTGGGATTTGGTATGTTTGGTGATGGTGGTATGTTCAGCACCGGTTGTGGGTTTGGAACCGTCGGATTCACCATATTAACTTCAAGGGGAGCAGTTTGAGGGAAATTGTAACTGTTCACTCCATTCACTAAGTTTGTTGGTGCTGGGTTCTCTAGCCTTGGAATAATCCTTAATGGATGTTGAAAATTCTATCCACCATTACCATTATACCCAACATTGGGAAGTCCCAATGCAGGCGGATATAGCATAGTGCCTTGAGAACTGGTACAAAATGGTGGAACTTGAGAAGATGAACTAGGACTCGATATTACCTCATTCATAGCATTGATCACCATAGGCTTTTATCACGTTAGTCACATGGCACACTATATGATTTGTAAGTTCATTTTGTTGTTTCTCGAACATCATCTTCTTGGTAGCCACAAACGTAGTGTCGGGTGCTAAGGCACGAGTGCATTCCTCCGTTAATTGCCATAGTATGTCGGCATTATGATGGGTTGCTCCATCAGCCTAATTGATTGTTGAATGCTCTGATCTTGCACCATCATCAGGTTGTTGACATTGTCAACATGTGCTGTTTTTGGTTGGTTTCTGATTTTCTCCATTTCTTCAAATCTTACCACGAGAGTCCTACTGAGCGTGCCGCAAAGATGTTCGCTTGTTTTTGCAATAAGAAAAAAATTTCACCTAAATTTGTTCTTTGATTTTATTAAGAAGGTTCTATAACTCAATCCTCAAAGAAATGTTTGGTGAAAGACAGAGATGGGTGAAGGTGGGTGGATCGAAAGTGAATTTGAGATCAACAGAGGGTTTCGACTACATTACAATACTCCTATGAAAGCTTGTAAATGACGGATAAAGTAATCTAGTCTGCAAAAAGTAAAGGTGCCGGAAATGTAAAGGTCTGTAAGCTAAATTGCATTGGAAATTGAGTATTTTTGCATGTGTTGTTGATCTGCCTCCTTCATCCTTTCTTCCGAGTATTTGTATCTCCTTAACTCTTGCAACCGCTTAGTCAGTTATTTTTGTATTTTGAATCTTGGATCTTGGTGCCTTCAATAACTTTCCCTTTCTTGCTCACGTTCTTCACCGCTTCATCCGCCAAAAGTTGGTTATGAATGCCTCCATGATCTTGAATTTGAATCTTTTTGGGTAACTTCCATGCCCATGATCCCGTCGTGTCCATCATCTTGATCTCCAGTGCTGGTGATCGTGGCCTACTTTGATGGATTTGTAACTTCCTTCATGTTCGCAACCTTTGTCATTAGTCTTCAGTGTTGTTCGGTAAGTTATTGAACCACTTCCCAGTTACCGAACTTTGGGAATTTTTCACCTCGCTGCGCATAAATGAAAGCCCATGACTGAAGATTGCATGACGAGAGTCGAGGTTTAGCTTGTATGGTAGGCAGGTGGGAAGATGGTTGGTGAAGTTAAGAATATCTTGTCTCTTAATAGTGCAGGGAGTCATGCTGAAGAAAAGATCTTGCAATGTGTTGTACTTTACTTTTGGTAAGCCACTTCGTCGTAGATTTGCTTCCCTGTTTTAGAGGTAAAAATAATTAACTTTCTTTGTATAATTGCATGACTGAGGTCATTGATATGTTGATAAGTTCTTATCTGGACAGGGAACACAAAATTCACTTCTTTTTATTTTTGTTTTAATTTTGTATCGAATATTTTCATTCCCATCGATGTCTCTGAACCCTTTTTTTTCCTCCGGTTGGGTGATGCATCTGTCTCTTCGAGATAATGATTAAGGAATATTTTTTTTTATTGTTCATACACCCCCTCCCCTCGTCTTTAATTGTGCTTGTGCTGTGGAGATTCACAAATCTCTGATTCCTTTGCCCTGTTGTTTTTGGTGATTGAGGCATTGACTTCCACTGCTTAGGGTTGATTTTTTTTTTTTTATCTCGTCTCGATTTGGGTTGATTTGTTGGTTCATATTTGTTATAGGCAGTCCCACCCTCTCCAGAAAGATGGAAGTAAGGGGAGGCTGAAGAAGCTTTGCAATTTTGTCCCTTCGACTGGTATGATGTTTATGCTTGCTGTCTCTTCTTGAGGACTCACTTCTACAAATTTCTCGTAGTCAGCTCTGAGAGTTTAACTTTTATCTAGTTTCCAAGGAAATGGGTGGGAGAGAAAATCAACTTTGGGAGCCTGAAAAACACTCTGCCTCAATTATCAAGAACGAAATCCTCTAAAAGCAAAGTTTCTGGTATGAAATTTGAGTCGGGTTGAACAAAGAACCGAAAGACCTCAGCATATGCTGCATCAGCAATCCGTTTGGCCACGTCTTTCATGCCTTGGTCCTGTAAAATTCCTATAGCTGAAAGTTACCGTGAATTTCTCTGATTAGAAGCCGTCCTTTCCAGTTAGCTCATCCTTGGGGAGGTCAATCCACTAAAACGAGAACCATTTGGTCTTTTCTAAAGTGCAGCATCGTCTTGAGAAATGCCTGGCTTTGTGAGTGAGAAGAAAATGTTCACGGAACAGGCTATGTTTTTCTCCAATTCAGTCCAATAAAGCCCTCCAGTTCGTTCGAAAAGTAAACTTTCTATAGCAACTCCGGTTACTGATGATTTTGGCATCCCCATTCTTCCTGGACAGCCTGATGATGTGGCTAAGTATTGCCTTGCACTAGTTCCATGTGGCGACTTTCCATCAATGAGTGCTGTCTGCAAGAAGTGGAGGTCAGTGCTTCGAAGCACAGAATTCTTTACCGTTCTAAAATTAGCAGAGGTTGTTGAGGACTGGCTGTATGTGTTGACGATGGGACACTGAAGGGAAGGGAAGCCACGGGGAAGTCTTAGACTGTTTGGGATGTGAGCACCAGCAACTTCCAATGATGCCTGGTCCGGTGAAAGCCGGGTTTGGAGTGGTGGTTCTTGATGGAAATCTACTCGTCGTGGCTGGTTACTCGTTGATAGATGGAACATGCTCTGCCTCTGCAGAAGGTTGCCAGTATGATTCCTACCTCAACAGGTATATCTCTAGTTTTTCATAAGCGAGTAATGGTGGGGAGGGGCGACTAGTCTGCTGTGATTGTCGCATCTTATTTACGTATTTATCTTGGTCAAGTTTTTGGGTATCACATTCACCTGGAAAGTAAATGGGATTCTTCACTTAACTGATGATACGTCAAGCTTTGCCTCCTAGATGATAGAGTTCCTGCAAGGCATTGGATTCCCTTCTGAAGCATTGCTATTCTTTGATCATGCTGTCAGATACCCTGAAAATGGAATGGACATCTGAACATCTGAAGGTTAGAAATTCAAGTTTGAGCATTATTCTGGAAATTGCACGCTTATGGAACTGGAATTTCACTTGATGACCGGCTTTAGCTAAATCGAGTTGTTTTTTCGATCGCAAATTTTTTTTAGAGATGCCTCCTTTTTTCCTAACCTTAACGTGACAATTTCTTCTGTTGTATCGAGATACTGTTGTACCATAACTAGTCCATATGAACAAGATATGCCAATCTGATTCTGTTATATGTTCTTTGCCCTTCTTTCCCTATTTGGTCGACTACAACCTTTGAGCTTGCACGCACGACTATGAAAGATCATTTTGAGATATCTATTGTTGCGTGCCTGCAATTTTTCCATTGTGGGATTTCATTGTAGTTGGAGCAAAGTAGCAAGCATGAATGTGGCTTGCTATGACTTCGCTTGCACAGAAGTCAATGGACTGGCGTATGTGGCTGGCGGCTATGGAATTGAAGGTGAAAGTCTCTCCAGTGCTTAAGCATACGACCCTCATTCTGACGAGTGGACCCTCATCGAGTCTCTTAGGCGACCAAGGTGGGGATGCTTTGCATGCAGCTTTGAAGGGAAGCTCTATGTGATGGGTGGACGTTCAAGCTTCACCATCGACATATACAATCCCGAGCAGCGCAACTGGTGCGAGATGAAGGATGGACGCGTCATGGTCACTGCCCATGCCATGCTTGGAAAGAAGCTGTTCCGTACGGAACTGAAGAATCAGAGGAAGCTTGCCATAGATGATCCAGAAGATAATTCCTAGAGGATGGTGCCCGTTCCTCTCACGGAGAGCTCAAGTATAGGGTTTCAATTCGGCATATTGGACAGGAAGCTCTTGCTATTTGCACTTGAAGAGGGCGCAGAGTACCGTGCATGGTTGTACGATCCCAATGCTGCGCCGGGCTCTGAATGGCAAACTTCTGAGGTAAAGCCATCAGGTTTGTGCTTGTGCAGTGTGACAATAAAAGCATGAGGCTTTTAACCACTTGAACGCACGAGTTCTCCCGAAATTTGGAACGTACCATCCCCGTACACGCTCGGTTAACTCAGCACTTTTTCAAATCAGGTCATGGGAACGTGATTGTTTGTCTTAACTGTAGCTTGTTCTTCTGATTCTCATGCTTGGGTCGCACTTTTGAATGTTTTTAAGCACTGCATCTTGACATGGACTCGTTTGCTATGAAGTTGTCTTGTAATTTGAACTGTCAGTGCATGTGTAAACTTATGACTGGTCTATCTGTTACGACTGATCTATCTGGAAGTTGCTACTCCCTGTTCTGGATGCTAAACGCGGTGGGACCGTGTTCTAGACAACTTCAGATATGAAATTTATGCACGTAGATACCAGGTACACTGACAAACACATTAGTTCACAATGTCGTTGACTAGGTATTGCTGTACCTACAATGTTGATTGGTTATGCACCTTGACGCAACAGCAAGATATCAATCAATCTCCTTATGTGAGAGAGAGAGAGCTCTTTTCAACTTCCCCCAACTTTGCCTTCCAGCATTCTAACGTTGTTTTCAACAGCTGCTCACTTTGAGCCGATCATATATTCGAGGAGTGATGTAAACTAGCGCTCGTGAATTTTCCTCTATGAGCAATAATTCTCACGGTTACTATGCACTTAGCATCGTAGAAAGACAGTCACTCACATGTTTGGAAATTAGATCTAAGCCGATCAAATCTTAATGTTACACTTTCCTCCCTCTTTTTTAAGCAGAAACAAATCCTCGACATATAATAGACATGGAAAACGATTTTAATCTAATTTAATATATATATATATATATATATGATGTATGGCGCCTGACATTAGTATCGGCTCAATTTCAACCTATTAAAATCACTTGTCGAAAAACAACAGTAATTCAAAAGCAATTCTAATTCAATTAGAATTTCGACCCAAAGAAATAAATTCAATTAAAATTCTTTGGATTTTTTACTATGGGTTTAAAGAAGCTGGCTCTAATCTCCAACCCCTCAAATCCTGGTATTATACAAATAAAATAAAAAATAACTCTCTTAATATTTTTATTTCGTTTGTTGAGTTTCTAATGAAAAAAAGGGAATTTCATTTTTAAGGAAAAATAAGAATTATTTCCGCTTGCATCAGCCGTCCTCTTGCCCACTTAGCCGCCAAGACCATCTTCAGCATTCTCAAGGCCTCTTTTTCGGGCCATGCCAACGTGCAAGCACCTCGCCCTCACTCGTTCGACGAAATTCCCGGCCGGGACCTCCGGTCGATTAACTCCTTCCTCGCTTCGCGGGTTCGCTGGGCAGCGCTGCTGGCGCATGGGACCTGTTTCTTTGCTTGCATCGGTCTCGGACCGGCCTTGACGCGTACACTTTCACACTCGGCACTTCCGCACACGCAACGTGGCCAGCTAGTCTGTGGCTTGATGATCAAGATGGGTGCAGACTCCGGAACCATAAGCAGAACCACCCTCATGGACGTCTATTCCAAGTATGGTCGCCTGAATGAGTCGGTAACGTGTCTGGGGAGATGGAATTTAAGGATGTTGTCGGTTGGAATGCTCTGCTTTCGAGTTTTCTGCATCGCGGCCTCGCGAAGTATGCACTCGATGTTTTCGAAGATGTGAGGAAAGAAAATGTGGATATCAGCGTGTTTACCTTGTGTTCGAAGCTGAAAGCTTATGCTCTGGTTGAGGCATATTCTCATTTCCCAAGGGAAGCAGATTCTGTAGGGATTTTGTTGTAAAATTAAGAATTGAATGAGAAAATAAGGATGGAGAGTACCGCGTTGGAAAAAAGAGTAGATGATGTATGTGTTTCAATATTAAAAATTCACAAATGAGTTTGGGCTCAAGGGGGCACCGTACTTTTGTGGACGGGAGATTACCTATGTAAATTTAGGTCGGTCCACACACGCACACCGTCGCTCGCTCGGTTTGGGTTGGGCTTGGATCCGCGCGTTTATTTATTTTTACACAATCATTTGAGAGGAACGCAATCCGTTCTACTTCTTTAGAGGAACGCGATCCGTTATATCCTGAGAGTCAGAAGTACCGTTTCAGAGGAATGCGATTCGAGGAACGAGATCCGTTATATAGAGTCCTTTGAAGAAGTACCGCTTCAGAGGAACGTGATCCGTTAACATGAACGTATCTTCATCATCGCGAACGCAATCATTCCGTTAACATGAACGTATCTTCATCATTGCGAACGCAATCCATTTTATCCTGAGAGTCCTTTGAAGAAGTACCGCTTCAGAGGAACGCGATCCGTTCTATCCTGGGAACAATTATCCAAGGTCCTTGAGTACTGATTGAGGGGGCAAATTTATCTTAAGAACACATTGTCAATTGTGCAAGGTCCTCGGGTACTGATTGAAGGGGAAATTTTGTCTTAAGAATATAGCGTTATTTCGTTGGGCTTGGATCAACATTTTGTTTACTTGTTTGCTCTGTTCTATCTTAGGAGACAATTGTCCAAGGTCATTGGGTACTGATTGATGGGACAAATTTATCTTAATGACATAGTGTCATTTCGTTGGGTTTGGATCAATATTATGCTTACTCATTTGCTCGTTTGCATTGGCTGCAAGTTAGTCTTTCAATTACAATTCTAATTATATGAACTTAGGCAATAACATGTTGTATTGGCTGCAGGTTAGTCTTTCAATTACAATTCTAATTATACGAACTTAGGCAATAACAGGTTCATGGTGTGGTGATAGTCTTCCAATTGCAATTCTGATTATACGAATTTAGATAATAACAGGTTCCTGGTACGGTGGTAGTTATTGGACGAGACTTGGTGCTCTTGTCCACAGCCTAGATAGATTTTTACTCCAGCGTTGGTCGTATTGAGGAAGCCTTGAAAGTTTACAATTGTGTTGATCGGAGGGAGACTGTGATGCGGAATGCAACGATTTCCGCTTGTGTTAGGAATCTGAAGTATAAAGAGGCCTTCTCAATAACAACTTCGATGAAACCAAATGTTATTGCCCTTACAAGTGCTCTTGCAGCTTGCACTGAGAACTTAGATTTGTGGATTGGGAAGCAGATTCACTGAGTGGCAATACGTTTTGGGTTCACCTCCGACACTCAGCTGTGCAATGTTTTGTCAGACATGTATGCCAAGTGCGGGAAAGTTGGTCATGCTAGGACATTGTTTGATAGCATTTCGGGAAAGGATGTGGTTTCTTGGGCAACCATCATAGATGCATATGGAATAAACGGCAACGGGCTTGAAGCTTTCGTGCCTTTCGACAAGAAGGGTGAGCTCCGAAGCGAAGTCGCACCAAATCACGTGACCCTTCTTGCTGTTTTATCAGCATGTGGTCACTCAGGATCGGTGGATCAAGGTAGGGCAGGCACCAACCTGGCTAGGGATAGTTATGGTTTGAATGCTGGTCCAGAGCATTATGCTTGTTTCATGGACAGTTTGGGTCGGGCAGGACGAGTAGAAGATGTTTGGTGCGTGTTTCATGAAATGGTTTAAGTGTAGACCTAATACCGCTGTCTGGGCAGCTTTGCTGAATTCTTGTAGTTTCAAATTTCAATCGAGATTTCTCTAGGGGGAGAGTGCTGCAAAGCAACCGTTGGAATTGGAGCCCGATCAACTGGGAATTACGTTCTGGTTTCAAATTTTATGCGGCTTTTGGTATCTGGGACTCTGTAGATAGAGGAATGAAATCAAGAAGAAAGGGCTCGTCAAAGAATTGGGAAAGTAGCTGGGTCAATGCTGGTCAGAATGAGAAGGCATTGTCTTTTCATAACGGACATAATGGAAGAGCTTGTTGATTACCGCCACTTTGGTGCGGTGATGAGGCTATTTTCCGTTAGTTAAATATGAGTTATTCTAGGCATGGACAATACTTACGTAACTTCTTGTTTCATAAGGATAATTGAACGATGGCAATGATTTTCAGTTCATATCTGTGCTGTAACTGAGTCACTGATGTCTCCGCGATACTCCGATGCTTGCTAATTCTCTTGTTCACGGATGAAGGAATCCAATCCGGATGCACCATGGGGATGAACCATTGATTCAAGTACTCTCGTGGGTAACTCAAATTTTTTTTTTCACGACTTGGTGGTCAACTGCCCTCATCAGCGTGGATCTCGCACCACGGCTCCGCGCAGATTCTCTCCTTGGAGAGTTCATAGAGACTCTTTTCTTGCACGCATGCCCGTTTCACTTGTAAGATATTTTGTTGCGGTCAAACTCTCCTGTGTTTCTGATTTGGGGGCTGACCTGGAAGATCACGCATTTCGCGTCTTCTGCACTCACTTTTTGCTCGATCAGATTCTGTATCTGTCTACTGTTGCTCAAGGAAATGCGGGTGTAGATGAAGGCTTGATTTTGTTTGTTTGCGTCCTTAGATCCAGTTTGTGGAATGTCGTTTCCCATGAGCCGTTTTGAGTTGCATTTGCTTTTCGGACAAGATTCCGTCAGTTCGCCTCTAAGGACAAAATTCCTTCCGTTAGTGACGAGTTTGCGTGTAGCCGACGTGTGTGTCTTTATGTGTTGCATCCTGTCGGAATTGGGGCCGAACAGTTGCAATGAACCGGTTGAAACCGATGTTGTGACGCTTATAGATTGCCCGTTGCTCGTGTAGAACATATGTGCTGATAAACTTTAAAAGATCAGATTTCGTGTTGTTAGCTATTAGATGGGGTGAATCGTGGTTACTGAAGCTCCCATCAGTGAAGCGTCTTGCTTGAATGTCCCCTTTTGTTGTTGCTATCGCAAGTGAAGTAATCTACTTCACACATTAGAATTAATTTTTGGATGACACCCAGGTCATGGGTGATTGTGATTTGCTGAATTTGAGCATGGTACAGGCTAGCAGAATTGGTAAGAAAAGAGTATCTTGTGGCTATTTGTTGGAGTGTACACCGTGGGCTTTCTCAATTGTCCTTGCTCGTGCTCTTATTTCTCTTGTGTCAGATAATCCTATGTGACTTGAAAACGGCTACAACTGATTTGTACTTAGATTTAATGTGTGGTAGTAGATGCATAACAGGTTATTACCCCTAAGTTCTTTTTAAGTATTGCGTTTGTAGATATTTTTGAATTTGCTCTTTTTAATTTGGTAATATAGGTGGGTATGGTTTCATGTGTTCAAGTAATATGGGTGGGGTTGGGTTTGGATCGAGTCGGGTTTGGATTGGGTCAAATGTGATCTGACTCATATTGATCCAATATTCATGCAATGAAAATTTAACGACATATATACGATCCGACCCATATTGGCCCCTCCCACTCTTCCCCACTGCCACCCCCACATGCCTGCTACCCCCATCCGTCACTCGCCCGCTGCCCATTCACCCATTGTCGCCGCCAGCCCACCCACCGCGGGTGCTTCCTGCCCGCTCGCGTATGGCAATGTTACACCTTGGATAAGCGTCAGCATCGTGTTTCAAGAACCTTGAAATCTCCGCGTGATTATGCTTCTTGTCAGGCCCTAGCAACAAGTACCGCCCGACATGAACGATGGCCTCCTCTTCAGCAGCATCAGCCCATGCCTTCCCAACTCCAGTTGCCTTCAAGCGCAGAGACTTCACGCCGGTGATTCGATCATATTCTCAAAGATGAGAGGAAAAGTCGCACACTAGAGATGAAAAGAAAGAGTGATCATTCTAACCATTACCGAAGAACGTAGTGCGGGAGGAACTGAAATTACCAGGACAATCAAGTCTCGAACGAGCAAATCCTTGATGCTCAATCTAGAGGTCAATACAAATTCAGATTTATGGTTTTGCTTTCATTTCCAGTAGCATGCATCATTCGCACCACAGAATAGCATTACGAAGGAAAACTCTTGATCGGAAGACAAACGGAAGTCAAAAATGGGTTGAGCTAAAACCCATATTTGAATCAGCTTTACAACCTTAGACCTATATTTGACTCACTTTTTAAATTTCATGAACCTGTATATAACCTAAATGTAGAAAAATGAGTTAAAAAAATGAGTCAATAACCCATATTGACACATCTAAAATTCATACAATAAATTTAGTCCAGGTTAAATCAATTGTCTAAGCGACAAGAACTTCACTTAAATCTGAGTCGTAGGACTAGGAGAAGGGTTTCAAAAAATCAAATGCAAATGAAATTAGATGTCATGTCGAATCTATCTCGTATGTTCACCTTTATTTATCCCCAAATCTTTTTGGAGGTGTTTGATTCTCTATAACATGCAATGTGACTTTGTGAGGTCACTGGGAGGAATAGAATTACTACAATTTTAGTTGATAAAAGTTGTCCAACACAAGTTTTAAGCATCATTTTTTATTTCTACACCATGTCAAACATTGCTTCCGATTGTGCATGACTATTTAGCTTCACATGAGCAACCTTTTTAGTTGGATAACAATCTTCAGTTTTGACAAGAGTTCCGGTTTTTGTCTAATGACATGAGTGAAATGTTTGTACATGCCAACAATTCTGGTCAGGGAAAGTGACATAAATAGTCTTTGAACTTTAGCTCAATATGCAATTTGATCCCTAAAATTTTGACTTGTTCAATGTAGTCTCTGAACGATTAATATATATTCAATATAATCCTTAAACTATATGAAAATGTTCATTATAATATTGAATAAATTAAAAATTCAAGGACTACATCGCATATTGATCCAAAATTCAAGAACTATTTGTGTCATTATCCCTTCTGGTTACTGTCTAATGCCCTACAGAATTCGTGGATATGCCTTGTAGGTAGTGTTTTCAAGTTTATTGATGTGAGGGTTCGTGTGTCAAGTCTCTCTCGTGTGCGCATGAGTTCGCAAACGCTTCTTTATTACAAGACAAATCACCTGAGGCTGTGAAACAAGAAGTCTATAGAGTATTCCCAGAAGACTTGTTCGAAGCTGCGATCGCAAGGCCTTTTGTTACTCTGCTATCAGAGTTATCCTCGATCTCGATTGAGTAAGCGAGTTGGACTTGATTCAATAAATTACAGTTAATCCGGTGTATATCTACAGATTACTAGTATAGAAATTCAACACTAATTAAAAAAATTAGTTTATTAATAAGATCCAAACACCTGGTTGCGATCGGTGAATGACTTGACATACAGTTCGATCCTTAACGAATCAAATGCTCGAACAGCTCCTTCGCGACTGCAATTTGCCAAAGCGCGATCTAACTACGACTCAAATGCACCAAACAATATCCTACACGAATCCGATATCGCGGGGAAAAACCACGACCGGACGGGTTTTGAGGAGGGTGGGGGACCTAATCCCATGATGCACGACCGATGAATGTACGCACGCAGTTTTTTGTGGTGTACCAATCGCATGGATTGCGTTTCGTTACAATCGCCGGTCAACATCTATTGACGTTTTATGACTTCTTGGAAATTCAGCATTTGTAAGCGCTGAAATTTGATAAGAATGATACGAAAATATAATCATAGTTGACATATATTTTAGACTGTAAGGATTGAAGAGACGAAAATTTGGACGAATTCTAAAGTTTAGGTTATCTTAGGTTAGGTTTCGAATTTTATCCGCTGCGAATTGGAATTGTCATTTTCGCGATCGAGCCTAACTCCGACCGAGCTTGGCCAATGAATTTGCCGAAATTACCCTTCGTTCGATATACTAAAATTTCGTTCCAGTCCCGGTGCGCCAAATTACAGTACTACCCCTCAATCATTTGTGAGACTAAGACAAAAAATTTTATTTTGCCACCCAAGTCAAGGGTGGAACCCACCATATCACTTCCCCATGCTCCTTTCACGTCAGCTTCTGTTTCTTCTTTCTGCTTCTTCTTTCTTCTTGTTTCTTTGGCCGTGAACGACCGCTCCTCAAGCCGATCCATTCATTCTCCTCCCATCGACGTTTTGTGCGATCACTGCCTCACCTATTTCGGCGCCGTGAAGAACCGGGTCTGTTCACGGCCGTTTGCGGCTGTTGGCCGCCTTTCGCCGCCGTCCACCGATCCCAGCCGACTCCCACCGACCCCTGAGTGAGCTTCCGAGCCTCGGCCGGCCTTGTCCAGGCCCGAGACACCGAGAAACTCTGCAAAATAGCTCGATTTGACGATTTCGCCACTGACCGTTACTGTTTCAGGCCGTCGCTCGCCGGAACTCCGTTGCCGGCCACCTGTCCCGGTGACCTCGCCGGACTTTTCCGAGGTGTTGCCAAAGTTTGAGCTCTGTCGCTGCATGATAAACCCTAATTTCGTCGCCGTCGTCGCCGTTGCCGCTGCCGTTGCTATCGTCGTTGCCACCGTCATCGTCCGTCGAGGCCACTCAAGCTAACTCACTTTGTGAGTTGACCCTAAACCTTGATTAGGGTGCTAATTACGCTTAGTATTAGTTTTAATTAATTATTTATTTTAAAAACAAATTGCGATCGGGACCAGTTTAGATAGAAACGATGATTAGGATAAATGGCCGATCGATTAAGTTAGTTTGGTCGATTAAGTTATCTGTGGCTATTTGTGGTAAATTATCAGCTGAATGATTGATTGTATTTGTACGCGATTGAGTGACAGGTTAGAGACGAGCGGGCGATTGATTTTTTTTATAAATCGATTGAGAAATAAGAGATTTAGTGCGAATTGAGCTCGAAATTGCCTAATTGAGTTAATTGCTCGCAAGTGATTCCAGTTGCCTTATTGATTTGGTTGCCTCGCTGAAATGCCTGACTGAGAGTCTGCTTAGCCTTGGGCTGAGTCTGTTGCATTTCTGTATGAATTTTGACATTAATCAAAGATAAATAATGGGTGATTACCAAATGTGAATCGTGTGGTCATTTTAAAGGATCAATGATGTTACTTGGCAAGTTCGCATTATACCATTGGTACTCATGCCGTACCTATTGTATGGAAACTCGCGACTTGTCAGAAATATGATAATCCATGTCCCATGTAAGTCCTACGGTTTTAAGAGATTATCGGATTTCAGTCGCAGCTTGTGACGGACCGAAGCTCCTTTTTAAGGAATGCCTACTCGCAATGCCGTGCCGAGTGCACTGGATAAACCGCTTGTAGTAGCCGTCACTGAGAGGGTAAAAGTGGACGTAGCCTGGTCTTGCCAGATGAATGTGGGATCACGCTATTAATGTTTTTATCACGCCAGCAGCATGGGTCATTGTTTAATAATGGATTTGTGTGATGTTTTGTGCACGCTTGAGTGGTGGTGCCTTAATTGGTTACTCATTTGGTGAATATATTTTATTGATATTTGTGTTTATACCTTATGATTGACTGTGATGCTTAGATTATCTTGGGCGAATCAATATCCTAACCGAGATTAGGCTTAATTCATTGAGATTAATTTCTCACCCCGTTGTGGGATAACTTTCAAGTCCAAAGTAATGAAGAGACCGGTGCGATTCGGTACACATACCCACTCATCACACGATGTCACTCTCCACCCGGTATCAGATACAAACCAGATGTGGAAACACCACATCACGATGATATGAGTAGATGAGGAGATGCCACACCTAGTGGCACACCTCTTCAAGGCCTGATATCTTCTTGATAGGGTAGATCTCTTTGGTCCGCTCAGAGGATTTGAGAGCCACCTCTTCAAGGGGCTCCTAATGTCCCCAACTGAAATTTGATGGATATAGATACGTCTGATGGGAAGGTGGTGGATCTTATACTCGGTTCGCAACCCGATCTCGAGCTCGAGCAATTAGTAGCCCCCTCTATACATTCCAGCCAGAGTTCTTGTGACTACCGTAATGACCCGGCTCCCCCGATTAGTTATGACGATCCGTATGCCGTTTTTACCCAGTAGAAGATTAGGTTTCTTTTGTGGTTAGGGAATTGGTGATGTCTTTTGTGGGGGTACTGTTTTAGGATAAATGAGAGTTAACCTTACCTGACTCATGTATCTTTTTGTGAGTCCTAGAAGACCGCCCCGAAGTACGGGATTGTAATTATCAGCTGTTGGCTCTATAAGGTTATAAATGATTTATTCTCGGCAATTTTATGTTAGCGTTGGGTTGTATGGCTTTTCTTCTTACCTATCCCATGTTGATTTTATTATTTGGAAGTTTACACGTTTCGCATGCGCAGTATATTCTTAGGTCGATAGTATTGCCTAGGACGCTATCTTTTATGACTTGGTGGCGATTTGGCAAGGGATGTCGCGGGTTCAAGAGTCGGGACGTGACATCTCTACCCAAGGTGGTATCAGAGCAAGGTTAGCCTGATCCGTCTGATCATTGGCCTGGAGTAATAAGGAGCGTTAGGAAATAGGATAGTTAGTAAGATTTTTATTATTATGCTTGTGATTGTTAATTTCGTGGTAAGAATTTTGAGGTTGCCTTCTGACCTCATTTTGCTATGGGGTAAGCAGGACTCCGTATCTTTTCTGCAAAATGAGCAAACGCGGTAAAAGAGCACCCCGAGTACCTTGAAGGAGGCTTGTGAGGCCAGTGGAAGAATTAGTTGGTGTTGAAAGAGCACCGCCCGTAATGTCCCCAGTTGCGCCTCCTACTGCAGCCTCTGCTGCTGAACCTATAGGATCTACTGAAAGGAACTGACTATGGCTGAAGTTATGCAAGTTTTAGGGGCTATTGGATATTTGATGGGGCAGCAAGTAAGGAATCAAGTTGCAGCTACCGTTGCTGCTGCTAGGACTTCATCTGCAATTTCACTTGCAATTCTGCCTATAAGTCCACCACTTGCACCTAGCAGCGAGTAGCGTATGGCTCAAAAGCTGGTGGAACAATTTCTCAAATTGAAACCACCTCAGTTCACTGGGAGTGGAGACCCTGAAGCTGCTACTCGATGGGTCGAATGGATGGAGAAAGCGTTTGATTTGCTAAGATGTTCAGATAGAGATAAGGTTATTCTTGCAGTCTATCAACTTGAAGGGAATGCTAGTACCTGGTGGAGAGCAGTCAAGGGTAAAACTTTTCCTAAAGGTACAGTTTCGATATGGAATATTTTGTGGAAGTTTTTAATAATAAATACTTCTCGAAGACAGCTAGAGAGCAAAAGATGGCTGAGTTCTTTCGCCTCCATCAGAACCAGATGACAATTGACGAGTGTGAGGTAAAGTTTTCTGAACTGTCTAAGTATGCTCCGAGGATAATTGAGGATCCGGAGGACAGGGCTAGAAGGTTCAAAGACGAGCTGAAGCTCGAGATTAAAAGTGCTCTGGCACCGCTTGACCTTCATAACTATGATAATATCTACGCAAGGGTGCTGATAGTGGAGCGGGACTTAGCTGAAAGGACTACCGCTTCTAGATCACGATTCACGTCCCCAAACAGATTTGACAGAAGGCAGGGGAAGAAATCCATGTTTAGTAACTGGAATCACATTCCACCCAATCACCGAGGGGCGAGTAGTAAGCCAGCATTTCATCCACGTGAGATGTGTAGTTTGTGTTGACAGAGGCATGGGCCTAGCCTGCGCCCGTATCGAGGTGGTGCATGCTTTGGTTGTGGCCAGCTGTGCCATCAGGTGAAAGATTATCCGTAGAGACAGGGCAGGCAGGCGTTACCACAACAGGGAGGACCGCCTAGAGGAGCTGTGCTGCCAAATTTCCCGAATCGTCCGTCGGCACGAGGAAAGGTTTTTGCTGTCACTCGGGAAGCGGCAAAGGATTCGCCGACCGTTACAGGTACGGTCCTCTTGCATAACCAAGTAGCATATGCCTTGTTTGATCCGAGTGCCACATATTCGTTTGTTGCAGATCAGTTTGTTAAATTGTCTGAATTGAACTGGGTGCCTTTAGATATTGTGCTTAAAGTGTCTACGCCATTAAAAGATAAAGTAGTGACTACAGTGAGCTGTCCTGATTGTAGACTTGTGGTAGATGGTCATGAGAGTAAAATAGACTTGATTGTGCTGAAAATGTATGATTTGGACTTAATTATGGGAATTGATTGGTTGATGAAGCAAAGGGCCACGATGGACTGCTTTAATAAGGTAATTCGGTTTAATCCGATGGGTTGTATAAGCTTTGAATTTTTGGGTAATCGAGGAGGAACCTCGACTGTGATGATATCGTCGTTAGAGACAACTCGATTGTTGGAGAATGGGTGCCAAGGTTATTTGGCTTCTGTGGTGGATACGTCTGCTAAAGAACTAAAATTGGAGTATATTGTGATTGTATGTGAATTTACAGATGTTTTCCCCCAAGAACTATCTAGTTTGCCACCAGAAAAAGAAATTGAGTTTGTGATAAAGTTAGCTCCTAAGACGGAGTCGATCTCTAAGGCGCCGTATAGAATGACATTATCAGAGTTGAAGGAACTCAAAGTTCAGATGTAGGAGTTATTAGATAAAGGGTTCATCCGCCTTGGTGCATCACCTTGGGGAGTGCTTATTTTGTTCGTCAAGTAAAAGGATGGGTCCTCGAGATTGTGTATTGAATACAGGCAGTTGAATCAGGTGACGATCAAGAATAAATACCCACTACCAAGGATTGACGACTTGTTTGATCAGCTGTAGGGAGTACCGATATTTTCTAAAATTGATCTACGGACAAGATACCATCAGTTGAGAATCAAAAAAGAGGATATACCGAAATCGGCGTTTAGGATACATTATGGACATTACGAGTTCACTATGATGTCGTTTGGTTTGACGAATGCCCCTACTGCCTTTATGGATTTGATGAACAGAGTGTTCAAGGAGTTCCTGAATCGCTTTGTGATCTTTTTTATAGATGACATTCTAGTGTACTCGAAGAATTCTGAAGATCATGAGCAACACTTGAGAGTAGTTCTGGAAACTTTGAGAGTGCATCAATTATATTCCAAGTTCAGTAAATGCGAGTTTTGGCTAGCTCACGTGGCATTCTTAGGCCATGTGATTTAGGGTGAAAGTATTGCGATGGATCCGATTAAAATTGAGACAGTTATTAATTGGTCAAGATCGATGACTGCTACAGAGATTAGAAGCTTCTTGGGTTAGGTAGGTTATTACAGGCGATTTGTGGAAAGGTTCTCAGCTATAACCTCTCCTTTGACTAAATTGCTGAAGAAAGACATGGAGTTTCAGTAGACAGACAAGTGCGAGTGCAATTTCCAAGAGCTTAAGTATAGGTTAACTACGGCTCCTGTTCTGACAATTCCGTCTGGTCCTGGTGGCTATGAAATTTATAGCGATGCTTCACTTAGGGGACTGGGTTGTGTTTTAATGCAGCATAGCAGGGTGGCAGCGTATGCGTCTCGTCAGTTGAGAACGCATGAGTTGAATTATCCCACCCATGATCTGGAATTAGTTGCGGTCGTGTTTGCTTTGAAGATCTGGAGACACTATTTGATTGACGAAAGTTTTCTGGTGTATACCGACCATCAGAGTCTGAAGTACCTATTCTCTCAGAAGGAGTTGAACATGAGACATCGCCAATGAATGGAATTACTTAAAGATTATGATTGCGAGATCCTATATCATCTTGGTAAGGCGAATAGGGTTGCTGATGCCCTAAGTAGAAAATCAGTGATTGCTCAATTATAGGTATATGAGTGGCGTTTACTTGAGCAATTGAGAGATTCAGACTTTAAATTGGAGATAAGCCACCTATCGGGCCTCATGACTACTTTGAGAATCTAGCCGGAAGTGCAAGTTAAGATTAAGATCCTGCAGTCTACAGACCCCTTTATTCAGAAGATCCTTCAAGAAGACTCGGCTAAACGAAGAGTCGACTTTCAAATAGCTGAGGATGGATACTGAAATTCAGAGGACGTTTGGTTATGCCTGCCGATGAAAATTTAAAGGAGGAGATTTTATCAAAGGCACATCGCAGCAGTTATAGTATTCACCCTGGAAATACGAAGATGTATTAGAATTTGAAACAGCATTACTGGTGGAATGGTATGAAAACAGATATAGCCAAACATATGGCTAAGTGTTTGACCTGTCAGCAGGTCAAGGCGCAACACTGCAAACCTAGAGGATTGCTGCAGCCTTTGAAAATTCCAGAGTGGAAATGGGAGCATATCAAGATGGATTTCGTGATGGGTTTGCTAAGGAGTTAGAGGGGGCATGATTTAATCTAGGTTGTGGTAGATAGGTTGACAAAGTCAACACACTTCATTCCAGTAAGAAAGGACTTCGTCTTGAATAGATACGCAAAGTTGTATGTGAGGCATATTGTAAAGCTACATGATGTGCCAGTGACAATCACTTCTGATCAAGATTCCAAATTCATTGCTATGTTTTGGAAGAGTTTACAAACTGCTTTAGGAACGAAGCTGCAATTTAGTACAATTTATCATCCGCAGACAGATGACCAGTCTGAAAGAACGATTCAGACGTTGGAGGACATGTTGAGAGCATGTGTTCTGGATTTCAAAGGTAGCTGGGAGGAACAACTACATTTGGTAAAGTTTGTCTATAATAACATTTATCAGCAGAGTATTAAGATAGCGCCTTTCGAGGCCTTGTATGGAAAAGCTTGCAGGACGCCAGTTTGCTGGGATAAGGTTGGTGAAAGGAAGATAACTGGTCATGAGTTAGTAGAACAGTCGATGGAAGCGATTAAGGTGATTAGAGACAGACTAAAAACAGCTCAGAGTCGCCATAAAAGTTATGCAGATAAAAGACGCAGACCTTTAGAGTTTCAAGTAGGCGATCATGTTTTTCTGAAAGTGTCGCCTATGAGAGGAACATCCCGCTTTGGCAGGAAAGGAAAGCTGAGCCCGAGATACGTTGGACCGTTTGAAATCCTAGAACGAATTAAAATTTTGGCTTATTGACTTGCGTTGCCGCTGAGACTTGCTCAAGTACATAACGTCTTCTACTTGTCGATATTGAGGAAGTACGAGCCTGACCCCGCTCATGTGCTGAGTTATGAGGAGATTGATCTGGATGAACGAGCGTCATATGTGGAGCGACCAGTCAGGATCGTGGATAGGAAAGAGCAGGTGCTCCGAACCAAGACGATTCCGTTAGTCAAGGTGGTTTGGCAACACCATGGTACTAAAGGAACTACATGAGAGAACGAGGAGGTTATGAAGAGTAATTATCCTTATCTATTTGAATAGTTAGAACTGTGCTGTAATTTCGAGGACGAAATTTCCTAAGTGATGGAGAGTTGTAGCATCCTGAAAATTCAGATTTTGTAAGGGCCGAAAGTCGATAAGAATGATATAAAAATATAATCATAGTCAACATATATTTTAGATTCTAAGGACTGCAGAGACGAAAATTTGGACAAATTCTAAAGTTTAGGTTATCTTAGGTTAGGGTTTGAATTTTATCCGCCGCGAATTGTTTGCGATCGAGCATAACCTCGACCGAGCTTGGCCAGTGAATTTGCCAAAATTACCCTTCGTTCAATATACTAAAATTTCGTTTCAATCCCGGCGCGCCAAATTACCGTACTACCCCTCAATCATTTGTGAGCATAAGACAAAAAAAATTATTTTGCCACCCAAGTCAAGGGTGGAACCCACCATATCACTTCCCCATGCTCCTCTCACGGCAGCTTCTGTTTCTTCTTTTTGCTTCTTCTTTCTTCTTCTTCTTTCTTATTGTTTTCTTTAGCCACGAACGACCGCTCCTCAAGCTGATCCATTCCTTCTCCTCCCATCAACGTTTTGTGCGATCACCGCCTCATCATCGATGGCCACCGCCCCCAGTAACCTCCCGTCGTCGCCCTGACCCGAGCCGGATCGCCATCACCGTCGAACGGCCAAGAAAATGGCTTGGGGAGCCCAGCCCTGTTATCGGATCATTTGATCTGAGGACTCCGTGACTTCCTCCAACCACCACGGCCGTCACCGGCTCTAACCACCGCCCCACAATCAACCACCGTCCTCCCTCGACCACCCCGACCCAGCCACACCGACCGTCTGCCGCCGGCGCCGCTGAAAAACTGCACCAAAGCCTCGGTGCCATGTTTTGGACTCGACTCGGTTTGGTCTTTGATTCGGCCAAACCGGCCGCCATCGTGCCTCACCACCACCGTCGATCACCTCCAAAGGGTACCCTCTACCACTTTGGAGCTCATCGCTGCCGGCTGCGGCGCGTGGCGCCCGGAAAGCGCCGCCGACCTCCTCCCCTGTTTCGACGCCGTGAAGAACCGGGTCTGTTCGTAGCTGTTCGCCGTCATTGGCCGCCTTTCGCCGCCATCTACTGGTCCCAGCCAAATCCCACTGACCCTTGAATGAGTTCTCAAGCCTCGATCGGCCTTGTCTCGGCCCGAGACGCCAAGAAACTCCGCGAAATAACTCAGTTTACCGGTTTCGCTACTGATCGTTACTGTTTTAAGCCGCCGATCGTCGCTCGCCGGAGCTCCGTCGCCGGTCACCTGTCCCGATGACCTCGCCGAACTTTTTCGAGATGTCGCCAAAGTTTGGGCTCGGGTCTCCGCGCGATAAACCCTAATTTCGCCACCGCCGCCCGCCGTCCGTCAAGGCCACTCGAGCTAAATCACTTTGTAAGTTGATCATAAACCTTGATTAGGACGATAATTGCGCTTAGGATTAGTTTTAATTAATTAATTATTTATTTATTTTAAAAAAATTACGATCGGGGCCGATTTTGATAGAAATGATGATTAGAATAAATGGCCGATCGATTAAGTTAATTTGGTCGATTAAATTGTCTGTGGCTGTTTGTCGTAAATTATCAACTAATTGATTGATTATGTTTGTTCACGAGCGAGTGACAGGTTAGAGACGAGCGGGTGATTGATTTTTTTATAAATCGACTCACAAATAAGAGATTTAGTGTGAATTGAGCTCGAAATTGCCTGATTGAGTTAATTGCTCACTAGTGCTTCTAGTTGCCTTATTGGTTTAGTCACCTCGCTGAAATGCCTGACTAAGAGTCTACTTGGCCTTAGGCTGACTTTGTTGCATTTCTGTATGAATTTTGATATTAATCAAAGATAAATAATTAGTGATTGCCGATTGTGAATCATGTGATCCTTTTAAAGGATCATGACGTTACTTGGCAAGTTCACATTGTACCATTGGTACTCGTGTCGTATCTATTGTATGGAAACTCGCGGCTTGTCAGAGGTACAATAATCCATGCCCCGTGTTAGTCGTATGGTTTTAAGGAATTATCGGATGCCGGCCACAGCTTGTAATGGACTGAAGCTCCTTTTTAAGGAATGCTTACTTACAGTGTCGTGTCGGGTGCACTAGATACACTCTTTGTAGTAACCGTTGCTAAGAGGGTAAAAGTAGACGTAGCCTGGTCCTACCAGATGAGTGCGGGATGGCACTATTAATGTTTTTATCATGCCAGTCGCATGGGCCATTGTTTAAAAATGGATTTGTGTGATGTTTTGTGCACGCCTGAGTGGTGGTGCCTTAATTGATTACTCATTTGATGAATATATTTTATTGATATTTGTGTTTATACCTTATGATTGACTGTGGTGCTTAGATTATCCTAGGCGAATCTATGTCCTAACCGAGTTTAGGCTTGATTCACTGAAATTAATTTCTCACCCCGTCATGGGATAACTTTTCAGGTCCAAAGTAATGGGGAGACCGGTGCGATTCGGTACACCTACCCACTCATCACACAATGTCACTTTTCACTCGGTATCAGGTACGGATCAGATGTGGGAACTCCACATTACGACGATATGGGTTGATGAGGGGATGCCACACCTGGTGGCACACCTCTTCAAGGCCTGGTATCTTTGCGATGGCGTAGATCTATTTGGTCCGCTCAGAGGATTTGAGGGGCCACCTCTTTAGGGGGTCCCTAATGTCCCTGCTTGGGATCTGATGGATATAGATACTTCTGATGGGGAGGTGGTGGATCCCATACCCGGTTCGCAAACCGAGCTCAAGCCTGAGCAGTCAGTAGCCCCATCTATACATTCCAGCCAGAGTTCCTGTAACGATCCTAACGACCCGACTCTCTCGATTGGTTATAACGATCCGGATGCCGTTTTTACCCAGTAGAGGGTTATGTTTCTTTTGTGGTCAAAGAACTGGTGACGTCTTTTGTGGAGGTACTGTTTTGAGATAGATGATAGTTAACATTACCTGACTCTTATATCTTTTTGTGGTCCTAGAGGGTCGCCCCGAAACATGAGATTGTAATTATCTGCTGTTGGCTCTGTAAGGTTATAGATCATCTATTCTCAGCAGTTTTATGTTAGCGTTGGGTTGTCTATCTTTTCTTCTTACCTATCCCATATTGATTTAATTATTTGGAAGATTGCACGTTTCACATGCGCAGTACATTCTTAGGTTGCTAGCAGTTGCCTGGAACGCTATCTTTTATGACCCAGTGGCGATTTGGCAAGAAATGTCGCGGGTTCGAGAGTCGAGACGTAGCACGTTCGAACCAGACAAACGTTCGATTCAAGAATCTCTTCGCCGGATCCCCCTAACCCACCATGACAACGTTGAGTGTCTATTTGATCTATGAACATTCAGATGGAGACAAGACGATGATGCAGCCCTAAGATTTAGGAGTCCTAATGGTTCCACCACGTGTCGTGTTGCCGTTGGTTTTGTTCATCCATAGTGCATGAAAATTAGGATTTGGATCCCGTACCATTATGGTAGAGGATTAGGATTTTTTGGGCCCTTGGATCTTCTCCCTATTATAAGGGGGAAGATCTAAGGACTATGGGGGCTATGATTTCCTACCTTTATGGTAAAAAATCCTAGGCCTGAAATGATCTGGATCCCCTATCATTATGGTAGGGGAAAAGATTTGGAGAACGTAGCCCTGTGGAATCTGGAATTAGAGTTGAGTGTTTTCATTCCTTATGTAAATTTCGGGTGGAGGAAGTCGTTGCCTTGTATAGATTATTTAAATAATATTAGGTGTGCTCGATAATTTACTATGTCACATCATTAATCAATACACACGAGCTGGTTGAAAAATAAAACCAACCAAAATTTGAAAACATTCCTAAATTTATATTTTTTTCAATTTAATTTTAAACTTTTTTGTTCATTTATGCCAATTCGTTCTTTTCAAATTTGATCAAAAATCGCTAACATGATGCAATCGTATCAACGTGACAATTTTTTTAATGATATTAAATTATTATTTATTTAATTGCATATCTTCTCTTTTCTCTTTTTTCTTTTCTTCTATTTGCCTCTGGCCAGTCATCGGACATCAGCGACTGGCCCAAGGCAACAAATGGCAAAGTTAGGCCTCGCCCAACGACAACAAGACTCACCTCTGCGGCAACCAATCGGAGGAAGAGGGGAAAAGAAAAAAAAATGAGAGAAAAGAAAGACATAAAAAATAATTAAAAAATATTACTAGAATTATCACGTCAGTGTTATTCGCGTTACGTCAGCGTTTTTCAGTCAAAATTGATCGAAATGATTAAATGAACACAACTATAAAAGGTTTAGGATATAATTGGCAAAAAATAGTATGTGACTACATTTTTACCATTGTAATAGATTTATGACTGAATTTCGCCAATGTAATCTACATAAACTGTCCCAAGCCAGGTAAAGGAGGAGAGTTACGTCAGGCATAGCGAGCCTATTATTAAAAAAATAGAGCTACTTTTATGAGATGAACCCTATTGATATTTCGTTGAAGCGTACCATTCTTAGTTACGTGTAACATCGGCACCCGGATGTAGCGAAAAATGAGCAAAGGTCTTTGCACCAAGATGGGTGGGTGCAAGGGGTAAGAAAGCTAGGCTTGAGCCATCATTCCCAGAGTGATGCGCCACATCGGTGCCCGAATATGGTAATAAATGAGCAAGAGTCCTCACATTTCCGTGGGCGAATGTGGGGGGCAAGAAAAGCCCAGGGGGTAGAGATTAGATTGGAGAGTTGAAATGTAGGAACCTTAACTAGTAAATTGGGGGTATTGACAGATACTTTTACTAGAAGAAAAATGAATATTGATTATCCGCAAGAAACTAAATGGAAAGAAGAGAAGGTTAAGGAAGTGGATGGCACCGAATTCAAGCTATGGTATACAGACACAATAAAGAGTATAAATGGAGTTGAGATTCTGACCGATAAAAATTTCAAGGATAGAGTTGTTAATGTTAAAAGAATAGGAGATAAGATTATTTTAGTTAAGCCACTCGTAGGGGATTTGATTATGAATATCCTTAGTGTATTTGCCCCTCAAGTTGGACTACAAGCGTCCGAGAAGAGCAGATTTTGAGAAGATCTGAAAGAGATTTTAAGGCGGATACCACACGAGGAGAAGGTATTCATAGGAGGAGATCTAAATAGACATGTCAATCAAAGTAGTGGAGGTTTTGATAGAGTTCATGGAGGTTTTTGATATGAGACTAGAAATGAGGTTGTCGAAGATATCTTGAGTGTGGCATTAGCTTATGATTTGATGTTGGCAAACACCCTTTTTAAGAAAAAAGAGTCATATCTGATCAATTTTCGCAGCGGTCAAAATTGTAGCCAAATTGGTTTCTTTCTTGCTAGAAGAAAGGATAAAGCTTCGTATGTAGATTGTAAAGTATACCCTGGTAAATGTATAGTTACACAACATAAGTTGATGATCTTAGAAGTTCGGTATAATAAAGTACAAAAGATGAAGAAAAGTGGACAGCACCCTAGAGTAAGATGATGTAGTTACATGAGGAGAAACAAATAGAATTGAAGGAAAGAATGCTACAGGAAGGACCGTGGTGACTCGAGGACAAAGTAAATATGATGTGGAAGAAGATGTCTAATTACATCCAGACAATGACAAAAGGGGTGTTAGGGGAAAGTAGAGGGAATGGACATCAAATAAAGGAAATATGGTGGTGGAACGAAGAGGTGCAAGAGGTAATTAAGTAGAAGAAGGAGTGTTTCAGATGACTACATAATTGTTCTAATGAAGAGAATTTGCAAAAGTTTAGATTGGCAAGAAAAAGTGCCAAGAAAGCTGTACGTGAGGCTAAAGGCAAGGTTTTCACCGATATTTACAACAAACTCGGAAGCAAAGAATGAGAAAAAGGCATTTATAGACTTGCAAAGTCAAGATACAAGAAAAGTAAAGACTTGACACAGATTAGATGTATCGAGAATGAAAATCAAACACTCTTGATAAGAGATGAAGACGTCAAGGGTAGGTAGATGAGTTATTTTAACAAACTTTTTAATGGGGAGAACGATAGAAGTGAGGTGGATATGGAAGATGTTTCTGATGATTCAAATAGAAGGTTTGTGCGTAGACTTAAAACACGGGAAGTTAGGAAGGCATTAAAAAAAAATGAAAACTAGTAAAGTTTTGGGACCCAATGGTATTCTTATTGAAGTATGGAGATGATTAGGGAATGTAGCAATAAGTTGGTTGACTAGTCTTTTTAACAATATCCTCCATACTAATAAGATGCCTAATGAATGATGAAGAGTATACTTATGTTTATATACAAGAACAAGGGGGATATCCAGAATTGTTATAACTATAAAGCCATCAAGCTTATAAGCTACACAATAACGCTGCGAAAGAGTTATTGAGCATCATTTGAGAATAGAGATTAAGATTTTTGTCAATCAATTCGGATTTATGCCAAGAAGATATGCCATGGATGCTATTTTCTTAATACAACAATTGATTGAGAGATATCGAGAAAGAAAAAAGGACCTCCATATGGTGTTTATTGATCTCGAGAAAGCGTATGATAAGGTTCCAAGAAAGGTTTTGTGGTGAATTCTTAAGAAGAAAAAAGTACCTTTAAAGTATGTTGAGGCAATCAAGGATATGCATGACGGTGCTACTACATGTGTAAAGGCTTGTAATGGCACATCAAGTTATTTTTCAATCACAGTAGGCTTACATCAATGTTCAACTTTGAGCCCCTACCTATTTGCCATGGTTATGGATGAACTAACAAAAGATATTCAAGATGAGGTGCTGCGGTGTATGCTATTTGCCATGGTTATTGATGGGACTAGGGTTGGGGTTAACGCTAAGTTAGAAGTATGGAGAAGCACGTTAGAGTCTAAAGGATTTATGTTAAGTTGAAGTAAGACGGAATTTTTGAAGTGTGAGTTTGACACGATAGGAAGAGGGGATTAAGAAGCCGTAAATATGCTCGGACAAAAGGTACCCAAGAAAGATAAATTTAGATATAGGGGATCAATATTGCAAAAGGAATGAGAGATTGATGAGGATGTAAGCCATAGAATCAGAGCAGGTTGGATGAAATGACGCAGTGCATCGAGATTTTTGTGTGATCGCAAAATTCTTCTTAGATTAAAAGAAAAATTTTATAGAACAACAGTCAAACCTGTCATGTTATACGGAACTGAATGTTGACCAGCACAAAGGAAACATGAGCATAAAATGGGAATATAGGAAATGAGGATGTTAAGCTAGATGTATGGTCATATAAGAATGGATAAGATAAGGAATAAAGAAATTCAACGAAAAGTTGGAGTAGAACCGGTAGCGGAAAAGATGAGAGAGTATAGATTAAGATGGTTTGGACATATCCTTCGAAAACCTTTAGATGCACCGGTACAAACAGAAGTTTACTATGGAGAGCATAATACGAAGAAAGCAAGAGGTCGACCGAAAATTACTTAGGGGAAAGCAGTAAAACAAGATTTAATGAAGTGAAAAATAGATTGGCGTACGGTTTGTCTTAAGACGGAGTGAAAGAAGGCTATTAGTGTTGTGGAGGGGTAGTGTATAGATATATATATTTACTTATTTATTTTTACACATTTATCTATTTTTCCTCCCTTGATTCTGCTTTTATTTTTATAATTCTTTACGGTTCATTGACCGCTGACCTCAACTAATTTAGAATAAAGATGTTGTTGATGTTGATGTTGATGTTGCAATAGATTTATGACTTATTATGTGGTTATCTTTTCATTTTTGTAGATGATATGAACTGTTGTTTTTAGGAAAATGTCCTCCAAATCGTTTGTTTTCGCGAAATAGACGAAGCCTCGATTAGATTCGCATGGTTTATTGCGGATAATTTAGAGGCATAGTGAAATTGATTTGCATCTTTTCTTTGGATATCGTCAATATGACTTGTGTGGAGAAGAGAAAAACCATCGAGAGAAAAAAATAATCTCACTTTATTCAAATTGACTCTACCATCCTTATGGTTGCTCATACATCATAGAGTTATTTTTTGCACATACACAAAAGCTTATTCTAATAATCTATTCATATTCAAGGAATTCTTCTTTTAACTAACCAATAAGTAATGACTAAAACATGTATGACTGTTGACTTCGTTGTTCGAAAAGTTGACTTTTCTTCGTGCTGTTAATATGCTAAACTTTGTATCAGTCCCGTTCACACTAACATCTAAAAATAGTTAAAAATGCTAAACGCTTTAGAAAAGGATTACCAAGATTAATTGAGAAATCTAGTAAAGCGTAAGTCGAGTAAGCCATCACACAAAGTCTTTGACAAATTTTGGTTTAACGAAAACTCTTAGTCTAAAAATGGATAACTTATTTTTCTTAGGCCGAAATTGCGCCATAATTAAAAAGCGCAAATGTTTTTTTTTTTTGGTAAAGTGCAAATATTGATGGAGAGATATCGAGAAAGAAAAAATGACATCCATATGATGTTTATTGATCTCGAGAGGGCGTATGATAGGGTACCAAGAAAGGTTCTGTGGTTGGTTCTTGAGAAGAAAAAAGTAACTTCAAAGTATGTCGAGGCAATCAAGGACATGTATGACAGTGCTATTACATGTGTGAAGCCTTATAATTGCACATCAAGTTATTTTTCAATCACAGTAGGTTTACACCAATGTTCTACTTTGAGCCCTTACCTTTTTGCCCTGATTATGAATGAGCTAACAAAATATATTCAAGATGAGGTGTCTTGATGTATGCTATTTGTAGGCAATATTGTGCTTATTGATGAGACCATGATTAGGGTTAATACTAAGTTAGAAGTATGGAGAAGCACATTAGAGTCAAAAGGATTTACGCTAAGTTAAAGTAAGACAAAATACTTAAAGTGTGAGTTTGACATGACAGGAAAAGGGGAACAAGAAGCCGTAATATATGCTCGGACAGGAGGTACCCAAGAAAGATACATTTAGGTATCTACGATCAACATTACAAACGGATGGAGAAATTGATGAGGATGTGAACCATAGAATTAGAGCTTGTTGGATAAAATAGCGTGGTGTATCGGGATTTTTATATAATCAAAAAATTCCTCTTAGGTTAAAATGAAAATTTTATGGAACAGCAATCAGACCTGTCGTGTTATACGGAGCTGAATGTTGGTCAGCATAAAGGAAACATGAGCATAAAATGAGGTAGCAGAAATGAGGATGTTAAACTAGATGTGTAGTCATATAAGGATGGATAAGATAAGGAATGAAAAGATTCGACGAAAAGTTGGAGTAGAACCGGTGGCAGAAAAGATGAGAGAGCATGGATTGAGATAGTTTAGGCATATCCTTCGAAGTCCCTTAGATGCACCGATACGATCAGAATTTTACTATCGAAATCATAACACGAAGAAAATAAAAGGTCGGCCGAAACTTACTTGGGGAAAAGCAGTAAAACAAGATTTAATGGAGTGAGAAATAGATTGACGTACGGTTTGTCTTAGGACGGAGTGAAAAAAGACTATTATTGTTGTGGAAGAGTAGTGTATAGATAAATATATAAATATTTATTTTTTTTACACATTTATCTATTTTTCCTCGCTTGATCCTGCTTTTATTTTCATGATCCTTTAGGGTTCATTGACCGCCGACCCCAACTAATTTTGGATAAATTTATTGTTGACATTGATATTAATGTTGACAGTGCAAATGTCAAATTGCTTAAAAAAAAATAACCAAAATAAATTCTACTTTGATAGAAGAAATTTTTTTTTTCTAAATTAACATTATTAACCTATTGTTGGGGTGGATTTATAATCTTTAAAATCTATAATAGTTTTTCTCTTTGCGTCTAGTGTTCCCGAAGAAAAATGAAAGCTATTTCTATTAATTTAGAATGACTGCCTGAAATGAAAAAAGAAAAAAGAAAAAGAAAGAAAGAAAGAAAGATCTGTTGATTTCAATTTATCTTTCAGATTCCGACCAGAAAAATTTTTATCTTTCAGACAGGGGAAAGACATTATTAATTATCCGAATCTGGTAATTTCCAACGGTAATCAACCATCGTTCAGACAGAGAAAAAAACCATTTATTAATTATTTCCATTTTAGAGAGGAGATCTCATGTCTCTATCCGACGTGGACGATCTCCGGCAGTATTATCCTCTCTCTCTCTCTATGCCATTGCTTCTCTCTTCCTTTTTCGCTTTAAAATCCTCTGAACATTCTTAGTTTTCAGCTCACGAGTTCCTCCGATCCTATCCACCCTATCCTTTCTCCATCTTCACACGCGCGCGTGCGATTCCCTCTATCTCTCTCTATCTCTAACAGCTGATTCATCGCCGGTTTCGCAGGTAATCTCTGTCCTGAATCGATTAGATATCTTGTTGGGACGGCTGTTTTCGTCAATCTCGGCTTCGAGTTCTCGACATTTCGTCGCTGGGGATGCGGTCAATGATTGGAGTGTTGCTGTTTCTAGTATTGTAGATCCGATTTGTTTTTTTTTTTTGTTTTTTTTGTCAGAGTAGATCCAATTTCACGAAGTGGTGTTTGGTTGCTTGAAATATTGTTTGAATGACATCTCTGTCCAAGTGTTGATGCGGAGCTCAACGAGTGGAATTTTGCGTTTTGTTTGGAGCAAGTCCGCCTCCGTCTCGTCCTTGTGATTCTAGCGCTATTTCTGATTTCTCGCTGGCTTGATTCGGTTGCTGGGTGACTTATGATATGTGTTTTTGTGCGGTTTCATCTGCACTGAACATGTTTGATTACTACACACGCACGCAAGATCTGGAAGTATTTAAGGTTTTCACGCTTGGATCTGCGCAGAGGAAACCTCCGGACAATTTGGGGTGCCAAATTAATCCGACCGTACCGTTGAAAAGCGATTCATCAGTTTAACTTTCGCAAATCCATGCTTTGGTTTTTCATTCTCGGTAAATTGTTCCTTGCTTGGCTTTCTCTCAATGTTGATTGCCTGATTGCTTGTGCTGCAATCTTGCTAGAGGGTTCGGACTGTCATTAGAAATTCTTCCAGTGGGAATTCCACAACATGGTGCTGATATTTATCTAGAATAACTTTTCCCGCCTATTTATAACAAAGAATAACTACCGAAGCTTCTAATGAAAGGAAATGGAGAAAAAAACTGGGAAATAGTGTATAAGTCTCTCAAATGTTAGACTTGTATGGTAGGTAGGTGGGTAGATGGTTGGTGAAGTCAAGAATGTCGTGTCATTTAATAGTGTAAGCCTGCAAGTAGTTTGGCTTAAGAAAAGGGGTCAGGCTGAGAAGGTCTTGTAATGTGTACTTTACTTTTGGTAAGCCAATTCATAGTAGATTTGCTTCCCTGTTTTAGATTGTAAAAATAATTAACTTTCTTTGTATAATTGCATGTGTTGATAAGCTCTTACCAGGGAAGGGAAGAAAAATTCACTTATTTTTATTTTTTATCGGATATTTTCATTCCCATCGATGTCTCTGAACTGTTTTTCCCCGGTTGGTAATGAATCTGTCTCTTTGAGATTATGATTAAGGAATTTGTTGATTGTTCACTTTAATTGTGCTTGTGTGTGGAGATTCACAAATCTTGTCCTGTTGTTTTTTGGCAATTGAGGCATTGACATCAACTGCTTAGGATCCTTCTGCTTGAGAAGTGTGATTTTTTTTTTTTTAAATCTTAACTCAGCCCCAGCTAGTTTGGGATAAACGTGTTGGTGATGTTAAGTCATCTCGGTTTGGGCTGATTTGTTGGTTCAAATTTGTTTATTGCCTATAGGCAGTCCCACTCTCTCCAGGAAGATGGAAGTAAGAGGGGGCTGAAGAAGCTTTGCAATTTTATCACTTTGACTGGTATGATGTTTATGCTTGCTATCTCTTCTTGAGAACTCACTTCTACAAATTTTTCCTCGTTAGCTCTGACAGTTTTAACTTTTATCTAGTTTCCAGGGAAATGTGTGGGGGGAGAATCAACTTTGGGAGCCTGGAAAATACTCTGCCTCAATCATCAAGAACGAAATTCTCTAAAAGCAAAAGTTCTGGTATGGAATTTGAGTCGGATTGGACAAAGCACCGGAAGACCTCAGCATATGCTGCATTAGCAATCCGTTCCGCCACATCTTTCATGCCTTGGTCCTGTAAAATTCCTATAGCTGAAGGTTACCATGAATTTCTCTAAAGAAGCCTTCCTTTTGAGTTAGCTTGTCCCTGGGGAGGTCAATCCACCGATACGAGAACCATTTGGTATTTTCTAAAGTGCAGCGTCATTTTGAGAAATGCCTGGTTTTGTGAGTGAGAAGAAAATATTCACGGAACAGGCCATGTGTTTCTCCAACTCAGTCCACCAAAGCTCTCCAGTTCATTCGAAAAGTAAACTTCCGATAGCAACTACGGTTGCTGATGATTTTGACAGTCCCATTCTTCCTGGACTGCCTGATGATGTGGCTAAGTATTGCCTTGCACTAGTTCCCCGTGGTTACTTTCCATCAATGGGTGCTGTCTGCAAGAAGTGGAGGTCAGTGCTCCGAAGTTCAGAATTCCTTACCGTGCGAAAATTAGCAGGGGTTGTTGAGGAGTGGCTGTATGTGTTAACTATGGACGCTAAAGGGAAGGAAAGCCACTGGGAAGTCTTGGACTGTTTGGGACATAAGCACCGGCAACTTCCAATGATGCCTGGTCCAGTGAAAGCCGGGTTTGGAGTGGTGGTTCTCAATGGAAAGCTACTTGTCATGGCTGGTTACTCCTTGGTAGATGGAACATGCTCTGCCTCTGCAGAAGGTTACCAGTATGATTCTTACCTCAACAGGTATATACTCTAGTTTTTTATAAGCGAGTAAGGGTGGGGAGGGGCAACTAGTATATACTCTTGACTGTCGTGTCCTATTTACGTATTTATCTTGGTCAAGTTTTCGGGTATCTCATTCACCTGGAAAGTAAATGGGATTCTTCACTCTCTTATAATGCATCAAGCTTTGCCTCCTATATGATAGAGTTCGTGCTAGGCATTGGATATCTATCCTGAAGCATTGCTATTCTTTGATCATGCTGTCAGATGCCCTGAAAATGGAATGGATAACTGAACATTTGAAGGTTAGAAATTCAGGTTTATGCATTATTCTGAAAATTGCATGCTTATGGAACTGAAATTTCTCTTGATCATCTGCTATAGCTAAATCGAGTTGTTCTCGATCAGAAATTGTTTCAAGATGCTTCCTTGTTTTCTAACCTGAACGTGACAATTTCTTCTGCTGTATTGAGATGCTGTTATACCATAACTAGTCCATATGAACACGGTCTGCCGATCCGATTCTGTTATACGTTCTTTGCCCTTCTTTCCCTATTTGCTCTACTACAGCCTTTGAGCTTGCACGCGTCAAACTATAAAAGATCATTTGAGATATCTATTGCTGCATGCCTGCAATTTTTCAATGTGGGATTTCATTGCAGTTGGAGCAAACTAGCGAGCATGAAGGTGGCTCGCTATGACTTCGCTTGCACAGAAGTCAATGGACTGGTGTATGTGGTCGGAGGCTATGGAATTGATGGTGAAAGTCTCTCCAGTGCTGAAGTATACAACCCTGATTCTGACAAGTGGACCCTCATTGAGTCTCTTAGGCGACCAAGGTGGGGATGCTTTGCATGCAGCTTTGAAGGGAAGCTCTATGTGATGGGTGGACGTTCAAGCTTCACCATTGGGAACTCGAGGTTTGTTGACATATACAATCCCGAGCAGCACACCTGGCGCGAGATGAAGAATGGACGCGTCATGGTCACTGCCCATGCCGTGCTTGGAAAGAAGCTGTTCTGTATGGAATGGAAGAATCAGAGGAAGCTTGCCATATATGATCCAGAAGATAATTCCTGGAGGATGGTGCCCGTTCCTCTCACGGGGAGCTCAAGCATAGGGTTTCGATTTGGCATATTGGAGGGGAAGCTCTTGCTATTTTCACTTGAAGAGGATGCAGAGTACCGCACATTGTTGTACGATCCCAATGCCGCCCCGGGCTCTGAATGGCAGACTTCTGAGATAAAGCCATCAGGCTTGTGCTTGTGCAGTGTGACAATAAAAGCATGAGGGTTTTAACTACTTGAAAACCCCAGAGTTCTGCTGAAGTTTGGAATGTACCATCCCCGTCCCGTACACACTCGGTTAACTCACACTTCCTCAAATCAGGTCACGGGAACCTGACTGTTTCTCTTAACTATAGCCTGTGCTTCTGATTGTCATGCTTGGGTCGCATTTCTGAATGTTTTTTAAGTACTGCATCTTGATATGTACTCGTTTGCTATAAAGTTGTCTGGTAATTTGAGCTGTCAGTGCATGTGTAAACGTATGACTGATCTATCTGAAAGTTGCTACTCCGTGTTCTGGACGTTAAACGCTGTGGGACCATGTTCTAGACAACTTCAGATATGAAATTTATGCACGTAACCAGGTACACTGACAAATGCATTAGTTCACAATGTTGTTGACTGAGTATTGCTGCACCTACTATGTGTCTCCCTTCTCTCCCTTTTATTCTGCAATACAGAGCGAAAAAAAATCTAGCAGACGGTCGAATGCAAGCTTTTGATTGGTTATGCACCTTGACGCCACAGCAAGATAGCAAACGATCTCCTCATATGTGTGTGTGTGAGAGAGTGAGAGAGATAGCGAGCGCTCTATTCAAACTTCCCCGATTTTGCCTCTCAGCATTGTAATATTGTTTTCAACAGCTGAACACTTTGAGCCGATCACATATTCGAAGACTGATGGAAACTAGTGCTCTGAAATTTCCTCAATGAGCAAAAAATTTCTCACAGTTACTATGCATTTAGCATCGTAGAAAGAGAGTCGCTCATATGTTTGTGCATTAGAGTTATATTGACCAAGGAACTAACATCCATAAAATTTGTAACTAAGGGAGTTAATGCTTAGTTTGTGTTCTCGATCCAACTTCGGACTCCTATTGACTTCCTCGCAAGTGATGAGGTGGTCCGCAATTAATCAAACTTGCGAAACCGCTCTTCTTGGGTCAGTATTTCGGGTCATAATTTTCAGTCTCATTTTCCTAACTCCAAAAAAAATGAAAAAAACATATACTATTGAACGGGGTTGACAGTGTCGACAATGAGTGCGGGCAATTCTTTTGTGGGTCGTACAGAGTGAAGGTATCCCCCATATTATTGGCTTTTTACATTAAATACTATTTGACACAGCGATATGTACGGTTATAGACCAAATTTCTTTGGTCTGAGGTAAGTAGAAGTACCCTGCTTCAACCCAGGCAATGAGACTTGCTGTTGTTGCTTCGCTGTCTTCTCCCTCTCCTTCGTCTTAATCTCCGTATCCGTCTGCGATCTCCTCAGGTTCTCCATTTCTTCCTCCAAGGCTGTCTTCCCTTCCTTTTGCTTCTTCTTGTACTCCAGCAGAGACGTATCCGAGTCCTTAATGGAGAAAAACATGGGACCCAGTTCGGCCAACCACTGCGGCTCCACAGCGGTGGCGCATTGCATGTACTCTTTTGCTGTCAGAATCAGCTCGTGGTAGACCACGTGCTCGGGAATGTGTCCCATGCCATAGAGAACGCTGCTCGGATGCAAATGACAGGGCATCCCTGTCCGACAATTAACGTATTCCCCAACACCCTTCAGTCTGGCCGCATGGTGGAAGTATGCAGAGCAGATGGCCTTCCTCACGACATCGGAGTTGGGCCAACTCGAAGTTAGTGGGATTCTCAACTTCTCGAGAATATCCAGCAGTTGAGATCTTACTTCTCGAGCCTTCCGCAAGCCCTTGACATGCAAAAAGTGATCATTACACCAATCCCCTCTGTACTGTTTACTTTTCCACTGCTGATAGACATTATACAGTGTTAAGTGGTCAGATTCCGGAATGAAAAATTTCTCCCTTGCAGCATCGCTCTCCTCCGCTCTCTCTTTTGGCCGGAAAAATACAGATGGCACCGAGAGCATCGAGACAATTGTCAAAACCTCATCTAGGCAACCTAACTGCTCGCCCATCAAGAGCATCTTTGCAAGAGGTGGATCCAATGGGAATTCCACCATTTTCCAACCAAGCTCTGTTAATTCTCCAACATTGTTAAGGGCTCCTAAGACCCACAATTGGTACATAGAACTGAGAATGTAATCCGGTGGAGGTGGGTCCATGAAATCAAAATCTAACAGGTTCTCCACTTTAAGGGACTTGAGCAATAAGACTACGTACCCAAGGTTGGTCCTCTGGATTTCCGGAACGGGACTTGGGAGCATTTCATCCAAATATGCACTCTCCGTGTAAAGTCGATAACATGTACCTGGTCCTGTTCTGCCAGCACGACCAGTACGTTGATCTGCAGCGGCACGGCTGACTGGGAACACTTGGAGTGTATCCATACCCATTTTGGGATTGTAGACTTTCATCTTAACGTAGCCCGTGTCAATGACATAATATATTCCATCTACTGTCAAAGAAGTCTCTGCAATGTTGGTAGCCACGATGCACTTGCGAACCCCATCTTCAGCCTTTTGGAATATCTTTGCTTGCAAATCAGCTGGCAGCTGGGAGTATATGGGAAGAATCAAAAGCTTACCACCACCTTGCTTCGTGGAGGGTACAAGCTGTTCCATGCGCTCCGCTAGAGCATAGCACGCTACTTCTATTTCATCTTGCCCAGTCATGAAAATGAGAATGTCGCCCGGAGGACAGCTAATATGGATGGCCATAGCCTGCTTCACTGCAGCTTCAACATAATCTTCACATGGGCTTTTACTCCACAGGATGCTGACGGGAAATGTCCTTCCAGGTATGTGAAAAATGGGCACGCTGTAGCCAATAGTAATTAATTTAGTCCCGCATCAACAGATATTTGCATGGAATAAGCTTCTGATAAATGTGATTATTACCTGCCAAAGAAGTTAGAAAATTTTTCTGCATTCAGAGTTGCAGATGTTACAATGAGCTTAAAATCGCGACGTCGAGCTACCACCTTTTTCAATATCCCAAAGAGAACATCAGTGTTCAATGATCTCTCATGTGCTTCATCCATCACCACAACCCTGAAACAAGTGAAACAGCAAAAAGTAAGGCTCTACTTGAGGAACCTGGATGTGCATAGACTTTGATACACATACAAATCTAATCCAACACAGTTTACATGAACGAGAAGTAATAGATCAGAGCTGAGAAGATTGTCATACCGGTACTTTTCAAGGTCAGAATCTTTCAGTGTTTCATGGAAAAGGACCCCATCTGTCATGTACTGCAACACAAAGTGACAAAAAAAAAAACAGTTAAAACATGACGGAGCATAAAATCAAAACGAAAAAGGAGAGTATATAATTCATTGAGGAACCAACAAATTTTAGAGATGTCCTAGACTAACAGCAACAGAATGAAAACGAATTCAGAAACAATACTACTTCAGAAAAGTCAGATTAAAAAAAGAAAGAAAGTATCCTACAGAATTTGCTCTAGACAAATGAAAACAGTCTCACCTTAATAACCGTGTTTGGCCCGGTCACATCCTCAAAACGAATGGCATACCCCACTTTTTCACCTAACTCAGTTTCCATCTCTTCACTCACTCTCTTTGCGACACTCATCGCTGCAACACGCCTTGGTTGGGTACAACCAACCATGCCATTCACAGTGTAGCCATCATCATGCAGATACTATCATGGGTAGCATATAAAAGGAACGAGGTCATAATCGATTCACTTTGCCCCTAGAAACCTAACAACAGATTTTCAGAAAAGTTAACATCGATCATGAAAAGCACCTGTGTTAGCTGAGTTGTTTTTCCCGAACCAGTCTCTCCAACAATGACCACCACCTGATTTTCACGGATAACCTATTTGATAAAGTATTAAGAGACAGTGAAAGCATGGTCACAACAAAAACCCAAAAAAAGTCATGACATTTGTGAATCATAATGGAATAGGAAGAAGAGCTCTAGGCAAGCAAAGGAAATTTTAAGGGTGCAAACAGAAAGCAGGAGAACGCATGATTGTTCCCACAAGGCCTTTCTTGGGCAAATATATTATAAAACAAAAAATAGTGGGCCTTATCTACCAAGAATGCAACAAAAACTGCGATTTTGAAGCAATTTTTCTCGCCCATACAACACGCACAGTAAGCTGACAAATCTCTTCACAGAGAGAAAACTGTTGGTGATACCATTTTCTTTAATGGACAAAGTGAACAGAAGCCCATTTCCTACAATCACCACCTCACCCCTTGAAAAACCTGACGTGCTAGCACAACCAAGAAGGAGAAAAGGACATGTAATTTCCAGCTAACATTAATTTCCATCTCTTATCTTTATCAACTGACTAGTTAAAGGTAATGTTAGCGGAAGTGCATTGTCCATCAATCTACAAGGTCAAAGTACATACTCAATAGTATGGATAAACATATCCCAATGCCAAAATTTACAAAATCAAAAGCTAGTCCTTGTACGTTTAATACTGATTGTTCTGCAGGGAAAAAGAGGTTTTCCTTTTATTAAGTGAAAATTAAGTAATACAACCTAGATTTCTCTCATCTTTGCAAGAAACTT
The DNA here is from genome assembly GCA_028455895.1 of Rhodomyrtus tomentosa. Classification (NCBI taxonomy): domain Eukaryota; kingdom Viridiplantae; phylum Streptophyta; class Magnoliopsida; order Myrtales; family Myrtaceae; genus Rhodomyrtus; species Rhodomyrtus tomentosa. The sequence continues at coordinate 45,541,852 of JAPCWY010000005.1, forward strand.
TTCAATCAAGAGCAGAGATTCAGGTGGTTCCGTCAGCTCAATTGAAGACTGAAGTTTTCTCATCTTGTATTAATGGATCTTCTGTTTAATTTTATCAAAAACAAAATCGTTAATAAACTAACATTGTCCTTATAAACTGGCCCATAATAGCACATCCAACCTATAAGAAAGCTCAACAAAGCCATAATTGCAAGAATTCATACTTCCCCTGCTTCTACTTGTTCGAATAAGAAAAGAAACTACAACTCTGGTCTGAGTAAGTTTGGGTCCTGATCCCAATTCATCCCCATACCTCATTACCCAATACCAGCCCTAAAAGAATTCCTATGGTTAAAAGCATACATAATCAAGACTCTTACAGTTCAATGTAATATTGTGAAACTAACCACCATATACATCGGAAAATTAAGTCTAACCTGCAATAACTCATCCCGCACTGAATATATGGGGAGATACTGCCTCTGCTGCGCAATAGTTTTTGACATCGCAAATTCACTCACTGCTTCACCCTCTTTCAGGTGCGGTGCAAACTTTGCTTCTTCTTTAAAATCTACCTTGCCTTGTTCCTCCACTACAGCTGTATCAGCATCAATCTAGCTTTCAGAAAAAGAAGCTATCAGGCAATGGGCATTACTACAGCAACTCTTATAACGGGGGGAGAGAGGGAGGGAGAGAGAACATCTTCATTCAAAGTTGCAAAAGATATTACCTCCGCTTCTGATTTCTTAACACCAAGAATATCTCCAAGTTTTGAGCCAGCGAGCTCCCAAAAGCGTTGGCGCGATTTATTCATACTCTGTTTTTCATGAATCTCCCTGACCAGAGCAGAACCTTTTCTTGAGATTATAGCCATATCTGATGTCGGATCCTTAAGCGGCATTATAGGCTCAGCTTGTTTAGTGAAAACCACTCTTCCATCCAAAAAAGAGGGTTTTGTATCTGTGACAAAATACCACAAAATCTTACCCTAAGCCAGAGCAACCAATTCTGGATCTGCGGCAAATCACATAAGTGTGCCACTGGAAGTTTAAGACCACACTTATCTTACCATGTACAAGAAGAATAACCTTGCAGCCTTCCTCCTCATCAAATTCAGTCTGCACCTCTGTACGTCTAACAGCTCCTGATCTCAGGAATTGTCGGTCTTCCCACTGAGCGTTATCAGCAGTAAGCTGCAATAATTTTCTGCTCCGAGCAAGGGTCATCTTAGTTCCATCCCTTCGAACCTGCAATTGAAGAAGCAAGATATCCTTAACAATGAATATAAAGTAACATCAGGCTCTGATTCACCCATTTTCAAAACTTGTAACCATATCAAGACTCGAATCATGCATGAACTAAGCTCAGGTTACAGAAGCTAATTGACTATCATTATCCTCAAAAGGAGCCTATTACCCAATAAAGTAAAACCATTTGAAGAAACCGAATATTATTGCTATAATTGCTCAAGCAATACTGCTCTCACATATGCAAGCTGATTTAAAGGCATACAACTACGCCCACTTTTCATGCATAAATCACAGAGAGGTTATGGCACAGAATTTTGGACAAAAAGTAACAAGCTTAAATAAAAGAATTCTGGACAATACTGAATCAAACAAAGCAGACAGTGTTTTCATGCAAACTCAGGTCAGAATAGATGAATCGTGCAATTATGACCTGAAAAAAACATACAAGATAAAAAGCTTGACATCCACCCGGCAGTGCTTCTCAGGTTCCTTAACTCATACATCATACAAAGCAACATGATCATTTCAACTTCTCAAGAAGAAAAGAGGAAGCTATCAAAGTGTACACACTCCGTATGCATTAGAAAGATCATCTAATGTAAAGTCATTTTATTGAAGTTAAAGTAGCCAAGAAAAAACTCCGCCTATGTCGCCTACATAGCCTGTCCCAAACTAGGTAAAGGAGGAAGTTTACGTCAAGCGTAGCGAGCCGGTTATAAAAAAAGAGCTAACTTTACGAGATGAACCCTATTGATATTTCGTTGGAACGTACCCTTCTTAGCAACGCGTTGCGTCAGCGCCCGAATGTAGCGAAAAATGAGCAAGGGTCTTTGCATCAAGATAAGTGAATACAAGAGGTAAGGAAGCTAGCCTTGGGCCATCATTCCCAAAGTGATGCGCCACATCGTTGCCCGGATGTGGTGATAAATGAGCAAAGATCCTCACACTTCCGTGGGCGAGTATGAGGGGCAAGAAAAGCCCGGGAGGTAGGGATTAGATTGGGGAGTTGGAATGTAGGAACCTTAACGGATAAATTGAGGGAATTGACAAATACTTTTGCTAGAAGGAGAGGGAATATTGCTTGACTGCAAGAGACTAAATGAAAAGGAGAGAAGGCTAAGGAAGTGGATGCCATCGGATTCAAGCTATGGTATACAGGCACAACAAAGAGTAAAAATGGAGTTGAGATTCTGATCGATAAAAATTTCAAGGATAGAATTGTTAATGTTAAAAGAACAGGAGATAGATTATTTTAGTTAAGCTAGTAGTGGGAGATTTGATTCTGAATATCCTTAGTGTGTATGCCCCTCAAGTTGGACTGCAAGCGTCCGAGAAGAGCAGGTTTTGGGAAGATCTGGAAGAGATTTAAAGTCGGATACCACAAAAGGAGAAGGTATTCATAGGAGGAGATCTAAATGGACACGTTGGTCAGACTAGTGGAGTTTTTGATAGAGTCCATGGAAGTTTTGGATATGGGACTAGAAATGAGGCTGGCGAAGACATCTTGAGTGTAGCATTGGCTTATGATTTGATGTTCGCAAACACTTTTTTTTAGGAAAAAAGAGTCACATCTGATCACTTTTCGCAGCGATTAAAATTATAACCAGATTGATTTCTTTCTAGCCAGAAGAGAGGATAGAGCTTCGTATGTAGATTGTAAGGTATACCCTGGTGAATGTATAGCTACACAACATAAGTTGGTGGTCTTAGAAGTTCGGTATAATAAAGTCTAAAGGATTTACGCTAAGTCGAAGTAAGACAGAATACTTGAAGTGTGAGTTTGACACGGTAGGAAGAGGGGATCAAGAAGCCGTAAATATGCTCGGACAGGAGGTACCCAAGAAAGATACATTTAGATATCTGGGATCAATATTGCAAAAGGAGGGAAAGATTGATGAGGATGTAAACCATAGAATCAGAGCAGATTGAATGAAACGGCGCAGTGCATCGAGATTTTTGTGTGATCGCAAAATTCCTCTTAGATTAAAAGAAAAATTTTATAGAACAGCAATCAGACCTGCCATGTTATACGAAGCTGAATGTTGGCCAACATAAAAGAAACATGAGCATAAAATGAGAGCAGCGGAAATGAGGATATTAAGATGGATGTGTGGTCATACAAGGATAGATAAGATAAGGAATGAAGAGATTCGACGAAAATTTGGAGTAGAACCGGTGGCGGAAAAGATAAGAGAGCATAAATTGAGATGACTTGGGCATATCCTCCGAGGGCCCATAGATGCACCGGTACGAACAGAAGTTTGCTATCGAGAGCATAGCATGAAGAAAGCAAAAGGTCGGCCGAAACTTACTTGGGGGAAAGCAGTAAAGCAAGATTTAATGGAGTAGGAAATAGATTGACATACGATTTATCTTAGGACAGAGTGGAGGAAGTCTATTGATGTTGTGAAGGAGTAGTGTATAGATAGATATATATATTTATTTATTTATTTATTTTTACATCCCCAACTATTTTGGAATAAAGGCGTTGTTGATGTTGATGTTGATTTATTTTTACATATTTATCTTTTTTCTCCCTTGATTCTGCTTTTATTTTTATAATTTTTTGGAGTTCATCAACCGCCGACCCCAACTAGTTTGGGATAAAGGTGGTGTTGTTGATGTTGATGTAAAGTAGCCAAGGAAACAACATCAAAACAGAAGAGTATACACTGGTCCGCCACAGGCTAATATTGACGTGTAACATATTTACTGATCTTTAAATCACGATGAGAGCCACTATACAATATCAGACACATTACACTATGGCACAACATCAACATCAACAACACATTTATCTTAAATTAGTTAGGGTCGGCGGTCGATGAACCCCAAATAATCATAAAAATAAAAGCAGAATCAAACAAAGAAAAAGAGATAAATGTGTAAAAATAAATAAATATATATATCTATGCACTATCCCTCCAAAACACTAATAGCCTTCCTCCACTCCGTACTAAGATAAACCGTACGTCAATCTATTTCTCACTCCATTAAATCTTGTTTTACTGCTTTCCCCCAAGTAAATTTCGGCCAACCTCTTGCTTTCTTTCTTATTATGCTCTCGATAGAAAACTTCTGTTTGTACCGATGCATATAAGGGCCTTCGAATAATATGTCCAAACCATCTCAATCTATGCTCTCTCATCTTTTCCGCCACCGGTTCTCCACCAACTTTTCGTTGAATCTCTTCATTCCTTATCTTATCCATTCTTGTATGACCACACATCCACATTAACAGCCGCATTTTCGCTACGCCCATTTTATGGTCATGTTTCTTTTGTGCTGCCCAACATTCAGCTCCGTATAACATGACAGGTCTGACTGATGTTCTATAAAATTTTCCTTTTAACCAAAGAAGAATTTTGCGATCACACAAAAATCCCGATGCATTGCGCCATTTCATCTAACCTGCTCTGATTCTATGGCTTACATCCTCATCAATCTCTCCCTCTTTTTGCAATATTGATCTAAGGTATCTAAATGTATCTTTCTTGGGTACCTCATGTCCAAGCATATTTACGGCTTCTTGACCCCCTCTTCCTGCCGTGTCAAACTCACACTTCAAGTATTCCGTCTTACTTCAACTTAGCGTAAATCCTTTAGACTCTAACGTGCTTCTCCATACTTCTAACTTAGCGTTAATCCCATCCCTAGTCTCATCAATAAGCACAATATCGTCTGCAAATAGCATACACCGCGGCACCTCATCTTGAATATATTTTGTTAGCTCATCCATAACCAGAGCAAAAAGGTAAGGACTCAAAGCAGAACCTTGGTGTAAGCATATTGTGATTGGAAAATAACTTGATGTGTCATTACAAGCCTTCACACATGTAGTAACACCGTCATACATGTACTTGATTGCCTCGATATACTTTGCAGGTACTTTTTCTTCTCAAGAATCCGCCACAAAACCTTTCTTGGAAGATCATACGCCTTCTCGAGATCAATAACATTACACTATGGCACATAACCAAATAAATAGTGGCAAGAGTATTGAGGTGCCACAGCCATTGTGCAATCAGATAGAGTACTTTTTGATCCACGTGATACAAGCATCCAAAGTTAAAAAAACAAACTTAACCAGAACCCAAACAAGCAGAAAATGAAAAAAAAAAAAGAATAAAATACTCACAAGTCTTTTTGCAAGATCCGCCTCTTTCTTTTGAAAAGAGGCTTCATCTCCAAGGAAAACAGACGAGCTATCACCATCAAACATAGTGCTACCTTCTTCTCTGTCGTACCTGTATGACAGAAATCGTCGACTTAAAGCTTCTTTCTAAGATTTATAAGGCAACCAGTTAAGACTGCTTGGAAATAAACAGAAGAGAAAGAAACTTCTGATGATCAGATATGCACCAAATGATATCTACTTAAATTTAATACTAGGCATGACTGAAGAGCTGTGTCCTTGTAACTAATTACCATGCACGGTCTGCATCGTACTCCAGCTCTAAACGCATACTCTCAGAAATCTCATAATTATGTTCATCTGTCAAGTCCATGCTATCATTTTCTCTATTATCCTGCAAGACAAAAAAAAATGGAATAATTAGAATAAACTGAACTGAGGGATAGCAAGAATAGCACTTCCTAGTTTTATTAAATGCCTCAAAAGAACACTCAATGAACAATTGTTCCACTAGTTAGGAGAAGTTTAAGATTTACTCCTGTAAGAGCAAAAGAGATGAACTACCTCAGTCGGTTCTGAGTTTCCAGCAGAAAAAATAAGTCGATGGGACCTTACACTGTATCTAGAATGTGAAGACATAAGCGAGTGTCCAGAAGCACATACTGGAACGTATGAGGGAGAGACCTGGTCCCAAGGAGAGGCAGCAGAACCTTCAAAAAAGGGAGAAAAGTTTAAAGGGCAATTGTCTTATAAAAGGGACAATAAACCTAACAGGACGTTTCAGATATCCAGACATTTTGACCCTTGACAGCAAAAACAGCTGGCCCAAAAAGAGCTTCTCCATGTATATTCAATTCGCAAAACAGCCACTTCCTCATCTCTCTATCCAGTAGGAGGAAAAAAAAGAAGACATTGCAGAAAGAAAAACATGCACCCGCAAGAACAAAACGTACTAGGTGTCCTTCTCATGCCATCACATCTACTTCGTCTCTTTCCATAGTCTCCATCGTGACTATGGTGATATCGATCCCGTACTTCTCTTCCATTAGATATGTCTTCATCTATAAAAGATGCGCAGTGATGGATCTCTTCATCAAACTGGAGATTAGCCCTACTACTCTGCCAGGTAAGAGTTGAAACCATATATACAAATGAGGTCTAAAATATCTCTACATCTATAAAAGATGCACAGTATTCTCCATTTTCTACACTGACTTCAACACTTCAGATGGCAGGTTTGTAAATACGATGTACTTTCAAGATATCTTGTTATGTAAAACATGTAGGCCATTATCTCTAGGAGCAGAAATGCAAGTCTGTGGATCCCACAAATTCAGATTTGCCTTCAAGTTCACTAATGGCAGGCCCCATGCACACAGCACATGCTCTTCTCTCAATCTCTCTCTCTAACAAGGTCTGCAACATACAAACAAATGTTAAATGGAAAATTTTTTGTTTTCCTAACCAAGCAGAAATCTTTTCCAGTGCAGAAAGTTTTCTTTTAAAAGAAAACCAAAAAAGGTGTAATTAACTTGAGAACTTAAGGCCAGTTAAATAACATGCGAGCTTAATCTCTGCCGCAAGTCTTTTAGTTTAGACTCACTAATAACTTTGGACAGTAAACCTAAGTTTATCACTGAAAAGAAATGTCATAAACTTACGAAACATGATTATAATTGTACATTCATCATTCTCTTATGAAATTTTTTTCCTATCAATTTTAAATTCAAGTTCACAGATCATGCCATCACAATTATCCATGCAGTTGTCTATCTCGAATGGTACTTGCAATGTATAATATGGAACGGCAACCGAACAAATAACGATGTGAAAAGCAATTTGCATGTCCATAGATTAAGATACAGAATACAAAAGGAATATAACTCATAATTGACTCCTCAGTCCTACAACGGGAGAGCTTTTTTTCTGCAACTGACAATTGACATTACGTGTTGGTTGAAAAAGTCGTGACTCAATGCAGAGAGTATGGCGCTTGAATAATTGAGGTAGTCGGAAGAGAGATCTCAAGTTTTAAAAGTAGTGTAGTCTATTTTCTAAAATTTAGATATGATTCATATGTCATGTCTACATGTCAATAATATCATCTCTCTTATACTACGTTCAAGATAGAAAGATTAATTTTAATATTTCCATAAAATTAAACAAGTATATTCTATCGTAGGGTTAAGTTTTAACTCATTCCCTCATACCAGTAAAATGAAAGACCCGAATTCTGAAGCATAAAGTACAGAGAAGAGAATTCATCGCTTCATCTTCCACTATGCTTTCTCCAAACTTAAACGTTTCCTAGAAACTCCCTCGACTTAAAATTTCAATTGCAATTGCCAAAAGAATGATTTCATATCGACATAAGATAAGAGCTGTATCCTCCTACAGAAGAACAAAATGCCAGATCAACTATTCTTAATGATTATAATTAATCATATGAGTCAATAAAAGATTGAAGCGAAATTTTCTCTTGCAAAATTAAGCTAAATAAACAGACAGATACAAGGATGAAGAAAAGAGCAGTTAAGAGTTGCCCAAATAATGAAGTTACATCAGTTTAAACTAAAAGCTAATTGTTGTTATAAACATCCAAACTACAAATATGAGGACATGACAAGTAAACTCGGGTCGAAGAGACTTAATACCTTGCTCATAAATATCTTACCTAAATAAGTTGTTTAAAAAAAATCTTTCCATGTATCACAAGCATCAATAAAATATCTAACAAAGAAATGAATGTCACTTGTTATTTAAAAAGATTCCATTGAGGAAAAACATACCGGAACTTTAACTTCAATGAACTTGCTGTTCATTGAGAACACTAGATCAACAAAAAATAGTCATGTAATGCTTGATTCACCAAGATCTTCATCAAGATATGAAAACAGTAGTTTGGACTAGCAAAGGCAGTAGATCAAATATATGGGCACATGCGCCAATCATCAAGTTTGCAAGAAGCTACTTGCTTCAGTCAATCAGGATATAGCAAAGAAAAATTAGAAAGAAAACACTCACTTCTGAATGTATTGAATCACTTGAGCGGCGTTTTTTTGGGAATAACTGTCTTCCTTTTTTGGGTGTAATTTCTGCTCAAAGAGGAGAAGGCGAAGATATACATTCAAAACTTCATCAAACTCGTTAGAGGAGATAAGGATATCTTGTATTATTAATGATCAAGGATTTACAAGAATCTACATAAGTATATGAGAAAACCCTCTAGACATAAAGTGACTATTCTACCCTCACTAACACATTTCCTAACACTCCCCCTCAAGTTGGAATGTAGATATCAAATAATCCCAACTTGTTAGACAAAAAATTCACTCTACTCCCCTATAGAGATTTAGTAAAGATATCCGCGAGATTTGGAGTGAGAAATAAATTGGCATACGGTTGGTCTTAGGACAGAGTAAAGGAAAGCTATTAGCATCGTGGAACAGCAGAATTTCTATGTTCCTGACTATCCTTTTTAGTCTTTTTTCCTTATATTTATTTATATATATTTTTATTTTATAATTTGTTTTCATATAATCACTTCTTTTCCCTCAATCGATCTTGCTCTGGTTTCATTTATTTTTGGGTTCATCGATTCGCGAACCCCAACTAGTTTGAGATAAAGGTGATATTGATGATGTTGATGTTGATCTGCAAGCTAATCCCTATTCCTTGCATGTTGAAGAATGCTCTCCCATTTCTGAACCTTATCTCATACAAAGTGACAATGAAATTTAATGTGCTTGGTTCGCCCATGGAAAGCAAATTGTTTGCAATATGAATAGCTTATTGGTTATCACAATATGATAACAATGGGTCTAACGTTGACATCTGACAACAAAATCCTCAACCAGAGTAATTCACCTGTAATATGTGTCATAGCTCTATATTCTGCTTCAACACTTGACCGGGAAACCACACGTTTCTAACTCTTCCAAGCAACTAAATTAACTTCAAGAAACACGCAATAGCCGGCCGTAGATCTCCTATCAGTAGGACATCCTGTTGAAGTTGTTGTTGTTGTCCCACATCGCTTGTGAATGGGTCTTGTATGCTCTTTATATTCCTGTGATCTCTCTCCACCTAATAGCTTAAGTTTTTGGGTTGGACTTTCTAACATAGTATCAGAGCCAGTGTTATTCCTTTCCGGGTATGTGGGCCCACCTCCTTAGTTAATTTTCACGTGTCACTCGTAATTCGGCTTGCACGTGAGAAGGGGTGTTGAAGTTGTTGTTGTTGTCCCACATCGCTTGTGAATGGTTCTCGTATGCCCTTTGTATTCCTGTGGTCTCTCTCCACCTAATAGCTTAAGCTTTTGAGTTGGACTTTCTAACACATCCAACCCAATTTGCATCAGATTTAGATAGCTCTATATTTCCCTTGCAGCACGTTTTAATTGGCTTCTTCATCAGTTAGATATGAAAAATGCCCTCCTTCATGGTGACTTGTCCAAGGAAGTGTACACGGAGCAATCACCGGGGTTTGTTGCTCAAGCGGAGAATTTGGTATGCCGCTTACAAAAAGCTTTGTATGGACTCAAGCAATCTCCTCGTGTTTGGTTTGACAAATTTAGTAATGTTGTTATCAGGTTTGGATTAAAACGGTGTCAAGTAGATCATTCATTTTATAGTTCTGTCTCTCCAGTTGGTTGTATTCTTCTGGTGGTATATATGGATAACATTATCATTGCTAGCAGTGATTCAGATGGTATCCAACAACTTAAGCACTTTCTACACACAGAATATAATACCAAGGATATGGGACATCTACGGTATTTTCTTGGCATTGAAGTTGCATATTCACAGGCAGGTATCAATTTATCACGGCGAAAATATGCACTTGACATTCTTGATGAGGTTGGATTTCTTGTAGCAAAGCCAATAGATACTCCTATGGAACCCAATGTGAAACTTGATCCAGAACATGGAGACTTGTTATGTGATCTAGGGAAGTATAGAAGATTAGTGGGAAATTATCTTACTGTCACAAGGCCTGACCTATCATTTGCTGTCAGTGTAGTCAGTCAGTTTGTGAGTTTCTCCCTGTACTAGTCACTGGGACGTTGCACGTAAAATTATCAAGTACTTAAAGGGAGTGCCAAGTAAAGGACTACTTTTCAAGAATTACGGCCATCTGGACACTATAGGTTTGATGCAGATTGGGATGGATGTCCTATTGATAGAAGATCTACATTGGGTTACTGTGTATTCCTTAGAGGTAATCAAGTTGCCTGAAAAAGAAAGAAACATGTGGCTTTCCGATCAAGTGCTAAAACAGAATATAGAGCTATGGCACATGTGACATGTGAATTGCTCTAGTTGAGGACGTTATTATCATAAATTTGTTAGCCGACATCTGATCGTTCAGTATTATATTGTGATAATCAATCAACTATTCACATTGCAAATAACCCTGTCTTCCATGAGCAAACTAAATACATTGAAGTTGACTGTCACTTTGTACGAGACGAGAGAAAGTTCAGAAAGGAGAGATTGTTCTTCAGCACACAAGATCGGAGAATTAGCTTGGAGATGTCATTACTAAATCTCTTAACAGGAGTCGAGCGAGTTTTTTATGTAACAAGTCGAGATTATTTAATATTTACATCCCAACATGGGGGGGAGTTTTAGAACAAGGGTAAAATAGTCGTTTGATACTGAGAGTCTTTTACATATGTTTAATCCTTTGTTAATGGTATGACAATCATCTTTCTGTAAATCTAAACAGGAACGAACCCATGCATCATACTCAACACGTGTTAGAATAATAGTATCACCTGTATTTCGCACATTACTAGAATTTGGTCGAGCCGGTGAAGAAGAATCTTCCATCAGCAAAAGTAGGTTGAAGCTTAGAATGAAGAGTACAGCAATAAGCCTCTGTATGTCTAGCTCTTTGACAACGATGACAATAGCGAGAGGCCCGACCACCCCTAGAACTAGAGGCACCACGAGCATTAATACCTCCATCACAGCCTACATGACCACGTCCTCGACCATGGTAGCCACGACCATGGTGGAGATATTTTCAGCAAGTGTTGAACGAAGATCTCGGGAGAAGACCTCACCTACTGTTGGAAGGGAACTCTGAGATGTAATTTGCTGACGAAAAGAGGAATATTTAGTCCCCAAGGCCTTGAGAAATAGGGTCACTCGTAGATTCTCTTGACAGTTGACTAGGACTGCCTAGTCATTTGAGGATGGAAGATAAGTCTCCAATTGCTGACAAAGCATCGCGAAACGAGCATAATGCTCAAATAAAGACTACTCTCCCTGCTGAAGATCAAATAGTGTCTCTCACGTGTCACACACTCGTGTCATATTATTTTGTCCGGGATAAAGTAGGGCACACTTTTCCCAGACTTTCTTAGCAGAGTTGCACTGAATGAAGTGAGTACTAATTTTAGGATCCATACTATTCCACAATAAAGTACGAATCATCGCATATCCTGCAATCCAATCAGCTGCCTTAGTCTCATCTGAAGGAGTCGAAGACGTAAGATAATCACATTGTCTAGTGGTAGTAAGATAAACTTCGACAGCTTTAGACCAAGATGGATAATTAGTTCCATCCAACATGACCGAAGGCAATTGAAAATGCATCAAATCAACAGAGGATCCAGCAACTGCTATAAGTGAACAGAGGGTAAGATTGAACCCAAGAAAAACGTCACAATAACCAAGCACTTAACTCCAGTGACAAAATTAGCCACGGAATAACCACCACAAACAAAGGTTCAATTGAAACACCACTCATAACAATAGTTTATGAAAAAAAACTCAAAAAATCATCGAATTAGCATCGAAAGATTGTCACTCATTATCCAACACTTCAAGGATCAGTAGACTGCAACAAGAAGCCATCTGAGAGAATTGGACAGCATCTTTCAGCTTCCTGATTTTTTCTTTCAAGCCCTAGAGTTCTTCGACCAAGATTGGTGCAACCTACACTATCTGCAAATCTTAGATTTCCATTGAAGGGAAAAAAAAAAAGGCAACGGGGATGATGTGTTCATGGATTATCGACAAGATGGCTTGGGTTGGAGTTGCGCGGCTTCGACGGAGATGACGAAGCAACTTCGTCGGAAGTGGTGTTGCGCCTCGCCGTCCCTTCTCGCTACGCCCACGTCCGCTCCTTCAAGGTTAAAGAGAGATGCCATTGTTTGATGAGGTTGAAGAGCGTGGCAGCAACCTCGGCCTTGGCCGAGAGTGACAAGCAATATCACCTCTAAGATGGTCGAGATGGAGAAGCGTTGACTAGGGTTCCACCAACAGTGGCGGCGAAGGCGTTTGCTCCGGAAAATGATGTCTTATGTTATTAATTACCAAGGAATTAAAAGAATATATACAAGAGAATATAAGAAAATCCTCTATAAATAAAATGACTACTCTACCCTCACTAACACATTTCCTAAAAGAATTAAAGGCAAAACAACCTTTTAACAACTTTCACGCCAAGGGTTAGAGGGCTATTTAATAATTTTCATCCCAAAAGATAGCCTACAAAACTCAAGATCTATTTCCAGTCCCGGCATTGCCAAGAATTATTATACAAGGATATTCCCCAACCAATGGCATGATATTTCAGTTTTTTCTTCAAACACACGCTAAAATATTCAGAGAAAATGCTCCATCAATGATTAGCATAAGTTGTACTTACTTTCTGAAAATTGACCAATAGATTGTCACTTCCATCATAAAAACAAGTTTTCAGAACAATTGTCAAAGGCCACTTCCTAGGCAACTCAGAACAAGACTATTGGCTGCCAATCTCATTGAATCTAATGCTCAAGCTAAGGCAAAGGAAGACACAACTAAGGCTAACGAGACTATAGGCACATCAGATCCATTGATTCCAACCAGTTTGAACTGGACACTAGCTTCGACAATTGTCCGAGATAAACTTATTTACACAAGTTATTAGCCGCAATAGTTTCAACCAGCATATGCACACCAAAGATAGCTATTTTGGTCACCTGCAGCTTTCCCTTTTTCTGGATAAGAAAAAAGGGATTAGAGCATGCAGCAGCATATACCTGCTCATGAATTTCTTCATGCCTATATACTGTTATTATTTGCAAATAAGGCATCTATATCCCCCTTCCAACCAAACCCTGCGAAGAGGTTCAAGGATTGGAAGTCTGGAATACTCCTACAGTGGAGACTCTTTCGTGCCTAACTGTCAACCCATGAAAAGGCTAAAAGAACATACTTGATCCTCAACAATAATGCAGACAATATGTTTTCAAACTTCCAACACATGGACAAACACTGCGCACAAAGTGGCACCAAAAAATTCATGCATGTTAGTCCATCTTGATGAGATGTGATTTCGAAATACCAAATCATGATCCTATTAGCACGAAAAGTAATCAGTCAGAAAATAAAAACCACAAATTTCTGCAAATATCATTATCAACCCAATTGAGTATCTAAAAAAGTGGTGGAGTCAGTTCCTGTCATGAGATTGAAAACATATCTTCTACAAAATTACTGATCTAGCTGCCAACTGAAGCTGTCGTGCACGATGGCCTCTGAAAATATGAGGAACAATAAGAGGGCAAGCTTATCATTGAAACAGACTAGTTAATTGTTTTCTAAAGTAGTTGCAACTACTAATTTTACCCAAATAAATGCTCATAAAAATCACTGAGATGCGCAAACCTGGATTAGAGTTTTTTCTTGCAGCTGACCTACGATACCTCCTATTCGTATTGCAAGCGCCATTAACCATATCACTTTTTTCTTCATCTAATCTTGAGAACTCGGACTTCTCTTCCTCGTCGATAGATGAAACAACAGAAGTAACTTCTTTAGAAACCTTCAATCCATCATCAACCTTTGATCCTCCCCGCTTTGCATTTTCAAGAACATCCAACCCTATCAAGACATGAAGTTGTACTGTCACTTCACAAGTATTATAGACATTCAGAGCTGGTAATTATAGACAGACAGGATAGGGAACAAAAGATAACAAAACTATCACCGACTGGAGGAGATCAACCACCAAAACATAACTCTTGAAACACATCATTAAAAATGACATTGCCAAACTAATCAATCTAGGAGCAAGTAACTTCCTCTGGAGAATCACATCATTAAATATGAATTTGCTGAACTAATCAATCTAGGAGAAAGTAGCTTCCTCCGGAGAATCGCATCAAGAATTACATAGACACACTGAAGCAATCATTCAATTAGCCCAGACAGCTCATGATTAGTAGCAGCTTAGCTTAATGGGGATAATCAAGCAGGGTACTTTTTCTTTTTCTTTTTTTGTAAGACAAGCTCTGGTTTTGCAAGAAGCTTAATCCGCTTCAGACATATACTTCAACCTCGGTGTTACTTAGTTGCACCAAGTCACCCCGACAAATTTTTACTAAACACTTAAAGTTCCCCAAAAGCAGTCATAAGTAGTATCTCAGCAGTATAAATTTCGCAGTGCAAGTACATACATAAAAAGCTCAGTTCAGTTATGATAGACCGGGAGAAACTAGTATTCAAATATGAGGCAATTCCTGTAAGATATCAGCTCATGACATTGCACAATTAAAAAATTCGCCGCAAAACTTATCTTACCTAACAACGATTTCCTCTCAGAGGGTCTAAAGACTGCTCTCTCTTTCCCAGCAATACATAATCCAGCAACGCCACTCTTCACTGGTTCCAATGTATCCTTCTCCTACACGAAGGCACCCAAACATCACAAACTGAGTACTACCCGAACACCATCATAAGATAAACACAATTCAAGAACATAATGAAATCAACCGTGCACTGAAGCTGTTAATCATCGAATACCTCCATCTCTGCTGCTCAGAACCCGAAACAGCCGCGACGATGAAGAAGCAGAGGAGGGAAGTACGAAGAGAAGACAGTTGCCCACGTATACAATACCAGGTACTGCAGATTGGAGCAAAAGCGAACGCAGACCGAGGTTGACGGCGACGGCGGAGAAGAGCAGGAGGCCACCCACGGAGGCTTCAGCAGACGGCGATCAGGCGACAGACGATTCTGGCCTAATGAGTCAGTAGAGATCAAGCGAGAGAGAGAGGAGAACAGCGCGCGCGAGCCACCTATGACCTGGTCACCTAGCCAGCGTTTGACCCAAAAAAAGATTTAAAAAAATAAAAGAAAAGAAAAACCAGCGAGAGTGAGTGAGATGGGCATGGGCATGGGCATGGGCTTAATGGGCACTGGCTTGATGGGCTTTTTTAACAATGGGCTTCACGACTCACTCTTCTTCTTCTTTTTTGGGTCTAACACGATTCACTCTTCGAAAGTAGTTTTGTTTTTCGGTTTTTTCCTTCCTATCTTATTAGATTCAAATTGTTTACTACGAAATTATACTTGGATTTATGATACGTTGATTCATTAATCTTTGTGTATGAAAATAACGGGGTTAAAAGATTATTGAGGGGGCAGAAGGAGCATTAGGAGAATGGGAGGCTCATCAAGTGAAATTTCTAAGCAATTACTGATAGGAAAAAGTGAAGTAAAAGACGGACGCGAGAGAGAAAAATGGTGCATTCGGAAGAATTTTACCAGAATGCCTTTACACTTAGAGAAAGGACTTTGACAGTTCAGAAAACGCTATGTTATTTGGCGATATATGTTAAATTCAACAATAACTTTCACTTTTGCAAACATAGGCAATTGCAAAATGCTTTTTTCACATGGAAGATCATGTCGGGTGCATTCCGTGGTGGCCAAGCCGGCGAAGAGTCCCTCGGGTCGGTCGACGGAGGCGAAATAGAGGTTGCACAAGGAGATGGCGCCCTTGGAGTTCACTGAGTTGGTGTTGGTGGGCAGTAAAATGTAGTTGAACAAGTGTATAAGCAAACCGTATTTGCATTTTGTTAAGTTCTTATTGTCAAAGTCCTTAGACTAAATGCAAAGGCATTCTTCCACAACTCTCTCC
Organism: Rhodomyrtus tomentosa; assembly: GCA_028455895.1. NCBI lineage: Eukaryota > Viridiplantae > Streptophyta > Magnoliopsida > Myrtales > Myrtaceae > Rhodomyrtus > Rhodomyrtus tomentosa. Next base: position 45,558,139 of record JAPCWY010000005.1, read on the forward strand.
AAAAAACAAACAAAAAAAACTTAATTAAACTTTCGATTTATTTAGTTTAGTCCATCAACTTTCCATGATAAATCATATAAGTGTTTTTAGTACTTTGCCCAAATTTTTATAATTACATTTCATAAGATCTTTCCTTTTTCTAAATCAATAAAAAATTATACTAATTTTTTAATCATCTTTTGACTTTTTTGATTCCTTACATATATTTCTATAGAAATAATTAACTGGATTGACAATATTGAAAGGGGAGTGAAGTGAAGGCATTTGGTTCCTACACCGACCAACACGTGGAACAAGTCGAGATTCGATTGTGAGAAAATGCATAGGGTACGAACTTATCATATAAATTAACTTGTTTTAAGGCTCTATTTATTTCGCACAGAATGAGTAATTTGAAACATAGTTTTTAAGAAAATGATCGCTACAAAAGAATGAATGAAAAATATTTCAATTGTCTATTGTAAATGTTTAGACGCCAGTTGTTGTCAGTAATGATAATATTTTTCATCCACTAATTATTTCATGACGATATGCTATCACTGTGGATACAATTGTATTTGCTTTAACTAAGGAGCTATCAATCCAAAGTATTTGGTGATTTTCTCTTTTTATCCCAGCAATTCGAGGGCGCAGTTTTAGTTTTACCGGTGAACGTATAACCGAAGGAGCTAATAGAGACAGACGTTATGGGCAGCATGTTCGATCTTCATAAGATTCATTTCACTGCTGCATGGGGAGATTTTCGTAGCAGGGCGATGCATTTGAGAAAATTATCCAAAAAAGTCTAAATATATTACACTTTTACCAATTCAATCCTAAATATTTTAATTTTGTCAATTGAATCCTACACCTTTTCACGTTTTGTCAATTGATCATAAACCGCGCCACATAAAACTATCGACATTCACGTCAACGATTTTCAATCAAAATTAACTAAATAGACTCATTTTGTCAAAAATACTGTAGATTTAGAAACTTTTTGGACAATTTTCCCAACAGCCTTCTACGGCGGATGTTGCTATCTTGAATCAAGCATTCGATGGTTCAGTAAAGGAAACTCTAAAACAAATCGCTGGCATTTCAATGGCACTAAGTAGAGCGCCCTTCCTTTTTGCCAGCACTGCTGCATTCAATTATGACAGCTCAGTCCGAATGGGATAGAGATCAACCAGCCATCAGAATTGCATAACTGTGCTAATGGTGTTATAAAATGTCATGCCATAGGTCGGGGAATATCCTTGTTTAATAATTCTTAGAAATGCCGGCACAGGAAATAGATCTCGACTTTTGTAATTACCAAATTATTGGCTTTTCCTATAACAATCGAAGGTCACATTAAATACTATTTGCTACAGCGATATGTACAGTTATAGACCAAATTTCTTTGGTCTGAGGTAAGTAGAAGTACCCTGCTTCAACCCAGGCAACGAGACTCGCTGCTGTTGCCTCGCCCTGTTCTCCCTATCCTTTGCTTTATTTTCTATCTCCGCATCAGCCTGCGATCTCCTCAGGTTCTCCATCTCTTCCTCCATGGCCGTCTTCTCTTCCTTCTGCTTCTTCTTGTGCTCCAGCAGAGACGTGTCCGAGTCCTTAACGGAGAAGAACATGGGACCCAGTTCAGCCAACCACTGTGGCTCCACGGCGGTGGCGCATTGCATGTACTCTTTTGCTGTCAGAACCAGCTCGTGGTAAACCACATACTCAGGCGTCTGTCCCATGCCATAAAGAGCACTGCTCGGGTGCAAATGGCAGGGCATCCCGGTCCGGCAATTCACGTATTCGCCAACGCCCTTCAGTCGCGCTGCATTGTGGAAGTATGCAGAACAGATGGCTTTCCTCACGACATCTGTGTCGGGCCAACTCGAAGTTAGTGGGATTTTCAATGTCTTGAGAATATCCAGCAGTTGGGACCTCACTTCTCGAGCCTTGCGTAGGCCCTTGACATGCAAAAAGTGATCGTTACACCAATCTCCTCTGTACTGTTTACTTTTCCACTGTTGATAGACATTGTACAGTGTCAAATGGTCAGATTCCGGGACGAAAAACTTCTCCCTTGCAGCATCGCTCTCCTCCGCTCTATCTTTTGGCCGGAAAAATACAGAGGGCACTGAGAGCATCGAGACAATTGTCAAAACCTCATCTAGGCAACCTAACTGCTCGCCCATCAAGAGCATCTTTGCAAGGGGAGGATCCAATGGGAACTCCACCATTTTCCAACCAAGCTCCGTTAACCCTCCAACATTGTTAAGGGCACCTAAGACCCACAATTGGTACATTGAATTGAGAATGTTATCCTGCGGAGGTGGGTCCATGAAATCAAAGTCTAGCAGGTTCTCCACTTTAAGGGACTTGAGCAATAAGACCACGTTCCCAAGGTTGGTCCTCTGGATTTCCGGCACAGGACTCAAGAGCATTTCATTCAAATATGCACTCTCTGTGTAAAGTCGATAACATGTACCCGGTCCTGTTCTGCCTGCACGACCGGCACGCTGGTCTGCAGCGGCACGGCTGACTGGAAACACTTGAAGTGCATCCATTCCCATTTTGGGATTGTAGACTTTCATCTTCCCGTAGCCTGTATCTATGACGAAATATATTCCATCTACCGTCAAAGAAGTCTCTGCAATGTTGGTGGCCACGATGCATTTGCGAGCCCCATCTTCAGCCTTTTGGAATATCTTTGCTTGCAAATCAGCCGGCAGTTGTGAGTAGATGGGAAGAATCAAGAGCTTACCAACACCTTGCTTCGTGGAGGATACAAGCTGTTCCATACGCTCTGCTAGAGCATAGCACGCCGCTTCGATTTCATCCTGGCCAGTCATGAAGATGAGGATGTCACCTGGAGGACTGGTAATATGGATGGCCATAGCCTGCTTTACTGCAGCTTCGACATAATCTTCACATGGGGTTTTACTCCACAAGATGTTGACTGGAAATGTCCTTCCAGGTATGTGAAAAATTGGTACACTGTAACCAATAGAAGTTAATTTTAGTCCTGCATCAACAGACATTCGGATTGGATAAGCTTTCTGACAAATGTGATTAATTACCTGCCAAAGAAGTTCGAAAATTTTTGTGCATTCAGAGTAGCAGATGTAACGATGAGCTTAAAATCACGACGGCGGGCTACCACCTTTTTTAATATCCCAAAGAGAACATCAGTGCTCAGTGATCTCTCATGTGCTTCATCCATCACGACGACCCTGGAAAAAGTAAAAACAGCAAAAAGTCAGGCTCTGCTTGAGGAACCTTTATCTCTTGTCTACATAAATTATTCTCACTGCACGTACAAATCCATTCCAACTCAGTTTACATAAAAGAGAAGCAATAGATCAGAGCAGAGAAGACTTTTGTCATACCGGTACTTATCAAGGTCAGGATCTTTCAGTGTTTCACGCAGAAGCACTCCATCAGTCATGTACTGCAAAATGCAAGTGACAAAAAAAGAAACAATGACATATGTATGAGTGGAAAACAAAACAAAAAAGCAGGTATCCAAATATATCGAGGAACCAACAAATTTTAGAGATGTCCTAGACTAACAGCAACAGCACAAAAAAGAACTCAAAAACAACACAGAAAATCGAAATTAACCAAAAAAAAAGAAGCATCCTAGCAAATTTGCTCTTAACATTAAAAAATAGTCTCACCTTAATTACTGTGTTTGGCCCAGTCACATCCTCAAAACGAATAGCATACCCCACTTTTTCGCCCAACTCAGTTTCCATCTCTTCACTCACTCTCTTTGCCACACTCATCGCTGCGACACGCCTTGGTTGGGTACAGCCAACGATGCCGTTCACAGTGTATCCATCTTCATGCAGATACTGTCACAGCACAGAACAAGAAAGAGGTCATAATAGATTCTACTTGCCCATAGAAACCTAAAAACAGATTTTCAGATCAATTAATGACATCGATCATGAAGAGAACCTGTGTTAGTTGAGTAGTTTTCCCTGAACCAGTCTCTCCCACAACGACCACCACCTGATTCTCACGGATAACCTATTGTATCAAAATAGTTAGACACAATAAAAGCAAGGTTACAACAAGCACCCAAAAAGAGTCATGACATTCGTGACCAACAATACAATAAGAAGGAGGCCTCTACACAAATGTAGGAAATCTAAAAATGAATACAGAAAGCAACAGAACATGTGATTGTCCCCAGACTGTCTTTCTTGGGCAAAACTCGTTCCCACACTTATCAAGGACAAAATATAGTGGGCTTTATCTAGCAAGAATGCAACAATTGCGTTTTGCAAGCAAAATTTCCGGCCACACAACATGCACAATTAGCCGATGAATTTCTTCACACAAAGAAAATTGCTAGCCATACCATTTCCTTTAATGGACAAAGTGAACAGATTATCAAGACAGAATGGGCCAATTTTCTTAACCAGAGCCCATCTCCCACAATCACCATTTCACCCCCTCAAAAAACTGACATGCTAGGACAACCAAGAAAGAGGAAAGGAAATGTAACCACTATTAATTTACTAAACAACATTTCAGCTATATTTATTTCCATCTCTAGTTTTCAACAAGTGACTACTAATATGTGTTGTTAGCAGGATTGCATTGTCTGTCAATCGTCCATGTCAAAGTATATCCTCATTAATCCCATAAATATATTCAGTCACCAAAAGAAATACAATCAACCAATCCCTATAAATCTAGTATTCATTGTTGTGCGAGGAAAAAGAGGTCTTGCTTTTGTTAAGAGAAAATTAAGTAAATCAATCCAGACTTCTCTCATCTTTGCAAGAGACTTGTCAATCAAAGAGAACAGAGATTCACATGGTTTTGACAGCTTACTTGAAAAGTGAAGTTTTCTCATCTAATGCTCTTCATATTCTCATAATAAGCATATCTAATTGTGGGTTGCCCTATTATTGTATTAAACAGAATCTTCTGCTAGATTCTATTGGAGAAGAAATCAATAACAAAAATGGAGTATTGCCCTCATAAAGTGGCCTATAATAGTGCACCCACACTATTGGAGAGCCCAACAAAGCCATAATTGCAAAATTTGAACTTCCCCAGCCTCAATTTTTTCAAGTAAACAAAGAAACTACAACTCCAGTCAGAGTAAATTTGGGTCCTGACTCGTAGAGGTGGTGTACATTGATGATGTAGTTGTGAAGTCTTTCCCTGTGCTCAATCCTATGCTCTAAGGCAAGTCATTAAGGGGTAGCCTCAATCCATCGTCTGTTGATTCTGCTGCGTGCGTCTGTATCTGTGCTAACCCCAGGATTTTTTTAAGGAGATGCTATTGAATCAGGCCAAAACTGGGTTGGCATAGGTATAATACCACCCGGCAAATATGCATTCTCGCGATTTACAGAGTCCTTATGGCTCGGCTTTCGAGTAGTAGGGTGGTGGTATATCAATGATTGCCTTTGGTCTTGGGTTAGAGTGAAAATACCAATTCGATTAGAATTCACTATTCCCACGGTTGGGGCTTTATATCAAGTGGAAAAATTAACCCCATGCCTTATTACTCAATACTAGAACCAAAAGAAAGCATTTTTTTTTTTTTGGGGGGGGGGGGGGGGTTAGCTAGTTTAAAACATACATAACCTACACAATTACAGCATGTTATATTATCCGAAACTAAGCACAACAACATTGAACTCATTATATAGTAGAAGATCAAAAGTCCAACCTGCAATAACTCATCCCGCACTGAATAAATGGGGAGATACTGCCGTTGCTGTGCAAGAGTTTTTGACATTGCAAAATCACTCACTGCTTCGCCCTTTTTCATGTGCTGGGCAAACTTTGCCTCTTCTTTAAAATCTACTTCCCCTTGTTCCCCCACTACAGCAGTATCCGCATCAATCTAGATTTCAAGGAAAACAAGCTTTGAGGAATGGGCATGACTACAGCAACTTTTATAAAGAACGAGAACATCGTCATTCAAAGCGGCGAAACATGTTACCTCCGCTTCTGATTTCTCAACACCAAGAATATCTCCAAGTTTTGAGCCAGCAAGCTCCCAAAAGCGTTGGCGAGATTTATTCATACTCTGTTTTTCATGGATCTCCCTGACGAGAGCAGAACCTTTTCGTGAGATTATAGCCATATCTGATGTAGGATCTTTGAGCGGCATTATAGGCTCAGCTTGTTTAGTAAAAACTACTCTTCCATCCAAGAAAGGAGGTTTTGTATCTGTGACAAAATACAACAAAATCTCAGCCTAAGCCGAAGCAACCAATTACGGATATGTGGCAATTCACATAACCAGTGCCACTAGGAGTTTAAGACCACACTAAAGCTTACCATGTACAAGAAGAATAACCTTGCATTCTTCCTCCTCATCAAATTCAGTCTGCACCTCTGTACCTCTAACAGCTCCTGATCTCAAGAGTTGTCGGTCTTCCCACTGAGCGTTATCAGCAGTAAGCTGTGACCGTTTTCTGCTCTGAGCAAGTGTCATCTTAGTACCATCCCTTCGAACCTGCAATTGAAGAAGCCAGATATTATTAAAAGTAAGTATTAACACCAAGCTCGGTTCCATCCATTTTCAAAACTTGTAAATGTTAGATTTATCACTTTAGAATATTAGCAAGTTGGGGGTATTTGTGTAAATGTATTAAGCTTAATCCTAAGCCTATAAGTATTCTTTGTTATCTTTGAAATAACACAATTAGCTCTTTTATCGTCAACATGGTATTAGAGCCACAATTAATACCTAAACCCTAAAATCAACGTATCCTTCAACAAACCCAACCCGCCAGCCACTGTAGATCTCGCCGGCCAGGCCAGGCGACCTCACTCCGACGTCGACCCAGGGCCGACGACCCCAAATCCAGTGTGCCCTGAGCCCGACAACCTCAACCCAGCGTCGCTGAGAGCCGAAAACTTCAGATCCGACGTCGACCACGTCCCAGCGACCTCCAAGGGACCTCGTCCAGAGTCGCCCAGGTCTCGGCGACCTCGTCCAGCACCGATTAGCCCTCGGCGACCTTCCGACGACCTCGTGGTGAGGTCCTCAGATCTCGGCGACCTCGCCCACCGCCGATTAGTCCTCGCCTACCATCTGACGACCAGATCCGACGTCGACCAAGTCCCGGCGACCTTCAGGCGACCTCGTCCAGAGTCGCCCAGGTCTCGGTGACCTCATCCAGCGCCGATTAGCCCTCAGCGACCCTCCGACGACCTCATCGTGAGGTCCTCAAGTCTCGACGACCTCGCCTAGTGCCGGCCAGCTCCCGTTGACGTCCCAACGACTCTTCCCAGCATCACCCAGGAGAGTTTTTGAGGCCTATTGTTACGTAGATTGAATGAATTTGCTGAGTTGGTTGAATTTAGTGATATTTGGAAGTGAATTTTTTAGTGGGTAGTGAGTTGAAGTTGGTGTGGCCGCTGGGATTGTTGAATATGGTACTGGACTTGACTGCATTTGGAGTTATGTGGTGTCAGAAGTGTGAATGTTGTGTCGGCATTTGAAGTGATATTTGTGGAAACTCGAAGAAGTGATATAGTAAGTGGTGTGTTTTACTTGATTGCATACAAGTCAAATTCCTAGTGATTAGTGATTATAGGTCTGTTGAGATGTCTACTGATTCATCAAATTCTCCATCTATTGTTCCGGGATTAGTTCCTGCTAGAATTTCTTCGAGCTCTGGATCTTTTGGTCCATATTATAGTATGACAAATTTACACAATACCTTGGTCAAGTTGGACGGTACCAATTACCCTTCTTGGTCAATGGCCCTTTCAACTTTTATTTATTCTAATCGTCAATCTAGATGGTGTGAAGACGAACCACCTGCAGATTCAGCTAGTCTAAAAGAACGGAGGTATGTAGATGCAACTTTACGTACACTTTTATGGGGAAGTATGGCTGAATCTGTCCGTCATCTTTTCATGGATTGCTCTATAGCCCATACGGTATGGACAAAATGTGCTTTATTGTATTCTGGACAGAATAACATAAGTCAAGTTTGCGATGTGTGGAAGGCTTTATTTGAAGCCAAAATTGGTGATGCTAGTTTGGCAGAACATTATGCTCGCTTTGCATCTTTGTATCAGCGCCTCAGGTCTTATTTTCCACCTGCTACCACAGTCATTCAGATGGAGCAACGAGAAGCGGACATGACAACCGTGCTTTTTCTCCGTAACCTTGGTTCAGATCATAGTGCTCTTCGTCAACAGATTACCTCTCCGAGCACTCTTCCTTCTATTGAAGAAGCGTATTCTCGAGCTGCTCGTTACACTTCTAGTTCCAAGACTTCAGTCATTTCAGATAATAGTGCTATGGTGGTTTGTGGAGGTCAAGGGACTCGTGGTCGTGGACAATGGAATCCTGAAGGTTCTTACCGTGGTCGTGGTCGTGGTTTTCAAAGCCGAGGTGTTGTACGTGGTGATGGTAGAGATACTTCTAGAGGAGGACGTGATGGTGGTCGAGCGAACCGTTTTTGTACTTATTGCCAGCTTTCTGGACATACTGTTGATTATTGTTATGACCTCCATCCCGAGCTGCAACGTCTACATGCTTATATTGATACTAAGCCGTGGGCTCCTTCTACTGGATCCTTTTCTGGACAGGGTACAATACAGTTGTCTCGTGCAGAATATGATGAGTTAGTCAGAGCACAACAGAATGAGAGTGGTGGTGTCTTTGCTCCTATCGCTCCTTTAGCACAGCGTGATGACCCTAAATATCTATTATCCACTACAGGTCCTCCTCGTTTTTAGGCTATTGATTCGGGTGCCACTCATCACATGACTGGTAATTCTCGTCTTCTCACGTCCACCTCGTCTGTTCCCTCTATGTCGATCACCTTAGCAGATGGTTCTCAGTCCAAAGTAACTGGCACAGATTGTGTATCATTGAGTTCCTCTGTCTCCTTACCTTTTGTTTATCATATCCCACATTTTCCTTACAATATATTATCAGTCAACTCTATTACTCGTGATCTTGATTGCGATATTATCTTTTCTTCGTCTTCGTGTATTCTTCAGGATCAGAAGACTGGATGCCGAATAGGTGGTGGACATGAAACTGGTGGATTGTACATTCTGAACCCTGAGATTATTGATGCTGCTACAACAATTCAGAATAAAGCTGTGGATGTTCCTTATCGATTACATTGCCGTCTTGGTCATCCATCAGCAGACGTACTCCGACAGTTTCCTTTTGTGTCTAGTTCAGGTCTTCAATTTAATTGTAAAACGTGTCGGTTAGGTAAACACCATCAGGAGTCTTTCTCTCCTCGTGTTTCGAGTCGTGCGTTACATCCATTCGAGCTAATTCACTCCGATGTGTAGGGACCTAGTCGAGAGTCTTCTCTTGGTTTTCGCTATTTTGTCACTTTTATTGAAGATTATACTCGTACAACTTGGTTATATTTAATAAAAGATCGCACTGAAGTTTTTCATTCTTTCTGTCAGTTTTATCATGAAGTTCGTACTCAATATGATTGTTCTATTAAGTGTTTGCGTAGTGACAATGCTCGTGAATACTTTTCTTCATCTACTTTTATTCCATTTCTCAAATCTCATGGTATTTTACATCAGAGTTCTTGCGCTCACACTCCGCAACAAAATGGAGTTGCTGAACATAAGAACCGTCATTTGTTGGATGTTGCTCGTTGCCTACTTCTTCACAATCATATGCCTAAATCCTTCTAGAGCTATGCTCTACTTACAGCAAGTCATCTTATTAATCATCTTTCGTCCTCCGTGTTGCAAGGAGCTATTCCTTACGCTCCTCTTCATTCTGATCGTCCTTTATGGTCTGTTCGCCCCCGTATTTTTTTGTCTGTTTTGTTCATTTTTTGTCTCCTGGATTAGACAAGTTATCACCTCATGCCGAAAAATGTATATTTGTGGGTTAATCCCGCACTCAAAAGGGATATGTCTGTTATAATCCTACTCGTCGTCGGGAGTATGTTTCTGCTGATGTGACTTTCTTTGAGGATCAAGCATTCTTTGGCGATGCTTATCCTCAGACACCATTAACCATGGATCTTTTGCCATCCTCCGCACCTACATCACAGCCGGAGCCACCATCTGTTACTTTTGATACAGCTCCACCAAATACAGGCTCACCAGTATCAACTCCTCTTCAGGTTTATACACGTGGCCCTCGTTCTATTTGGGGTTATACATCTTCACCAGCAAGCGTTCCACCACCATATCTAGTCCAGGCTTCCGATCCTCTTCCACCATCTTCTGACAGTTCTCCTATTGTCCACCGTTCTCGATCTCGGTATCCTCTTTCTAATTTTGTGTCTTATCATAGCTTAATCCCTCAAATGTCTATTTTTGTGTCATCTCTTACTTCTGTGTCTGTGCCTAGTAGTGTCCAGGAGGCATTGGCCCATCCAGGTTGGGCTCATGCTATGGAGGAGGAGATGGCTGCACTACATCATAATAAATCTTGGGAGCTCATTTCATTACCGGCGAATAAACAATTGGTAAGGTTGTCGCTAGGTCTTTGCTGTCAAACACCATCCAGATGGTTCTGTTGAGCGCTTAAAGGCGCGTCTTGTGGCGAAGGGCTATACACAAACTTATGGCGTTGACTACGATGAAACTTTTTCCCCAGTAGCCAAAATTCCTTCTGTTCGTATTGTTATTTCTTTGGCTGCTCGGTCTCAATGAACTCTTCATCAGCTTGATGTTAAAAATGCTTTCCTTCATGGTGATCTTCACGAGGAAGTATATATCGAGCAACCACCTGGGTTTGTTGCTCAAGGGGAGAAGGTGTGCCGATTGCGAAAAGCTCTTTATGGACTTAAGCAATCTCCTCGTGCTTGGTTTGGCCGATTTAGTAATGCGGTTGTCACTTTTGGCATGCATCGGTGCAGTGTGGATCACTCAGTATTTAGTATGTCAACTTTCAAAGGATGTGTTATTCTTGTCATTTATGTTGATGATATCATTGTCACAGGAAGCGATGTTGAAGGCATACAAAAACTCGAGTAGTTTCTTCAAAAGGAGTTTAACACTAAAGACTTAGGTCGTCTTCGATATTTTCTTGGCATCGAAGTGGCCTATGCTAATGGTAGCATTGCTCTCTCCCAGCGAAAGTATACTCTTGACATTCTTAAGGAGATTGGCTTACATGATTCTAAACTTGGTGACACTCTTATGGATCCTAGAGTGAGGCTTGACAATGAACAGGGAGAACTTCATGATCTAGAGACGTATCGCCGACTAGTAGGCAAATTAAATAATCTGACCATTACCCGTCCCGATATCATTTGCCGTCAGTGTGGTGAGTCAATTTATGAGCTCTCCTCGTACTACTCATTAGCAAGCTGTTCTACAAATTATTTGGTATTTGAAGGGAGCTCCAGGTCAAGAACTTGTGTTCCATAATCAGGGTCATCTTCGTATAGTTGGTTATTCCAACCCTGAATCTTTGGAGGTGACAGGATATTCTGATGCAGATTGGGCTGGCTGTCCTATGAATCGTCGATCTACTTCGGGATATTGTGTATTTCTTGGTGGTAATCTTGTATCGTGGAAAAGTAAGAAACAATCTGTTATTTCCCAATCTAGTGCAGAGGCTGATTATCGTGTTATGGCTAATGTTACAGGTGAACTTCAATGGGTTCGTATGTTGTTAGCTGAGATTGGCCTACCTATGACCAGATCGTCTATTCTGTGCTATGGTAATCAGTCTGCTATTCATATTGCTAACAATCCAGTGTTTCATGAGCGAACGAAGCATATAGAGGTGGATTGTCATTTTGTTCGAGAAAAGGTGAACTGTGAAGACATACGATTGGTACACACACGTTCTGAAGATCAACTAGCAGACATTTTCACAAAGCCTCTTCGACGTGGACAAATTTCATATATTTGTCATAAGTTAGGAATTTTCGATATGTACGCTCCAACTTGAGGGGGAGTGTTAGATTTATTACTTTAGAATATTAGCAAGTTGGGGGTATTTGTGTAAATGTATTAGGCTTAATCCTAAGCTTATAAGTATTCTTTATTATCTTTGAAATAACACAATTAGCTCTTTTATCGTCAACAGTAACCATATAAAGATTCAGATTATGCATGAACTAATATCATGATATCGACGTCAATGTACTATCAATATCGTGAAAAGGAGCTTACTACCCAATCAAGTAACATCATCTGAAGAAACTGAAGATCATTGATACAATGGCCCAAGTAATGTCAAGAAAAACCAGTCATCATGCTTTTCTTGTTTTATGCACGCTGATGACATGCAAACAAGCTGGTTGCAAGCATTATTTTTGACAAATTTAGACACAAGCTTAAATCAATGAGATTTTGGACAATATGAAATCCGACAAAGCATATATTCTTTTCATGCAGACTCATGTCACAATAGATGAATCGTGCCACTATGACCCTAAAAGAGCATACAAGATAAAAAGCTTGACCACCACCTGAGAGTTATTGTTGGGTTCCTTAACTCATTTGACAGATGAAGAAAAGGATCGTATCATAGTGTACCCACTCCGAGGGATTCAGAGAATATCAATGAGAAGTGTCACTTCATTGAAATTAAACTAGCCAAGCAAACAGCATTGAAACAGAAGCCGCGCGCTAATTTTGAAATGTAACATATTGTCGAGAGCCACTTTACCATATCAGACTCATTAGACTTTGGCACATGGTCAAATAAATAGCAGCAGAGTATTAAGGATTCCCAGCAAATGTTAATCAGACAGAGTACATTGTGATCTATGTTAAACAAACATCTGAAATTTAAAAAATCGGAACCAGAACAGAGAGTGAAAAAAAGGACTGAGACATTCACCAGTCTTTTTGCAAGATCTGCCTCTTTCTTTTGAAAAGAGGCCTCATCTCCAAGGAAAACTGACGACCTATCCCCATCAAACACAGTGCTACCTTCTTCTTGGTCGTACCTGTATGACAGAAATTGCGAAATTAAAGCTTCTGTCTGTAATTTACAATGCAACCAATCAAGACTGCACGAATATAAATAGAATAGTAAAAATAAATTTCTAATGCTAAGAAGTAAAGTTCACTCGGCCAGAGACGCACAAAATGATAGTTCCTTAAATTTAACACTGGGCAATGAGTGGAGAGCTGTGTCCATAAAACTAATTACCATGCGCGGTCTGCATTGTACTCCATCTCCAAACGCATACTCTCAGAAATCTCATACTTATGTTCATCTGCCAAGTCCAAATTGTCTGCTTCTCTATCCTGGAAAACGGAAATATAATGGAACAAATTAGAATCAACTAAGCAAATGGACAGCAAGAATAGCACTTTCTAGCTTTTATTAGATGCCTCGCAAAAGAATTTAACAAACAAGCGATTTCGAAAGTTTTAAGTTTTACTTTAAGATTTATTCTTTTAAAAAAAAAAAACGAGTAGAAGCACCTCATTCGGTTCCGAATTTCCAGCAGACAATGCAAGTTGATGGGACCTTCCACGGTATCTAGAACTCGAAGATTTAACCGAGGCTCCAGAAGCACGGATTGGAACGGGTGAGGGGGAGACATGATCCCAAGGAGAAGCAGCAGAACCTTCCAGATGGGGAGAAAATAAGAAGCACAATTATGAAACGAATAATAGACCTAAGAGGACATTTCAAACATACCACTAGACCGGGGAGTATGACCACCCGACCAAGGTGAAACTAATCTGGCATCAGGTGATGCCCCGACGAACATTGGTGATGGTGATGGTTGATGGCGCCCTCTAGAGCTAGAGTAACCATCACGGTGTGGCGTGTCTTGCCATTCCCATCTCCCATCATCCCAGTCAGATCTACCTGCAATTTCCAAATTTCATGACAATTCCACAATTCTGTTAGGATTATAGCTAGGATACAGTGAATCTTAGACAACTTCCATACACACTCAGAGATTCAAACTTCAATTAATCATCAAATAAAGAACTGTTTACTTGTAAACTTATGTTTTACAAATAACCACACAAGTCTAAATAGTAAAATCTCTGATAGAAAAAACAGCTGGCCCATATAGCTTCTACTTGTATATTCAACAGGCAAAACTGCCAATTTCCTCATCTCTATATCCAGTAGAGGGGGGAAAACAGAGATTGCAGAAACAAAAACATGCACATAGGACTTACCCAAAAAAAAAAACATGCACATTGGCGAACAAAACATACCAGGTGTCCTCCTGCCATCATATCTACTTCGTTTGTTTCCATAATCTCCCCCGTGACTATGGTTATATCGATCTCGTACTTCTCTTCCATGATATCTGTCTTCACTATCCATACTATATGTCTGTCTTGACCGCCTCCTTTCAGTTCCATCATCTTTGGAATCCCGCCGCTCACGGCGATAGTGGCCTTCATCAAACGGTGGACTCCCCCTACTACTCTGAGAGGTGATAGTTGAAACCTTACACAAAAATGAAACGAACAGAATTTTAGTAAATATTCAGATTCGCGGATATGAACTCAGCATCACAATAACGTCAGAACCAACAGAAAACAATCAACATCAAACAATGCAGTTGGATCCCTGCATATCTCCAAACCCTCAAGTTTGCTTAATGAATAATAAACTAAGAGGTTGCGATGAATAGATGTGGTGTGCCCACCCTCAAACTAGTAATATGAAAGAGCTGAATTCTGAACCATAAGGTACAGAGAACAGAAATAACAGCTACATCTTCCACACTACGCTTTCTCCCAAGTTACACGTTTCCTAGAAACTGCCCCTTCTTGAAAGCTTCAAATGCAATTGCCGAAAGAATATCTTTATGCGAACATTAACTTAAAGTTGTATCCTCCTATTAATGCATTTCCCTGATAAGAGGACCTTACGAAAGAACAAGCATAAAACATTTCCTAGCTCTTAAGAAGAACAAAATGCCAGGTCAACTTTCTTTAACCAGTATCACTACTGAGATGAATTAAGAAAAAAGTGAAGCCAAATTTTTCTTTTTGTAAAATTATACTATAATAAAAAGAAAGAGATGCAGGGATGATGAAAAGAGCAGTTAAGAATTGCATAAATGGTAAAGTTAAGCAATTTAAACTAAAAGCCAACTTTTGTCATCAAAAACATCAAGTCAAGTACATACTATAAATAGAAGGACATGACAAGTAAAGTCCTAAGAAACTTGCTCATAAATTCTTTAACTGAATAAGTTGTCCCACAAAAGTATTGCATGTAACAGATGCATTGATAAAACATTTAACGAAGAAAAGAATGTCACTTGTTATTTAAAAGATCCTATTGATGAAAAATATACCATAACTTCAGTTTCAATAAATCAAAGAGAGGCTTATGTAACAAGGCACATTGAAGGGGCCCAAAAAAAAAAAAAAAAGGATCAACAGCACATTATTACGTAACCCTCAATTCACTAATATCTTCATCAAGAATATGAGACCTATGTTTGGACTCGCAAAGGCCGTAGATCTAATGAATGGGCATATACACCAAACATCAAATTTGCAAGAAACTACTTGCATCAGCCGATTAGTATATTGCAAAGAAAAATTAGAAAGGACAACACTCACTTCTGAACGTATTGAACCACTTGAGCGATGATTTCTGGGTGTAAGGGTCTCACTTTTTGCACCAGAGACAGTACTTTCTGCTCAAAGAAAAGAAGAAGAAGATAATCACACAAAACTTCTTCAAATTGGCAAAATAACTTTTTAACGACTTTTATACCTACGGTACAGGAGCTATTTAATAGTTTACATCCCAAAAGATAGCCTACAAAATTTGTGAGCTACTTCCAGTACCAACATTTCTAAGCATTATTAAGCAAATCCACAACCAATGGCATGAGGCTAACGAGACTACGGGCACATCAAATCCATCGATTCCAACCTGTTCAACCACTGGAGATTAGCATTGATGATTATTTAAGATCGACTTGCTTCTTCAAGTGATTATTCGTAATTAATTTCACCCACCATATACACCTCAAAGTGGATATTTCAGCTATCTGCTGCTTTTTCCTTTCTCAGATAAAATAAAACAGACTAGAGCATACAGCAGAAAAATATATTAGCCAATGAATGTCCTCATTCCTACATTCCGTTATTATTTTGCAAATAAGGCATCTATATCCTACTTCCAACCAGACAGTGAAGAGGTTCAAAGATCGGAAGTCCTGCTCTCCTCAGCACTGGGAATACGCCTACACGGCGATGTCTCTTTTTGCTTGATTGTTGACCCAAAACAGCTAAAAGAACATAGTCGATGATCAAACACATTGTAAAAAGAGCATTTTCAAACTTCCAACAGATAGCCTAGCATTGAACGGATGTTACTCCATCCAGGCGAAGTCAATCCCAGTCCTAAGATTCAAAGCGTATCTTTTACAAAATTTAGAGATCTAGTTGACTCTCTGAAGCTTGTGCCCACACCAAATCAATGGCCTCTCAACAAATGAAGAACAATAGAAGGGCAAGCTTATCGATGAAACAGACTGATTAATTATTTTCTAACCTAGTTGCAACTACTATCAACTCAAATAAATGCATATAAAAACCATTTAGGATGTGCAAACCTGGATCAGAATTTTTGCTTGCAGTTGTCTCACGATACTTCCGGTTAGTTTTGCGAGCACCATCAACCATATCACTTTCTTCTTCATCTGACCTTGAGAACTCAGATTTCTCTTCCTCATCGATAGATGAAACAACAGAAGTAACTCTTTCTTTAGGAACCTTAAATCCATCATCAACATTAGATCCTCCCCGCTTTGCAATTGCAAGAACATCCAACCCTATCCATACATGAAGATGCACGGTGAATTCACACGTAATGTAGACATTCAAAGCTGGTAACCCTTGACAGACAGGACAGGGCACAACAGATGTCATGGTCACACCAAATGAAGGAGACAAACCACCAAAACATAATTTTAACTATCAAAACACACACGAGTAGAAATGACATTGCCGAACTAACTCGTTAATCTAGATAGCTTCCTCTAGAGAATCACATCAAGAATTACATAGACACACCAAAGCTAACAGCAAATTAGCCCTTCATAATCAGTAGCAGCCTAGCTTCACATGTAATGGGGATGACCAACAGAGTACATTTTTGTTTTTTGTAAGACAAGCTCTGGCTTTGCAAGTAATAAAAAATCCTTTTCCTTTCCTTTCTAAAAACACATACTTCAACCACAATTCTTACTCAGTTACAGTGAGGCTCCCAAACACGTTTTCTAAATACCTCTCAGGACATGTCCAGAATACTCGACTGAATTTCTAAATGACCACCAATAGCAGTCATGGGTAACACTGGTTAAGATAGACCGGGAAATAATTAGTAATCACAGTAAGACATCAGCTCATGACAGTGGGCAACAGTTAGTAATTCTTAAATTTGCCACAAGACTTATCTTACCTAACAACGATTTCCTCTCAGAAGGTCTAAAGACTACTCTCTCCTTCCCAGGAATATATAATCCGGCAGCACCACTCTTCTCCGGTTCCAATGTAACCTTATCCTACACGAAAGCATCCAAACATCACA
This sequence comes from Rhodomyrtus tomentosa, assembly GCA_028455895.1. Classification (NCBI taxonomy): domain Eukaryota; kingdom Viridiplantae; phylum Streptophyta; class Magnoliopsida; order Myrtales; family Myrtaceae; genus Rhodomyrtus; species Rhodomyrtus tomentosa. The sequence continues at coordinate 45,575,600 of JAPCWY010000005.1, forward strand.
AACTGAGAACTACCCGAATACCAATTCATCATAGGATTAACATAACTCACGAGGATAATGAAATCAACTATGCACTTAAGCTGTTAGGCAGCACGTACCTCCATATCAACTTATATATGACCGATGCACCAGGTGCCTAGGGCACTCGAACGCAAAAACCGAATCGCTCCCTGCTCAGAACCTGAACCAGAAATGAAGCAGCCGAAACGACGCTACGAGAGCGGAGAGGGAAATCCAAAGGGAAGACAGCTGCAACACAGATGCAACACCCGGTACTGCAGATTGGAGCAACGCGCAGATGCCGGCAGCGGTTGATGCCGTCGCCGGAGCAGGGGGCGGACTCACCAGACGGCGATCAGGCGACCCCGATTCTGGACTAATGCGTCAATAGAAATCGAGCTTGAGAGAGAGAGAGAGAGAGAAGGAGAGAGTCAGCGAGACGAAGGGAGGACAGGGAAAGGGAGTCGGTCACAGAAGCTTTGAAAGAATAAAAAGAAGACCGATGGAAGAGACGGAGAAATTTTTCCGACTGGGGCTTTCATGGGTTTTTGAAGAACTGGGCCTCTCGCCATTCCCTCTTCGCAAGTTGGGCTCTCACTTTTCGTGGGTTCTCTTTCCTTTCAAAAATATTGATCCGAAAAATTGATCTCGATTAAAATGACTTTTTCTGATATTATTTCTATAATGAGTTTTAAAAAATTAAGATACATTTGATAACTGTTTAAAATTTATATTCATGAAATAAAACGTATTTGATAACTGCACAAAATTTCTGTTACCGAAAAAATTGCTCCTCCATTTTTTTTTTCATTTAAGTAAAATACTTAGATAGTTATTTTGTGAAATTTCATCCTACATTTTGAACTAATTTGATTAATTCATATTAATTATCTTGTATAACATATTGCATAGTAAAATGTAAAAATAAATATAAAAATCATCACGAGTCATTTTCGCCATTTATAATGGGGTTTCATCAAACCCTTTTGAACGAGCAGACAACCGACACGAGCAACACCCTCATTTTTTATGGAAAATGCACTACGCTTCCATGCATTAATGTGCATTTTTGGTTCTAGAAAATCAAATCTTAGTCTTAATTCCTCAAAAACTTAAATACGAGAGCTTGCTAAACATTCATGATGGTTATTTTATATTTTTTAAATTTTTTGTAAAACCAAACTAAGTCTGATGTACATAAACCTATGAAAATTACAACTAATGAAATCAGGAGCGCAATCAAAGAATCATGGCATTGATAAATCGCATCATAAAATCCTAATGTGATTCGAGTTTATTTGCAAAGGTGTTTATGATTTTTCAAGAAAAGAACAAAATGGGAATCTAGGCGCAATTTTATGAAAATGAGTCCAAATTAGCCTAATCTAAGATTATTCTATTTTTAGGGATTTTCTGAAATTTTTTATAATTTTTATAGAATTTTTCTAATTTTTTCATTTTTTTTATTTTTTTATTTATATATGTTTCTTTGAAAATGAAACATCGTTCTATTTTAGGTCAAGGGAAATTGACGATAGAACTGAAAAGAAAAGTGAAAGACGTAGGACTTAATTATGTTTTATGATTATAAAAAATGGTTCATTTTACCATAACCAACTTTTTTGTTGTTCTTATTTTTGCTCCAAAAGTATTTTCAAGAACATGAATCATAATCAAAATTATCTGTGTTACCAAACAGGATTCTCATTTTTTTTTTATTCCGTGGAATAGAATTAAAGAACCTGAATAGTTGACATATAAGCCCTAATTGTTTGCTATGCAATTATACTTGGATTACTTTGTATAAATCTTTTTTTCACAACTAACTCGGGTTAAATTTGTTATTGAAAGGCATAATGATTATAAGGTAAATGGGAAGGCTTTTCGAAATAAATTTCTATGTACTTATCGAGGGATAATTACAAAAAAAAAAAAAAGTTATAGACTTATTGTAATGACGCCAGTTCAATTATAAATCTTTAAATTTGGCCAATTTAGTCCTAAACGATTTATCGACATAATACTCCCGGCCAACTTTATTATGAAATCGCTGAAGTGGACACCGGTCTTCCGACGTAGCAAGGACACCGGCGCTATCATGGATAATTTTTTGCAATTTTTGAAAAGAAAACTTGTCACAAAGAGGTCAACATTCATCGCTTTTGAACATTTTCTAAGAGAAGTTGCTGTGGATCGATGCACTCCAAATACCGGGAAAAATATGAGAATGCGTTTTTCAACCGCACTGTTTTATGATGCTGGAAAATGATTACACGTGCGAACGGTGTCCCCAAAAGCAAGACGCAATCCATCTAATTGAAGAACTTTCATTGATGTTTTTCAAGTTAACAGGCATAAGGATGATTGATTATAAAGACTGACCGACCACCCGCTCGTCTTGGAGTGACTATAAATCAAGCAATATTGTTATTACAGGCTCAACCAAAACTGTATTAGGGTTACAATCTAAGTGGAAAAAAACGAAAAAAATAAAGCTATTTCTCTTCTAACCCCACAAAAGAAAAAGCGAATGATAATGTGTAATCCCATGCATTATGCTACAAATTTCTGTGCTAAGGGAAAAATTGCCGGACTTGAGACAAATCACGGCCTTAACCTCTTCGGAGAATAAACGAAAGAACAAGAATGCCTGTAGATACGATCCTCCATACTATGGGAACGTGCAGTGCTTTATCCAACATCGAAGCATTCGTGGCCAATCAAGAACTCTCGACCCAATCTTTACATGGCAACTAAGCTTGAAGCCGGGCGCATTCTTATGTGCCGATCCTCTCGAGATTTTCCGAGACCGTCTTCATCCGGGGCCGGACCTCAGGGTCGCCCTCCGTGCAAGCCAGGGCCACGTGAAACGCGGCTTGCACCTCCTTCTTGGCGTGCACCTCCTGAAGCAACATCGGATCGACCATGTCCGATAACGGGACCTCCTCCTCGAACCCCTTCCTGACCCATCTTACAATGTCCGGCACTTCGATGGAAGTCGACGTGGTCGGAGACAGCTCCGGGGACTTCCCTGTGAGCAGCTCGAGCAGGACGACCCCGAACGAGTAGACGTCCCACTTCTGCGTCGGCCTGCTGTCGGGGACGCGGGCCTCCGGGGCGCGGTAGTTGTTGGCCTTCTCTGGCTGGGGCTTGAAGTAAGGCAGGGCCCCACCGATGAAGCCCCCGGAAGACGGGTTGTTGCCGGTGATGGAGATGAGCCTGTTGAGGCCGAAGTCGGAGATGTAGGGTTGGAGTTCGGTGTCGAGGAGGATGTTGGATGGCTTGATGTCCCCGTGCACGAATTTCCTAGGGCTGCATTCGTGGAGGTAGGCCAATCCCCGGGCTGTCCCTTTGGCGATCCGCAGCCTGGTTGACCAGGAAAGGCTCGACGAAGGCTGGCCGCTTTTGCCTGACAAAATTATCAAATCATGTCAGCCTCAGTGGAGCTCCTATTTCAGGACAGAAACAAGATTTTGAATGCAGCACGCATTCAATGAAGAACAGAGGAAAGTTTCTTAATTTGGGAGAGAACAAGTTAGAACAATAATGCAGGCAGAGAATGCTAATATGGCCATAAGCACATTACTCTTGATATTGAATTAGAAAGTGCTATTCATTAGTCCATTTGTAATAACTCCACCAAAATTCTTTTAGCTCCTCAATCCGAAGAGTGATGAGCTCGCGCAACATTACGAAGTCCTTCTGCTCGACGCTCGAATTTCCCCTTCGTTTTAGTGCGGTCCATTTCTATGGTTCAGCGAGGAGATATCAAAAGAGTCCCTTTTGATAACTTGAGCTTAAAATCAAAGCAAAGGGTATTATTGCACGATGCTTCTAGGGTCAAAAACGTAATTTCATTTTTAATTTTTTTTTGGAGGGGGGTGGGGAGGGGGAGGGTGAAACTATGGACCATGGCCTACCATGGGGGGCATGATTGAACTCTAGAAATGCGAAAGGCTTTATAGCATCATTCCACACCATCATGTGTCCTGTTGCTTGTCGTGGTGGGCGAGAGTCCCCCTACCCATCCATCACCTTGGATCTTTAGCATAGCCCGAGACCCCTCCCTAGTACCAACTGTAGTGACCCTGGTCTGTCCACTAGCATTCCAGCCCACTCCAAAAGTCAAAAAGACCCATAATTTTTTTATTTTTTATTAGAATTTCGATTCGATTCTTCCCCTTTTGTCCGGTTGTTTTGCCAGATGTTCGGTAAACAACCATGTGTAGAACTGACATTTCTGGACTGGGATAAGGGAATTCATCCGTCGGGAGAAGAGTCATAAAAATGTGGGACATCCGCTTCGCCGAAACACGACGGAGCATCCGCGCGTCCGTTCTATTCTAACCCAAAAGAGCTGGACAAAAATCTCACTGCGATTTAACCATGGGGTGTCCTCTTTCTCGCCACTTGTTGGAAAAAAAAAACAAATATATATATTGCCGAGAAAAACGGCCCATCAGAAAGTAAAGATGGGCATGATCCGAATGAGTAGATCTATAACCAGAAACCTATCTGGCATAATCAGCTCTTTATTTTTTAAATTTGAAACCTATCATTTTTGTTCTGAAACTTATTTTAGACCCTACCCTATTTTATCGCAAAAACATGATTTTTTTTATTTTATTTTTTCAGTAAAATAATATGAATAACAATGAAACTATTCAAGATAAAAATGAATAATAAAACTCATTATTCGTCAAAAATAATAATCCCTAATATCAATAATAGAAATTACAATCCTCCAAAAATAGAGAAGGCAAGGCAGGTGAGACTATTTTTTTTTTATTTAACAGTAGCTAAAAATCGTTTCCATAACCGATCCGGTTCTCGAGCGATTCTTCACTTGGAATCACGAATCGGACTAGTTTCAATCGGATCCCAAAAAATTAGAACCCATACCCCCGACTTATTTGAATAGGAACTAGCTCCTTGGCCTATTTTTTATGATCCAATTTGATTTTCGAGTAAATTCAATCCAATTGCACATCCCTTCTAGGAAGTGCACGGATCTAGCGAAACATTTTGCAGATAAACACAACGTTACCCGGCCTTATATCATGTTCGTTGTCATCAATAGTTGGGATCGATCCAGATCCGGATGGGCTTCTTAGAAATACGCATTTCACTCGAATCATTGCTGGCTAAATTATAGGCGAACCAAACCCACTAGACCTATCGATCCTCCCTCTCGCTCGACGCAATTTACTTAATTATGGAAATGCCCCGCGTGGGTTGCGATGTAGTTTGGCGTGATTTTGTTTTTAAAGTTTCGATTCTTTCATTTTGGGTTTCATCGTGAAGTCCTTTCTTGCAATTTTCACTTTTTTCCTTCGTAATAGTTTTGATTTTTTTTTTTTAAAAAAAGGGAACATTTATACTTAGGCATTTTAAAAGTTTAATGTAACTAGAATCGCGAGAGGCAAAAATGGATACCTCGTAGAGCGGAGGCGAGATTGCCATTGGAGATGAAGTCGCTGATGAGGAGCTTCTCGTCGGGGGCCCAGTAATAGGCCCTCAGCCTCACCACGTTGGGATGCTTCACCCTCCCGATCGCCTGCACCTCCGCCACGAACTCCTTGTACCTCTGCTCGCCCCCCTCCCCGAGCCGCCGCACCGCCACCGGCACCCCGTTCCCCAGCACCACCTTGTACACGATCCCCAGCCCGCTCTTCCCCAGCACGTACGCCGACGCCCTCAGCAGCTCGTCCAGCTCGAATGTGAACCCCCGGTCTATCGCCACCAAGTCCCCTTCTCCTCCTTTGCCCTCGCCGTTGCTCCGCTCCGACTTCTCCGCGTCCTCCATCTCGGAGTCCTCGTGGCTGCCCGAGCCGCCGAGGCAAGGGAAGATGCAAATGCGGGCGGCGGCCCGGCAGCCTCCGCCGCCGCCGCCGCCCCCTAGTTTGGTTTTCCCCGTGCAGCTGCAGGAGTTGGCGTCCTTTTTCTTCCAGTAGATGTAGACGACGACGAGGCCCAGGAGCGCGACTCCGGCGGCGTCGGCGACCGAGATTAGTATGATCAGCCCCGGGCTGAGGCCCTTCCTGGAGCCCGAATCTGTCGCTTGCGAATTATTCAGGCCCGTTGACGGCGAGCCCGATTGGGCCGGGCTCTTGCAGGGTTTCTGGAGCGGGAACCCGCAGAGCAGGGGGTTCAAGAGGAACGCCGTCGGCCCCTGGCTCGCGAACGAACCCGTCTGGGGGATCTCGCCGCTTAGGTTGTTGCTCTTCAAGTCGAAGCTCACCGTCATTGGCAAGTCCCCGAGGGCCTTCGGGATTTCGCCGGAGAGGTGGTTGTGCGAGAGGTTGAGCGTGCCGGAGAGGGTCTTGAGCTTGCCGATTTCAGACGGGATTTGCCCGGTGAACTCGTTGGAGGACAGGTCAAGCTGCACCAGATTCTCCATCGCCGGCCAGATCGCCGCCGGGATTTCGCCGGAGAATCGGTTGTCGGCGAGGATCAGCCGCTGCAGCTGCTTGCAGCTCCGGAGACCCTCCGGCAAGGCTCCGGAGAGGGAGTTGTTGGACAGGTCGAGATTCTGGAGCCTCGGGAGGTTGCAGATCGACGGCGGGAGGGGGCCAGAGAGGTTGTTGCCGTAGAGGAAGATGCTGTGCAGCGAGGTGGCGTTGAAGAGCGGCTCGGGGATCGGGCCGTACAAATTGTTGTTGTGGAGGTTGAGGCGGCGGAGGTAGACGAGGGTGCCGAGCTCGGAGGGGATGTAGCCGCGGAGGTTCTTGCCGGCGACGGCGAGGCCGACGACGCGAAGGTCGTCGTCGCCGGAGTCGCCGGAGACGTTGGCGCAGGAGACGCCTGTCCAGCGGCACGGGGTGGGGTCGTCCTCGTCCCAGTCGGAGAAGGCGGTGCCGCCGGGGGGCTGGTCGACGGCGGACTTGAGGGAGAGGAGGGAGAGGCCGTCGGGGGTGAGGGAGTGGGCCGGGTGGGAGGCGAGGACGAGGAGGGTGATCAAACTCGACAAGACGCGGCTCATTGTAGTGCGAATTGCCATTTAGAGAGAGAGACGGGGGGATTGTAGAGAGAGAGAGATCGATGTGCGGCGGCGAATTCGGGTTGTGGGATCGGTGATGGCCGCTGGGCGGAGTGACAGATAGAGAGTGAGCGGGAAGATGGTTTTATGGTCGTCGCAGAGGGTGGAGAAGAAGTGGAAGTGGAAGTGGAAGTGGAAGAAGGAGAAGAGTTAGTTGGGCGTCGTTTATGAGAAAGAGACTTGAAATGGACGAGAGCTTCATTAAAGCGGGGTCCACAAGTCCACGGAGTAGAAGAAAAGCAACCATTGCAAAAGTGTGCTTTGGTTCTTTGTTTCTTCTTTTTAGCTCAAATCTCTTTAGGAAAAAAAAAAAAGATGAATTATCTGCACGTGAAACATTACGAAGCATATGAAGTTATTCATATACATAATGTTGTGAGATGGATTTCAAAAAAAAAATTCCCCTCTCCTAATTTTTGAGAAAGGCATTGGTTGAAGCTTGAGTGCAGAGTTAGAAAACCGACGTCGAGATCAGGAATCAAAAATTGAATACAAAGAACCAAAATGAGAGACTTGAGCAAAGAATTTGTTCGATTTAGGAAAATTAAAATCTCCCTTCGCCGGATGGCCCGAGATTAAAAGTTCAGGCTTTCTAACAAGATCCGATTCCTAACGCTGGAACTAATCGCGCACAGCTCGCTCGGGGTCGGAAATCGCTCTTCGACGGCAAAATGTGCACTGTTACTGATAGCACTTCACATCACAAGAAAGACACTAAATGAGAATCTTGGACAGCCGTCGGGCGAGTTCGAGCGAGCGAGGCCTATGGCATGTGATGCTGATGTCAACTGCGTTGTCTGGTGGTATCATGTCTTTGTCTTCTTGCCTAAAAATTCGGATACCAATTTTGTCCTCTTTGTTTCGCTTCCCACGCCACGTGCAATGAAGGAGAGAAAGGAAGGAAAAAAAAAAAAAAAGAGTTTCAAACATGGCATTAATAGAGCTTCAATCTTAAATATTTCAACTATATCAATTTAATTTTAAATTTTTCAACGATTTATCGATATAGTTAATCTGATCAATTTTGATGGGGAATCATAGTATAAACACTAAGGGTGAGCAAAAAAATCATGAACCATTCAAACCAGACCGGACCGTACCCAAACGGCTGATTTTGGATGACAATCGACGAGTACGGCCTGGTTCACGGTTCCAATTTTATGGAACTAGCGAGTACGATTCGATTCCCGATTTTGGATGAAACCATTCAACCGACCTAACCAAACTGGCTTTATATATATTCTTTTAATTAAATACTTCCCCAAGACCCATCTTGCTTGCACTATGATAATGTGTTTGATGCAAAACCAAAAGACACATTCATGTATTGTCTACTTAATGTGGATGTAATTAATCCCTCTATGAATAAATATTCATCTCCCCACCTTCACGTTTCTTTTTTTTCTTTTTTTACTCGATAGAAACATAACTGGAAACCGGACCAGACCGATAATTCGGTTGGTTCACGGTTCATAGAAGAAGCGATTGGTTCACAGTTTGTGTTTTGCAAAATCGATATCTAGTGGATGCTTCTCGATTTTAGGATGGGAACCATTCATTTCAGAACCGATCACCCTAATAGACACAGATCATTCTATGTATTATGGTCGATGCTGACGAGATCAATTGGCAAAATTTTTATTTGTTTCCTTTTTCTTTTCCTTCTTTTTTTTTATTTTTCTTTTTTACAACTCTGGCCAACAATATTAAAATATTTGAAAAAATATTTAAAAATTGCGACATTTCTCTGTAGCAACGATGGTCATGCTATATTCGACGGTCGACATCCATGTCAGCGATACTTGAGCAAAATTAACTGGATGGTCTACATTGACTAATCATAAAAAAAGTTTAGGACTAAATTAGTCCAATTGAAACGTTTAGAAATAAATTGATACCAATGCATGGGGAAGACTTTTTGTGCTGTTTTTTCCCATGAACAATGCAGGGATTTGGAGCTTGGTCATGACTCCTCGCCATGCAGAATTCGCTTTTTTTTGTTTTTGTTTGTTTGCTCTTTTTTTTTTGTTAATTAAATTGTCTTAAATAGGAGAATTTTAGGTCCTTTAATTGGTCCTAAATACATTTACTTTCATAAGTTACGCTCTTCGCGATTGAAGTTGCAAGTTATTTATGAAAGTGCAGTCACGCATGTTTTGCCTTGTGTTTCCTGACGGTAAAAGCTGCGGGATCGATGAAGTCCCACCTTGAATTGAAAAGTTCTCCCTTGCAAGCAACTAAGCAAGTAAACATGGCAATTTTCGGACAACAGGACTAGCTTGCGCTCGTGTTCAATGAAGCACAACCCAAGAGCAACAGGTCAAAGAATCCGCCGATTCCTTCTAATCGAGCCTCGAGAGAGGAAAGTTCTCATGAATCTTATCCTTATCGATTGCCATTTTTCGTGTGTCATGCACACCATAGTTTTGAAGCTATGTCCTTACGCTGCAGACCTAATTTGCTAAGTTAGAAGATGCTGCTCGTATCCGATGATGGACCAACGGGCCGGTGGTTGCTGCCTCCCATCCTGGCCGTCGAGTATCCCGTACATTTATTATTATTATTATTATTTATTTATTATGTTAATGCCCGTTGCACTGAGAATCGGAGATCTCTCTCTCTCTCATTCTCATTCGAGCAACTCGTCCCATCTCAGGACCCATTTGTTTAGCAAAAAATATTTTCTCACGTTTGGTTTTCTTAGGAAAATGAGTCAACGGAAAACCTGTACTTAAATTTAGGAAATTGATTTCTTCTTTAAAAAGCCGAAAATCATTTTCCATCCAAGTCGGACCAGGGACTCCGATGCCCGTAACTGGTTCCTCGGCTGCCCATGCACAAATTACTATTAAAATTGATACTCTAACATTAGTTGTGGATTAAGTTGTGTCGAAAAATCAACCTTCATTATACTTTGGTAGTCATAATGTCTTGCTAGACATCGTTTATAACTTGTGAGCCAAAAGAGTTTTGGGCACACTGCTAATGCCTAGTGAACCTACGGGGTCGCACACAATAGCGAATTGATTTAATATTTTCTCTATGCCTTGATCTACTTAAGAAGCGGAGTTTTATTTATTCTTTGTGCGCATTATGAGATAACAATTAAACGCATGATTAAGTGGACGGTTTAGAAGACGTCGTGGGCCCAGACCGTTAAGTCGTGGGGCCCAAACCGTGAAATGTAGGGTTACGAGTAATAACCTAGAGACGCTTCAAACCTAGCGTCAATTATTATCTCGAAAGAGAGAAAAAAAAAAAGGAACAATTCTCTGTGCAAGGCGATTGCGAGAGATACTTCAAGATCTGAAAGCTAGAACTTGGATCGTTCGAGAACTTGGATCGCTCGAGAACTCAGTTCGTGTATGTGAATACCGATAGAGGCGTAACACTTGGGGCATGAATCCAGACACAATTGATTATCAATTTAATATTTTCTCTATGCCTTGATCTACTTAAGAAGTGAAGTTTTATTTATTCTCTGTGTGCATTATGAGATAACAATTAAACGCACGATTAAGTGGACGGTTTAGAGTACGTCGTGGGCCCAGGCCGTTAAGTCGTGGGGCCCAAACCGTGAAATGTAGGGTTACGAGTAATGCTTCAAACCTAGCGTCAATTATTATCTCGAAAGAGAGAGAAAAAAAAAAAGAACAATTCTCTGTGCAAGGCTATTGCGAGAGATACTTCAAGATCTGAAAGCTAGAACTTGGATCGTTCGAGAACTCAGTTCGTGTATATGAATACCAGTAGAGGCGTAACACTTGGGGCATTAATCTAGACACAATTGATCATCAATTTATCGTCGGCCGCAAAAGATATGTTTTGAATCTATTTTGATTTCGATATACTCATAGATCCTGTTTAGGGTTTCACTCCGCTGCGTTTTATGAATCTAGGGAACCCTTCAATCCGAATAGTGGATGTCTATTTAGAAAAATCAAGTTATATTATCCAATACCAAATGATGGAAAATAATTTCTAATTCATATTTAGGTCTCAGCCAAACACCAGCAAAACAACATGACATCCTGAAAAATACTTTCCAAAAATGTCTCATTTTCCCAAAAAAAAACAAACAAACAAACAAACATATCCTTGATTAGGCAAAGGACGGATACAAAATTGGACTTTGATCATGTCCGAGTGTAGTGGAGCACTCTTGATGCCAGCAATGGAGTGGAGTTTCCTTTCTGAATGGGAAAACCGCATTATTGAGCGAACATAGGCGTACCATATCGATAGGCTAATTCCACTTTTAGGTATTAATCCTTTCGGCTCGGAGGCTCAATTACTCCACAAGCTAGCGACCGTCATTTTCTACCCTCGGCAACATTCAACATTTCATGATTTCATCTTTATTCTCCTCTCTCTTTTTCATCCCTTCTTCCTGCATTCTCAATAGAGAATTGATTATGTATCAATGTCCCCCCCCCCTCTCCCCATGATTATACGAATAACAACGTTGTGAACCATAAATATTTAAAAGGATAGACCCCACAATAATTTTCAATTAATTATTAATTTTTTTTTTGGCCCAAAAGAGACTAGTAATCTTAGAGTCATTCACAAAATGTCATGCTAGCAAAGCCCAAACAAAACACCTCTCAACTTGAGCTTTTCCACAAAAAAAGAAGAAAAAAAGAAGACTCTTTGTCCTCATCTTTCCACGACTCGTGGTTCATCATGCCATTATGGTAAATAGCCCAGGGAATGTGTCCGTAATGATTTCATCTCACTCCCAATCATGAAAACATGCTTAGAAGCTAAAAAATCTACGCACAAATGCGCGCGAGCGAGAGAGAGAGAGAGATACATGTTCTGTCCAGCTAGAGCCAATATCAAATTTGTGTCTCTTGTCGTGTCTTGTTCTGGAGCAGTTGAGACTCGAGACTTTGAGATATACCGACCGCTACCAATTTCACAGTTCTCCGTAACCATTCCAATGAGATAATAGAAGCAACAAGTGCATGGAACTAGAAGAATTGCACGTGCCCCCTTAAATTTCATTTGTTGGGACTCCATTTGTAATTTGCGTGTCAGATGCTGCTAATATTAGTTAGATCTGGTCCCCCCTAGGAACCCTCTTCCTTTTTGGTTTTCCCAATCCCATGTCCGATAACGAATTTGTTTTCTGGCTAAATCCGGAAAAGATGTTGATCTTCGGAGTGGTGAGGTACAAGAACAATGTCACTGGGTAAGCCCTCAAGACGCGATCGGGAAAATTCGAATCTGAGATCTCATCAATTTAACTATCTAAAACTCAAAAATCTCACCCAACGCCCCAATGGTCTTCTCCTACAGAATAATTCATCTTTTGGAAGACAACATTTTTCAATAATGTTTGTCCAATGTTCTTCGTCCCAAATAGTGGACTAGAATGAACTATCACAAGAGATCATATAAATTGTTTTGCGAAATAAGGATTTTCACAAGGATTCGAAAGCAAGGAACGATCGTTTGCTTTGCTCTGAAGAGACAGACATACCTAACGAAGTACAATTCGAATCCTGGTTCTTTTCAACTGGGGTAAAAATAAATGAATAAGAACTGACCCCTAATTATGCAGATGTCATCCGAGCATACCACTGACGAGAAGATGGGGTTCAAGCCATCACTAACAACATTTGTCGTAAAGCAAAAGACGGAAGGTGGACACTAGCCCAATAAGATTATGGGGTGTCCAAAACCCTTAAAAGCAACTCAAAGCCACTCGCTGTTGACATAGATCTAAGACCTGCCTAGAGAGAGAGAGAGAGAAGAGAGAAGAGAGAGAGAGGGAGGGAGAGTAATTGAAAAAAGTTCCTGACCAATTTGCCACGTCCTTCGACCCAAAAAAAAAAAAAAATTGCCACGTCCGGTTTCAGGTTTCCAAGTATCTCAGCATCAAAGAGCCACCACAGGCAGAGTGTCAAGTTATATTTTTCAAGAGCTCTCTGCAAGGACAGGCGTTTTTAATGGCTGAAGGCAGTACCTCATTATGATAGCCATAAGTGCCACGTAAAGTTGACAAGGACAAACAAGGAGGCAATAAGTATTGAGCAGATCCTCTACTAATTTTAGTTCATTTCAGGTTCATCAAGGGCTGTTCTGATCATCAATCCCCAGCTAAAAAAGATCAAGATACATAAGCATTGTGCAGATCTGTCTCCCTTGGGAGATGGAAACACAAACGAACCCACCCAACGCATTCAGCTGAAGAAGAGATCCTTTCATGGTGCCGCCACTTCAGCCATTTCCTGTTCCACCGTGCTAGGCATGACAGGGTAGTATCTGTAGTGAAGTTCCCCGACATCATCACCAGATAGCTTCTTCCATCCAGTTGGTCCCACATGATAAACTGAATGGGAGAAAACAGACGAACATTAAAGAAAATTCCCAGATGTAGGGGCGCTCTATGCATGCGTGCATGAGAGAGAGAGAGTACCGCTTGCAACTCCACCACTGGCTCCATCACGAAAAGTAGCATGGTAAATGGCTCTTCTAGCCAATTCTGCAGCTTCTTCAACTGACATGTCATAACGATAGCTAGCAAATGCAAGGGCAGGAAATCCATCAGATTGATCATGGTAGAAACAATGAAACCAGTATACTGATACAGGAAATTTTTTCAAATAACTGATAAATAAAAACTTGAGGAAACTGCAGACTTCGACTGGGTTGGTGAAATTACAAACCAAAGCTAATGCCACTACGGGAAAGCTACTCAATCATCAGGACATGCTCACAAAAAAGCTAAATTGCATATAGGTTGAACAGTCCCAAGGCAAGAGTATCCACATTTCATGTTTGCATTGTCAGGGACGACCTCTGCTGGTGTAGGCCTCCAGATAGATCTCAGTTTGAAAGTAGACTCATTTGCACATTATTCATATTCTAACTATATCCTTAAAAATGACCAAATGCGTGCTTTACACTCGTGATCCAAACTTTGATCACCATTAATAGTCAAAGGAATTCTCCACTCCCCATATAATGAAAACCAATTTAGTTTCTTCCTGTACGTAATAAATGCAGATGAAAGGTAAAAGCAAGTGCATGACTAGCGTAAAACAAGACGGAGAAGAAAGTTTATTCTCCTTCTTGTTCTTTCATTTGGTGTGGGTAGACACTAGACAGTGCTTCAGCCCAGTATTCAACTCCCTCACACTTCCCACTAGTTTTTGGCTCTTTCTCAGTAAGTTAAATGGATTAATATCTGTTCTTGCTGCCAATAATTATGTGAATATGCTGCCTCTTCTGCACATATAAGGAATACAGTAACAAGAAGGATTTCTAAGTAAGAAATGCATCCATCTGATGTTCGCGCATCCATTTTGTGAAAAGCAAATTAGTCCAATATAATTGACAACCTACAGAATAAAACTACTAAGAAGTAACTTACCCACTATCCAAAACTCCATATGCATATGGTGACCCAGATCCAACCGAGAACCGAGTCCCTTTCAGTCTTCCTCCCTCACTGTCCACATAGTATAAACCTGGCCCCTACACCATGAGTAGAAGCAAGATATTGAAAGATACAAACAAAAAGCCTATACATATTTCTGAATTGACATGCCGATACCGTCTCATCCCAGCCAGCGATCATCGTCCCAACCGATAGAGCCATTCCACGATACGAATAGAGAATGTTTGCAAGAAGCCTTGAAGCCCCTGTGACTGAGATCCTCCGTTTGTTTGCCAATTCATGGAGCCGACACTAGTCAGATAAAGCACATTTTCAATAACACATTGTAATGTCAAAAGAATGTAGAGTTCAACATCGTAAAGCTTAGACACTCTGGAGATGGATGACAGTATACATATTTCTTTGCATACAATAGTAATCCTCTTCCACAACAGTCGTTCATATTAACAGAGAAGGGACATACAGAAACCACAAACTTATGCGTGCAATTCATCAACTAATTCCACCTGCAGAAAGAAATATTGTTTAACAAAAGTTGTGGTGTCCAGGACATATATTAAGAACAAACCTACAACTTATAATTCCCCATTTCTCAAAACAAAACATGCAATCTTCCAATACAAAGGAGTATCCCAGTATGCCTGACGATTAGCAATCCAGAGTTTCTAAGAGAGAAAGTAAGCTAATTTTTCTCTTTTATCAAGAAAGGAGTAAACTTATAATTTTTATAATTTTTCCCTTTTATCATGATTTTACTATCAGTAAAAAAGATTCATATTGTTCTATTTTGTTTACTCACACACTTGCTATGCAACGTGAGAATCTGAAAAAAGATGAGGACAAGAAGGAGAAAATATCATGCTAAACTTGTGAAACAAGGAGCAGATTTCCAAATGCTGAAGCAGCAACTCAATAGGGGAGTGTCAAAGTATTTCCTAGTTCACTATCTGCAATCCAAGTGTCACTAAGTTCCTCTGGTAAGGTATCGCCATCATTTAAATAAAGAAGAAGAATTTCCTGTCGAGGAGAAAAGTGATTACCTTAATACCTAGATTTCGGTGCCAAAATTGGCAGTCAGCAGCTCCTCCAGCCATTGTTCCAAGCATGTGTGGATTTATTTCAATTATCTTCTTCACTGACTGAGATGCTGCAAATAACAGAAATGAAAAGCTGATTTTAATAATGTTATTCGCAGCAAACTTCATTGGGGGCATGCGCTGCTGAACATTGATCAAGATGACCATATACAGCGCATTACCGACCCAAAGGCAGGTAACATATGCTAGAGAAAATAAAGGAATACGAGCTTGTGAATCTATTCGTACGTAATATGGGCTCCCTCCCCCTCTCTCTCCATACATCAACAAGCCAAAACACATATCCTGAAGATATGACTAAACTAACAAAAAATGAACTTACAAATATAGCCTCCCATGCTAGCTCTAGAATCAGCAGCAACCATAACACCCTCCTTAAAAATAAAAGCAAGGGTGGTCGTTCCCTTAGCAGGCTTCACCATCTGCACAGCTTCCTTTTGAAAGCTGTCGAACTGAAAATACAAGCACAAATGTAAAAACCCACTGTCTCACTGATGGTTCATCCAGCCTAGCAAAAAAGAACAGCTTCTCGAAACTCACATCACAAGCACCAGGAATTTCAAAAGATGGGGCAGCCGAAAACCCCGCAACCAGCTCTTTGTTTGCCCCGAAAATCGGCATGGTGGACTCAAGGCCGCTGGTATCAAGCTTCATGGCTAAAACCTGTAAGAAAAACCCAAGCAACTACATAACCACGGACAAGACCATCCACTAAGCTACTTAATAATGACACCAAAAACCACAGGTTTCTCGGAGAGCTCCGGCGAACTCCAAACAGATTAAAAGCACCCTTTTGCCAACAAATCATCCGATTCGAGCTATTTCCTGCGTACTCGATTGTCATATCACTGAAGCAACAAAAACTATTCCGCAAGAAAAGTCCAATTCATCATTCGAATAAATCCAATCTCAAGCATCCCGTCCACTCGGAATTTCACTACAGGATGCACTCAAAAACAAAAAGACACCTCATGATCCTCTCCATCGTAAAAAATGTAAAATGCAGCCAGCAATAACAAGGTCGTTGCAGTGTCATCACTTGACTCGATGATTTTATCGAACAGTTGCATGTCAGACGAAATCGACTGAAGCAAAACGACATAAACACGCACACATAGAACACCTCGAAAGGCACAGTGATTCAACAGATGGATTCCACAATCTTCGACAGAACAGAAACAAAAATGGGCGAAAAAAAAGAAAGGAAACCTAACTTGGAGCTGATCCAATCAAGTTCCACATTAAAGAAAGAGTCAATTCAACATACACAAGCACTAATGCCGTCTAAGAAGCAGAAACAGGATCAGATTCATAGCTCGCCGGGGACTAACTGAAAGACGGCGATGCTTACCGGCCGGAAGCGAGACTTGACGAATTCGCAGCGAGCTTTGGTGCGGGCTTTGCTGAAGAGCGATGCTGCCGAAGGAGGGGAGACGAGGAAATGATTTTGATGCGTTCTTCCTCTTTCTTGTGCTGCAGGAAAAAGTGCGTTATTGGGCTTTGGAGCCTAAACAGGCTAAGAGGCCCGGCCCATTTAGGCCGAGTTAATACGCATTCCCAGTTGTCCAATAGGAGAAGAGAGACACACCTCCACACTGGATTTAGAACTAGACCTGATCAAACGGGCGGGGCCAGGCTTGCTGTCGGCACCTGTCCGCGGCACAGTAAGTTCGGATTCGGGCTTTTCGAGACGGCACGACTTGCGCTTTGGGCCTACCAGACCCGCATGGGATCGAGCTCGTGTTCGGGTCAAATGAGAACTGACGAGATTTGCGCCGGCGAAGATGCGCGCTTTGAGAGCCAAAAGTCCAAATAGGAGAGGTGAAGGGTTCTCTCGTTATGGAAGAAAAAGGGAAAACTTATATCATCGCTCGGATGGCTCACCTCTATCTTTATTGGCAAAAAGGATAAGAGGGGGTTGAAGCGCGCCGGCAGCCCCCTGTGGACGTCACAGTCGGAATCCCAACGCTTGTTATGAAATATTCGATTCGGGTCGTTCATGCGCCGCACCACGTGTGCCCCGAAAGTCCAAGGTTCTCACGAGCCAATCGCGTAGCCCCGACCAAGATACTTGCATCTCTCCACACGACATATGCCTCTCAGCTGCGCAACTCGGCGGCATGAGCCGTTCGGAGGTTCACTTGACATGTGAATCCAATTCGTGATCTCATGAAAGACGGGTTGCCCATTCAGCCCTAGACCCCACCCCAGTCACTTTCGTAGCGCTTGGGACGGCTTACCTAAGTTTTACCCATAGGGCGCTGCTTCTTTGTACAGGCTTTTGCCTCTACTGGATTTAGCCCACACACATCTGTCGCTAGAAACGATGACTCGGTCCTTGACGGGCCAGCTGCGCGTTGATCGTGGTCCCAACTCCCAAGTCGAAGCCGTCCATGCTTCTCTCGATGTACGCCACGGTAAAGCTAACACAATAACACTCTTTTGTAAATGTGCTCTTCATACTCCCCTCAACAAGAGACATGGGATCTCGCTCCTTAGACGCCAGAGGACTTGAGTCCATAAACAACTACCGTTGTATATAATCTCATTTTCTTGTAATTGAGATTTGTAACATAGAGATGATATGTGATAATCATAGTGAAATAATCACATGTAGTCCTAATTTAAGGGTGAATCAAGATAAATTTTCTGTTTCGATTTAACCTTCACGCCTTTATTTTTTATTTCGTTATGTTTTTTTTTTTTGGTAAGGGTATTTCGTTATGTTTGTGCGCCCTAAAACTAACTTGTTTTATTATTTACATGTCGAACATAAATGAACACGTTTTTGATGAAAATAACTCTTCTTTCATTGAATTGTTAATTTGAAGCTACCCACGTTTGAAAGTACAAGAATACTCTCGATTAATATACCAAGAATATTCAACGTCCCTTTTTAGTGTCCCCTTCCTTATTTATTTATTTATTTATTGAGAAGATTTGTGATGTCGAAAAAATGCCCCATGATAAAGTTTTCAAAATCCCATGGAAATCGAAGAGCGATACTGTCATTGATTTAGGAAGGAAATCGACTGGCAATTAAGATGGCTTTCGATTCCAAGGAAGTTAACGCGCGCACACATTTGACTTCACTTCGCGTCGCAGACTCTCCCTTTAACGCGGGAGCGAGGGAAGGGACTCATGCAGGGAACGTGGACACCAACTGCAACGCCCCCTTTCACTTCCAGCATCACATGCATCTGGTGACCCCTCATTAATGCTTTTGTTTGGGATGATTACACATATCATCTCTCAATTTTGCCATCAACGATTTATTTTTTATAAATAAAATTAATTTGTACAATGTTATTTTTAAAATTTTGGTAAACGTATACTCTAGTCTCTAAACTATACAAAAGCATCGACAAAAGGACATCATAAGTGCGAAAATTTATGTACAACGCTAATTTTTATGTCGACTTTTTTAATAACGATCACTTAAGTGCTAACGCCGATCTGATTAGCCGAAACTCCTACGCGGCATTTTTTTTTCATTAATAATTAAGCATGGGATCCATTCAGCAATTAAAAAAATAAATGTTAAAAAACATTTTTAAAAATTAAAAATTAAGCTAAAAACAAAATAATATTTTTAAAAAGGGAGGAATAAAGAGCTTGGTGGGAGTTGCGCTTCCCCACCATCACTAACAACAGTCGGTGGGGGTCACCGGCCCTCGGCCAGGCCTAGGTAAGGGTCGATAATCTCCGCCGACCTCAGGTGAGGGCCTGTATGTATGCACTTTCTTTTTCCCTTCTTTGCTCTTGATGGTAACCCGTGATCGCATGCACCATCTCAATTGGCCGCTCTGCACACACAACAGATCGGTCAGCTGTCGGTTTAACCACATGACAATCGAACTTCTATACAATTTACTATCGCACAGTCATGTACATAATAGGAGTCCAGGTCGATCTTCGTGCTCAATTTCTTGTATGGCTTTAAAGTATACCGACGCCGGTGACATTGATCCAACAATAGAAACAGAAACGCATTATTGCAAAGCGGATTTGGATAAAGTTTAAGCCGAAAATGGTAACCTGGAGGATCTATCTACGTAAGTCAACCAGCTGAATCTACTTGAGTTTTGGCCCACCTCAAATGTAATAATGAGGTAAAGCTTAAACACTCAAGTCCAAGGTTGTTATTTCTAGCTAGCTAATGGGGTGGGGTCTTGGGAGCATAGCATGTGATTATCACTCCCTTGGGTCGTAGAGGTCTCTTTAAGACATGCATGTCGGTCTGATACATATATGGGAAAATAAAAAGGGTAACTAATTTTATAATAAAGAGCGTAACCTCGAGTTCAAAATTCTATATGCATGACGATGTGCCAAGTAGGTTGGCCACAATCATGACTAGGCTAAGAAAAATTGGCCATAAGGACTATATTGAAATTACGAACAAAATTTTAGAAATAAATTGATAAAATCGTAAATATTTGAATTGATCGAGTAATTTCTTTCAAAGTGATTACTATTCGGCACCCACCTTTGATCGGTAAACATCACCATTGCCTTGTTGAAATTGCCAAACATTTGAAGTTTGCCGACACTACACTTTTTGATGTCGGAGATGGACACTGAGTGACATCTCTGGGTCTCTTTGGACAGCCGCCCCATTCACTGCGGGGATTTAATCAGTGGAGTGACTAGCCGACTCGATATGGAATAATTCTTTACATATTAAAGCTTCTTAATAATTTAAAAAATATTTTGTTAAAAAACAATTGCTTATATCTTTTACAGAAATAAATGAGCAAAAAAATTTCATCGTCGATAAAATATATTTAGACATAAATTAATGTCGATAATGAAATTTTTTTTCATTGACTTATAATTTCAAGCAATGCGAGCAATTGTTTGTAGGGAAAAAAATATTTTTCAATCATTTTCCATGACTCCATTCGTTTCGCATAAAAATAATTATTTGAAAATATTTTCAAGAGACAATCATTTTTATATTTCTTACAATAATGAATGATACGTAAATATTTCATCATCTACAAAAATGTTTAGACGTAAATTGTCACTGGTGACAAAAATATCTTTCATTGACTTGTTTTTTCAAACATAATAGCAATTGTTGTTTTAAAAAATATTTTTTAAAATCATGAATTTATGACGAAGCAAACTGAGCCTAAGAATTTTGGACAACCCGAAACACGTTAAGTTCGTGATCATAAATAAGACGATAAAAAGAGCAAAGCAGTAATTGGCAATAACAAGAATTTTGTTAGGAAAATTACCAAAAAAACTCTAAATTTATTGTAATTATGTCAATTCAGTTATAAGCCTTTTATGTTTGTGCTATTTAGTTTATTTGGTCGATCGGCACTGACGTGACAAAATTTTAGTGCTTTAATAAATTTTCTTTTCTTTTCTTTTTATTTTTCTTCCTCTTATTTTCTCTTTTCCCCTGTGGTCGACGAGGGTTGCTGAAGCTCGCCTGCCACTAGGTGAGGCCATCACAGCCACGGGATCGCCCAAATCTAGGGGAGCTCAGCCTCACTAGGGCCATGGTGAAGTCGAGCGAGGCTGCTAGATTTGGGTGAGGCGGCCTCGCCCACGTGTCGCGATGGCCCTCGTCTAGTGGCCGGCGAGCTCAGGCGACCCTTGCTATCCAACGGGGGAAGGGAAAAAATGAGAAAAATAAAAAAGAACAAAAATAAAAATATCACCATTATTATATTTTGCCACATCAAGGCTGGCCGGTCAAATGAATTGAAATAATACAAGTATACAAGGTTTATGAATGAATTGGCACAATTGCAATAGATTTTAGAGTTTTTTGGAAATTTTTCAAAATTTTGTTTTTAGCTTAAGCATAAAAGCTTTATTTTTTAACACAGCCTGTATTATGCGTCATGCACGTACTCTCAAGAGGATAGAAGGCGAAATTATTGGATTTGCAATGGTATGTAGGGTGCATCTAATACATGTAGGTAGAGATTTTCGTCAAGTTAAAACGAACCGTTAGAGGAGAGTGATTGCGAAGGTCAGAGCTCACTTCCCCAATCTAAAAAATTTCTGGATGCCGTAGTTTAACTTAACGGGTCATCATTTACTTGCAAACTTCTTAACTCGTTTACTGGTATGAGTTCTAACTTAATTACCTTCGCCGACAATAATAAACTAAAGAGTTGGTACCATGAAAATTTTGACACTCGATAACTAAACAATAGAGAACGTGAAGTGCCTCAAATTGCAAGGGACAAGTAAGTAATCATCATCCAAACGTGATAATTTACTTTAACGTCATCTAAGGTCAAATATTTGAACATGGTAAGTATTCATCGAAGATCGCAAACAATTTGAATTTTATCGTCAATCGCTTTTTCCCCGTTCTCCTTCTTCTATCTCAATGATTGGGTCATCTTTTTTTTCCCCCCCTAATTCGTAATTTAATTTCCATATTACCGTACAATTTGAATAAAAATATGTACTAAGGAATTTTGCTTAAATACTCTCTAGGTATTATTTATTAAAAAGGCAAAAATCAAAAAAAATCTCAAATTATATCCACGGTGACACATATAATTTAAAACTTTTTTTAGGATACCAAAATCTCAAAAAGATTCTAATAAGACCTGTTAAAAATCTGGCTATTTGGACGTTGAAATGCAAATGGTGTTGACACGGCGAAGTGAAATTATTTTTACCTTGACGAATGATAAATGTGTCGCGTCAATATGAGTTTGAGATTTTTTATATCGCAATAAAAAAAATTTAAGGGAAATTTATCGTAGAGGGCATAGCTTGATGTTTTTAATGTACAAAAAAAATGTATAGAGAGAGTAAGCGTGTGAAAGCGAGCATAGTCTTGAGTTTATTTTGTTTTTCCCTTGCCTTTTCCCTTTTTAAAATAATGCGATGATTTGTTTCTCGTACGGATGACCGCTTCGCCTTTTTCTTTCGTCCCCACAAAGCAATCAGCCATAGTGGGTCAACTCGAAATTCCAACTGCAGGGGACACGTGTCACTTCTCGTGGTTGGGAAAAAATTTGCGATTTTGTATTTTCCCACTGTTTGCACCGACAGGCAGAGCAAATTAGTCAAAAGCTGAAGCTCGCTCGCTGTTTGTTTCGGCCCCCACCGTCCTTCCACCCTTCGCGCGAATCATGATTATTGCGGAAAATCGCTTCACCGGGCGACGTAGAACGGCACATCATTGCCCACTCTCCTCTTTACCCTAAACCAAATCCGTAGAATTTTTAACGTGGTTTCATTAGATTTCACGACTCCAACGTGTTAAAAACCGGAAAGGAGACTTTTCAATTCGTTCGACTCCAGCTGCCGGCCATCGCCACCGGCTCACGCACAATCCACGTGTTTTTTTTTTTTTCCGCCACCTTATTTGGTCTTTCTCAACAATGCCGGCACTCATACCTGTGCCACCAAATTCGGACATCCTTATTGAAATTGAGGAATTAGGCGATCCGTCACCTTATTTGGTCTTTCTCAACAGTGCCGATACTCCATCTGTGCCACCAAATTCGGACATCCTTATTGAAATTGAGGAATTAAGTGAGCATTGTCACGAATTTAATAAGTTTTACAAGAGATAGAATTTGAGCAAGAAAATTTACGAGATCCTTCTTTTTGAGGGATAATTGACGGGGGTATTTGTGTCACGTACGATAACTACTGTCCACTTCAGCGAAAAATTGATCAGAAGGCCTAGCAAATCATTTAAATTTTTAGGATTAAGGTGACGAAATAAAAAAGTTTATGATTAAAATTATCGTCTTATAAAAGGTTTATAATTTTAAAAAAAATGCTTGTTTTTCTAAAAAAAAATACCAATAAATTAGGAGGGAATATGAGAGGCCATCATGGTCCTGATTATGGACATTTGTCTGTGATTTGATAGACACTTAAAACTGAATTTGCTAAAATGTTTAACTTGGTAAAAGCTCTAGTTTACTAAACTCGAGATTTATTTGGGCCCTAATATATTTTAACATAATGCAAGAATGCAATAGAGGGAAAATGAAAATATGATTCAAAGGAACAAAGTCAGTGACGGTTAGTTTCAAATTCATATATTTGACCATAAAATACAATAGGATTAGATAATAAGGGCGCGCATGACAACATTTTTGTTCCATAATGTATTTCTGGAATAGAAATAATTTTTGCTATTTTTGTTTTTGGATGAGTTTTTTAGCCAAAAAATGTGTTGGATAATGGCATAAAATTTTTGATTCTATAATATAAATTTGTTTGATAGAGGTGGCGACTGGCAGTGATCGGCGGCAGGGGGCTGGCGACCTGCGGCAGGAGGAGGGATACGACCGGCGGGGTTGGTCATCGACGATGATTTATATTTATATTTATATTTATATTTATATTTGTCGGAGAAATAACATTTTTTTGCTTCTCATTTTTGCCTCAAATCTATTTATGGAATAATTTTTTGTTCCAAAAATAGTTTCTTAGAATTGCGTTACCAAACGATTTTATGTTCCAAACCTATTTCAGAAATAGATTTTTTTTTTCTAAGCATAATTTCTGGAGTGTTGTGATGCATCCCCTAATAAGATTGCGATATTTTCGTGTAGAAAAAAGGAAACATAAATAAAGAATTTCACATTTCAAGCACATTGATCACTCTCATAGCATGAATAATCAATGTATTGGAAATTGAATTGTTTTAAATAAAGTACACTCGACTAGTGATCCTAAGATGTGCGTTTTGAATAAGTTTTTCTTTGCTCCACGTACATTGTCGTCTTATCAGAATGCTACAGGCATCTTCCATTTTGCTTAGCGACGCAAATAAATCAAGAAATTGACGTTTCGGACACGGTAATGGACTCGGAAAAATTCGTTCGAATGGTTTTCACGAGGGGAAATTGCCTTGTTTCGACATAAGTAGGGGAAAAAAATAAAAAACACCACCCAAATAAGACGTTTTAATAGTTATTGAGTCTCTCTATGGCCAATCCTTCGATGGGTTACAAAATCACTCAATTTGGAAGCCGCGATTCTCGACACGGTATGAAACATAACTCGAACGTGCATTTATTAGAATATTACTCGAACTCTCAAGACACGGCACATGCACACTGCGAAACTAATTTTTAGGGTTGAGTGGTTCGAGGATAACTCTAGGTTCGACTTGACAATTGAAAGCTACCCGTCGAAATTATTTATCCAATTTTTAGACCCTAAAACTTACTATGTCACAAGTTACATAGTCTATAATGGTTCCGCTTCTATTTTCAATTGAACAATTGCAGTGAACCACCACTTCTATCGATCACCATTTGCTTTCACAATTTACTGATCAGAACTCATATTTGGACGCATAAAGAATATGAAATGTTAACAAAGTAAAAGTATCAACTATGTATGTTCTCGAAATAGAAACTCGGACTAATGATTGCAAATTACACACTCATCATTCAACATCCCAAAATCTCGAACTTGTTCTCACCAGTTGGGTCATTCAATTTTCGGCTATGCTTTAAAAAATCAAGCTCACCCTCACTAATTTGAAACTGGCATAAATCGAAATGATTTTAATGGAAACGATGCTATGTGTCTAAATAGTTGATAAATACGTGGATAAGGACACGAGTTCGAATATGACGGGCGAATTGGTCGCTGTCATATAAATTTCTAAGGGCCGATATGGTCAATGGTTTGAGGAGGGGGGGTGGAGAAAAGCAAGTTTAGCAACGTTTCGATGGTATTAAAGCAAAATTTGGTGGGAGTGGGGACATGGATCTTGATTTTGACTTTGAGTGACGTGATACATTTGTTCGTTTGTGCTCCCCAGAGCTCCGACCCCTCCACGGCTCCACCATTTTTAAAACTTTTTCGGTCGTGGGAACGTGGGGCCCGGTCAGAGATGTCCGGCTTCCTATTATCCACGTAATTTTAAAATTTCAAACCGCAATGCCCCACATAAAACTATTTTTTTAGTAATTAATATCATAAAAAATTTCAATCTAATACGCTTATGATAATTTTATTTTAAATTATTTTTTATCAATAAAAATATTAAATTTATACATCTATAACAAATTCATCTCAAACTATTTTTTTACCATAAAAAATCTCGAACTGGTACATCTGTGATAAATTTAACTTAAATTAATTATTTTTACCACAAAAAATTCTAAATTATTACACATGCGATAAATTTATCCTCCTTTATATTAGGTTAATACTTTGAAAAATTTCAAATTGATATACATGCAATAAACATAGAGTAAAAATCCCAAACTAATACATTCGAGAATTGATATGTGTCATCCAACTCAAGAATTTAATGGATGATTTAACGAAAACTAACATAAGGTAAATTAATCATAGGTATACTAGTTTAAGGTAAATTTTACTGATTTTTCGTGGTAAAAAATAGTTTGGAATAAATTTATCACAAGCACATAAGTTTAGATTTTTTTTTGTGGTATTGACCTTTTTTTTATAATAACTAATAATATAAAAAAGTCTAAACCTATACACTTGTGGTAAATTTTAACCACAAAAAATGCAAAACCGCACGTTTGTGATACATACTACTTTTTTTTTATCACCAAATATTTTAAACTTTTACATATGTAACAAATTTACCAAATATTAATTTTCGTTATATTAGTTAAATATCATGAAAAATTTAAAATTGATACACCTATGACAAATAGAGATTAAAAATCCAAAATTGACACACCCTTCAACTTTCATGCGTTATTTTACTTAGCAATTTGACGATAAAATTTAACGAAAATAAACGAAAAGCAAATTTATCGCTAATGTACCAATTTGGGTTGTAGTTTTGGATAAATTTACCATAGGTATTCATTTTGAAATTTTTCTTAGAACTAATTTTTAAAAGAGAATTTATGCGAATTTCTTAGCAGCCATATAGGGAAACACTCTTTTCGAAATTCATCTAACTTGGTCATGCAGATCAATGGCTCTTCGAGGTGTCATAGTAGATAAAAAGGAACACAAGCCAATTTAGAGGAAATGAGGACATTATCATGGCTAAACCTATTTGGTTAGCATTTTACAAGCGATTTATCGACGAATGGAGGTTTAAGCATGTTGTTTCTTTTTTCCCCCTTACGGATGTTGTGATCAAGTGTACATGCTGCCTAGTGCCTGGCATAATCAATTTAAAGATATACCATCAGAATAGAGTTGGCTCTCGAAATTGGCTCGTCGAACATGCAAAGCCTACACAAAAAGACAAAAAAAAGAAAGAAAAAAAAAAGAGGAAGGCAATTTGAGGTTGTGTATAGATTCAAGTTTCATTATCTGGTTGTTTGTTGACACGCTACCCAAGCACCGGCGAGGTTTCGACTACCCTCACGGCGCAAAAATTGGAGGCTACCGAGAGAGTGATCAATGCCCCGGACAATTATTGACGAGAGCAACAAAGGTCGCTACTCGCTAGGCCCTTGCCGAGGTCGCATGATGCCCCAGCAAATGCAAGAACATATTTTTCTTCAACAACGGCGGATATAAGCACAGCTTAATTAGCCAAACATGTTCCGTATTTATTTATGTCTCATAATAGACTACGGAGTTGATCGTATAAAGTACATCGACAACTTAAACAGTAAAACAAAGCATAAAACATCAATGCAAAAAGCAATTTTACAAAATAGAATCTTATCCGCCGTTGATTTGAGGATTGTATTGTATTTATCCACTCTCTTTAATCGATATGCGTAAAGCTATTTATAATCACTCAGAGTCGAAACTCTACGATTGGATCCAATGAGAGAATGATTTCTTGGTCTCCCCCGAACCTTCACTTCACACCATCTTCCCATAAATAGGAACCATGCACGATCGAGTATCAGCATTCAAACAAGCAATGTGCCGACTGCCGATTTTGGGGAAACATTGGAAAATGAGAATGGCCCCGCCCCCACGAACGAATTACACATTTTATTGATTTCATACTTTCCCCTCTCTCTTTTTTTTGAAATTAATCCTTGGAAAACCACATCGGATCGAGCCACTCGACTGCTGAAGAATGAGTGCGAAAGATAATCATTCTGTTTTTTGAAATTCATTTATGGTCTGAAATATTATAGTTTATGGATAAATATTTGAGCAGATAAACGCGTTTGATAACGACGTAAATCTTTTGTTCCTTGAACAGAAATTCAATTGATAACATCATACAATTTCCAAAGTCGTCGGTGACTTGAGGCCGGAACAGAAATTCGGTTGAATTAATTAAAAAATCAAGAAAAGGCTAAATTTTAATTTTAAAAAAGCAAAAACTAAATAAAAAAAGAAAAAGAAAAGAGAGGAAGAGCAGTTGCGCCTAAGTCGCCACCGCTGCCCATTACTGAAGGAGCAGACGGAGGTCGCCGGCTCTGGCCGAGGGTGACCAACCGTCACCAGTCCCAGGCGAGGCCTCACCGGAAAAATTACGCACCCAAGATTAATAAACAAAAGAGAGAGAGAGACGTCTAATAAAGAACAAAATAAAAGGTGAGAACTTTCGCGAGGGATCGATTAGACGAAGGAAATGAGCCAAAAGGAAACCTGAAAAAATTGGAAGCCATAATCGCTGAAGTGTTTGGTGTCCTCAATAGAACTTTCCTCAACCGTTGTCGCTCGCCCAGATCTGCGTTTTCTTTGGGCATGCTGGATGGTCGAGGCTCGCCGGCCATCTCGTGGGTCTGGCGAGGTCTCAACTAGAGTTGGTAACGACTGGGCACCATTGGCCAGAGTCGATGCAGTAATGGGGAGCGGCGGCGTCTTAGGCGCAATTGCTTTCTCCTCTCTCTCTCTCTCTTTGAAATTTTTTCTTTTTAAAATTAATTTTTAGCCTTTTCTATATTTTTTTAATTAATTTAAATAATATTTAAAAAATAAAAATAAATAAAAATCCCACATAGAAGTGATAAAATTAATTTTAAAATGACACATTAGTATTCTTTGTTAAATAAGTTAACGGTATTAACATAAGAACTTGATTTGCCTAATTTGACAAGTTTTAAAATTTTATTATACTTTTTATAGGTTTTAGAATTTAATTACACTTTTGGGATAACTTCATCTTTTTTTTTCCCCCTTTAAAGACAGAGCGAGTAAAAAGGAATTTGTTCAACTGAAAAGCGCGGAATGGGAAAAAAAATTGAAATCGAGGAAGCGATTGCCACGTGTGCGACATGTCAACGTGGCATGGAACCAAAATTTCCAAGGTCAAAGGGGAAGGATCCCCGGAGCTCAGGCGGTCACGCTCGCCCATAGCGCGTGGTTGTTAACTTGTTATCTTGTTGAGTGTTTAGTGCATAAGAGAAGTGTTCCGGTCCGGTCATTGACATATTGCCCATGCATAGTATAATTAAGTCCGGCCACCAAAAGAAAATTTGGATAATTAAGCGAGTAACGGTAGAAGTACTGATGGTTTACCTAATTGCCTAAAAAAATAATCCCAAATCTACCCTCAACTTTTTTTTTTTATCTGAAAAAGCCCTCAACTCTTGGTCCGCTCTCAAATATGCCTTGAATTTTTTTTTTTTGGTCTCGGAAAAAACTTTAAACTTTAGCTCTGGTACCAAATCTACAGTGAATTTTATTCTATCTTAATTATAACAAACTTTCGATCTATTATTAAATAAATCTTGTGATCTAGTCTCAACTTGCGTGGTATTTTCAAGTCGATAAAAAAATCAACATCGAGAAAGTAATTGGGTGGTAGGTACAAAATAATGTCTCATTTCCATGCGGATAATAAATTCTCTCCATTAAAAATTTCTGAAATTCTCCAAAATGAAATGATTTTAGGATATGAAAACAAGGATGATTAATTGCACTTTTTGGACAAAAGGTCAACGGGAACAATTTGATGCACTTTTTGGACAAAACATCATCTAGTAGACTAGCCATTGCATGATTTTCTCCACGTGCCATGCGCGTGACTTGCTCATGCTTTGGCATTTTGCCTTGATTCCTTCCCCCGTGCGTCAGGCATGTGTATCGACGGGCGAACTGGTTTTGGCGTCGATAGGGATAAATTTAAAATTGAACCTAAAGTTTAAGAATTTTTTTGGGACCAATAAAAGTTTGGGGCACTAAACCTAATATTGGATTTTTTTTTTAGATAAAAGGAAAAATAAATGTACGGATTTGTAACTGGACATAAAGTTAATTTTTTTTTTTGCAAATTAGGCCCAAATATGAGTGACCTCTTGT
Organism: Rhodomyrtus tomentosa; assembly: GCA_028455895.1. Lineage (NCBI taxonomy): Eukaryota > Viridiplantae > Streptophyta > Magnoliopsida > Myrtales > Myrtaceae > Rhodomyrtus > Rhodomyrtus tomentosa. Next base: position 45,605,322 of record JAPCWY010000005.1, read on the forward strand.
TCTTCTTTGAGATTAAAAAACGAAACAACCAGAAGAAATATCGTTTTGTTGTGCACAAAACAACCCTTTTACCTCAACCAAAATTTAAAACCCGACAATTTAGATATTTAAGCCGAACTCGATTGAGCAGTGAGCACAAGTGATCAAATATATAATTTGATCCACACAAGCGCATATGACATCCAAGTCGAACTTAGAAACTCTCTCATTCTCATTTTTGCTCTCGCGGGTCATCGCAAAATGCGCACAGCTCCTTCATCACTTTTTTTTTTATTTCTATTTTTTTTGTACTCCCTATTCTCGATTAAACAAGAAGAAGATATCCAGCATATTAGGAAATCGAATTATCCCAACACATTTCCATTTCTATCCCTTTAGCAATGTGCCTAACAAAAGCCAGTGTTTACGTGCGGATTAGTTTTTACGTTTTACACGCTGACTACCATAAATTTGGAAAATTTCAAATGAGGGCTTGCAATGCTCTCATTTCTTCAGATAAGGACATGAAGTGAATCTCATTTAACAAGGGTCTAGTCATGAGCATTTTGTTATTTCTTTTTCCTTTTTCTTTGTTTTTTTCATTTCTATTTTTTCCCTTTGTTTTGGTTAGCGACACTCGCCCAGATCTATTGTGGGCTGGCTTCCCTTGTGACTGGCAAGGGCGGCCCTCGCCCAAGCGAGGCGGCCCTCGCGGCTGTTGAGGATGGCCTCGCCTCCAAGCAGGGCAAGGCCAATAGAGACAATTTTAACGTTTATGTCTTCGAGTTCTCCATGTAAGAGCTTGACAATCCAAGGGGGCTATATTTAGTCGAGAATGTTAGAAGGAAATCGATTGTCACCACCGTTGGTGATGAGAATGACGAACCTTAAGTGTCGCACAGGGTTGCCGCCACGAACCCAGGAGGTTGCCAGACCCTAGCCATGGCGACGTTGAGGTCATGTGACCTCGGTGAGCCTTGTGACGAACAGATCTCGAGTGGCGATGTGATCATCACATAGCATCGACTAGGCAACCAGAAGCCTTATTTGCAAATAGGTGCCTCAGGCAAAGGGAAAATTTCGTAGAAATGGGTTGTCCTTGCAAAAGAGATGATGAATACTGTCCTAAAGAGCGTAAAACAGGTGAAGGTCCACGAAACAAAGGAAAAAAAAACGTATAAACGAGAAAAAAAATGAAAATCAAACCCTTCTTTAAAATAAAAAGATACTTGATTTTTATTTGAAACAAGATTTACTTTTTGATCTTGTGTAGGAAAATGAGATCACTTGAGACTGTTATTTGAAATTTTTTATGTAATTTTTTTTTACGATGCATGCATTTTAGATTTTTTTTAATTTGAAATTTCTGAAAATTTTTCACAACATACAAACGACAAACTCGCTTGTAATATTTTTTTTTACAATTTATATATATTTTGATAACACTACAAATTTCGAACGGGAGAAAAAAAAAATACTTATTTCCTTTTACCTCAACCATTCCTACATCAAAATGTGCCCCCGGGCCGTGCCTCCGCGCGTGGGGGTTGCGTCGTTGGAGGCCGAAGATATTTTATTCCCCCCACGCTGATTGGAGGGAAAGAGAGGGCGGGGGGAGGTTTCCGTAAATGCCGGATCTCGAATGACTCGCTGTAAAAACCTGTGGTTAAAAACACGACCATGTGGAGTTAGCTGCGAGGCCAAAGCATTGCTATTTATTTATTTATTTATTTTTTGGGGCTGGACAGTGGACAATGACACGCGAGGGGATTCCCGCTTCCGTACTCCTGCCTGGAGACAGCCGCTGCCCAATTAAGACGCGCTCCCCAAACTGCCCCCACTCACAACTTTAACCCATTTTATTATTGTTGTTGGCGTAAGCATTTGCAGTAGAAGTAGCTCGGAGAGAGATGAGAGATTATCCAGTAGAAGGGAGTACAAAATGGTAATTCCAGTGGTACAATTGATAGATCCGCTAGCCGACAAACGAGGAGGTCGGCAACTGTCGGCCGGTGACCGGGGAGACAATAGTGGCGAGAATTTGCAAAATCCCCCTCCAAGAAATTCTCCCCTATTCTTTTATTCGTCCCTCTTTATTTAAATGTTGTTTAAATTTTCTCGACTGAAGAAGCATCCCTCTTCAACCCTTTAAAATTATCAGTCCAAAATTTTAAAAATTAGCGATTTTTTTTATAAAATAAATATGCCCCACAAAATGTTTTTTTTTTTTAAATTAGCCGTCGCCATTGATTTTCCTTTGCCTCTTCCCTGAGGGATTAAGATTATTATAATTTCCTCCTCCTCGGCTGCTTCTCTTTCTGTCTCTCTCTCTCTCTCTCCCTCTCTGTCTGTCTGCGCGAGAAACGAACTCGCTCGCTCGGAGCCATTCAAACCAACGGGGTTCGAAATCGCGATGTGATGGAGAAGGCAACGCTAGCCATCACACCGCTAGCTTACACCTCCATTTTCGCTCTCCTTTGGTTCTCTCTCCCTCCTCTCTCTCTCTCTCTCTCTAGGCTTCTTGGTGGTGCTCTTCTATGAAGCCTCCCTGGCATCTTCTTCCTCGTTTCTTCTAGGTATTCACGCGCATTTCGGATCGGAACCCCAGCTTTCTCTTCCGAAGGTTCGTTCCATCTCTGCGTTTGGCGATGGGGATTCGTTATGCTTTCATTGGGAATATTGTTTTTATTTTTATTTTTCCTTTTGTCGCCGCAGTTGGAGTTTCTTTTTTCTGTTTTTGGGCACGATTCGCGTCGCACGTTAGGCATTGATTGGTTAAAGTTTCGGTGTCATTGTGTTTTTTGTATTGTGCCGAATCGCTTGGTATTCGTCAAATCAGAGCCCTGTCTCAGTTCGGGTAAGATCTCGGATAAGCACGTCGTTTTCCATGGTGACGATGTCTGGAGTTGTTCGGATTTTATTTATTTGTGGGAAATGTCAGCAAGAACCTCAATCGCTACATGTTTTTCGTTCGTCTCGCATGTCATGTTTTCCTCCTATTTTCAAATGGGGTTGTGGAATTCCTCATAATCTGTTCTATGTAATCTTAAAATCGCAAAATTCTTCCTTGATTTTTTTTTCTTTGATTTTATTGGTCTGAGAGTTTTAGATCCTTTTAGCTGACAGAGCAAATGACGTTTCGCTGTTTTTTTAATTCTTCGTTATGCTGTGTCTTAAATAAGCGTTCGATTATCTTAATTCAATCAATCGTTGTTTGCCTGTTGCTTTGCTTTGATGCGAGGAAGGTAAATGGTAGAAATTTTCACCTTTGATTAGAAAGTTTTTTCTTTTACTTTTCTATTTTCTCCATTTGGAATCTCTGCAGAAAATCGAACCAAAAGGGATGAAACTGAATACAACAGATTTCTTGTTTCTAGCTGCATCGTCTTTTTTCTGCTTTTGTTGATAATGAAAATTTGTCTGAAGTGGCTATGCCTCGTAACCTGTTATCATTGATCCTCTCACAAATCTATTTGGCTGTCTTGGAATTCAGTAGCTGTGTTATCTTTCAGATGTTAAAACTGAAGAATTTCGTTTCTTTTCTAATAATGGAATTGCTCCATTTTTTTCTGTGCAGACTGTATAAACTTGCCTAGGAGTTTTCCACGTTAGCAGGACCTAATGGACGTTGTTGAAGTTGAAGAAAGTTATTTTGCAGCTAGTGATGCTAAGGTATGCATGGACTACGTAAGCACAATATTTTCCGAAAGTATTGATTTTTAAGGTAATCCTTATATTAGAAGCTAAGGGTGCTAGTCAATATTGTCCAGAGCCAGTATTCCTGGAGTGATACTTTCTCGACCATCTAAAAGAGCACTTTTTCCTTTTGGAAAATATTTTGTACTTGTTGCCTTGTCTTTTTGGTGATACTGATTAGTAAGTTGAAATGAACACTATCATGCCTGTTTTGTAGATTTTATACTATGGCTGGAGATTTGTTCTTGCTTTATAAGGCCCTAGTTATGAAGAATGTTGTTTACTGTCTGAATTTGGACTCCGACATTGCCAATAATTCGACAAAATCAACTTGTAGTGCCCTTTTTTAGCACTGTAACTTTTATAAGTCAATTATTTGGTCTACAAATGGAGTTTGGTGACTGATCTGACAAATTGCATTTTTCAGTTGCATGGAGAAATGTGTAGGACTCTCTCTGCAATTTACTGCAAAGTATTGGCAATTTTCCCGGAATTAGAAGCTGCAAGGCCTAGAAGCAAATCTGGAATTCAGGCTTTGTGTTCATTGCATGTGGCCCTGGAAAAAACCAAGAATATACTTCAGCATTGCTCAGAATGTAGTAAACTTTACCTGGTAACGTTCTTCTTCGAAGTTCAACATATGCCATTCTCTTACTTGTGATCTTATGGCATTTTGAATTTTATGCCACTTCCAACAGAGGTTTCTTTTGGGAGAATAAAGAGGCATTTGGTGTCTTAAGTTTTATCTTCTTCTCCTATTTTATTTGCTTGTTACATTAGTTTTAATTTCGTGTGCCATGCTTTGTAGTTTTCTCTCAGCAATCCATTTTATCTGCAGGCAATAACAGGGGATTCTGTCCTTCTTAAGTTTGAAAAGGCTCGATCTGCTCTTGCAGACAGCCTCAGAAGAGTTGAAGACATTGTCCCGCAGTCTATCAGTTGTCAGGTAATTTTGAGTTGTTTAAACTACTATTGATACTGGGGCAAGTTCATGTTTTTTTAACAATTAAACTGTTTATTGTGGTCACCTTTCTCCTAATGATGAGAGGAAAGTGACTAGGTTGATCTATACGTGGATGATTGAGGTGTTTATAGCAAAGCTTCAGATGAGAGGCACCGAGAGACCTACTCTTAATCTTTACTGATTTAATGAAACATTTTATATGTTTCTACAAGTTCATTGCCCTTGCACGTGCTTTAGCAATTTTATTGAATGTTATTACTTTGCATGTTGTACTTTTCTATTTTTGTTTTAAGTAATTTGAATGATCCATGAGTCTATCTTGCTTAAATTGGAGATAGGCTAAACCACACATTGTATTCTATTCCTGCAGATCTTGGAGATTGTAGCCGAACTGGAGGCTTTTGCATTTTCACTTGATCCGCAGGAGAAGCAAGTTGGTGAGGAAATAATTGCATTGCTCCAGCAAGGAAGAAAATTTAATGATTCTAACGATAACAACGAACTCGAGTCTTTCCATCAAGCAGCTACTAAACTTGGAATCACCTCTCCTAGAGCGGCTCTTACAGAGAGAAGAGCTCTAAAGAAACTAATTGAAAGAGCTAGAGCAGAGGAAGATAAGCGAAAGGAATCAATTGTGGCTTATCTTTTACATCTAATACGAAAATATTCGAAGTTATTCAGGAATGAATTCTCTGATGACAATGATTCTCAGGGATCAACTCCTTGTTCACCAACTGTTCAGGGTTCTCTTGATGAGGGAGGCACTGTAGGCAATAGTCAAGCATTTGAAAGACAGCTATCAAAGCTGAGTTCTTTTAACTTCAGGCAGAATATCAGGAAATCAGGCCAGATGCCACTTCCACCAGAAGAGTTGAGGTGTCCGATATCCTTGCAGCTTATGTTCGACCCAGTTATTATTTCCTCTGGACAGACATATGAAAGGATCTGTATTGAGAAATGGTTTAGTGATGGGCACAACACCTGTCCTAAAACTCAACAAAAGCTTTCTCATCTTTGTTTGACTCCTAATTACTGTGTCAAAGGACTTGTTGCTAGCTGGTGTGAGCAAAATGGTATTCTCGTCCCAGAGGGGCCTCCGGAGTCTCTTGATTTAAATTATTGGAGGCTGGCATTGTCTGAGTCCGAGTCCACAAATTCAAGATCAATGAACAGTGTCGGCTCCTGCAAGTCAAAGGGTGTCAAAGTGGTTCCTTTGGAGGAGAGGTGTACCATTGAGGAGGAAGAAGATGAGAAAGAAAATTTTTCTGCATTGGAACAAGTGTCAGAGGTCGACATTTTTAAAAAACACGACCATTTTCTCGAAATGCTAAATGGAGGAGAGGAATTGTGCAGAAAGTGCAAAGTGGTAGAACAGATCAGGCTTTTGCTAAAGGATGATGAGGAGGCTAGAATTTTCATGGGGGCCAATGGCTTTGTTGAAGCCCTTCTACAGTTTCTGGAATTGGCTGTCCATGAGAGGAATGTAGTGGCTCAGGACGTTGGAGCAATGGCTATATTCAACCTTGCTGTCAACAATAACAGGTTCTCTTTTAGTCTATTGCTGTTTGAGATGTCTCAATACTGTTTTGGGTATTTTGACCATTAATTGTTGCAAAAGCAATAGCGTATGCAGCCATTAATTGATGCTATAACTTCCTTTTGGGCCAGTCAGTGGGTGCAGTACTAGAGTTCCACGCACTTGGGCTCCATGTTGCAAGTTTTTATTGTTTTTATTAACAGCCATTGGGAATTTGCTGTTGTCTGCAGAAAGAATTGATGTTGTTACACAATGCCCCTTATGGCTTCCTTTTCACTTCTTATGACTATAGGACTAGATTTTCATGCATTTGGGGTCAATCTTGTTGTTTTCTCATTTATGTTTTCTGCAGAGTTTCTTGTACTTAAGTTTTGATATCCTCTGAGGGCTTCTCTTTAAGCATGAAGTATTTTTCTTTCTGTTCTACTTACAGCTTGAATGTGTGAAAACTAAGGGGAAGACTATTCTGATTTTAGTTTGTCCATCATTTATAACATGTTTCAAGAGTTGCTTTTGTCTTTTTGTATAGGGGAAATTACTATGCTATTACTTATATGCGAAAAAGCACAATATAATTATTCTCGCCTTCACTTACTTTATCTCCCAGTTCGCCATCTCCTCCTGTACTTTCTTGCACCTTTCTTTGCTTGACGCAGCAGTGTGTTCTCCTTGCTTCTTTTTCCTCAGGAACAAGGAGTTGATACTAGCTGCCGGAGTCATTCCACTTCTCGAGGAAATGCTATCCAACCATAACTCTCATCCATCAGCAACGGCTCTATATCTGAATCTTTCCTGCTATGAAGATGCCAAGCCCATAATTGGCATGAGTCAGGCTGTACCCTTTCTGATCCAGCTTCTTAAAGATGAAACTGCACCTCAGTGCAAGCTTGATGCTCTTCATGCCCTGTACAATCTATCCACCTACCGCGATAATATTGGATACCTGCTTTCGGCAGGCATTATCAATGGCCTTCAATCTCTTCTTGCAGATTCTAGTGACCAAATGTGGACAGAAAAGTCAATAGCTGTCCTTATGAATTTAGCTTCAAGCCAATCAGGAAAAGATCAAATGATATCTTGCCCTGAGCTCATAAGTTTACTTGCCACGGTACTGGACACTGGAGAGCCCATTCAGCAGGAGCAAGCTGTGCTATGTCTTTTAGTTTTGTGTAATGGAAATGACAAGTGCATTCAAATGGTGCTACAAGAAGGTGTTATACCTGCATTGGTTTCCATTTCGGTGAACGGGACCCTAAGAGGGAGAGAAAAGGCTCAGAAACTTTTGATGCTGTTCCGTGAGCAACGGCAACGAGATCAATCTCCTGCCAATTTGAGCCAACGGCATCATCATCAGCCGGAGGAAACGAGTCACATGACTGTGTCATCAGCTCCAGAAGCCAAGCCGCTTTGTAAGTCTATGTCTAGGAGGAAAACAGGCAAAGGCTGGGGCTTTCTATGGAAGAGCAAGAGTTACTCGGTTTACCAGTGTTAGATGGCATCACAATCTGTATATTTTTCTGTGGTATCTTCTTTCTTTTGCTGGGCAGAATCGTCTGTTTTTGATTTTCTTGAGATAAAAAAGAGGTGTACAGTTCCCCCCATGCAATGAATGAATTTTTATCTCTGTGTGCGCGTCTGGTAGCGGGATTATTAATTCTTTGATGCCAGTGTCAAAAGCTTAACTTGCACGGAATATTATGTAGTGGCTGGTTCTGTGTAAGTAATCAAAAGAGGTCCCTAACTACAAATTATGTTAACTTGATACATTAGAGAAGATCTCTAACCCCATCTGCTGACTGAACTATGGAAGTCTCGATATTGAGCACGCACTGCTGATTTGATCTTGTTTTATGTCAAAGAAACGCGATTTACCTAATTACTCCATGTGGAGTACAGTCCTTTTGTTGAAAAATTGTGAGCGTCAGGTCAAATTGACATGAGATTGATTCGTCTCTAGACCCGAGATATCCCTTCTAATGGCGCGAATGACAACATTTCTGTTCCCTAACGAATTTCTAGAACATAAATAAATTTTTTTAATTTTTATTTCTGGATGAGTTTTTGGGGGAAAAAAAAAACGTTTGATAACGCCATAAAATTTCTGATTCTAAAATAAAAATTTATTCGATCGGGGCGGTGGCTGCTGACGATTGGAGGCGGCGGCGGGGGCTAGCGACCGAAGGCCGACGGCGGCAATGACTTGCGGTGGCGACGGCCGGCAAGGAGGGTGGCGATTTGAGGCGGGGGGCTTAGCGCGACTGGCGGGGTTGGTTGTCGATGAAGGTTCTATTTCTATTTATCGGAGAAATAACCTTTTTTTTTTTCTTATTTCTGCATTAAATTTATTTTTGGAATAACTTTTTGTTGAATAAATAGTTTTTTAGAATTGCGGTAACAAATGAGTTTCTGTTCCAAATCTATTCCAGAAATAAGTTTTTTTTTTCCAAAAATTCTGGTTAGTTGTCATGCACCTCCTAAATCTTTACGTCATTCAGCGCCGAAGCTGGGTTTTGCTTGTGACTTTGTGTGCGTGCTTGGATCTTCTCCAACGGGTTTAAAGCGGAAAGGTATAGAAAGGGTAGACTAAGGGGGTGCATGATAATCATCCAGAAACTACCTGGATGAGTTTTCTATTTCTGGAATAGATTTGGAACAGAAATTCTTTTGGTAACACAAATACAAGAAACTATTTTTGGAACAATTTTGAGAAATAGAAATAGTTTTGAAGCAGAAATGAGAAACAAAAAATAATTACTTCTCCGAGAAATAGAAATAGAAATAGAAATCTTCGTCGACGACGGCCGCCACCGGTCGCACCTTTTTGACAGTTGGCTGCCCTCGCCTACCGCCGGAGGTTGTCGGCCAGCCGTCAACGGAGGTCGCTGGACGGTCGCCGCTGGAGGTTGCCGACCGTTTGCAGACGGTTGTCGCCGGAGGTCGCTCGCCGGCCGGCCGCCAGTCTCTCCCTGCCGCCGTCACCTCCGCCGGTCAAATAAATTTCTATTTTAGAAATTGAAATTTTTTGCTATTATCAAATGCATTTATTTTGCTTAGAAACTCATTCTGAAATATAAATACAAAAAACTATTTATGTTTCAGAAACTCTTTCTGAAACAAAATTTTTGTTATGCGCCCCCTAACCCATCTATTTCTACCACCAACAACAAAATAAGCTTTGTTTTTGCTTTTGTTTGCACATTAAGCAAGCAGCTGTTTAGGGAAAAATGTAAAAAAAAAAACCCTAAACCTGTCAATTTAATCGTAAACTTTTTATTGATGCCAATTCAGTACTAAATCTTTTGTATTTTTGTTAACTGAGTCAATCTGGTTAAGTTTTGATCAAAAATTTACTAATGTGAACATCTATTATAGTCCATAGCACAGCTGGTGCTATTGTGGATTTTTTTTGGATATTATTTAATATTTTTAAATATTTTTTTATGATTGAGAAAAAGAAAAAGAAGAAAAACCAAAATATTTATAAAAATTTATTAAAAATATAAAAAAGCTATGCCAGCGTCAGTCATGCAATGTATAATAACTGATGTCCATGTTAGCGATGTCTGGCTAAAATTGACTGGATTGACTCAATTAACAGAAATGCAAAATGTTTAGGATTGAATTGACATAAATGCAAAAGAACTAATACTAAATTGACACAAATATAATAGGTTTAAGATTTTTTTCATCACTTTTCCCTAGTTGCTTCTAAATGGTTGCCTGCAATTAGGGGTGAGCATGGTCCGGGCCGGTCTGGTCCTGGCATGGAACCAGGGACCGGACCAATAGTCCTGGTTCCCATATTTTCGGGACTATGGATTGGACCAGAACCGGCAGTCCGGGCAGGTCCCAGTCCGGGCCTAGTAGCATCGCTAACTCTAACTAATTATAAAAATTCAGCCCTTATAAATTACAATACAATGTTAATTTAGAATTTATAATCAATCTACGACGGTAAGACAACCACGTAAATGTTAGGAGCACTCAAAGTGTGCTCGATCCGGCCTTGAAGGCTTTATGTGATCTTTTATACTCGTAATTGATGCTCGCATGTGGCCCGCTGAGCTCAGGTGGGCGATGGAACCGAACTCGGATTTTATTTCTTTATTTTTTATTTTTGATTGTGAAAAAAAAATAGATTTACCAAATCTGCATAATGAATATAGTTTCTGTCCTCATGCACATACGTGCTTATTTTTCGTGCACGTGCCCATCATAAGGAATATACCATCAATTAAGATATGGTTTTGTCCCAAAGTAATACCAAAATTCAAATTGCTAAATAATATGTACAATGACACTACTAAATTCAAGAGGCGTGAGATGAGATTTATAGGTTTATCAAAATATTAAAAATATGTTAACTCTAGATGTAGATAATTTTTTTTTTTTAAAAAAAAATTGGCGGTTCGGTCCGGTTCGGGTCTGGCTGGTCTAGTCCCAAATCATGGAATCGGGGACTGGACCGCCTAATCACCGGTTCCATTTATTAAGACTGAGGACCGGACTGCTAACCTCAAAGACCAAATCAACCCGGCCGGTCCAATTTGCACACCCATACCTGCAACCAGTGACAGAGAATTTCTCTCCAATTCAGGAGCTTCCAAAATCTTTTTATTATCAACTTGTTTGCAAAACTTAGCCATTGCAACATATGATCATGACAAACTATTAGATATAATTATCCCCTCAAACTATGCTGCCTAGGACACAAAAATGATTCATCTTACGAGTCATTCTCAAGTGAAATCCCCTAGTATATGGAAGGGTAAAAAGGTGATTTCGTTGTTATGAAATAAGAAGCCTTCATATCTTAACGTATATATTTAATTTATTTAGAGCTATTAGAGCGGGATTCACTTTTTGGGAAATGAGTCGAAGCAATAACAAAGAATGTTTTTGAGTTCAACATCTTTCACAATCCCTAGAGAGATAATTCACTAATAAACCGAGGCATAAGTAATTCTACTCATTCACATCCACATCATGAATGTTTGGAATTCATAAAATACAGTCTATTTAAGATAGTCGATATGAATGATGATAGCTAGAGCGTGTTTGAGCTATTTAACGATATTGACGTTCCGGCATCTCTTGATAGTTTGTGTATTATCCCGTCAAATACACAAACATGATTCTTTGTGCTGATCGCGAACACAGGTACTCCTTGTATTATCTGGTTATGGATATCTGGCGGAAATGCCAAATGGTTCTATATCGACAGAAAACTAGTATGTTCGTTTGTCAACTAAGCCTATACAATTCTTTACCCAGACATAGCCGGTTTCTTTAGCCACGCCGACTCGAACAAGTCCAAGATGGGATCGTCGGCGGACTCCTCCCCTATTTTGCCGTCGTCTTGAGTTCTGACGTCGGTCATTTTGTTCTCACCTTCCAGACTGTCTTTTTTTCCTCCTCCTTTTGCTTCTTCCCTCATTCCTTTCTCCAGAACCTCCTTGTATGATTCCTGGATTCCCTTCTCTAGAATCTCCTTGTACGAGCCCTTTTCGTGGGTCTTTGCAGCCGTAATTCTTGTCTCACCTCCGGCTTCGGATACTGGAGAAAATTGTCGTGTTTTTCCACCGTCAAAATGCAGTTCCGAATCAGCAGGATAGTTTGCATCAGCTAAGCACGCCGATCTATCGCAACATTCGTCACAGCCCGCATCCACCGAGATCTCTTTCTCTCTCGCAGTTCTTGATTCCCAGTGGGTTATAATCGAGACCCAAAACGTCAGCCACAACATAACATGGACCAACACCCAATCTAGAAAGGGAAATTGGTGGATAAAACCTAGCACTTTGTTTAGCACGTCGTCGATTTTCTCCGGGAGGGCTTCCGTCAATTGGACGAGCTCATCAATCTTGTCAAACACATAACTCGACGTGGGGAAGACTTTCTCGATGACGTCCTCGGCAGCTAGGATGGTGCTGTCCGTGAAGGAGAGCACGGATAGGCATTGGTACTGAACCGAATATACGAACGGGCTGATTTTGTTGGCTAATCTGATGAAGCTTTTGAACAAGGATTCAGATGGTCCATTGAACTCTTGTGCTCTCATGGAGACTCTGTGAGCTGTTGCAAGGATCGAAAGCCCGCAAGTGTGCAAGGGACGGCGTCTCACACTCATTCTGTCGCTGTTGCCTGTTTCCTGCAATCACGTACCTTGGTTATGTCTTGGACCTGTCGCCAACTTATGAGCTATGATTCATCTTAACATGTGCCTTTTGCAATTCAAACAACAGGTTAAGTTAGAAACTGCGTCACTACAAACATCGCGCACTCCGTATTCTTATAGCATCTGGAACCGACATATCCCGGGCGACAAAACTTCAGATACACAGGAGAAGAACTTTGTTTTGACGTGACCCACAAACGAACATTTTCGGAATCTAAGAAGTAAAAAAATGAGTTAAATTTTCATTTACGAAAAAGAAGCGCTTCTTCTTATGGAAATGACGCAAAAGATTCGGAAATTTACCATACGCCATGGCACGATGCATTATAGACCTTCTGAAGAATTTGGCATATCCGTTTCCGGAAGCAAATTTGAGCTACTCAGGGAAATTCTTTCTGGGATAATTACAGTCATCGATATCTACCATGTTATGATATCAGAACTACACAATATCTGAAATTTTAGAGACAACGCTTGCTTTACTTTTTTCATACCAATTCCTAGAAGCAAATCAACAACATGCAAGCTGCAGCAGGTAGGCAAAAGCTCAGGTAGTCTAAGCCACCGCAAAATCACAAAGAATGAAACGACCATATACTCTTTCCTGAGAAAGCTTTATCTTTGTGGGATGAAACCCAAATGCGACACCTATCAAAGTTTAGGAGGAGGGCAACAAAAAAATCACTGGACAGAAAGCTCGCGAGAATGGGAATTTCCGACTAGATGGAAACGCAGCGTTCCGTACCTCCGACAAGACAGATGGTGTCCAAAACGTTCGGTGCAAACCAGAAAAGCTTCCTCCAGAAATTTGTCACGACTCCAATGGGGATTACCAGCAGAGAAAGACTACGAATTTAAACGGGGTCACTCCAAATATAACCAGAAAAGATAATGGTAACAATAAAAAGGAAAGAAAGCAAAATTTCTGCACCTGGTAATAATGGGATTTCCGCTCGGGAGGTCATCGACAATCCGAGAGTGAAGCTTTCTAATTCTGCTGCGATTAAGTTGGAAAAACGAATGGCTGTTAAGACCTCAACGACATTTGAAGCTTCCAGGTGGGAGTTGAAAAGGGCTGCTTGCGATCAGGAGGGTCACGTGATCCCTTTTCGACCTTTTCCTAATTGCGTATATAATTCGGATCTTACCAACGTATGCATCGAACCCCTCGCTAAGTATCAAAACGCTGCCAATACATACATACATACATACATCAAATAAAAAATGTTAATAAATCCCAGAGAGCCATTTTTCTTGTATTATCTTTAGCTATGTTTTGGTAATTGAAACATTTCTTGTTAGACATGGAAGATCCTTCATGTATTTGCTCGCATAAAATTAGATGTTGTCATGCTTATTGAGGCGACAGGAATATAATGCCCGTCACGAATTATGGTACTTTTGAAAAATATTTTTTCTTACGCTTTGGCAAATTTAAAATTGGAAAATGATTTCTTTACAATACTGTTGGGGACGGTAAAACCTCAATCGTAGATCCACACATACCATCGTTGCGTGTTTTGCATAAAACACTCATTGATCGAGAGATCCTGTAATCAAAAATAACTGACGATACTGTTAGACCTTCAGACTACCAACTTTCCTTAAATTTCCTGTTGAACATGAATTCGATGATGATCAGATGTTTTTAGTATCCATATTTCTCTTTAATTTAATTGTTTCTTTTTATATATTTTTATTTGGTAGATTTGTCAATTAAATTTAATTTCGAAAAAACTAGAAAAATGAAAATAGTTGAACCTTCTTGTAATAAGAAGAGTTAACTACCATGAAAAGAGTTGGGGGAATCTGTGGACAATGACGAGTTTGTTCCCGACTCAAATAATCGAGGGTGCTCGAGCAATCATCTCCTCCTCCATCCTCATTAATTGAAAATCCACTTCCCCAATTAACGTTGATGAGAGGAAGATGTCACTTGTCTGCACGTAGATTCGACCAGCTGGTCAGTTTCTTCTGGCAAGGGTTAAACCTCAAAACCTGCATGCTCTGTCGCGCTTTCGTCTTCCACAATTCGAGCCATTTTTCTTCTGGTTTTATTGCTTGAGGCAGCTAAATTTGGAACCTTTGTTTGTTTTCGTTTTCGACCCATCTCTTGATTCCAGGTTCTTTGGTTGCAACTAACGATGTAACACCACATTCTGATTGGGTATCAGAAAAGAATCTGGGGATTCGATTCTGTTTTGTTTGGTGTGTGGGTGCTGGTTGGCTTAAATTAATTCTTAACCTTTCTGCAATTTCTCTTCCTTCTGTTGTAATCTGAAGCTCAAGCTCGTTGGGTACACAAGACAGCACCTTTTCTCTGTCAGCTTCAGGAGCTCCCTTTTAATCTGCTTTCTTCTGGGTGCTGAATTTGGAGGTTTAAGTGGGCTTCTTTGACTCTTCTATTGTTGTATGCCAATCATCAAGATGAGATTTTTGAGTAAATCTTGTTTCAAATTAGGGGGTAAAATGGCCATGTAACCTCAAAAAAGGTCTGTTCAGTGCATAGGAAGTTATGTAAGAATTATAATAGTGCCTTAAAACTCTAAAAACAATCACGTCTCTAGTGAATTAATGCTTAGTAATCCAAATAGTCCTGTATCCTTTCATCACCCCTATAAGTGTGTTCGATCTCAGCTGCTGACATCCAGTCTACCTACCAACTGCTCAATTACCTGTAAATAAATTACCCTTGTCATCAATCCATCTTACCGGTCAAAGATACACATGGACAACAAGCATCTGGTAACAGATTTCACAAAAGTAGATATATGCATAATCAAATAAATTATCTAATATCGCTACCATTTTCCGAACAATCTTTGGATTATTTTTCAAACTCAAATTGATTAGGATATATACTTAATCCTGCATATCTCTCAATATTATCCATATATCTCTTTTGATTGATTGATTATATTTGCGGTTACATTTATCTTATTATCTTAAATAGTGTTCTAGTAAATTTTAAATCCTATAAAATTAACCCTAACCGATAAATGCAATAGAAAATGTACTTAAATTAAATCGAACTGATCAAATCTTAATATTATCCTTCCCTTTTTTTAAGCTGAAAAAAAAAATCCTCAGCATAGACATATATGCAATTATGCACTTGAAAATCAATTCTAATCCAATTAGAATTCTTTGGATTTCTTTCCTAGAACCGTATCATTAATCGGTGAAATCTTAATAGTATAGAAGCCGCCGAAAAAAAATATCGTAATATTATTCTTTCGTTTAGAAAAACAAAATAAATTACAAACCCTCTCAACTCAAAGATAGATTTCTTTCGACCTAGGACTTTCTCTATTGTGGTACCGTCTGCATAGCGTCGGTCAGAAGCACAGAACCAGAAGGAGAGATGACGTCGATCGACGGAGAAATCATGGATTTAGAAGCGGTGGCCAAGCAGTTCGTGGAGAACTTCTACAGGAAGTTCGACTTGAACCCGGTCGACTTGTTGAACCTGTATCAGGAAGAGTCAGTGCTGATCTTCGACGGCCAGAGGATCCGGGGCAAGGACGGTATCCTTGCCAAACTCACCTCCTTTCCTTTCCAGCAGTGCCGGCACCACATCGCCACTATTCGCTGTCAGCGCTTCAGCAGCCTAATCATCTCCGTTGACGGCAACATCCAGCTAGACGACAAGCAGGATGCCCTCCCTTTCACCCAGGTCTCTATCTCAGTTGAAGGATCCGATTTATGTTTTATTTATTTATTTTTTCGAGTGTCGGAGGATTCTTCAGATAGCATTTAATTGATTGAATCTTCTCCTTCTTCGCTTAGACGTTCTATTTGACCCCAACACCTCAAGGAAGCTTTTATTTGGCGGTGGACATTTTCCTGATGAACTTTGATTGGGGACAGGATGGACGTCTTGCATTCGACGATTTTGCGACCGCGGCCAATGCGTACATGTGTCTGTCGGGACTTGTTGGATTTGAAACTGATTTCCATATGTTTTGATAGGATAGCATTGCATAGGTCTAAGTGGCATTCATGTTCGCATTGAGTCGCCTGCAAGATTACATAACTTTATAGATGTATTTTTCAGATTTTAGTTTGCGAAAATCCATTGCAGCTCCAGCTGGGTCTTTTGGTAGTCACATGGGAAGAAATTGATACCTTGTCTCGCATATTCATATTTAAGGCTGCTGTACTCAACTGTTATTGCACGGTCTTGTTCTCCCTAGGGTGAGAATTTGTCCACGTCCGTTCTTTTCCCTGATGATACTAAGCGATTTTAAGTGGTCGTGCTTTAGTGTGTTTACTAAATACATTGTGCCATTCTAAGAGGTAATTGTATTGTCAGAGAGAATTTTTAATTCACATAGATCCATGAATCTTTCTAATGTTACGTCAATTTTGATGGAAAGAAATAAAACAGTTAATTTCTCTGATTTTACGGTTGTGACGAATTGATGCTTCCCTTTTTCCTTTCAATTCTGCATGAAACTCACCTCTATTATACATAGGGACCCCTCCCCCTCATCCTCATTTGGATCACCTCACCACGATCCTTATAAGCGTGAGTATTGAAAAAGGCTGACTTGTGAGAAATTTCTAAGATCGCAAGGTTGTTTGGAAACCCTAGATAAGTGGTATCAGTTAGACATGGCCACTCGAGACCGGCCCCAACTGTCTAGGTCCTAGGCCGGCCACTAGGGATTTAGGCACAACGGCCCCACTTGTCAAGGTCCTGGGTGGGTCGCTAGGGACTTAGGCACAGTGATTCAAGTTGTGCCTAATGGGACTCGAGCCTGTTCATCATGGTCCTTACCTTAGCTTGGGGCCCTTATGCTTTAGTATTAAGGTCGAGTTGTTTTTGAAAACTAATTTTGCAATATTAAATGATGAACTCATTCTTCTGAATTTAATTACACGTTTTTTTGTTTATTATAAAAGAATTTTCCCTTTTTTCCTATATGACCAAAGGTATTCTTCTTGAGCCGAGTTGGATGACGAAATTTTGTCTAACGGTTCAGCCTAAGTCAAAGATGATAGACCCCCTTATACAAAAGGTGCGGTTGAAGATGTATTTTTATCAAATACATGAATAATTACCTTTTATCAAATAAGACTAGATTTCATTTCCAGAGTCGATTCACATGAATATTTTTTCAAAGTTACTATATAATAATGCATATACTGAACTTCTCACCTTTACAAAACAAAAAAATGCATATACTAAACTGATCAGATTAATTACAAAAAAAACTATGCAGCTGGATGCGTCTAGATTGACGTTGTTGCCGCCTTTGAAGGCGAAGTCGCTGAGGTTGATGATCTTGGGCCACGCTGGGAGTATCGTCGATGACAAAATAAATATTGGCACCACCGCATTGTTTTTGGGATGCAGATGGAGCCGGCCACGCCAGGAATGTCGTCAATGACAAAATAATTAATAGCACCACCGGCTCCTAGGGTTTGGAAGTAGTTGTCGAGGAAGAGGAAGGGATTGAACGAGTGCTTGTTGTTGTCGAAGGCGCCCCGACCAGCGCTGCAAAATCATCCATTCCTCCTACCCCTCCGGCGAGGACCCCGAAGGAGTCGGTGGGATTGAGCATAGGGTTAACGTGGATCTCTCGTGCGTCACTACGTTGGGTCTCTCGTACCTACGAATGGGCTTTCCTATTTTGTTGGCTCATCTGGTGAAACTTTTGAACAAGAATCCCGACGGTCCATTGAACTCATGTGCTCTCAATGTAGGCTCTGTGAGCCGTTGTAAGGATCGAAATCCCACAGGTGTGCCAGGGACGGCGTCTCAAACTCATTCTGTCGCTGTTACCCGTTTCCTACAATCACAAAGCCTTGGTGATGTCTTGGATGTTAACCAACAAACAAAGACCTGCTGCCAACTCATGAGCTATGATTCATCTTAACATGTGCCTTTGCAATTCAAACAACAGATTAACTTAGAATCTGCATCACCACATATATTGATCTCACTCCGTACTCTTATAGCATCCATAACTGACATATTTGGACCGACAAAACTTCATATACACAGGAGAGGAATTTTTTTTTTTTGGTAAAAGTAAGAGATATATAGATAGAAAGAGAGGTACTTACAACCAAACCACCGCCGCACACCACCGAAGTGTCGCAAAAGCGTAAGGGCAACATGGTTAGATGTATGAGAAAAACAAAAGCTATGCAATACAACAGCTAGGCATATACAAAACTGAATCTGTGTAACCTATATATGTAGCTATACAAAGGGAAAGATGGCCAAACAAAGCGGCCATGCACACCAACAAGGAGGGACGAACCTCCAACAAAATCAGTCAAAAATATTTGGAGAGATGTTCCAAGAAGTTTGTATCCTACGGTTCCTTAGATGTCATCCATATGGTTGAAGGTGAGAGCCTTGTCTTTAACAATTCTCAAAATGTGCTCTTTTAGTCCTGGTAGATTGAGTTGCTTGTTGCGGAATAGGATGTGATTTCGTTCTGTCCATATCATGTGATAAAGGGCGCCAAAGGAGAATCGGGCTATGCAATGGTGGAAACAACGGCCTCAACTATGAGTCATCAGCCACTAAATATTATCCCGCCAAGAAGAGTTGTGCCAGGCCCGGTTGCACTTGGCCGACCAATATAGAGTGAGGGAATTTGTAGTTCGACAATCAAAGAATAAGTGGTCAACTGAATCCGACATGTAGTTGCAAAAAACATAGGTGGTTTCCGTAATGCGATGATAGGAAAGAAGAACCTGAGTAGGTAGCCTATTAAGAGTGGCCAGACACAATAAGAAAGAATACCGGGGAGCAAGTTGACGGTCCCAGACAATAGAGTGCGAGGAGCCAATTTGTCCTTTGCGCCGAAAAAGCTCTCACGCCAAGTCAGATGAAAACTCCCACAGGAGAGGAACTTTGTTTTGACGTAACCCAAAAATGAACATTTTCGGAGTCTAAAAAGGGCCTAATATTCCAAAAAATATATATATTAAAATTAAATAAGCTACCCTCTAATTTTTACTTTTGTCTCGATTCTATGGGTCTAATATCCAAAAAAAATCTCAACTTTAGCATGTATTCCATTTATATCTAACTTTTTTTTTTTGTCTCATGAAAAATCTCCAACGTTAAATTTTGTCTCAATTCTACCATTGTGAGCCTTTTGTCCATAATCACCCTTAATTAATCTTAAGTGGCTTGACTTTGTAAACAAAACATCATTGGAAAAGAGCTCGCGAGAATGGGAATTTTTAACCAGATGGAAACACCGTGTTTCATACATCCGACTTGAAAAATGGTATCCAAACTTTTAGTATCAGCCAGAAATGCTTCCCGCAGAAATTTGTGATCCCTCTAACGAGGATTACCAGCAAAGAAAGGCTTTAAATTTAAATGGGGTTACTCCAAATATAATTAAAAAAGATAATGGCAATAATAAAAAGGAAAGAAAGCAAAATTTCTGCACCTGGTAATAATGGGATTTCTGCTGCAACCTGAGAGAGAAAATTTCTAACTCTGCCCGCGATTAAGTTGGACAAACGAATTGCTTTATAACTCTTTAATGACGTCAAATTTTTTCGGGTGGGAGTAGAAAAGGCCTAATTTCAAAGTTTGTTCCTTTTTCGACCTTTTAATAATAACATATATAATCAAAACACTCGTCAATCAGATATTGTATAACTGTTTGATTTTCCGTAATTTTTTCCATTCCTCGTTATCAAACAAGAAAAGTTTATAAGTCCCAAAGAGCCATTTTCTTGTAATTTTTTTAGTTATGTTTTGGTCATCGAAACATTTCTTTTTAGATAAGGAAGATCCTTCATCTATTTATTCACATGAAATTAGAAGTTGTTAATGCATATCGACGCGACAATAATATAATCACCGCTATTAATATATCAAAATGATGCAACGAAAAAGTTTTCGAGAAAAATTTCTTAGGCTTTGAGAAATTTAAAGATTCATATGTGCTGAGTCATCATATAATCGTGAGTTTTAATATTTTTCTTGAGCATGATCAAGACTGATAGAACCCCACAGAAATGCACCATTTGTCATTTGCACATGATTTTAGTAGCTAAGTAAAGGAAAGTAGAAAATGCCGAGGCATATTTCTATCGAAAAGCCTAATGTCATTTTCTAGCACCGTGTCTCGCCTAATTTCATATTCTCTTTCGTCTCCGACCAATTTCATTTTTGTCCATCTTTAACATCATCAAGTTTCATGATCAATCCCTAATTCATAGTAGTCATCACCTGCTGTCAAGTGGAATTCCAGAATACTCAGAGTGCGTTTGGTAATGTTTCTAATTCTCTATTTTTTCTGTTCTTTGGTTCTCTATATTGAAGTTGTTGTTAGCCCACATTACCTTACAACAAGTCTTATGTGCTCTTTATATTCATATGGCCTCCCTCCACCTAGAAGCTTAAATTTTTAGGTTGGACTTTTTAATTTGGAACTGAAAAAATAGAAACTGTTGAAAAATGTGAATTGATTTTTTATTCATAGGAACATAAGCAAGAAGTAAAAAAGGTAAATTTTTTTTAAAAGAGAAACCGATGGGCTTGAGCAAAAGCATCATAACTTGACTGAAATGCCCCCTTTTGCCTCTCCACCTCTATCCAACATTGCCATCTCTGAAAAGGTGAGAGCCTTCAATTGCTAATGCGGAGCTCTATCTCGTGCTTTTTTGCTCACCCGGTTTCTTGCGAGACCAAGGGTGCGTTTGGTAACATTTCTATTGTTGAAAGTAATTTCAACGTATAAACGATTTTTTCCAATTTTGTTCTCGAGAATAGTTTCTAAGCATAAGAATGTGTTTGAAAACTACACAAAATTTCTATTCTCGAAACAAAAGAAAAAAATGAATTTGGTATGTTCTATTCCCAATTTTTTTATATGTAATTATAGAAAAAGACAATGGAGATGGAGGAGATTGGCAAGCTGCGGCAGTGGAGTGAGCATTATGTTACAATGAATTTGTGAAATGACATATTGTTTCTCTTTTAAGGGAGCTATTTCTTTAGTTCTTGTTTCTGTTCTCGTGAAAAAAAATATCATATTTTTGAACAATTTCTGTTCTTCTTTTGTTCCGGATTAGAAAGTCTAATCCAAAAAATTAAAGTTTATAGGCGGTGGGAGGCCATGTGAATATAAAGAGTATATAAGACTCATTATAAGGTGATGTGTGACAATAACAACTTCAACACAGAGAACAAAAGAAGAGAAAAACAGAGAATTAAAAACGTTACTAAACGCACCCTAAGTCTACTGGAATTCCTCTTGACAGCAAGTGAACCCTACTGTGATCAGGGATTGATCGTGAAACTTGACGATGTTAAGGACGTACAAAAATGAAATTGGTAAGAGGCGAGAGACTATATGAAACTAGGCAAGACAGATTGCTAGAAAATTAGATTAGTCTTTTCGATAGAAATATGCCTCAGCATTTTATACTTTCCTTTACCTAGCAACAAGAATCATGTTGCAAATGACAAATGGTGCATTTCTGTGGCACTCTATCAATCTTGATCAAGCTCAAGAAAAATCTTAAAACTCACGATTATATGAAGACTCAACACATCTGAATCTTTAAATTTGCCAAAGTCTGCGAAATTTTGCTCGAGAACTTTTTCATTGCTGCATTTTGATATATTTGCAGCGGTGATTATATTCTTGTCGCGTCAGTATGCATTAACAACTTCTAATTTCATGTGACCAAATAGATAATCTTCCTTTTCTAAAAAGTAAGATTTCAGTTACCAAAACATAACTAAAAAAAAAAAATACGATAAAATGGTTCTTTGGGACTTATAAATTTTTCTTATCTGATGTTTAACGAATGCTTTGGAGCATCCATTGGTAAGATCCGAGCTATATATGTAATTAGCAAAAGGTCAAAAATGGAAAAAAAAAACATCGTACCTTTTGTATAAAAGTAACTATTCATGTATTCGATGAAAATACATATTCAACCGCACGTTTTGTGTCAGGGGGTCTATCATCTTTGACCTAGACTGAACAGTCAGACAGAATTTCGTCCCCTAACTAGGGTACAAGAAGAATACCTTTGGGTCGTTTAGGGAAAAAAAAATGGAAAATTCTATTGCAATAAACAAAACATGGACTTAAATTCAGAAAAATGACTTTATCGTTTAAAGTTGAAAAATTATTTTTCAAACAGCCAGGCGGCCTTTGGAATTTCTCGCACGTCAGCCTTTCTCACGCTCACAAGGATCGTCAGAGTGAGGTGATCTAAATTAGGAGGAGAGGGAGAGAGGTCCATATGTATAATAGTGGTGGGTTTCATCCAGAATTGAAAGGCAAAAGGCGAGCATCGATTCGTCACAACAGTAAAATAAAGAGAAATTAACTGATTTATTTCTTTCCGTCAAAATTCATGAAACGTTAGAAAGATATGTGGGTCTTATGTACGTTATGAATTGAAATTGAAAATTCTCTCTGCCATCCAATTACCCCTTAGAATGGCATAATCTACTTAGTAAACACACTAAAGCAAGACGATTTAAAATAACTTAGTATCATCAGGAAAAAGAACAGACGTGGAGGCATTCTCACCCTTTTGGTGGGAGAACAAGACCATGCGATAACAGTTGGGCACAGCGGCCTTAAATAAGAATATGCAAGACAAGGTATAGATTTCTTCCCACGTGACAATCCAAAGATCCAGCTACAATGGATTTTTTTTTTTGGTAAGTTAAGTGCGTATTAACTTTTCAAATGCTAGGTACAAAAGAACCGGGCACAAAAACTATGAACTAATAATGGCACTAAGTGTGCTACGAGAGGTTCAACGGTGAATCGGTTGCAAGATATATCATTGAGACGCGCACCCAATAAATAGGCCAAAAGACAACCATCACAGCAACAGAAAAAGAGCCAAACAAGCGGGGCTCAATAGTGCAGCTGCAATGGATTTTCGCAAAGTAA
Source organism: Rhodomyrtus tomentosa (assembly GCA_028455895.1). Classification (NCBI taxonomy): domain Eukaryota; kingdom Viridiplantae; phylum Streptophyta; class Magnoliopsida; order Myrtales; family Myrtaceae; genus Rhodomyrtus; species Rhodomyrtus tomentosa. Next base: position 45,628,589 of record JAPCWY010000005.1, read on the forward strand.
ATTCTGAAAGATACATCTATAAGGTTATGTAATCCTGGAGATATATCTAACATATATGTTTGTAGGCAACTCAATTTGAACATAAATGCCATTAAGACCTGTGCAGTTCTATCAAATAACAAAACATATGGAAATCTGTTTCAAATCCAAAAAGTCACCGCCAAGGCACATGGCCGCGGTCGCAAAATCGTCGAATGCATATGGTGATGATGTGCTCCTGGCACTGCTGGAAGGGAAGGGCGTTGAGTTTGGCAAGGATACCCTCCTTGCCCCGGACCCTATGGCCGTCGAAGATCAGCACCGACTCTTCCTGGTACAGGTTCGCCAAGTCCGCCGGTTCGTGTCGAGCGTCCTACAGAAGTTCTCCTCGAAGCGCTTGGCCACTGCTTCTAAATCCATAATTTCTCTGTCGTCGTCATATCTCCTTCTGGTCAAAAGAAATCCAAAGAATTCTAATTGAGAGAGTTTGTAATTTATTTATTTTTCTAAACGAAAGAATAATATTAAGATATTTCCTTTTTTTTTGTGGCTTGTATACTATTAAGATTTGACCGATTAATGATATAGATGGTTTTAGGAAAGAAATCCAAAGAATTCTAATTGGATTAGAATTGCTTTTCAAGTGCGTAGCTGCATATATGTCTATATGTTGAGGATTTTTTTCTGCTTAAAAAAAGGAAATGATAATATTAAGATTTGATCGGTTCAATTTAATTTCAATACATTTTCTATTGCATTTACCGGTTAGGTTTAATTTTATCGGATTTAAAATTTATTGGAACACTATTTAAGACGATAAGATAAATGTAATCTCAAATATAATCACTCAATCAAAAGAGATATATGAATAATATCGACATATATATATTATACACACGGGATTAAGCATATATCCTAATTAATTTGAGTTTGAAAAATAATCCAAAGATTGTTCCGAAAATGATGGTGATATTAGGTTATTTACTTGATTATGTATATATCTCCTTTTGTGAAATATGTTACTAGATGCTTGTCTTCCGAGTGTATCTTCAACCAGTAAAATGGACTGGTAACAAGGGTAATTTATTTATAGGTAATTGAGTAGCTGGTAGGTAAACTAGATTTAGTAGCTGAGGTCGAAGAAGTTTATAGGGTGATCAAAAGGATACAATACTATTTGGATCACTAAGCATGAATTCGCTTGAGATGTGATTGTTTTTAAAGCTTTAAGGCACTGTTCTAATTCTTACATAACTTCCTATGCAATAACCAGACCCTTTTTTAGATTACATGGCCATGTCGTTCCCTAATTTGAAATAAGATTTACTTAAAATCCTTGTTTGAAAAAAAAAAAGAGTGTAGTTCAGGTCATTACTTGGAATTCTCCCGCCCCCCTTTTTTTTAATTATAGTAAGGCCACCTCTCTCCAAGTTGGAGATGACACATTGTCGTTGCCAGCAGATGTCTGAACCGATCATATGGACTCTCGGTTAGATCAGAATATTCCAAAACTCCGGATTAGATTCGAACAGGTTTTGGCCGTTTGGTTTTGTTTGGTTTAAAATACCCCTTTGAAAAGAAAAAAATTGGTTCACGAATCGGGTCAAATCAGTTTTTTTTTTCTTTTTTGGCTTCAACTTAATCAAACCACGAAATCGCATCGTATGAATTATTGACTTTGTTAGTTATTTTTTTCCATCTATATATGGAGCAGCCTCATGATTCAAGCCCAGGAATCTTTTTCAAGCAACATTGGTTCACTTTCTAGGTTTGTATTCGCCAGTCTTACTTCCTAAATTTTCATCTTCTTTGCTTTTTCCGGTGGAGAAAGGGAAATGGGATCTGCACTCTCCAGCTAATTCGACAGTGGACTGCAGGTGCACCTGCAGCCAATGCAAGGGAAAGGCGTATCCATTCACCAAACCATTCGAAAGAACTTCAAACTGAAGCAAACAGAAAGGGCGTTGCAATTGTCGGATGCTGTGGTAGGTTCTAGTAGGACTGCTCAGCAAGCCAGCTTTGCTTGGCCGGGATCGTCTTCGACACAGAACGTACGCCTGGGATGAGCCGAGGTGGGTTGACAAGCTATGACAAGTCAGGTCTATATGTTCCGGCCGGAGACTTGTGAGCTAAAACTAGTTTGATCTCGAAGTCAAAAGAGCGATCAGAGAGGAGGCGCATTGCCTCTCCTTGACCTACCATACCATCAAGTGTGTAATCAATCTTGCATGCAACCTATATCACTTAACCTGGAAGAGATTGTGGCTGTTGAGGGCCACACTATGTGATTTTGCATGGTACCGGAACTCATCAATGATGGCAAGCTTTCGAAAAATGAGGGCCAACGGACTAGGGCAAACTTGACCGCCATACTTCTTCACTGATGATCCATCAATTGATGGCGATAGGAATGCCCATAAGGGCAATGTCGACTCTATTTGCCGGCCTTCATTTACGTCCTTGGCAAAACTGTTTTTTTTTTCCCTTTTTTTTCTTTTTGGCGATGATACATTGCCTCACCGAATGCTTAACATTTAAAGTCAGATCAAATCGATTACATGATACATACTACCAAAACAACAGACGTGGAAGCAATCTCACCCTTTTAGCTGGGAGAACAAGACTGCAACAGCAGTCGTGGCCTTAGATAGGAATAAGCAAGACAAGGTACCTGACAACCAAAATTTGATTCTAAACAAAACCCTAATCTTCAAAATTTGATGCACAGAAAAGAACAACAGGAAACTATGAATCATGACCTACGGAGCATCGTAGAAGCGCCATTAGAGAGTATCAGACAAGCATCAAGGAGAATAAAACTTAAACAAAGTTACGGAAATCTACTGACATAGGGATACATGAACTCTACTAAGACTTGCGCAGTTCTATCTTATGAAACCACATAGATTGTCTGTATCAAATCCAACAAATCTCCCAATAAAAGACACCTCCAAAGCAGGCTAAATTTGATTTCCCATGATGGCAGGGGACTCCTGATTCCAGAGGCCCATCCCGAAACAGTCGCGGGAAACAAGAAAGCTTCCCTGTCCTTCCGGTGTTGGGATCAAGATGAATTGCTGAGGGAATAATCAACAGCAGAGAGTTAGGCCCAAAAGTTAGGTTTTTCGTGAAAATAATTGGGATCCCCCAGATATTGAATCGACTATATGCCGTCTCATCCAAAAATAAAATAAACAATGGATCCTTTACTTCAACAGAGAGAGAGAGAGGGGGGCATAACTCAAAGAATCCGTGGACGTCCTGCTCGCCGTCTAGCCGCAAGTTGCCGGCGACATTCACTGTCGCAAAACGGTCACGGTCGAAGGCCACGGCTATGATGGTGGTGATGTGGTGCTGGGACGGCTGGAACGGAAGGGAGGTGAGTTTGGCGAGGATAGCCTCCTTGCCCACGACACGATGGCCGTCCAAGAGCAGCTCCGAATCTTCGCGGTACATGTTTGCCAAGTACGCCCGGTTCGCGTCGTATGTCCTGTAGAAGTTCTCGACGAACCGCTTGGCTAGATCCCCTTTTTCTCCAGCTATCGTCGTCGTCGTAGTCATCTCTGGCGATGAAGAAGACGGTAGCAGTTGAAGAGAGAGAGAGAGCCCTAGGGCAAAACAAATATCTACCTTTTTTTTTTTTGGTCGAAGAAATATATCTTTTGAGCGGGAGTTTGTGGAGTTTTTTTTTTCAAAATAGGCAAAAAAAAATAAATTACGAAAGAGTTCATTTTTTTTAATTACCGGAACGGGTCCCGTGCGGGAGTCACTCTCCCGTACGGGACGTGGACCAGTCTCGTGCGGATGTCAGACATCCGCGTGGCTGAAGCAATGAGCTGTGCGAATGTCAGACTTCCACACGAGGAGCCTGACAAGGCTCTGCCGGCCACAGAGCCATGCGGTAGTCTGACTCCCGCACGAGGCAGAGCCTCAAAATGCTCTGCCCAGCTCTGCCCAACCCGCAGGACCTCACGGCAGAGCCTTTTCAGGCTCTGCAGGACCTCACAGGCTCTGCCGTGCATTTAGGGTAGAGCTCGAGCGCACCACGAAGGGCTCTTATCCTTCGGTTATATAACCAAATTTTTACATTTTTGTTTGCGTTGCCTTCTTCTCATTTTCACATCCTATTCTATTCTCGCTCTCATTTGCCTCCTCTTATGTTGTCTCGTGACAATTCATTTTTCCTCACCCTCGTTCTCTCTCGCCAAGTATTATTTCGACGCTCATGTTGTATGTTTTGTTCGTTCGTTAATATTTTTATAATGTTTCAATTAATTTATGAATTTTTTACTTTGCATAATTTCAGATAAAAGAAAAATCAATCGGCCTCCTCACTCTGTGAGTGCTCTCCGTTAGCAGTTTGAGGTAAATTACGATGTAGTAATTTTTTTCAATTTGTTTGGTAAATTACGATTTTGCAAGCTGCAAGACTGGAACAATATAGTTGAACAATGGCTTTGTTGTGGTTGCTAACCAATGAACTTCTTGCTGAATTCGCTATTTCCGGAGCGGAGAGGAAGTTTTACCAATTGGATTGTGTTCCTCTCTTGGGTGGTCCAATTTGTTTTTTTTAGAAATTTTTGTCAGTAGTATAGTTGCGCCTATGAGAGGTTCAGACGGAACTGACTTCGAACCTATGGAGTTCTACCAAAGACTTCCCAAAGTACCAAGACTACTTTCAAGTAAATGAGATCTTGAGAAAGGTTTCTGCTCCTAGATCAAACAAACATGGTTTCGCATCTTTTTTTTTTCTTATTTCTTTCTGTGCACTCTTGTTTTGGCGTCAATTTATTTATTATTCAGAGATGAATAATTTATTTACATATGTTATAGTATTATTGTTATTATTATTTTCGAATTTATAAAATTATTGAAAAATATCTACGAATTTAGGAGCAAGAAAGGACTATTTAAAATTGATAAAATAGAAAATTTACTATAAATCCTAATAAATATTATTTATTTCATTTGTTATACAAAATGTCAATCTGAGCTTTAAAAAACACCACCTATGCTACTGAAGATGTGTCAAACTCATTAATTATTTCGTGGCTTTCATCAGTATTTTTTTGTTAATATTTTTTGTAATGTTTCAAATAATTTGTGAATTTTTTACGTTACAGAATTTGAGATAAAAGCAAAACCAATCGGCGTCCTCACTTCGTGCGTGCTCTTCGTCAGCAGTTTGAAGTAAATTCCTATGTAGTATTTTTTTTTCAATTTGTTTGGTATAGATTCATTTATATTCGTATTATTCATAGATGAATAATTTATTTACATATGTTATAGTATTATTGTTATTGTTATTTATGAATTTATAAAAATATTTAGAAATATCTATGAATTTAGGAATAAGAAAGGACTATTTAAAATCGATATAATAGAAAAATTAGTATAAATCCTAAAAAAAGTCCTTTGTTTCATTTGTTATACAAAAATGTCAATATGTTTTATTTTTATTATTTAAACATTACAAAATGTGTAGGGATGGAAAATAATTTGTAATTTTTTTTTTCGCAGAATGTCGTTTAGCACTTTGGTGACTGTGCATTGGGGAGGTAACGTAGTACGAAATTAATATGGACATGACTACGAAGGTGGACAATCTGTTATGTTTGAGTTTGGAAATATATCCACATTTGATGAGTTACGTACTATGATTGCGAGCGCGTGTAATATAACAGAAAATCGTTATATTCAAAGTCTGCTGTATAGACAACCGATTCAAACGGGCCAAGGTCATATTATATATAATATTGTGGAGGTACATAATGATGCCGCAGTTAACATAATCCAGCAATTTGTACTCCAATGTGGTTCTATGGGGTTCCTTCAATTTTATGCAACTATAGATGAACTCGAAGTGATGAATGATTCAGATGGGGAAGGTTTTGATGTCAGTGAAGATGACGCGGAGTATGATGATAATGATGATGACGATAGTGATCAAGAAGATGATGATTGGATCGATACTGAAGACAGTGATGAAGAAGATGTCTAAGGTGAAAATATGAAGGCATACTACAATACCCATTGTAGTAATCCCATTTTGCACAGTTTTTAATCGAATGCTTTGGACTTTCAAGCAGACGATTGAAGTCTTCAAAAGTTGGCGTCCCGTATATTTATTGATGAAACTTTTTTGTACAGAAAATACCGAGGAACTCTACTTTGTGCAACTTTATTTGATGGGAGCAATCACATATTTTCGTTGGCATTTGCTATAGTCGACAGGGAAGATGTTGATAATTGGACTTGGTTTATGACTTTGTTGCGGATATATGTCACTAGGAGAGAAAATATTTGTGTGATATCAGACATATATATCGGGATTCAAATAGCAATGGAGATAGAAGGATGGCATCCTCCATATGGCCATCATAGATATTGCATTCGGCATATTATCAGCAATTACAATAAACAATTCAAAAATGCCAACGGAAAAAAATTTGTTCAAATGGCAAGTAAATTTGAGAATAATACATGTTCATAAATTTACTTCGTTAAATACATGTTATTGTTGTAATGTACAGCTTACGCGAATCAAGAGCGAAAGTTCATATGCATCATGAACCGAATTAGAGAGTTCGATCCAGACACAGCATCATGGTGTGACCAGATTCCAAAGGAAAAATGGATGAAGGCTTATGATGAAGGGAGGAGATATGGAGCGATGACAACGGATTTAGTTGAATCGGTTAATGGGATGCTGAAGGATTTGCGTGCTCTGCCAATAACAGCTACGGTGCAAAAGATATTGTATCATTTGAACCATTATTTTGATACTAGAAGAACAACATACAGGAGACAGCAGCACCAGGGATTTTTGTATACTCAGTTTGCAAGTGACATGCTTCGAGAAAACGAAGAAAAAGCGAATGGCCATGAAGTGATACGGTTCGACTTTGACACAGGGCTTTTTGAAGTTAAACTATACATAACCAATGTAGAGGATCGGGGGGCCGGATATATGTAGTAAGTCTAAACCTACGAACATGCACATGTGGGAAATTTCAAGAGATGAAAATTCCTTGCTCCTACGTAATTGCAGCATGTCGAAGACATGCAGTTGATTACCGTGAGTTCATGGATGAATTCTATACATTGGATAAAACGCTTCAGTGCTATCGATACCCGTTTCTTCCATTGGGAGATTCTGCTTACTGGTCCGAACTTGACGAGATGCTATTAGTGCCAGACGCAAAACGTATTAGGAAGAAAGGAAGGCCCTGTGCATCACGAATACGTAATGAGATGGACTAGGGGACGTCGAGTAGTGACACCTCGCGTAACCGTTGTACAAATTGTAGGAAATCAGGGCACAACAGACAAACTTGTGCATATAGATCGGTCACACAGTAAAATTTACATAGTGTGCAAGCGTACAATGTAATACATCTGATTTCCATAGAAAATTGAGTTATCTGAATTATTGTAATGAAATTATTGTAATGTTATAATATCTCAATTATGCGATGTTTATTAGGTTCCTCTGTTCCATTTGTAGATATGGAACAAAGGAAGTACATTTCATCCGGGACCTCAAGATGGTTCACTGCTTTCACAGCAAACCAAACAGAGATCATAGAAAATATGGAACGATCAGGTACTTAAGAAATTTAGCTCTTGATATGTCATTTGTAATAGTTGTATCATCATGAAATTGGTACTACCAATTAATGTAACATCTTACAGGACTTTGAGAATACAATTCTTAAATGTCAGCGATGTGGATCGGCACTACACGCAGCCGAACTTGATCCGCGCATCCTACCGTATCTTCGATCTTCGGGATTCTATGGAATTTATTTCGTGGGATTTTGGCAACTCGATTGGCACTTGATTACAGCCTTGGTTGAGCGGTGGAGGCCTGAGACTCACACTTTCCATATGCCAGAAGGTGAATGCACAATAACACTGCAGAATATCGCGATTCTCACGGGACTTCCCATAGATGGAAATGCAGTTATTGGCCCCACCGATTGAAATTGGGGTACTCCTTGTGAGGATTTACTTGGTGAGCGCCCACCCAAGTTGCATGGTTGGTGGTAAAGTTAGCATGAATGAAACAACGCTTTGGTCAAATTCCTGTCGACGCCAATGAGGTTACCATACTACGGCATTCTAGGGCATTCATTCTTCAGTTGTGAAAACAAGTCAGGCGCTAGGGTTAGTTTGATTTTTCTTCCACTACTAGAGGACCTTGAGCATCCTACACAGTAGAGTTGGGGTTCAGCGGCACTTACGTGGTTGTATCGAGATTTATGCCATGCAACTGATTCATCAGCGCACCAAATCAATGACGCCCTACACATATTGCAGATTTGGGCGTGGGATCGTTTCCGTTGTGTCTCCCCATCCATTGGAAGACGTCACCCTTTAGTAGGTGCACCTTTTGGTTGTCGGTATGTGACCTACTGCTTTTTCATTTCGCGAGCCATGATATTTTTTTGTGCGTATAATACACACACACACACACACACACACACACACACACATATATATATATATATATATATATATATATATATATATATATATATATATATATAACCCTTCTTGTTTTTTTTTAGCTAGAGTCTTGCCCGACAGACAACAGAGGTCCCCACGAATACCTTGACACATTTGTGCTACCAATTTGACAGAACGACATCCAAAGATGTAAGTAATGATAGCAACCAACGAGTTATATGTCATGTTAGCTTTTAAATTAATCCTTCGTTTAATTTGATATAAATAAAATACAATGACAGATTACTTGGGAGCTGTTGACACCTGATTTTCGATCAGACTCTTTTAGTTTATTTTTGAAAAATGCACAAAAAATTCATAAAAAGTTGAAAAATTGTAAAATCAACTTTGAAAAGCCTTGGCCAAGCCTAAGGAACCATTTTTGAACAAAAAATAAGTTTCTTTATTTTTCGTATTTTTTAAATATTTTCGAAAAATAGAAAAATGGATGAACCGAGGGATGTTCAATCTCATGACGACCAAGAACAAAGAAATCCACTTTGTGCGCGAGGGAGGCAATTAAATGGCTCGGTTGTGGGTGAGGTGAATCAAGCTCATGATAAGGGAAGTCATTTTTTTGGCAAGAGCGAACAGAGAGCGTGACTTGTCGGGGCTTCGAGGGCTGTACTCGCGGTGCATATGTATTAGAAGCTAAAGGAGATCACCTGATCTTGCTTGCATTTTTTCCTTAGGCATCTTCGTAAAACCTTTCGGTTTATTTTGTGATCGGAAAGAGGATTTTCTTGAGGATGGCTTACTGATGAGCTCCGTTTCTCATCTTTTCTCTGCATCATAACAGAAATTCCTAGACATTGCAACAGCAGTAGCTACATGAGCAAGTGTTCCAGCGTGATCCTACTTCCGACATGAAAGTTTCCGTTGTGCTTTAACTTCTGTGTTCCTCGTACACCTCACAGTAGAAATTGTCCAGTTCGGACATAGGGCCACCTGAATTTGCAATTTGACTTGGGATGACATTTGTCACGCCCCAATCCCCAGGCCCGCAACAATCCTACCAAATCGCCTCAGGTCATAAAAGACGATGTCCTAGACACGTCATCGACCAATTATTTTATCTTTTAATTAGTGCATGCGGAACGTTTTATTCCCGGACAATTATAAAATCTGCAGGGATAGAAAAGCAGAAAAATACAACAATCACATCAACCAACATCAACAAAGATCATTTTAATTATTTACTATTAATCTTGGGAAGTATGTATATGCAAGCCCTACCTCGGGGCCACTTCCTACAATCATCAAAATACCATATCAAGTTTGGGTGTTAATACTACTCCATGCTACTAAAACGTCTCCAAAAAGGGCTCCACGCCACGTCTACTCAGGAATGAAAGCCAGGCGATACGTACATCACTTTGGTCCTGAAAATGGTAACCCACGACGAGGTGAGATATATAATCTCGTGAGTCAACGCCTAAGTCTGAGTAGGATAATGACTCGTCCAAGGCATCTTATACATGCAAGGCAATGTCGATGGCAAATCAATAGCATGCAATCCATTCCCTAGTGACTATCACATGATCAAGCATGACATTTCAACGTATCATCAATCACATGAGTACTTACCCCGCCTTGGCACACGCATAAGCAGTCTATATATATATACACATGTAATCAATTGCATACAGCCAAGGCTTATAACCAAAACACTCATCACAATTTGCACACGCAATGCATCACACGTGTTCCAGTTATTAATGATTGAATCCGGTCTAGCAAAACCATGCTCTTCCGACAGAATCGAGCTTTGTCCCATTACTTCGGCAACGGCAACCGACAAACCATATGGTTCCAAGTACCCCCGGCATGGACTAACAGTCATGCATTCCTATAGGGAGCGTCTGTCCGCAACTTGCCACGACCGACATCCAGTAAGTCATGATGTTCTAAGTAACACTGACATGAACTTACCAGGCTCAACCCTCGTCATCCTCATGTACCCGAGAAGACGGTACTCATTATATGATCATACAAGCACGACAATCAGACAACCAATTTATCTCTTAGCATTTAATCCAATGCAACCATAAGCAGTCGTGCACAAAATTTGGTTCAAGGCCATTTTTATGCTCAAAACTTTAGTTTACATGCGATCACATACGCACATATGTTATCCACCAAACCATACATTTATATACGGGATAATCAATCATCAAACGCGCTTCAGTCATGACATCTCACAGTCATAAGATAATCACCTAATAATAAAGTAGTAATTTCACAATAATAATCGTTTAATAATTAATTGACAATTAATTATTTATCCATGCCACATTTAATTAATCCAATTCGATTAATTAATCCAGATTCCAATTCACATAATTAAAATATTTAGCAAGCACAAATAAATAAGTCGATTATAATTAAAATAAATATACTCGACGCACGTTAATTATTCTAATGGAAATCAATTTCAGTTAAGTTAATGCCCTGTTCAGAGTTAGGGGTTAACTCACTATTAACGGCACAAGGCGACAAGGTGAGTACGGCGATGGCTCACGGAAGTCTCGGACTTGGGCATAGCAAAGCACGACACGGGCTCCAAATCTCAATCACATTGGCCCTTACTCTCGGCCACTCAGCCCACGGTGTCGGCTCACGATCTCAACCATAGCCCACGCAAACTGGCACATCGGGTCACGGCCCGATCAGACTAGCACACGACCCGGCTTAAAACCAGCTCGGCCCGCACGAAATAGGGCACGGTTGATGTAAGGGACAGAGCTGGGAACGTCGTTTAGGGCTGCTCTGTGGCTTGACGAGCGGCGAACGGCCACCAGAAACCACGGCGGACGACAAGTGATCAAGAATAACGACTGGGGTGGTTGGGAGCCGGTCGTCAAGATCGGACAACCGCGAACCATGGCGAGGCAGGGTCGAGTGAAACAGGGCAGCGAGTAGGGGTGAAGCGGCAGCAACACAAAATAGGGTAGCCCGAAGCAAGGGTGTCGGGTCTAGGTCTCGCAGGTTCACGGGTCGCAGGGTCGTGACTTGAGAGGCATCGGGGAAGGCTGGACGACGTCGGAGCACCAACAAACGTCGATCAGAGGGATGGTGAGTAGAGGTGGCAATGGGTGGCGGGTCGGGTCGGGTTTAGATCGGGTCGAATATGATCCAATGCATATTGACCCATATTTAATGACCCAAACCCAACTAGACCGGTGACTAACACATACCCGACCTAACTCATTTTGAGCCATATTATCAAAATATAATAATATTTTAAGAAAATAATATTACTAAAATAATTTCCAGCCCCGATCCCTGTACTGGCCCTATCCCTGGCCCTCGCCTCGGCCCCGTCCTTGGTCTTCGACACCGGCCTCGACCCAGGTCTCAGTCCGGTCCCAGTCCCGAGTCCCGACCTCAGTGGCCGGCACCAGCCCCGGGTCCCTACCCTAACCCCGAGACCCGGCCCGGCCTTAGTCCCGGCACCCGCCCTAGGTCCCGAGATCCGACCTCGGAACCCGGCCCGATCTCGAGACCCGGCCCCGGCACCTGGTCCCGACCCTGGCCTTGGGACTCGGTCACCGGCACCAGCCCTAGGTCCCGATTCCCGGCCCCAGTCACTGCGTCGGCTCCTGTCACTGTCCCAACCACAGTCACGTTCCCGGCCCCGAACTCGGCCCCGGTTCCCTACCCCGGATCCCGACCTCGTCCCACACCCCAGTCCGATCCTTTGCCTCGGCCCCAAGAATCGATCTTGGCCTCATCCCCGGCCCTTGTTGGCCGCCCCAGCCTCGGGCCCAAGTCGCCGGTTCCGATCCCTATCCCGATCTCGGCCTTGATCGCCGACCTCAACCCCGGTCTCCGGAACCATTTGTAACTTGTGGAAGAATGTTGCCCTTATGAGTCGAAAATGGATCGAATATGAGTTGAAAATTGATTTAAGTGTGACCCATTATTAACCCATTTTTAGTGAATTCTTTAAAAGTTAATGACCCATATTCAACCCATTTTATACAAATATGGGTTTGTGACCCATATTGCCACCTCTACTAGTGAGAAATACCGGGGAGCTCGGGTCAGAGGCGTTAGAGGGAGGCATCGGGGCTGGGCATGGGGCTATTGGAAGTGATCAAGGATGGAGCTCAGTGACGAGAGCCACGTTGGCTTCTTGCTCGTGAACTGTTGGTGGCACGACGGTAAGTCAGGAAGGTCGGGTGAGGCGTCGTGGTGTCGAGATGGAAGCTGGGCGGCGGCTAGGCGGTGAAAGAAGATGGGAATTTAGAGCTACAAAAGCTCAGGAACAGTTAGGTGATGGTCGTGTCGGGTCTAGTGCAGGCGTCGGGCTCGGCTTTGCTCGGATTTGTGGGTCTCGGCCAGCGGCGACTCAGGCTGACAGGTGGAGCTCGAGCAATTAGGCTGGCGAAGCTGGGGTCTCAGGTCTGTCAAGGCTCAAGATAGAGATCGGGATCAGCTCTACTAGGACAACAGCTGGCGCGACTGCAATGCAGGGTAGCAGCGCCAGGGTGGCGAGGTGGCTGTGTATCAGATGGGAGGGCTGCTCGGCCAAAACAAGGAAGAAAAGAGAAGAAAAGAGGAAGAAGATGATGAACAGGAGGTGGAGGTAGGGTCCGGTCGCAGGGTCCACTAGCACAGAGATAGAGTACGTATATAGGGAAATTTGAGAATATCTGGATTTCCTACCATTATAAATTTTCTATAATTTCCTACCATGATCGATCTGGGCAGTTCAATTCAAAATGAACGGTCCAGATCAGCCCACATCATTTTTCAATAAAAAACTGTTGACTGATCTGGGATGTCCACCTTGAATTGGACGGCCCAAATTTAATTACACATTTAAATTTATGTCACTAAATCGTTTCCCAATTTGAGCATGATTCTTTTCTTCCTTTTTGGTTGACGTCACTTTTTTTTTTATTAATTTCTCAATATTCCATGGAGATTTTTTTTTATAAAAAAAATCAATCCACGTGGCGTCCACGTAGATTGTTTAACTTAAAAAATAGTTAATTTATTTAAAAAATAAAATTAAACAAAAAAAACCTAATAAAAAAGGCAACTACAAATTGCAGTTGCAGAAATTTGCAACGACGTGGGGCTTTAAACCCTTGCCGCTGCCTACCACCATCGCCGACCATGTGACGCCCTGAAAATTCGATTTTGGAAAAGCAACTGAATTCAATATAATGGATTGATATCGAATTTCAGTCGATGGAAAATTTTGGATCGCGAGGACTTAAAAGATAATAATTGGACAAATTCTGAAGTTTCAGTCGGTTTATATTAGGTTTCGAAATTCTTGGTCATCGCGAATTAGGATTTCAATCCTCGCGCTCGAGCCTGATCCCGACCGAGCCTAGCTATGAATTTGCTAAAAATACTCTTCGTTCAGTATACAGAAAATTCAATTCAGTCTCAATTTGTCTAATTATCAAAATACCCTCAACACCCCGACGCTGCCTCGCCTATCGTCGTCCACCGGAGCCACCGCAATCAACCACGAAACCTCTGATGCCCTGATTTCGATCGGTTTCGTGTTCTTCTTCGATCCGGCCAAGCCCGACATCGTCGCCGCTCACCGCCACCACCAACAAACTCCCAAGGCCTCTCTCTATCATCCCTAAGCTCGTGGTGGCCGAAAATCGGCCCGAACCGCCGCCCTGTTCTCGGTGTCGCGAGAACCTTGTCCACTCTGTTCTGTTTCGCTGCTGCTTCACTGACTCCCGCCGCCCTCCGCCACGGCCACCGGTCCTAATCGACTCCCCCCCGACTACCTGGTGCTTCCACCGTCAACCCTCGAGCCGGCCGCCGTCCGTCGGTCCTTGCACCGACCACCTCAACCCCGAAGTCGGCTCTACCTTGTCCCGGCCGGGTCGCACTGGCCGTGGCCCGTTTTGGCCTGGGTCAGGTGCCTGAGAGCCTGGGCCGAGTGGCCGGGTTCGTGGCTGGGTCCATGGGCCAATTTGGCCGAGAGTTTTGACCGTGGGCCAAAAATTTTGGGTCGTCATTCGAGGACATTGGCATGTGATCCGCCGTCTCCGCTCGTTGTCATCACCCGCGCCGTCGCCGTTGATACCGCCCGAGTCGACTCAATTTGTGGGTTGACCTTAATTCTTGGTTAGGGCGCTAATTGCGCCTAGGATTAGTCGTTTAGGCGATTAGGAAATTTATGTACGCGATCGGGGTCGGTTTAGGTAGAAATTATGATTAAGTTAAATGACCGATCGATTAGGTTAAAAGGTTAATTACTTTGCCTGTGGCTAATTGTAATTAGTTGAAATTGATTGATTGATTGTGTTCGATCGCGAGCAAGCGACAGGTTAGAGACGAGCGAACGATCGACATTATTAATTGAATTGATTAATAAAGGATTATCGTACAACTTGAGCCTTATATTGTTCAATTGGAATTAAATGCTCGTGATTGATTCGATGACTTTTATTGGTTTGATTACCTCGTTGGATGGCTTGATTGATTGATAGGAACGACTTTGGCTGTTTGATTGATGATTGTGGGTTAATCGCCCTGTGTGCGGTTGTGGTGATTAAGAGGCAGTATGCATATGTATATGACCATGTGTGAAGTCAAAAGACATGTTTTAGCATGAAAATGGCCTTTGGTCGAGACTTTTACATGCGTGAGTGAGCATCCGGCTTTAACTGAAGATAATGAAATGGGTTGATTGCTGGACGTGTTCTGTATGGTCATATGAGGGAACGATGATGTTTTTCCTGGCAAGTTCGTAATGTACCAATCGTATAGAATCATATGACTTACTAGAAGCACGACAATTCTGGTTCGGTGCTAACTAGCATGGATGTAGGATTGGTCGGATGCCGGTCGCAGCTTGTGATGGAACGACACCCCGTTTGAGGATGCCTACTTGCTGGTGCCATGCCAGGCGTACCGGAGACACCTCTTGTAGTAGCCGTTGTAGAGAAAAAGGACGTAGCCCGGTCTTGCCGGTAGAACGCTCGATTGTACTAAGGTGTTGGATTGCGTTATTTGTAGGAGTCAAATCACGTCTTCTTTCGCGTAGATCCTCTCTTGTGTTGTGGGCACGATCATCGTTAATAAATGGACTTGTGTGATATCTTATGCGTACTTGTGGATGAGATGTTTATTTGGATGATTGACTAATTGACTGTGAGTCAAGTCAAGCATTGCATTATTCGTGGCTGAAGTTGGCAAGTATGCATGTAGATTGTTTTTATATCGTGACTGTATTTGGGTGTTATAAGTGGTGATTTGTTATTGTGAGACTTCCGTTAGGATGCTCGGGCGAATCAGTTTCCTAACCGAGCTTAGGCTTGATTCATTGAGATTTATTCTCACCCCGTCGTGGGATAACATTTTCAGGTTACAAGTGATGGAGCCTTGTGGGTGCCAAGGATTGACTTTTGGATTAGTCATCTGAAGTAAGATGAGAAGTTAGTCTTACCAGACTGAGAATACCTTTGAGATTTTGTCTAGTGGCACTGAAGTATGGGGTTGAGCTCGTACACTAGTAGCCCGGTAGGATTATGTCCTAGCTACTATTTTGTATATTTGTTTATTATTATCCTTTGGTAAAACGTTGTGGTGTTTGTTTCCTGCTATTTTATCCCTCTTTATTTTTATTGTCAGGGAGTTGGCACGTTTCTGCATGTTTAAGTAAGTGATAGGTCAATAGTGTACCTGAGACGTTATCTCTATGATCTCGTGGCGATTTGGCGAGGGATGTCGCGGGCTCGAGATTTGGGGCGTGACATCCCCGCCCAAGGTGGTATCAGAGCAAGATCAACCTGATCCATCTGGTCATTGGCCTGGAGTAATAAGGAGCTTTGGGATTTGGGATAGTAGTAGGATCGTAAGTCTTTGCATGTGCTTGTTACCAATGCTTCGTTTTGACTGATTGCTAGTGATCTCATTACGCGTTGATTGGGGTGGACAGGACTCCGTAAGTTACATGTATAATAAGCGACCGTAATGAGAGGATGCCTAGTAGAAGCATAGCTTAAGAAGATCCTAGAGCAGAAGGGATTATGCAGGCGTTGAAAATTTTGGAAGTGGTAGTTGGACAGCAAGTGAGTAGTCAATCTAATGATGCCGCCACTTCGAGTGAAGACCTGTTGACTGGAAACAAGAAAGGTGTGCAGCAATACTCAAGTTGATGGAGAGATTTTTGAATCTTGAATCATCGAAGTTCAAAGAATTAGGAGACTCAGAGGCTGCAATTTTGTGGATTAAGGAAATCGAGAAGGTATTCGCCGTGCTAGGATGTTCCGAAAAGGACAGGGTGACACTAGCCATTTACCATCTTCAAGGTAACGCTAATGCGTGGTGGGAAGCCACACAAAGAAATATCTTTCCTGAATGTATGGTCCCGGTGTGGGATGCTTTCGTTGAAGCCTTCTATAGCAAGTACTTTTTGGGTTGTAGGCAAGAGAAAAAGATGGCTGAATTCTTGCAGCTTCGACAGAACCAAATGACAGTAGAGCAATATGCGGCGAAATTTATTGAGCTGTCAGAGTTTGCACCTTGGACGACAGTTGGAGATCCTATGAATAAGATGAAAATATTTCGTGAGGGATTGAAGCCTGAGATCAAGGATCAACTGGTGCCGCTGAACCTTAAGAGTTATAGTGAATTGTATAAAAAGGCCCAATCTGTGGAGAAAAGTATGACTGATAGAGCAATCGCATCTGGATCGCAACTTGTGCCTTCTTCCAGGGATAACCATTGGATAGAGAAGAGGCCGACATATGCCAACAAGTATCACATTCCGTCTAATCGGAGGAGTAGAATCAGAAAGCCGATATTTCGCCAAAGTGAGAAGTGTCGCCTATGTCGCCTAAGGTATGGGTCTGGTCCCTGCCAGTTTAGAGGAGGAGAATGCTTTAAATGTTACCAGCCGGGACACCAAGTGAATAATTGTCCGATGAGAAATAAGGCAGATCAAGCATCGCTGCCGCAAGAAGGACAAACTAGAGAAGATGGTCAATAGAATACCTAGGATTAACTCTATTACGAGTAGGGTGACTTTCGAGTTAAGATGCTTTAGTATAGATTAGCAATAGCTAGTCGATACCTTTTATGGATAAGATTATGGATATGGGTTTGTAATAAGACAATTAGTATTTTATGGATTGCATAAGTTTAAAGTATTGTTTTGCTTGGATTGCCTTAAACGTTGTTTTCTTGGATCATAATAAATGATTAGATGAATATCCCTCGAAGAGCGAGCGTGAATTATGAGATTGATTTCTGAGGTGTGATGAACTTTCTAGGGATCAGAGGACACGAATTGATAAGGATCGATGTGAAGTCAGATAATGTGTGCCGAATTGTGATGAAAATCTTTCTCCACATGAGGTTAAAGTGGGACTTAAAGGTGAAAACACGTTTGTGAGTGCATTGTGTCATTTCGGGTGATGGGAAGAAGATTATGGATGAATCGAGATGTCACGTGTAAGTAAGACTTGTGTGTTTTGCAAAATGGGTGAAAGTTGATTTTATCTCCGAGTCCTGGTTGAAGAAGACCTTGCAGTATACCAAAGGCAACATTGGAATGACTTGAGGCCTTATGACTCAGTCAACTAGTAACCTAATAAGGTCATGGTAATGTGTACACTGCCTGAAGACTATAATTAATGAAGCCTCGGACTTGTGCATGGAACGAGGACAGTGAAGACGAACAAGAAAAGTTCGTAATGGCAATCTGAGGTTAGGCGACATGGTAGGGTCACCAATTGAATGCATAGGCTATCGAGACTGGAGATACCCTGAATAAGATTAAGATTGCGAGATGTGAAAATTAAGAAAGACTAGTTAACAGAGTGACGCGACGGAAGCATGGTAAGGCTACATGATTTCTTGGAATAATGATCATAAGGGTCTTGCTTTTGATAAAGCAGAAAACTGATCGGGATTCACAATAATAGTTTCAGTGTTAGTCCAGATAGCTTATGAAGACATCAAGATTTGAGGTAAGGCTACAAGAGGATTAATAGGCGTGGTCGAGCAATAATGAAGATTTTGGTGTATCAATAAGTCAAATAGTAACATTGCAAGCCTAAGTGGACTGCTGCTGTCGTTGGAGATTCTAAGGTAAAGGTGGGAAAAGATTACAATGGATTGGTAATGAAACTTCCAAGAACTCAAAGAAGAAATGACTCAGTTTGGAGTACAGTAAGCAGATTGATGATGTATGTTCAAGATATAACAGTATGAAGAAATTCAACTTGGTGTGAGTGTGATGTCCCAAGACCTAAGGCCGATCCAAGATTAAGACTCGAACTACTCGCGAATAGCAACCAAGGGTTAAGGAAGCCACCGAGAGTTAGAGGTCGCCCTCAACGTGGATGACGGCCTGACTTGCCAGTCGGTTGTGTTATTGATTAAGGGTGGACTGTGTGCCTATCTTAAATCAAGCATATATCGAATTGGGATGATCTCACTCAGTTGTAAGTCAACCATAAGATTACCCTGAAATCGACCATGGATTGATTCGTGGCATGATTTGCGAGTTGACATTGATCGATATTCAGGATGGCCATGGACCTAGTGAGGAATGACTTGTACTAGAAACCCATACTAGCCACACACTAGTCAAGGATTAGCTACCCTGGATTTTGTGATGTGTTGCTGGAGTACTACGGGTCGAGTTGAACCAATCTTGCATCAATTTGAGTTGGTCATGAGAGGTGATCTCGATAGTGTTCGATTGTACCACCGGTCTAGGAATGGGTGATTTCAACCCTAAATAGAAATATTTGAGGTGATCCTCAACTCGTCAGTCGCTTGTGAGCTGACCCTGTTCGATAGAATGGACAGTTCGATCCTCAGTTTGATTTGGCACAGGAGTTTAGTAATTCTCCAGGTGTTCAAGAGATGACAAGTGGTGATTCTAAATCTCAAAGCGTTGACGAAGAGGCGAATTATTAGTAGACCTTCTCTATGTAAGCAGAATGCCAAAATTATCATTAGTGTTAATCGTGATTGACATCTATGGAACAGGAGGAAAAACTGCGTTAAACTCTGCCCATTGGAATCTAAGAAATGGCCAATCAATTTGTGGGATTAGAAAATTACACGGTTACTAGGATAACCAACAGTTGATTGGGACAGTAAGGTCGAATGGTCACAATTGAGTTTAATCTCTAGAGTGGGATGATTCACCCTGTTAAAACGAATTGTGGATATGAAATTGTGTCAGATTAGTAGTCAAGGATCGTAAGTTAGAATTCGACTTGGATTTGATAGTCGCTTTATGATTTCAATGCATAGAGTGGAGATTAGGATTGACTTGGAGCAAACCTAGTATGAATTTTGAAAAACAAAGCTGCAGTTCAGTACGGCTTATTACCCACAGATGGAAAGTCAGTCTAAAAGGATAATTCAGAGTCTGGTGAACATATTGGAGGCATGTGTTTTGGATTTCAAGATAATTTGGAGGAACAATTACACCTGATAGAGTTTGCTTAAATAACAGTTCAAGTATAGCACTAAGATTATGCTTTTCGAGGCGACGTATAGCAGAGCGTGCAAGACGCCCGTTTAAAGGCGAACCTGAGTTAGTGGAACAGTCAATGGACACGATCAAGGTTAGCAGAGATAGACTGAGAACGGTTTAGAGTCGTCAGAAAAGTTACGCCAACAAGAGCGAAGACCAATAGAATTTCATGTGGGTAATTATGTCTGTAGAAGATGATGCCTATTGGAAGGACAACTCGTTTTGGTAAGAAAGAAAAGCTAAGTCAAAGGTGAGTCGTACCATTCAGGATTTTGGAAAGAATTGAAAATTGAATGTATTGTCTTGTGTTGCCGCTGAGACTGGCTCAAGTGTACAACGCCACCCATGTGTCGATATTGAGGAAGTGCGAACCAAACCCCGCTCTTGTGTTGAGTTATGAGAAGATTGAACTGGATGAGCTAGCATCGTATCTGGGAAGTCCAGTCAGGATCGTAGGTAGGAAAGAGCAAGTATTTCGGTACAATAATTTTTCCTTTTGGTAAAGATAATTTAGTAAACCCACAGAACTAACAGGAATTATTTAGGAGATTGAAGAAATTGTGAGGACTGGATATCATTATTGGTTTGAAGAGTTGTAGTAGTACTTCAATTTTGAGGACGAAATTTCCTAATTGAGGAGAGTTGTGACGCCCTGGAAATTTGATTTTTGAAAAATAACTGAATTCAATATAATTGATTGATATCGAATTTCAGTCGATGAAAAATTTTGGATCGCAAGGACTGAAGAGACAATAATTGGACAAATTCTAAAGTTTCAGTCGGTTTAGATTAAGTTTCGAAATTCTTGATCGTTGCGAATTAGAATTTCAATCATAGTGCTCAAGCCTAATTCCAACCAAGCCTAGCTTATGAATTTTCCAAAAATACTCTTCATTCAGTGTACCGAAAATTCAATTCAGTCTCGATTTATCAAATTACCTAAATACCCTTGATTATTTGGCATGTGAGACAAAATGGCCAAAAAGTCTTCATGGTGGACCCCCTCTCTCTCTCTCTCTCTCTCTCTCTCTCTCTCTCGACCGCGTGAAGAACGGCCCCCCTTCTTCTTATTCTTCTTCTTGGACAACCGAACTTCCTCCTCCTTTCCTTGACGATTTTCACCGCCACCACCGATGGCCACAACCTCCAGTCATCTCCTGCCATCGCCACCGACCCATCCTCAACCGTCACTTGCCGTTGGAACCCGCGAAATAGCCATAAAACCCAGCCCCTGTTTCGGCCCCTGTAAACCCTAGAAGACCCGACCTTACTCTAGCAATTTCCGGCACCGCCGCCGCCACCCACCACCTCTCTGACATCCCCCAGCCTCCCCTCGACACCCCGACGCCGCCTCGCCGACCGTCGCCCATCAGACCCTTTGCAATCAGCCTCGAAACCTCTGGTGTCCTGTTTTCGACCGATTTCATGGTCTTCTTCGATCAGGCCGAACCCGACATCGCCGCCACTCGCTGCCACCACCAACGAACTCCCAAGGCCCCTCTCCATTGTCCCTGAGCTCGTAGAGGCCGGCCGCCGCACGTGGAGGCCGAAAATCAGTCTGAATCGCCGCCCCGTTCTCGGCGCCACGAGAACCATGTCTACCCGGTTCTATTTTGCCACTGGCCCGCCTCTTTCGGCCACCCTCTACCGCGGCCACAGGTCCCGATTGACTCCCCCCGACCACCTAGTGCTTCCACCGTCAACCCTTGAGCCGACCGCCATCCGTCTGTCGTCAAACCAACCGCCTCAACCCCAAAGCCGGCCCTACCTTGCCTTGTCCTGGCCGAGTGCCCTATTCGGGCGGGGTCGCACGGGCCATGGCCCGTTTTGACCTAGGCCAGGTGGCCGAGAGCCTAGGCCGAGTGGCTGGGTCCGTGGCCGAGTCCATGGGCCAATTTGACCGAGAGTTTTAGCCGTGGGCCGAGAATTTTGGGTCGTTGTTCGTGAAAATTGGCCCGTGATCCGTCGTCACCGCTCGTCGTCGTTGCTCACGCCGTCGCCGTTTAGACCACCCGAGCCAACTCAATTTGTGAGTTGACTATAATCCTTGGTTAGGGCACTAATTGCTTCTAGGATTAGTCGATTAGGCGATTAGGAAATTTAGGTACTCGATCCGGGCCAGTTTAAGTAGAAATTGTGATTAAGTTAAATGGCCGATCGATTAGGTTAGCCAGTTGATTACTTTGCCTGTGGCTAATTGTGATTAGTTGAAATTGATTGATTGATTGTGTTCGATCACGAGTAAGCGACAGGTTAGAGACGAGCGAACGATCGACGTTATTAATTGAATCAATTAATAAAGAATTATCGTACGAATTGAGCCTTATATTGTCTAATTGGAATTAAATACTCGTGATTGATTCGATAACTTTTATTAGTTTGATTGCCTCGTTGGATGGCTTGATTGATTGACTGGAACGACTGTTGGTTGTTTGATTGATGACTCTGGGTTAATTGCCCTGTGTGCGGTTGTGGTGATTAGGAGATAGTTTGCATATGCATATGACCGTGTGCGAAGTCAAAAGACATGTTTTAGCATGAAAATGGCCTTCGGCCGAGACTTTTACATGCGTGAGTGAGCATTCGACTTTAACCGAAGATAATGAAATGGGTTGATTGCTGGATGTATTCTGTATGGTCATATGAAGGAACAATGATGCTTTTCCTGGCAAGTTCGTACTGTACCAATCGTATAGAACCATACGACTTGCCAGAAGCATGACAATTCTGGTTCGGTGCTAACTAACACGGATGCAGGATTGGTCAGATGCCGATCGCAGCTTGTGATGGACCGACGCCTCGTTTAGGAATGCCTACTTACTAATGAATTGCTAGGCGCACCGGAGACACCTCTTGTAGTAGCCGTTGCCTAGAGAAAAGGGACGTAGCCCGGTCCTGCCGTTAGAATGCTTAATTGCACTACGGTGCTAGATCACGTTATTTGTAGGAGTCGAATCACGCCTTTTTTCTTGTAGATCCTCTCATGTGCCGTGGGCACGATCATCTTTAATAAATGGACTTGTGTGATGCCATGTGCGTACTTGTGGATGAGATGCTTGTTTGGGTGATTGACTGATTGGCTGTGAGTCGAGTCAAGCATTGCATTATTTGTGGCTAAAGCTGGCAAGTATGCATGTGGATTGTTTTTATATCGTGACTGTATTTGGGTGTTATAAGTGGTGATTTGTTATTGTGAAACTTCTATTAGGATGTCCAGGCGAATCAGTTTCCTAACCGAGCTTAGGCTTGATTCACTGAAATTTATTCTCACCCTGTCGTGGGATTACATTTTCAGGTTTCAAGTGATAGAGCCTCGTGGGCGCCAAGGATTGGCTTTTGGATTAGTCATCTAAAGTAAGATGAGAAGTTAGTCTTACCTGACTAAGCATACTTTTGAGCCCCGAAATATGGGGTTGAGCTCGTACATTAGTAGCCCGGTAGGATTATATCCTAGCTATTGTTTTGTATATTTGTTTATTATTATCCTTTGGTAAAACGTTGTGGTGTTTGTTCCCTGCTATTCTATCCCTATTTGTTTTTATTGTTAGAGAGTTGACACGTTTCCGCATGTTTAAGTAAGTAATAGGTCGATAGTGTACCTGAAACGCTATCTCTATGACCTCGTGGTGATTTGGCAAGGGATGTCGCGGGCTCGAGAGTCGGGGCGTGACACGTAACGAGGAGAGGGAAAAAAATCAAATGGGAACAAGGGGAACTCGACTGAGACAAACAGAAGGAAGAATGGAAAGGTTTAATTGGAATCAAATTGGAGGTGGGCCCCAATGTTCTTTCAACCCCTCATAAAGATCACGTTGAAGACGGCCTAATCCCAAAAAAAACCTCAAATGTTGACGTTTGTCCCAAAAATATCCATAACTTTTTTTGACTCCTAAAAAACCTTCAACTTTTGATTTTGTCCCAAAAAAAAATCCCAAACTTTGGTTTTCGCCCCAAAAATATTCACAACTTTTTTGTCTCCTCAAAAACCTCCAACTTTTGATTTTGTCTTTACCATAATTATTGAAAAAAAAAATTATTTCTCATCCAGTTGAACAAAACCCGTGATTGCTCGATAAGGATCAAAATGTATTGCCAATTGTTTCAAGGGAGAATGTTTGACACATTACAGCAACATTCATTCATTTCAAGACATAATGGAGTTACTCGAGATTTACATACAAATTTCAGTTGGAACAATATATTAACTAATCTTATTCTTATACTTCAAATCTTTATCAAAATAATGATCACAAAAAAAAGGTTATGGGCAGCAGCTTATCGTCATATAGGCAGGGTCGGCAACAGCTTGTCATCATAAAGGCAGAGTCGGCAGCAACTTGTCGTCACATATGTAGGGTCAGCACGATGGCCTTCGGTGGGAGGCTCGATTGGCATCAAGAACTATCAACGAGTAAGGAACTGATGACGAGGATTGCTATTGTCTCGGGATAAGGACACACCATCTGGCGACGGTTGAAAATCACTTTGAGTTTCAACAGAAGCTAAACGACCGATGTCAGGGTCGTCGAGAATTCTACGATATGGATTTTGAGGGTTTTTTGTGATTGGACTGGTAGATTTGGGACAAATTCAAAAGTTGAAGGTTTTTTAGGAGACAAAAAAAAGTTGTGGATATTTTTGGGACAAAGGCCAAAGTTTGAGGTATTTTTGGAATTGAAATGGTATACATGGGACAAAATTAAAATTTGGAGGTTTTTTAGGAGATAAAAAAAAATTATGAATATTTTTGGGATAAAGTCTAAAGTTGAAGGTTTTTTTTTTGTTGGGACCGCTGAAGACACGGGGTAAAGAAATTTCGCCCAATACAAGGTATTGATGGTTCGACCAAAAAAAAAAGGTATAGATTGGGCCCACGGATTACAAAATATGAGCTTAACTAATTTGTCTTATCTAAATTAAAACAATGGCAAAAAAATAATTTAACAAATAGGTTTCCGACGGTCATTTGAGTTTTTCGAGTAACGATAAAACTAAAATTTTCGTATTTAGATTTCAATCGAAGCTGAATCTACGCGCAACGAGTTTCGATTTTACGAGTCAAATTTTGACGATTCAAACTTAATTTTTTCTGACAAACGTCGCGGAATAGCTAATCGTCGTCTTCTACTTCAAAGCCAATTTTTAGTTTCGATGCTCGAATTTATAATTTGCATTACGGACGTCGAAATTTCAGGACGTCACAAGATTGGAGGCGAAGATAATGATAAAAGATTCGATATAATTGCGACTGTCTCCTGGTTGATCAAGGTGATCCAAGCATGCACGTGATTCTCATATTTTGTCGATTAAGTTATTGTGGAGAGCAAGATCAGGCGATCTCCTTTGCTCCATGCATATACTATTTTTGAGTTTAATTAAGCACAAGCTCAATCAACTGTTTTTTTTTTCTTTTCTAGAAACTCAACCAATTTATCTGGTCTAATTTGGTATTACTCCGGTTTCAATTTCGTTTTCCATTTTTAAAATGTGTTCTCAAACATAAATAAGACCTCACTTTCAGTTTCAGTAATCATTGGGGGGAGTAAGCAACCGGATCTATTCACAATAGGTCCGGTTCCCGATTCTAAAAATTATGAGTCAATATTGAAAATTAAAAAATATATATTATCCTTAAAGAGAAGAATTTTATTTATTTTTCATACATACAGAATTTTATTTATTTTTTATACATACATATTTTGTGGATATATATATCATTAAATAACACAAAAGCGAGGAAAAAAAGCATGTGCTAGTTATCAGGTCAACGGTGGTTTCTGGTTCCAAAAAATAGGACTTGACCGTAACAAGGTAAGTTTCAGGTATTAACCATTATCGAACCGATAACACATAGTAACTGTGAAACGGAAAAGGAAAAAAACACCAATTTCTACAAATTCTCATTATGGGTGGAAGCATAGTTGACTTTTAAAATGTATATATGCTTCCTTAATTTTGAAAACAATGGAGTCACAATTTTCATTAGGGTGAATTTGTTTGGAAAAAAAAATTATGATAAAGGAAAACACTTTTAGGGAAATCATTTTCTCAGGAAAAGGATTAATTTTTCTTTATTCAGTGATATTTGATTGAAAATATTTTCTAGTGCTTGGAATCTTGGATATCATTTGAAAATGATTTCAATCTCATAACTTTATCTCAAACAAAAAATGAATTGAAAAAAATTGAACTTTTCAATTCATTTTTTACTTTATTTTGTTATTAATTTATTTTACCTTTTACTTTCCCTTCTTGCTCCATTAGTTGCCAGACCTCATTGACCACCGGCGACAAGCCATGCGATGTTGAGCCTCTCCAAATTCGGGCAAGGGTCAACCTTGCCAGCTGCATAGCGAGCTCGAGGGAATGTGTGGAGAATGGATTACCCTTACAACGAGGAAGAGGAAGGGTAAGCTACTCATGATCAATAAGATCGATGGAAAAAATCATGGAAGGAAGGGTCTTCCACACAATCTAACCCGAGGTAGAATCGACCCCAAGGAGAGTTCAACAAAGAAAGGTGTAAGAAGCCACCACCATCTCCATGTTTCATTTGCGATGGCCCCCATTGGACCCAAGAGTGTTCAAAGAAGAGCAAGATCAACACATCGCTTGCCTTAGAGGAGGAAGAGCCGAAGCAAGCATAGAGGGGCCAAATTGATTATCATCATCGACTTGCAATGCCCATCTATGTACGCATGATCTTTTGTTTGACAGAGACCAAGAGCACCTCCACGATCCGATTCGTGGATGAGGGGCTGAGAGCTGAGGAGCTCACAATCGAGTCGAAGCCACGACCTTCGGGAGCCATAGGTAGAGTTGGATCTTCCTATGCCAAATCAACATGAGATGCAGGCCATGTTCTGTTTCAGAAGTGGAGAACTTGCCGTACAACATGGGGTAGCCGAACCGAAGTAGGAGTTCCTCTTGGAACGAGTTATAATTCAAGTGTCGTGTAGCCAACAAGCAGAGAAGCCAAAGACGAAGCGACATTGGAGACGGAAGAATTGTCCACGCCCAAAGAAGCCGACTATCCAAGAGAGGGATGTAAGCGAAACACACTAAGCCAAGGGCGCCGAGGACATCGCTCGGATGGGTGGGGATAATGTCGCGATCGCGAGGATTCCCACGCACAAAGGACCGAGTACGATTCAAGAAGACCGAGCCAGTCTCGAGTATTTCTGAGTCTTCTAGAATATCCTTAGGGACATGCCATACGATAAATCTATTGTGTTCTAGAACATCTTGTATTAAATATCAGTAGTCGATAAATAGAAAGAAGCAATCTCTCCGTTAGATTTATGGATTTATGAAAGGCCAACGGTTGCACTGAGAGGTTCTCTTATATAAATAGGGGAGCTCTCTCTCATTTGTATGAATTGAATTATAATCAAATCAATTTGGGCCATTCACAAATGTCAGTAATTAACGATTATAAAATTTGAGTAATCCGAATTCATCGCAATTAATAATCAAATAAAAAAATTCAAAATCCTTTGATTAAAGAAAAAATCTCCACCAATTATTAAGGTTGAATTTGATTACGGATGAGTTCTTTATTTTTACTTTTGTTGGTCAATAACTATAAATTCGAATTAACTGTTGATCTCTCTTAGAGCTTCTCTCTAAATGTATTATACAATTTGAACAATTTAGAATTCGCCACAAATAATAATCAAAATAAAAAAATGTTAAAACACTTTTGATTAAAGAGGAATCTCTACCAATTAGTAAGGAGATCAAATCGCTTTACCAATTATTAAGGATTCAATTTGATATAATCTACAGGAAATGGAATCTTCAGTCGTCCCGTAGTCCCCATCCAACTTACTGTGCTGGGAGCACCTATTCCTTTGTTCATAATCAGGATCATCATTGGATAATTCATATCTACAATCAAGGCGAGAACCCTGCAATTTCAAAATGGTATACATGCTTAATTTGTTTTGCCTCCTGACTAAGCTCAAATGTGTCCCTACAAACCGCGCTCAGGGAATTATTTAAGGTGAGCAATTCCTCGGTGATCTGATCGGAAGCCCATTAATTGCGAACATCGATGCGAGGGCATGCCGTAACAATTGGGATCATTCTCTACGAGCTGCATTAGTTGCTCAAGATTGGAGCCAATAAAGTGGTCGACAAAGGTTATGTTCCTCCGGATGCAGATGGAGCCTCTCACGCCGGGATTGTTGTGAATGATGAACGATTGTTGATGCCACCCGTTCTTGGATTTGAAAGTAGTTGTAGAGGATGTCCAGAGTCGTCAAGGATGCAAAATATTTTGAGTACGTAAAATATCAATAATAAATAGTATAGTTGACATACATTGTAAATTCGATTGACTAGGTTTATCAAAATATGAAACGTAGCATTTCAATATTTATTGGAAAAAAAAAAAACCGTAAGCAGATACAATATATTTTGAGCGCGTAAAACAGTATATATCAATAATATATACGAAGGTTGGCATACATTTTAAATTGACTCCATTGTGTAGATTTATCTTGAGAAAAACGTGAAACCTAGCATTTCTACATGGGTGGGTCACGCTTTTTTCACTCCTTATTTGGCTTAAACTCTTTACCCTTTGCTTTTTTTCTCCTTTACAATGTTGTACCCATGAAGAATCAAATGTGAGGCCCATTTGGATTTTATTTATTTATTTCTTCTTTCTCTTCCACTTTCCGTTTACTTCTTGGTATTTTGTTGACTAAGATGTTACCTCACCTCGTTGAGCTCGAACACCTCGATCAATTTCTTTTTTATTCTCAAAAATTATTATGATAATCAAAGTACAAGACCTCTTTTCATTGGTAAATCTCGAAATGATCCTCTTGAACCACGAAGCCACCGTTTCTAGAGGACTCTTCCAAAATTCTTGTCGAAGGTGGTGACATCCACTCGCTGACTCGACTGGTGATGGAATTCAGGCTTCCCTCACTAGTTACCATGTGACTTTCTCTAGCATCTTGATAAATCATTGTCCGGAAAATCTAAATCTGCCGAAATTTTACTTCGACAGCCCAAACTCCAGCGATCTCCCGATGTATTCGGTCTCAATCTAATTAGCATAGTTAGTCTCGTAAAATCTAATTCTGTCGAAATTGTATGTCGACAGCCCAAACTCCAGCGATCTGCTGATATATTCGGTCTCGATCTGATTGGCATAGTTAGTCTCATCTTGCCATGGAGGCTCGACACCAAGGCCGAGCTCTACAAGGAAGTTCTCACTCCCCTACCTATGCCTCGCGAATAATTTGAACTGCTCCACGAACCTCAAAATCAACGAGCAGGTAGCTAGGCACTCGAAGAAAATGAGGCAATATGTTGCAATTTATGCGGCTGCAGTGTAGAACAAAGTCCTATTGTCCCTGCCGGAGGTGGCAATCACGGGATGATCGCCGAAGGTGGCATGGGCGTATCTCCAGAGGTTCAACGCGACGTTTGAGGAGTAGCAGCCGAAGGCAAAAGGGGATTTCGTGGACCGTCTGGGCGAGAAGTTGAGGGACGATATTAAGCCGTCCATCTCGAGAAAGCTCGGAGGAGAAAGATGAAAATCGCTGGTGATACGCTTCAATACAAGCAAGAACAAGGAGGAGGAGGAGAGTAGAAAATTATGAAACAACTAATAATAATAATAAAATCTCAAATGGATCCCACATTTGACTGTATCGGATACATCATTCAAAGGAAGAAAATGGAAATGCAGTGTTTGACCCATAAAAGGATTGGAAAAAGCGCCGCCCTTCGATATTTGCTAATGAAAAAGTACGTAAATACAATATATTTTAGCGGCATAGTACTAATAATAAACATCAAAGCATGAAGTAAAGGAAACTTTACTTAGAAGTTTAGGCTCTAACTTTGCAATCTGGACCGTTCCTGTTATGAATATATGACCTCGATTATAATCAATAAAAATATATATAAAAAAATTCAAAAAAGTAGACGGGCGGCCCGAATTGTAAGATTAGGTGCCTAAAACTCTGAGAAAATATTAGGCGATCCGGATCTGCAAATTAAAGTAAAAAGGGTAAATCCCCCTTGTCTCGACAGCTTTCCTCCATTATCCAGGCTCCACCTTTTGTGCCGTCGATTTTGTGTGGGAAAGGCGAGCGAGCCATTTACGTAGCACTCCCTCAAATGATTATACTTTCCACTGCACTTGCTCCTCTCCATTCACAGAGTAGTTAAAACTTAAAAGGAGACCTCTATATGATCACGTTCCCATTGTCTATATTTCATTTTTATTTTATTTATTTATTTGTGATTTCTTCGCTTTTCTTCCTTTTTTCTTTTTGGGACTTTGTTTTTTTTTCTTTACAAGAATTGATAAATATTTCTTATTCAATAACGATATATCACAAAAAGTAGTGTTGCATATCTCAATCGGGACCTTAACAGCCACAGCCAAGGCCCCGGCAGTCAAGAATGGCCCCAACTGCGGGGGTCCCAGGCCAGCCGCTACGTACTCAAGCACAAGTGTTGATTTTGATCTACTGAGGTACTCGACCTCGCCACCAGGGGTTCAAGACGTGCCTCACGGGACTTGGGCTCGGGCATCATGATCGTTGGCTCAACTGGAGTTACCCAGGCCTGAGCACTAGGGTCCAATCGTATTTTGAAAAATAAATTATGAATTTAAATGATTTAGTAGTCCTTCTGAACCCGGGGGTTCCCAAAAGTCCTTCCGAACTTAAGCACATGCTTTTCCTTAATTATGAATGAATCCTTTCCCGTCTTTTCCTAATCGATCCAAACGAAGAAAAATGATTCCTGACAGCAAACTTCGGCGAAGTCAAAGAAGCAATAACAGGCAGAGAAATTTTTCTTGGAGCCGAGTTTGGTGAACCCAGATCGATCATAGTCATCGTGTGGCCAAATTTCCCAGCCAACTCAAAGGTGAAGCAGTCCTCAGATAGAAAGGTGCGGTTGAAGATCGTATTTTCTCTAAATGCATGAATAATTGCCTCTTTTCAAATAAAAGTAGATTTCGTTTCCTGAATCTATTCTTCATCCGGAAAATCTTAGTACTTGCTATTCGGATACTTCCTTGAAACCTTCTATAGGAAAATGCATATATTAAGCTGACCGTCTTAATTACAGGGGAAGCATATAAATGCAAAGATCGAAAAACCGCGAGACCGAGGCATGGGATAGGAGGGACTACTCACCATCTCTCCACACTTCCTTGAGGAGTTGATATCTGACAACCTTCCCGCCACTCTTTCTTTCGAGCATCCAGTTTGGCAGCGGTGAAGTGAGCAAAACTCGACCACCATCGTGGATGATTGAACCTATCGGAGAGTCCAATTCGTTGAGCTCGTCGTCGCTGGTATAGGATTTTCTAAGGACCGATGACCCTGTCCTAGACACGGTGTGATTTCCCATATCTCCGATGACGGTGCTGAGTGAAGACGCTGGAGGTGGTGCATATGCAGTTGGTGATGCGATGTGCGGAATGCTAGTTATCAACTGTTGGTCTCCATCAAGGTGATGCTGCACAAAGAGGGAAAAATGCTTCATCTATGTTTGATCAGTCAAATGATAAATACAAACAAATTATTGCAGCATATTAACTGGATAAGAACTTAACCGAAAAATGAATACGAAGCAGCAGTATTATTCCACAAGCGACATCTTGAATGAACCAACCTCGGAGTCCAGGGTCTCAACAAGTGCCTCTGGCACAGGATTTGGAGAGTATTCATCAGGAACAAAATTGTTGAGAATCCTCAGAATCAATGGCACACCGAACACAGGGCAAAACTTCAAAAAGCAAACACGATGTTAGTGACATTAATAATTTACAGGAGCAGACATGCAGGCAAGCAGAGAGAGAGAGAGAGAGCTAAAGAGAGCAATACCTCTTTTCTTGCACTTCTATCAGCCAGCATGTCAAAGGGAAGCTTCATCAGATCACTCAAGGCATTAAGGAGAGGAAAAGCTTTGAAAGATGTACTGCCTTCCTGTATCTTGCTACCATCATTTTTGTTCCTATCTTCTGGAGAGTCATCCTCATCAATGTCAAATAAGTCAGCCAGCCATCTGGACCAGTCGCCAATCTAGTGACACGAAACAATATAAAGTATACCTCATGTCAGAAACTTAATTCTCTTATTAGTGTATAGGAAGTCACGAGAGAATTAAAATAGCGCCTTAAGAATTTCTAAACAATCACATCTCAAGTGAATTCATGCTTAGTGATCCAAATAGTCCAGTATCCTTTTCATCACCTCTATTAGCATGTTCCATCTCAGCTACTGACAATTAGTTAGAATTGTGTGTCCCCTGATGAGACATCTCGCAAACTTTCAGATAAACGCATTACATGCTCTGGACTCAGGAGATTGAACTTTCTGGAGAAGACTTAATGTTATTGCTCTAAGTTTGTGGGAAAGTACTTGACGAGTGATAAATAAGGATGAAAAGAAAAGTACTTGATGAGTGATAAATTAGGATGAAAAGGATAAAAGAAAGAGAAAACAACTGCTTACTGCATTTTTCAGTTGTATTGCAGGCCTAAAACCAGATTTTCCAGCTGCAATGGGTAGCACTTTTGAATCACTGATGGGGTCAGAAACAGGATCTGTTGGCATCTCATCATCTGATCCACGCAGTATGGCGTTGAACATGGCAACATCTAGTCTACTTACCAACTGCTCCATTACCTGTAAACAAATACAAAGCACTTGTTATCAGTCTATGGTTCCATATTACTGGTCAAAGATATACAGGGAAGGCAATCATCTGGTAACAGATTTCACAAAGGCATAATACGATTGAAAAACTAAACAGTACATGAATAAATACTATCTGACCCCATGTCTACTGGTAAGCATTTATGTTGTTAGCAAGTTGCTCTATGCACAGCTTTCACAAACGCATACAATGCACCAGACTCAATTACACAATGCATATCAAAAGAGAGCAAGGAGCATTCATTACCAATCTGGCCAGTAGAGGCAAGCATCCACATTCGTGACCTCCAGCACGAATGGGACAAAGCCTTTCACGGGCATCCTTGAAAGCCTTCTTCCAGAGATCAACAGAAAAGTTTCCATGAATCTTCTTCGAGTTTGAACCTTTGGCAGCAGAAGGCTGCATGTGTGGAGTCACAGTCTGTTGTAGAAGTACGAAATCTTTAAGCAATGACAAAGAAAACTATGAAAACTCCATCACGGTATTAAAAGCAGCAACTGCAGCATATCTGTCAAAATTATTTTCACCTGCCACCACACAGATTCAACAATTCGGGAAAATATCCAGCTTTCAACCCTTTCCAGTGCGGCCGTAAAGGTCAATGGATTCTCCCATACATCAGCATAATCTGACACATCGTCTCTGTCTGTTCCATGAATAGAAGAACCAACCGATGTTTCCTTATTTACATTATGGCCTCCACATTCTTCACCAAGCAGTCTGCCAGCAGCAAGATTTATGATTGCTCTCAACATTATTGCATTGGACAACCAGAAAGTTAATCTGCAACAAAAGAAAACTAAATGACAACCATTACCTGAAAGAGAAGACAGATTTTGGAAAATTCAGCAATTCACTGGATGAGAGTATCATTTTCTTGAGTAAAAATGATTCACTTTTCTTGTAGAATACAGTTAGCGACAGTATCACATCTTCTTTTAAGCAACCCAATATATGATGCAGCTTCTGCAAGATAATGGAAGAAGAAATTCTCCCGCTGAACTATTCATTTGACATGCATGACTATGGCTAGATACTTAGGAGTCAAGCACCCATGATTCATTTACTATTCCTGTTAACTGACAATAGTTGAATTCGCAATCACATGGCAAGAATATTTGCAAAATCTGCAAAGTCAAATTGTTTCTGCATTAATTTTATTATTTGAGCTTCAAAAGTACCTCGGCACATCATTTCCGCATGCCTTAGAGACCAAAACTAGTCCAGAAACAATAGCTCTGGCTGCACTCCCCCGCTTAGATGGAGAATTTAATTTGCAAGCATGGAAGTAGAATCTAGAAAGTCGCCGAGCTGGAGAATGGACCTTGTTTGAGGAGCTTCCATGCTCAGCAATAACCGAATAAAGGCTAGCCTCAATAGCAGCAGCTTCCCTTAACTCTTCCTCAAGCATAGCAATTCTGTCTTCCAACTTGGCTTCGTTGGCAGAAAAGTTTGCCCATTTCTTCTTATCATTTATCGCAGAAAAAGTAGCACTTCTGTCATCATCTCTGATTGAGTTAATCTGTTTCGCCTCTTTTGCAACTGTGCTCTTAACAAGCAGTTTAAAGTTATCAGATGGATTAGATAACAGTTTCCCATCTTTTTCATGTTTTGGTTCATTGCTATCAACAAAATCACCAATCTCAACTGCAGCATCTCTCAAGAAGGCAACCTCTTTTCTGGTGTCACGCTTTAGAAAACCCGAAGCTACATCTCGAAAATGTTTCTTTTTTTTTAGTGTGTGTTCCGCTAGGCCATTTTCTTGCTGTTCATTCTCATCTTTTACAGTCAAAGAACCTAACAGCACATGTAGGGGTGGAGACAGGCCATCTTTATTTGAACTCCACTTGCTTTCATGATCTCGAGAGAGGGTGCTTCTTAAAAGCTCTGTGTTATTATTCCCCTCAGAATTTGGAGCATTAGACGATGATCCATCGGAAAACCTTCCAATAACATCACCTATGCTTTCTGCTCGAGAGCCCTCTCTAATCTCATCACTTTCATCAGGAACTCTCTCACAGAGCTTATAAGCTATTGGGTCCGGCAAACTTGTGTTTTCCCTGTTGTGCAACTCTCTCCTATCTTGGAGACCTGTAAATGGGAATTAATATTTGAAGATAGTGGATAGCTTCCGGGTATGAGATAAGACTTTCTTAAGAAATGTGAGAAAAGAAGCAAACCTTGAGCATAGTTGCCAGTGTCAAGTAAGTCTGTAGATGTTGAAGAAAAGGTGGCTTTTCCATGTTCACTTGCTTCAGCCGCAAAATGTTTTTCCCGGCTTGAAGTTGCTATTTGTAGTAGTGCATCTTCTCGATTAGCAACTTGTTTGCCATTATCTGATGTTTCCGGTTCTCTCTGAGCACAATCCAAGAACAGCAGATGTTAAAGCTAAAGAACAAATTGAAGCATTTATAGGATGCAAAAACTACTTTATTGGTGATATAATATTCTCGACTAGCAAGAATCTGTTATGCTCAAAATTACTTCAGGAAGCAAACTCCACACATGCTTTACAACCAAAAAAAAAAAAAGCTAAAGTGTACGAAATATCTGATGGTTCCTACCAAAACATATGTATGCATATTACCATACAGCAGAAAATTCGCAAAACAAAAGAAACGAGCCTCTCAATTTCAAATTTCAAGATCTAATAATTCAGGCATGAAAGGTATGATGGCAAGTCACACTTCAAGCTCAGGAGTTTGCTACACATGGTTGGGTTACCAAGCTAGGAAGGGGTTTCCAGATTCCAATGAGTTAAAAAAAAATGAAGTGCTTATGTACATGATATCCCAATTCTCAAGCAACGTGTGAGGTTATTGATCTCTAATGGAAGGAACGTCTACTCTCAATTTCAAATTTCAAGATCTCATAATTCAGGCATGAAAGGTATGATGGCGAGTCACACTTCAAGCTCAGGAGTTTGCTACACATGGTTGGGTTACCAAGCTGGGAAGGGGCTTCCAGATTCCAATGAGTTAAAAAAAAAATGAAGTGCTTATGTACATGATATCCCAATTCTCAAGCAACGTGTGAGGTTACTGATCTCTAATGGAAGGAACGTCTACTGGCTATGTCAGCCCCCTTCCTGAATAAGAACTAATGATGAAAAGCATTCAAATTTCTTAACCGGAGTATACATATTAAATAAGCAAAGGGAATAGATATCAAAAGAAGTCTATGGCCAAGAGACGAACAGCTAGCAGGACAAACCTCCATCATCAGGAAAAATAATAGCAGTTAGCAGAGTTTACTTGTAATGAATTCAAGTACCTTATCATCTTGAGGCAGTAAGGTGACAACATTTTCAGGAAGAGAGGTGGAAGTGATTCGCGATGAATTTACAGGGACATCACCATCTAAATCATCATCAGTGAACGACGAGATTTCAACATCCTCATCATTGACCTGAGTCGAAACAGAACCGCTTCCAGGCTTTTCAAGAGATGCTTCCTTTGAAAGTCCGCTCTTTGGTGAAGAGCTGGAGCTATCCACATCACAGGGCAGAATGCTGATGTAAATCACAGGTTGTGCCACATTTTTCAAGCTTTTCTTACAGCTCACAGGAATGCTAGCATTTGCGGTCTCTCGAATAACCCCATAATCTGCAAGGTTTATCACAGCAGATCCCAGCAGTTGACCTTTTGCTGTCCTGTTCTTTAGGGACTCATATAAAGAGAATTCCAAGCAGTTCTTCTGGAAACCATCACTACTGCTTCTTCTCTTGGACGCTTCCTTGCACAGAGTAACAGAAAGTTTAAGTGACTCGCCAATCACGATCACTCCATCCTCGGCACTGCAAGGGAAGTATCCTGAACTATCGTCATTTTCCCACTGAACCAAAAGAGATTGAGCAGATCTCAAAGATTGAGGCCAGGGCTTAATCTGTTCTATGTGGATATGGTAATCAACTTGAAACGCGATGCTTTTTCGGCTCTTTGATCTCAACCCGAGAACCATTTTCGACAGCAAATGCTGATCAAGTCTCAGTTAATATTACCATCCATTGCAGCATTTCTACATCCACAGAACATTCGGATATCACCTCATAGCATAGACAGGATAAAAACCAGGAAAGTAGCACAAATTGTGCTCAAGACCAATCACCCAAAAGGATATACACTTATGCCAGAAGCAAGATGCTTGAAACCCAAAGTGCTTCACGCTTACCCAACCGAAGAAAGAAACAAAGACTTATGCACCGCTGAAACAGCTCAAATTATAAACTACAGAGCTACTTAAGGAATGAGAAATTGACCAAAAGAAAAACTACAACTCTTGGGTACTGCCCACCTTACTCAATCAGTTAGATCGCCAGTATTTCCATTAGCAGAAGCTTTCTGCTTCATTGCGTTTGAAGTGTAGAGAAACCCAATACAAGAAGATAAAACTAGAGATCAAACGAATCACCTAACCAGTCCCTGCGCTTTACCTTCCAGAGAGAGAGAGTCAGACGCGGTGTCACCAATATAAAATTCAGAGGAACATAGTAAGGACGCGGTATGCACATCAGCGAGAGCAATTTAAAAATTAATAAACTAATAAATCCTAGTCAAAATCAATAAACCACCAAACACAAGTCTACATGATCTGCATTGCACCAGTGGATCTAAAAGATAACGAAAAAGAGCAATAGGAATAAGTCATCTCCCTTCCGGGAAGGGGGAAAAAAAAGACGATCTTTACGAAATTAGGAAAAAAATAACAATAAAAGAAAAAACAGATAGAAAGCCATCGAAGCAAAATCAGCAAACGAGAAGCTGGGAGACGATGCCAAATGCGATTATCAAAGACGGTGGAAATTTTTTTTTTTTTCTTTTTTGGGTCGGATAGACCGTGGAAATTGAAGTACAGGGGGATATACGTACGAGCACGATCGAAGCGAGTCGACCAGTTGTCGTGGAGTCGCCATTAGAGATAGAGACAGAATAGTCGTGAAACGAGGAATTCTCTGCCGGGGGGGTGGGGGGGGAGAGAGAGAGGGAGAGAGAGAGAGAGAGAGAGTTGTCAGAGCAGAGGCGAGCTGAAATGTCGCTGCTTTTAGATACCAGTGCGCTCTCACGGGTCAAAGCAATGGTGGGAAGCATGTGCCTTTTCAGCGAGAACCGAATCTGAAACCTGAAACTGAAAAAGGAGATGGGAAAAAGGCTTTGATTTGCAGAAGAAGATCCCAAAATATATTCTCATTAAAATAAGTTGGTCACATTATATTTCGATTCATACCTCGATTGGAAAATGTCTCAAATGATTTTTAAATCTGATGTGTAATGTGTGATGAGATCACTAAAATTTAATTTATTTAATGTAATTTGTAGTATCGTCCTTAAAATTTTAATTTGCTCATTGTGATCCACGAACTTTTGATACGTTTTTAATTTAATTCCTAAATTTTTAATTTGCTCAATGTGATTTTTGAATTTTAAATTTTATTCAATATAATCTCTGAACGTTAGCTTAATATGCAACGCCGTTCCTGAATTTTGAGATAACACTACACATTGGGCTAAAGTTCAGGGACCATTTATGTCATTGTTCCTACTTTAATTTTAATTTTGCAAAGTAACCTCAACACAACCAACGTCACCAATAGCGCTATAACGATTGAAATACACTTCGCGACAATTGTGTTCCGAGCAATCATGTTTAGATGCGTAAGGTCGCAGTGACACGATAAACCTCAAGGAGCCTTGGCTCCCAAATTTTTGTGTAATTGTAGGTTACTCAATAGTCACTTGGATAGAGACAAGTGCGTGCCCAAAATTTATATTTTTCTAACGAAATAACGTGTTCTTTTAAGTAAAAAGCCTCGCTCCTTCGTCACTAAATCACAAAAGTAATAATTGCTAAGTGAATGATTATTTAACTTTATGTGAAGCCTAATTATTTAATGCAAAGCTTAATTTATATCGTGTTACGTAACTATTTAATGGTAGTACAGTTCAAACTTTTTGTAAACCAAATTAATAAATAGACTGCCTCAAACTGGGTCCTCCGACTTTTCATATCCTAAAGTCGTCATTGTTCATGTGAGTTCGGTGCTTCTGCGTCATTCGAGGCCCACATAAAATGCCAAAAATCAGGGTCAACATTGCATTGTGCTTACATTAATCCAATGAT
Organism: Rhodomyrtus tomentosa; assembly: GCA_028455895.1. Lineage (NCBI taxonomy): Eukaryota > Viridiplantae > Streptophyta > Magnoliopsida > Myrtales > Myrtaceae > Rhodomyrtus > Rhodomyrtus tomentosa. Next base: position 45,667,383 of record JAPCWY010000005.1, read on the forward strand.
TCTTGTCAACTTTATTTTCTTGTTTCAACTTTTTTCTAAGCAGAAGTTTTTTGCTTCCCATTTAGTTGAAATCATGCCAATTATTACCCTAAAAAAGATCGTGAAAAGATTCCACATGTCACGCCATGCGCCCTCGAGCACGAGCGTGCAATTCCCTCCTCTGTACTCTCGAGACCCAGGAATTAAATATCGAGAGAAGAATAATATATTCGAGCATGCGGAAACCTAATATGAAAAACAACTTCGTACATAAATCAATGGGGACCTGGGTACCGATAACATAACATATATAAATATCACATGAGTTCTTACAAAAGCGCGGTCCACTAAACCTACCGACAAATCGAGGCAACGGGACTTAATCAAAAGATAATAAGTTTTAAGTCCCCAAAAGGAAAACAGACCGACGAGGTCATCATCAAAAGACTACAAGGTAACGTCGGGAAACTTCTAGGTCGAATCGCTAGAACCGTCAGTCTCGTCATCATCCTCATCTAGCTCGTAGTCTGAAAAGGTCTCGGAGCGCACATCTACAGTATCATCCATTGTATTATTCTCCAGCTCGTTCTCCGAGGCATCACTCTCTATCACCTTCACTGTGTCCTCCAGAGTTGGGGTCTTTTTCGGTATGTTCCTCAAGCCAGCTACAGACACATCGACCTCTACAGAATCTCGAGTGGGATAACACCAGCTAGGGATGGCTCCTCGAGGCACCTTAGTAGACTTCAACAGACCAGTTGTGACATCGCCTACCCTACGGAATCAGGCATCAAACCTATGTGGTTTCCAGTCCTTACCACACTCGTCAACCCAGACCACTGTATACTTTCTCATATACACAGTACCCCGACCGTTCGGGAACTTATCAAAATAGGCGATCATTTCTTTTGGATTGCCTAGATGAGTGGGTAACATCCTCAAGATTTCGGGTTTGAAAAAGTAAGGTCACATGACGGGGTGAAATTCACATCTCGGTAACATAAGTCCTAACCCTAAGTCAGGCTAACAGTACACCCAGATGAGTACAAATAATGAACAAGAACACGCACTCAACAATACAAGGCACTCATCAGTCATAAAATGCCATACGGATACGAACGATAAACAGTCAAGCAGTCATCTCAACATAACTCATCAATCAAGTCAGGCATGGAACACAAAATCAAGCCATACATTCCACCCTTCAAAACTTTCTCATGATTCACGCCCGAGTTAACAACGCCTCAAGCTAGGTCATCGTCATTACGCCTCAGACCATCAAATTCATAACGCGCGTTAAACGCATCAGGTTTTCAATGCCATTCCAGGCCTGTGTCGACACATAATCAATCTCGTCTCGCGTCTCAACGCATCAAGACATTGGCCCCCACAACCGTGCGTCTTAACGCATCAGGGTACTAGCCATCACAACCTCGTGTCTCCACACATCAAGGTACCACGAGTTCCCAAGCATGTCAAATTTCATTTCAATTCAAGACTTCATAATCGAGTACAAGCCCATGCATTAAGCTAAGTGTCTACGGCATGCGAGGCAATCAAATTCATCACTCAAAAGTGGCAATCGACACAAGGCGTATGCATTTAGCAAGCATTCAAGCATTCATCTACTCACAATGACGAACATTGGATAAACACATAATAAACCCATGAAAATTCACTTAATTCGAACCCAACTCATCCAGTTGAGGCCTATCCTCCTCACCAACATTTAGAGACTCCTTACCTTATGCTTAATTCAGCAAAATCCTCCATCCAAGGCCCTCCAATAATTCGGCCCTAGCAATCCAAAACAGGGCAACCGTATGACCCTTGAGGAATCCAATCAATCTGTCAATTTTCTCTCGTCCAATCTTCGAACCACGAAGCATAACCCTTAATAACATGTTAATTAACATTCTTGTACGTCTCCACGAAGAAATTTGGACACAGTGACACCACGAACAACACCTAAGAATTCGGGTTTGACCCGCCAAAATAAGGGATCTAATCTGTTCTACCCTAATTTCGGTTAATCAGTCCATAATTCACTCTTAAATCTTAATTTATCAACTAAAACACTTGCTAACATATAGCCCTATGTATTAAGGAGCCTCACCGAAAATTTGAGGGCGAGGCAATGTCGAGAAGTCCACAAACAAAGTCGAATCCTTCAAGTCCTACCGCCGATTAGTTCTGCTCCACCGAAAATCATCACAAAACAACCATGAATATCCTCCTAAAATCCATCAAATTATCACTTCAGCTCAGTCATTCCTAGTGCTACATGTCTACAAGCTACCACCGAAAATTTGAAGCTATTCGAGGTCCTATAGAGGTCAAACGAAGACTTACTTCCCGCTACGACAAAATTTGTCGACTTTCAGGGAAAGGGCTAGCCGGAGCTCCTCGGGTAGTCAAATGTCGTGATTCCACTTGGAGGTGGTCAGCAAGAGATTGAGAGAGGTGTTGACGGTCGGCGCAAGGTCAGACGACGGCTGGATGTGGCACTCAACGGCTGCAAAGTGGCGGTCAAGGGCTGGTCGAGCGTGGCTGGTTCGGCGAAAAAGAAGAGAAGAAGAAAGGAAGAAGAAGATGGCTCTGGGGATGGGGGTGTTCGGCTGAGCTCAATAGAGGGGAGTATACACCAATTTAGAGGGTTAAACATGGTAGAATGGTAAGTTAAAAGGTGTTTTATAAATACTACTAAGTCATCCTTTGACACTTGTCCAAGTAATAATTATTTGATGATCCAATGGCCATTAATTCTCTCAATTTTCTACAGCCTTGGGTGTATGGTCAATAACCAAAATGCCCTCATTCATTTATGAAGACAAGGCTAAACATTGAGGGACAAAACGGTAATTTTGCCCTCGTCGTCTGGAACGTCGTTTTTCTAATTCAAATTTCTTCGATGAGGCAACGTCCAATCCAATTATAATGTTGAAATTCTTAATTTTACATTTTCTAATTTCGAGACTAGTCTCTAGGCTATTTCTCTGCCAAATGTAATTTCAGACTATCCCAAACTAACGGGTGGCTTGCAGACGTTACGCATATCGACTCTATGATTCTCATCATACTTAGGGCTCGTCAGTTCATAGCGACTTTGGTTGTCATGTAATTGCAAGGGTCTATTCGGTCTCGATTGTCATTGTTCGATTTAGAAAAATTTTGCAAATTATACATTGGTTAAGCAGTATCGCCCGCGTTCCAATCGTATAACGCTAGTAATGTATCTCTTAATCGTTCTTAGTTCGGCCTTTAATGACTCTAAATACTCCATTGGCAATCTTTATGGTGAAAGTATCATTTCCTATTTGAGTTCCCTAGATCCACGTACTTTGTCTCATGTTAGCCTTTCCCTTTTGGTCAGTTAACTCGAGATTGATCAGATCCGAGCGAGATATGACTGAAATACATCGTTAGATACATTCTCATTGATAAGTCTCGAAATGACAGGAAAAATCAGAATGTCACAACTCTTCCCCCTACAAAAATTTTGTCCTCAAAATTTACAATAAACGCAGCTATTCAAACAAATGGGGGTATTGACGCCTCATCGTTTCCTCTCTTTCCCATGTGGCGCCTTCGGTTCCATGGTACTCCCAAATTACTTTGACTAGTGGAGTCTTCTTGTTCCTCAAAACTTGTTCCTCAGAACTTGTTCCTTTCGATCTTCGATCTTGACTGGCTTTTTTACATAGAATACTATGTCGTCCACTTTGATAGTTTCATAATCCAGCACGTGTGTTAGGTCCGGCTCGTACTTCCTTAGTATTGACATGTGGAATACATTGTGCACTTGAGATAAATTAGGCGGTAAGGCAAGCATGTAGGCCAAGGTCCCAATCCGTTTCAGAATTTCAAATGCACCTACGTACCTTGGACTCAGCTTCCCTTTCTTTCCAAACAGAGATAGTCCTCGCATCAGCGATACTTTAAGAAAAACATGATCACCAATTTGAAACTCCAAAGATTTGCGTCGGTTGTTCGCATAACTTTTATGACGACTCTGTGCCGTCTTCAGTCTATCTCGTATATCTTTACAGCCTCCACCGATTGCTCTACCAACTCTAGGCCTGCAATACTCCTTTCTCCCACTTTGTCCCAATAAATCGAGGTCATGCAGGCTCTTCCATATAGCGCTTCAAAAGGTGCTATTTGAATGCTCTGCTGATAACTGTTATTATACGCGAAGTCCACCAAATGCAGCTGATCTTCCCATCCACCTTTGAAGTCTATGACGCACGCTCGTAACATATCTTCGAGCATCTGAATTGTTCTCTCCGACTGTCCGTTTGTTTGTGGATGATACTCTGTACAACTGTAATCGAGTTCCCATGGCATCCTGAAGACTCTTCCAGAAGTTCGCCATGAATTTGGGATCTCTGTCTAACATAATCGTTATGGGTACTCCATGTAGTCTCACTATCTGATGCATATAAAATTCGGCATACGTATCCATCGCGAAATCCTTTCGCACCGGAATGAAATGCGCAGACTTGATCAGTTTGTCCTCGATTACCCAGATCGAATCGTGACCTCTTTGGCTCCTTGGCAATCCCATTAAAAAGTCCATAGTTACGTGCTCTCATTTCCATTCGGGAATCTCTAAGGGTTATAGTAACCCACCGAGCTTACAGTGTTGTGCCTTTACCTACTGACACGTCAAATACTTTGCCACATATTTAGCCACGTCTACTTTCATCCCATTCCACCAAAAAAGTTGACGCAGGTTCTAATACATTTTCGTGTTACCTAGATGGATACTGTAATTTCTTATGTGAGCCTCTGATAAAATCTTTTCTCTGAGCTTTTCGTCCTTGGGTAGGCATAGGCACCCTCGAAATTTCAAAATTCCATCCTCTAACACTTGTAACTCTGGTTTCCTTTTTGTTGCATCCATCTCTAGGATCTTCTGAATTTCTGGGTCCGTAGGCTGCAGGGCTTTTATCCTTTCTTGAATCTCAGGTTTCACTTTCAAGGTCGCTACCAAACTGGACAGTTGACAGACTTCCAATTTGAACTTTGAATCCCTTAAATCTTCAAGTAACGACCATCCTTTAACTAGTAGACAAGCAATACTTGATTTTCGACTATGTGCATCCGCGACTCTATTCGTTTTTCCAAGATGATAGAGAATTTCACAATCATAATCTTTAAGCAGCTCCATCCATCGGCGTTACCTCATATTTAATTCCTTCTAAGACAAGAGATACTTCGGGCTTTAGTGGTCTGTATAAATCTAAAACTTCTCGCCACATAAATAATGTCTCCAAATCTTCAGAGCAAAGATGATTGCAGCCAATTTCTAAGTCGGGTAGTTCATCTCGTGCGGTCTCAGTTGTCGTAACGCGTAGGCAACTACTCTTCCATACTGCATTAATACGCAACACAATCACTTTACCGAAGCGTCGCTATATATCTCATAGCCTCTGGGTTCTGATGGGATCGTCAATACTGGTGCGATCATCAACCGATGCTTAAGCTCTTGAAAACTCCTTTCACACTTATATGTCCATTCAAACTTAGTTTCCTTCTTAGTCAACCCTATCAATGGAATGGCTATAGATGAAAACTTCTCCACAAAGCGTCGGTAATACCCTGCCGATCCTAGGAAACTCCGGACTTCAGTGACCGTAATAGGTCTAGGCTAATTCATAATGGCTTCAATCTTTGCAGGATCTACAGCAATTCCTTCTCCAGACACCATACGACTAAGAAATGCTACCTTATTTAGCCAAAACTCGCATTTGCTAAACTTAGCATACAGCGAGTGCTCTCTCAAGGTTTGCAAAACAATCCTCAATTGCTTCTCGTGTTCTTCACCACTCTTTGAGTAGATTAGAATATCATCGATGAAAACTATAACAAATCTATCCAAGAATTCCTTGAACACCCAATGCATTAAATCCATAAATACAACTGAGCATTAGTCAATCCAAAAGGCATAACGATAAACTCATAATGACCGTATCTTGTTCTAAAAACTGTTTTCGGTACATCCTCCTTCTTAATTCTCAACTGATGATATCTGGTTCTCATGTCTATTTTTTAGAATACTGAAGCTCCTTGCAATTGATCAAAGAAATCATCAATCATCGGCAACGGATATTTATTATTTACAGTCACTTGATTCAACTGTCTATAGTCGATGCATAAGCGTAAGGAACTATCATTTTTTCCTCACAAACAACACCGGCGCTCCCCACGGTAAAACACTCGGTCGAATAAATTATTTATCTCATAATTCTTGTATTTGCACCTTTAGCTCTTTCAACTCCGATAAGGACATCATAAAGGGTGCTTTCGAGATTGGCTCTGTTCCAGAAGCTAACTCAATCACAAATTTAATTTCTCGCTCTGGTGGCAACCTTGGTAATTCTTGGAGAAAGACATCATGAAATTCTCGCACTACTGGAATATTTTCTAATTTAGGTTCCACGGCGGTCATATCCATAACCGCTACTAAGTAAGCTTGACATCCTTTGGTCATCAGCTTTGTCGCTTCCAGCGATGAGACTAAAGGAATCGAGGTCCCTCCTCGACTCCCTACAAATTCGAAATTTGAGCGGCCATCCGAATAAAAACGAATTACTCTACTACCGCAGTCTACTACTGCCCTTTGTTTACCCAACCAATCCATCCCAATAATCACGTCAAAGTCATATATGGGCAACACAGCCAAATCTATACTCTCTTTACTACAACCAATGACTATTTTACAGTCAGCACGGCCCAATGAAACCAACACATTATCCTTCACCGGGGTAGCAACATGCAGTATCACACTTAACAGTTTCAACTCTATATTAACCAGATCAGCAAATTGAGCAGACACAAACGAGTGCGATACGCCAGAATTAAATAAGGCATAAGTGGCTTGGTCGCATAAATAAACCGTACTTGTGACCACGCCAAGCGCTTCTTCCGCTTCCTTGCGTGCCACAGCATAGACCCTTCCCTGAGCTGGGGGTCGGTTCTGATCATTTTGGGGAGTGGCAGTTGACGGTCTTGCCTGTGGTAATTGCCCTTGAGGTTTAGCAACTGGAACTTGATTTGAGCAAGTTCTCATCTAATGGCCCATCTGACCACATTTAAAGCATGCTCCGGTCTTAGCCGGACAAGGTCCATTACCATGCCTTCTGCCACAGAGGCGGTAATTTCAAATTGCTGGGTTCGGTGGCTTCACTATATTCTTTCTTACTGGAGGGACGAAGCGTCGATTACTGGCCAGCGATCTTTTGCCGGTTTGGCGATTATCCCTGAATGAACTAAACCGCGATCCAGATGTGACAGTACTCTCTTTCAGGTTCCTCTCGATCATCTGTCTTCGTTCATATATTTCCTTGTACGTCCTCAAGTTCAAAGCTATCATCTGACTACGAAGCTCTAGTCTCATTCTATCTCGAAATCTCCACGCCTTCTCCAACGGGTCCTCAACTGATTTTGGCACATACCTCGACAATCTGGAGAACTCAGCTTCGTATTGGTCCATTGTTAAATGATTCTGACGCAGCTGTAGGAATTTCACTTGCTTCCTTTCGTACGTCGTCTCGAAAAAATACTTATCATTAAATGTTGTAGTAAAGTTATTTCATGTCAAGGCGGTTCCTTCCGGAAACATTCCATTCTTGGTGGCACTCCACTAGTCATTTGCGGTCCCTTCAAGTTGATATATCGCCAGTAGTACCTTTTCCTCATCTGTACACCTCAATACTCCAAAGGCATTCTCAATCTTTTCTATCCACCTTGGAGTCAATTCAGGGTCTATAGTCCCATCGAACTGGGTCAGTTTCAGCTTAATAAACTGTTCGACCAGTTTTCTCATTTGTCTAACCACAACAACTTCCTTCTAGGCATTACCTACCTTATTCCCCTGGTCATGGTCGCCGTTGTTTTTCTTACCTCAATTATTGTCGTTATTAGCGATGACAGCAGTTATCGCAGCTCCTACTGCTTGAGCTATGGCATCCTCCATATCCTGGGTCTGCCTGTCGATGAGGTCGCCAATCCTTTCGAGTGCCCTAATACTCCATCTATCCTTGGGTCTTCAGCCATAGGCGATCTCGAGCTAGAAGCTCCGCTTCTAGGCCTTTTAGGTCTTTGGGCAGATTACTCATTCTTGTGTACCCTCATTACACCTAGACCACTATAATTCCACAACGGAATTAGAGACATACTCATCTAGTTAAGTCCAGAAGTACTAAATTATATCTTAAAAGAAATAATCACCACAAAACAACCATCTACTCAATTATTTCTAGAGGCACTTCAATAAACAAACCATGGCTATTACTCAATACTGTTCACTTCAGTGGTTCCTCAAAACCAGCTATACCCATTTACTCAACAAGCTAAATCCAAGAATAACTTTCAGCGCTAAACATGGAGCTCAATCTTCATAAGCCACCACAATCACACCAATATCACATGTCAACCACATGCGCCAAGTTATATGCCATGCGTTTCATGCCTAATTATAACGAGTCTCCTAAGTTCTCACTATCCAGTCAATCTCAATCCGTTCCTCCTTATTACTCCAATTCCCAATCAACTTGAACCGAGCTGACCATGCTCTGATACCAAACAAGAGGGAATGTCACGCCCCGCGCCCTTGGGCACGAGTGCACAACTCCCTCATCTATACTCTCGAGTCCCAGGAATTAAATATTGAGAGATGCATAATGTATTTGAGCATGTGGAAACGTAATATGAAAAACACCTCCGTACATAAACCAATATTAAAAACACCTGCAGCTCGTCCTCCGAGGCATCAATCTCTATCACCTCTACTGTGTCCTCCAGAGTTGGGGTCTTTTCCGGTATATTCCTCGAGCCAGCTACAAACACATCGACCTCTACAGAATCCCGAGTGGGATGATATCAGCTAGTGATGGCTCCTCAAGGCACCTCAGTAGACTTCAGCGGACCAGTGGTGACATCGCCTACCCTACGGAACTAGGCCTCAAACTTATGTAATTTCCAGTCCTTGTCACCCTCGTCAACCCAGACCATTGTACACTTTCTCACATACACAGTACCCCAACCATCCGGTAGCTCATCAAAATAGGCGGTCATTTCTTTTGGATTGCCTAGACACATGGATAACATCTTCAAGGTTTCGAATTTGAAAAAGTAAGGTCCCATAACGGGGTGAGATTCACATCTCAGTAAGATAAATCATAACCCTAGGTTAGGCTGACATACACCCAGATGAGTACAAATAATGAACAAGAACACGCACTCAACAATACAAGGCACTCATCGGTCATAAAATGTCATACGGATACGAACAATAGACAGTCAAGAAGTCATCTCAACATAACTCATCAATTAAGTCAAGCATGGAACACAAAATCAAGCCATACATTCCACCCTTCAGAACTTTCTCATGATTCACGTCCACGTTAACAACGCCTCAGGCTCGGTCCGCGTCATTACGCCTCAGACCATCAAATTCACAACCCGCGCTAAACGCATCAGGTTTTCAATGTCATTTCAGGCCTGTGTCGACACATAATTAATCTCGTCCAGCGTCTCAACGCATCAGCACATTGGCCATCACAACCTCACGTCTCAACGCATCAGGACATTGGCCACCACAACACCGCGTCTCAACGCATCAGGGTACTAACCATCACAACCCTACGTCTCAACGCATCAGGGAACCATGAGTTCCTAAGCATGCCAAATTTCATTTCAATTCAAGACTTCATGATCGAGTACAAGCCCATGCATTGAGCTAAGTGTCTACAGCATGCGAGGCAATCAAATTCATCACTCAAAAGTAGCAATCGACACAAGGCATATGCATTGAGCAAGCATTCATCAACTCACAATGACGAACATTGGACAAACGCACAATAAACTCATGAAAATTCACTCAGTTCGAACCCAACTCATCCAATCGAGGCATATCCTCCTCACCAAGGTTTAGAGACTCCTTACCTTAGGCTTAATTTAAAAAAAATCCTTCTTCCAAGGCCCTCCAATAATTCGGCCCTAGCAATCCAAAACAGAGCAGCCGTATGACCCTAAGGGAATCTAATCAATTTGTCAATTTGCTTTCGTCCAATCTTCGAACCATGAAGCATAAATCTTAATAACATATTAATTGACATTCTCGTACGCGTCTACGAAGAAATTTGGACACGGTGACATCGTGAACAGCCCCTAAGAATTCGGGTTTAACCCGCCAAAACAAGGGACCTAGTCGGTTCTACCCTAATTCCGGTTAATCAGTCCATAATTCACTCTTAAATCTTAATTTATCAACTGAAACACCTGCTAACATATAGTCCTATGTATTAAGGAGCCTCACCGAAAATTTGAGGGTGAGGCGATGTCGAAAAGTCCACAAACAAAGTCGAATCCTTCAAGTCCTACCGCCGATTAGTTCTGCTCCACCGAAAATCATCACAAAACAACCATGAATATCCTCCTAAAATCCATCAAATTCTCACCTCAGCTCAGTCATTCCTAGTGCTACATGTCTACAAGCTACCACCGAAAATTTGAAGCTATTCGAGGTCTTATGGAGGTCAAACGAAGACTTACTTCCCGATGCGACAAAATCCATCGACTTTCAGGAAAAGGGTTGGCCGGAGCTCCTCAGGTGGTCAAATGCCGTGATTCCACTTGGAGGTGGTCAGCAAGAGATTGAGAGAGGTGTTGACGGTCGGCGCAAGGTCAGACGACGGCTGGATGTGGCGCTCAGCGACTGCAAAGTGGCAGTCAGGGGCTGGTCGAGTGTGGCTGGTTCGGCGAAGACGAAGAGAAGAAGAAAGGAAGAAGAAGATGGCTCTAGGGATGGGGGTGTTTAGCTGAGCTCAATGGAGGGGAGTATACACCAATTTGGAGGGTTAAACATGGTAGAATGGTAAGTTAAAAGGTGTTTAATAAATCCTACTAAGCCATCCTTTGACACTTGTCCAAGTAGTAATTATTTGATGATCCAATGGCCACTAATTCTCTCAATTTTCGGCAGCCTTGGGGGTATGGTCAATGACCAAAATGCCTTCATTCATTTATGAAGACAAGGCTAAACCTTGAAGGGCAGAACGGTAATTTCGCCCTCGTCGTCCAGAACGTCGTTTTTCTAATTCAAATTTTTTCGATGAGGCGATGTCCAATCCAATTATAATGTTGAAATTTTTTATTTTTCATTTTTCAATTTCGAGACTCATCTCTAGGCTATTTCTCCGCCAAATGTAATTTCAAACTATTCTGAACTAACGAGTGGTTTTTGCAGACGTTACGCGTATCGACTTTGTGATTCTCATCACATTTAGAGCTCGTCAGTTCATGGCGACTTTGGTTGTCATGTAATTGTAAGGGTCTATTACTAATTCCGATGGTCTCAATCATCATCGTTCGATTTAAGAAAATTTTACAAATTATATATTGGTTAAGCGGCATCACCCGCACTCCAATCGTATAACGCTAGCAATGTATCCCTTAATCGTTTTTAGATCGGTCTTTAATGGCTCTAAATACTCCCTCGGCAATCCTTATGGTCAAAGTGTCATTTCCTATTTGAGTTGCCTAGGTCCACGTATCTTGTCTCGTGTTAGTCTTTCCCTTTTGGTCAATTAACTCGAGATTGATCAGATCCGAACGAGATACAACTTAAATACATCGTTAGATACATTCTCATTGACAAGTCTCGAAATGACAGGAAAAATCAGAATGTCACAGCACACGTTTGCAAATGACAAAGTCCCATCTAATAAACATTGTTCCCATTAGAACAACGCTATTTAAAAAAAAATTAAGCTAAAACATTCCTTGTTTTAGTTAAACGACCAAAATGCCCTCATCTCTCATACTCTTCAAATAATTGTTTCTTTTTCTATTAAACTACTTGCAAAATTGTCTTTATTTCTATCATCTCTTTTGTCAATTTCACTATACAAGTACTCCAATACACTCAACAAGATCTCATCTTATCTTGCATTAATTTACCGCTTTGCCCTCGAGAAGGTTGTCAATTTTGATATGTAGTCTCATATTTTCAATCATATAACCTACATATGTTATTACAATTTTATACTTATGATGGCTATAAGGCTCATCAACACTCAATTAATTGTTTATTTTTTTAAACGATTTGTGAGAAACTTTATATCAACGTTGGAAATTAAAATTCAACATATATATCTTGCCAATCTTGACCTTGTAAGTGTTTTCATTAAAAAAATATATGGATTTTTAAAGTTAAGCATTTTTTATTTTGTGCTTTTTATTGAGCTTTTCGAATTTTAATCTGAATTTCAAGATGGAGGTTGAGAATTTTGTTATAGGTTCTTCAATTTCAAGCTAACATTAAATTATTTCAGAGGAAAATTTTACACATATTTTAAAGTTTTGATCTACTTGCACTAAGCTTGATTATATAATCGATAATAGAACAACAAGGAGTTCATTTTTTTTCCTTTTTATGTTGATGTTTTGTTCATATTATCGATACGCTCTAAACATAAACATACTTGACCTTTGACTGTGTTTCCAACAAATTAGCCATTTCAATATTTTGTTCAATTTTCTTTTCCATTGTTGATCACGATGAGCTAGATAATTAAATTGAATTTTAATCTCCAACTTTGCAATATGGTAGACAAATATTTGATAAAAAAAATAGATAATTAATTTTGTGTTTGTAAGACATCATATATAGGAAATTATAATATATTATGTTGCTTTTGTGATTAAAAATACGAAAACATAAATTAGATTTAACAACTTTCACTAGGCAAAGTGAGCGTGATGCACGATAAAAATGCTATTATGTTGTGCATAATGAAGCATTTATATTGTAAAAATAATGAGAAATATGATAGAAATAATGTAGGTATTTGGTTAGCTTGATATAAAAACAAACAATAAATTGACTAGAGAAAGGAGGGTATTTCGATCATTTAACTGAAAAAAGAGTGTCTTAGCCAAAATTAAGGTAGAAATAGTGCCGCCCCTCTCATTTTCCCTCTCTCGTCAGTTGTTACACTTAAAAATTCCACATAATTGAACTTAATTGGCATATGATATCATCTACTAGGAATTGCAAGTTCCGGTGAGTCGAAGCTTCCTTGACAATTAAAATGAAAAAAAGGAAGAGTAGAACTTCAGATTTTTTTTTAGCGATGTAATGAAGCACGTTCAACGGGGTGATGATCTTGTAGTTCACTGAAGAGAGAGAGAGAGAGAGAGAGACAGTTTTGCAACCACAAGTGCCAGCGGTGATGATGTTCGGCGTGACGACGAACTTTGTCTCTGCACGTATCGAGCCTTTTTTTAAGACAAGCCAAACAGGGACAGATCACGAACTTGACAAACGATTCACAACGACGACAGCAAAATCCTCAAGGGTTTTTGGTTTTTAACAAATCGAGCAGCAACACCAGCAGCTTTTGGTGTTTGGACAGGGCGCTTTGATAAGAAAATCCGGCCCAATTGAGCCCGAGCCCGATCCCAGCTCAGCGCAAAGTTTTAAGATGGGTGGGCTTTTCTAGTAAGTAGGTCCACCTTGGCATGGACAGACTTCGACAAGGGCATTCAACGAGACAATCCGGCCCGGGCGTGCCCAAGCCAAGCCCAACCCCCAAGTCTTGTATAAAAAATTTTTACGATAGGCAGGCTCGAGCAAAAGATTTAAATCTTAAAGCAATTAGTGCGAAATTTACGATGGGCAGACCCAATGATCACCGTTGTCGGGCAATTAGTGCGAAATTTAAAAAAAAAAATTCCTACATCACACAAAACAATTAACCAATAAAATTTTTCATTACTGACCACAATGTGTCTAAATATTTACACACGATCCATTTTTATTGATTATCTTTTGAAAAGTATTTTCAAAATCAATCATTTTTCAGGAAATAAACTGAGCCTGAACTAACATTTCTTACGTAGAAAACAAGAGATTCCAAATGATAAGATAGATAAATAACAGAGATATAAACAATTGCATTTGAGCTAATGCCGAGCAGAGTTCCATCACATGACATTGAACATGGACTCGACCGCTGAATTATGCACGAAAATACATCTAAAATCTTAACGTCATCGTCCGGGCCAATGTTAAGTTTCAACTGAAGACTTCCTTTAGAACTGAGGGCAGGCAGACGATTGACTTCTGCTCCTGCTGCATGGCAAAATACCGGCAGAGTGCAGCCCCCGCAACTTTCCAAGCGAATCCACATTTGCCGATGTCATTCCGTAGCATTGCATAGTCGTACGTGGTGTTATAGATTGCGAGACCCTCTTTAAAAATATCTTCTGGATTCCTCGGGCTCTCTTCGAATTCCGGTGCACCATATAGTAACTGCACCAGAAGAATTATGCAAAAATAAATTTCCTATGAGTCAGGTCTCTCCCTCTCTTCAAACTAAGGCCTCACAGGAAGTATATAGAATATTTCTGTGTCCTCTATAACTTAGTTTTTCAGAACCCTGTTCTGACTATGACTGGAAATCATGAATGAGAAGACTAGATGAAAAAACCTGTTTATATTTATTTATAACGTCATCCGCGGAAGAATTCTTGACTTCTGCACCTTCCCCCAAAGCAGCTACCATCTCGTTTCTATATTCCGTGTAGCGTCTCTCCCACTCCATTCGGCAGTCTCTCGGGATTTCCACATCAAAATAGGGAATCTTGCAAATCCCTAAATTTGTCGCGAGAATAAGTCAGTTACCAAGAATTTCAACAGCTAAGATGAAGACATGCAAACAATGGAGCTGATTTTTTATTTTATTTTAGGTAAAGAACAATGAAGCTGATTAATGTCAAGAACGTATAAGTACCAGTAGAAGAAGATATGTGACTACACACAATGTGTTCATTAAACTTGGTCACTTGGTGGAAGGATGAAATCCTAATCAACCGACTCCATCGGGAAAGATTGATTTTTTTCAGGCCAAGAGGTCTAGCAGCGTGATCTCGAATCAACTTTCTGCTTATGATCACCAGTCTTCATATTGAACGGAGAGCTAAGTAAAAGCATTATGACAAAACTACACCAGTTTAAATAAGCGATATCCCATTCCTATAATTAAATTACCACACAACCTTACAAAGGTCTCTATAGTAATTAGTAAGAAGAAACAGAACAAGGCAAAATGTCACCTTTGCCAGTCTGATTTTCTGCCTGGTATAATTCTACTGCATCAAAAATCAATCCGAGGATAGAATTGGAGTGAAAGGATTTATCCTTCTCCATGTAATGTGGGAAACTTTCTGCCTTCAAAAATTTGGGAAGTTCAATCTGTTCTCCAGTACAATACAAAAGAAGTCACTAATAATGTCCAAGAAGAACTACCATCAAATAGGCATATGGCATGACCCAGTTAAAAAATATTTAAGAAAAGAGGGAGTAACTAAGAAAAATCATATGTTCATATGCCAAGCTACAGATGCATCACAAGGAGGTTTTAATATTTGCTAGTGCTAAGCTGATTGCAGATACAACTCACAGTGAGCACTATGAAAATTTGCACATCTAGCCCCTGGAAAACTTCAATTTCCATTACATGGTCATGAAATTGAAAATGTAATCTGTAAATTATGTTACTAACTAGTCATTGGCCTTGTAAAGAATAGAAGCAAAATGCAAGATCTATCTGCTCCTGTACTTAGACAACAAGATGAAATAAGAAACTGACCTTCATTCCTCCATTCTTAGGAGCATCCAATGCATCGTAGTATATGTCAACCAACTGACAAAGATTTATCTCCACGCTATGTTTTTCATCAACTTCATCACAACCGAGTGTTAGAAGACGATCCATCAGCGCCTGCCAACTATCAGCAGCAGCACTCACTGTGTAACTGAAAACAGCACTGAAAATGTCAATTTTTCCCAGCAAAAGCCATATATGCAGCATGATCAAGCACTAAAGTAGATCACATTATCTTCATAATCATCAAGCAATAGATCATGTTACTCATCTCAGACATTTAATAAATCCTGAAGCGAGCTTGATGACGCTAAAAAGGCTATAAATCTTAACCCAAAGGGAGCATAGTACTTTTTCACTATTGTAATCATCCATGTTACTCACCCACTTCAATCAACAAATTCATATCCGTCTTCTTAATCTCCGTACTTTGCTTCGTGCGAGCATGTGTGCGATACATGGGCAAGGTGCCTTTTGGCAGCAACGGTTAAAAAAGAAAATGAGCATCGAACAGTGGATAACCATTCTGAAGTAGATTTGCAAGCACAACGAATAAATATTTGCAAGTATATGCAGCTAGGTTTGACCTTAACCCCCCCCCCCCCAACGTTCTTAAATAGTTCAAATAGTGATCTCAAATAGTTCCAGCATATGGAGTCTCAGATTTACATCACTGACCTAAAAATAAGTAGTGATCTCTAGAGCATCAACACAGACTTCGAAGATAGGTGCATCGTACTATGCTCTCGAAAGAGCAATTCATTGAAGCTCCTACCTTGGGTTAAATCTGTTGTTCAACCATAAATCAATTAACTCATCCTCCAACTCCTCAAAAGACATGTCGCTTGGCTTCTTGCAGCTGGTGTCTCCTGCTGCAGAAGCTGATTCCCATGGCTTGCTGGGTGTAAAATACTTCAACAGCTGACACATTAATTGCATGCTCAATCAGTGGTCGTTGGAAAGAGTTTAACATACATCAAGCAGCGATTTTGAATCGACAACTTTTGTAGATAGTTAACTGATCACTACCAAACAATTACCTCGACAACCACTGCAAGGGTAGGCCTTGTAAAATGACCAAACAAACAAGAACAGTACATGATGCACCAACAAGTTCATTAATAGGAACATAGCCATCGAATTACAATTTACCATGGTTGCAAATAAATAAATAAAAATGACATCGTTCCAGGTATCTACAACTGCAAGATAAAAGAACAAAGATATTCTCAACCAGGTCTTGTTATTGAGTGCCCTGGGCCACTGGTTAACTGTACTTCATAAGGAATTCATTTCCAATGCACTGATTACATGTAACAGGAGAGACCATGCATTTGACATCAAATGACAAACTTTCCTTTATTGGTTGTTTGATAAGTGCTCCAATCTTTCTTAACATGCGAACTTAGGCTTGTTGTGCTACACAATATTGCACTGACTAACGACCAGCAGGCTAACAACAGAATTGGAAGATGAACCCATATTATGCGAGATATTCCAGAAAATGCAACAGCAGAAACATCTTAAATGTAGAAATTATCCATAGACATTAATGATGGAAATCCTCTTCCAGTAAATGGCCCCAGTTGGTCATTCATGGTTTTCCACTCTTCTTAAATCACTTCACTAGGCGTGTACTGTAACATTTCATAGAACGACTGCCAACTGTTCCAAAGGCTTAAGCTGTTAGAAGAATGTTTGGTTTAATATTTACAAATTCTAGCACTCCCCCTCACATTTAGTATGGTCTTTTGCCTAGTACTAAGCGTGGACAAATTCATTGGGGGAGACAAATATGGGCCTGAAAAGATTCGAACTCAGGACCTCCTACTCTAATACCGTGTAACATTTCGTGAGACCACTACCAATTGTTCCAAAAGCTTAAGCTATTAGAAGAATTGATTTAATATTTATAAATTCCAACATAAACCAAAGGAGAGACAAAAGAGATGCATCAAGAGTGGCTGGAAAAGGCAAATACACATTGCTTATATACATTGCTTAAACCAATGAAAGCAAACATGAGCACGAACCATTTTCCTTGTCATTCAGGAATTAAGTCCGGGCTCATCTTCTAATGTCAGCATTTTAGTGAATAACACATGAATTTCAGACTACTTTCTGCTACACTTCAATAACTCGAGTCATAAACCGTATTCATCCCTTTTCCATCGTCCAGGTAAGGCTCCATGACAAATTTTTAGCCAAGTTGGAACCCAGTTAGTTGATGATGTACAACTATTTTAGGTATGAGTCTGAAGACCAATATGAAAAGTGTTAAGAAGTCTAACCCAAAAACTTAAACTAATAGGCGGAGCAAGACTATATGAATATAAAGAGCCTTTAGAACCCGTTGTCAAGCAATGTAGGATAATACTTCAACACTCCTCACGTGCAAGCCAAATTATTAGCGGCAAGTGAAATTTTGACTACACACATTCACATGCAATTTACCACGCACATTCGCAAAGGGGTTAGCACTGGCTCTGATACCATGCTAGAAAGTCTAACCTAAAAATATAAGTTAATAGATGAAGGGAGATTACGTGAATATAAAGAGCATTTATGACCCATTGTCAAGAAATATGGGGCAATACTTCAACAAAAAAATAAGGGAGCCTTTGGCCCGCAGGAAAATCTCAAAACTCTGCAATCATGAGGTACGCCACATAATTTCAATGATACGCTGCACGGCACATTTCCAGGAAGAGAATGATTGAAACTGCAAAAAATTGTCAAAAGAGAAAAAAGGATGGTGAAAAACACCATGCAACTACCAAAACCTCACCTAAAGGAGGAAAATCATGAAAGGAAGATGGAATTGCAGAAAGGAATAAAAAACAAGTGTTTCTATTGCGGGAGGAAGAGGAAGGGGGAGCAGGGTTGTGTCATCATAAGCTGCTAGCTGACAAAGGACATCAACCAAACGTAATACATCTGACAAGAATGAGTGAATCTCATGTAAACACCAACCTGAGGATTTCGTGAAACCCAATACATATCGCCATCCAAATCCCCACCAGCTATCTCATCGGTCAAGGAACGTGGTCCAGTAGTAGGGAAAAATATGGCATACTTGGAATTTCCCACTTTTGTTTCCAGATCTTCCACATATGTAGCAGTCAAAACATGAATATCTCCAAAATGCAGACCAGGACTCCGGTATACTAATACCTTCCCTGAAATTTGTCCACTGTCACTGCATTGATGATTCAAGGCAAACATTTAAATAGTGGAGATCCTGAAACAGCATTATAACATCAAAGCCCAATAGGTAATCACACCTTTTCCTTGAAGTTGTAAGTATCAAACTCAAACATGGTTCACAAGAACCAGAGATGGGACGTCACAAAAGCAATATAAGATCGATGTTTAAACCCAATGGAGGCATGTAACTAAAACAAACATCTAAGCCCCAGACAAGCATAGCCAAAGATATTTGTTAGATTTATTACTTTAGAATATTAGCAAGTTTGGGGTATATGTGTAAATGTATTAGACTTAATCCTAAGCCTATAAGTATTCTTTGTTATCTTTGAAATAATATAATTTGCTCTTTTATCGTCAACATGGTATCAGAGCCACAATTAATACCTAAACCCTAAAATCAACGTATCCTTCAACAAACCCAAGCCGCCAGCCACCGTAGATCTCGCCGGCCAGGCCAGGCGACCTCACTCCGGCGTCAACCTAGGGCCGACGACCCTAAATCCAGTGCGCCCTGAGCCCGACGACCTCAACTCAGTGTCGCTGAGGGCCGAAAACTCCAGATCCGACGTCGACTAGGTCCCAGCGACCTCCAGGCGACCTCGTCCAGAGTCGCCCAGGTCTCGGCGACCTCGTCCACCACCGATTAGCCCTCGGCGACCTTCCAACGACCTCGTGGTGGGGTCCTCAGGTCTCAGCAACCTCGCCCACCGCCGATTAGTCCTCGCCTACCTTCCGACGACCTGATCCGACGTAGACCAGGTCCCGGCGAGCTCGTCCAGAGTCGCCCAGGTCTCGGCGACCTCGTCCAGCGCCGATTAGCCCTCGGCGACTCTCCAGCAACCACATCATGAGGTCCTCAAGTCTCGGCGACCTCGCCTAGTGCCAGCCAGCTCTCGTTGACGTCCCAGCGACTCTTCCCAGCATCACCCAGGTCAGGAAATCTTGATTTGGGTTGCAATCTCTCAGGTGGTGTCTCGATGTGTTGATTCCTTGCGAATGGTTATACTTCACGAGAGTTTTTGAGGCCTATTGTTACGTAGATTGAATGAATTTGCTGAGTTGGTTGAATTTAATGATGTTTGGAAGTGAATTTATTAGTGGGCAGTGAGTTGAAGTTGGTTGAAGTTGGCATGGCCACTGGGAATGTTGAATATGGTACTGGACTTGACTGCATTTGGAGTTAATGTGGTGTCAAAGGTGTGAATGTTGTGTCTGCATTTGAAGCGACATTTGTGGATACTTGAAGAAGTGATATAGTAAGTGGTGTGTTCCACGAACCACCTGCAGATTCAGCTAGTCTAGAAGAATGGAGGTATGTAGATGCAACTTTACGTACATTTTTATGGGGAAGTATAGCTGAATCTGTTCGTCATCTTTTCATGAATTGAACTACAGCCCGTGCGGTATGGACAAAATGTGCTTCACTGTATTCTGAACAGAATAACATGAGTCGAGTTTGTGATATGTGGGAGGCTTTATTTGAAGCTAAAATTGGTGATGCTAGTTTGGCAAAATATTATGCTCGCTTTGCATCTTTGTATCAGCGTCTCAGGTCTTATTTTCCACCTGCTACCACAGTCACTCAGATGCAGTAACGAGAAGCGGATATGATAACCGTGCTTTTTCTCTGTAGCCTTGGTCCAGATCATAGTGCTCTTCGTCAACAGATTATGTCTCAGAGCACTCTTCCAATTGAAGAAGTGTATTCTCGAGCTGCTCGTTATACTTCTAGTTCCAAGACTTCAGTCATTTCCGATAATAATGCTATGGTGGTTCGTGGAGGTCAAAGGACTCGTGGTCGTATTAGCGGTCGTGGACAATGAAATTCTGAAGGCTCTTACCGTGGTCATGGTTTTCAAGGCCGAGGTGTTGTACGTGGTGGCGGTAGAGATACTTCTAGAGGAGGACGTGGTGGCGGTGGTCGAGCGACCCGTTTTTGTACTCATTGCCAGCTTTCTGGGCATACTGTTGATTATTGTTATGACCTCCATCCCGAGCAGCAAGGTCTACATGCTTCTATTGACACTGAGTCGTGGGCTCCTTCTACTGGATCCTTTTCTGGACAGGGTACAATACAGTTGTCTCGTGCAGAATATGATGAGCTAGTAAGAGCAAAACAGAGTGAAAGTGGTGGAGTCTCTGCTCCTATCGCTACTTTACCACAGCGTGATGACCCTACATGTCTATTGTCCACTACAGATCCTCCTCGTTCTTGGGTTATTGATTAGGGTGGCACTCATCACATGACTGGTGATTCTCGTCTTATCACGTCCACCTCGTCTGTTCCCTCTATGTTGGTCACCTTAGCAGATGGTTCTCAGTCCAAAGTAACTGGCACAGGTTTTATATCATTGAGTTACTCTGTCTCCTTACCTTTTATTTATCATATCCCACACTTTCCTTACAATCTATTATCAGTCAGCTCTATTACTCGTGATCTTAATTGCGATATTATCTTTTCTTCGTATATTCTTCAAGATCGAAAGACTAGACGCCGAATAGGTGGTGGACGTGAAATTGGTACATTCTGGACCGTGAGATTATTGTTGCTACTATAACAGTTCAGAATAAAGCTGTGGATGATCCTTATCGATTACATTGTCGTCTTGGTCATCCATTAGCAGACGTACTCCGACAGTTTCCTTTTGTGCCTAGTTCAAGTCTTCAGTTTAATTGTGAAACGTGTCAGTTAGGTAAACACCATCGGGAGTCTCTCTCCTCGTGTTTCGAGTCGTGCGTTACATCCATTCGAGTTAATTCACTCCGATGCGTGGGGTCCAATTCGAGAATCTTCTCTTAGTTTTCGCTATTTTGTCACTTTTATTAATAATTGTACTCATACAACTTGGTTATACTTAATAAAAGATCGTACTGAAGTTTTTCATTCTTTCTGCCAGTTTTATCATGAAGTTCGTACTCAATATGATTGTTCTATTAAGTGTTTGCGTAGTGACAATGCTCGTGAATACTTTTCTTCATCTACTTTTATTCCATTTCTCAAATCTCATGGTATTTTACATCAGAGCTCTTACACTCATACTCCGCAACAAAATGGAGTTACTGAACGTAAGAACCGTCATTTGTTGGATGTTGCTCGTTGCCTACTTCACAATCATATACCTAAATCTTTCTGGAGCTATGCTCTACTTACAGCACATCATCTTATTAATCGTTTTCCGTCCTCCGTGTTGCAAGGAGCTATTCCTTACGCTCTTCTTCATCTTGATAGTCCTTTATAGTCTGTTCGCCCTCGTATTTTTTGATGTGTCGGTTTTGTTCATTCTTTGTCTCCTAGATTAGACAAGTTATCACCTCGTGCCGAAAAATGTATATTTGTGGGTTACTCCCGCACTCAAAAGAGATATGTCTGTTATAATCCTACTCGTCGTCGAGAGTATATTTCTGTTGATGTGACTTTCTTTGAGGATCAAGCATTCTTTAGCGATGCTTATCCTCAGACACCATTAACCATGGATCTTTTGCCACCCTCCGCACCTACATCTCAACCGGAGCCACCGTCTGTTACTTTTGATACAGCTCCACCGAATACAGGCTCACCAGTATCAACTCCTCTTCAGGTTTATACACGTCTTCTGACAGTTTTCCTATTGCCCACCGTACTCGATCTCGGTATCCTCTTTCTAATTTTGTGTCTTATCATAGCTTAAGCCCTCAGATGTCTATTTTAGTGTCATCTCTTGCTTCTGTGTCTGTGCCTAGTAGTGTCCAGGAGACATTGGCCCATCCAGGTTGGGCTCGTGCTATGGAGGAGGAGATGGCTGCACCGCATCATAATAAGACTTGGGAGCTCATTTCATTACCGGCGAATAAACAATTGGTAGGTTGTCGGAAGGTCTTTGTTGTCAAACACCATCCAGATGGTTCTGTTGAGCGCTTAAAGGAGCGTCTTGTGGCGAAGGGCTATACACAAACTCATGG
This sequence comes from Rhodomyrtus tomentosa, assembly GCA_028455895.1. Lineage (NCBI taxonomy): Eukaryota > Viridiplantae > Streptophyta > Magnoliopsida > Myrtales > Myrtaceae > Rhodomyrtus > Rhodomyrtus tomentosa. The sequence goes on from JAPCWY010000005.1 coordinate 45,690,188, forward strand.
TGTTGACTACGATGAAACCTTTTCTCCGGTAGCCAAAATTCCTTATGTTTGTATTGTTATTTCTTTGGCTGCTCGATCTCAATGGACTCTTCATCGGCTTGATGTTAAAAATGCTTTCCTTCATGGTGATCATCACGAGGAAGTATACATGGAGCAACCACCTGGGTTTGTTGCTCAGGGAGAGAAGGTGTGCCGATTGCGAAAAGCTCTTTATGGACTTGCAATCTTCTTGTGCTTGGTTTGGCCGATTTAGTGATACGGTTGTCACTTTTGGCATGCATCGATGCAGCGTGGATCACTCAGTATTTAGTATGTCAGCTTTTAAAGGATGTGTGATTCTTGTCGTTTATGTTGATGATATCATTGTCGCAGGAAGCGATGTTGAAGGCATACAAAGACTCAAGCAGTTTCTTCAAAAAGAGTTTAACATTAAAGACTTAGGTCGTCTTCGATATTTTCTTGGCATCGAAGTGGCCAATGCTAATGACAGCATTGTTCTCTCCCAGCGAAAGTATACTCTTGACATTCTTAAGGAGGTTGGCTTACATGATTCTAAACCTGGTGACACTCCTATGGATCCTGGAGTGAGGCTTGACAATGAACAGGGAGAACTTCTTCATGATCCAGAGAAGTATCGCCAGTTAGTAGGCAAATTAAATTATCTGACCATTACCCGTCCCGATATTTCATTTGCCGTCAGTGTGGTGAGTCAATTTATGAGCTCTCCTCTTACTACTCATTGGCAAGCTGCTCTACAAATTGTTCGGTATTTGAAGGGAGCTCCAGGTCAAGGACTTGTGTTCCATAATCAGGGTCATCTTCGTATAGCTGATTATTCCAACCCTGAATCTTTGGAGGTGACAGGATATTCTGATGCAGATTGGGCTGGCTACCCTATGGATCATCGATTTACTTCAGGATATTGTGCATTTCTTGGTGGTAATCTTGTATCGTGGAAAATTAAGAAGCAGTCTGTTATTTCTCGATCTAGTGCAGAGGCCGAGTATCGTGCTATGGCTAATGTTACAGGGGAACTTCAATGAGTTCATATGTTGTTAGCTGAGATTAGGCTACCTATGACCGAATCATCTATTCTGTGCTGTGATAATCAGTCTGCTATTCATATTTGCTAACAATCCAGTGTTTCATGAGCGAACAAAGCATATAGAGGTGGATTGTCATTTTGTTCGAGAAAAGGTGAACTGTGAAGACATACGATTAGTACACACGTTCTGAAGATCAACTAGCAGACATTTTCACAAAATCTCTTCGACGTGGACGAATTTCATATATTTGTCATAAGTTAGGACTTTTTGATATGCACGCTCCAACTTGAAGGGGAGTGTTAGATTTATTACTTTACAATATTAGCAAGCTGGGGGTATTTGTGTAAATGTATTAGGCTTAATCCTAAGCCTATAAGTATTCTTTGTTATCTTTGAAATAATATAATTTGCTCTTTTATCGTCAACAATATTAATGGGCAAACTGATGAAAGGAATAAGCAAAAGCACTTACAAATGGTATTAGAAGGATACGGCAGGATGATGATTATTTTAACAACTAAAATGAAAACCTGCGCATATCAAATACTCGTGAAGACTGACTTCACACTTCCTGCTATAGTAGCAGCTATAGAACGTAATTTTACTTCGAAACATGAACAATAGCAAATCTTTTAACTGGTTGGCTTTTTACATCAAACGCTATTTTTGGTCAACCTGTAAAACAGAATACCGTAATGGATGGTAATGAAGCTACCAATCAATGTGGAAGGAGATCCTGCCAGATGTAATGGATTTCTAGCTTGGACATGCTCCTGGGAGAGGGTTAAACCAATTGTTTTACGTCAACTGCCAGCGAACACTGACTCTTAAAGTTCTAGTACATCTATTTCAAAAATGGAGGATCACCAACAGAACTTTGCCAAAAGGGATCTATTTCCTAAATATAAAATGCTACTCTTTTATGAGCGTTGAAAATGAGAAATCACATATAAGGGGTCCTCACAGAATTCATACTATAATTATGAAATTCTGTGATGTTGGATAAAACTAAAACCTTGTCTCAGTCAAATAAGCCCAATCACATGCAAACCAAAATTTTTTGGTCCAGTCATTTGCCCTACGGAACGGTTAGAAGTTACTCCAAATCCAAATCAAGACGCTCAAAACCAAGGATGCACTCTAAAATTGAAATTACTTAAGTAACTGTTTCTCTAAAGTTTTCTTTAGCAGACACTTGCTAAATAATAAATCGAGCACGGAAAGATGAGATACCGAGTACATACAGGATGATACAAACTTCATCACTTTTAAGAATTCCTGTGGGATCGGCTGTCCCCATTAGATAGTAAGAATCTGCAATTGGAATCCTTCCTCCTTTCAAACTCTTCTTTTCCAACTTCATCAGTATGGCAAGATGATGCTGTAGGTATGATTCGTCCAAAGGAATCCCAGATAAGATCATTCTAGCTGCATTGAAACCATCCATATCCCCATAGTTCACCGAAACTGCACATACAGTAAAGCAACAAAAGGCAAAATATTTAAACATCAAATGGCAATAAAAAAGAATATGCAACCAAAGTTAACGGAGCAAAGATAAATAAAGATAAAAAATATATATATTGAAGAAAATCTCGTCTCCAGAACAGAGAATATTTCTTTCAGAAAAATACTACCTTTTAAAGCAGCACGTTTTCCAGAGAACACACCATTAGCATCTCCCAGAGCATTCTGCAGCATATCCAAAAAAAATTTATTCGGGACCCCTCCATAGCTTAAGAGTGCAATCAAAGTCTTTGAAAGATATGCAGTTCTTGGTTTATTGCTGCATCAATGAGGACCAAGGTTTGATAAGTTCCTCCGGAAAGGCAAAATTTTGATAGCAGAATAAGGTCCACAACAAAAGCAATGGGTTTGAGTAATTAACCATGATGCAATCTTGATTTCACCCATTAAGAAATCCAGCCAGTTTCAAACACATAAGATTTGATAAAAACTGACGTATGACCAACATTCTTTTGTTGGATCTACAATTGTCCTTTTAAAAGTCAGCCCTCTAAGGATCACATTTTTAAATCTGCTAATATCATCATTTAAAAAAAAACGACGAAAAAATTAGGATATTAGTTTATGTATTGGCTTCACAAAGTCCATGATGCAAAAATGGCTTATGCTGTGGCCAATTATTCAGAAAAGGCCAAATCTCCCTGACATTTCTAAAATTAAATGAGCAGAAGTCTCAAAATTTCATTCTTAGGAGTGCGACGGACCGCTTATTCTTAGTCACAGTGCATAGATTGTTCCACGCATTTCTTTTGATACAATTGAAAATTCTTGTCAAGGAGTCACAACATCAGCGTTACGAGGTAGGCCAAATTCTCTCCCTCCCTCTCTCTCGTGCTCCCCCTCCTCTCCCCCCCCCCCCCGGGGCCCTTCCCCCGGTCATCACTTCTAAGGTATTGCTGATATAATGTTACTTTAAAAGGCACTAACAAATACACAAGTTACACACACTGCTAAACCATTTCACATGTGAAACATGTCCCATGTTCCAATGAAATTACTGAAAGAACAGGAAAGCTGCAAACTTTTCTGTCAGTTTCTATCGGATCTTTTAACGAGCTAACCACAAAACAGAATGTTAACACAATGATCAACGACTCTAAAGCATAGGAGGGCAACAAACCCACAGATAACACAGCCATGAGATTACTAAGGTCTCGGGTGCCATATGAACCTCAGAGGGTTTATAAAACCAATGATAGCTTACTGGCAGAATATGTTGGTTGTACCTTGTTGCTACTATTTCCAGTGAATCAGTTGTCCTTGTATCTGAAAGCTTAGGATCCTTTTCAACCTTGATCATGGATGGTCGAATATGAATTGTATGAGGTGGGAGCTACAGATCAGAATTTGGCCAAAACGATTAGAATCCAAGTTATATAGAGAATCATTACAGTTTAAGAGCTAATAACTAGACTCATCTTACAGCCCAAAGCTGAAGTGATCCTAAATAGTGCAATGTGGATTTTCCTATGCACCAAAACACTCTTAACAACATCAACAATTCAGCCTAGAAGCTCAACAATTTTCTGCAGATAACATGACCTGTTCCACCAGAACACATGCGACTTCAATTGCATTCTCATACTGATATATTATACCATTAAGCAGCAGAAATCCAGTTCGAGAGCAAATTTCATTCATATCAGCCACCAGAAGCAAAATTGGTTCAGGCACGTGAAACCAGTCTGGAGCAGATATTGCATTAAAGTACTTATATTATTCTGCTAACATATTTGCAGGACCAACTAACATGTGTGAAAAAATGGAAAAAAGAACATTAAAAAATCAATCTCACTTCCACCAATTTATACCACGTTGCTTTTAAGTAAATAGGACATAGCACGAGAAAATTATAGAAACTAAAATATCAAATGAATTGAAAGAAGAAGTACATGACGGGACATGAACACTCCAATATTCAGATAAAGAAAATAGCATAATACTGCTGAATGTTTACTTGCTTATTAAGCAGAAGAGTACCCTTGACGGCTCTACCATCATTATATAGACGGAACTGAATCAGCAAAGGCTGCAATAGTCAAAGAGCAAAAGTTCAACCTGTAAGTGCTCTGTAAGTGCTCTATAATAATCAAGCACCATCACAAAAAAGAAAATCTCCATCAACTACCGGTTCACATACGCCCTCCCTACGTTTCTGCTCATTGTCACTGCAGCCAGCAAATCTCTAGGATAGCAGAAAAATGACCAAATCATAGGTAAATAGCAAATAAAACTTCTAGGAGTTCAACTTAAACTAAAGAAATAAGAGACGATTTCAGTCATATGCACAATAGAAGGGAGAAGAAAAGCTACGCACTCCCGTGGACCTTGTGGTACCGAAAATATCTCAAAGAGCTCCGCAGAAGGGAATGGCCTTAGTTTAACTCTATTCTTCCACTCGTGACTACTTTTTGGAACATGTCAATTTGAATTAGGGAAAGAAAGGCCGAAAGCAAGATACGAAAATCATAACATTAAAACAGAGGCAGTAAACCCATAACTCCTTCACTGCAGTAATTTGAGAACCTTAGTCACTACTGGCATAAAAGCAGGCATGAAGCCCAAAGGCATTCAATGCTTAGGAAAAAAAAAAATATCTTCATTATTACACGTCTAAGAGAAATTGATCACAAGAAGGATCATAACAATGCTTTATTGCCGTACAAACAACTCACCAAGCTGTGTCCTACTGCACCTAAGCTGCAAATTCACATTGCGTACTGCTTAGATCCTCATTTGTTCAAATTCACTGCATGGTTTGCATCCCTTGGCCCTTTTGTACAATTACTACTACTACTACTAGGCAGTCCAGTAATCCATCATACCCAGGCAGCATCATCCTAATGCCAAACGTAGCATAGCCATTACAGTGTCATCGTGACTATGTCATCTAACAACCCAACCCACAACCAACAATAAATGACATCATTTTGCCTTTTTCATTGCTATGTTCATGTTCAGCAGGACAGTCTCTCCTGTACAGCAAGAGGAAGACACCCTTAAGACGATACACCATTTCCACAGGTCACAAATCTCAAAAGCAGGAGTTATCACACCGCTTCCCTTAAATATATTTCCAGGACACTTCAAAGCTATGTCCTCAGATACAAATCCAGTTCCATCAGTATGTATAAGTGGCTTTCCCTTCTTATCATAGATGGAATTTCCATCTTTATCCTGCAATTAGATAGGAAAATGACCATACTAAGTGTAGAAGCGAACAATATATATATATATATGACACCAAATTTTCATTCACAATAAAGTCGAAAGATAACACCTTGCACTCCTCATCCTTAATTGTCTCAATCGTCACACGATCCCAGTCAACTTCCAAGCTTTCAGTTTTGGACAAGATGAGAGACAACCTGTTTATTAGCAGACACACATCATAAGGAGAGAATATAGTTCACACAAAGTTCAGATGAAAAACTTCCACAGCAACAAACCGTATCATATAGCGGGATATGCTGGACACTGTATGTGCATGCATGAAGAAGCATCTTGCTTCATGAACTGTTTTCTTTTCTCTAAGTGCCTCGCACTCCATGCAAACAAAGTAACACTTTACAGAGGACGTAGTAGGGTCTCTTTTTTTCTCTTCTTTGCCTCCATCCTTAAACACTGAGTAATTACCATATCAGAAAAGGTGAATAACTTATTGGCAGTTGAAACATGTATTTAAGTCTCATTCCAGCAGTCAAGGCTCCAAAAATTAAGGTGAAATAGAAACCAAAACAACAAAGGGAAAAAAGGGAAAATACTTTGTGAAATAGAAACCGAGATAACTAACATACCAGCACTAATATGTGCTGATGCAATTATCATGACTATGCATCTAGTTCTAGAAGCAAGTTGAGCACCAAACACGTCCAGTAAGCGTATGCAAACCAAAACAATCCCCAGGAACGTGAAGAGAGAGTATTGCGTTTTTCATAGGGTCAAGAGATAAAAGCTCGCACAGGCATGAATCCCCACTACACTAATGAGTATAATCATCATACCAGCACTAATACGTGCTGATGCAATTATCATGGTTATGCATCTAATTCTAGAGGCAAGTTGAGCACCAAACACGTCCAGTAAGCGTATGCAGACCAAAACAATCCCCAGGAACATGAAGAGAGAGTATTGCGATTTTCATAGGGTCAAGAGATAAAAGCTCGCACAGGCACGGAATCCCCACTGCACTAATGAGTATAATCATCGTTGAATGGAAAACGAGAAAAAATTATTAGGGAAAATAACAAAGAAGGGCCTGAACAGCTTTATTTTTCTCAAAGAAGGGCCTGAACTAAACTTTGCCTCAAAGAAGGGCCCGAACTGCATTTTTTGTTTCAAAGAAGGGTCTGATGAAAGGACATTTGCGTCTTTTAATGTTTTAATTTCATTTCTTTTCTTTTTTTTCTGTTTGCATTCTCTTTTCTTTTTTCCATTTCCCTGTTCCTTTTTCTTTGGCTGTCCCTCCTCCTCCGCCTCCTCAACGTTTGCCTCCTCCTCGACCCTCCTCCCCTCTTGGTCCTCCTTCCCTCCTCCTCCAAGCGCAAGCCGTCCATCCGCGTTCACTGTCGCCACCTCCTCATTCACCTCCAGATTGGCACCCCCCACTCCAAGACTTCCGCCCTCGACTCCAAGCCGGTAAGGGTCTTGGTGTCTCCGCAGAGAAAGTACAAGGGCGACGTGGCCACGGCCACAGCCACGGTCGGGGTGTATTCTGCTTCCGCCACGCTGGAGATCGCGACATCCATTGGCACCTCCGAGGCGCACTCGCGTAGCTTCGGCTTCACTCGGCAGAGACACCGACGGCGACCTCTCCCTTCTTCCCCTTGCGGTGCGACTTTTGCACCTGCTGAACCCAATCCTTGACAACAGAGTCGAGGGCGGAGGTCTTGGAGTCGGGGGTGCCAATCTTGAGACGGGTGAGGACGTGGCGGCAGCAAACGAAGACGGCTTGCGCGCTTGAGGAGGAGGGGGAGGAGGACCAGGAGGGGAGGAAGGTCGGGGAGGAATTTTGAAATCCAAAGAACAGGGAAATGGAGAAAAGAAACGAGAATGCAAACAAAAAACAAAAAAAAATTAAATTAAATTAAAACATTAAAAAGACGAAAATGCCCTTTCATCAGGCCCTTCTTTGAAACAAAAAACGAAGTTCGGGCCCTTCTTTGAAACAAAATTTAGTTCAGGCCCTTCTTGGAGAAAATCAAAGCTGTTCAGGCCTTTTTTGGTATTTTCCCAAATTATTACAACCAAGATTCATCTAGTTAGAATACAACCTCTCCCAACAAATTTAAGAGAATACAGAAATTTTGCGAAACAACAATAAGATTGAATGATGGGAAGCTGCTTGTACCCTTGGTACAAGCAGTCAGGAAACGAAAATAATGCGCATCAAGCATATGTCCACACTTGAAAAAATTGCTTTTTATGCTTTTAAATTCTTTCTGAAAATTTGAATATGGGGAAAAAAAAAAAAAGAGGTTTGGAAAAATTATGCAAAAATCGTAATGGCTATATATGTCAACATTCATATATCTGAAAGGTTTCGAGTATTTTGCACTAAATAAAATCAAATTGTGAGATTGACAAGACTTTTTACAAAACTAAGAGTTTATAGTAAATATCATTCCAAACAAATTCTACATTTCCTAGCAAAAGTAAAGGCAAAGGGAGTGCAGAACAAAAGAATATACGATTACCAGAAAAGTGCAAATTCATGCTTGTATGAAGCTATTTTTTTTCCTTTCAATATTAAATCATATGGAGGAGAACTCTCAAAGAAAACGGATTACCTATATAAAAGCCAAAATAGAATGTCATGACTGATTCTTCTGATCATCATTATAATGGTTGTCTTATTTAATGATACAAGTTGCTCATGAATTCACATGTAAGAATGTGAATACAACAACAAAAAAACCGCACAGAAAGAGCACAAGCAATAAAACTTACCAAAGAACTTGTATCGACGGGAACCGACAGGAATCCCTTCCTTTGCAATCTTTTTATATATAGTAAAAGAATCAGCAGAACCAATCGGTCTCCTGCTTTTATCCGTTGTTTCTTCTGCCAACTTGACAAGTAGAACATTCTCGTCTCCTATTGCCTTTTGTAACAGTGTTTTCATCTTATTAAGGTAAGGACCCTGAATGCACACACAGTCTCAAAGCATCATATTGAGAACCTAAAATCATGACGATTTTGTTCGAAAGGGTCCTGAAGGGGCTTTCTTAGCAACCAAAAAGGGAGCTTGTAATTCCCAAATGAATTGCTTTACTTGTAATGCATTGAATCACTAAGGAAATCAAAACCTTCTTTATTATGTATATTTAACAAATGCTCTTGGGCAATTGACAAGATGATTCAAACAGCTAAACAACATTTCTTGTTGCCACCAGGAGAAGCTGTACTATGAAATAAATAGATGGCATAGAAGAAAAAGGACACATTCCTTATGGTAGTAAAGGCTTCAGACACGCAGAAATATTAATGGAAGTATCCAGCTCCTATCCAACAGCCAACAACTCTCACTTTTTTTTCCATAAATAACTCGATCATATCCCGATTAATCAGTCAGATGACCAAGCCGATGTTAGAGAACTTCAATGCAGCAAGACCAAGCAGCGATAGTACAGTGATAAAGATGCAGGTTGGCATTCTGCCAATGTGCAACAACTAATGCACTTACAACAATTTTCAATTAATGGATCACCCATTTGCTCTATCTCTTGAAATGAACTCAATATTTATTCCATGTATAGGATGCATGCTGACAACTGCAATATACGATGTGCATCCGAAAAAGGGGAAAATGACTTAAGTGATGCACTAATCCTCCACTGCGGAAAAACCATTTCCACCAATTATTTGGGAAGAAAGAGCGATTGCTGTTATAACCTAAAAATCAGAATCAAGTCTGATGATAATACATGATAAAGCCATGAAACTTACTTTAAAATGATAACATCCCTGAGTTGAAATGTTACAATGGTAGAAGTGTGTCTTTCCAGAATCCCAATCAACATACTGAAAGCAGAAACAACATGAATGCAAAAAGAGTTTCAAGTTACAAATAGATCTGATGATAAAGAATATGAGAATAAAGGGCCGCTCTTTTCCACTCCTTTGGTTAAACAAAGAAATCCAAATGTGAAAAAGATGAAGTAAATGGCTGACATCTTCACTATTCAAAGATAATAAACACGACAAGTTTGTGGAGGACAACGAAAAATGGACTCCATTACGCAAAGAGTGAAGACACCACCATGAGAGCTGACAAAGAAAGACAATACACAACTAAAGAGGTCCACACCACATCCATGCATGCGAGCCAAAGAACCTTTTATTTATGAGAGTGATTATTCTAGTTGTTGAATGCCACGTACTAGGCAACCAACTCATTAATGAAAAGTTCAACAACCACGAATCTCATGAGAAAGCTGTCTTTGCAAACAAGCATTGTGACTTCAATATCACAATACAGAGAGATGAGATCGTTTTTGTCAATTATGAGGACTTTCAGGGGAAATTAATAATGGATCACATTGCATTCAATAAATTTAAGAAAATCCTATGACATAGAGATGCTAATATCAAGTCACTCTTTTGCCCTTAATGCATCAATGTTTTAGGAATGCTGTTGCGTGCAGTGTAATGTAAAACGTTATGAATAGAATCACTCAATTTTATGTTGAGAGAACAAACTACAAAATCCAACAAACCTTAAACCCTATTGATACAGTTTTCTCCAATAGATGGGGTACCATCATTCCAACCAAACAACATTGCCATCATGACGGTCCCAGAAAAAGGGAATTCCTACTACCGTGTTCCGACACTCAAGGATTGTTGCATTAAGATATTTGTATCCAGGCACATCCAAACACCAGCTTTTAGATCCCATCGTCCATCGTAAGACACAATACAATGGCATACTACACAAGCAATAGTTCATTAATTCCCTCATGAACCGTGATCTACAATACTCCATCCGGTTTTACAGTAAATTTGCAATTAAAACACTTGCATGGACAATTTTGGTATTGTATAGGACTAATAAGCATACTTCCATGTTTACATATTATGTAGAAAGAACGCACGCGTATATCTGTATTTTGGCCACTACTTTCTCAAATATTTTAAATATGTGTAGAAGGAACTAGTTTTGGAAACTATGGATAAATGAATCGCTTCCTTAAGGTTACCTTACAACGGTCGTCTTTCTTGACATGAAACTGTCCAATGGCATTCCAGACTGCTTCCTCAAATTCAATCATTCTGAGATCTTTCAGCAGTCGAATTCTCTCACTGTCAATGGCATCTTCAAGATTTCCTCTGCATAAAATAGCAGCCCACTATTCTAAATATGCAGAGCTGACAATATTCAGACAGAGCAGCTAAAAAGAGAACTTACTCCCCAATGTAGTTTAGAATGAGAAATGCTTTTCTAAACTCCAGTTCGCTCAGAGCATTCAGGTGGGGTCTAACTGCTTGTCCATTCCCATTTGCCAAACTTGGAAGAAGTCTCAGACTTCCAACATGTTGATCTCGCACAGGAGAGCTTGCAAATCCATTGTCTAGCAGAAAAATACCCAGCTCAAATTTTCTGTACCAACTTGGAACAAACTATCTTGCCAGACGAACAGCACCAGAAGATGAAAAGAAGATACGGCTTTGAGCATTAGTTTTTTTTTTTTTTTTCAATTTCCAAACAATAACACAAGTAACCAAAGGCCATTCCATACGGTTCAGTCACTCTCACCACAAGAACAGGACAATGAACATAAAATAAGAAAAAATCACCGTATCAGCACAATCTTTTACGCATACTTTGAACAATCCATGTTCATCATTATACACAGGAAGACAAACATGAGATTTAGGAAGCATGTCTTCCATTTGGTAATAATAAACACTAGCAAACAAAGCCAATAATAGAACATATAGTTCAGTCGCTCTCATTACGCGAATAGAAAAATAATATCACATAGAAAGCAAAGGCCGCCTCATGTCATGCAACATTAATGTTTTTGATAACTAGTCACTATCATCTCTCCAAACATCTCACTCTTCCAAGACAAATCAAATCGGATAATCTAAACAAGATGTTAAAACCGCAAATGGTGACGACAATGGAACTTCCAAGTTAGCTTTGATTGACCGTCTCCTTTTTTCTCTAATTTCTCCGAATTACAAGCACAAGAATCACAAGCACGACCTCCACACAAGGAAAAAAAAAATTAAAACTCCACGAAAAAGAACATCACCGACCGCGCAAGTTCATCACAGGAGACCGGGCCGGACTTTGATCGTTCAAGGACACGCGAGCGATCTTCGTCGGAGACGGCGAAGGAGAAAAGCCGCTGCCGTTTTCGATAATGCGCGAGATCAAACCGTCGATGGACCACTTGATTTTCGTCGCGGCGGTGGACCTCAGGACCCGAAGCGCGGCCTCTTCGCCAAGCGAAGCGAGCTTTCTCCGAGTCGACGCGTTTGGGGGAGGCTGGTTCTGATCCATGCAGAGTCGACGTATAGCGTCCTCAACGGAAAGAGGAAGCAGCACGAACCGCGAAGGCGAAGCGGAAGGAGAGGCAGGAGGAGGAGGAGGAGAGTTCATCTCGATCGACGAGTGACTCCGAGAGAGAGAGAGTGAGTAGTTTCTGAGTTTGATCGAACGCGACGAGTGGGAGTGACCGTCTGCTGTACTATTTTGTTTGGGCAGTGTTTGGATTTTGCGGGAAAATCTGAAATCAAAAATGGAAAATTGACGCCTTCTTTTTCCTTCCATTTTCTCGTGCTTTCTTGAGTTTTGGTACGGAAAGAGAAACTGCAGAGAGGAGCGCGAATCTGGGAATGCTGCAACGTTGCCCGTTGCACGTCAAAGGTCTTGTCTGAACCTGTAGCAGATAATTGCCCCTTGTCTCTTTTCGCCCGCAGCAAAAAGTTTGAACCGATTTCCATTTCAATCTAAAAAATCTTATAAAATTCAAAATAATTCGAAATTACGCTAAAAATTACATCAATTTTTTTTTTCCTCGTAACTTTCCCCGCTGAAATTTGAAATGTGATCCGTGATTTAAAAAATCACAAAGAAATTAAAGATGAATTTACTTGTCAAAATTTACATATTTATATATACTATGAAAATTCCAAATATTTCGATTTATGAAAAAATCAAACTACATCTACCGCAATATTTAAATTAAGCAATAAGTGAAAAAAAAGTATTATGACAAATCATCATATGCAAAAGTTATTGTTGCTTTGGAATATTATCTTGCAATTTACAATATCATTTATTGAGTAGCAAGTAGCCACTTCGTCTTTCACTTTTCGAAAGTGTAAATATTATCCTCATATTAAACAAGTTTATAACATATACTTTTGTGTAAAGCTACCATTATGTTATTCTCAGAGACTACTAAATGAATTTAACGGAAATAAAAGTGGGCAAACCGCAAATTCAGAATAGGAGTAAAATAAAAATCACACTGGAGATCCAACTTAATCGTCGAAGTCGATTATATGGAATTATCATCTTTCATCTGTCTCTTTTTTTAACTTTGAAAGTATCATTCTCGCTTTTTTTTCTAATGAATTAAATCCAACCGTCCATTACTTTTTCACGAGAAAAAGAAGTGCTCTCTTGAGGCAGGTGTAATACATTCCTCAAGGATCCCACGTTAATGGAACTGGAATCATGACATCTTTGCTGGTGCGAAAATAATATGTAAGTATAATTACTATTTTTGAGATGAACAATCAATCATGAAGATATCTATAGAGAAGAGAGAGGTTATTTGCACTACTTCAAATGAGCACCGTCGACTAAGGGTGAGCAAAAGAATCGAACTAATCGAAAATCGAGAATCAAACTAAATCGGAAACAGGACCAAACCAAACAATTGTGGGCGGCTCCCAATTTCAAAAATTTTGAACCAGCGACATTGGTTTGGTTCTCAATTCCATTTGAGAAACCACCCATTCGGAGTGGACCGATTCTTATTATTCCAAATTTCCGATATCGTAATTCTCATTCTTTTCTCTCTCAGGCTTAGTCTTGCTCGTTGCTTACGCCTCATTCGCAACATTTTCAGACTTAGTCTTGCTCGCGAATCGAAGGTGTTTGTGGTGTTTCAGTCTAAGTTGTTCACTTTTTTGTTTCCCCCTTTAATATGGTAAAGAAGCTTGTTGATGGTAAAGAAGTTTTTTCTTTTTTTAGTTGCAAGCTTCGAGCTGAAGGTGTTTCATTCCTTGTTCGAGGTGGCATTTGGTCCTAACTCTCTCTTCGACTCTCGATCACTACATCCTCCTCAACCCCGCTAGAGGACACCGGATTTTACAAATGGGTTAATACCATATAAAATTCCAAATGAGTACGTCAATAATAAATTCAACTCAAATTATTATTTTTTAACTGTAAAAAAAATCTTAAATCGATAAACTTGTGATAAATTTAAGCAAACTGATATATCTATGAAAAATCTTTCCTATGTTAGTTTTCATTAATTCTAACCGTCGTATTACTAAGTTGATAGCATGTGATAGTTCATAGGCGTACCAGTTTTAAATTTTTACCCTCTACTTACCGCACATTTTCAATTTGAGATTTTGTTTAGTATTAATTTAATTTAACAGAGTGTAAATTTATCACAGATATACTATTTTAAGATTTTTCTTGATAAAAAAATTAATTTAGGTTAAATTTATTATAAAAGTATCAGTTTAAGATTTTTTGTGATCAAAAAAATATTTCGAGATAAATTTATCACTGATATATTAGTTTTAGATTTTTTCGTGATAAAAAATAATTTAAGATAAATTTATCACATGTGTAATAATTTTAGATTTTTTTATATTATTAATCATTTATAAGAAAAAAGTATATAAGAAAGATAATTACGTGCAAGAGAGAGAAATAGGCGAGGAAGGAAAGTGGGGTTCTAAAGGTACAACGGTGTAATGAGTGGGGCTCGACAAAAGGGAGAAAGAGCTGGGAACGGAAGGAGAACAAAAGTCAATACTTTCTGGCATTTTGTACAATTACTTCCTTCTTAAGAGACTGTTTACTCCTTTTTGACAAATTGCGTCATTTGGCTGATACCGTCGTAATCCAAATCCCACGCAATTAGTTATTAGTTATTAGTTATCGGAGTTTAGGAGCCAAAACAATAATAATAATGGCTTTCAAATTTAGAACAAAGGGCACAAAATAATGACCGGAGGAAGAACTTTTATTGGGATGCAAAATGCTCAAAGCTCACTTGGAGTTCTGTGGCTTCTGTAGTACCATACAAATGCCGTGTATGATAACGCTTATATTTCTGAGAACATTTTAAAATAAAAATATATTTTTTTATGTTTATGTTCTCGACTGTTATTTTTTACAATTGAAACGCTTTTGGTAAGTACAAAAAAAAATACTTTTTCCGGGGGAGGAGGCGGCCGACGACCAACGGCGATGGTGGCCGACCGCTGGTGGCTGCGTCAGCGGCGATGTGTGATGGTTACATAAATGATTCAAAATTTAGAAGTATGTTTTTTTTTATTCAAAAGTGTTACAAAAAATAAAAATATTTTTTTAAAATATTTTTTTATTATACGCATTTATATTCTGAAATTGTTTCGAAAATAATTTCAGAACATAAACAATTCCGCTGAAATGTTACCATAAAACTGATCAGGGCATCCTTTATGGGACTGGTGGAGATGAGAAATCTAAAATGCCGCAAATAAAGTCGAAGGCAAAAAAAAACAAGACAGAGCAGAAAGGAGCCCCGCGTGGCTGAAGAAAGTCAATAGCAGCAGGCCTTCATTTATTTTTTTATTTTTTTTGTCTTTTTACTATTCATGAATAATTTTTTTATTTAATATGTGCAGGAATCCTTCGTCTCCTTTTGTCTTCGTTCTCCTTTATCGGCGTGAATCAACCCCATCAACAACCAAATCTATAAACTGCAATGAACGTGCTAAAATTCAAAAATCAATTTTATTGTATTCTAACATGGAGTTCGTAGCATGAGTCGATCACCTTAAAAAATATAATTTATCTTAGGTTATCGTAAAAGCTAAAACTTATCGTTACTTATTGACGATCAATAATCGAGCATGTGGCCGGCAAGGAGCCACGACAAGGGCGGCGAAGGTCGGCAGCCTGCCGGCCCTTTGAACAAAAAAGTTAAAAAATGAAAGAAAAAGATTAAATAAATTCAAAAATATGCTAGCACGTCATGTAAGAGATCGGTGTTTACGTCATTAATTTTCGATTAAAATTTAGTGGATAAATTTAATTGACAAAATGTAAAAATATTTAGAATTCAATTAATATAATTAAAATATTTATGACTAAATTGATAAAATACAATTAATTTATAACTTTTTAGATAATATTACGATGCTAAAAATGACATGCATTGGCCGGCTGATCCCTAGGCCCCTGCATGGTAGCACTTCTGACAAACTTCTCAACTTCTGATCAGAAATCGATTTCTCTATTTCTCCTCAAAGCATGAGTTGATTTTTTTTTACTTCTATTATGGATTGACTTCAGATCAAATAAATTCATTTGGTAACAGTCGAATTTTTTATTTTTGAAACATTATTAACAAAATCTTTGGCGGTAGCGGCGGCGGCCGCACGATCGGCGTTCGGCAGAGATTGACGGCAGGGGCAGCAGACGGGTGGCAGTGGTGGTCAACCGAAGCTCGTGTAATCGAATAATTGATTCTGGAGTTGAGAATTAAACATTTTTAACTTCTGAAAGTTAACCAAAAATCCAACTATAAATATAAAATCCTACAATAAATCAATTTTTTTACTAACACATTTCTGTTTCAGATTTGGTTTTACTAAACGAATTTCCTACTATATTGACTTCTGGCAGGGAAATTGAAAATTAGAAGTGATTTCATGCACACCCTAGACGAGCTCATGTCGTGTTAGGGAAATTGAAAATTAGCAGATAATTGCCCTTGTCTGTTTTTGCCCACAGCAAAAAGTTAGTATCGTGGGGGGCCATGGCGGTGGGTTGTTTTGCTAGTCTCCCTCGAGGAATAGTCGAGGTGTGCGCAAACAGTCTCGAATACCTTGATTATAAAAGAAAAAAAGTTAGTACCGATTTCCATTTCAATCTAAAAATCCCTGTAAGATTCAAAATGATTCGAAATTACACGCAAAATCACATCTATGCTTTTTTTCCTCATAACTTTTCCTGTCAAAAATTGAAATGTGATCCATGATTTAAAAAATCACAAATAAATTAAAGATGAATTTACTAGTCAAATTTTACATATTTATTTATACTATGAAAATTCCAAATATTTTGATTTATGAAAAATCAAACTACATCTATCGCGATATTTAAATTAAGCAAAGAGTGAAAAAAAAAATGTAGTATGACAAATCGTCGTATGCAAAAGTTATTGTTGCCTTGGAAAATTAATCGTGCAATTTACAATATCTATTTACTGAGTAGCAACTAGGCTCCTCGTCTTTCGCTTTTCGAAAGCGTAAATATTGTCCTCGTACTAAATAAGTTTGTGGCATATACTTTTGAATATAGCTACCATATGTTATTCTCGGAGACAACTAAATGAATTTAACAAAAATAAAAGTGGGCAAACCACAAATTCAGAATATGAGTAAAATAAAGATCATACTAACAATCCAACTTAAGTGTCGAAGTCGATTGTGTGGAATTGTCATATTTCATCCGTCTCTTTTTTAACTTTGAAAGTATCATCTTCACGAGAAAAAGAAGTGCTCTCTTGAGCTGGGTGTGTAGTACACACTTCAATGATCCCACATTAATAGAACTGAAATTATGACGTATTTGCCCACGCGAAAATAATTTATAAGTATAATTACTGTCCATGATATGAACAATCAATCCTGAATATCTCTTTGAAGAATAGAGAAGTTGTTTGCAATGCTTCAAATGAGCATCATCGACTAGGAGTGAGCAAAAGAATCAGACTAATCGAAAATTATAAATCAAATTAAATCGGGAACACAACCAAACCAAATGATTGTGTTCATTCTTATTATTCCAAATTTCCAATATCATAGTTCTCATTATTTTCTCGCTCAAGCTTAGTCTTGCTCATTCTAATTTTGTTCATTCGTAGCTCAACGCCTCTTGCTCATTATAATTTTGTTCGTGGAGATGATTATCATGTTTAACTTATCGCCAGCTGTTCTATTAACATCATTCATGAAGTAGTTTAGACTATGCAAAAACACTTGCAGTTCTGCAGGACATTGGAGGGGGGGAAAATACGATTGATTCATGGACTCACCCGAGAACCATATCGGGTTGGTCTAGTTCCCATATGTGTTCAGGATCATGTGAACTGCTTCTCAATTACACAAATTGAGAACCAGCCCTTTTCGGGGAGAGAATCAGCTCACCCTAAGACATATCATTCTACTTTCGACTCACTTCTAATTTCCACTAGAACGTATTGTCAATCTCATATTACAAAAAAGGTCATGCTTTTTTCGGCTAAAATGCTCCTCAACACAGTTTTCGGACCATTTTTTCCCTTCATGGATCCCACATTTCAACATCCGGAGAGCTACTATGCTTTAGGTTTCTTCCTCTATTTTCTTGGATCCCACTTTCCTTCGTCTCCACTTCTCTTAGTGTTCTTCCTTCTCCTCCCATACAATCAATTATCTCCCTTATGTATCTCCGTGTCATTCTACTTTTGGTGGTGGTGTTTCAGTCTAAGTTGTTTTCGAAATTTTTTTCCTTGAACATGGTAAAGAAGTTTGTTTGTAAGCTTCAAGCTGAAGGCCTTTCACTCCTTGTTCGAGGTGGCGTACTCCTCAACCCCGCTGGAGAACACTAGGTTTTACAAAAGAGTTAATGGGATACAATCGTGACAAATTTACTTCAAATTATTATTTTTACTACCAAAAATATAAAATCAATACACTTGTGATAAATTTATTGCAAACTGGTATACCTATGAAAAATTCACTCTCTATTAATTTTCGTTAAATCTAACAATCTTATTGCTAAGTTGGATGTTATGTTATAGTTCACGAGATGTACTAGTTTTAGATTTTTACCCTCTGTTTATCATATGTTTATCATTTTGAGATTTTTCTTAATATTAATCCAATTTAACATAGGGTAAATTTAATACATATGCACCAATTTAGAATTTGTCTTGATCAAAAAATTAATTTAAGATAAATTTATTATAAAAATATCAATTTAGAATTTTTTATGGTCAAAAAAATATTTTAAGGTAAATTTATTACTGATATATCAATTTAAGATTTTTTATGATAAAAAATAATTTGAGATAAATTTATCGGAATTGTATTAATTTGAAATTTTGTAGGGTATTAATCCTTAAAAAAAAAGATTGCGTAAGAAAGATAATTACCTGCAAGAGAGAGAAAGAGAGGAGAGGAAAAGGGAGGAAAGTGGGATTCCAAGGTACGATAGCTTTATAGTGGGGCTCAGACAAAGAGAGAAAAAGCTAGGAGCGAAAAAAAAAAAAAAAGGGACAAAAGTCATACTTTCTGGTATTGTACAATTACTTCCTTCTTAAGAGACCGTTTACTCATTTTAACAAATTGCGTAATTTGACTGATACCGACGCGCCGTAATCTAAATCCCACGCATAGTTATTAGTTTGTTTTTTTTTTTTCACGTGGTAATTTATAATATATTTTTTTTATTTTTGATTTGAATACGATTTCTGAAAATATAAATGCATTGAGTAAGTTAAAAAAAATATTTTTTTCGTCAAAAGAAAGTATCGGCGGCGACTGACGGCCGGCAGCAACTACAGTGGTAGCTTGCACGAGTTCATCCTCGAGTTATTTTTAAAAAATATTCAAAAATATAGAAATAAGTTTTTTTGTTTCTTTTTTTGATTTTAAAAGTGTTTAAAAATACTTTTTTATCATATGCGTTTATGTGTCAAAATTATTTTGAGAATAATTTACGGGGATTTATCAAACGCACCCTAAAATGCGTGAATAATGTCAAAGGAAAAAAAAAATTACACAGTTCAGAAAGTAACCTCCCTTGGCAACAGTAGCTATTTTAAAAAATATTTACCAAATTAATATTAAAAAATATATATTTATTATATTATGTGACGCTCGGTAATTGAGCCATCAAGAGGCACCCAATTTGCAAGTTGGGCCCGCTTGGTAGCCCAATTGTCGAGTGGGTGGCTCCCCTGGCCCTGAATCGGCAATTGGGCCGTCGATTGGGGCCCAAAATGAGAATTTGGGCCCCGCTTAGTGACCCAATTGTCGAGTGGGGATGAAATTTAATTTTTTTATTTTCTTTTTTGTCAATGGATTCATCGCAAAAAATGACGTGAAATTAAAAAAAATGGTTCCAAACGTACATTCAGCGATGAGATATACCCTTTAAACGGGCATATCTCATTGCTCGGTTGTCCGTTGAGATGATTTTTTTTATTTCGTATAATTTTTCGAGACGAATCCATTGACAAAAAAAGAAAATAAAAAAATCTAAATTTCGGCCCCGCTCGGCAACTAGGCCGTCGAGCGGGGCTCACCTCACGAATTGGGCGCCGCTCGGCGGCCTAATTGTCTAGCAGCACCCAATTTGGTATATATTTTTTTAAAAATATTAATTTGATAAATATTTTTTTAAAAATGTTAATTTGGAAAATTACCCCAGGAATCCTTCGTCTCCTTTTGTCCTCATTCTCGACGCCTTCCGTGAATCAATGACACCAACAACCAAATCTATAAACTGCAATAAACGTGCTAAAATTCAAAAATCAATTTTATTGTATTCAACCGTTCGTAAAATGAGCTGACCACCTTGAAAAAATTAATGTATCTTAGGTCACCGTAAGAGCTGAAACTTATCATTGTCAATTGATGATCAATAATCGCAACTACGGCGGCGAGGAGCCACGATGAGGGTAGCAGAGGCCGGCGGCGCCGGCCTTTTGAAGAGAAAAATTACAAAAAATGAGAAAAAAAAGAAAAGAAAAAGAATAAATAAAATAAAAAATATGCTAGCACTACTATTCCACGTAAGAGGGCGCTGTCTACTTCAAGTGGATAAATATAATTGATAAAATATAAAAATATTTAGAATTTAATTGATAAATTTATAAAATTTATGACTAAATTAATAAAAAGGGCAATTGATTTGACGATGGATGGGTGGGCTGGCCCGTAGGCTAGCTCATGTCGGTGCCTGCAAAGGCAAAGTGACGTGTTTGGACGAGCAATTCTTTTATCATGCTTGAAACTTCCAGCTTTGCCTCTCTTAGGCCAGACCCAGAGGGCCAGCCTCGGACACAAATCAATGTTAAATATAGGTTCGATAATTCTTCTTAATCATCGAAAACTTGGATAAAGGATTTTTATGCAATCACTAGCGCAGTAGAACTCGATAAAAAATATTAAATTATATTTATGCTAATTCAATCTTAAATATTTCATTTGTATCAACTGAGTCTTAAATTTTTTCACGTTAGTCAATCCTGTCAATTTTGACGAAAATTAAATGTCAATTATCCTACATGACATAATTTAATCTTTTGCCTAAGCATAAACATATTCATTGGACCACCTGCTCTGATATGATGAAAGATTTTATGGGATCACAATCAATTGCTCTATACGCTCAAGTTATTAGAAGAATATATGATTTAATATTTATATATTTAAATATTCATAGTCCAACAAAAAAGAAAAGAAAATTTCAAAAGAATTATAAAAATTCAAAAAATATTCGTATTAATGTTGATCATGCCACGCAGAATGACATGACCAACGTTTATGTGAGTAGACTTAATTGACAAAATATGAAAAATAAATGACTCAATTGACAAAATAAAATTTATGACTGAATTGATATAAGTGTATCATAATTACTATTTACAATAAAAAAATACTTATGATTTTTTTTTGTAATCTCCGTGCAGAACTAGCGTCAGACTGTCTCATTATTGCTTTTTTCTTAATGTTTACCTTGATGCAAAGATGGATCACTTTGAGTGCCGACTCATTTAAGTATCCGGGACAACGACACATTACCCTAAGAAGTAGATAAACCGACGATCTAAAGGTGATGAGACTTGGATCAGTTTACCTTTCTTTTAAGTCGAGAAGATCTCGAAAAGCCAACATAAGAAGAATGGTGATTTGATTAGACGGTAAGATATCCAAGCTTTTCTCGGATAAGCCATTAAGAAGAAAAGAGGAAAGTGTACTCTAGGGCGACAGACCCTCACTAGAAGTTGTGATATCTCTATATTTATTTATATCAAACATTGTTTCAGGGCAGCCGAATCCCACTTCATCTAGTCCAACCCAATCACCTGAATTAAACACATTAAAAAGCATGAAGCACATGTCCTATGTGGCTATTATGCGTCCGGTTGGGCGGTTTCAACTTAGTTGGGACAGTCACTGACATATTTAGTACCCAAAAGGTAGTTCCGGCTAACAAGTTTACCGGAGACAAGGGCCGGGAGAATTCGAGATGCTAATTTCATCAGCGATCCATGAGTTCGTTGGGCAACTACAAACTAGCTGCTCATGCAACCTCAGCCTTGAGTTCAGAACAAAAGAAATAAATCCAGTAACTCAGCTAGTCATCAGACCCATCTCTCAATAGACAAGGTCAAAGGACAGAGACCTTCTGCAGCATCAGACAAGTCGAGTAATTCGGAGCTCGGACTTGGAATTCACCAAACGCATGGTTGCGTTGATGTGTGTTTCCATTCTCAAATTGAAGATATGGTCATGCCGCAAAATGATACGGTCTCAAAGGAGATGCTTCCCCACGTCTGCTTACAAACAAGCAAAATCAACCAAAGGGGACAACATACAAAGATTTATTGACAAACTTTCATGAAAATGTGAGCTAGTTAGTGTCCCAATAATACATGATGACAATACACAACCTGGTCTAGATAATTGAGAGAGAGAGAGAGTACGTTTCCTTAGCAGTGAACACACTCACTGTGCAGCACAGCAAGAAGTAGAAATGCAAAAGATCCAGAAGCCAGATCCACCATCAACCCAAATTTTGGGTAGTAGCTCTTGTTATTGCGACATTATCCACCAAAGAAAGGACTTACCTATGGAGAAAAAAGGACCAAAACAGGTCCCGATAAGAAATCGGTAGCGACTTCACTATCACAGCAAAAATATACAACCATGTGAGTACTGAGTACAAGTAAGACCATAGGAATAAATGTCCACATAGCAAATTCAAATTGTCCATTGAGCTCAGCAACATGACATATTCAAGCCCCTCTGCCCCACCATTTGCCAAATGCTAGCAAGGAATATTGAACTATAAGCAGTGACTATTCCCTTTCTTGAATATTTCAACTTGCATCTATGCTAAAGCAACATTTAGTCCTTCAGCACCCCACATTTTTCATCTTCTTGCTGGTTTAAATTTACAGTTGTTTGATCCGTCAACATCATCTCACCAGCCCACTCAATAATCTAACAGAGTAGTTACTGAAAGAAAGAAAAACGAGAGAGCACCTGAGTTTTGTGTAAACATGTGAGCCATAAATGCTTTCGACTTATTTATAGGATAGGACAAGAAACAAAGTGAGAAAAGATTAGAGAAGAAACCTGGGTATAAAAACTAAGCAGCAGCCTCCAGCAACTCTCTCTCGGCGCGTATCATAATCCTTCTCTCGAGTTCTGGCCTAAAATGCCGAATGAGACCCTGGACAGGCCAAGCAGCTGCATCACCTAAAGCACATATTGTATGCCCTTCAATCTGCTTGGTCACCTCCTGCAGCATATCAATTTCCTCCAGCTTTGCATTCCCAACTTTCAACCTTTCCATAATCATCCAAAGCCATCCTGTGCCTTCCCTGCAGGGTGTGCACTGTCCACAGCTCTCATGCTTATAGAAATAAGAAAGCCTTGCGATTGCATCAACAACATCGGTGGATTTATCCATCACTATAACAGCTGCTGTTCCTAGACCAGACTGGACAGCCTTAAGAGCATCATAGTCCATCAGCACATCATCGCATATGTCCTTTGGGATAAGTGGAACAGACGAACCACCGGGTATTACCGCAAGTAAGTTGTCCCATCCACCCCTAACGCCACCGCAGTGTCTTTCTATCAGCTCCTTCAATGGAATACTCATTTCCTCCTCGACTGTACACGGCTTGTTTACATGACCCGACACGCAAAACAATTTTGTACCTGAATTGTTCTTCCTTCCAAAACTGGCAAACCAATCTGGACCACGTCTGAGAATCGTAGGAGAAACAGCCACAGTTTCGACATTGGTAACAGTGGTAGGACAGCCATACAAGCCCGCATTAGCTGGGAAAGGTGGCTTCAACCGTGGCTTCCCTTGCTTCCCTTCGAGACTTTCCAATAGTGCAGTCTCTTCACCACAAATATAAGCTCCAGCACCATAATGGATGTGGACGTCAAAATTGTAGCCAGATCCACATGCATTCTTTCCTAACAGTCCAGCTTCATAAGCCTCTTTTCTGGCCCGTTCAAGATTTATGCGTTCATTTACGTATTCACCCCTTATATAAATATAGGCGGCAGATGCCCTCATTCCTACACCAGCAATTAAGCATCCTTCAAGAAGCTTATGAGGATCGTGACGCATAATTTCCCTATCTTTACATGTTCCTGGCTCACTTTCATCGGCGTTGACAACAAGATAGGAAGGACGACCATCTGATACTTTTGGCATGAAAGACCACTTCAGGCCAGATGGGAAACCAGCACCACCACGCCCTCGTAGACCAGACTTCTTCATTTCATTCACAATCCAATCAGTGCCCTTTAATACCAAATCTTTTGTCCTGTACCAGTCACCACGTTTCATGGCACCTTTCAGAAAAGGGTCATGCAATCCATACAAGTTGGTGAAAATACGATCGTCGTCCTTTAGTCCACCAAAATGGGTTTTCTCTGGAGGAGGTGGTGGCGGTGGAGGGGCGCTAGCAGTTTTGGCACCTTCAGTGCTGAGTAACCTAACACCTATCTCCCACCTGCCAGCCTGCCCCCGAAGCAACATCACCTTTCGAAGAGAAAGGAGGTCTCTCATTGGTGCCTGCCAGAAGTACGAAAACATGATGACTCAACCTGAATTCAATCATGGAAATGCATCTATACATGACGACATTACAAAAATCACTCCTAAGTAACCATACAGCCTCATATATTAGAATACAGTAACCATACAGCCTCATATATTAGAATACAGCAGTGCCATATTTGGGTATTCTGCTGATATTCATCAATCCAACTTCCGCTGTGAGATAACATGGAAGCATAGTTGGATATTTATTATTATTATTTTTTAAAATGAGGAAACAATTGCTTGTTTTGGAAACATAGAGTGAAACAAAAGCCTAGAGGATGGTACGAAGACTGAATTTGCAATCCAAAAAGTAGATTTTATGGATGAAACCAGATCAGAGAGCAACTAAGACATTTAGGGCAAAAGTTCGGGAAACTGAGTGCTTAGAATTAGATTATGACTTAAGAGAAACGGTGCTCAGCTCGCGACGAATGTAAGCCAGGATTACATTAAGCTACTCAGCGTGAAAATGCCGATTCGAATGCATCTCCTAGGTCTCCTCTTCCAATAAATCTCAACGATTTAAATCCTGAACGATCAAGAGAAAATGATGCTACCTCCTGAATAAACCCTAAGTAAATGAAAATGCCCCCAAAGAAGGGGAAAAAGAAGAAGAAGGAACATTGAATCCCTTTCACTCGTCTAAAACACTTCGCAAAGACCCAGAACAACGCAACGACCTTAAATTCAAAACCTTCGAATCAAATTCGATCCTTCACATTCCATCCCCCTAAAGTTCGTGAAAAAAGCGCACACCGACAGATCCGGCTACGACAGGACATTTTGACGAGCTTCTAATCAGTCCTAACGCAAGCAAATGCACAGTAGTAATCGATGAGAACGCGACGAATGGCGAACGCGAAAGTCGCAGGGAAGAGATGGCATACCATAGCACAGAGCGTCGCGGATGAGCTCCGACTCAGTGGGCGATTGCAGGTCCTGGAGCGAAGCGAGACGCGCCAGAGAGAGAGATAACCACGGTGGAGGTGAATAAAGTTCCTCTGCTGCGAGCGAACGGCGACGCGAGCGAAGAACGGTGGAGATGGGGCCATCATGTAACTCTAATTAATGGGAGTCGGTGATCCGACGGTCAGAATTTTGCTGGTGTCGAGCGATGAAAAATACATCCACGTTGAAGAACAAGTAGTGGGCTTGGATGAGACCGGTCAACGGCCCGTGTTTCATCCATAAACGTGGGCCTTTTCCCCTCGTGTTGCGGGCTCCACT
This sequence comes from Rhodomyrtus tomentosa, assembly GCA_028455895.1. Lineage (NCBI taxonomy): Eukaryota > Viridiplantae > Streptophyta > Magnoliopsida > Myrtales > Myrtaceae > Rhodomyrtus > Rhodomyrtus tomentosa. The sequence continues at coordinate 45,716,093 of JAPCWY010000005.1, forward strand.
CCAAATGTATGCAGTAGTCTGTAGTACCTGCAAAATAAGCAAAACATATATGTACATCGTACAAGACTTCCCGACCCAAAAAAATAAATATAAAAATGTTCAAGTCTTTTTTTCTTAATTTCGTCATCTAATATCTACTAAATCAAATTGGAGAATTGATGCCTTTGTTTGACTACTCTTCTGATGCTAATACAATGAAATTGTTGGTTATGACTCGAAATTAGCCTTCGTGACTTTGAAATCCGACCCACGATAGAATTGCATAGTAATGTTCAGATTAGACTTTTTCCAACGGAAAAAAAAGATGGAAGGGACCTGAAAAGAGAGATATTCTGACTCCTAATTTATTTATTATTTTTTGCGTGTGAGTATTGTATCGTTGTGCTTTGCTCTCGATTGCATAGTGAGTATGCTTAATATGTGTAAAAACTTGCCATAGACATAAAGAGAATATAGAGTAATCGATTCTCGGAGGGGTTCAAATTTAAAAGAGGATTAAGCAGCAACACATTTTTCGAAAGAGCGTACTCGATCAATTGTAATGTCGTTCTAACTAGCGTGAAACCATCTCATCGATCTCTTCCCGTGGAGTAAGCACACCGTCAAACCACGCAAATCCGTTGTGTTTTCGGGTACTGTTTCTACAATTTACTTCTTATTCAGGTCGCTTCATTTTTTTGCACTTCTACGACAGTCGCAACACGAATTGACGTGCTGGCACATCATATGCGAGTGCGGCTCGGATTGGGCCCTTTCTTATCAGATGGGCCTCATGGCCTCGCCGCTTGGCCTAAGTCTTGTTTATGCTTTGCCCTGTCGTTCATGGTTTTTTATTTTTTATTTTTTTAAATTAATAACACTGATATCGTTTTTGCTCAAGCTAGCTAATTCATTCGTGTAAGCATGTTGATTATGAACATGATCCTTATTTATTCAACAAATCACATGCAAAAGAAAGACCGTTGCTCCACTTCCGCGCCACATCATGTCTGAATGTATCCTTGTCTAATGTGCCCCGCCTAACGGAAGAGGCAACGTCAATTATGTTCTAGGAGACTAATGTTGTTCGTTTAAAAAGTATGTTACTGTATTTTTATACTTAATCGGAAAAATGGTAATGCCATTTGCTTAAGTGCGATGAGGCATTTTTCTCCCTCTCGCGTATCAATCTAAAATGATACCATTATTTCTATATTTTTCGAGCTTCGTACGTGATCGAATATTTTCCAAAGAAAAATGAAAAAACTATATTAAAAAAAAAGGAACCTTGGTAACCTAACTAAATGTTAACCGAAGTGATTATTAGGGTGCTTTTAGTTGGGAGAAAACTCCGCAAAAATGAAAATATTTTTCGAAAAAAACCATTTTTTAGGAAAATGATTAGTTTTCCTAAGTTTGATATATGACCGAAAATGTTTTATGGTGATTGGATCGCATTTAAAAATGGTTTGAATCTAATGAATTTTTCTCATGCTGATAAAAAAAATTGAATATTTAATTTATAATATTCTTTTTCTTTTTCTTTATCCCTTTTTCTTTCTCCCTCCACCGCAACCAACCGGCGACTACAACAATAGACCTCGAGCTCGAGCTTGCCGAACCACATCTCTGGCCTGTCGCTTAGGCCCAACGACTCGAAAATGAAAAAAAAATGGACAAAAATATGAATTAAAAGATAAAAGAAATGTAAATTAAAAAATATAAGATAAATAAAATAAAATATGAAAAAAACCCTAGATGAATAATTTCAAAAATTGCTCTCACCTCTTTTGATTCAGGATTTTAATTTTCTAATCTTATGAAAGAATTTTTTATTGATTAAGTCATTTTCGAAAAAACACAAGAGTAATAGTCTAAAAATTCAATTTCTTGAAAATACTTTCACCGAAATAAACGCACCCTTAAAAAAATAAAGGGCTCAACTGGTCGGGGAAAGAAGCTATGTGGTTAAAAAGGCTGGCGATGCTAACCAAGAGAGATTAAGACTAATTAGATTAGATTGGAGTGGCCCCGTAACATCTGGACTGCTCCATTGAATTGCCGAACAAGACAAGCTGAACTTCCTTCGAAAACTTCAACCATCGCATTGCTCATCAACTTTGTTTTCTTCCCATTCTTTTGCTCCACCCAATCAATCCGCCTCGCCATTTATACTTCCTACGTCATCATGTCGTTTTATACACGAAAGGGCATAACAGGCAATGAATTCTCGCGTTGGCGAGCCTGAATTGGGTTTTCATTGTTCAAATGCCCAATTACAGATGTTCAGGGTAAAAAAAAAAGAAAAAGAAAGATTATATCTGTCACAAGATGCAATTCAGGCTTCGTTTGTTTAGCGTAAAATATGTGGCATTATTGATTTTTTTTTCTTTCCAAAAAGCCATTTTTCAAGATCGATGTTTGGCTGAAATATAAAAAATATTTTTTTCCCCGTCATTTGATATGAGAAATTGCATTTGATTTTCCTCCATGCACTTCTTTCTATAATTTTTTATTTTTATTTTTAAATTATTTATCTTTAGCATTTTTCTTTTTATTTATTTATTTATTTTCTTTTCCTTACGGTTTCGGCCGGTTGTTGGCCATGATGACCATCGGCGAGCTCCGGCCAAGTCCCGTTAGATCTAGCGAGGCAAGGTTGAGGCCGACCTTGGGTCATGACCTGTGACCAACAAAGAAAGAAAAGGAAAATGAAAAAAATTAAAATGAATTCAGAATTATTATTATTTTTAAATTGATAAAAGGAAATGGATGTAAATGAGTTGAAGTACCAATGCGGGGAAAAATGTCTTCCTCAGAAGATTTTTCTTGACGGGCTTATTTTTCGAGAGCCAAATGCTTGAAAATCCGGGAAAAAAAAAATTCATAATATGTTTTAATAACGTATTATTAACGGTCGGTTTCCGGCTACGATTAAGAAAGTGGATTTGCTGATTTCAGTCCATTCACAAGGAGGGATGAATCTGCAGGCCATCTCCGGCCATGACATTGAGGTTCTCCCCCCTCGTTTTTTTTTTTCTAAAGTAAGAAATGCTTCGATAAGGCCAATTGGAACGAGCTTGGTTTTTTGTTCATAGAGAGGCAGTGTTTTGGGCGTCGTGGGTCGAGCAGGCTTGTCTCTCTCTACCTGCTTCAAAAAAGTCCCGCGACTTAGACATTTATGCCAACTCGTTCCCAATTGTCTTCTTTTGATTCCCCGATGAATCTGGGGGGCGCACGTTAATGCCAGCAAAAGCGATTTTGGGGGGGGCGCACGTTAGCAAACGTCACGTGCCCTTTGTTTGTTTGTTTCGCGGAAATTGAACCCCTCAGAAAATATTTCCCCAAAATCAATTGTTTGCATTGATTACGAAAAAGAATAAAAGAAAAATATTTTCATCGTTCTCGAATACGTTTATACGTAGATTATTATCGGTAACATTATCATTTTTTATTGAGTGATTATTTTAAATGATGCAAGCAATCGTTTTTTTTTTAAATCATTCATTTTTCGTCAAATAGAGAGAGAGCCTAAGTAATGATTTTTTCGTGGTTAAACGGGACATTTGCGAAATTGCTGTATTTGTCCTTCCCTCCTACCTCCAATCATGTTTGTCGATTGGTGAGTTACGAGTTAGCGACATACAAAATTGGTTTAATACCAATTTGGTTCATTTTCATGCTTGAGATCCATTAACCTATTTACAGTTACTCGAATCGGAAACGAAGGAAAACACAACTCTTGTGGAAAAATAGTTCAAAGACGAGGACTCTTGCGGATGGGTGCGGAGACTATGCATGAGCCTCTCACAGCTCAAAATTGCCGTTTCTATAAAAATCATGAAAGTGCGTCTCATATTTGCTCGATTAAGGAAACTCATAAGGGTTTTGCAACACTTAAAGAATTATAATAATTCAATTGTCATGGTGACAATCGATTTATTATGCCCATTTCATTGCTCAATTCTAAAACGAGGAAGAGATCTCATACTATTTTTCAAATAGAGAAAAACGTATATTTAGAAGGAAATCCAAACATTTTTAGATCAAATTTGAACTAGCACCATGCTAAAAACGTTAGAATTGATTGACTAAGCAATGAGGCTGTTAAGGGCTCTCGTGGGTTAATAAATTAGTTTTGCATATCTTACCCTATTTTGTCAGCTGCAGTCACGAGAGGAGGACTACATAGAATTATAATAAATTTTCTCTTGGATTATGGCGGACCGGACAATTATGTCAAGATTTACCGTAGTAACTACACAGATTAAATGTTGGAAAATCCACAAGTATTTACATGAATCCTTAAAAAAATAGAAAAATCATAAATTCGGAGCACCGGTGGGCCCCACTCCTGGACCCACCCCTACCCAGTCAAACTCGTTCTTCGTTTACAGATAAATGCACGACGAGAGCATGTCCGGCGTCTCTCTCTCTGTGTTGCAACAGGAAGCCATACACGCGAAACGCATGCCCTCTCTCATTCTCACTCTCTGTGCAGACGCAGTAGAGAGAGATTCGCGAAGGGGAGAGGATCGCATTCCTGAGAGCGAGTCGCGGCCAGCTGCGTCGACCGCCGCGGATATGACGGTGTTCGCGAACTCCGGCGCCGGGTACTTCGCCGGGAAGCAGGTGGTGCCGATTGACTACCAGGCGGAAGTGTCGCAGCGCCTCGTCGACGCCGCCCACGGGGACGACCTGAGGACGGTGCACGCGTGCATGATCGACCCGTTCGTGGACGTGAACTTCGTCGGCACGGTGAGCCTGAGGTCGAAGAGGACGGAGATCGTGCTGCGCGACGAATGCCCGCACGAGGTGGCGGTGGAGTACGAGGAGTTTAAGACGGAGGTCACCGCTCTCTTCATCGCTGCTCAGGCCGGAAACTTGACGCTCGTCAGGAAGCTGCTGGTAAATCCACCCGTACATCTCATAGTTTGGTTCTTTTCCTCCATGGCTTAGCTTTTTCGTTTTGCTTGATTGATTAGTTCCTTGCGCATCGGTCATTTTCTCGTGAGTTACTTTTCACACACTGGATGCTCGTTGTTTTTCAAATTTGTTCATACTGCCATTCACTGTTATAATTGCGATTTATTGCTGTCTCTGTCGTTATTACCCACTAGCGACGGAAACCATTTCAAGAATCTATTTTTCGCCATCATTTCCGTGTCATGTTGAGTCGTCCTAGATCTGTATATCGAATTTTGTACAGGGTTGAACTCGAGCACGTAAATTTTCCTCTGTTAGTCAATTCTTTGTCTCTGCGGTTTAAAAGAAAGAAGGCAAAATGATGTACCCGATGTTCATAGTTTACGGATGATCGAGGTGAGGATAGGAGTTACAATACACGGTATAGATATCAAACCAGTGGATTCCAGTTCAACTTGAAAATCAGAACCTTCTCTAATTTTTCTTTTTCCTTTTTCTACCCAGACCCGGAATATACGAAATGATCAGGGGAATTGGATGTTTAAACCCAAGCATAGGTTGGTTTCAACTCGGATGGGCATTGGTGGTCTAGTTCCCGAGTTGAACCGACAACTTCACTGGTTAACGGGTCCGAACTTTCTGGATAATTGCACCGATTTTCTTTGAAACTGGACCAACTGATCAGATCGGTTACGGCTGATGATGAGTTCAAGCTAGGAGCTACGTAAGTGGAATAAGACTATGACGTAAATTGTAATATGTTGACGGAAAAGTCCTGTAATTTTCACGCTATTTGGATTAAGTACTTAATACTTATTACAATGTTTGATTTAAGAATAAGTAGCATCAGAATTTTCAAAATACCCCTGAACTAAAATTAGAAGGAATTTAATAATTATTAGTTTATTAGTTAACCATGATTCATGAGCTTAGTCCCCATGTAAACTATTAAATATTTAATATGTTATATGAAGTTTTTTTTTTGGGGTAAGGAAATTTGTTATATGAAGTTTGTATCTATCTTCTTCAATAATTTTTTTATGATTAGAATTAAAAGTAAAGCGTATAACGTGTGATTGCAGTAAATTTAATGTTATAGGGAATATTACTTAATAGCCAATCATGCGTGAACATACACACACGTGCATATACATACATACACATATGCACACACACATACATACATACAAAATATGCTGCCGTACTTAAATTAGGTGATGTGTAAACTTCCGAATTCTGCTGAAGCGAAAATTTGCCGCCAGATCCGGAAACTGAGCTCAAGTAGACTCCTAATTGGAAAAATTTGACTCTAGTTGTGCTTTTCTAATTTTTACACTTCAATTTGCGTTCTGATGCTTCTGAGCTTGGCATCCCCTTTTTGCGATAGTTTGGATTGGATACGATTAAAAAAGCAAGTCTCGCCCTTTTTGTTTCAGTAAGTTTTAGAAAGTTACGATTAAATTATACTCCAATATATGTGTCATTGTAGATGTATTTCGAATCGAAAGGTTTCAAGTCTCCCACGTTAGAAAAGGTCTAGTGTTCCACAGTAAAAAAGGGTCTAACCCTATTTACATATTTGTAATTAGTCCCATCTACTGTCAAAGGTTTAAACTTTTAAGTTATGAGCTGATTAGTATTTATTAATTGTTTCAGACCACAGCCATCCCCTTGCTTGCGACTCTTTCACCAAAAACCCTCGGTGGACATCTATGAACGTGTCGTCAACAAGGACGGCTGCTGTCTTTATTTGTTTAACTTGGCGTATATCATCAATGAAAATGGAATGACTGCATCCAATTTGTGTAATCTGAGCCTCTCGTTGTATTAAATACTGTCTGGACTAGATTGAATTTTACAGCGGTTTGATTATACAATATCCATGGCTGCAGAGTGCAGGGGATTTTCCTGCTCCCAGCTCCCTTACACTTCCTATTGGCTCTCTTTGCCAGCAAAGGAGAAAATTTTAGTAGGAGAAGAGAATTATCAATCTTCTGTATCAAATTAACTTGATTGTTGATTTGCACATTTTCATGTGGCAGAGCGTGGGAGCTGACGTTAACCAAAAACTGTTCAGGGGCTATGCCATAACAGCCGCGGTTCGAGAGGGTCATATTAAGATTACTGAAGTTCTTATTACGGCAGGGGCATCGCGTGATGCATGTGAGGAGGCCTTAGTGGAGGCAAGCTACGTGGGGCAGCCAAGGATTTCTGAAATGCTCATGAGATCCCAAATGATCCGTCCACATGTTGCTGTTCGTGCTCTTGTCCTTGCGTGCTGCAGAGGGTTCGTTGAGGTTGTTGATGCACTCATCAAGGTATGGCTGATCAGTCACGAGAACAAGTCTTTTTCCATCCTCTGAGTACCCTCTTAACCACAGAGATTTACAAGCAGAATCAGGAAATATTAATCTCAATTGCGGCTTAAAGCAGAATTGAATTTCGTGAAATCAAGCCTTCATTCATCATTTGGTTCATTATTTGGCTCAACCATTATCTGAGACAATATTGCCGGCTTCAAAATTGCTGGAAAGATAAATAAGTTTTCAGCTTTGATAGCCAGGAATTGAGTGCACCAATCTAGATTCCATACCAAATAAAGTTTAATTATGTTTCTCCAACTTGTCTTCATCTCTTAGTGAATTACCCATATCTCTACCTAGTGAAAGACACAATCTTGTTCTATTTCTCTTCTTCTTTTCTTTCTCTTTTCTCTCTTTTGGAAATTTCCTCTTCCCATGTGACTCCCTGTTGAAACATTTCCAAAAACTCAAGTCTTATTTTCTCTTCTTCTTTCGGTGGAGCTTCCTGTCGTTGTTCTTCTTGCAGCCAACTCCCTTTTATTGAACATTATTCTTCCATTGAGATCGCCGTTGGAAGCCGGAAAGTAGGGTTATGATGATCCGGATCTTACTCACAAAGCAATATAGTGTTAAAAGCATTCATTGTAGTGATGATAGGAGGATGTTAGAAATGGACAATTTCTCGCCAAGCATGTTGAATACAAAATAGGATTTATGATTACGCAAACTGTTAATGGTAGTTTTAGATCCGGGGAGTTAAAAATAAGCATAGATCCGGAGATTCCCTAATAGGTCAACCTTTCGAAATGCCGCTGAATCCATGGGCAGGATGACCTTGGGTTGAACAAAGTCTGAAACCAAGTGGGTTTATTTTTTTGTCCTATAATATGAGATGCCATTTGAGAACGCGATGTCGCTTAGTGCAGTGCGGGGCGGACGTCAATGGAACTGACAGGGCATTACTTCAATCCTCGAAGCCATCTCTCCACATTAATGTGGACTGCAATCCACTCATTGCCGCCATCATCAGCAGGCAGGTTTCGGTGGTCAGACGACTGCTACAGGTAAGGTTATTACGCCTACAATGGCAGAACTGATCTTTCTCTCAAGCTACTTGTTGGGTAACAGCCAAAAAATGTGGTAGCATGGTGAATTAGTTCGTCTGTTAACTGCAGATTGTGACCTTTTCGGGGTTGTAATGCAGGCAGACGTTAGAGGGGACATTGAGGTGAGGCTGGGGGCCTGGTCCTGGGATGTAAACACTGGAGAAGAATTTAGAGTGGGCGCAGGCCTAGCCGAGCCATATCACATCACCTGGTGCGCCGTGGAGTACTTTGAATGCAGCGGTGCCATCTTGCGCATGCTCCTCTGTCGTCTTCCCTCTTCTTCTAATCATGGAAGAACTCTTGTCCACCATGCCATCTTATGTAACAACAGCAAAGCATTAGACGTGCTGATGAAGTGCCGTGCGGATCCAGAATGTCTGTTGGAGACCACTCCTAAAACTGGAATGCGATCCGTTCATTTGGCAGCGCGCCTCGGGTATACGAAAGTTCTTCAGGGCTTGATTTCCGCTGGGTGTGATCTGAATTCACTTACGGAATGCGGAGAGACCGCATTAATGATTGCCGCAAGATGTCGGCATGATGAATGCGTGACGGTCTTGGCTTCAGCTGGTGCTGACATAGCATTGGTTAGTTCAACTGGTCAGTCGGCAGAATCAATCGCTGAATCCGTTCAGTGGACTCTTGGCTTCCAGCAAGCGGTTGTGGATGCCATTAGAGCTGGGAAAGTTCTTCAATCAAGCAATGTGAAGATATTTTGTCCTTTGATGTTTGTCACACATGCGAATGACATCGAAGCGTTGAAAAAGCTCATTGAGCGTGCAAACATTAATCTTGATGAACAGGATGCCGATGGATATACACCTGTCATGAGGGCGGCAGCAACTGGTCACATGGAGGCTTTCAGGACGCTTGTCTATGCCGGGGCCAACATGAAGCTGAAGAACAAGCAGGGTGATACAGCGAGAAGCTTATCGGAGTTGACTCGAAGTGGCGACACATTCGATGCCATTATGCAAGAGTATGAGCTTGAAAAACGGCTGACTGATTCTGCTGGCTTTAATGGTCTCCATAAGGCAGCACTGGATGGACTGATTGATCTGGTTCATGTTCTAATGAGCAAAGGTCATGATGTGAATGCCCCGGATGCAGATGGATACACCCCACTGATGTTGGCAGCAAAGGGAGGTCACAGCGCTACGTGCGAGCTCCTTATATCATATGGAGCAAGGTGCCGCTTGGAGAATGCGAAACATGAAACTGCGCTCACACTCTCGAGACGAAACGGTATTGGAAGTGACGTGGAGCGAGTGATCTTAGATGAGCTTGCCAGGAAGCTCGTGTTGGAGGGCGCTCGCGTTAAGAAGCACACAAAATGCGGCAGAGGAACTCCGCACGTTAAATTATTGAAGATGGTCGGGGCCGCCGCCGTTCTGCGCTGGGGAAAGTCGAGCAAGAGGAATGTGATATGCAAGTGGGCCGAGGTGGGGCCTAGTTCGTCTTTCCGCTGGAACCGGAGGCGGAAGTTCGATACGGACGAACCGGGGATGTTCCATGTCGTGACGACCAAGAACAAGGAAATCCACTTTGTTTGCGAGGGAGGCAATGAAATGGCTCGGTTGTGGGTAAGGGGAATCAAGCTTGTGACGAGGGAAGGCATTTTCGGAAAGAGTGAACGGCAAGCGTGATGCGTCGGGGGCTTCAACGGCTCTATCCGCGGTGTATATGTGTTGGAAGCTAAACGAGATGGCTCGATCTTGCTTACATTCTTTCCTTAGTCATCGCTGTAAAACCTTTCGGTTTATTTAACGGTCGAGAAAGAGAGTTTTCTTGAGGATGTCAAACTAATAAGTTCCATTTCCGCTCTTTTCTCTACATCATAGCAGAAGTTCCTAGACAATGCAACAGCAATAGCTATATGAGCATGGATTCTCCCATTACCTTAATCAAACCACGTTAATAACCTAGTTTGATCCTACTTCCGACATGGAAGTTTGTGTTGTGCTTTAGCTTCTGTGTTCCTCGTACATCTCGCAGTAGAAATTGTTTAGGACAAAGGAACACTTGAAGTTGCAATTTCACTTGGGATGAAATTGGCGATGAAGATGATGATAGAAGATATGATAGAATTGCGACTTTTTCCTGATTGATCAAAGTGATACAAGACGCACGTTATTCTCGTACTGTGTTGATTAAGTTATTGTGAAAAGAAAGATCGGGCGACCTGATCCAGATCCCCTACCTTGGTTTTTCCAAAGGGGGGTGGTGGTTTGGGAGGGAAGCACCATCAAGGGTGGGGATGTGCTGCCTTAGAAAAAACGTAGGCGGCAGATCCCTGTCCCATGCGTATCTCTCTATTTTTGGGTTGATTGAGCCAAAACTCAGCCAACTTATTTGGGCTAATGTGGTACTATTCCAGTTTCAATCTCGTTTTAAAATGTATTCTCAAACATAAATAAGAATTAAGTGTTTTCATTTTTTGTAACTATTAGGGGGAGCATTAGGATCGATTCATATAAGGACTTGTCCGATTTACGATTCCAAAAATCAAAGAACCAACCTTTACCAGTTGGATTCCCGGTTCTATATCCTAAACTAGTTTGTCTTACTTGGGAACTGGAATGCTGGTTTGGAGGTAAAACATAGAACTGAACAACCAAACTTAAGTTCTTTTAAATTTTTTTAAATAGAGAATATTTATTGAAAAGGCAAAAAAAAGTACTATCCTCAAGTAGAGGAATAGTATTCATGTTTGACAAAATCGTATCGCATGTATAACTATAAAAAAAAGAAAAAGCAAAAAAGGCCCGTGTCAATTTTATTGTTTCATATTTTTGTGCGTCTAAATATAAATTATGACAAGTGGACTGTATAACAAATGATAATTATTAGATGTGATGATTCACTGCAATCGTTTAATTAAGAATATAAGTGCGATATGGATAGATTTTAGAACTGACTCTAGAACTTGTGATAATAAGAGGTTCCAAAGTATGTATGACAGGTTTTACTATGATGGATAGGCTCAAACAAACTTTGGAATCATTCGCTCCTAGTTTTCGATTCCAAAAATTGGGAATCGACCTTGACCAAGTAGGTTTGAGGCGCTACCCACTCTGGTCTAACGATAAATATATAAAATAAAAAACTAATTTTTAGAATTGCTCATTCTGAGTCGAAATCATAATTTACATTCAAAAGGAAAATAAGCATCCTTAATTTTGAAAACGACAGTCACAATCTATATTCATGTCAAAACTTCCATTTTCATTGCCAATGCATTAAAATATTGCTATCATTTTCAATATGCTGAAACGGAAAAATAAAAGATATTTGAGAGATAGGGGGAAAAAAAGAAAATTCTTCCGCCCAATTTTTTTTTTCCCTATAGTTAAGATTGTGGTAAGCTTTTTTAATAAACTCTCAAACTCGACAATTTAAGCAAAAACACAAGGATTTAGTGTATTACTACTTCTAGAACCTCATACTCCACCACGCATTAAAATGCCATTGATCTACGAAACTACTAGCTAGCTCCCAACGTCCTTCTTTTCATCTTTTACCTCCCGACTTTAAAGAGTCTGTGGAAGGGATGCTAGCTTGATAAGTCTTGATATAACTTTAACTAGAAAATACTAGTTATTTCGATTTATAGTAGGGCATGACCCGTGAATTGATTGAAGTCACATTCAGAACAAAGTGAAAGCAAACACTTTGAACGCCTCGACTAACTTCTCTAATGACACAGGGAAACATATAATAGTAGCGTATGACAACTTGACAAGAAGAAACAGCAGCTACATGTTAGGATTAAACTATAATCAATTAATTTCCATAAAATTTAAGCATACTTACATAGAATGTCTGTTGTTAATGACAAACCAGCTATTGACATCGACTATTCGGAAGTGGCTGTAGAATACCGAATTGTTGTTGTTGGAGTCGCTGGGATTGATGTTCTCGGGGATGTGGATGGAGCCATGCACGTCGGGCCTGATATTAACAAAGAACCATCTATTGGCACCGGCTATTGGGGAGTGGTTTCGGAGGATCGAATTGTTATTGATGGAGTTGTCGAGATTGATGTTCTCGCGCATGGGGATGGAGCGGGCTACGCCGGGTCTGTTGTTAATGACGAACCATCTATTGGCACCGGACTGATTGCTGCAGTTGGAGTCGTCGAGGTCTAGCACAGGTTGTTTGGGAGTAGTTGTGGAAGGCCGAATTTTTGTTTTTGTAGTCGAGGTTGATGTTATCAGTGTTACAGAAAACGAGCAGGAGCAAGCTGTGCTTTGCAAGCACTCAAAGAACGCAGAGAAGAGAGTGCACACCAGTTGAAAATGCTTACTGCACTCGTACACCTTTTTGAACTGGCAACTTAGCCCTTCAAATAGGCCATACACCAACTCAAAATCCCAGAAAAATAGCAACAACAATTGACCCACTAGCGGAACGTGTGTGCAGCAACAAACATGCTGCAACAGAATCCTATAAACTAGGACAATCAACTAGGCTTTATTGGCAAAACTAAACAAATACTTTATGACTAATTCAACAATCGAGGATATAGATGGAGCAACCAAAGCCGCGGGCTGGATGACAAACCATCTGTTGGCACCGGCTGGCTGTTTGAGAGTAGCTGTGGAAGACCGACTTGTCACCTTTGCCGAGCCTATTGTTAACGACTGACCGACCATCCGTTGGCTCCGGGTATTTGGGAGTGGTTGTGGAAGACCGAAGCCACCTCCATTCTATTGGCCCCGGTCCTGCCGCCGGAGAGCCACCTAGAAGTGGTGTTGGAGCCGTCAACTAAAGAAAATATAACTTGCTATATTTCAATCAAATATTAGATCAAGACACTTGAAAACTCAGCGGAACTTTGTCCAACGTGTCAATACAAAATGTCAATTTGCAGATCCACATTATTCCTATTTTCATCGGTGTAAAATTGCATAGTGCACTAGCAAACCATCAAAAGAGTTTCAATACATGCTGTAAAGTTTAAGAGAAGATGAACACCGTATCAGTCGATTTGATCAGGCTTACTTTCTTAACCGTGGTTTCTAAGCAAGTATTTTATTTTTGGTGTTCTTGATTTTTTTATTATTAAAACTAAGCTCTGTGCAATGCATGTTATGCGAAGCCAATTCTAAGCTCTATATGACATAATCTATTATGACATGCGCGACCCAATGGAATTAATCTAAGACATGTATTAAAGGACATGCAAAGGGAACTTTTGCTATTTTCTCCACTTAATTAATTAAAATATTTTGAATTTAATAAATACCTCAGATTAGACATGCAATCTAAACCTATATTAAGATGATGTTCTTTTTGGCATTTTTATTAAGAATTCGAAATCAAGAATTAATGAAAGAAAAACTAATCTAAAGGACAGTTATCTTATTCAATGTAGGAAATAATTCAGATTACATCCTACATTTTTCAAGAAAGAACTTTATTCTAGATAAAGACCGATTTTACCCTAGAATCTATCCTAATGTGAACTATCTAAAATGCAATCCCAAACTATTAGATAAGATCATCTGAAAATATGTTTTTGATCTACATGCAATCAGTTTCTAATACATTTAAATTAGGGTTTTTGAAATAAGAAACAACAAAATAAACACTTAAAACAAAATAGTCACAACATTCGCAAAGATATGGACCGAATATTTGGTTTCATTCATGTTTGGTGAAAAATCGACAAATCATGTTCAAAGGATTATGGACGGGAATAGACGATTTTCCGTCTACCCATGCCTAGAACAGCAGCAGCGACGGAGCAGTGTCAAACTCAGGGTGCCCGCGGCGGCTTTGTCGTGGGATGGTGGCGGCTTCGTAGCACCACGGCTGCTCCGAGTTGCTGATTTTATCGTCAACTAACCATCCGACCAAAAAAAAGCTACCGAGTCCACCGGTCCATCTTGCGGCGGCCGCAGTAGGTGCAACCGTGCAGCCGTCTTGCAGTAGGCACCAACGGCGGCATGGCTATTGCGAGCAGACAGAGAAACGCAACAGAACAGGGAGAAGGAGCGAGAGTGCGAAGCAGGAGAGAGGGTGAGGTCTGTCGAACAGAGGAAGGTCTCGGCTCAGTAAAGAGAAGACAGAGAACGAGAGGGCGAGAAGATAAAGCTGGAGAGAAACTGCGCTTGCTCATCGACAACGCTGCACAACGCGGCTGCTGCTCGCTCGCGGACGATCTTTTGTGCTTACCTGAAACCGCCCTGTTGCTCAGCAGACCGCTTGTTGCTATCTGTCGTCCCCTTGAAGCTCCTCCTCGACTCCCACATTGCGCGCTCCTCCTCCGATGGTCTCGACCCTGACCTTACCTATCGTTTTTGTGCCTTCGACTGATCAGTCGACGACCACCATCAAACGACGGTTTCCAGAGAAGTAGTCCCGCCTATGAGCGGTGACCAAATGAAGTTGGAGGTCGCCCAGTCTGAAGAAGCGATCACATTAGCTTGGCAGCGTGAATGCTGTGGATGTAGCAAGAAACTCGAATAAGCGAGAGAAGGATAGGATAAAGGGAGCCGGATCATGGTGAGCCGGTGATGGCCATCTCTGTTCAGCGATGAGGATCGGCAAGCGTAGACAGTCGGAGAAGGAGGCTTCAGCGAACAAGCCCTTGGTGACGTCTCTCTTAAGAGTCGCCAAAGGGAGAAGAAGACGCTGGCTATGGTCCGTCCATGGCGCGTGTCAGCAAAGAAGAGAGCATGTGAGGGAGTTAGATGCAGTTACGCTCCTTGAGGAAAAATGTCCATGCTTTCCAGAAAAATCATTTTTTTGGATTTCGTCTTTCAAATTAGAGAATTATTTTCTCAAATTTAAGCATCCGTGTTTTCTTTGATTGTCATTGACTTTTTGTTGATTGGTCATTTTCAGCAAGTCAACCACGTGAAAGTTCAAATAACATACTTTAGGGATGAATTAGTTCCTGATAAAGTGATTTTACCACATGTAGATTTTAAATAACATTTAATCCTCAATTTGCTAAAGCATATCTCAAGAGGAAATATTCATTAATCTATGCTAAGGGGACATGGACTTGGAATCAATGTTCAAACCCTATTTTACGAGTTAAACTCTGAGTGTCTAGAGTCGCATAAATTTACCAAACCCGCTTATCAAAACCTAATTTCTAAACAATTCGAATAGATTGTCCGAGCGATCTCAACACACCATCGACAGATCGTAGAGCGCATAGCCTATAATTGATCCCATGTTGATAACGATGGGGAGAGATAAACATGAAATCTTTTTAAAAAGCTAAAGATGACACTTTACCTCTTGAAGAAAACAATGTCACTTGGTTGCTTAATGAGAATAATAAGTGGAATGGTTTTTAAAATGACAATAAATGGATATGGAAGCTTATTTCAAATTAAATTTTTAGTGAAAAGCCCACCATTATAGCTGAGCCCTTTCAAGTGTCGTCTTATGCCGACTTACGAGTCAGTGAGGACACTCGAGTGTTGACTAAACTTCTAAATATTACACTTTAAAAAAAATTAGAAATCAAGTGTCGGACGTGTGTCATAACGTGTCCAACACCAACACCCTCACCCATGAGGGGTGTCGGTGCTACATAGGTTATAACTAAAAAGAGTTCGGCGCAAGATATACATCAAGAACAACAATGAGTCTTCGTCGTGGACAAGCTTCCGTTGACGCATAAGTGTTGTTATTTTTCCTATAAATTTCAATTTGTTCTCAAAATTTATATTCCCATGGGCTTTTTATATATGCCGAGTAAGAATTTTATTTTGTTTGTTAATTGCAGCTTTGTGGCAATATTATCGAGAGCCATCGTTCCTTAGTAAAAGGAGCGAAGAATTGAATTAATGAAGACTGGGCTCATCTTGACTCTTCTAGCCTAGGCTCATCCGCCCTTCATATGGTAGGAACCTTAAACCCTTACGTTCCCCCTCTCCCCCATCCCTCCTAAGCACGCCACTCCGTCTCTCGCTCTCTCTCGCTCCATGGCAAATGGAACAAGTTCTCGCCCACTTTAGGGGTGCTTTCTTTACTACCTTCGACCTCTTGAGGCCACGTTGTATCAAGTACTTCAGAGAAAGCTCTGGGATCATGCTCAACGGCAATTATGTTCAAGGAATAGTGGGCATTAGAGTGTACCTCAACAGAACCCCAAGGACCCGCCATATTGTCATTCACAAAATGGATGGCCATTTCAATGCCGCTGTCGAAGAGGTCACATTGTTTTTTAGTAGTATGTAAAAAAGGCAATGATCCAACCTCCATTGTGATATGATCAATGACTAAACATTAAAGATGAAATCCCTTGTAGTACAAGAGGACACCGTATGGGTCGGCCTGTTCGATGTCACACATGGCATAGAGATCCTCTGCTACAATAGGCGGCGGCGGCAACAGAGATGGAAAGATGGGGTGCTTGTAAAATATATCAACGATCCAACCTCCTACTTTTTCATGGCGGTAGGTGACTAAGTGTTAATAACTAGTGTTTTTGTATTAGAGTAAAATTCAAAATTTGATCCAATTGAATTTTTTGCGTTTGATGCTTGATTGTCTTGAAGAATGAAACTCTAGGGTGTTGTGAAAATATATAGTTTAATGAATCTTGAATTGGAGTTACGATTTACCCTGAACGTGTTTTTGAAATTTAATGTGCTATTGCACTGTGCTAACAATACACTTCAAGGGCCGACATCTTCAGTTTTCTATTGTCTTTTGGGATTCACCTATTTAACACTTTTTTAGTATGTCGAATAAGCTTAGTTTTGACTAATAAATTGCTTAAAACAAAGCTCGATGAAGAAAGTTATAGCTGAAAAGAGTTTGGCTCGCAAAATGTCCATACAGAACAACAATGAAGGTCCGCCGTGAGCGAGATTCCGTTGACACATAAGTGTTGTTATATATATATATATATATATATTTGTAAATTTCAATTTTTTTTCTCAATATGTCTCTTCATGGGCTCTTTACATATGCTGAGTAAGATTTTTTTTTATTTTTTTTGTTAATTGCAGCTTTATGGCAATGTTTTTTAGGGTCATCGATCCTGAGCAAGAAGAGGAACGGGGGATTGAATTATTGAAGACCGAGCCCATGTTGACTCTTCTTGGCCTAGGCTCATCCGGGGTTTATATGGTGAAACCTTAAATCCTCACAAAATCTTTTCCCCTCCCTCCTGAGCACCTCTCTCCATCTCTCCTTCTCTCTCACTCTGCGGCAATGGAACCGATTCTCACATAATTTGGCGGCACTTTTTTCGCCACCTACAATTTCTTGAGAGTGCATACGATGAAGTATTTCAGAGAAAATTCTACGGTCATGATCAGCAGCGAATATGCCCAAGGATTAGTGGGTATTATGACAGAACCTGTGAACCCATGATTTTGACATTCATGATATGGGAAGGCATTTCAATGCTGCTTTCGGAGACGACATCGTATTTTTGTTTTATCGATCTTTAAAAAAAAAAAATACCAACGATCCAACCTTCTATTGTTTTATGGCGGTAGGTGACTGATTGTTAATAACAAGTGTTTTTTTTTTTGTATTATAACGAAATTTAAAATTTGATCCAGTTGAAAGTTTTGCGTCCGGTTGCTTGGTTGTCTTGATGAATGGAACTCTAGGGTGCTGTGAACCTGTGGAATTTAACAGATCTTGAATTGGAGTTACAGTTTATCCGGAATGTGTTCTAGAAATTTGATGTGCTATTGCACTGTGAGAATAGTACACTTCAAGATATGATATCTTCAGTTTTTTATTATCTTTTGGAATTGACCTGGCTAAGATTTTTTTAGCATTGTCGAATAAGCTTAGTTATGACTATAAAATTGCTTAAAATGGAGCTCAACTAAGTAAGTTATAGCCGAAAAGAATTCGGCACGCAAGATATCCGTAGTTTACTTACACGTGTTACCTAAGACTCAAAGGAGCTCCTTCAGGCAATGGATCGTTCGTCCAAAGGTATCCCCTCCATGCAAGTCGATTTCCCCTTCGTCATATCCGTTCTCAAAATTAATTATCCGTTCTAAAACAATTGACGAACGAACAAAATAGGGGCAAGGGTAAAGCCTTGAGGTTGCTCGTGAAGAAAACGGGGGCTGAATCAGCGCTTGAACGAGCTCGGACGCATCCTTCCTCTCTGGGCGTCGCGCGGCGGAACGGGAAAAGGTAGCCGGCAAGCGGGCTTGTCTTCAAAGTGATGAAGACATTGAGCTGGGGGGAGCTTGAGGCTCGAGCAACGGCGTCGTCGAGTTGGTGGCATCGGGCAAGAGGATGAAGCAATAAGAGGAAGAGCCGAGACAGGGAGAAGTCGCTTCCACCGTTCTGTCGGAACCAATACTAACATCAATCGTCCGCGGTCTTAACATTTCAATGATATCACGCCTATGATAACCGTAGCCGCCTTAAGTTCCACGAGGTCAAAGCTCCACCAAGTCCGCTTCGACCACCGCAAGTTCAGAGTCCCAACCGATTCGAGTCCTCGGCGCCGCGAAACCGGACCAAATTCTTTTTCTTCTTCTTCGTTGTGACTGTCGCCCGTCTTCCAACCTGTTCCCAAGGAGGCATCAAGATCGCATCCGTGTCGGCCATTGCTTTCACCAGGCTCCTTGTCGAGGACGGCCGCGGCAGCTTCTTCGTCGACCACGTTAGTCAGCTAAGGTGGTCCTACTTCCGACATGTAAGCTGCCATTGTGCTTTAAGCTTCCGTGCTCCTCATAGCTCGTACATATCACGGTGGAAATTGTTCGGTTCAGGACAAAGGGTCACTTGAAGTTGCACTTTGACTTGGGATGAGATCGGATCGGAGACTCTCTCCAGATCGAGGCGAGCGTGCACGTGATTCTCGTACTTCGTCGATTAAGTTCTTGCGGAAAGCAAGATCGGGTGATCTCCTCCTTTGCCCCACGCGTATACCTGCCTTTGAGTCAATTAAGCCCGATCTCGTTTTCCATTTTGAAAAGGTGTTCTCCAACAAAAATAACAATTAAGTATCTGGAGCAGTTGAACCGATTCACAACAGGACCGGTCCGGTTCTCGGGTTCAAAAAATTAGGAGCCAATCTTGACGTGTTAGGTTCCCAAATCTATATAGTAAACTAGTCAGTTTTATTTGGAAATATAGAATAACGCAGGTTTTAAGGTAGAATATAAAACTGATCCACCAATTTAAGTTTGTTCTGTTAATTTTTGTTACACCGTAAAATATATATGACAAATGAAAAAAAAATGCATTATCCTCAAGAAAAAGAATTATAAGTATAATAAAATAAAACAAAAACAAGACACGACTCGGGTCAACAATGGTTTCTAATTCCAAAAATTGATAATCGACAGATAGAGTAGGTTGAATTAGTCCCTACAGTGGAACGGATTAACCTCGGTGACTATAAAACAAATATATATTTATATATATATATAAACAAGACATCAATTTTTATAAATTTCGTTCTTGATGGAAGCGTAACTTATTTTTAAAACGAAATACGCTCCTTTACTATTGAAAATAACACCGTCACCATTTTTATTCATGTCAAAACACTCCCATTTTCAATTTTTTCATAGACAATAATTAGGAAAATTTAGAATATTTTATATGAGAGATGGAGGGGAAAAAATAATTCTTCTTCCCCCAAATTTTTTTCCCGGCATAATCCACATTGCCTGCGTAAACAGTAGCGTGCCCAAGAGCTTCCCCGTCATCGGCGGCGAGTTCTTCTTCTTCTTCTTCTTCATCTCCGTCGCGACTTCGTTGTATCTCCATATTTCGCAAAGATGACCGATCGATCGTCGTCACTTCCAGACCTCCCCATTCTCCAATTCGAAGAGACGATAGCCGAGACAGTCGAGAAGAATCCGGTGGTGGTGATTATCGGCGAGACCGGTTCCGGAAAGAGCACACAGCTCTCTCAGATCCTCCACCGCAGGGGCTACACCAAATCCGGCATCGTCGGGGTTACTCAGCCCCGCCGTGTCGCCGCCGTCTCCGTCGCCAGGTGGAGTGCGCCTTCGGCTCCCTTTTCTTAAGACTTTTGTCGTTTGGGTTACGCGTCCTAGGGTTTCGGCACCCGTGTGTGTTGACAAAGAATCGTGGGACTGTCTTCTCGTAAATCAACAAGCACGTGTGTGTCTGGGAGCTGTCTAGGTTGAATTTTCTGCTATGTTTAGTGTCAAGTGTCGGGCTGAGGTCCTAAAGATGATTTGTGGTTGTTTTATCAGTTGAAAGCTTCGAATGCCATGTTAGAAATTGGCATGCTTTTAGGCTTGTGACGCGAGACAGTTTGGCCTCTGTTATTAGGTGGTCTCTTCTCCTTACTTTGGCGTTCGAATGATCTCATAATCTATAGCGGCTGTTTTTCTCCTCATTGTCATTTTTGTGATGGTTCATTCTTGTGGAATTGATGCGATCCTCACAGACGGGTGGCACAAGAGCTTGGGGTCAAGCTTGGGGAGGAAGTGGGTTATGCCATCCGGTTCGAGGATAGGACTTCGGAGAGGACAAGAATCAAGTAAATTTTTTCAGAACGTTTTCCAACGTCCAAATTATGTTCAGCTTCGATTTTGTACAATTTCTTGTAGATAAATGAATGGTCCAACCTCCATTGCTTGCTTGGTCGAGTAAGTTGGATAGAATCTTGTTTTCTCCGTCATTGCATTTCTAACGATGGACTTTGTACTTGCTCAGATACCTTACTGATGGTGTACTTCTTCGTGAAAGTTTATCCAACCCAGAGCTCAATGAATATTCAGTTATAATATTGGATGAAGCCCATGAAAGGAGTTTAAATACGTGAGTGCCATGTGTGATTCTTCTACTTCATTTATGCATTAAGAGTCTGATACATCTTTAGTCTCCAATATCTCTATCCACGTCTTTATATGTCTGCTGCTTCTGATCAAGTTTTCCTTTTGATAATTATCGGTGATGAACCTTCAGGGACATATTACTTGGGCTGATGAAGCGCTTAGTTAAGATCCGCTCATCCAATTTGAGGGTTCTGATAACGTCGGCTACTCTCGATGGCAATAAAGTCTCTAAGTTTTTCTCAGATTGCCCGGTACTAAATGTTCCTGGAAAGTTATATCCAGTGGAAATAGTATACAGCAGAGAGCGTCCTACAAGCTATCTCAAGTCTTCTTTGAGAATGGCCCTCAGTATGATACGAGTTTGATCATATACTTACTGTACAATACATCCAAACTTGCGCTTTGATCTTTTTGGCTTAATGCCGTGACCAAGCATGATGATGGCTTCTATGTGCTTGTCAATCATTGGTTGACGGTTTGTAGTGTGGTTGATGTTTGCTTTTGTGCGTGTGTGTGTGTTTTTTTTAAATTGAGTTTATAATTGCTACACTGTTTTTGTCTATCTTCTCTGTCAAAGCTCAACTATTTTCACGGTGATCTTTTCCTTTTGTTCCTGGTAAATTTCACTCTACCTGCGGGAGTAATGGATAGTTCACTTAGCACTAAAGTTCTCTGGATTCAATATTTGAGTTTGTTATCAACTTCTCACCCACAACCAAATGAATTAATATCATAGGTCATTCTTGCATGTTGCCTTTTCTCTGTGTTGAATTGCAACACTAACTTGTTGATTATTTCTAACTAATTTAAATTGTAGAAATACATGTCCAGGAACCCGAAGGTGATGTCTTGATATTCGTGACTGGACAGGTGAAATCAAATTTTTCTTGATTTTCCCTCTTTTTACAGGTTAAGAAATGAAACAGTTGATTATACTTGGTCTTACAGGATGATATAGATAAGTTGGTCTCCAAGTTGGAAGATGAAGTTCGAAGCCTAGAAGAAGGATCATGCATGGACGCCATTATTCTACCCCTTCATGGCTCACTGCCTCCGGAATCACAGGCAATTTCTTGCTATTTGCATGCTTGGAGGAATGTTTCCAGAATTAGAAAAGTGGATCGATTTATTAATATCCCTTTACTTTTGAAAATGTATGCTTTAATGTTGTATTTTTAAGAAAAAATAGATTCAATATGTTTTCCTCACTGTATTATAATTTGGTTACATGCATGGAATTATGATTTTTTTTTTAAAGTATCCCACAAGCTATCTTTCAAGAAATTAATTATTTCGGTGTAGATTATCCATAAATCAATTTCTCATGTTGTCTACTAGAAAAAATCTAGTGTAGTAAATCCATATACGCTGGCAATGGCAAGGCGGCTCTGTAAAGTTCAAGCTGGGAAAAATTGAATTATTGACTCGTTTGATTTCATTTCATTTTCTTAATTTCCCTTGTTTTGTGAACCACGCAGGTTCGAGTGTTCACTCCTCCACCTCCAAACTGTAGGCGATTTATCGTTGCTACCAATATTGCTGAGACTTCTTTAACTGTTGATGGAGTTGTGTAAGTAACTTAGATTCATTTCCGTTGCATTTGCTCGTGAAGTTTAAGTTGCTGATTTATGCAATTAGGATATAATGACATATCTTGTATTTAGTGCCTCATTATCGATAATGTATTAATTATTTGTCTGAATAATGGAAATAAACACTCGAAAAGCCAAGAGATCGGGAGTTCTTTATCAGCTCAAAAGACTTCTGAAATGTAGACTCTAGTTTCGTATAAATCCTCCTTTTTCCTATTGTAAAGCGGTTCTTGTTATTTAAGAGTGGATGGTTATCCTTTTTGATGTGCTCAAGTAGGCTGTAACTGTTGGTGCTATCTCAATTTGCAATTGACTATAACAAAGTAAGTAAAATTTTTGCTATATCAATCTTTCTTCTTGTTCAAACCTGCGGTGCAAATGAGTCTGAGCTCTTGTAGAATTAATAGAGCTAGGTTTGCTTGTCAATTAAAGATTTGACTGCATTGCTATTGAATTTGTGTGGCAAAGAATAGAAATTTCTAGTTAATTTGCGCACTTATTACTTTTCTTGGAAACTACTAGGGTTTCTTATGTGCCAAACATATTATAAGATAGGAATATTCCTTTTTACATTTATACTGCAGAAATTTATGAGTTTTTTTTTATATGAAGGATGATTTTAATGTACCACTGCTTTAGTTGGGAAGTTGTGTAAGACTAAAGCATGGAAATTGATTTTAATTCAAACACAGATGCTGGCCTCCTGTTCCAATTGGATGTAGGACTTTGTGAGGCCACTGCTTATCTGAAAGTTTGAGCTAAAGTTGAAGGGGAGAATTAGTATTTGAGCTGTCTTAGAGCTTGCTCTACTTTAAATGCATGAATTCAAGTTAGGTGGAGCTGAATTGTTTCCTTCTTATGCTAATTTTGTAATCGAATCCTGGGTACTCTTTGCGTAAGAGTTTGAGATGACGGATGGAAATTCAACTCTAAGATTGGAGTATCTTTTAACCAATGGACTCATAATTGGAGTTGAGTCGCTCAGTACAATTTGGTTGTGGCTCTACCTAGAACTCAATAGCCGTGTTATCTCGTTTTTTTTTTAATGTTGAAATACTGGCACCAATTAGTTGCCCTCACGTTTTCATTTGGTTTAAATTGACAGGTATGTTGTTGATTCTGGTTATGTGAAACAACGTGGATACAACCCATCCACTGGAATGTATTCCCTTGATGTTGTTCAAGTTAGCAAGTAAGCAGATGATACTGTCAATTTTAGATCTTGTTTTCCTCATCTTGCTTGACAGTTCATTTAGTGACTTTCTTCCTTATAATTAGTGATAGATTTACTCATTCGGTTGAGCAGATATATTAATGGTCTTTTCCAAGGTCAGCTCAAGGGGCACAGCTTGTAATCCTGAATGTCTGTAAAATACTATCAAGTTCTATAACTTTCAACATCATCAATAGAATGAGACATGGCACTGAATGTGTGATCAATCAGTAGAAGCCTTTACATCGCACTCTTAATAAACTTGCTACTCATTTTGAGGTTGAGGACTAGCTTCATGATTCTTGGCTTTTTATTATCGAAATAATGATTCTTTAAAATTTTAAGTTATTTATTGACTTGTAAGTTTGCAGAGTGCAAGCTGATCAGCGTGCTGGACGTGCTGGAAGGACACGTCCTGGGAAGTGCTACCGATTATATCCATCCATAGTTTATCAAGATGAATTACCAGATGTAACAGTTCCCGAGATACAGAGATCTTCTCTTGCTGGCAGTGTTCTTTATCTGAAGTCGTTGGATCTTTCTGATATCGACATCCTCAGATTTGATTTTCTTGATTCTCCTTCATGTATGTTTGTTCAGATGTTCTGTTTTCTCTTCGTAATACTTGCATTATTTTTATATATCTGCTCATTGCTAAAAGTCACTTGTGAAAGTAAAAATCAGCTTCCTTCTCCCCAATGTGGAATAAAGAAACGAATCGGCTAGCGAAGAGAAATACACTATAAAGCTCCATATTGTAATGTTTCTATTTGTCAAAGGTGAAAGTGATCAAAAATCTCTAAAGACGAATGCATATAGCTCAAATAACCTTTTCATGTTTTTGAGGCATATTTGTTTCTTTGGCTCTTATGACATTGAATGTACTGCAGATGGTTCTTTGGAAGATGCTTTGAAGCAGTTATACCTTATCGATGCAATTGATGAAGATGGATCAATTACAAGCGTTGGACGGACAATGGCCGGTAATGCCTTTCATCCATTTTAATGTGCTCTGCTTCCGATAACTGTCATGCATCAGTGCATTCCTGTCACATGATGGCTTAATCATTGGTAAAAGTTGTGAGAAATAAATATGAATGAAAGAAAAATCCTTTAAATAGCGAAAGGTGAAAGTTATATATTTCTTTTTTCTATCATGAGTTGAAGCCACGAAAAAAAAAGTGAAAGTACGAAAATAATTACGGTCAATTGCATGGATCTTCCATAATATTCCACCTTGAGCCTCAATATAGTTATTTAGAGAACTTCTTTTCTCAACCTAGACTCAGTCAAAGTTAAAGCTGAAAACAAAAGTCCAAAGTTACGGCTGAAACCAAAGAGTTACCAGCAAAAATTAGAAGACTGTAAATTTAAGAATTGATTTCCCCAGAAGCTCTTTTTGTGAAACCTGTTCTTGTATCATTATTTGTCTATTCGTAGAGAGACCATGTTTTCGAAGCATTATTTTTGCATTATTACAGAGACTTCTTCATGGTTTGTCTTTTCCATGTATTGTCTCATGTATAGTCATGCAACTTTGCTTTCTTGTGAAAGAAACTGTAAATGTCTTGTTGACATTGTCCAGATTTCTCTCACAATTTCAGGAAAAGGACATGGTAGAACAGTAATAGCATTTTGCCACCATCAATGCTGTTGCAATAATATGAATTGAAGTTAATTTGTGCTGTCCTAATGTGTTGTATGTCTTTTCCTTTCTGTGCTGTAATAGTGCAGCTATAGAAGTGTTTCTATTGAGAGTGTCATCTCTTGTAAATAAGCTGACTTGGTTCATTATTTTTTTTCTGAAATTAATGCAGAACTTCCTTTGGAGCCTTCACTCTCAAGAACATTGATGGAAGCTAATGAGTATGGTTGCTTACCCCAGGCTTTGACCATTGCTGCCATGTTATCTGCGGAGACTTCTCTGCTTCCTGGTCGAAGGTCGGTATCTGAATGTCATTGACTGTCCCTAATTCTGCATGCTATAAGTTATTTTCGGCTTGGGAGAAGGGAAGTTGCATCAAGTGCCTCATGATGCTGTCAAAAAAGAGTGGAGAATTGCAAAATGGGTAGTTAAGTACTACTTTCATTTAGTTTGGTTTGCACTACTAGTTTCGTTTGGTGTTTGGTTTGCACTCTGCAGCTTATGCTCAGAACTTGACAACTTAATCTCTTTGTTTCTTGGAATCTGGAATTGGAGAAATCACAAAATTGGTAGATAATTACTAGTTTCCATGAAGTTTGGCTTTCCCCTCCATTGATCACACTCTGAACTTGACCGTTACAAAATTGGTAGATATAAAGCTTGGCTTCCCCCTTACCGATTGGAGGTAGATAAGTACCTTCACTTCCTGCGAAGTTGCATTGTAAATTTTCTTGAATGCTCATGTGAATTGCATATCTTAGCCTGTTACACCTTTTTTTGACGAAGATGGTTCTTGATGTCAATAGGCTGACCACCATGTCCATTGGCATCCCATGTTCACAGCCAAAATGCCATTTGCCAACATTATATCTTAAAAGGTCCATGACCTAGAGTTTTTAGTACTGTCCTCAAACTGTAATGGTTTCACTATGTTCTCGTAGTTATCTTGTATGTTTGAGTGAATTTTAAGGGGAGTTTTTTTTAAAATGAGTCTGGCCATGTCAAATATGGAAAATGATAGGAGAAACTATGTCGCTAGTTCATTAAACCAGTTATAAGTCACTCTGAAAGTTGAGCATCCAACTTGAAGTTAATCTGTTAAAGTAACAATCATTGTGATCGCAGCAAAGGTACTGAAAAGAAGAGAAGACACAGTCCAGATCTTCCCGATGGATCTGGCTTGGGAGATCACATTCAGTTGTTGCAAATTTATGAGGAGTGGGATCGAAATGATTATGATATTGGTTGGTGCAAGGAAAATAATTTACAGGTACTTGTTTAACTTCCACTTTAAACACCTTTATATGCCATTAGTTGCAGTTTCTAGGTCAAATGATCTTTGCAAAAAAAAAAAAGATTGTACCTTCTATTTGGTATTGATGAGCGCATATTTTCCATTGTTATGTTTGTTAAGCACTGTGAGAAGAGGGAGGAAATGGTTACAAGAACTTAATGCGATGCATAATTTTTTTCATTTGCAGGTTCGGGGGATGCTGTTTGTCAAAGATGTTCGGAAGCAGTTATGCCAGATAATGCGAAAAACAGCAAAAGGTCAGTTCGCGTTGTTATGTATAATTTCGCTTTTGTGAGCAAACCAAGTGTAGTAATCGGTCTTTATGGTTGCATCTGGAAGAGATTCTATATAACCGACAAATGGTAAATCGAGGTTTGCATCAAGAACTAAAATTCTAAGTTTAGGGAGCATCCTTTGTGGTCAAATCAGGTTCTATGTTTTAGTGGCACCTACAAGTCTTAATGACACGCCCATACGTAACACACAAAAGAAATATTTATGTCCATGTCAACATATTCTCTAGTAATAAAATCAAGCTGCATTATGTTATGTGTGTTCTCAATACATTTTGTGTGGTAACTTCAGTTTCTACATTCAGATTGTGCAGTGAAATAAAAGATTTTTCTTTTTGTGTATTAGACGCACGTAAAGTGACTGTCAGAGAGTCTTTTGACTTGAACGATAAATAAAATTCCATTCAGAAGCCGGGGGGGGGGGGACTATAATTCTACACGAATTTTTTACCTATTTTAAGCCAATACTACGATATCATTACCTCTAATAATGCCTTTTCATGGGCCCCGTGAGTGTGAATGACTTTACCGTTTTTTGGGAATCCATGTGTAAATTGGGCTGAGGTTCTTTTGTATGACCAGCCCCAGCTCCCAACCAAGTCTTACTGTAAATTTTGTGCCAAAATGGTGCGCTTTGGCATAGCTTTTTGTGCTTTTCCAATTCCTATCGCATTTTTCTATCCAGAAGTGCTAGGTTGTTATATTATTCAAAGGATATACTCTTCTGGTTGTATGTAATCAGGCATTCTTTTTCCATTTTCGCCTGAAACAGGAACGCTAGATGTGCGGACATCTGAAAGTAGGAAGGAGAGTAGGGATGATTATAGGAACTTGAGGAAGGCTCTATGTGCAGGCTATGCAAATCAGCTTGCAGAAAGAATGACTCTCCACAATGGATATCGTACGATAGGATTTAAATCCCAACTAGTTCAGGTACGATAGGATTTAAATCCCTGCTAAATGTACTTACAATACATTTAGCTTCTACTTCTGAACATGATGAAATTACTACCGTAGTCATTCATCAAAAATTCGCTAGATTCATTTTTACAAGGGATAGTTCCCACAACATGAGTACCAAGTACCGAAAGAAAGTGGTTAAATAGGGGAAAAAAGGAAAAAGAGGGAAGTTAAATCATAGGCACCAGTAAAGTTAAGTAGAAGCCATTCTTCCCTTTTTGTGGCAGTGTGCTTGTATCTTTGCAATGGAAGGTAATGATGTTGATGTACTTTTCTGTTAGGTACATCCTTCCTCAGTGCTAGGGACAGATGAACAAGGAATGTACCCAGACTTTGTTGTCTACCATGAGTTGATAACCACCTCACGCCCTTTCATGCGTAATGTATGTGCAGTAGGCATGAAATGGGTCATTCCCATTTTAAGGAAGCTTGAGAAAGTGAATGTGAATAAGCTGAGGTAACACGATTATAGTTTGTTCTGTTTTCAAAATGTCCCATGAGATGCAACTTGCTGATTCTCTTTTGTTTTTTCTCTTTTAAGCAGTGGAGGGTATAGTCAAATCGAGGAGGGAAATGATGGGAAAATAGCAATCTTGCCGAAGGAAGATGTCAGTGCAGATAAGGCTCTGCCTGCCAATGAAAGCAGAATTCAGGCAGCAAGAGAACGTTTTCTTGCCCGGAAAGCCAAAAAATGAGCTCATACTTGTTGAACTGAGAGCTGTGAATTGATTAATAGAAGAAGACAATTCAGTTGATTGCTGAGGAACAGTCTGATATCTACTGCTAAAGGGAACATCAATAACCGTATTTCAGTGGCCCAGAGCAAGATGTCATCATGCCTCGTTGTTGATCTCATTGGCATCCCATGTACAATGAAGGCCATTCCATGGAGAATTTGTGATGGTGAGGGAAAAAGGACACATTCCATGGTCTGGATTTCTCCCGATATTTTCGGGTTAAAATTAGACCGGGGGGATGTGGATCCACAGGATTGACCAGCTGAAGAATTGTGTTACCCAAGAGACCGCCTCTTATTTTTCCCACCCAAAATGAACAGGCCTTTCTCTCGCATTACTTCCGAAGATGTCTGGCTTCTGATCTCAGCATTCCTCTGTAAATACCGTGTTCCTTCCTGGATTCTGATCTCAGCATTCCTCTGTAAATACCGTGTTCCTTCCTGGATATAGAGCCTCCGTGTTTTGCGGAGTCTTTTCAGACCAATAGATGTTTTAAGAAAAAAGCCAGTCAACAAAAAGTTTGTATTTATATTTCACTCCACAAAAGGAACTTGTTATTTGCTACATCATTAGTCGTGCAGGAGATGGGTCTATAATTAAGATGATGAGATCCAGGCGACGTCCCATTCGTGTGAACTGTGTACATCCTCTCCGTCCCAAGATGATGTAGTTAACAAAAGGTGCATTACGACTACGAGAGAGGAAATGCCTTTCATTTTCACCAAGTTAATAAAAGACCAAAACCCGGACAACATTCATTTCTCATAAAATGCTACCATACCGAGCACTATTAATTCGTTGTCAGAATCCGAGAGCAGAAACTTCCAACACAACGATCGAAATTTGTACGAAGCCCGCACCGTCAATTACCTCAAGAAATGAAACCTCAAGTGGACACCAATCACGCCGGGGGGCTTATCCCTACTCTAGAGAAGGCCCCCCTTAAAGAAATTGGGAAAAAGAAAAAAAACATTGACCTAGGCTTGGTGTGGGCCAACTCCGAAGAGAAGGCCCTCCAAAAATAAGCGTATGCCGCTGTTTGCGGCGAGCACACGGTATTCTTTAGTAAAAGGCGAAAGAATAGTTCGCTCTGTGCTCACCGCGCGGCTGCGTGATTTGAGCAGAGGGCACTGGCTCCTTATTTATTTGGAGCTCAAAGAGTCCTTGAGGTATCTAGCAGTCCATGTGGGACTCTTTTCACATCAAAGCACACGCAATCGACCGGCGCGCGTGAGAAAAACTTGTCACCTTCTCCTTTCACGCTCGTTGGTTGTGTACTTCGAGAGGCTCTTCCGTCCCTCTTTTCCCCATCCCCGCCGGAAGAGGTGATGCTTGTTGGGTTCTCTCCGGTAGGAGCGCGTGCTGGAGTCTGGTCATTGCACCAGACGGGGGGGGAGTGGTTGGCCTTGGTTATAGCTTGTTCCTCCGATTTTGTTCGAGCCAATGGTCTGCGGTCATCAGCAGCGACAAGGCCTGCTGTTGCTGCTGCCGCCGAACGGCTTGTAAGCGGTCCGGTAATCTAATGCGGTTCGGTTCGCACCTCGCGGATACTAGTAGTTTCGCCTGTTTGTCGGTTCCCGTCCACTCTGATGGCAAACTCTCCATGGGAAGCACCTAGCTAGTTAGCTTAGATGCTTTACACGGTCCTCTGGGACCAAGGGTCTTTCCTTCCGTCCAGGGAGCGCTGTTTTGCTGCTTCGCTAAGAACACGAAAGTTGAACCAGGAAGTGGAGATTACGAATTGTTCATATGCTTCTTAAGGACAGTCTTCGCGATTCCCGAACTTGGTTGCAATGCATTTGCTTGTCCCAATTTAGGGAACTCGAAGAGGGGAAGGTCTGCGGCATCATGCTGATTGTGGTGTGTTAAAACGTCAATTTCAGCAGATCAGTGAAGGACCTGAATGTAAACTATATGCTGTCGTTTTTTCCTTCTTCTCCAGAGAAAGAAATCGTTGTCTCGACCGAATTCGATGTAAATTTGAGCGGAAGGCAAGAAGTCGCTTGCCTGTTTCTCTCTTCTTGCTCAAGAGATCTTGCTTGTTCAAAGAACGATCCATGCGATATCCCGCAAAGTAGGACGCCCCAAGAAGTTTATACATTCAAGTCTCCATTGCTACACCAGCAAAGTTTCTAACGCCTCTGCTCGTATAGCACAGCGCAGTAAGCTTAATTTGTGCTGTTGCAATAATATGAATTGAAGTTAATTTGTGCTGTCCTAATGTGTTGTATGTCTTTTCCTTTTTGTGCTGTAGTAGTGAAGCTATAGAAGTGTTTCTATTGAGAGTGTCATATCTTGTAAATAAGTTCACTTGGTTCATTATTTTTTTTCTGAAATTAATGCAGAACTTCCTTTGGAGCCTTCACTCTCAAGAACATTGATGGAAGCTAATGAGTGTGGTTGCTTACCCCAGGCTTTGACCATTGCTGCCATATTATCTGCGGAGACTTCTCTGCTTCCTGGTCGAAGGTCAGTATCTGAAAGTCATTGACTGTTCCTAATTCTGCATGCTATAAGTAATTTTCGGCTTGGGAGAAGGGGAGTTGCATCAAGTGCCTCATGATGCTGTTAAAAAAGAGTGGAGAATTGCAAAATGGATAGTTAGGTACTACTTTCATTTAGTTTGGTTTGCACTACTAGTTTCGTTTGGTGTTTGGTTTGCACTCTGCAGCTTATGCTCAGAACTTGACAGCTTAATCTCTTTGTTTCTTGGAATCTGGAGTTGGAGAAATCACAAAATTGGTAGATAATTACTAGTTTCCATGAAGTTTGGTTTTCCCCTCCATTGATCACATCTGAACTTGACTGTTACAAAATTGGTAGATATAAAGCTTGGCTTTGCCTTTACCGATTGGAGGTATATAAGTACCTTCACTTCCTGCGAAGTCCCATTGTAAATTTTTTGTCTTGAATGCTCATGTGAATTGCATATCTTAGCCTATTGCACCTTTTTTTGACGAATGTAGTTGTTGATGTCAAAAGGCTGACCATCATGTCCATTGGCATCCCATGTTCACAGCCAAAATGCCATTTGCCAACATTATATCTTAAAAGGTCCATGACCTAGAGTGTTTAGTACTGTCCTCAAACTATAATGGTTTCACTAGGTTCTCGTAGTTATCTTGTATGTTTGAGTGAATTTTAAGGAGAGTCTTCTTTTTAAAATGAGTCTGGCCATGTCATGTATGGAAAATAATAGGAGAAACTCTGTCGCTAGTTCATTAAACCAGGCGTAAGTTACTCTGAAAGTTGAGCATCCAACTTGAAGTTAATCTGTTAAAGTAACAATCATTGTGTTCGCAGCAAAGGTACTGAAAAGAAGAGAAGACACAGCCCAGATCTTCCAGATGGATCTGGCTTGGGAGATCACATGATTCACATTCAATTGTTGCAAATTTATGAAGAGTGGGATCGAAATGATTATGATATTGTCTGGTGCAAGGAAAATAATTTGCAGGTACTTGTTTAACTTCCACTTTAAGCACCTTTAACTGCCATCAGTTGCAGTTTCTAGGTCAAATGATCTTGCAAAAAATAAAAATAAAAAAATTGCACCTTCTATTTGGTATTGATGAGCGCATATTTTCCATTGTTATGTTTGTTAAGCACTGTGAGAAGAGGGAGGAAATGGTTACAAGAACTTTAATGCGATGCATAATTTTTTTCATTTGTAGGTTCGGGGGATGCTGTTTGTCAAAGATGTTCGGAAGCAGTTATGCCAGATAATGCAAAAAACAGCAAAAGGTCAGTTCACGTTGTTTTGTATAATTTCACTTTTGTGCCCAAACCAGGTGTAGTAATCGGTCTTTATCGTTGCATCTGGAAGAGATTCTATATAACCGACAAATGCTAAATCGAGGTTTGCATCAAGAACTAAAATTCTAAGTTTAGGGAGCATCTTCTGTGGTCAAATCAGATTCTATGTTTTAGTGGCACCTACAAGTCTTAACGACACCCCCATACATAACACACACAAAAACAATATTTATGTCCATGTCAACATATTCTCTAGTAATAAAATCAAGCTGCATTATGTTATGTATGTTCTCAATACATTCTGTGTGGTAACTTCAGTTTCTACATTCAGACTGTGCAGTGAAATAAAAGATTTATCTTTTTGTGTATTAGATGCACATAAAGTGACTGTCAGAGAGTCTTTTGACTTGAACAATAAATAAAATTCCATTCAGAAGCAGGGAGGAACTAGAATTCTACACGAATTTTTTACCTATTTTAAGCCAATACTGCAATAATCAGGCATTCTTTTTCCATTTTCGCCTGAAACAGGAACGCTAGATGTACAGACATCTGAAAGTAGGAAGGAGAGAAGGGAATACCAAAACAAGGTGCTTAAATCGTAAAAAGAGGGCAGTTAAATCATAGGCACCAGTAAAGTTAAGTGGAAGCCATTCTTCCCTTTTCGTGGCAGTGTGCTTGTATCTTTGCAATGGAAGGTAATGATGTTGACGTACTTTTCTGTCAGGTACATCCTCAGTGCTAGGGACAGATGAACAAGGAATGTATCCAGACTTTGTTGTCTGCCATGAGTTGATAACCACCTCACGCCCTTTCTTGCGTAATGTATGTGCAGTAGACATGAAATGGGCCGTTCCCATTTCAAGGAAGCTTGAGAAAGTGAATGTCAATAAGCTGAGGTAACACGGTTGTAGTTTGTTCTGTTTTCAAAATGTCCCATGAGATGCAACTTGCTGATTCTCTTTTGTTTTCTCTATTTTAAGCAGCGGAGGTTTCCGACCCAAAAAAAAAAAGCAGCGATGGTTATAGTCAAATCGAGGAGGAAAATGATGGGAAAATAGCAATCTTGCCGAAGGAAGGTGTCAGCGCAGATAAGGTTCTGCCTGCCATTGAAAGCAGAATTCAAGCAGCGAGAAAACGTTTTCTTGCCTGGAAAGCCAAAAAATGAGCTCATACTTGTTGATCTGAGAGCTGTGAATTGATTAATAGAAGAAGATTATTCGGTTGATTGCTGAGGAACAGTCTGTGATATCTACTGCTAAAGGGAACATCAATCACTCGTATTTCAGTGGCCCAGAGCAAGATGTCATCATGCCTCGTTGTTGATCACATTGGGATCCCATGTACAATGAAAGGCCATTCCATGGACAATTTGTGATGGTGAGAGGAACGAGGACACATTCCATGGTCTGGGTTTTCTCCCGATATTTTCGGGTAAAAATTAGACCGGGGATGTGGATCCACAGGATTGACCGGCTGAAGAATTGTGCTTTACCCAAGAGGCTGCCTCTTATTTTTCCCACCCAAAATGAACAGGCCTTCTCTGGCATTACTACCGAAGATGTCTGGCTTCTGATCTCAGCATTCCTCTGTAAATACCGTGTTTCCTCCTGGGTTGCAGAGAACAGCCCCTACTTTGCTGGTATTGGGCAGGCTAGGGTGTTTTACCGCTTCAGACCAATAGATGTATAATAAAAAAGCCAGTCCGCAAAAATTTTGTATTTATATTTCATTCCACAAAGGAAACTTGTTATTTGCTGCTGCATCATTAGTTATGCAGGAGTTCCTGTTCGTGCTAAGAGATGTAGCGCGTTAGGAATCACGAGAGGAGAATTCCATTCAACGATCGAAATTTGTACTTCTCGCACCAAGACTTCACACGTACACCCATCTTGTGTGGGCCTCCCGAGAAAGCCCTACATTCCAGAGTAGAACGTACAAAAGCTTTGATCTAGACATTGCGTGGGCCCGCTCTGAAGAGAAGGCCCTCCAAAAATAGGCGTATGCCGCTGTTTGCGGCGAGCACACGGTATTCTTTAGTAAAAGGCGAAAGAATAGTTCGCTCTGTGCTCACCGCGCGGCTGCGTGACTTGAACAGAGGGCACTGGCTCCTTATTTATGTGAAGCCCAAAGATCCCATGAGCTATCCACCAGTCCATGTGGGACTCTTTTCACTTCAAAACACACGCGGTCACCTGTTTGTCGCTTCCCGTCCACTCTGATGGCAAACTCTCCATGAGAAGCGCCTAGCTAGTTAGCTTAGATGCTTTACACAGTCCTCTGGGACCAAGGGTGCTTCGTTCCGTCCAGGGAGCGCTGTTTTACTGCTTCGCTAAGAACACGAAAGTTGAACCAGGAAGTGGAGATTGCGAATTGTTCATATGCTTCTTAAGGACAGTCTTCGCGATTCCCGAACTTTGTTGCGATGCATTTGCTTGTCCCAATTTAGGTAACTTGAAGAGGGGAAGGTCTGCGGCATCATGCTGATTGTGGCACGTTAAAACGTCAATTTCAGCAGATCAGTGAAGGACCCGAATGTAAACTATATGCTGTTGTTTTTTCCTTCTTCTCCAGAGAAAGAAACCGTTGTCTCGAC
Organism: Rhodomyrtus tomentosa; assembly: GCA_028455895.1. Classification (NCBI taxonomy): domain Eukaryota; kingdom Viridiplantae; phylum Streptophyta; class Magnoliopsida; order Myrtales; family Myrtaceae; genus Rhodomyrtus; species Rhodomyrtus tomentosa. Next base: position 45,751,266 of record JAPCWY010000005.1, read on the forward strand.
TGAATTCGACGTAAATTTGAGCGGAGGGCAAGAAGCCACTTGCCTTTTTCTCTCTTCTCGCTCAAGAGATCTTGCTTGTTCGATGAACGATCCATGCGATATCCAGCAAAGTAGGACGCCCCAAGAAGTTTATACATTCAAGTCTCCATTGCTACACCAGCAAAGTTTCTAAAACCTCTGTTCGAATAGCACGACGCAGTAAGGTTTCAATCCGTATCTGCCGAAACAAAGGAAAACTATTATTAAAGTTTCTGTTTTACGGTCCAAAACCTGCAGCGAACTCTGGAGTGGGCGTGGGTACGTACGTGTGCTGACCGCTGAGCTTCTCTTCCTTGACCTTTGCAGTCAAAATTTCCTACTTCTTGTGACAAATCGTATGAAATAATTGCACGAAAAATGTTGTTTTTTTTTTAAATCAATTTTCAGAAAAAATGTCAATATATTTTTCGTTATTTGGGCACAGAAGACCCGATCCTGGGCACGAGCTCCGCGGTGGAGAGCACCTAGGTTGCAAAGGCCCACCTTAATGGACCCGGGCCCAAGCACGGGACTCAATCCTAGATGCTGGAGACTCAGGAATGAGCGTTACGAGTCTCATGCCTAATCGCATAGTTTATAGTCCAAGCGTGGATATCCAGTCATATTTTAAAAAATGATTTTAGTAAATCATTTTCCTAAAATTTTACATGGGTTTTCTGTTGTCTATGAAGCATTTTACGTGGACTTGTTTTCCTAAGCAATCCAAATACCCAAAAATGAGGAAAATATTTTTTTATTAAGAATTTTTTCCACCAAACAGTTCATTTATTTCTCCGAAAACTCAACGTTTGAAAAAAAAAAGTAATTGCATGTATCGTTTGCAAAAATTAAATGAATGAAAAATATTTTCACCACCCGCGAATAGTTGGATATAAACCGTCGTTGATGATGAAAACCTTTTCCGCCAACTTAATTTTCTAAACAACATAACCAATAAACTTTCGAAAAATGTTCCTTAAATAGCGAGTTTATCATGAAACAAACACAACCAAACTTTGTACTTTGATTACGATGAAACGGCATGATGTATTTAAACAAGTGAGGAAAATAAAAGAAAAGAAAAAATTAGTAAATACTTGGTGGTGAGAGGCGTGGGGGTGGTCCTAAGAAGATCCGCTGCCCACCAAAGTGGTTTCACGTACTTTTGGTCCCCTTCCAAAATGCACGGTACAATACCGATCGAGTAGACCTGATTAACCAGCGAGGGCTATCATCGACCCTAACAATTCTTACACATGCCTATTATATATATATATAAAAGGCCGATTCCTTAAAAAAAAAACTCACAAGATGAGGTCTAAATTCTTGTTAGATTTTTATCTTTTTTTCATCTTGTAAATAAGCATCAACTTTAACTAGCATGTCCCAATCCTTAGCCAATTTTTTCTTCTTTGTCATAAACAAACTCCAATTTTGGTCTATAGAAAAAGATGGCCCAATTCCTTAAAAAAAAAGCACAAATTTTAGGTTGATCACAATTCTAGCTCGAATATTTCCTTTTGCCTCGTAAAATAACATGGACTTTTACTCGAGTGTCTCAATTCTTAGCCAAAATTTCCTACTGTTTTCATTAAAAAAAAACATCAACTTTAGATTGTGTTCTAATTCTAATCCAAACTTTTTGTTATCCGGTAATAATAATAAAAATCGCAAGATTTGGAGTGCCATTTCACGTGTGTAACACGGCGGAAACTTATCAGAGGCCAGACTTGGGTATCTACTAAAACTTGGCTCTAATCTTTGGGACAAATGAAATGTTCGGGTTAGAATTAGGACGCAATTTAAATTGTTGCTTTTTTACGTGGCAAAAGCAAAAATTCCGATCAGAACGAGGACTCGAGCTAAGAGCGAAATATTTCCAGGGAAATTGGACCGTACCAAAAAAAAAAAAAGGCTCATATTGCTATTTCAATGCTTTTTTTAGGTGGGACCCACCAAAGTGCTTTTCAATTTCGTATCGGGTGCGTGGATACATGGGACCGTGCGATGTGATGTGACCCAACGTGCGCTGCCAGTCGTGAGGGGGACCATGCGATGTCCCGCACGCGCGCGAGTACGTTTTCTTTCGAGATTTTTCACCAAAAATAAATAATTTTAAAAAGTAATTTTTTTTTTTCAAAATGATCATTCATATAAGTTACGAAAATAAAAACGAACGAAAAATATTTTCGTCTTTCGTAAAAATATTTGATAATAATATAAATAACTTTCAAAGAAAATATTTACAAGATTATTTATATTTTTTGCGATACAAACGGAGTCTAAAATGATTGAACAACCCATTATCAATTAATGAATTACGATTGTAATACAGATACAAAAGCACTGCTATTAGCTTGACCAGCAGACCTCGCGCACCGATCATCAATTTCACTTGCAAAGGAAAAATTGCAATTAAGCTCCTTATACACGAGTGCAAAAAGTCAAGATCATTCAATATTTATTAAAATTGCATATTTATATAGACGAGCAGGGAGTTTTAAATGCCACCCCACGTTGAAGGTTTTTCTAATTTACGATGAGAAAATCTAATTTTGGGTGAATAAATAGATTCAATCTTATGGGTAAAGTAAGACGAAAGTTAAATGAAAATAAGAAAAAAAAAATTATATATTTTTATGGTGTACAATAGTGACCATCCTCCATGTTCATCTCTTAAGCATAAAGCTGGCGATTGGAGTTGGACCCACTTTTAGCCTTTCGAGTGATCCGAAGGAAATCAGAAAAGTTTTTGTCATCGACTTTAGGGAAATAAAGTTGTTACGACTATTTCGGGCAGAACTTTGCCCCCAAAAAAAACACAAAACACCTTTTAAACTTGAAAAGTTCTAAAAAAAGTTTATGCATGATTTGTGTTTTATCCGACACCCTATGTTTATTAAAGATTTCCAACATTTCGTGTTAATTCACGTATCTTTGCTCTTATTCGAAATGAGTAAGAGCATTTGTCGACTAACTCCCTCTAATTTCTTCTCTCATTCTCTCTAATAGTACTTAATTAATATCACGAAAAATCTAAAAATGATACATATATAATAAATTTGACTTTCATAAGTTTTCGTTGAATTGCGTCAATACCATAATAATCTTAAATTAGTACACACTTGATAAACAGAAAGTAAAAAACTCAAATTATTATATTTATCAAATGCCATGAATCATCTAACTCAATCATTTAATGAAAGAAATAAGGGTAAATTTATCATTGTTGTATCAATTTGATATTTTTAATAATAAAAAAATTAGTTTAGAATAAATTTATAAAAAAAAATATCAATTTCAAATTTTCATGATATTAATTTGATTTAAAATAACTTTCGCCCGTCTCGATCGGACATAAAGTACTTAGATTCTTAAAATATTATATGAGTGTCAACAGCAAGTCGCCCAGTAGTCCAAAGAACCGGTGGGTGAAAAACCATCCGAAGATTTGCCAATCTTACTGACACACGCGTTCAAGCCAAATGCTATTCAAACTGTCCTTACTTTAATCATTGATTGCCAGCTTCTGTCCTCGAAGCCCATGCTCTGGCTTAGTTTTAGCTTAACTTAATCCTCGCAATGAGCACAACACCATCAGTCGACACATGTCTGTCATATATTATTACAATACATTACATGACACTGCTCAAATTCATCTTCCATGCGGATCAGGAGTCGTGGTCCTGAATCTTCCTCCCGCTTTTTCCAGTCGGAGATCTTTCATTCTTTTCTTTCTAAGTCTCAGGGCAAGATGATTCTACAATTCATGCTTGAGGAATGCGAGTGTGCTCAGCGGGGTATACGAAATTAGTGATGTCCATTACGGGGTCGGAATCATGAGTTTAAAGTGGGCTTCGTTACTAGAGACGTGAGTTTATGAATGAATATTTAAATAAACGAGTTGTGTTTGGCATGCATTTCGAAAGGGTCTAATTCAAATAATCAGCATTAGAATAATGGCAAGTGTTTTAGACACCGTGAACTGTGGAAATTTTTTTGTTTATGCTAAGTTGACGTAGTAGGTGATGATACTAAATTATTATCTCTTAAATTAAGCGACTCACGTTTGGTATCATGAATAATATCTTGTTCTTATGAACGACCATGAAGTGTCGTGTCCATTGATTTTTTCACTAAAGTTTCACTTTCAGGCCATCTTGTCAAAGGCAAGAACTTGCAATATTTACTCGGCCGAGTCTTTGTTAATCAGACATAATTCGAAACCCCATCAGATCGGATCGCACTCACCAATCCGTCTCACTCTTTTATCACTTTGTAAGTCTTAAGAAAGCTGTGGAGTTCAGCACCCCGAAAAAAAAAAAGTTTTATAAGCGCAGTCTTGACTCTTGACTCTTCCCTGTGAAGTTCACTCTTGCAAGAAGAGAGCTGAAGAAAGCAAGCAAATGTTTGCTGTCAAAGTACCACTCTCTCCCTTCAAGTCGGAGGCTTCCGGCCCGGGCTTCCGGCTTCCTTCGCCCGCCTCCGGATGCGGGAGGCGGTCAAGGGCGGTGGTGGGTTGGTGGTCCAAGGTCGGTGGGGGCGGTGGTTGGGCGAGGGCAGTGATTAGCGGCGGGGACAACAAGACTGCGGAGGCAGAGAAGCCGGTGGGTGGGAAGGACTCGAATGGGTCATTGCCATCATCTTCATCCTCGTCTTCTTCGTCATCATCTTCTTCTTCAGGGGAACTTGATGTGAGAGCAGTTATTTCAATAAGGAAGAAGATCAGGCAGAAGCTGGTCGACAAGATTGAGGACTCGTTGGAGTCTTTCATCAATGGAATCGGTCAGGGCATCATGCTTCAGCTTGTCAGTGAGGAGGTCGATCCGGGTCAGTCTGTTAACACAAATTAATCCTTAAAGTTCTTTCTTTCCCCCCCTCCTTTCTGGGTTCTGTGTGGCTGAACTTTCACTGCTTCTTGTTGTTACCTTTTGCAAGTTTGAATTCCTGTGAATTAAGTATATTCAGCAACAAAAAAAAAATTAGAAATGAAAAGATGCAGCAGTTTAGATTTCCTGTCTTTCATTCTTCTTCGAGGTTGTATGTTATCACTTCCGCAAGATGGAAATGCTGTAAGAATTTGTGTGGTTTTTCGTTGTGGGTTATTGGTCAAGATTAGTTTCTGGAAAAAAGACTTTTTGGATCTATGGTGTACGGACAAATATCGGTCTGATTCAGATCTTCCACAGCACCTCGTGAAAAAGGGTAATCATAATGCTTCTTGATGATCTTAGTGATGAAAACAGTTGGATTGTGCTCGAATTAAAGCTATTATTGTGATTATTTCTATGCTTGATGTCCTTGGAGAGCTGTGATAGTCTCCCTCTCAATAATTGCAGTTGAGTTTGTCCTTTTTTGGCCGAGAGAGAAGTCCAGGAACATGAATTACTGGTCCTGTTCTAGGATGTCCTTTTTATCCTAACCAATCAAGACATCCCATGTCAAGAAAAAGGTTCTTCTCATGCTTGGCCACTAGTTTGGTTCTGGATTTGCTCTTCAACATGTCTCTAATGCTGCAAATATTTCTAGTTTAGTCATAATCACACTATTTTGTTCCTTATCTCAACGCTAATTTCGCTTATTTGCAATTGCAGTGACACAGTCAGGGAAGACCATTGAGTCCAGTGTTAGAGGGTGGTTGCCAAACCGCTCACAGCACTCCTTTGTAGCTGAGTATGCAGCTGATTTTAGGGTCCCTCAGGACTTTGGTTGTCCAGGAGCTGTCCTTATCACCAATCTCCATGGCAAGGAGTTCCACTTGCTCGGGATCGTGATCCATGGTTTTAGCGAAGGTCCAATTCATTTTCCCGCCAACACTTGGATCCACACTCAGAAGGACAATCCCGAGAGCAGAATCATCTTCCGGAACCAAGTCAGACCCGCCACTTGAGTTCTTACAAATCCGTTTTCGTTTAGTAGTGTACTCGTTGTTCCTTCATTTTGCTTAAGCGATGCCAATTTCGTTTTAAATAGGCCTATTTGCCATCGCAAACGCCGGCAGGGCTTAGAGATCTCCGGCATGAAGACTTGTTGAGCATCCGGGGCAACGGAAAAGACGAGAGAAAGCCTCATGAGCGGATATATGATTATGCTTTGTATAACGACCTGGGAAATCCTGACAAAGATGATGATCTTGCTAGGCCAGTATTGGGCGGGGAGGAGAGACCTTATCCGAGGCGGTGTCGAACGGGCCGTCCACCTATGCAGACAGGTAAAAGAACTTTTCAAATTGAACCGAGTAGAGTCTGAACTCGACTATCATCTCTTTGGCCTCTCTCTCTAATGATGCACAAATTTCGTTTTTTCAAATCTTCCAAAGACCCACTTTGTGAGAGTAGAATCGAGAAGCCCCACCCGGTGTATGTGCCTCGTGATGAGACTTTCGAGGAGATCAAGCAGAACACCTTTGCTGCTGGGAGGTTAAAAGCTGTGCTCCATAATCTGGTGCCACAAATTGCTGCAACATTGTCGAGCTCGGATATTCCGTTCACATGCTTCTCGGATATCGATAAGCTGTACAACGACGGACTCCTTCTGAAAGATGATGAGCAGAATGAGGCCAGGGCCAATCTGGCATTAACGAATCTGATGAAAGAGGTCTTAACGGTTGGCGAGAGGTTGCTGAAGTACGAAATTCCTGCTGTCATATCAAGTAGTTACCTCTCTTCCTTCTGTTGTCTGTTTGAGACAATTGTTTTGTGTTTTGAAGAACTTTGATTTGACAACTGTGGTCTTTCATCACATTGAAACCCTGCAAAATCTTCGCATCTTTTAGGGGATAGATTTGCGTGGCTGCGCGACAATGAGTTTGCACGCCAAGCTTTGGCCGGGGTTAATCCAGTCAGCATTCAGATTTTGAAGGTAGTCAAGGCCACAAAATGAAGAAAAGACTCCCATACCAGCATCATTCTTAATTCAAATAGCGTAGAATAAAATTTTTTGATCTTTTTTATGTCGCTTGACAGGAATTTCCTATCCTTAGCCAGTTGGATCCTGCTGTTTATGGCCCTCCAGATTCGGCGCTCACCAAGGACCTGATAGGACAAGAACTCCACGGAATGACTGTTGAGCAGGTAGATGAAACTATCTTCTCTGCTTCTTCTGTTAGCACTCGTTAGCTTACACAATGTCACCTCACAGGCTGGTTGAATGATGCAGGCTATAGAGGAGAACCGGTTGTTCATAATCGATTACCACGACATGCTTCTGCCGTTCGTCGATAAGATCAATTCCTTGTCGGACAGAAAAACTTATGCCTCCAGGACTATCCTCTTCTATAATCCGTCTGGCATTTTGAAGCCAATAGCTATCGAGCTTTCGTTGCCTCCGACACCTTATAAGCCCTGGAGCAAAAGGATTTACACCCAAGGGCATGACGCCACAGCTCACTGGATTTGGAAGCAAGCCAAAGCCCATGTCTGTGCCAATGATGCCGGGATCCATCAACTAGTAAATCACTGGTAAGATCATGAACTATAGATTAAGCATGAGTGGGTTGGACACGCTGTTTAACTGTTGTTTGATTTTGGCATTAATGTGCAAACGGCGGGACAGTGGCATTAATGTCCAAAGAATGCGACAGTGAGGTTGTGTCGACTGAATTTCTCATTTCGCAATTTGCGCAGACCGAAGAGCATGTTCAGTATTTAAACAATGTTATGTTCTGTCTAATACTTTGCTTGTTGCACACATAACAACAGGTTGAGGACTCATGCGTCCATGGAGCCCTATATAATCGCAACCCATAGGCAGCTCAGCTCGATGCATCCGATTTACAAGCTTCTTCACCCGCACATGCGCTACACGTTGGAAATTAATGCGCTAGCTCGACAGAGCCTGATTAACGGAGGAGGGATAATTGAGGCCTGTTTTAGCCCGGGAAAGTACGCCATGGAGTTAAGTTCCGCCGCATACAAGAGTGTGTGGCGGTTCGACATGGAGGCATTGCCTGCTGATCTCATTCGGAGGTAAGATTCTAGTACATTCCAATAGAAAGTCATCCTTGAAAACCTGCCCCGGTTTCGACCTCTCTTTTGTTGTTTTTCGAGTTCGATATAGACGCTCTTGTTTCAAAGTGAGTTATTGCTCTCAGAATCAGTCTTATGGACGAGCCAATGTTAGAAACAGAGCGAGCTATACGGATCCGCATCCTAGCCGTTCCCCAGACTTTTTCCCCCCTTTTTATAAGGGGGAAAAAGTTGGGAATGGCTAGGATGAAAGGTCTCCCCTGCCTTCTAGGCAGGGGATCCCTTTCCGAGCTATACTGAATCAACTGGGATCATCTTCGATTCCGGGAGGAAGTACTGGTGAACTGATTCACTTACTATGAGATATCTTTCAGGGGAATGGCAGTGGAAGATCCTTCGGCGCCCCATGGCCTGAGACTCATCCTCGAAGACTACCCTTATGCAGACGACGGCCTTCTCATATGGTCTGCCATAGAAGAATGGGTTGAATCCTATGTCGACCACTTCTATTCAGACCCTGGATCAGTCGTCTCCGACGTAGAGCTCCAAGCCTGGTGGGACGAGATCAAGAACAAAGGCCACTACAACAAGAGGAACGAACCCTGGTGGCCGAAGCTAGACACTAAAGAGGACTTGTGCACTGTCCTGGCCATTATGATATGGACGGCTTCAGGCCAGCACGCGGCCATAAACTTCGGGCAGTACCCATTCGGTGGGTACGTGCCCAACAGGCCGACACTGATGCGGAGGTTCATCCCTCAGGAGGACGAACCCGAGTACGAGAAGTTCCTGCTGAACCCGCAGCACATGTTCTTGACGTCGTTGCCGACCCAACTCCAGGCCACCAAGGTGATGGCAGTGCAAGACACGCTGTCGACACACTCGCCGGACGAGGAGTACTTGGGCCAGGTGAACCAGCTCCACGGGCATTGGATCAACGATCACCGAGTCTTGGAATTGTTCGAGAGGTTCTCAAGCAAGCTCGAGGACATAGAGAAGATAATCGAAAAGAGGAACAAGGACAAGCACCGGAAGAACCGAACCGGGGCCGGCGTGCCCCCTTATGAGCTGTTGCTTCCGTCGTCCGGTCCGGGGGTGACGGGCCGAGGGATTCCAAACAGCATATCCATTTGATTTGCCTCTACTGAGGTCGCCTTTTGCCCTTTCTTCAAAGTCTTCTTGGGGAAAGGCAAGTAGTACACGTAAGCAAGTACTGTCAAACTCTCAGCTCGTGGTTTCCAACATTTTGCGGGTAATCAAGACAACTGAAGCGTTAATGTCGTCATAGCCGTCTTAGCAATAATTAGACATGTAATCGAGTCGAGTTAAGCCGACAGGATTGAATTCCCGTTCACAAATTCTATAAGTATAACCGTTGAGAAACGACCCTACAAATTAATTTTTTGTCGTCGATTAATATAAATGGATATAACTCAGTTAATTACATAAAATTCGTTCAAGTCAAATTAAGTATTCTTAAGCTCAATTAAATTACTTAGTGGAGCTTCTTCATCTCCATTGTCGAACGGTGCTTATTAATTGGGGGTACCTTGCCCGCAAGCTTATTAATAAGCGTAGACCGGCAATGCAAAAGCCAAAATTTCGATGACTTACCTCAGGCACGGATAGGTATCATAGGAGCCTACCCCGTTGTAGTTATTTCAAGATGACGTGGAGTTATCTTCTTCAATGTCATTTTTCAAATTGAGAGAATATATTTTTTTCTTCATCTTAGGAATATCTTCAAATTTAAGTTCTAAATTTTAGACGGAGTAATTTTAGACGTGGAGTCATCTTTTTCAATGCCATTTTTCAAATTGAGAGAAAATATTTTTTTCTTCATCTCAGAAATATCTTCAAATTTGAGTTTTAAATTTTAGACGAAATAATTTAAGGACTTGCTCATGTCCAAATCAGCCTAACCAAATTAGCAAACCACCGTTTTTAAAGCCGAAACGCAGATCGTAACGTCGTCTAATTGCCCAACCAACCTCTCTAAAACCCTTCTATGGCTTTTCCCTGAGCGTCTTTCTCCCTCTCTCTAGCTTCATGATGGTCTATGTAGCATCGACACGATACGATACGTCAAAATGTGATTTTTTAAAAAATAGAGAATTTTGACACGTTGAGACACTTTATATAGTAAATATATATTTTTATTATATGATTCTACAGATAAATAAATAAAAAAGCCTAAAATAAAAGAATAAAATTATCATATTTATATATGTTTTTCTTGAATAAAAAAATGAGAAAAAATCATTAATACAAAAAACCCAATCCACCCCAATTCCCGCAAACTCTATTGCCCCCGGACCTCGCTTGCTTTTCCTTTTTTTTATTCCCAAAGACAGAACAAAATAAAAATTAAAAGCCTCCACTTCCAAACCGTAATGCCTCGCCCCTGATACGCTCCCTCTCTCCCCTCCCCCTTCTCTTCTCTCTTCTCCTTATCCGTCTCACTTCCGTGAAATCCCTCGCCGATTCCCACTTCGGGGGCTTCGATGCCGACGACGAAGACGAATCGCTCGAGTCCCTGCAGTTCTCCAATCTCCGATCCCCTTCTCTGACTCAATCCGAACCGCATCCTCCTCCTCCGTCTCCTTCCTCTTCAACCTCGCCAAGCAGACCGATCCCAGCCCCTTCTCCCTCAAGCTCGCCCACCTCCTCCATAACTGCCCCCGCGTCATGTCTGCCATCTTCCTCCTGCTCCGCGGGCTCCTCAGGCGAGACGAAGACTCCACGGTATTCCATCGTTGTCTGAACAGACGGACACCCGTGTCACTCATGGGTCTGCTCTGTTGACCGCGTGTCGAAACTCGTGTCCGACACGTAAAAAAAGCCCAAAAGTGCCAGTCGGTGCTACTACATAGATGGTGGTTGCACGTTCTATCAAGCTTTGGAATGGTCTCTTTGACATTGGATTCGGAACCAAATTACATCCGTCTCCATGCCCTCGCACCAGAGGGTTATCGGTCTCCGCCTCCACGAGCGGACGCGACGGCGACGGCGCACCGCTTCCGGTTCTGATCGTCGGTGCCGGTCCCGTCGGCTTGGTTCTCTCCATCCTTCTCACGAAGCTAGGTACCGTTCCGGCTTTCGCTCTTTTCTTCTCGTTTTGGTGCGTTTGCAATGATTGATCGTATGAGAGGACGAAAGTGTGTGGAAGTACCTCAGCAGCTCTTTGAAGGAACAGTACATTCAACACTCATCGTCACATCTCGTGGAGCTTCGATCTAAACAGAGTAAGGTTGGCTAGTGTAAATGACTCAACGACTTAGGAATGAAAAAGAATGAAGGACTTGAACCCATGCACTCTTGCACTTGAAGCTAGGAAATGGTACCTCAATTGATTGTGATGGTCCTCCTCCAGTTTGAGATCCATTGTAAACTGAGAGGAATTCGCATCTATGTGTAACTTAATGGTTTCCAGAAAATTTAATCTGTTCCCAACCAGAATATCATGAGCTGGTTCGATACCGTTTACTAGTGATTCCTAAAGGACTAAGAGCTCCAACTGCTTTACTGAGTTTATAACAGGCTGGATAGAGAGAAATAACTTCTTTTCCTAATAGGGTTGTTTCATATTCAACGAATTTCAGAGAATTGCACTTATCAAAGTTCAAAAGTAATGTACTGATGCAAAGAGACGGCTTAATCCTCTCCGCAAATTTCGGCATGTTCATCTTTTGTTTGGTGCACTTTTGACATGGCCAGTCAGCATTGACTATTTTTCTTGCATTATGGCTTTTTGCAGGAGTGGAGTGTTCAATTGTGGAGAAGAACAAGACATTTTCTAGCCATCCACAGGCTCACTTCATCAATAACCGTACAATGGAGGTCAACTTTCTTTGTGTTGGACAAACTCTGATTGTCTTTCTTGGGTTTTGAATAATCAGATATCTTCGATCTATAAAACAATTTCAGGTGTTCCGCAAAATGAATGGCTTGGCGGAGGAAATACAAAAATCTCAACCGCCTGTTGACTTGTGGAGGAAGTTCATATATTGCAGTTCACTCACCGGTTCAGTACTAGGGACAGTTGACCATATGCAACCTCAAGGTATGAATACTCACATTGTTTTTCCTCAGCTAATCCATTGATAAAAATTAGGTAATGTTCATGTCATTTTGTGTACTTTTTCAGTCTTTGCTAATGATGCGGTAGTACCGTTTGTCTGTGAAAGGAAATAGTTGCTAACTGGTTCCCATTGATGTAGTTTTGATTGCGGGGAATTCGTGTTCTAAGATATGCTTAATACCTCCTTTGCTAAGCAGACTTTGAAAAGGTTGTCAGCCCTGTCTCTGTGGCACACTTTTCGCAGTACAAGTTAACACAGTTATTAGTTGAGCATCTGAAAAAGCTCAACTTCCAAATCCGTGAAGCAGACAACTTGGAAGGCCTAGATTGTGAAGCTCCCAGAGAAAGAGAAATACTGATGGGGCACGAATGCATCTCCATTGATACTACTTCTAACCGATGTGTAATTGCCACTGTCTCTAATATAGATGGAGGAAAGTGTAAGGAGAGAAGATTGCGATGCAGTACTCTTGTCGGTGCAGATGGGGCTGGAAGTAGTGTGAGAAGTCTTTTAGGAATTAGTTTGAGAGGTGAAAAGGAGATACAAAATCTTGTCAGTGTTCATTTTCTTAGCAAAGACCTTGGGAAACATCTCCTCAGGGAGAGGCCTGGCATGTTATACTTTATCTTCAATACTGAAGCTATTGGAGTTATTGTTGCTCATGATCTGGAGCAAGGAGAATTTGTTTTGCAGGTATACGTTGTTTTTTCGTGCAAAATGTATAGTTGATTATTTCACTTCCTTCAGATCCCCACTGGATAACACCTGAGGTTGCTTATCATGTTGCAGATGCCATTCTATCCGCCTCAGCAAAATGTACGGGATTTTGAGCCAAAGGTATTGTAATATTTTTGAGCTGGATATATGTTACATACTCACTCTCTTAATGTTGTGTGAGGAATTGCCCTATTGACTAATGGGAAGTGGGCTAGTCCCCAAAAATGCCTTCCTTTGGAGTCGGGGGTCCAAACTTCCTTGCTTGATTATGTGCCCTTAGTTATTATGTTCACTGATAAGATACCCTCTATGTTGGTCTCTGCGTAATATAGATGCTTTTGCTATGTGGCCTTAAGTTACGATACGTCGATAGGATTATAATTCCTTGTTGATGGAAACAATATGTTCTTTGAAGGATTCAACCTGTTGTAGATATGTGAGAAGATAATTTTCAAGTTGGTTGGCCGAGAACTTGGGGACATAGATGTAATTGACATTAAACCATGGGTGATGCATGCTGAAGTTGCAGAGAAGTTTCTTTCCTGTGACAATCGGGTCATAATTGCTGGTGATGCAGCTCATCGATTTCCTCCAGCTGGTGGTTTTGGTAAGTAGCATCCTTTGATCAGTTGACTACTTAGTTAAGATTCTTCAGGTTTAATTCCTTGCATCCTTTCCTCAATCGTTTCTATGCTAATCGCGCTTCTGTTTACCTAGATTTTATTTTCTTTGGGGGAATCCACTTTGATCTTGTGCCATTGCCTTCTGTAATTCAATTCTAGTCTGTTGGAACGTTACTTTTGACTCGAGAATTTACCTGGTCACTGCTTCTAAGCTATAGCAACTGAAGCTTTCTTTCTAGCTTTAGCTGCTGATGCAAGTCGTATTGCACTGGGTTATTTGTCGAACATTGGAAATATATAGTGCATTTTTCTTTTTCCATTTTAGTTGGTCCCTTAAGACTGCCACTTTTGTAGTGTTTCCAAGAATCCTTGCACCCTAAGTATGAAATAATTTTGGCGGAAATAAATCAACGAAATAATTACCCGTAAAGAAAACATGAGTAACTGAAGAGTTATACGAGAACTTTGATCATTCTCATGCTTTTTTATCCTTAAGAAATGCTCAATTAGAATAGCCGAGCATGTGCTTGGCCAGTTGATGGCATGATCAATAGCTTAGGAGCAGGAAAATTCAACTTGTCAGAGTCTGTTGGAGGATGACCAATAGATTAGTTAAATTTCCATGAAACTATTGCAGGAATGAACACTGGAATCCAGGATGCACACAATCTTGCTTGGAAATTGGCTTCTGTCTTGGAGGGTATTTCACCATCTTCTTTTCTTCATACCTATGAAGCAGAACGTAAGCCGGTACTTCTACTTGGTTCCTCCTTGTAAGTGGTGGAAGTTTTATTCTCTGAATGGGATGGATCCTTGACCTTGAGCTAATTGATCAGATTGCCATCTTTAATTCTACATTGAGTGTTCAAAACTTCAAAGCAGCCACGGCAGTTCCAGCTTGTCTAGGTCTTGATCCTGCTGTCGCAAACTCGGGTATTTCAATGCTTTCTTCCATTCTCTGCAAAATACTCTCTGCTTTTGTCATAATCATTTAGTTGATTTATCAATCTTTAAATGGAGCCCTCACAAGCATTGCTGCAGACGCCTATTGTTAATTTAGACCTAATTCTTCGTTCCTTACTATGCTCTGTCTTGTAGTACATCGAGTTTTCAGTGACGGTTTCGGTTCCATTCTACCATCCGAAGTTCAGAAGGCAATTTTGGATGGAGCTTTTAGCTTAGGCCGTGCACAGCTTTCAACATTTCTTCTTAACGAAAACAACCCCCTGGGATCATATAGACTGGCAAAACTGAAACATATATTTGATGAAGGGAAAAGCCTTCAGCTGCAGTTTCCTGCTGAGGATCTTGGCTTCAGGTATCGCTCATAGAAGAAGATTCTGATGTGGAAACTTCATATCGATCTTTCATTCTGCTAATGTGACAAATAATCGAGGAATCTTTGTGATTGACCAATAAAAGTGTTGTTTGCAAAAAAAATTTCATGTTGATGTTTTCTGCTTGCTCGGTGACTTGTCAGTTGGGTAATGTTAGTTGATCTGTCGTGACTTTCCGAATATTTGTCATCCATCTTGATTAACTTCGAGCCTCGTGAGGAAATGTTATCCGGCGTCCGTTCTCTTAGGAATTAGAGATTGATCATAACTATTCATCGACTTCCTGACTTGCGACTCATTTGATTTTGAGAATCCAGCAGTTTATTTTGGGAAGTTTCTTTTATATGTTATTGCCAGCACCACGGGATAATGAACCGTTTTATTAATGGCGTGCTTTCTCTCAGGAATTAGAGATTGATCATAAGTATTCATTAATTTCCGGACTTACAACTCATTTGATTTTGAGAATCCACCAGTCCATTTTTTGAAGCTTCTGTTATATGGTATTTGCCTGCACGGCGTGATAATCAACCATTATATTTCAGGTACCTGGACGGTGCACTTATTCCTGATGTTGATAGTACCTTGGTTCCACTTTCGGTGCCTACTGGCCGTCGGAGGGACTATGTACCATCTGCAGATCCAGGATCAAGGCTTCCCCACATGAATGTGAGGGTATGGTCAGATTCTGGCAAAGAGGTATGCCTAGTTATCGGTTCCTGACATGCTCATTTGATGATACACATGAAATATGCAAGCCTGGCTTCTTGCCATTTACTTACTCGAGTGTGCCTTTGTAAATGGCTTCTAGGAAAAAATGTCAACTCTTGACCTCGTACATGGAGATAAGATTGAGTTTCTTCTCATCATTGCACCAATTGAAGATTCCTACAATCTCGCTCGTGCTGCTTTCAAGGTAGCTGAAGAATTTAAAGTATCCGCTAGAGTCTGTGTAGTGTGGCCTGTCGAAGCTGGTGATGCTTTTAGAGAAGGTAGTAAGGTCGCATTGGCTCCTTGGAAAAATTACTTAGACGTTCAGGAAGTTAAGAATCCATCAATGTCGCCTTCTTCCTCCTGGTGGGAGTTGTGCCGGATGACCGACAGAGGGGCGATCCTGGTGAGGCCTGATGAGCATATCGCTTGGCGCGTGAAATCTGAAATCGTAGGAGATCCTATGTTGGAGATGCAAAAGGCCTTTTCTGCAGCGCTGGGTGTGAAGTTGAAAGCGGTCTAGGGAAAATTTTCCTTACCTTGCGGTTATGGTCGTTAGTTCAGAAGTAGCAAGAGAATAATCTCACATATCGGCATTTTCTATAGGTCTTAGAGAGCAACGATTAGTACTTTGTGAGCATGGAATTGCCTGCTCGACAGTCAAATAATTTGTTCGTCGACACTCAAAGAGTGAATGTGGTGATGATGTTGGTTGAAGGATACAGTACGGACATGGGTCATCAATACGCCTTTCTCGCTTACTTCCAAGTGGGAGTAGCTCGCCCAAATGTTTAGTGATCGGAAGGCTACGAGTGATCCCTGCCATTTATCATCTCAAGAATGGCCAAGTGATGATGACTCACTAATGCAGACGAACTGGGAATCTCTAGTCGGAAATGGCCATGGAGAACTGGATTATGTTAGTCCAAGCTTAATGCGTGCAACCCAACAATTCATGTTAGTATCTGTCAATTAAATCACATTCTCGTCTCTGCAGCCTACAATCTGCAACCCCATAATTGGATGCGATGGACAGAAAAATTCAACAGCACATAGGACGTAACTGTATTCATCTTTCATTCTGTACTATTTTTACAGTGTCAAGTTCATCAGGAAATATGCTGAGTTAAGGCGTTAAGAACACATGTATGAGAAAGGAGTGAATGTGCTTGGGCATCTTCTCATCTGCGACCTCGGCTTGAGCCGTGGTCAAAGATGTTGAAGTACAATGCTTCGGATTTCTGCACAAATAAACTAATGGATAACATTAACTGAATGCCAGGATGATCATATGCCCTACAGATGCAGTAATTATTCCAAGAAGCCCGCCAGCGATGACCTGCGATTAGCAAAAAAAAAAAAGAAAAAGAAAATGCATGAGTATCGTCATTCAAAGTTTCTGAGAATACATTAGCGGGGGATGGAAGAGATGTCATTTAGTTTCCCCTGTAATTACTATGTGAAATTGCAGCGCATCTTAGTAACAAGATGAAATCTACGTGAACCACTAACCCATAAACATTCAAGTTGCCTAAACATGAAGGTATTTTACAAGAAGAGAGTTTAAAATCTGCCAACTACAGATCCTCTCCTTAGAAGGGATAATGAATGTCGGTAAGTCTACGACTCTGTTACATCATAAAGCTCAAAATTTGACATTTTCTCTTTGCCTGAGACAATCTTGACGACGGTGTAGCAGGTATCGTCGATTGGGCAAATAGAATACCCCAAAAAGAGTAGCCACCTAAAGTTCGAATCAGAGAATTTTGATGTAAGCTACTGCATGCTAACAGATGGCATTTTGATGTAAGCTACTGCATGATCAATCCGGCAGATATGGGATCGTAACCTAGCAGTGTGTCCTTCACATGTTTAATCCCAAACCATACTCTCAGGACTCCCAGCGATTAATAAATGTATACAAAAATGAGTTGAACCAGGACAGTTGAGCATATAGCAGACCTGAGGAGGAGTATGGCCAAGAAGTTCACGCAGTGGCCTGCTCTCAGCAAGGGGATGCTCAGCTGGAAGTTCATACACAATTTGATTTAAAACCTGGAAAATGAAAATGCACAAAAGATGAGTCCAAAAGAAATTAAATAATCTAATCTAATAAAAGCAATCTCATTTAAGAATCATTTTTGTGAAATAGATCGGAAAAGATAACCAAGTGCAGAAGAACAGTAAAAATGGCAAAAACACCTGACCTCTGCCTGACGTCCAGCCTGTAACCTTACACCAGTTGCGTCATACATCACCTGCACAAATTTTTCCATATTAACATTAGGAACAGACAGCACACTAGATAGCATCCTTCTAACGGGTAATCAACACGCAATCTGTCTGTTTGCGTTACTAGACTATCGCACGACCACTGTATTAACTAGGTGACTGCAGAAGCAAAGAAAATGCCAAAGTATTATAGTTACTCCATTTTCACCTAGGGATTATTTGAGAATCCATACAGGATAGGATGAAGATTAGGTTTTCAAATCGGATTTTAAATAGTATTCTTAGAATTCCTTAATTGCAAGATAAGACAAAAAAGAAATGAGGCCATACCACCAACGCTAGGATCAATGCGATGGCGAATGATGTTCCTCCGAAGCCATCTTGAAACCCAATTGCTGCTGCAAGAGCAGTCACGGTTGCAGAATGAGAAGATGGCATTCCTCCAGATCCAACGAGTCGTTTGAGATCCCATCTCCTTTCCTTATACCTGCAAATCTAAGAAAAGCTTAAGACTCTTAGGGCATATAACCATGCATACCAAATTAAAAAGGAGGATCATATACATGGATAGAGGAAACAAATCAACCCTATCAATTCCAGTTTACCACCATTTGGTCAAAATGAATTAAAAACGACATCCATGATCTCAAACAACAAAATCGAGGCAATTTGTAGCAATAGCGAACCCACATATAAGCATCAGATTGGGGGAGATCAACTTCAAACGACAAATGCATCAATTCTAGTGAACATCTGTAGTCTGAGACACACCAAAAGGTTGCCTTACCAAACGTGACCTAAGATCGAAGAGCTAGATCGATCAGCTCAGAGTTTGTTTCTTAGTGAGTTCTATAACTTCAGCGAAACAATAATTGTTCGGCTTGATTTAGAAGCCAAAGAATTTACGCAAAACGGAGTTCATGACGGATCGGCTTGCAATCGATTGAGCAGGCTCAATTTACTTTACAAAATCGAAATCGAATGCGGGAATTTGATTTTGATCATCGCGCGAAACGGAGGTAACGAACAGCCATCATCACAACGGGCGGCCAAACCGCACAGGTACATTTGTCTTCCCGATGCACACGGACATCGACGACGAAAGATCGGAGCGCGCAAGAATACGCCCGAAGCCGAAATGACGGGGGAGAAGATAAAAGGAAAGAGTACCAGGATGTGAAGAACTTGATGGACTGAGCGATGGTGAAGGCGACGAGCGCGGAGATGAGAGCGTAGTTGGTGAAGATCGAATGGGCGGTCGGCGGCGACGAGGAAGAGGCCGAGGCCGACTCCGCCGCCGCCGTGGACGACGAAACCGAGCTCTGGATCGACGATCCAGATGCCGCCACCTCGCTCAGCATCCGTCTCATTGTCGTTGGATCGTATCTCATTCGGTAATCGCTTCGACACGACAAGACGCTTCTTCTCCTTCTTCTTCGAAGCGGATCTTCAAATGTAGAGAGAGAGAGAGAGAGAGAGAGAGAGAGAGAGAGAGGGAGGGAGGAGATTGGTCGTCGTTGTCTCCGCCTCCGTCGTCTTTTTGTACGCGATTTGATTCAACGTGAAGAAAGCAGCTAACGGTAAGTCTGAATATGCGTCCTTCCCTCTAATATTCCCAAGTCCCAACCACGGATATGCCATTTATTTATTTATTTTCCGATCCGTCGTCGTTTTCATGTTACTTCTTCTAGATTCTACCAAGCGGCTTGCTCATCCTAAACTCTAATTGCAATCTAATTTTACAAGAAACTCCATCTCTTCTAAATACGTCAACTCCTCCTCCCCACCCCCCCCCCCCCCGCTCAAAAAAAAAAAAAAAAAGTCAACTCGAGTAAAGCTCGCCGAGTCAATACATCATATCGATCCATTGTTTTCCGTGAAAAATTAAAAAAGGAAAGAACTTGCGTTACGATACGTGTCAGAGTGTCTCATGTAACTTACAACATGATCTCTCGATATATTAATTTAAATTTCGTGTTGTAGACAGATTCGATCCCGATTTATTTTACGTTTGCATCCCCTCACTTGCCAAATTCTATGTGTCATTCCTGATTCGGCGAAAGAAAAAAAAGGCAGAGAGGCTGCGCTAAATCATCTCACATTGCCCATTTATGGGTCAAATCTTCTACCTACTAATTGCGAAGAATGGTCAAATCTCAGCTACAAAAGCTTGAACTTGGCGGGCTGTAATCGGGGTGAGCATTTGGGAGATGATGAACCGGTCATCATTCAAACAAAAGGGTCTTCTTCTTCCTCTTCTTACCCCGGAGTTTAGAGGAAAAAATATCGATTGCGCTTTTCACCTTCTCTCTCCTTTTTTTTTTTTTTTTTGCTTTCAGTTTTACTTTTTCTCGTCCTTGACTTTTCGTTTAGACGCGAGGAGTCAGGGGGGACACCATGTTATTGCGTGGAGAGTTGACTCATTCGTGTCTATTTCTTCTTTCTGACTCTTCTCATTTGGTCTAATATGAAATCTGATTTTTGAATAATTAATTTGTTTAATATGAGACCTTAACTTGGATACAAACTTTCAATATATTTTCATATAGTATAATGACTACCTTGAACATTTAATAATAGTTCACTAATCTCATTACACAAATTAAGAATATAGAGACATCATACACTAGGCCAATGCTTAGGATTCGCATTGTAAGAATTAAGAAATTCGGAGACAACATCGCACTCGTAGGAACCAAAAGGATTTTTTTTACGGAAGTTTGGTGGTTTCAACGTGAGAGAGTTTTCAAATATGTAAATATGAGAGTGTTATTCAAAATAGACTTTGTTAAGGACAAAATAACACAAATTCAAGCTCTGCTAATGCTAGATTTTCATACAAATCTCTCTCGCTCTTACTCTCTTCAATGGCATAACACTCTCCAAGAAAAATGAAGTATTTCTCTGCCCGTGAGAAAGCTTAAAAGAAACAACATTCAAGAAAATTAAAAGGCTGCCGCATTTTACTTCAAAATTTTCTTTCCAAAAAATCAATTTTCCTCATATTATTAGCTTAGGCGTTGAACTCCAACACAAGCAGCCCACAAGCTTTAAGCATTGAACGCAAGGTAAACTTCCTGATCTCCAGATTCTCCTTAAATTCCTCATATCTTCATAGACATGGCCGTGACACAGAAAACCCCGAAAGCAGAGAGCATTCCAACCGACAACATCCTTAAATTTTCCATCACCGATTTTGTGCAACCAACCATACTTAGGAATGGAAAGGAAGTTCATGAGCGGGGTCCTGCTTATGGTTCCGGAGCCTGTGCCCACCTTGATGATAAGGCCATGGACTAGCCAGCCCAGCCAGCCACGTTGCCGGTGAGGAAGCGCTCTAGGCTGGTGCTTGTCAAGTTGGTCCGAGACCGATGCAAGCAAAGAAAAGGGTCGCATGTGCGGGCATCCTCGCCGCAGTGAGGAGGGAGTTCACCGACGGGAGATCCTGGTGGGGAATTTCGTCCAAGGCGCGGAGCTCGCACGTTGGGATGGCGCCGGAAAGAGCTGGCTATTTTCAGAGTGCTGCGGACGACCTTGGCAGGTGAGTGGGCAAGACGGATTGATGCATAGGGACATCAACGGCATTAAGCGGTTTCAAAGATTTTTCAATTAAGCTTTGTCAAGAATACGTTCATTATTTTTCAGCGCATTTGAAAGTTTAATGCTTAAGCTTTTTCCTTAATTTAATTATTAATTATATTTCGACCGTTTGTTTATAAATCGGTTCTTCTCGATATATCAGGACGAGAAAAAATATTATGCGTAGGTATTGATATTTTTTTTTTTCACATTATTTTGTGAATGTTGTTATTCTCTTATTGTTGACACCCAAAATTGACATATACATGAAAATCATGGGAACATGCATCGGCAACTTACGGATATATAGTTGGAACTTATCAATAGTACAAATAAAGGTGGTTATTTAAACGTAAGTAGGTTATTTTTATTTAAATTTTAAAGTTGTAACTGCCTGTAGGAGATTATAAATATCAAGTGTATTTTTTGAAAAGCCCCCAATCAAGGACATAACTCAACGTTCTTTATCAGTCATCTTTCCTTTATCTTTATTTTCATTGCATTTCAAATTTTTTTAGATGTAGTTGCAATTCTCAAATTCACGTCGTCGAGTCAAATTTCGACATTAATCTTTATCTTTGGTGCTTCGTTGTCGAGTCAAATTCGTGTAGTGCCGCCGCATTAAGCTTCATCGTCGAGTCAAACTCCAACGAAGTTTGTTTTCTCTGTATTTTCTAAACTTTTTCGTAGAGTCAAAATCCTATTCGGCTTGTATTTGTACAATTCCACGTTGATTTTTATAATCTCCTAGATATTTTATGTTTGGAATCATCACAGAACCATGTTAATAAAAATCGAAGAACGAATTTTAGTGAAAAATATTCGTTATTGCAAAACAAGCGAACGATTGCAATAGTTTTTGCCATTAAAAACAATATACTTATGGGTCAAATCTCGTACCAACTAATTGCGAAGAATGGTCAAATCTTAGCTAGAAAAGCTTGAATTTGTCGGGCTTTAATCGGGTGAGAACTTGTCGGTCATTATTCGATCGGAAGGGTCTTCTTCTTCCCCCAGAGTTTAGAGGAAGACGTCGACTCTTGACTTTTGATGCGAAAAATCTCGATTGTGCATTTCACCTTCTCTTTTGTTCTTTTTTGGTTTTACTTTTTCTCGTCTTGGACTTTTTGTTTAGACGCGAGGAGTAGGAGGGACGCCATGTTACTGCGTGAGTCAACTGAACTGATTCGTAGCTTTTCTCATTTTGATGTAATGTGAAATGTGACTCAGGAATAATTAATTTATTCAATATGAAGCCCGAATTTGGTCTCAAACTTTCAATATATTTTCATATAATCTAATGACTACATTGAATATTTACTAGTAGTTCGCTAATCTCATTAAATAATTTGTAAAAATATTACACATTATGCCAAAGTTCAAGAATGTAATGTAAGAATTAAAAGTTCAGAGATAATATTGCATATCGAACTAAAGATCAAAAACCATTTTTACTGTTATCCCTTTGTTATTTCCCAGCGGAATCTATGTGGCAAAACCGTAAATAACAAGAGCAGCAGCACGTGGTGAGACAAAACTCAACATCACGAGTCAAATGAGACGCAAACCATGGCTCATCGCAGCCGTTGGCTTATCGGAAGACAGCGAGAGTTGATGGCGCCCGTGTAATTGAACGAATATTGGCTTTTGCTTTGAATTCATAAATCACGCTGCTCTCGAATTGAGGATTTTAAGACAGATTGACAAATACAAGAATGTGGGGTTACACTCAATCAAACAGACATGCCCCTCGCTACACTACCCCATCAGCCTAACCTTACTAGACAAAAATTTACAAATCTGGAACCCCAACACAAATACAGTGCTTGCTGCCAATAAATTTGGAATAAACAGGAGCTAAACGTGTACTAACTTAAAGAGCCAATCGCCTTTCGAATTACAAGACCCCCAGGCCTATCGCCGCCTTGTAGGCCAAAGGGAACCGCTTGGTCGCAACTCAGCTTCACGTGAGCCCTTGGGATGTGTACCTTCCTCACATTATTGTGCAATTGCACTTCGATTCGAGCTTAGGTGGCTTTACCGTGTCCAACTTATCCGGGATCCCAACGTTACGCATCAAGGACTCGTCAATGTTCTCGTCATTCTCAGTCTTGCTGGATGGGAGGTTCTTCTCGGTTTCTACCTGCTTCTGCCTCGCCTTCTGGGATTTCAAACTGCGTTTACTTACAATTCTGCCTCTGCGTGGATCCCTCGTTTCCGTGGTGGACTTCCCCAATATGGTCACGGTAGGATGCGAACCTTCCAGAGGAACAGCAGGTTCTTTCTCCATCGCGATAGTCGCAGCTTTATATGCCAAATCATGAACGATGGAGCTGCAGAAAAGAATTGTATCTGTTGCTTCCTCGAGGGTAAGGCTTCTTCCCGT
This sequence comes from Rhodomyrtus tomentosa, assembly GCA_028455895.1. Classification (NCBI taxonomy): domain Eukaryota; kingdom Viridiplantae; phylum Streptophyta; class Magnoliopsida; order Myrtales; family Myrtaceae; genus Rhodomyrtus; species Rhodomyrtus tomentosa. Next base: position 45,774,918 of record JAPCWY010000005.1, read on the forward strand.
ACTTCCAGCTCGTGCCTCCATTGTAACAGTTGATTCCTCTGTCAACATCACAGAAAGCCAGTCAGTAGTGACAGAACCATTGACTAAACATCAAAAAGAGGCTTTGCGACAATTTGTAAAGCAGGGATCAGGGAGCTAATTTGGCATAATATCTGGTCAAGTATACAATAGTTAGGTGCTAGTTGTAATAACTTGACTTAGTACTAAGATATAATTCCTTCGAATTGAGGTTTATTCGTTTTTACGTAAGTGCGCCGGGTGGACCAGATATGTTTAAAAACAGATGCTTCAGTATACAAGGATGCAATTTCAACATGCAACCCAAGAAATCAGTTAATGGAGCCCACCATCTATCAGAAGAAAAAAGAGCGTCACATAGAATAACTGGATTAGTGACCATGAGGCAGCATTAACTAACGCATAATAAAATGCGAAGTTGCAACAGGAGAAAAAAATTAACCAACAGAAAGCAATTATCGAAGACATCACCAGATGAAACAAGAAATGAGTTTTCACATAATTAAGGTGCTCATATATGGAGCCTATCATACTATGCCTTCCCTCTGACTCATGTTCCTAGATACCTTCCCTTCCCAATCATCAAATCGGATAACTATATTTCACTGTACACTAGAACCTTCCATACCCTTCCAGAGAAGAGAAAGCTAGCATTCTAATAGCAACAGGCAGCTTCTTTCCTTCAAAAAGAGTTTTGTCAACACATGGAAGGAACTCATGTACAGTGCACTTTCCGTGGTTTGATCGTATGTCAAGGATGATTTTTCAAAGCTAATGCAATAGATGATTTCTCTACGCACGTTAATAGCAGATAAAAAAATCACAAATATGGACATAAACAACAGCACAAGACGTAATAAAATTCTGCTTCAGTTTTCACTGGATTATCTTGGGTTCTATTCTCTGGGGTTGGGGGCAGAGGGGCTGTTAAAGCAGTGCGGGGAAAAAGATTGCAACATTCAGAATTTTATCAGTAGAACAGATACTTATGCAAACACCAACCTAGTATGCCATGCCCATGGTCAGAGGTCTTGGGTTCTAGAGCTGAAGCACTCATTTCTGTATCTAAAGTCTCTGGAGATTTACTCTCTGATTTATGTTCAGACTCTGAAAGAGTCCTACTTTGACCGTCCATCATTTCCATTTCAGATGATGGGACTAGAGAGGGGTCAGCCGGAACATCTGAACTGTCTAAAGCATTGGCGCCAGAACTCAGCAGACCGGCTTCCTCTCCTGCAGAAAACCCTGGAGCAGCTACAGCTGAGGCCTCCATGTCAGTAATAACCCTTGAGTTGTCTTGGAGAACTGCCCCATTTTCAAGTGAAATAGTGTCTATGACATTAGAAGACGCTACTGTACTGTCCTCTAGTCCCATTCCAATTGCGTGACGTGACAAATCTGTGGAGGAAGCATTCAGGGCTTTGCTGCTCTCATTAGACTCAAAAGTATCTACCCCATAAGAGGTGGACATTGTGGATGTACGAACAGCATCCATCATCTCCAAAGCATGCTTTTTCTCTAGAGAAGCTAAAATTGATTCTTCTGCATCAGTATCCACGCTGCCAACACGATCCTCAGAAGAGTCATGCATGCTTGCTGCCAGACCAAAACCTTGGGAAGCATGGTTTGAAAACCCCGAAAATGACGATCCGATACTTTGAGTTTTAATGTCGTACTTGTAATCCTCACTCTCAGACTTGAGGCCACTTAACTGGCGATGTATTTGAACATCTGTTTGTCTAGAAGTGCTGAAATCAACAGAAGATGATCCAGAAATACTTTCCCGGCCATAAGAGCTTCTCATGCTGGTTGAGCTATCTCTTGCATAAGATAGATCGTCTCGAGGAATTGCAGAAACAGTATATGTCCTACCTTGAATAACATGCCCCTTGCTACTGCTCGATCTCTTAAGCAACAAAGAAATTCCTGCACCTTCAGTAACATCGATCTTGTTATGATCTGGGTACTGCTGCAACTCCTGATTTGTTGCATCTGCATGTGATGGACTTAAACCAACCCTTGGTGCAAAAATTTCTCGCTCATTGCTGAATATCTCATTTTCTCCTGCAATCAGGTGCTTTGGAGAAGATTCTAGTCGATGGACCTGGCTTTGTTCCTTAGAGAAAGATTCCCTTTGCCGATTATTTTCCTCTCCCAGCAAAACCCTTGGTTCATCCACATCTATTACTTCCTGCGACTCGCAGTGAACCATCAGCAATACTTGATTCAAATGCTGATGTTTATCTGGAGTATCTATCAGTGTTAATGTGAAGTTCTCTGAAGCAACCATGTCTGCTTCCAAAAAAATATCTTCTTTCTTTCGGCATTTGGGACACAGATTCTCTTCATGTTCTACCGATTCAGAGGCATCATACGGGCACCCACATATGGAGCACAGCATCAAGTCTCTAAAATCATCAACTTCAGACGCTGCAGTTACTTTCTTGATAACAGTGTCTTGGCAGCTATCTTCTGCATTAGCATGGCCACTGTCAACAATAGTGCCAGCTTCAAAATCACTGGCTGGGATATTAAGTGATTGATGTGCAGCATAAATCTCGCTGCCCATGTCTGCAGTAGCAGTATCACCCTTGTCAAATTCGAAAATTTCTTGGTCAACAGTAGCGTATATTCCTCTTCCTGATTCACGGGTCATATCATCACGGTTCTGATCAACCCCTTCAGCGTCAAGTACAGTTCCTGTGCCATGGTCAGAACTGGCATTGCTGCTTGTTGTCACCGAAGAGTTTCTAGATACCATAGGATGATGCATAGAGCCTGCTTTTCCAGCATAGAATGTGCTACTTGGTACACTTGATAAGAGGGGCCTAAACATATTCTGAGGGGTTTTCCGATGATCCTACAATGAAGCAGCAAAACCAAATCAAATGTGAATTTGCAATGGATAAAAACTTAATCTCAATAAGGTCTACTAAAAGATTTCAGCTTCTCCAATTCTCCACTTCTTCTGATGTATAAAAGTTGATTTCCATAGTTCACAACCTGAACAAGGACTCAGAAACAATAGGCCACAACATCACCAGGACTATTCAAATCATTGTCAATGCACTTGCAAAAAAAAAAAAAATCCCCCTTTCAATATATAAAGAATATTGATTTAAGAGAAACTCTATGAAGGACTTATAAGAGAACTATCTATGAAACTAAGCCAATACAAAATGCCCCAGCGCCATGGTGGATTGAAAATCTGTTCTAGAATTATTAAATGCCAAATAATCCCTATTTCAAGAATACGAGACTAAAAAGAGTAGGATGCCACTGCCATTTTCCATTAAATTATTGAGTAGGATGTTACCATCACCATAGCTTGCAAATCAACAGAACCTTGTTTTTTATGTGACCGACAAGGACATAATCATTCAGTTAGACACGTACCATTTGTCTTAATGCCGAATCAAAGGACCTCTTTGGAGCAGAAACCGAGGAGACAACTTTTTTCCTGGAAGAGACCAAAGATCTTCTATTGGGAGAGGCACCAACTTTCCTTAAAGTTGATCGGTCCAGACTTCCCACTTGAATCGACTGTAGAGAGTCCATATCATCATCACCAGATGATGCCACAGAACCTCTGCTATGTAAGCTGAAGTGATCTCGGTCATGGCTATAAGATGAAGCCACACTTCTAGAAGCAGTTGGAGAAACTGATTGCCGACTATTTCTAGAAGCTGGAGAACTGCCCCTCACATATGAGGCTGGCCGGTCAGCCAAGGAAGTGCGCAGATTAGGAGGCACTTCAGTAGAGAAACCAGGAATATTGGCTTGCCATGCCCTTATTTTCGGCGAAGCAGAGTTTCCTCGACTTGTCTTTACAGGGGATGCTCCTCTAACCCCTGAACCACCAGTAGTACTAAACCCACCACTCATCCTCCTGCTAGTAGGGGTGGAAGACCTAGGAGCAGACGTAGAGGTTTTGCTAGGTGGAGTAGATGGCCTCTGTGGTGGAGTGGCATTCTGCAGGCTAGGAGTCGGACTGGCATGACGAGCCAATGATGGCCTTCCCCTTGACTGGGCAGCACTGTTACCAGAGCGCGGAGATGGGCTAGAACGACTTGGACTTGCACTACCCCTGCTGCTCCGGTAACTCTTCTCCATCTGTGACAAAACATGGATAAGAAGATGACGTTTGAGCAGATGGATACATCCCGTATCGATAAAGCAATGGTGCGAGACAATCATAAGTACACTCTATCAAGTGAATCAATGACCTACCGTGGATGACCTTGATATGGATATTGGTTGACTCCGGGGACGTCCTCTAGGTACAACATTGGCTGGCGGTGTCTCGTCATCCAAAGATGGGAAGAGTGGGGTATCAGGAGGAGTTAACAACCTTCGCAAACGATAATGTTGATTAGAAGAACCATGAAAGCAAGGAGAGATTATAATCCCTAATTAGCATCACGAAACGAACATTATATATTTAAGTTGAAGCAAATCTTCCAGCATTTAGTTCATTAATTGAACTCAAACAACTCCAGATGCACGTCTAAACTGGAAAGCACAAAATTTTAACGATTGCAGTAGCCAACAATTAAATATTCTGAAAGTGCTGTGGACCCTTGGTTAAATTACAGAGCCTTGTTTAATATGGGGAGAAGGTGACTCACCATTCATAGTCATTTTTTTCTCCATCGGCATTGAGAAGATCACTACTCTCTCCTCTACCAGGAATGGAGATCCCAAGTTTAAAGTCAGAGAAGTGTTTGAGTTTCGTAGCTGTCAGGAAGTTCATAACAAGAAACGACATTCAATGGTATTAGATATGGTAAAGGTAAACCAACAGAAACCTGAACTCCACGCTGTGGCAACAAAAGGAAGTTCGATTCAGCAACTCACAAAATACATCTTCAAGATCATCGTCGGACTGGAGCAAAAAATTATCTCTTTCTCGTGTCTGCATTTCCTTGAACAATGCGAGATCGTCGTCCTTCTCTCTGAAGAGCAGCCCACCTTCGAGACTCCTACCTCGCTTGTGACTCTCCGCTCTCATCTCTCTCCCTGGAGAGCATCTCAATGCTGGAGAAGGAGGCATGTCCCTCACTAAAAAATCACCTACGGAGAGCAACATAACTCATTTCGCAATTACCGATACGAGTTTACGAACACCCAGATAAAGCTTTCAGACGACGCGAAGCTAAAACAATTTCAGCACAAATGTTGACTCAAATCAGCACCAAAAGCTGCAAATTAGTCGGTCGCATTATCAAGCACAACCAGTCAGTCATCAACTGAAAAATTAACTGCACAATAGGAACCCTAGAGACTGTGCCATTAAAGCAAACACTCAAGCAGGCCAAATTGACGCCCGGAGATCCGTTCAATCAGCAATGAAATCGAAATCTCGAAGAGAAAATCCGCCAAAATCAGCGCGTGCCAAAAGAGCCGCGAACTTACCAAAATTTCCCAAGTCAAAGGGGTCTTCGGGCACCGACTCCGAGCTCGCGGGAGCTCAATTGGGATCACAAATCGCACCAATGCGGAATCCACAGCGGGCCGGACGCCGAACGAGACGCTCGGATCTAGCGACGCAATTGGCGAGCAGATCGGAGAGCAGACAGCGACGGATCGGCCGTGCGCAGCGACGACGGGAGCCCCGAGTCTTCCCGCATTCTCCCTCCCTCCTCCGAGAAAATGAGGGCGATTCCGGAGTCCTGAGAAAGCTCAACGGACGTCACTTTCCTCTCTGCTGTTGGCGCTGTGGCTTCAGATTTTCTTCTTCCCTCTGAAGCAAGCCTTCACTCTCCCTCTCTCTGCTAACTGCAATTTTTTTTTTTTTTGCTTTTCGCTTTTTCCTTTTCTTTATTCTTGTTTCGATTTTTTTTCTCTTTTTATATCCGACGGTATCTGATGATCGGGATTAACTCTGTAAATTCTCGGAATGGGAGCAAATTCCAAAATTTTAATTACAGGAAAATGGATTTTTCGAGAATATTTGTATTTTTTTAAAAGGAAATTAACTTTTGTCCTCGTCACTTCTTTTTTGGGTCCTCGTCACTTCATTCAGCTAGTGTAAGACCGGCATGACGGTGGGCCCTCAACGTTCGTGTCCCCGGCATTTATAGGTATTGGCCCCCCCTCGCGGAAAAATAATGCCACGCATTGTTCATACAACGTCGACATTGCTCTCCGTTACGGCTTATTCGTCCGCGATCGGCATCGAATTGGCCAAGACGGGATAGGTTGGGATCGGATCGGGACCGGGCCTGACCAAACTCGCCACTCCTTCTTGCTCAGAAGCACATAATTCGAGGCCTCAGAACGCAAGCCGGACTCGAAATTTGCATGCCAATATGGTCGAGTTCGAGATTTTGGATTAGAGTTCCTTCCCCTCCCCCCTCCCCATGCAACAACATGATCGGGAAAATTGTCCAATCAGTCTTCAAGCTATTATTCATATGTCAATTCGGTCATGAACATTTTATTTATTTATTTTTCAATTTGAGCCTAAATTTTTGCGCAAAATTTCAATACAGTACTTCCAATCAGTTTTCTTTAGAAACGGCTGATATGGCAATCCAATCGTCGTTGGCCGTGCTATGTGGCACACCACCACACCAACGATTTTATGATACACTTTGATCGAAATAGCTACGTTGGAATTCCGAGCATAAATTTAAGGTGGATTATCTAATTAACATGTTATGTATGGGTGTGATCACACCCGTAAAATGCGTGGGCACATCATTTTGCGCATGCACGCATGAATGCACTGTGGCGAATCATATGTCGTGCGGCCCGTAATTGCGTTTGCGTGGCATTAATTAAAGCTAACCGAAACAAAAATTGCCTTCAATCCTCCGCGTCTGAATTATGCTCACGTCGACCCTTTCATCTCCTAAGACTTACTTTGCCATTAAGTCCCTACACTTTACAATTCTCTTAATTACGCCCCACACTTTCTTATCGTTGATGAGTTATTTAGTGGAGAATGGAAAAAGGGTCCTTAGCGTATCCCACATCCTTCGAGTACAATGTTGAAACACATCCCGAATTGACTTAACAACTTCATGCACTGAGAATGATTACAATGTGATGTAAACTATGAGTCCGAGAATGAATACGATTCTTAGCAACTCAAAAGCAAGTTGAGAACACGAAAAACGAGTTCAATGGCCTTGAGGCGACTGAGCCTAAAAACATGGCGATCGTATATAAATGTTGCCCGTGCCGTGAACCCGATTCTAATCATTTAGATATCGAAATTTGTCGGATGCTTATTGACCGTCCATTTAAGGAGAATATGATGCTTTCAACGCACCGTTTTTCCCCTTGTTGCGCACAATCGGTGCATTAAAAATCAAGTTATTTCCTTATAATGAAAGAGTATTTGTCAATAATAACTTCAAAATAAATGTCATGTTATAAAATACCAATTGATTGCTTTTTTTTTCTTTTTTTTTTCTTTTTGAATCTGTGTTAGCTTGCTTCCAGCTCTTTGCTCGAATTGCCATCATTTGACTATGTCTTTTGGAATTAATGACACCGACTCTCGTATTAAATGCCATGCTAAAGATTCCGCCAATTCTTTTTTATGGAGATTTCAAGGCTACACATTTAGCTAGTGACATGTTTGCTAACTTCAATTTCGCCGGCCCATCAATAAATCGCCCAAGCCATCTTAAAAATCAATGATGAAATTTTTATGAACGACGTGAACGCCTTCATCAAACATAGGACCCAAGAATGAAAAGGCCAAAAAAAAAAAAACATGAAGACGTTCACCAAACAAACAAGAGGGTGAATTTTAAGGAGAAAGAGCAATATCTCGAAGTTGTCATTAACTCATCCCAACTTGAGAATTGTCAAACATATTGCAATTGTGATAATTGAACCCTAATCTTTTGCATTTGTGCCGATTCAGTCATTTCGTTCAATTTTGGCCAGTCACCAATACGTGGTCAAAATTTTAAGGATTTAATATTTTTCAATTTCTTTTACCTTTTTTTCTTTTATTTCTTATTCCTTTGGCCGACGGCTGACGGGCGAGGGCCGGTTGGGATGAGGTGGGGCCTTGCCCAGCAACGGCGAGCCTCGCCCATTGCCGACGAGGGCAAGCTTTGCCAAATGCTGGCAAGATCAACCTCGCCAGCCCTTGCCTCTAGCCGGTTGTCTCAAAACAAAAATAAAAATAAAAGATCATTAAAGAAATATTAAAATATTATTTAAAGAAGATCAGCATCGACTAGCCAAAATTGGCCGAAAGGATTGAATTGACGTAAACGCAAAAGCTTGAAGACTGAATTAGCATCGCAAAAAAGGTTTAGGACTTTAATTGGCACAATTGTAATAGATTTAGGACTTTTTAGGTAAATTTTCCCAACTTAAAAACTCCTCAACCTAATTAGAATACGTTGAAAAAAAAAATTAAGTACCAAGAAAGAATTGACAAAGGGAAGCTATCAAGAAACGGGCGGGTGGAAGAGGAGCGGAAGATAGATCAAGGCAAACTTCGATGTAAGGTTTAAGAATGTTTCGAAGAGCCCACTTCACCTTAAAGATGAACGAACGAAGGTGCAATCATTATCTGAATTGTCAATGCTCCTCCCATCCAATTAGGACAACATCATTGGAGATTAGGAGGGGATGATTAGGCTAATCATTAGCTCATGTTCGGCTATGTTGACCTTTTGCTTCTACCCTTTAAACTAATGTCCTCAACCCTCATCGTTCCTTCCCATAATAATAATCCAACCATTCAAATATCGTTTTCCCACCTTTGGAGGTTAGGCTGTACTTGTTGGATTGCGCAGCAATGATGTCCTTGCACCAACCTGCGCTCCGAAAAAGTCCTAGCCAATGCCCTAAGTTCTTGGCGGGGGACCCTCTCCTTTCTTCGATGTTCACCGTTTTGGAAGCGAAGGCAATGGTGTGAAACCAAACAAAAGTGAGCACAAGAATGAAGATGAGGCGATGGACTCAACGGCAACCGACCACCAAACTTAACCGAGCATTCTTTTTGAGTTAGGGCTATTTGTGTGGATATTCTCGTGTCGACGCCTCTGAACAGCCTAAACTTATCGTCATATGACTCCAATCTTTCTTCTTTGGGACTTGCCCTTCAAGTCCATGGAGGTTGTCAAGGCCCGACAACGATAAGTTTTGTCTTTTACGGAGCATTGGAGTTGAATCCCACCATGAAACTAAATGTCAACCGACCTCGCTGAATTTTCTTACTTCTAGGTCAAGGATGGGGCTTAGGCAACAAAAAGGAAAATGGTCATCCTAGATGGAGAATGATTTGCACGTGCTAAATTGATTTGATTTAGATCGCACTTGCTCGAGCATGGCTTGGTCTCGTGAATCGCTCTTCCATTTATGTCGATTTTTCCAAATTTCTGATCACGCAATTGCTAACTATTTGACAAAATTTTCATTCGAAGGAAGGAAGCTGACGGTTTGAAAAAGGTCTTTATTTTTAAAACAAAGTAAAAACAACCAGACACTTGAGCACGATAGCCCATAATCCTATTTCTTTCTTTCCATTGCGATAGAATTGAACCTACTTTCGCTCTCAAAAATGGTTCGGATGACTTAAAAAAACCTCGGATTTTTTTTTTTGGGGTTGTTGTCTCGTAAAAAGTAGGCTGGTTTGAGCCTGTTGGGCTTTCTAGACATGGGCCCCAAAACCAAAACACATTAAGACCCCTGCCCTGATCTCAATGAAAAGCCCTAACAGCCGCGCAACGTCCCGTTAAAATAACCGTCTCTCTTTTCACACACACGCCCTCCCTCTCTCTCTCTCTGCCATGGAAACACGCGAGAAGCTAGCTTTCTTCGGTGGTCAATTCTTCAAAATCTTTGATTGCAGCACGCCAGAGGCGCGGAGGTATTTTCATGAACAGTCACTAGTCATGTTCTGCGACACGGAGGCGCAAGGTCTCCAGCCGATAGCGGCATTGTTCGAGGCTATGCCGGCGACCCAGCACTGTTACGTCTCTACTATGGAGTGGCACCCCAAGGCCGACGGTTTCAACGTGACGTTTCAAGGCTTCGTCCGCCTTCCGGGCTTTCCCCGACAGAAGTTCCAGGCGGTACGTTTTTCTATTAGGGTTTTTGGAAGTCTACGTCTTTGTTTGATGCAAATTTTTTTTTTCAAGCCAGCGGCACCAGAAATATTATTTTATGTTCGGCGTTTCGTTTGGACTGCATCACAAGCAGACGCAGCGGGTTGGCAAGACATGTTACCTGCCGTGGGAATGTTACCATTATCTGCCATAGGATTTGTACCAGATGCGCAACAAGAGGAAGCACCACCACAATCACCACAACAAGAGGAAAAACCACAACAACAAGGGGAAGGGGACAGGAAGGGTCACTCGGTAGGCTCTTCCGGTGTCTTGGCGAGGTAACTGCACCAGCATCTTCTGTTTAAGCATCGATCTATTTCGTTATTTCTCATTCAACATATGAAGTCAATGGCGTTTTTTGTGCCTTCCCACTGGTTTGCTGCAAGTTTACTTGTTGTTTTGGCTGTTTTTGGTGTTCTGAATTTTGATTTGTTGTTCCGTTGATAATTGGATGATGTCGAGGGAAAAAAAGTGCATCGATTTGCCACTTTCTTTTATCTTTTGGGAAATAGTTTTTGCAATGCATATCCATTTAAGCAGATGTAAGCAATATTTCAATAGATAATATAATTCTCATTTTCATTGTGAATTTAATGCAGATTTGTCAACTACGACCATGGAGATTAACTCAATATTGATTTCTCTTGATGATTGACGAACAGGTAATGACTATTAGCTTCTTTTTTGTGGCTTAATTGGTGTTCTTGGCCTAATAGAAGTTTTGTGCATAGAGTTAAAACACGAGAAGTTAGGGAGGCATTAAAAAAGATGAAGACTAGTAAAGCCTTGGGACTCGATGGTATTCCTATCGAAGTGTGGAGATGTTTAAAGGGTGTAGCAATAAGTTGGTTGACTAATTTTTTTAACAAGATACTCCATACTAATAAGATGTCTGATGAATGGAGTAAGAGTATACTTGTACCTATATACAAGAACAATGGGAATATCCAGAATTGTTCTAACTATAGAGGCATCAAGCTTATGAGCCATACAATGAAGTTATGGGAGAGAGTTATTGAGCATCGTTTGAGAATAGAGACCAATGTTTCTGTCAATCAATTTGGATTTATGTTAGAAAAATCTACTATGGAGTCTATTTTCTTAATACGACAATTGATGAAGAGATATCGAGAAAGAAAAAAGTACCTCCATATGATGTTTATTGATCTCAAGAAGGCGTATGATAGGGTTCCAAAAAAGATTTTGTGATGGATTCTTGATAAGAAAAAAGTACCTTCAAAGTATGTCGAAGCAATCAAGGACATGTATGACGGTGTTACTATATGTGTGAAGTCTTGTAGTGGCATATCAAGTTATTTTCTAATCACAGTAGACTTACACCAAGGTTCTGCTTTGAGCCATTACCTTTTCGCCCTGGTTATGGATGAGCTAATAAAATATATTCAAGATGAGGTGTCGTGGTGTATGCTATTTGCAGACGATATCGTGTTTATTGATGAGACCAGGGTTGGGGTTAACGCTAAGTTAGAAGTATGGAGAAGCACGTTAGAGTCTAAACGATTTATGTTAAGTCGAAGTAAGACGGAATACTTGAAGTGTGAGTTTGACACGACAGGAAGAGGGGATCAAGAAGCCGTAAATATGCTCGGACAGGAGGTACCCAAGAAAAATACATTTAGATATCTGGGATCAATATTGCAAAAGGAGGGAGAGATTGATGAGGATGTAAGCCATAAAATCAGAGCATGTTTGATGAAATGACGTAGTGTATCAGGATTTTTGTGTGATCGTAAAATTCTTTTTAGGTTAAAAGAAAAATTTTATAGAACAGCAGTTAGACCTGCCATGTTATACGGAGCTGAATGTTGGCCAGCACAAAGTAAACATAAGTATAAAATGGGAGTAGCGGAAATGAGCATATTAAGATGGATGTGTGGTCATACAAGGATGGATAATATAAGGAGTGAATAGATTCGACGAAAAGTTGGAGTAGAACTGATGGCGGAAAAGATAAAAGAGCATAGATTGAGATGTTTTTAGCATATCCTCCGAAGTCCCTTAGATGCACCGGTACGAACAGAAGTTTGCTATCGAGAATATAACACGAAGAAAGCAAGAGGTCAGTCGAAACTTACTTGGGGAAAGCAGTAAATCAAGATTTAATGGAGTGAGAAATAGATTGGCGTACGGTTTGTCTTAGGACGGAGTGGAGGAAAGTTATTAGTGTTGTGGAGAGGTAGTGTATAGATAGATATATATATTTACTTATTTATTTTTATACATTTATCTTTTTTTTCCTTCCTTGATTTTATTTTTATTTTTATGATTCTTTGGGGTTCATCGACTGCCAACCCCAACTAATTTGAGATAAATGTGTTGTTGTTGTTGATGTTGATGATGATCCTCAAACTATATTTGTTTGAATTGGGCTCTTAAACTCTTTGAGCTTTTCAAATCGGAGGATTGGTAGGTTTTCTTTTGCTGAATTGGATTCATATTGGTAGAGATCATCCCCTGCAGTAGGCATTTTACAGTTTGTTCACAAGAATTTAAAATGGAAAAAAGAAGGAGAAACAGAGAAACATTTGTAATTTGATCTGCTACTCCCCTGGTGTTAGCATAAGTTAAAACATAAACTTAGAAAAAAATGGCAATTTTGTGGCCCAAAATGATGGTTTCTATTGATTTGATGGTACAAGGTAAGACTCTAGATACAGATCGCTAAGCATAAACTCGAGAAGGTAACTTTTATTTTGATGAGGACGTGCTTTCCTTGATATTCCAAAGTGAATCCCCTGTTTCCGTGCTCTTGTCTTACTCTTGGCACCAAAGATGTTGTTGACCTACATCCTTGCATAGTGCATGATGTGCCGTGTGATAAAAATGGCAAGAGATATCAGAAGAGTGGTCTTGTGAAGGCGCCTATTGAATTTTCCCCTCCTTGATCTTTGGGTTATAAGCCTTCAGAATATGGTCTTCCTCAGTTGCATACCTCAACATTGTAAATTATCTATCTGATTCTATAGGGGATTTGCTGGTGTACCAAAGACAAATTTACATCACTTCACTTAGTCCTTCCCATATTTTGATACTTTTTGGCTAGATATGGGGAGCATGAAGTGAGGTTATGGCTATATATTGCATAGGATACTTTGGACCTAGAACAATTCTAGTGGAATTCTGCAGCACTGGAACAACCATCACATTTTGACAAGTTTAGTATTTTATTGACTGCTTTGCTTTTCTCGACAATCTTTGGCCAATGAAACTCATTTTATTGGAAAGTTAATAGTTTCTTCTTTGGTCTTGGAGATTCCCTTGCTTGTGGTGGGGAAATTTGGATAAGAACATATAGGGAAGCGTTGCATGGTTCTACTCGTTGCATCTTATTCCTCATATTTGTTTTCCTGTTTTTGCAAAAGTTCCTATTCACGTTTGTATTTTGAGCTATTGTTTCTGCTGTCACTGGCCATGGACTCAAGGCGCTATGCTGCCATGTCACGAATAAGTATTTGTGCTATAGCCAAGCTTAACTGCTATGCAACACAGATGCCTTAAAAAACATGAAAACTTATTGATCTTGACGGAACTTATAAGTACTAGTGCATGTTATGATGCAAATAATGAGCAAGTTTGAACTCAGGAGGCACACAAGTAATTCAATTGGTTGGATACAGATCAACCATTTGACTGCAATAATTGCTTCACAGTTCACCAAACTCCAAAACATCTCCTTCCTTTTTGTTGGATACAGATCAAACATTTCTCTATAGATCCATGTTTTCGTTGATTGGGAAGTCTTGATCTTGCATGGATAAATTGCAAGAGATGAAACTCTGCAACATTGGGACTCCTATCACATTTTGACAAGTTTAATGTTTTATGAGTTGATGATCTTGTTGAATTTGAGCACAGGTTGATTTCAAATAGGTACATGGAGTTCCATCGCCAGGGAGTTTAGTCATTCTGAAATCCTTAACAAAATATATTATTACTCAGTAATCAATCAATAACTCACTTAGTGAAGGGTGAGATATGGAGCAAGAGGCCAAAAAAAAAGGAAAAAGAGAGAACTGAAAATCGAACAACACCGAATTGAACCGAACTGATTTTTTTAGTTCGGTTCGGATGGATTTTGGTTCAGTTCAAGGGTATTTCATAATGGTTCAGTTCAGTTCGGGTATTTAAATAACTGAACTGAACTAAATCATTGACATCCCTAGTTATTGATGGTTTCAATATATATGTTCATCTTGTCGCTGCACAATTTTCAGCAAGTAGAGCTATATCTAGAAAGCTAAATACTCAATTTGGTTCTTCCGTGGCTTGTGATCGTTCACATGTGTAAAACAAGGATACGAGTGCTTTATCAATGAGTGTCTCGAGGAAGCTCGTCATGCATTTGGAGCTGTCTAATTTCTTTAGAGATATTGGGACAAATGGTCCATCATCTACTTTGGTCAAATGCACAATACCATCCTTGAACTTTTAATCAGTTTAATGAGTGGTCCCTCTACTTCAGTTCAACATGCAACGTGGCTCCTGAACGTTCGATGTAGTCCTTGAATAATGGTCAAGCTAATCCCTGGTCGATAAGAAAATGTCCAGTGTTATTTTTCCGTTTATTTAAGTTCAGGAACAACATTGAATATTTTCATATAGTTTAGAGACTACTTTGAACATGTACTAAAAGTTCAAGGGCCACATTACACGGATTATAGAATTTTAGGGACCACAAAGCACATAGGGTCAATGTTCAATTAATATTAGTATCATCTTCTGTTCTCTTTATTTGATTATCTGAAAAGCGTGCCAGATCTAAAGTGAGGATCCTATTAGTCGAGTAGCATCAGAACTAGATGAGCATATTTCACAGAACATGTTTCGATTTTCAAAAACACTTGTGACATTCCGAATTCCGACCCCTCTCGAGGCTATTGAATGAAAGTATATCGATCGGCGTATTTCAGTTTCAATTCGCTCGGAATTGGCCACTCTTAAGTGACCGAAAGGGAAAGACTAACGCGGAGTCGAGTACGTGAACCTGAGGAAGTTGAGTAAGAAACGGCATTTTGACCATAATAATTGTCGAGGGGATGTTTTGGGCCAGCAGAGATCGATCTAGGAACGATCGTGGAATGCCTTGCTAGCGTTATATATTGAGACGCGGGTGATTCTGCTTAATCAATGTGTAATTTGCAAAAATTTCCTAAATCGGATTTCGATGATCAGAACCGCAGGAACTAGCGATAAACCCTCACAATCACATGATAATCAAAGTCGCCACAGCTTAAGAAATCCTAAGGTCGATACGCGTAGAGCCTACAAGAGTCGCCCGTCAATTTGAGATAAATTGGAATATAGTCGACGAGAGCTCGACATGAAATTGAACTTCAAAATTGAGTATCGAACAATGAGTAATTCCAACATTGAAAATGAATTAGATGTCGCCTCATCGAAGGTAATTTAAATCGAAAAAGTGGAATTCCGGATTGTAAGTGCCAAATGACCATTTTGCCCCTCGATTTTTTACCTTGCTTTAGGAACTAATGGAGGTCATTTTGGTCATTTGAACCTTCCAAGGGTTGCCAAAAGTTGATGAAGGATTAATCAAAGAAAGACAATATGGAACAAAGACCTTCTAGAAGCTTGCCATGTGTCATTATAAGAATAAGCCATGTGTCATTGTGAGAACAAAACTTATCTTTCTAGCATTAATTGGTAATCTTATCCCAACTAACATTCCAAACCTTTGACCAAGTGAATTATTGGTGGAAGACTCTCTCTCCTTCTCATTTGGTCGGCCATCCCTCTCTCTCTTCACTTTCTCCATTTTCTTCTTCTTCCTCTTCTCTCTCTTGCCGACCAGCCCGTCACCCTGTCCCGACTGCTTCACTGTTCCAGCCATATCTTTGTATTTTGATATCGGATTGAGGTAAAACCACTTTCATCTAAAATATTATTGTCTTGTGGTTCTAGAGACATATTATAAGCTCCATTTGATCCAGCCGTTTGTCCCGTAGGTCTGTTTGAGTAGGCAAAGTTCAAGCGAGGTTAAATTCTGACCGGTTTTGGGGAAAGACTTGTTCCGGGGTCTTCTGGACTTCAAATGACTTTAAATTTTCGGTGAGGTCTTATACACTCATAGTATTAAAGTTGGCAGAGCTGTAGTTGCAATTTTAGTTGAGTTAAGATGGGTTTTCATGGCTGATTTGAGATGATTTTTCTGGGGCAAAATCTCATCGCATGTACAACGAGTGGAACCGGGCTTATCGGAAGTTCTTGAGGTGTTATTTTGCTTCTAAATTTTCGGTGAGGCTTCCTAACTCCTAGAACAACATGTTAACAAGTTGATTTTGTGGTAAATCAAGGTTTAGAGTTGAATTATGGGCTGATTAAGGAGGTAGAGGGCAGAACCGAATTCTGCCATGTTTCGATTTAGATGAACCGAGCCCTTTGAGGGCTGTGGGAGGTGTCGTCATGCCTTAAATTCATCGTTAAGATATACTAAAAAGTTAATTGAGATGTTAATGAGGTGTATGCTCTGTGAATTGGTGATTGGAGTAGAAAAATTGATCGTTTGACTAACTTTGGATTAAGTCGCAAGACTGTCCTGTTTTGGGATCAAGGGAATCGAATCTTTGGAGGAATCTTGGAGGGAATTTTATGGATTAAATTGAAAGGTAAGTGACTCTTAAACCTTTACTAGGAAGTTAGGACACTACTGTATGTGTTTGGATGATATATTGATGAATTTAAGAGTCTATTGCATTTATTGTTCATGATCGACTGAGATAATGGAGGTGTGAGTCATGTATACTCTTGATGTTGAGAAATTATAACTCTCATGGCTAAATTGTTGTTGTGTGCATTCGATTGACATATATGCTGGTATGGCTATGTGATATTTGGCCTTGGATGGCGACTGTTGAGAAATATGAATGGATTGGCAAGAGAACAAACTGTTAGATTGACTGTCTTGCTGTGTACTTGATATCACCTTGTGGGCGTTTGGCCTGGACGTCTCGCATGTCAATGAATCATTACTTGGTTGATAAAAATTGTACTCGATTATGAAGTTCCTTAGTGAGCCTAAGAGCTTGTGGTGCCCTGATACTTTGAGACGCGGAATTGTGATGGCTAGTACCCTGATGCGTTGAGAAGCGGGGTTGTGGTGGCTAATGTCCTGATGCGTTGAGATGCGGGACGAGATTGATTATGTGTCGACACAGGCCGAGAATGACATTGAAAACCTGATGCGTTTAACGCGGGTTTGTCAACTTGATGGTCTGAGGCATAGTGACGCGGGCATAGCTATTGAAAAGAGAATTGAAAACCTGATGCATTTAACGCGGGTTTGTCAATTTGATGGTCTGAGGTGTAATGACGCGGATCGAGCCTGAGGCGTATTAATGCGGGCATAGCTATTGAAAAGAGAATTGATATCCTGAGGCGTCAGAACACGGGATAGTCTTAATACGTGTCAACACAAGTACCGAAATGGCCTTTGGAACCTGATGCGTCAGAACGAAGGTTGCCAATCGAGACGTTAATTAGCTTGAGGCGTATTGACGCAGGCTTGGCCATTGAGATTAAATTTGTGAATAGCTTAATGCATACTGACGCGGGTTTGGCCATTGAAATTGAAAGTTGTAATGATATGATTGTCCTGGAATCGTGATTACGTTATGCCAGACGTATCGAGGTGCCTTGATGTTTCATTATTATGTGTTGTTTTATCAATGAATCCGGGTCTATTATTTTATTGCATAATTTTGGAGGACTAATGGCCTGGTCTAGGTTTAGGTTGAACTTGCTTAGATTTATATCTCATCCCGTCGTGGGATTAACTTTTTCAGGTCCCAAGCGATGGAAATCTGAGCTTGCCAATGATCAGTATTTGAAAAAGTAATTATAGGAAATGGATTTGCACTTTTGTGACTTTAAGGATTTCATATTACCTTGAAGTTAGTGTTGTATCCTCTGAACCTGTAGTCGGCGTTTATAAGAAGACGTACCATATGTACTTAGTCATATTAAGTTTGAATTGTATGGAGAAGTTTCATCGCTTCCATATGTTTGTCTAAATTATAAATTATAAATTGTTGGCCGACGGATCCTAGGTACCATCGAAACAAGACGACTTTGGTGGGATATTGCGTGCCTGACCGGTTCGGGACGTGAGACCACCTCACAACACGTCTGGTGAAAAGCCCTAGTGTGAGGAACTAGGTGAGCTTGTTCCTGATCTGAAGTTGAGTTACAAGACCCTTACTTGGTTCATCGAAATGAGCATGGAGACGGAGAGAACACCGGAGGAAATGTGAGGAACCGAAGACATCGCCTCTGGAAAAGCTTCTGTAAGAGATTGCTTTGTGACTTTCATTAGCCTCAGCTGGTCAAACGCAGGAGTATCAGCAAGATATCCTTCGCCTGATAGTGGAAGTAAAGAAACATCAGGTGTGGCATGTTTTCCTCTTCCGCTTCTCGAAGACACTTCCCCAACCCGCTGATCCTCACACCATTTTTTGCTGCCTGGAATCTGTTGGGAGAACGTCTAGGATGATTGTTGCTTCTCAAAAGCATTGATCAGGCTAGCCTTTCCGATTCCACTTGGACCGGCAATCCACAGTCGTTCGGTCTCTCAAGGTAAACGCGAGGGAGTCAAGTCTCTTTTCGGACTCAACGCAGCAGAAAATTGGCCTACAGCCCCGGCCCCCAACCGCGTAACCCAGACTTCCAGGCAACCACCATCTGCAAACTTCATCGAAGCCCTTCATCAGTGAAGAGAGGAAAGAGAAAGCATTCGAGAAATGGCGGTATCCTATCCGATAATATCCTAGGCGAATTAAGTTTTCCTAGTATAATCCTTCCCCGACGTCATCGCTCGTTTGTGGTTGCAACTTGCAATGGCAATAAGATAGATGAACCTGTCCCGGAAATATTAAAGTCTCATTACATATCACGAACTGAAATGGATAACTGAAACTTCAAATCTAGTCCTGCGTATCCTAACAGCATTGAATTCCCTCCGTCTAAACGAAGACAACAATCACTAGTCGCTCGACATTCCCTGGCCTAAAAAGAAAATGCCATTTAATAATTTTATCATGAAGAAATCCATGTCGAGGACAATTATGCGCTCGTTTTGATAATTTTCAGTACTGTTTAATCCCACGTCTTATTCAAGAGAATGTAATTTTTTCTACGAATCAATCAGATTAAACCGCTTCGGTTTCACGTGTTTAGATTCATGAAGTGCGCTTTTCTTTGGTCCTTCATGTTCTGTGATTAACCGGATCTCAAAAGTTTTCCGGCAAAAGCATCTTATCCCGATATGCAGGCTCTTCAAAGATACGGAAATAGATATATACAAATCCGAAAAAGCAAGATCATGAACAATCAAAAAACTTAAAATATATATATTAAACTGTTCTGCACCACGTAAATTCTCCGACGTGCCAGATTTCTTTCTTATATTAGGGCCTGTTAATGCCACGTATTTAAATGGTTGTCATAATTTTCATTTCATTTTATAGAAATCTTCAAATCTGCATTATTTTGTCGTGTTATATGCAGTTAATTCATGAAATGAACACCCCCCAACGTCATAACCAACTCTTTGAAATAACGACCCCAACTTCGTTTCCATCGCCGGCCTCGGCGCAAATCCGGACCTCCCGAGGCTCCATCTTACGCACGCCTTCTCCCATTATATACCCTGCAGAATTCCTCCTGCCCTGGCCATTTCGCTCCTCCCTGCTTCTTCTCCTTCTTCGCATTCGGTTCGGTCACCGCGAGCTCTCGCCGGGATCTCTGATGGCCGCCGTCTCCGGATCGAGCGTTGCTGCTCTCGCATCATGCCGTGTCGCCAGCCGGCCCGAGAGCTCCGGCGGTCGGATGCTCGGGTTCCCGCTGCGGAGTTTGAACCCGGCTCTCGGCGGAGCCCGATCGAGTCAGCTCCGGAGCCTGCCGTCTCTTCGGTGCCGAAGCGGAAGCTCGGCTGCCGGTATCGCTTCTTTCGTCTTTTTGCCTTTACGCAATGTGTGTGCTTCGTTTTTGCTGGTCCTACTGAGTTTCAGGCGTTTGGAGTCGTGGCATTCTGTTGTGTGCTTCCGTGTCTTTGTTGTCCTTCGACTGTTGCGTTTTTGTGGAGTGTCCAAGGGGTGTGAAGTGACGGGTGCCGGAACAATTGGATTGTGGAAGATGTGTGCAGATTTTTCATTTCTGAGGTTTAATGCAGTTGAATGATTGGGATGCTGATGAGTGGGAAATTATGAGTAGATACTAAATAGGATAAGTAATTTGTGCTTACCCGTGCAAAGTGCAATTAGATAGGATTAGCAATGACGAGGTATTCTTTTTCCCGTAATTTGCAAGTGCGAGGACAAGGAACACGAGATTCGTGTAGGAATTGCATTCATGCAAGTTATCCCTCAGGAAAGTGGTGACCTATTGTGGTTTGGCTTTGTTGTACAGGAAAACATGGGCCATAAATCTCTGGCTTCTAGTGCTGGATAAATCTGTCGTTAGCCTCATGGGTTATTAATTGTTCATGCAGGTGTAAGAGCTCAGGTTACCACCGTTGAAAAAGTGAGCACAGAAGGTGCTCAAAGCGTAGAATCGCCGGTCGTGATAGTTACTGGCGCCTCCAGGGGCATTGGTAAAGCCGTTGCATTAGCACTGGGTAAAGCAGGTTGCAAGGTGGGGTGTGATCCTCCCAACCCACAGGCTTTGGCTATTAGCAACTTAGTGTTTTCCCGCATTGTGAATGCTCTGCTCTGCAAATGAATGATATATTTTTCTATGCACATTTTGTGTTTTCCCAAAGTGGCTACGGTGATATGAGTTCACGGACTCCCTTATTTACTTAGTCATTCTGAAATAACCACGGGATTGCATAAGTTGGTTCTCAAGATGCAGTATATCTTGATAACAGGAAAAATTTGTGTATGCGTTGCCATTTCCTCTCGCGTGCATTTGTAGATGGAATTCTGTTATCTTGGCTCTGAATATCCATATTCTAATTTTTCGTTCAATCTCCACCAGCTGAAAGAGAAGATATTTCCAAGAAATGTAGAAACATTTTGATGTGGTTGATAGTATTGGAACCTCCAAATGTTGGATCATGAAATAAATGAAAGAAACTCCGCCACTTGCATTTTTCAGAAAAGCTATGACACTTATTTTCTAGTTCATTCTTTTTCGAGTTTTCTGAAACTCGTGTATATTAAGCCATGCATAATTCTGACAGATTAATTTGAACTGTATTTTATACACCCTCAAAGAAGCCATCCGTCATGCTATTGTTGTTCTCCCTTGTGCCATCACAGGTCCTAGTAAATTATGCCAGATCATCAAAGGAAGCCGATGAAGTGGTCAAAGAGGTATTAAGCATACAAAAATCTTCTCTTCTCTGCCTCCTCCTTTACCATGCGGTGCCCATAACTATCTCGTGGAGTTCGAAAGAATTGCTATCGTTAGCTGTCTTTTAGTCTCGTATCTTTTGCAAGTACTCTGTGTAGCTCTAGCTGGCTAGATTAAACTGATCAACACTGGTTAATCCTTTCGTCCAGATAGAGGCATGTGGTGGTCAAGCTCTTACTTTTGGTGGGGATGTTTCTGAAGAGGCTGATGTCGAAGCTATGATTAAGACTGTAAGTAAAATTTTAAAATGATAGTGACATGTTTGGTGAACCTTGTTTTATGCTTCGGGATTCTCATTTGCAGGCGGTGGATGCATGGGGAACTGTGGATGTATTGGTAAACAATGCAGGTAAAGCATGAAGGCCTCTTGCTAATATATCCTTGTTTCATTTTTTTTTTTTCATTTTTTGGGGCTGTTAAGCTACTTCTCACACTTTTAAACATTCTAGTAATTGGAGTTCTTCCATTTGAATTAACTATGACCATTCGAATCGGAGAACGTCACTGCAGAGACTGAATTTTTTAGCATATTATGAGTAGGGAAGCAATGAGTTCTATGCGTCATATTCAAAATGAAGTATCTTCCGTGTTTGCAGGGATCACTCGTGATGGGTTATTGATGAGAATGAAGATAGCGCAGTGGCAGGAGGTCATTGATTTGAATCTGACTGGTGTTTTCCTCTGCACTCAGGTTTGTGAACTTGTCAGATTTACCTTTTCATGTGCATGGTTTCTTTTATCACTTACAAAAATAAGACTTCTTTTCCAGGCAGCAGCTAAAATTATGATGAAGAAGAGAAAGGTAGCATAACATCCCTATCCTGGCTTTTCATTTGTGATTACGGAACTTCTGCCCTTGAAAAAAGGCAGCCCGCTGGCTGAGTTTGATCTTCTTATTCATTAGTATGACACCCTCAAGTGGAATTATGATGTTTAGTATATGGTCAATGACATCTAAATGGAGGCCGAATTTGCAGGGAAGGATAGTAAACATTGCATCAGTTGTCGGCCTTGTGGGTAATGTTGGGCAGGCCAACTACAGCGCTGCAAAAGCGGGGGTTATTGGCCTAACAAAGACCGTAGCAAGAGAATATGCAGGCCGAAACATCAATGTAAGCTTGTGACATCTTGTCTTTGTTTATTCTATGTCTGCTAAAAATTGTAGTTAGTTTTTCCCCAACTAATTTGAGATAAAGTTGTTGTTGATGTTGATGTTGACCGAATGAAAAACTGCAGCCAGCTTACTTTCTAACAACATTATTTCCCCAGGTTAATGCTATCGCGCCAGGGTTCATTGCCTCTGATATGACCGCCAAACTTGGGGAAGAAATTGAAAAGAAAATCTTGGAGACAATTCCTTTAGGTGCGATATGCAAGAAGTGGCTGCATGTAATTTCTTTGTGGAATCACACCAAAGAATTGCTGATTTAGGGATGTTCCAGTCCTCTTAACTGTTTCTGAGGACATTACATGAAATCCTAATTACAATTATGGTGAAGTATGGTTTATATTTGATACATAGTTAGGGAGATACTCATTTACTCAGGAAAGTTTTGGTAGCTTTAGCGTTCGGGAGGGATTGAGAGTATTGATGGCCACTGGTGGAGCATCGAATAAGAAGATTAGACCTCGTATCCGTGCTGTGTCAACTTAACTGAGTAGCCCTTCAAAATTTACTTCATCAAAGAGTATGTGAGTTATGTTCTGATGTTAGTCATCTTTACGACTTCAGGAAGATACGGAAAGCCAGAAGAAGTTGCTGGGCTGGTGGAATTTCTGGCCATCAATCCTGCAGCCAGCTACATTACGGGACAGGTAAAAGAATTGCTGTTCCTGCTGGTTTAACCCCTTCCTCCGCACGCCTACTAACTGGATGTTACTATGCAGGTCTTCACGATAGATGGTGGAATGGTGATGTAGAGTATTATACCTGCTTTGTTGAAGCCTGAATAGAACTTCCAATTGCAGAGCTTAGCCTGCGCGGCAGGGATTCACAAGTGACCAGTGGTATGACATTAGAGCCCATGTTGAAAACTTATAATTGCTTAGGATGGACAATAATGAGGTTTTTGAGGCAAGTATTGAGATTACCAGCTGCAACTGATCACATAGAACTATTTGTCATGTTTGACATACTTGTTCATGAAATACCGTTGTATGGTCATTTTTGGCTCGATCAGGAAGGTGCAATATGCTGTCTTGAATTACAAGTTTAGGAAATTTGTTCATCTTCTCCTTCAACCCCAAATCTTCTCTCCAAATTAGGATGGAAGTAAATCCATCAGCATTTCTTTCATAGGCTGTGCGTACAGTTCAAATTTCTTCGGATGATCCTACTGCTGGTAACCGCAGTGATCAATGCTGCCTTAAAAAACTTTGTGCGCGCATTCTTGTGAATAATTTGGAGTTTGGAGAGATCGTCGGATCCAAAACCTGGAGAGACATACATGCTTTCAGTATCCGTCCCTGTTCTTATTGATAGCTAAGTCGCAAGGTGCACTTCGACTTGCCAAGACAAAAACACGATCATTCCTACAGTCGTCTGCATTGTCATCGTCAGGCCATGATAGTCCTCAGCGCTAGTCGATCATCCTCTTTAGGGCGAAAGCCTTTATGAGAAGAACTTCTACTCTTTTGATGAAAGGATGATCTGCCTTAGGCCACCAATTGGTCCACAACTCAGCAGCATGATACCGATAGTGATGCTAATCCGATGCGCATGGCAGATGAAGCTAAATTGATAAAACAACCAAGAATTTGCTGAGGAAGTAGGCATGTTATCCGCAACAATTTACTGCTTACCCGGCCGGTACACCGTGTTAAGCTGAATCCTACTTGGTTTGTGGATACAATGCATTTGTCAAGTGAGCGGTAGGTAAGGGAATGAAGCAATTTTGATTTGGATCACGAGGAATGTAGTTGAAGCTGAATCCTACTTGGTTTGTGGATACAATGCATGTGTCAAGTGAGCGGTAGGTAAGGAAATGAAGCAATTTTGATTTGGATCGCGAGGAATGTTGTTGAAGCGAGAGCAAACCTTCCACATAACCTAAGCGCGGATAGCCGCGAGTATTGTAAGTGCTGTATCTATCAAACGAGTGAGTCGAATCGGATCATAGCCCGACCTATAGATCAATTTGACCCGTTCGTTTACGACTCATTTATTGCATTGCAAATTTAGTGACTCATATGTCATATCCGATTCAATTGATATTTTCAATCACTTTCACATTTAATCTAATCTAAGAAAACTCATACCCAAATTGATGTGAGAGTTTCGATTTATAAAAAACTGAGAAATTGTGGATCAAGTGAGGGCGAGAGAGTAAGCATCAAGAGAGAGTCATGTACGTGGATTAAGTCTAAGTAAGTTATAAATCAATTTATGATCCATTTAGTAATTATGCTTCAATCAATATATGACTCATTTATTGAATATAATTAATCTCAATAATAACTTAACCCATTATATAGGTTGAAAAGTTGATTTATGGCCCATTTTGACATATCTAGTAATTGCGTAAAGAAAGAGAATTAGTCAAAATGAACCTTAACAAATGTTAAGTAGGATAATAAACATGTTACAAATTATTACAGATGGGTAAAAGAACTGATCCAAAATAGTGAATTCAGCATATAAGTGCATCTAGATCACGGTAGACTAAAATATTCACGTGCAAAAATGTTTTCGATGCTCGTTGTGCCCCCAATCCGGCCACGTGCTTGTACACAAAGGAAGCGATAGGTTCGTTTCGACTTGATAGTGACTTGATCCGGCTCGTCTCATTCAAGAATTACGTACTTTTTGTTTTTTATTTTTAGATAATGTCCGGACTAACTTGCGCGCAATTCGACTATTCCTCGAGGGATACTACTAGCACAGCAACCCACCGCCATAACCCCCACTTAAATTACAGGTGTTCATTTGAGGAATTGAACTTAGGACCAGTGCATCTAACCGCACAATACTAAGTACGCTCTAACCAACTGAGCTACTCATGAGTGGGTGAGAATTACATACTTATTGTGCCCATCCAATTCATTAAAATAGATTCAACAATACAAACCAATGCCCAGTGTTGCAAAAAAGGAAAATTTGACCCCAAAAAAATCATAAATATTTTACACTTTTGTCAATTCAATTATAAATCTTTTAAATTTATCAATTTAGTTCTAAACTTTTTTAATTTATGCCGATTCAGTCCTATTTACCAAAAATTGCTAATATGAACGCCCACCATCTTACGCTGCACTGCTGACGGTAATATTTAATTTTTTATTTAAGAACTCAAATTTTTTTTTGGTTTTTTAGTTTGACGACTTTAAGGCCAACAACCCCTGGACAAGTATTAGCGAGCATCGTCAGCACCTGGGCAAGAGTCGACGAGAAAGAGAAATCGAGAATACATATTTACCGAGATTCACAGCTACGTCCAGCAGAGTATTCTATCATAATTAACACAGCCTCACTTTTTATTTCAACTTCAATTACAAGAAAATGATTATATAGGCGGCACAATAAAATCATAAGTCTTTGAACAACTATTCATAAATTCAAGTACAAACTCCCGATGAACTGTAAACGCCTGCGGCTGCCAAAAGGCGCTACCCTGCAGTCCCGTCACGGCGGCCCCCCGGGAAAATACCAACAATTTTTTGTCTTTGTTTTTGTTTTTTTTTTGGGGTAGGAAAATACCACCAACATTTGAAAAGGCCGAATCTGAATATGCTGGGGGAGATGACCGACGGGGGGGCCTGGGCCACGCCACTCTTCACGAACTTCACTCGCAGCTCGTTCACCGACCACTCGCAGCTCGTTCACCGACCCTTCTTCCAAAACTGGAGTGATTTGAGTACAAGTCGATTTCTTCTTTACTCTCCGATCTGCTCGCCAATCATGTCGCTAGATTCTGGTGTCGTTCGGCATTCCGTGCGCTGTGAAATCTGCATTTGGCACGACTTGACGTCCTAATTGGGCTCCGCCTAGCTCGGAGTGGGTGTCCGAAGGCCCTGACCGGGAATTTTCGTGAGTTCGCGGCCAGTTTGACGCGCGCTGGTTTGGCGGATTTCGGTTTCGTTGCAGACTGAAAGGATCTCCGGGAGTGAACTTGGAGTGCTTTAATGGTAACAGTCTCCGCGAATTGTTTCCCCCCCCCCCCCCTCAAGGTTCCTCTTTCGCAGTTAATTGTACGGTTGGTGACGACTGCTTGTGTTTGATAATGCCATACGTATTCAGTGGTGCTGCTGCTGCGGAAATGCTTCGTTGGCGGATGTGGTTGCTTGACCACCCTTCATTCAATCATCTCCTCTCGATCACGACTGCATTGATGTGCTCGACGGAATGCTCCAGAGACGATCATTTTCTCACTTTGTCGAGTGCTATGCTTTTTTGCTAACCGTTGACCTTTTCCTTCCAAATTGTTGATGTAACCTGCATAATTATGGCGATTTTTGGGCTGAGGAAGTAAATCACGAGGAACTCATATTGAATCTAGTGCTGACTTACGATCATTTGCAGCCTTTGACCTCGTTTTGTATCATGTCGGGCTAAGATTAGGTAAAGTTCTGTGTAAATCTCTCCGATTTGGACATGCACTTTTTCTTGAGTTTTAGTAACTATAAACGGTCTTAATTGTTGCAAATCCCGATATTTAAGAAATCAGAAATTTGCGCTCTTATTTATTTTTCTGCTACAGGAACAAAACTTAACTAGTTGGTTTGTAACGTGAGTCGTAGTTCAACTCTCCAGTTGCGAGGGATACAGTGCGGAAAAGATTGCTCTACTGTCAGCCAACAGTAGCAAGAAAATCGTGAAACTCATGTTAACACTGGCTTTTGGGCCAGGCAGCCGGTGCATTTTAGCGATCCATCGTCGAGCACACGCTATATCTTCATTGTTCACTCAGGTTCCGTTTAGTCATCGCAGCTTCCTTTGCACTGAAGCTACTGAGAGGTCTCCCAGAGGAAGTTTGCCAGTAAAAGCAGAAGCAGAAACAGAATGCCTTTCTTATAGAATCGAGAAGCTGCCTAGAGGACAGCCAGTTGGATGTGCATTCCAGAGTTGGATGGGGGATGGTTTCCCCATTCATAGAGGGGAAATATATCATGCTATTAATCGTTTGAGGAAGCTGAAGATGAACAAGCGTGCTCTTGAGGTAAATGTCTTCTCTGTTTGAATGCATTTTGTGGGTGGTAGGTTGATGCTGAAGGCAAAATGTGCTATTTGCATCATATGAGTAGTCTCTAGAGGGTTCTTTTTCACCCGATCATTGATTCTTTGGAAAATATTGAAAAATGTTTAAAGTGAGTGTAAAAGCTACAAGTCCTTGTGTTGGTCCAAATAAATGGAGACATTATTTTCTATGAAGATTTACCATTTCGGTAGCATCCTTTTAGGCTATGTTGTTCTTCTGTTGGACTGAACTGTGATATTAAAGGCATAAGTTTGTTCATAGCTTTTTTTCGTACTTTTTTACCGTGTTCAAGAAAATTCAAGCAATATTGCACCCTTCTCTAGATGGTCTTAGATTTGGATCCAAGGTAGCCTGAATATGGAAACCCTTATTCACTATTGTGTTAAAACACATTTTACAGATGATGGAATGGGTTATTCGCGAGAGACCATATGGGCCAACGGAACTGGAGTACTCTTATCTGTTGGAATTCACGACTAGGTTTCATGGGATATCAAGAGGTGAGAGTCTTTTCTCTCGAATTCCAATGGAGTTTCAGAATGAGCTGCTTTACAACAATTTTGTGATTATCTGCTTAGAAAAAGGTGTTGTAAGGCTTCCATTAACGTACATGAAGAAAATGAGGGAGCTAGGTTATGCTATCTCACACTTGGTTTTCAACCGCCTCATTGTCCTCCATTCCTCCCCCAGCCGCAGGAAAATGATCCCAAAGATTCTAATTCAAATGAAGGCCGATAAGGTGGGCCCACATGTGTCCACGTACAACATTCTCATGAAAATAGAGGCTAATGAACATAACATCGAAGGTCTGGTCAAGGTATATGGCGACATGCGTCGAAAGAAAGTTGAGCCGAACGAGGTGTCGTACTGCATTCTAGCTATTGCACATGCTGTGGCGAGGTTGTACACTGCTGCTGAGGCCTATGTTGAGTCTATAGAGAAGTCTGCTACAGGAAGTAACTGGTCTACACTGGATCTCCTTCTCATATTGTATGGATATCTTGGGAAGGATAAGGAGCTGGAAAGAACTTGGTGTGTTGTGAAAGATCTTCCCCATGTTAGGTCAAAGAGTTATATGTTGGCTATTGAAGCATTCGGTAGGATTGGACAACTTTCTCGAGCTGAGGAGCTCTGGTCGGAGATGAAGTCAACGAAAGAGTTGAAATCAACAGAGCAATTCAACTCTCTCATATCCGTGTATTGCAAGCACGGCTCCATCAATAAAGCTTCTGCTCTATTCAAAGAGATGGTCTCGAACGGGTGCAAGCCCAATGCCATTACTTACCGCCATCTCGGGTTGGGTTGTATGAAGGCGAATTTAGTAAAAGAAGCCCTGAGCACTCTGGACAAGGGTTCACGGTCAGTAACAAGCATAAGGGTCAGGAAATCCACCCCATGGTTGGAGACCACACTATCTATAGTTGAGATATTCGCGGAGAAAGGCGACGTCGTCAATGCGGAGAAGTATTTCGAGGAGCTTGCTCAAGCGAAATACGCCCGCTATACCTTCGTGTACAACACGTTGATAAAGGCCTATCTGAGGGCCAAGGCTTGTGATCCCAACCTTCTGAGAAGAATGATCCTAGGGGGCGCGAGGCCGGACGCTGAGACGTATAGCTTGATTAAACTTGCAGAGCAGCTCCAGAGATGATTCTGTCCGTTCTAATTAATCGTTGCTTAGTTGATACTATCGTGTATATTTTTGTGAAAACAAGGAGCCTGCCATTCGTAAAGAAAGTAATTGATGCACGAATTGGAAGTTTCCCAATTGAAAATACGCTCTGCCTAAATTTCCCAATTATCCTTTTGAATCATTTTATAACTGGCTCTGTTTCTAGTATCAAACCAAAGCCCTTCGTCTTCATGGATATTTGTTATCTTTTTATTAGCTTAAATTAGGACATTGATATTCTTATTTCCTTTGAAGGATGTCTCTGTATTGCCAGTGATTGCTCGATATTGTTGTTGGAGCCCGGGCGTAACGTTCGTGCGATTGTTATATGTTTCCAACGTCGTAATTAACTCTTTGAACGAACGACCTCAACTTCAATTCCATTGCCCATCTCGGCACAATCCCGACGGCCGAAGGCTCAACAACCACATCTTCTTTGTCCTAATCATTTAGTTTCCGTCTTCCCTCTCTTCTTCTCCTCCTCCTTCGCATCTGAATTCGATGCTGCGAGCTCTCGCAGGATCTTTGATGGCCACTGTCGTTGGACCGAGTGCTGCTGCCCTCAGCTCAGGCCAAATGCTGAAACCGGCTTGGAAAGTTCAAACATCCTAGAGGCTCGGGTTTTCGCCGCGGAATTTTTAGTCAAGATTCTCGGCAGGATCCCGATCGCGGCTCCAGAACCTGAGCTGAAGCTCAATTGCTTAGCAACCGATTCTTTCTCTCTTGCCTTTGCGCACTCGGCACGCATCTTCTTTTGGCTGGTAATTGCTGAATTTCTGCTTTGTTCGCTATTTCTTCTCTTTTCGGTAATGCCTTTCTCATGAGGATCAAAGAGCTGACGCAGTTTTTAAGGAGCTCTTGTTGTAAGAGTCATATAGCGCACGATGCTGACTGCGAAGCTTCAGGCCTCACACAGACTGTAGCGAAAGAATGCGCAAGCTGAAACATCAAGGTAAGCTTTTCACTTATTGTCATTGCTTATTCTGTGTCTTATTAAGAATGTAGTCGGTTCTTCCCCTTGTTTGATAGCTGTAGTCAGCTTACTTCTCGCGACATTGTTTCCCTCAGGCTAATTCTATTGCTCCAGGCTTTATTGCATCTGATATGGCTGCCAAACTCAGGGAAGAAGTCGAAAAGAAAATCTTGGAGATGATTCCCTGGGTGAGACATGAAAGGAGTGGCTGCCTGTTATTTGTTAGTGGTATTTCACCAAGGAATTGCCTGATCTAGGGAAGTTCCAGTCCTGCTCCTGTTGGGGACATATACAGGAGATCGCATAACATTTATGCTGAAGTGTGAATTTTATTTGATACCTGGTTATGAAGGTATTCACTATGCTCGGGAAAGTTTTGGTGGCTTTGGGGTTGGGGAGGGATTGAGAGAATTCATATCCCCAGGATGGAAGAATCCTCGTACACGTGTTGTGTCGTCAAAACTTAGAATAGGCATTCAAATTCATTTCGTCAAAGATTATGTGAGATCTGATGTTAGTCAATCTTTATGAGTACAGGAAGGTATGGACAGCCAGCAGAAGTTGCTGGCGGGTGAATTTCCGGCCATCGACCGTGCATCCAGCTACATTATGGGACTGGTAAAAAAATTGCTCTTCCTGTCTTTTTCCTTTACCACCCCAGCAGTGGGCTTCATCAGAATCATCACGGTGTTTCATCCTTTGTTCGCTTTTCGCTCGCCAACTGGATGTCGCTATGCAGGTCTTAAGCATGGATGGCGGAATGGTCATGTAGAGTATTATACCTGCTTTATAGAAGCCTGAACAGGACTTCCAATTGCGGAGCATAACCTATGGGGCAGGAATTCACAAATGACCAGTGGTATGACATTTGAAAACCCATGTTGAACATTTATTTTGCTTAGGAATTAGGATGGACAGTGACGACGTTTTTTTAGGCAAGTTTTGAGATTATAGGCTGCAGTTGATCACACAGTCATTTGTCATGTTTGACATGTTCATGAAAAACCAACTGTGTGGTCATTTTCTGCTCAATCAGGAAGCTAGTTCTAGGAATTTTTCCATCCGCTGCTTCGACTTCGGATTTGGATTGAAGTAAAACCATCTGCCAATTTATTTCACAGGCTCTGTGTAGAAGTCAAATTTCTTCCAATGTTCGACTGCTGTACACCACAGTGATTAATGCTGCTTTGGAAAACGCATAGATCACTTCTTATGAATTCGGATTTTGGATAAACGTTGGATCTGAAACATGGAGACATACATACCATACATGCTTTCTCTAAACATCCTTGTTTTCCATAATAGCTGAGTCAAATGTGCGCTTTGACCTTATGTACACATTGACTTATCGTAACTAGAATGAATGTCAGCATTAAAAAAAAACAAAAAAAACAAAGAGACTGCCACAAACTAATCCTCGACCATCGTATAATTGCCATCGTTATGGAATGATAATCGCCAACGTTAGTCAATCCTCGCCTTTAGGGCCAAAGCCTTTATGAGAAGAACTTGTAATCTTTTGATGAAAGGATGATCTGCCTGAGACCACCAATTGGTCCGAGAATCACCAGCATCACACCGAGTATGATGCAAATCTGAAGTGCATAAAAGATGAAGTTAAGTTAGTAAAACAAGCAAGGATTTGCGGTCAAAGTGAATGTGTAGTCATAATAATCTGTACATACCCAGTTGGCACACCATGACAAGCTGAATTTCCTCGGTTTGTAGAGACAGAGCCACATGATGCAGGGGAGCTGTGAAATTGGAGAGATATCAATTTTCTGATGTATCTGCTACAATTTTTCGAAAGAGCAGCTGCTAATGGATGAAGCGATTTTGCTTTCACTTACGAAGTATGTCGTTGGAGCAAGAGCAAACCCGCCAAAGAAGCCGAGGAGACTACCGAAGAAGGGGATGCAGATACCAATGAACATTGTGAGTGCTGAGCAAGGAAGACCAGAAAAACTAGTTATTTGCATTGGAGAAAAGCAGCTCCCAACTTTTTCACGCAAAGACCCGCTTAAGTCCCTACTTTCAGATTCAGAAGTTCCATGCATAGAAAACAGGTAAGCTTTTCAACTCACTCACCGACATAAACTGTACGCGTGACGAAACGGAGAGCGAAGCAAGGCCTGAAGCGCAATTTCTTGACGAGAAAGGTCTCCAACATGTCGAAAACCGGCATCGCGTAGATCTGTACCCACAAAGCATTGCGGAGTGTAAGGAGAACAGTTCTCAGCAGGGGACAGCACTTTTCGATGGGAAAAGAAGCCGAAGCAAATCATTAGGTCTGCTCACCTGGTAGCTACCAATGACATGGATGACCACGAACAAGTTAGCAGCAGCAATGATCCACTTGGGCTTTTCGAGAGTGATGAGGATGTTGTCTTCCACGGCGTTGCCAAACACGTAGTAGCCAATGAGGGCCACAGGGAAGTAGCAGATGGCCACGACGATGTACGCGACCACCACGCCTTTCCACATGGGCTTCTTCGAGGGCTTTTCTGGGGTGGAGGGAATCGTGGCCTGGATCTCCAGCACCACGTTGTGGCCAGCATAAGCGAAGGCCACGTCGCCCAGTGCGCTGAAGAAGTTGAACATTATGCTTTGTGTATCTTTGCCCTTGTACGAATAATCCACATCCGGTTGCACTCCCTTGTGCAGAGATGTTGTCCAGGCAATGGTGGAGTAGCTGTGTGCACACAAGGGAAAAAAAAGGAAAGAAGAAGAAAGATGAATGCCTGCCCTTAAAATTGCCAGATTGACGCCAACTGCTGGGTCAATGTAGATCACCGGACTCGTGAAAATATGTCAAAAGACCCTTCGATCCTTTGTTAATGCACAAGCTAAAGCTCATATGGTTCGATCTCGGAAGATAAAAGTTTTTCTAATGAACAAATGGATTATCTTGTTTATGTGCCTTACCTGAGGGACATGACTGCAGCAGCCAAGGAGACGACAGAGATGGAGTTGAAGTTGGGGAGGTGGGCGAGGACAAAGTGGATGGAGGCAAAGATCATGATGAAGTAGGATGTCTTGATGGGCTGGCAATCGGTGCAGAGTGTGGTGTGGATCTTCTTGATGGACTTGCCTCCGGTGATCATGTATACAATGCAGACCCCGACCTCAACGATCAGCTGCTGGGGGACCACAATCCACAGCCCCAGCTTCTCGCCAAAGGCATGTTGGCCCAGCTCGTGATACCGGTCGAACCTCTTCCCCGGCACCATCTCGTGCATCTCCACCATTTGCCACAGCGTGTACAGGGTGACAACCCATGATATGATGAGCACGGCCACACCGGGTCCCCTGCAACAACAACCGTCATCCAATGTCCGGAAAAAGAACAAAGAAATAATAGGGAAAAGGGACACTGTCAAGACAGAGCAATCTAGATGTAAAATGATATCATTTGTTTGGCGCGGTTTGCCTGCGCATCGGTGGGGATCAGTCGAGCCAGGATTTAAAAGAGAGATAGGAGAGATTTGTCCATGAATTACTTTGTACTACTCTTTATGATGAAACAGATAGTTTTTGAAATTTCTCTGCCAAACACGAAATGAAATAGTTCACATTATTGGTTTTCTGATATCCTCGCGGATCATAACCGTGTTTTCTTACGCTCGCTGGAAATTCAGATTCAAGCTGATGAAATGAAAACCGTGTAAAAGAATCTCATCCCCACATCAAGGATCCTGAAGATTTTACAGGTGAAAAAAAGCTACCTTTTGAAGAAAAAAGGATCATGTAAAACAGCAAAAGTTTCGCCTGATGGGCTTTAAAGTTGCAGAAAGAATGGCATATGATCGAAAAGACGAAAATGGGACGCGTTGAATTACCATCCGAGCGCAGCCAGGGAATAAGGCAAGCTGAGGACGCCGGCGCCGACCATGGCAGTGACATTGTGGAATGCCGAGTACCACCACTTGGCATTCCGGGAGGATGTGATGGGAAGCCAATCGTCGATCGCCTTCTCATCATATTCATCGTCCCGTGGCTGATCTTGGGCCATTGCTAGGGAAAGGCAGGAGTCGATCGAGACTCGAGCTTCCCCCGGACCCCCGAAAAAACCACAAAACGATGAATTCTTGCTGCATGAAGATATGAGTGATATATATGTAGAGGAGGAGAGAGATCACCCCTGGAATTGAAAGAGTAGCCCTTCCTTAGCCAACCGCTCTTTTACTAAGAATATACCAGGAAGCTGTCCTCGCCCGTTCTCTCTTTGTAACACAACATAAACTGAATCCTGAAGATTCTTACATCCACCCATTTGACATTTCGGGTGCGTTTTTCTCGTTGAATCACCGCTCCACTCTTCTTTTTTCCAATTTCTTCTCAATGAAGCGGCAGGCAATTTCTTTGCTGAGTCAGTGCTCAGCTTTGAATTTCACCGTTCCTGGAATGGTACCACAGTTTTAAACCTTTTGCATTTTATGTCGATTCAGTTGAAACATTTTGATTTTGTCAATTCAGCCCTAGACATTTTAAATTTATGTCATTTCTTCAACCGGCCAATGCTGATGTGGATATAACCCGAAGCTGAAGTGAATAACTTTTAATATTTTTCAAATTATTTTTTATTTTCTTGTTTTTTGGGCGATCGACTGGAGGAAGAAAAAAGGAAAAGGAAAGAGAAAGAAAATAAAACAAAAAATATATATTTAAAGAAAAAATAGAAGTATTATTAACAATTGTCCAAGCCGTGCAAATTTGCCAAAATTGGCCGGATGGACCGTTTTGGTCCAGCACTGACTGAATTGGCATATACGCAAAATATTTAGGACTGAATTGCCACAAATGCAAAAGATTTAGGACTAAATTAACAAAGATGCAATAATTTAACAGACTTTCTCAACAATTTTTCCGAAGGTATTTCGAGACCAATTCTGTTGGGCCGCGCCATTTCCTGATATGTAGAGAGACCAACCTAACAGCGGTAGACGACATGTGATTATTTGTACCTGTTGTCTGATAATCGTCATTCCCAGCCAAAACTACAGATAACATGGTCGGTCGCATAAAACGAGTAACTTACACGAGTGAAGGCAAAGGGCACATCAATCATCAATCCGCAATCTTGGGTCCATTCCATTTACATGACCTGAGAACAAACCTAACTCCACACAGAGCCTAACTGGACAACATTCAATTTACATACACGTTTCAGAATCTAGCTCTTCATAACGTTATTCATTCGACCAACCTCGGAACATCGCCACTTGAGTTTTTACGGTGCCGAAAAACTTCTAAGAGCTTTATGTTTATGATTACAAAGGAAGGTTAAGGAATCAATAATATATAGTGATCTCTCAGAATATCTAATCTAACCGAGGAAAAACCCGCTAGTGCTATACTGTTCCATGGAAGCAAGATCATACCATTAGTGCTTGCTCATAGGCTTGATATTCCGGTGCAGACTCGATAGAATCTTCAGTGGCTAGGCGTTGTGCGCCGAAGCAGAAGTACTGATTCATCAGCCTCCTGTTGAACGAGGTCTTGTTCTGGTCCCTCCCTGGGGCGCTGCCGTTATTGGAGGGTTTAATCGGACCTGACGCTCTCAAGACGTCACTATTCTGTCCGCCGTCAATCGATATAGGCGAAGATACGCACGACCCCGCATAAGAGCTTGGACCGGAATGGGCTTGCCCAAATTGTGGCCTCGCCTGAAGCACACCGTGCATAAGGCCCATGGTATACTTCTTTCTCGTGGAAGGACTTGGAAAATCAGTCCCCAAAGAGTAAGTCCTCTTGTTGTTTGGAATAGATGCTTGTTTCGAATACCGTTGTCTGAGTGAGATCGGGTTATCCTTGAAACTGCCACTTACTTTGACAGACTCGAAAGAATCATTGTCTTCGTCATCTCTAACCTCCACCTTAATGGCATTTCTTTCCTTCCTCCCAGCCCAACCAAAGAGAAACTTCAGGCGCCTCGCACTGCAATTTAGTGAACTTCCCATCTTATTTTCAGACAAGTTACCAGAATGTATCTCGCTTATTTCACTCAAGCAGCTGGCGTACTCCAGCAGGCCCGAATTGAAACGGGACCCACATACATTATCGACCCCAGCATACAAAAGGATCTCTCCGTCGGGAATCCTGAATGAAGTTCCCGGGCTACGCACAACGCCCTGCTCTCTAAGATGAGAAGCAAGCACATTACTAACTTTGCGGTCTTGACAGTTGGTGATCCCCCCAGCAGAAATCAACTGCTTTATTATAATGTCGGAAGATGCTGACATGGGCCGTTGCTTGAGAAGATCTAGCGGAGTCATTCCATTAGAATCACGTACATTCAAATTGATTGACTGAACAGTCACCAGTAGTTCCACAAGACTCGTCTGGGTATTCTCGGTTACAGCCATGTGAAGGGCAGTCATCCCATCGTTGTTCCTCACATTGATGATGTCTTCGACATTTATGATCTTTCCACATAGCAACTGCTTCATAAGCTCGATCTGACGATCAACTCTTCGGAATCCAGGAGTGCGGAAACCTGTCACAGCAAGATGAAGGAAAGTATCGCCATAGCTGTTCGTCACCGAGGCTAGAGAGGGAGATCCGAGAATGAGGACCTCTATTACACTTAAATGACCCCGGTAAGCAGCCACATGTAACGCTGTGTTGCCATGATTATCTGTTGAGTTAATGATATCATAGGATGCTATCAGATCCTTAACAACCTGCAGCCGGCAAAAACACGCGTAAGTGTTCACAATGGTAGTCCCAAATAAAGATTGTGGTGATGTGGGCATCCGTGATCGAATGCTTGGGGATTTCATTGCCATAAAAGGGTCGGTAAACCAGCCAGCGAAAAAATTTTCTTTGTCCTAGTTTAAAGTTTAAAAAAAAATAAAATAAAATAAAGGACATCACACAATTACAGTTACACTACTTCAAAGAAAAACAGGAACAGCAGCATCTAGATAGTCTCATTGATCATTCTGATGCCTCACTTATATGCTGTAAAGACTGAAATCTTCAAAAAGCACGATGCTGATGCACTCATTACTAGTTGAAGTGCTGGGTGTTTCACTCAGAAATGCTCTGATTGACTAGTCAATAAGCCTCGCGTTTCTTACAATTAGTACAAAAAGTCGTCAAGGGCCATTCTCACATTTCACATATCAACAATAGAGGAACTTAAAATGTGGAATAACGGCTATAAAACCGCAGCATCATAGGGCATCTGCTTTTGGCGGCTTCAAAATGTTACGCAGAAAAAGCATCACAAAGGCATTTGTCGAGGTTGAATTCTTCAATTAGCATGTAATGTCCGAGCATCAAATTGCTTCCTCATCAGGCATATAGAGATGTGCGTGAAGCAAAGTAGGTCTTTGGAAACAAACAGTTTTTTGCTATGCACAACAGAGCACAATGTATCCAGCTTAAGACATCCATAAAGCAACAAACACTGAAGCACTTCCAGCGCAATTTGAGTCAGCCCTCAACCCCTATTCAATAACTTCAAATCGTACAAGCAACCAAACTCCCATCCTTATCGGAGACCAAAAGAAGCATGACATCTTAATGGCAGTCAAGATAAGGAGAGTTTCGCCAGAAAGACAAAAAGATATTCTCTTGTATCTACACTTTTGCAAGTTACCAAACTATGAACTACCACCATTATTAATCTCACAATCCTATGGCTAATGTCATATACCAGCCAAAACATGAAACGAAAATCCTCAAACGTAATCCAGGAAACAAAGAAATCCCAAAACAACACAACGACAAAAAAAAAAATCTTAACCTCAACTTGCCCTCTTCCAGATGCACTATGCAACACAGTGGAGCCCTGCGAATCTCTGTATAACAGAACATCTGAGCAACCCTCAATCAGCTCCCTCAGAATCTCCACGTTCCCTCCTCTTGCAGCTGCATGAACAGCTCTGTTCTTAACCTCCCACCTAAAACCTCCGTCCTCATCACCTTCACCGCCACTCAATCCGTTCCTCGGTGAAACCGCAGATTCGAGCAAGAACCTGAAAACCCCACAATTCTTGCTCCTAGCAGCAGCGTACAACACATCACTCACCCCATACTCTCCCTCACCAAACACCAGAAAAGAGTCTCGCTCCAACAACTCCTTCACGAACTCGAGGTCGCCCGCCGAGGCGGCCGTGTACACGAGCCACCCGCCGTAGCCGGCGCGGACAAGCGAGTTCTCGCCCTTGCCCTTCCGCGGCTCGCAGTCGAGGAGGAGCCTGCGCGCCACGGCGGCGCGGCACCGGGCCACGTCATCGAATCGCCCCGCGGTGTCGTCGTCCCACACGGTCTCGAGGCGGCGGATGCGGCGTAGGGAGGTGAGCTTGATGAGGAGGTTGGGGTCCAGGTGAAGCAGCTCCCTGACCACGTCATAGAGGCCGTTCGCCGCCGCCCAGTCGATGGGCGAGGCGTACCACCACTGGTCCCCGGTGCTCTCCCATCGTAGAGGGAAGTAATCCGGTGGCATTTCCAAGCAGAAAGAGGATGACCCAGAAAGAAAGTTTGGAGCTTTAAGTGAAAATCAGCAAGAGAAAGACGAATGCTATTGAATAGATGAAGGAAAGACTTCAGAGAGTTGGACAGTCATGTGAAGAGGCTGAGTTTCAAGTACAACAGCTGATTTATTTCGTTGGAGGGGAGGAGAAAACGAGGGAAACAATGGCTTCTTTGCCCATATAAAGCGGTGCAAAAGGGAAAGAGGGCTCGGACAGACACAGAGAGAGAGAGAGAGAGAGAGAGAGACCCGAACACAATTAAAGAGCAAAAAGGTAACCTTTGAAACTGTTCGTTCACACGCTCATTGCTCACGGGGAAGATGGCAAGAAAATGGTGGCAGATTTTTGGAGGGTCTACCCTTCGCTCTTTTTCTTCTGCTGCTGCTTTTTTTTTTTTTTAAGGTGGAGAAAAAGTTCGGAGACGAAAAATGAAGGATTGGGATACGATTCCTTTGGTCCGTGATGGCCTGATCTTGCACGGGAGGTGGAAGCCAGAAATTTTCCGGATATTAAAGTTTGTTTCTTTGGAAAATGAGGAGAACATATAAGGACCAAAACACTGCCTTACTTATGTCGGAACAAACGAACTTGCGAAAGCTACTTTCCTAAAACCAGTGCGGCAAGATTGAAAAACTGAAACCAACCTTGAGAAGAAAAGAAGAAGGAATGAAGGATGGCGCGGTCGACCTTGGTTTATCTCGTTGACTTTTGAGCTGAAGGGAGCTTTTTAAAATGCGACTTCAAAATCTTGCCCAGCTTTTGATAGCGTGCGCAACTGGATACCCTTTCGTTTCTTTTCTTTTTTTGTGAAGGCGTGAGAAAAATCAATATTTACATGCCGTCTCATTTCACAAATTGGTGAACGATTCTGGCAAAAGAAAAGGGCAGCTATGAAGAATACTCCCGCATATATTTGTCAAATCGCGACATTCGAACACCAATGATACAAAGATTACTATAAAGAAATCAGGCATCGTCTTGGGTGATCCGATCATCATTGATCGAGACTGTTTTTTAAAGAATCCAACATAAAATTGATTTTATATATCCACTTGGTCAAGAATGCACATGCATCGGCCTTCTTGTGATTTGGCCCGAGTGTATGTACCTTCCCTAGAATCTCCACGCCTTGCGTGTGTCTCCAACATATGCTCGGACAAGAAGGATTAGTCGGTTGTTTATAATTAGTCGGTGGAAGAGAGGAAAACAAGGAGCTCCATTACATGGGCCCCACTGCACTCCTGCATTATGGTAAGATCGCTTGAGAATTTTTTTCCTTTTTTAAGGTTTTTATGCCATCATTTATTTTAATATATAATCTAGAAGAGAAATCGATGAGATTGTCTTTCGTTACCGGCCTTTAGATAACCTCGAAGCCTTGCCGACCGCAACAATGGTCTGCCCTCCTTCCTTGTCTTCCGACTGCAA
This sequence comes from Rhodomyrtus tomentosa, assembly GCA_028455895.1. Classification (NCBI taxonomy): domain Eukaryota; kingdom Viridiplantae; phylum Streptophyta; class Magnoliopsida; order Myrtales; family Myrtaceae; genus Rhodomyrtus; species Rhodomyrtus tomentosa. Next base: position 45,815,162 of record JAPCWY010000005.1, read on the forward strand.
TTTGATTAAAGCCAACATTAATGGCAATGATAATCGAATTCTTAATTAAGATTGCATTTATTTCACAAAAAACGATTAATTTTGAACACATTTTTCTGTGTTAAAAAAATATATAGTTTGTTTCACTTGCAAAAATTAATAAACAAAAAATATACTTCTCGCCAACAAAAATATTTAAATATATATTGTTGTTATCGATAAGAATATTTATGATTTATTTATTATTTCAAGTGTATGAAGGGATTATCTTTTAGAAAATATTTTTTATAAAAAATCCCCATCAAAGCTGTACTTCAACAGTCGGCCGTTGTTGGCCGTTGTTCCGATATTACACCAATTAAGCGTTTTCATATTTGTCCAAAAAGACATGTTAATCCACCATTTAATGTCTAATTAATAAGACTTCTAGATCAGTCCGAAAATATCACGCGACACCAACGACACAAAACGCTTTTTCGTTGGCTCCGAACTCTTTTCTTCCCCGCTTCAATTACGAATCAAGCAAACACCCACGTAGAGTTTCAGACAAATATCGAGTCACGTCGAAAGATATGTACGGAGATGAAGTGATTCGTGACTGGGTTCGGCGATTCTTCCGGTGAGCTCCTAAGTAGTAAAGATTCCAGAGAGAAGATGACAATCTGGTGGTTCAGTCCCACGTCCAAAGAAGCGATTAAGGATAATGATCATGGAAGTGGACCATCGAGGGCACATGGGAATGTCGATGACGAGGAAGAATGTGCGAGGCCCTACCGTGGGGCCTAAGTGATTAGAATGTCCGTTGTTGGGTCGTGATTTGGATCACGAGATTTGGATTTCTCTCTCGCCTGGGACAGGGATTTGGATAAAGTTTTGAGGGAATCACGAGAGAGTCGTCACCCTCGTAAGAAGAATCCCCTGCACACAGCTTGGCACGCAATCACCAGTTTAGTTAGATGAACCATTCCGTCCTTCCCAATGCTACCCACTCTTCTTTCCCAACAGCACCAGTAAAAGGCGCCGACCCGAGTCGTGCCGACACAAAGTGCACCTATGCGCTTTACTCGTCGCATGGACAAACTGCACATTAGACTGTTTGGGTCTCTGCTTGATCTGATCCCCAGCCAGATCTGTGAAGTACCCATCAGTCTTATCTTTCCACTGAAAGAACAAGCTCCAACCCTAATCCCACAGCATAAGGCTCGACTTGTGTCCAAGTCCATGTGTTTGTCTGCTTCACGCACGTGCGGGGCTCGATGTTGCATTGGACGTTCGTTGCAGTCCCCTTCTTCATTCAGGATTTTCAGCGAATTCGCCGGCAAGACAAGATGGCGAGCAAAAACAGCATCATTGTTTGTAGCGCTTGCTCTACCCGAAACTCCATTGATGATGATGATGGCCTTTTGATGCCGCACGTAGATAATGAATTCTTCCCTCTGGCTGTCCATCATCCTCCACCAGCCACAATTGTCCCATGCTGTCCTAACAGCCTGTGATTGTTGAGTAACATTTTGGTTAACAATGTCAGCACCAAAACAAGGCTTCCAGTGCGTGGTACAATAGAAGCAATCTTGTTAGGGAAATATCAGGTTGTCATCGTAAGAAAGAGCACGTTCATGAGTCAATACCATCTATGCTATTTTCTTTCCCAACATCAAGCAGGGTAGTTTGTGTTGACCAAAGAGGAAGATGCTTTTACATAGATCAGAAATCCATATAATGCCACCAACACTGACAGTACTCTCCAGATGCTTTTACATAGATCAGAAATCCATATAATGCCATCAACACTGACAGTACTCTCCAGATGAATCTCACCTTTAAGAATCAAAGCAAAATACAGTAATCTCTGTCTACACCATTCTACCGTGGCATGTCATTTTGGCATTCAAATCCATGAAACAAAAATTGCATCCATGAGTAGTTGGCTTCACTAGCCAGTAAAGCAACAACAGGCAAGGTAACTTCCTGGATTCGAGCTGACTGAGGCAATTGTCGGCCATTTAACTCAAACTCTCTTTGCCTCAAGGCTACAACAAATTTAAGATTCACAAAGATGAACTTGTTGGCCTCTTAGTTCAATCTATACAAGGAAGGAAAAGAACAGAAATGAAGCTCCAAAGATGCTCTTATGTTAGATTCGCATCATTGACATAAGTAGTATTCATGGAGGATTCAACCTTCCGCTATGTGGACATAATGCCTTTAGATCAAAATAAAAGAGAACACAAAGTTTCATACACGAACCATTCCAACAACATGAAGACACGTAACAAGGATATTCACACTTTCCATTCTCTGAACTTGCAGTGCTATTTCAGAAACCTTGAGCACATTCGTTGGTTTCAGAATGCTTTAGTTCAAACCAAAGTCTGTCCAACCGTCTTTTGCACTTAAATTTTCTCGTCATCTCACCAAGCGGGACCCTTGCTTCATAATGAAATGGACTCTAACTCATTATTCAGCATGGTCCATTTAAAACTTCAGAGTAATAGCAAACATTCAAACAAGAAGGATCACAAATATTAAGGGCTGCAGCTACTTGTTCAGTGTAATGTCCAAGCCATATCAAACTAGATGTCAGCTTAATACAGATTTTACCTTGTGCTCACAATTTCTTCATGAAATCCTCAATCCTCTCAGCGGCATCATACATGTTCTTCTGTTTCACTTCATCCAGCAGCAAACGACATGTCTGATACCTTGGAGTTATGTCTTGACCAACCATCTCGTCAAACAGCAGGTAAGCCCAATCAGCTTTGTCCGCTCTACATAGCCCATGAATTAGAAGTGTGTATGCCGAGACATCCAGGCTGAGCTGATGCTTGTTGACCATGTCGTCCAACAATCTGCTCAAAAAGCTGTCAGTTTTTCCAGATTTAAAGCAAAACTTCAGCAAGGGATAGTACGTCTGAACATCAGGTTTGGCAAAATTTGAATCTTCCATATCTTTTAGGAGATCCATCGCCTTCTGAACGTGACCGTGATGACAAAACATTGAAATCATGGTGTTGTAGGTAGGTGTGTTTGGTCTTACACCACGAGCAGGCATCTCCACCTCAAAAACACCAATGGCATCACGAACTCGCCCAGCTCTCCCGAGCACGTGGATCAAGCAATTGTAAAAGAGGGTATCCGGCTCGCACCCATCCAATTTCATCCGCTCGGCTAATTGGAGCGCTTCATCAAATTCCTCCGACTTTGCCAAATAATGCACGACTGTAGTGTAAGTGACGACATTCGGCGGGCGGCCCTCACCCCGCATTTCATCGAACAGTTGATAGACCTTATGGAAATTGCCCTGACGACAGTAAAACTGCACGATCATTGAGTAGCTAATGACACAGGGCCGAACCCCGTGGCCCTTCATTTCCTGGATAGTCCACTGCGCCTCATCGACCCTATTAATCTTACACCAACCGAAGATCAAAATATTGAACGTGTGCGCATCCGGCAAAACGTGAGGCTTGAGCTGAAGCATAATCGAGCGTGCCTGCTCGACTCTATGCTCCTTGCAGAGCGTGTCCAGCAACAAGTTCATGGCCTCGGTGTTCTTCTCCAGACCGAAGTCCCCCAATTCATCGAACACCTTGACCGCTTCTTCCCACAACCCCGCACCAGCAAATCTCCTCATCACCTTCCCTACCGTAGTGAGCCTCACGAGCTTGCTCCGGCTCATCTCCTCCAAAACCTCCCTCATTCTATCCATCCTCCGGTTCTTACCAAGGATGTCGACGACCGCGTCGTACGCCTCCGGCGAGACGCGGCCGGATTCGACGCGCGGCCCGGCCCACCGGAACACGCCGAGGGCGGACTTCCAGTCGTCCCTGAACCGGTGGAGCAGCTTCTCGACGAGGCCATGGGAGACCTCGATGGAGGCGCAGGCGGGGTCGCGCTCGAGGGACCGGAGGACGTCGTACTCGCAGCTGCCGGAGCGGACTCTGGACACGACGATCTCAAGGTCGGATGGTCGCTCCCCGGTCGGGCTTTCGCGGGTGGGGCTGAGCGCGAAGGAGGAGAGATTGGGAGTGGCCCGGCGGGTCGACGGGAAGCTGGAGAAGCGGGGGCGTCGGGCGATGATGGGTCTGGAAGAGAAGCTCATGGGAGAGAAGGGCGAGCGTGGAATGGGAATTCGCTTGAGCTTTGAAGGTCTGAGCAAATGTGGAATCAAATCATGAGAAGTGTCTCGGTGCCTGGTGTCTGCTGAACCGAAGAGCCGACAGGCAGAAACATCAGCGACACCGATGAACACGAACGGTCTGAGTAACTTCGAAGGCGCGAGATTAGGATGACTGAACTGATAAATGCTTGGGAAAATAATATATCTTGAATTTTAATTTATTTAATATGATTTTTAAAATTTAATCTAATATATTAATCAACATTAAATATTAAATAAGCACGAAAGTTATAGATAATCGTGTGAACAATTTATAAATGTCATACCCACATTGAATAAGTTAAAAATTTAAGAATCGCATTATATATTGAATCAAAATTCACAAATCATTTATGTCATTATCTATACAAATCAAAAAATCATATATTGTAGCATGCGAGTCCTAGACTAACAGCGTTCTTCACGTGAATCTTTTTTTTCAAAATACAGCATTCTCCATTTACTAAATGCAATTGGGAATAATGTGAAAATAAATCTTAAACCTTTTGTATCGATACCAATTTAGTCATAAAATTTTTTCCATTGTTGCCATTCAGTCCTAATTTTTTTTACATTTCTGTTACTTGAGTCAATCCGACCTATTTTGACAGAAAATTCGCTAGTGTGACATCCTTTATCCTACGTGGCACAATTGGTGTTATGTGCATATTTCTTAACATTATTTTAATATTTTAAATAATTTTAATGATTAATAAAAGAAAAAATATATATTTATTGACAAATTATTGAAAATATTTTAAAAAGTATTCGCATCAGCACCAGTCGTGCAATTTATAACAATTGATGGTTAGATTGGTTTAAGTAACAAAAATACAAAAGATTTAGTACTGAATTTATACCGATGCAAGAGATTTTAACATTTTTTTAGCTCTTTCTCCAAATGGGATTTTGCTTTAGGACGAACATCTCCGCAATTGGACCCTTTATTTGTTTCATTCTTGGGAATCTGAGTTCTTTCACTTACACACATTTTACATCTATCGAACTTTAACCATAGTAAGATTGTGCGTCATTTGCACTTTTGCAGGCTACAGTGCTGAGATTATCATTCAATTAAATGTTCCTATTAGATTTTAGTTTGTCGTAATGGCCCTAATGGGGTCGTGAAAAATTGAAGCTCGTCGGTTGTCTTTTCGCTTGCGATTATTTCTTTTGCTTGCGAACGGGAGGGATCATTTAAATTTTCAGCATGAAAGTCCGCGACAACCAACTTTTCCTCTTGGGGGACAACTGCAGCAATATTTTAAAACGTTTTTCCCTCGTTCTATTCGATTGAACATAATCGAGTCAAGCAAATGACTTTCGCTGTTTCCTCCAGCATTGATTTATGTTTCCGCCCCATCCAATTTTGATCAGATCAGTCGGGCAGACGATTGAAAGACCTCCAATGTTCCTCCCTCCGGCTTAATAACGAAGGATCCAAACTCATAAGTCAAATGAATCCCGTCATGGGAGTACACACAAGGACTGCAAACCAAGTTACAGTTGAGACTATAGCCATCAGTGGCCGCATCGCTGGTGGTAAAGGTGAGACGGCACCGGCAGTTGTGTGATGGTCGTTTGCCACCAAATTATGATCGTAATTGTAATGATTAAACCAGCATCCGTCTTGTAATGATTAAACCAGCATCCGTCTATGACGGTAACGCTATGGTGGCAGATCGTACGTTAGGGACCGTGGCAATGCTTAAGTTGCCAACAATTTGTGACCGATGAGAATTGGCAGACATCGAACCGACAATGTACTCCCACAAACTCAACAGCTATCAGCAGATCAAATATGTATCACAAGTAAATTGCATCTTGTGAATCTGGTGAAACACAGTTCCATCCAATGATACAGCCAACAAGTTAATGCAATCCCTCCCATATTCCACAAAACACAAGACATGCATTTTATCTTATGATACGTTATGCTCCCAACAAATTGCTAATCAGAAACATTAGTGGATAAATAGGCTCTAATAGAAGTGAGGGAACTGTGAAAGATAACTGATGTTATCCTTGCAAATTGATCGATCGGGCTATTTCTGATCTACAACGTTCTAAGAAAGTTAAGAACAGCCACATAAGATGGAATGACATGATCCCGCTTTCTTATTATCATGTCAGTTGGTGAAGAGTGGAAAGAAATGGAAAAGAGAGGAAATAGCAAAAGGACCAATAAGTATTTCAAAACCTCAGTAGGCAAGAGGACACACAAAAAGGATGTCTGGCTATTTGTGTCTTCTTTTATTGCTCCAAACATCTAAGAGCGAGGACACCAGAATACATGGGGGCTTAATGCCGAAAGACCATTCAAAAGCATGGAAAGTCCCTACAAAAGCATGAGAAGACGCTCGCAATGACCATATGATGGCTCAGAGCAAGTAACCACAACACCCCAACATTAGACAAAAAAAAAAATAGCCTCGATTAATCATAAGATCCGGTTCCCATTCAAGCGCAGGTGGCCATGTGGACGATCAAGTCAATAACGCGAGAACTGCATAACCAGAAAAATACACATCAATTGGCAAGTATTCCTCTCTTTTTTTACACATATGGCACTAACATCACAAGATTTGATTTTGGCAAGAAAACCTGTTTTGACAACAATAGCAAAGTGAGAGCAATAACAGGGGAGAGAAGAACATTTACCTGTATCCCCACTCATTGTCGTACCACGAGACCAGCTTCACAAAGTTCTTGCTCAAAGCAATCCCAGCTTTGGCATCAAAAATGCTTGACCTGCAGAAAGTTACCAAGGAAACTGTCATCAAAATTTGCTTAAACAGAGACCAAGCGCAATAGTCCACACGCAATCACCCATTGCCACGACAAGAAATTATGGTTCAGCAACATGACAGATATGGCTCGTGTTATTTTTAAAACGTCCCGGAGATGACAATGAATAGGCCATAAATATTGAATCCTTCTTGCTTCTAAGGACAATCTGAAACCGAACATAGTTTTTTTCAGAATATCATCGTACCTGCTGTCACCAACAAAGTCTGTGGAGACCACATCCTCTTCAGTGTAACCCAAAATCCCCTTCAGTTTGCCCTCAGACTCCTCCCTAAAAAGGCCAATAAATTTAATGAGAATATGAAAGTAGCATGTAAACAAAATGAAGACTTACACACACAGCTCGTGCAACAAAATATCTTCATAAATAGACAAGTCCAAAGACTACTTAAAACTTACTTAATGGCAGCTTTGATCTCCTCATAAGTTGCCGCCTTCTCAAGCCTGACGGTGAGATCCACAACTGACACATCAACAGTAGGAACACGGAAGGCCATTCCAGTGAGCTTGCCATTGAGGGCAGGCAGCACCTTTCCCACAGCCTATAAGCGCCAGATACATGCTTAGCAAAATCAACTTGAGCTTCCGCAAAGCAAACATTCGAGACGATGAATTTTACATCCAAAAATGCCACCATATAATGCAAAAACATGCAGCTGCCGCAAACCAACCGAGAAGAAAAGAAAAAGAGCGCATTTTACTATCACGCTAAACCAGTAATGAGGACACTTTACACTTCAACGTACCTTTGCAGCACCAGTGCTGCTGGGAATGATGTTGAAGGAAGCAGCTCTTCCACCTCTCCAGTCCTTTGATGATGGGCCATCAACAGTCTTCTGAGTGGCTGTATCACAAATGAGGAAGCAACACGTGTCAGTATTATGTTTTGATTAGATGTACTGAATTACTTTAGAAGACTAAAATGGCAAACAGTTCACCGGTAATGGAGTGGACGGTGGTCATAAGTCCCTCAACAATGCCAAACCTGTCGTTTATAACCTGAAATTTGCAAGGATGAGGTCACTTCACCAATGAACATAGCAAAGCCCATGAGCGATCAAGAACGCGTAAAAACACTTCAAAAACAATTAGTCAAGTTACTGACCTTCGCAAGAGGAGCGAGACAGTTGGTAGTGCAACTGGCGTTGGATACAATGTCAAGCTCTGGCTTGTACTCTTTCTCATTCACGCCAACAACAAACATGGGTGCATCCTTACTGGGGGCAGAAATGACTACCTTCTTAGCGCCACCCTAAAAAACAGACCGAATGCCTCGTCAATCTTGCATTGCATAAGATGATTTTCCTAACCCAGATAATGAAATTCTAAGGGCCACTATCATTGTAAGTAATCTTCTGACAAATCACCAGACTCTTCCGTAGATCTACCAGTGTGTCCACTAGAACGGAAGGCATGCTACTCAGGATACATTGACAAATCACCAGAATCTTCCCTAGATCTAAGGTAGTATGTCCACCGAACAGAGGGCATGTACTCAGGTACATTATGTCTAAAATCCAGACGAAATCATTGATATCGATCTTTAATCTATCTCAGACGAGCATAAAATAAAAAGAACAGAAGGGCATCTAGATAAACGAACCTTCAAGTGAGCAGCAGCTTTGTCCTTGTCAGTGAAGACGCCAGTAGATTCCACAATGAACTCAGCTCCAGTCTCGCCCCATGGAATCTCCTCGGGATTCCTGTAAATTAATTAAACGCATTATTTCACCAGATCCCATCTTATACTATACTTCTCAAAGAACACATTCCGTAGAAAAAAGATGAAGCCGACAAGGAAAAAAAAAAGCGAAAAAGCTATACCTGATGCCGAAAACAGCGACTGGCTTCTCACCGAAGAGAAGTGTCTTGGAGTCCTTAACCTTAAGCTCGTGATGCTTCCACTGACCGTGAACACTGTCGTACTTGAACATATACGTCTGCATCCACCACATTTCGAAAAAAGTCAACGAATCGGCCCAGGCCAAACCACAAACGTATCAACCGGAGGAGGAGGCACGTACCATGTAGTCGGTGGTGATGAAGGGATCGTTGACGGCGACGAGCTCGACATCGTCCCTCTGGAGGGCGACCCTGGCGACCAAGCGACCGATCCTTCCGAAACCTGAACAAGACAAAGACAAATCAACCCTAGGTTAGCCACAGGAACAGAGATCTCCCGATCAAGCTCCGAAACACACAGTCAAATCGCGATGGAACTCACTGACCGTTGATTCCGATCTTAACCTTCCCTGCGAAGACAGATCCAAACAAAACACATCAGCGTCGAACCAAACTGAATAAGAAAAAGAAACTCCCGATCGAACGAGAAGAGAGACGATAGATCGCACCCATGATCAAACGCTGCGCGACGAGAGATTGAAACTGACGAGCGAGAAGACGAGAAGCAGAGCAGAGAGAGAAAGACAGTGGCTTAGGAGTGGTTGAGAAAATAGTGAGGGATGAGGGGCCGATTTAAACAGCGAGCCGAGCGGCGCAGGGTCTCGCTTCTTGTTCTTCTTGCTTGGGCAAAACGAAATCCCAGCCCTTGAAAATTTCAATCCAAAAAAGGATGCTTCAAGCCGCTGGTTTAATTAAAGCGGGACTCCGGATGAGCCGCTGGTTCTCGATGGGACTATGGACACGCGCCTATCGCACGTGCTTAGAGTGAGCGTGGGAAGGAGACGAGGAAGTGGCGAATATTCGGGGCATCCGATAGCCGATGGGCTTGCGTAGGAAGAGATTTTTGAAGGTTCTGCTCGTCCAACGCATTTTCCCTCGTCAAAATAAAACAAATATTCCCAAAATCTATTAAATTCCGGTCAATTCGTATAAAATCTTACGTGCCAAAATCTGTATAGCTTTGAAAGTGTTTCGTAATTTTAAAAAAATAAAAATAAAAATAAAATCACGGATTGCCAAAGTAAAGCAAATTTCAAATTGACAACCTTTTATTGACTCTTGATTTGCCAATCATAAGTTAAACCCACCCACTTCGTTAGTTAGAAAAACAAGTTTTAGATTTATTGTAAGGAAAAGATCATATTATGATGTATAGATTAAAACAAATGGGGTTTTAATTACTTAAAAATGGGATTTCCGTGCGAGTTGGAGAAAACTTGTGACCTTTAGAGGCATTACACGTTGGGATTTTGGGAGTTACCTAAAAACTACGGAGGAGGAGAAATTTGAATTGAATTAAGGGTCCGAGGAGTCAACGTGGAGGAAAGGTTGATGGAGCACCAATGAAAGGAGGACACGCCATGGCAAGCTGGCAACTACCTTTCAAGAAGAAAGCGCTCCAAGTTTTGGGAATTCTGTGATTGGATGAGAAAAGGTCCTACTATTCCATTCTAGAATCTTCTACAGAACACGATGGTTTGGAAGGGTCTATTTTGGTAATCCATCAAGAGTCGGACATCCTATTTATTTATGTCATTTAAAATCCGCTTTTTTATGGAAATGATTTTTGTTTTTTTTTACAAAAATTTAGTTAATATCTTGTGTGATCGCGCATGTGGAAATTCGGTGATTTTGGCAATTGCGTTTATTTGTTTTTTATTGCATGGATTTTTATTTTTATTTTTATTTTGGTCGGATATTTTATCTCGATTTTGTCCCATGTTTTTGTGTGTGTAGAATAAACTTAAATTTGGTCAATTTAGATAAGATCTTTTTTTTTTCCTTTGGGTTGGAATTTTAGATAAGATCTACAAATCCGGGTGCCGGTTGCCGTAACGAAGGAAATGCAATTCAATTAAGAGAACGAACCGGTTTCGCTTACTAAAATGACTTTTAGATCTTATCTAAATTTTTGGAATTTAGATAAGATCTACAAATCCGAAAATTTTAGGATTCTTATAGTTGGGAATATTAATACCGGTTTCGCTTACTAAAATGACGTTACTTCTTTTATAGTTTTCAACAAATGTGCATTATTATGATAATTGTATAGAGCCGTGGACGGTTATTTATTTATTTACTGAATACTTAAGGATACATAATTTTGTGAACCCGTAAGGCAAAATAATCGTAATTTAACATTACAATCAAGATTTATCATTTTAGGATTAGTAAGTTTAGATTGGAGAATCATTTGTTGCTGTGCATCCAAATGAGAATAATAGGTACAGTAATCTTAAATATTCTTCATTGATTCTTGTGTTGTGGTCGACATTCCAAAAGGAATGACATTCATAAATAAATTTTCGCGAATATTATTTCCTAAATTTTCTGTATAACTCTTGTTACTTTGATTGATTGATTGCATGATAGGCTAATAAGCGGTCGATTCGAGCCTGTCGTCATCTTTTTAAATGATACAAGTTGTCTTTAGTAGATTTCACTTGTTAACAAATACAACACAAAACCAATCTTTCTCGTATTGTTTTCGGTACAAAGAAACACCAGAAAAGACAGGCTAATTTTCTCAAATCGTGAATTTCTCGAAAATATTCTATTACAAAATTTTTCAACGAGTAAGATAATGTTGACGAGAGGAGTAACATTACAGGTTGCAGGTGCTTGGCTGGAACTCGACAGCTTCAACAAGATGAAATCGAGATATGATATCTAAAACCTATAAAGAGCTCTTAGGTTAACAAAATCCGTTTGGTAATTGTTGGAGATCCAGATCTTGATTGACGAATGGACACACCATCAGTTTGGGCTTGCTTATTTTTGTAAGGACGAAAGCAAATGGTGCCGATGGGCGTGGATCGGGATAAAGCTCAGATCCAAGATCGCACCTTGGCTACAACTACAATTAAGAATATGACGTTTTTGCACATTATTTAATTGGTGACGATGACGAATTTAGTTAGTCGTGAAGTCAAATTGTCTGGTTGACCATCGTCGCAGCCCCAACAGTCCCATAAACCTAAGTGGAAAAGAGAGAGAGAGAGATTGAACGAAATAACTAATAAAAAAAAGAGGCAAAGGCTGGCGTCGCCCGGACTTGAACCGGAGACCTTCAGTGTGTTAGACTGACGTGATAACCAACTACACCACGACACCTTACATTCGCAGCACCCCCCCTTAAACTATATAAATTTAACATTATGAGGTCAAAGTCAACGCTCGCCACGACGAAAAATACATAAAAAAAAAGGGGAGGCCCACAAAGGCAACGGGGGCGTGCGAAGCAGCGGGTGTTCACGGTCGCATTGCTGAGCGGCGAGAATCACGGATGGAGGAAGGTGGCACGACACGTCGTCAACCAAATTAAATAACGACACACCCTTTTTCTTTACTCGATTGGTTTTGATTTGGATTGGTCGTTCCTCATGTCTTTGCGCATTAGGGGATTATCCAAATGCATGCATGCATACATACACACATCCTTTCCGTCGTAGGGCGACCCCAAAGAATACGTAAGCACGTCGATCGATTGGAATCATGGGCTACGTATAAGAGCACGCTTGTCGCGTAGGATGACAAAAGAAAATGGCAAATTGGAAAATAGCACTTTTTAGAGTAATGTACGAAACTTTTCACATACATAGCTTACTCTTGAGCCCAGGAGACGCGTATCGTGTATGGTTGCTTAGTACGGAACACGTCGCGCGCGGCAATTTTAAGATTGCCCGTCTAACGAAAAATTTATACCGCCAGTTATTTACTAGATCGGACTTTAGACCGCGATATTAATCCTTTAGACCTTTTGATATGTACAAACCATCTTGATTTAAATGGAGTTTACACGCGGCAGAGATACGAAAATAAAATAAAATGCCTAATACCCTGAAAACCTTAAACTTTGGATTTTGTCCCAAATCCATTTTTTTTTTTTTGCTTATAAAGAACTTCAAACTTCAAGTCTAGTAATTTTATCAATGTTTTTTGTCTTGTGAAAAATCCTCGGCTTTTGATCTTATTCTAATTCTACCGTAAACTTTTTTTGTCCTATGAAATATTATCAAATTTAAATTTTACTGCCCAATCCCAGTTTTGCCTTAAAATTTTCGCAAGTTCATAAAAAACTACGAGCTTTTACTTGAGTTACAAATATCATCTTATTAACTTTCCGTCCAAAATTTCTCGTTGACAATCGAGATGAAAAACTCCCAAGCACGAGCCACTCGAATGTCTTGAGTGTGAAAGATGAAACATTCCCAAGTCTGATAGATCAAGGACTAAGAGCAAACTCACTGAGGGCGATTTTGATAGAGAGTTAGTGGAGGTAGATATCACGTCCCGACTTTTGATCTCGCGTTATTCCTACCAAATCACCTCAAGTCATAAAGATAACGTCCCAAATACACTATCGACCATTAACATATCACGCATGTATAACATGCAACACTCCCAACAACAAGATCAGCATGGATAGTACCGCAGGAAATTAATTCAATCATTCAACTAATAGACAATCATATATACAGCTAGCAAATGTTTATTAACCCTATAGAGCTAACGATATACAACTCATAACTCCATTCTTCAAGGCGGCTCTCTAATGCCTTCAAAAGGAATAAACGATTGGGATATGTTAACTTTCATCTATTTCAAAAGTATACTCCAACAGTCAAGCCTTGGCATCCACGGGGCTCCATCACTTGGGATCTGAAAATATTAGCCAACGACGAGGTGAAAAATAAATCTTAGTGAATCAACGCTTAAGCCCGGTTAGGCCGTTGATTCGTCCAGAACATCTTAACCACATAATCACACAATCACAATATATACATACGTCAGTCACATAGAGTCACAATAGCATACTGATCCACATGCATACTTACCGGTCTTTAACAACACATAATACAATACTAGATTTATTACAAAAGTCACCTCAGACAACCATTCAATCAAGGCATTACATCCACAAGTTTGTACAGGACAACACACAATTTATTTATTAATGATGATCCATGAGATCTCCAAGGGACACACATAAGTAGTGTGGTCACGCGCTATGAATAGCCGCGTATACTGGTAGAACCAGACATCGTCCATTTTTAATTTCAGCGACGGTTGCTACAAGCAGTGTATCCAGTATACCCATCACGACACTGCAGGTAGGCATTTCTATATGAAGCGTTGGTCCATCATAGTGATTCGCGCTTTTGACAACTCCAGTGATTTCGAACTTGTTAGACATTTCATCATCGTCCCTTCATACGACCATATACTTCATCCGAAAATCAATTTTTTTCTATTTGATTAAGGCCAGATACTTATACAGTCGTGCTCAAAGACTCGGCCTAAGATAGTTTTCATGTTAAAACACATCGTTTGATTTCACACATGGTAATATGCATATGCAAACTATCTACTAGATACTGCAATCACAAACGGGGTGACTAACCCCCAACAAACATCCAATCACCCACTGGTCAATCAAAACATCCAATCAAACATCTTAAAGAGTCGATCGATCAAGTAACCGCCATCAATTTAAATACAATCAATCAATTTGATTAAGCCACATAAGGGCTTGATTCGTGAAATAATCATTTATTAGTCAATTCGATTTAAATCGTCAATCGGTCACTCGTTTCTAACCTATCACTCATTCATGATCAAATCACAATTAACATTTAATCAACCAATCAATTAATTCCGTCTAATAATAATTAGCTACAAACAATCTAATTGTCCAATCTAACTTAATCAATTATGGCCATTTAACCTTAACTGAGTTTCTAACTAATCTGGTCATAATCAATCTACTAAGGTATTAACGACTTACCAACCGATCTTTAACTCACAAATCGAAACGGCTTGGGCAACCTTGGCGACGAGAGGACGGCTCCGTGACTCTCGATAACTCACGGCCAAACTTGGGTTCCTCGGGTTCCATAGCTCCAAGCTTGGTCAAGGGTGGTCCGAGGGAGGCGGCGACACTCTGGGACAGCGACATGGCTCGTGAAAGGTGGCTGGCGAACGGAGGTGGTCATAACAGCCACGGCTAGAACAGAACAGAAGCTGGGGGGGTGCCGGGAGCAGGGGAGGCATTAGGCTTTTGGGATTTTCGGGGCTTGTGGTGGTTCGATTGAGTGGGGGAAGGGTTGGCTAACGTGGATGGGTCATCTAGGTAGCTGAGGGTGACGGTGGCCACGTCGGAGGACGGTTGAAGGCCGCAACAAAGCTCAAACTAACCGGCACAGAGCAGGGCAGGGCGACGACGGAAATAGAGGAGGTGGTTTCGCGGTCTGTTTCGAGCTTCGATCGGCTTCCAAATGCTTTGGGGGACGGCAGGACGGCTAAAAGGAGTCACTGGGGTCGCCTGAGGGTAGCGGATGGCGATTGAAAGCGGCGGAACAGGAGTTCGACTGAGCTCGAGCGCAGAACAGGGTCCCTGCCTAAAACCGGGTGCCGCGGCTTCAGTGGGTGATCTGGGGGGTGACGAACGGCGAGATGGGGTCGAGAGGGTTGTCGAGGGAGGAGGACGACCACGCAATGGCTAGTGGCGGTCGGGAGTGACCGTAGGCGGTAGAATAGGTGTGGTGGCCGAAGGAAGCGAAAAACAGAGCAGAGGGGTGACGAGGGCTTCCGGAGGCCTGCGGGCCGATGGCTACGGTGAGTTGCCATGTCGAGGTGGCAACAGGGCGGCGATGTGGTGGTGGTGTCTCTCGAGGGTCGACGTCGTGCGAAATGGCCGAAGGAAGGAGGAGAGTTTTCGGTGTATGCAGGGGAGAGGGGTGTCCTCGTGCGATCAAGAGTGAGGAAGGGGGTGCAGAGAAGAGAGAGAAGAGAGAGAAGATAGGAGTCGGTGGGTTGACTTGGATGTAATGGGTGGAAGATTGATTGACTCGTGGGTCCCTCTAAATTTGAATACTTTGATTTCTTACGAATAATTGAAGGGTGTCTTGGTAAATTCATAAATTGGGATCGATCGAATATTTGGCGCATTAAACGGAGGGTATTTTGATATTTTCACAGAGGGTTAGGATTGAGAGCGAAGATTAAAATCCTAAATTGCAACTAATAAGTTTTTCGAAACCTAATTTATTCTGATAGACTTTTCAGAAATCGTCCAATTATCGTATCCTCAGTTCTTACGATTCAAAATATATTAAAGACTAGAATTCAATATTAATCTATTTTATTGAATTCAGGCATTTTGCAGAATTCGAATTTTCAGAGCGTCGCAATAGATTTACGACTCAAGTAAAAATTGATAATCTTTTAGAAGGCAAAAAGTTTATAGTAAAAGTAAAACTGGACTTAGAGCGAAATTTTATATGAGACGAAAAAAGCTTAGGGTAGGATCGGTATTGAACCTAAAGTTGATGATTTTTTTATGAAACAAAAAAAAATTTTATGGCAAAGTAAGGAACGAACCTAAAGTTGGAGAATTTTTTATGGGGCAAAAAAATTTAGGGTAAAATTGAGATTATATTTATAATAAAAAAGTAAGGAATAATGTCAAGCCAAGACAAACTCTTAATTCCATTGTTTCTTTCTTAATCCCGCAGCGAAACGTCAACGCCGACGGCTGTGAGGTCGCGCATGCGTAGGGGACAGGGATAGGGACAGGCTGGTTCTTGTTCTGCACGCCATCGTTTCATACGATGCGAACCGCAAATCCGCCCCGAATATTCGGAGGAAACCCGAGATCCGAAACACAGCTTGCGGTTCACGATCCGAGTCAAAATTCAATGGTCGGCCACTGTTCGTCGACGACCCCGTTTCGCAGTCAAAATTCTAATTGAGGCATGTTCGCCCTTTTCCTCTTTCCTCCTATTAATAAACGCTTACGCCACAATAAAGGTGGAGCCTTTTCCGTCGTTTTCTTCCTGGGCGGGGGTGAATTTTGGGTGATTTTCCCTTGTTTTTCTTTCTCTCCAAGTTTTCTTGCTTGGAGATTAAAGAAAAGGGTCTGCTTCGCCTCTCTCTCCCAGCTATCTCTGTCTCTTTGACAATGGCTTCTTCAACCGCTAGCAGATGGATCAGGCCCGAGGTACGTGCCATTTTCTGTCACTTGTTCTTTTCTCATCGTGTTTATTCATTATGTTCTGGAGTTCGAGATGTTGGTTTTGTCGGTCTGTGCGTGAACATGGCGAGCGTGCCTTTCGTGGGACTGGATTCGTAGGTTAAGCTAAGCAACTCGTAGATGGTGTTTGCGCTGGCTCTTTTTTTCCCCTGAAAGAATTTCGATCAGAATGCTTTACTTGGGATCTGGAAAGCTTGTTTGGAAGATCATAACTTGATCCCGCGAGTTGCTGCGGCAAGATGTTAATCTGCACCGGTTCGAATGTACATCGAATACCATGCAGCTGTCGAGATCTTACTGCGTCAGCTTTAATCTGTCTCGAGTCATGGAGAACGATACGTCGATGGAGGTCTTTGCTATGACAAACTTAGGGATTTGAATGGTGATAGTGGTCTCACATTCTCGAGAACTAGTACTCAATATCCGTCTTTCTCGGGTCATTCAGAGCCAGATACCTAAACTACCTCCTGTGTGCGGTTTATCATGAATGTGTTAATGCGACTCGCTGAGGACTAATCCGGGGCTCTCTTCTCTCGTTCTTGCCAAATAGGTGTACCCTCTTTTTGCTGCTGTCGGCGTAGCCGTCGGCATCTGCGGGATGCAACTCGTAAGAAACATCTGCACCAACCCAGAAGTCAGGTAACATTTTTGCCTCTCAAGTCTTCTTTCTGCCAAAGGTTCATGTAGGACCTGAGGCATTTGTGTCCTCTTTGGGTATAGGGTTTTTCTAGTACACAGCAGTTACATTTCATGATTGGGAAGCTGGTGATGATATCGCGAATGTTCTGCTCTTTTTCAGAGTTACCAAAGAGAACAGAGCCGCCGGGGTGCTCGATAACTTTGCAGAGGGCGAGAAGTACTCGCAGCATGCTGTCAGGAAGTTCGTCCGCAACAGACCCTCGCAGATCATGCCATCCATCAACAAGTTCTTCTCTGATCCCAACTAATAGACTCGGCGATTGATTTGTTCTCAACAATAGAAACTCATACTTGTGCCAACATAGCTCAAAATCTAGGATTGTCTCTGATTTGATCAGAGGGGTGGGGATGATTTTGTTCTTGAAATCCTGATGTTTGTTGGGTCTGAACCTGATGAATAAATGAAAATCTTTGAACTTTTCAAATTAGTCCAATCCCATATTTACCTTTCTACTACTAATTCACGCACGGTGTAGTCCAAACCCTTGTCTTTTGAATGAACCTTAGGTACTATTTAATCAGAACACAGAAAAGATGACTGCTCGTGTCGAGCAAACGTGCGCTTCACATTGTCAATGAAAGAGCGGATGGTGCAAAAATTCCACGAGGAAAAAAAAAAAGCTTTTTCGCCCTGTACCTTTGTCGATCGCTGATTGGTGACCACTGACCGATTCATAGTTCACTTGGTATGGAAATGTCTGTCCGTCTCACTCACGTCCTGAGTAGTGAGTGCTTCAGCTGTTATGGCTAAATTCCTCCAATCCTGACATTATCGGTTCATTACAGAATCACATAGCTCTATGCTTCATAGGCAGATGCGAGGAGTTAGGCAGTGGTGAAGTGGATCGATCTCGAGACGTGCCATTAGGTCCAAGTGTTCTACCACTTTGCCAGAACAAGTTAGGATAAAGAGCCTCCCTGGTCTTGGGCTTCACATGCCCCGTCTCCATGCTGTAAGAAATCCCGGTACTTGTCGGGTCCAGACCCCGATGAACGATGAAATTTCAGATTCCGTGAAATAGGTGAAATTCAGTTTTACTCCCAGAGTGCCATGGTTAGAAGCTTTTGATATCACCATGGCTTATACATTGTTCCGAAACAAGCAGGTGCACTAGCCATTGCCAAAACGACGGTATAAAAAAAAAAACATTGTGCAGTCTCTTCTCAAAATGCAAATTTCAGTGGGCTGGGCTGAATCTTCAAGTGAGCCCAATGAAACAGCTAAAACTGCACTCTTAAGAAGTGGGAAAGTGGGGACGGTCGCATGAATATGGGTCAGGCTCATGCTGGCCCAAGCAACTCCTTCCGGGCTTGATTCATAAAGCTCCATGTGTCGAAAACCGGACCGGACCGGCCAGTTCACATCTCGTGACAGACAACCAAAAGCGAACTCGAATGCCCATATGGTTTAGATATCCCACGACAGTCGACCGAAAGCGAACTCGTACACGCACACGGTTCCGTCTCCAATTCAATTTCCTCCGATCATCAATAAAGCCAACAATTGATGACTCGAGCTTCATTCTCATAAACAAATTTCCGATCATCAATAAAGCCAACAATTAATGATTCGAGCTACATTCTCATAAACAACATTGGCATACACGACCAAACCAATTGCTTCCTAGAAAACAGACCAGAAGGTGGCAGACAACCAAAGAATCAAGGGTCAATAGAAGCGGCAGACAAGAAGAAGAAGAAAAAGTTGAAGAAAGAAACCTTAATTGAATTCTTTGACAGGCATGGCATGGCATGGCATGGCATGAGCCATTTTACTTGTTTTCCACAGACATGGGAAAAGGAAAAAAAAATGATTTCACAACCACTATGTCAAAAGAGCTTATGTACAGTTCCAACCTCAACTTTTTTCTTTTGGCATACCTTTTTGTCTATGAGGGACAGATACTAAAGTTTAATAAAGCCACCTCAAGAATCTCCACAGGACTAAATCATAGCCATCTCCCAACATTTTATGATCATCACATGTTTCATTCTATCCACATTATTGTTGAGGAAATAATGCAAATCGAATCCGACGTTAAAGGATTTAGATGGTTCCGCGCAATTTCTCATAATCTTATTGTTGTTAGGATTGACGCATAATTATAACGAATTAAAACGAGCAAAAAAGAGAAAATTGAGACATGATATATTTTTCTGATTCACCCTTAAATTAGGGCTACGTCTGGTAGATGATTTCATTATAATTAGCACTTTACACCTCTCGTCACATCGCTCAATTACAAGCGAAAAAGAATATATATAGCGCTAGCTATTTATCAGCTCAAATCTAAACTACTAATGAAAAATTACAGGTTTAAATCGTAAAAACCTGCTAGTATCCAAGAGTCATTTCCCTCTTGAGACCCCCGCTCCCTCAAGGGATCCACGTGATTTCCTGTCGCAAGGGATATGAACTACACCCAAGCAACCATAATACTCTCTCGCAACATCTAAATAACCGAAATTCTCGCAGTGGGAGAGCGACGTGCGATTATACTTGCTACATGCGCTGTGGAAAATAATTCATAACCATACACGTTCCAAAAGATGTAGATGTTTCAGTGCTATTTGCCGATGATGCCGTCCTAACATGCGAACGTCGAAATTCTCGCGTCATGAGCGGGAGGTGCGAATATTCTGGGGTACTTGCATTGACCGGATGCGGGTTGAAGCTTCCCCGGATTGTGGACTATACGAGGAATAGGATCAGCTCTAAGCAACTAATCCGGGTGGATTTCGCTATCAGAGGTCGGAAAGCTCGGTATCGGGCTTTGGCGGGGCGCCTTTTCGGGGCTCCGGTCATGGGTTATAGCTGTCCGGGGGGAGGGGGTCCAATTTGATCTTTCCAATCCTCACGGTGGTGACTGATGAAAGCTGCGAGACACCCCTCCTCCCCTTGCGCAGGGACCAAATGGCCACCACAAAACCAAAAGGGATAAAAGAGACTGGTGAATTTTGGAAAAAAAAAGGCAAAGAAAGATGGTAACGAAGCAGAGAGAGAGAGAGAGAGACCTTTCTAGAAAGACCATTTAAGCGCCCGGGGGTGGGGGTGGTCCTTGCCTCGAATGCCATAGTGTCGACATTATGATTCTCTCGTTTCTTCATTTTTTGCGTACGGGGGTTTGTGGGAGTATCTGATCTGATAATGACGACTTAGGGCAACGTATCCTCGCCGGAAAATTCGCGAGTTCTAGGAACACCATAGTATTACTTCCTGGTGCTTCTTCGTGACCGTGATGCATCGATTTTTACTTTAGGGCAGGAATCCTGTTCGTGTTCGGTAATGGAATCGATGCCACCGGGGTTCTGCTACGTAGATAATTGACGAGGCGAACCTTAGGATTATGAACAACGATCCCGGGGGGGCGATGACCGTGCACCGCTTGTGTTCCTCGCCCCCCCCCCCCCCCCCTCAAATCGCCGCCGACGAGCCTCAACAATGTTTGATCGGATTGTTTAGATATAACCCATAGCCCATTGTTGCGAATTACGAGAAGAGAGTGCACAATATGCTAGAGTCAAAGAATCGCAGCTTATGCTTAAAATTGTGCATCCACATAATTAGAAACTTAGAACGACTATGAACGCAGAAGGTTAAAACTAAATCTACTTGTCTGTTCTATAATTCCATTCAAATTTCGATGTGCAAAATCTTAGTGTTCTTACCAAGATATGACAGATACTCGATGCATATACTTGAAAACAATTTCCATTTTCGTACCCCCCCCCCCCCCCTCCTTTTTAATTTCTCCAAGATTAGCATCATTATGGCTCTTGGCATGTTCGTATAAGCTTAAGGATCAAGAGAAATATATATAATCTATTTTCTTCAATTTTTTTGGGACCCCCTAATAAAAAGATCAAGACTATACCACCCAAAATAGAGCTCTAATGACCTATACTTTCTTGCCACGTCAACACCGGCAAGTCAAATGGACAGAATTGACACAATTTCAAATGGTTTAGGACTCAATTGAGCATAAAAAAAATTTAGGAATGAATTGACACGATTACAATAAGTTTTGGATTTTTTTTTTTGGTAATCTTCTCTATCATAATGTGTTATGAAATTTATCCTCCCGAATTAGAAAGACAGATAATCCAAAAAAAAAAAATAGTAAACAAGAAATGCTGAAATCGAAAAGACATTCGAGAATTATAATGGTTAGTCAATTTTATAGGACCCAATGCAATTAGTCAATTAAATATATTATGTGTAAATTAGTTGGTCCAGTGCGAGTCTTGCAAATATTTCTCGCCGAAATCAAGCTACAAAGTCATGTCAATGGTCTACAATAATTTTTAATTATTTTTTGTTTGCTTTTTTCTAGGCCCGAATAAACTATTAATATCACAGTGGATCAAAGGCGGTCACATACTTATTTCTCCGTGCTATAATAGGCTGCACTATTTTTCAGGAGTGTAATTGAGCCGAGTTGATCAATCCTATTTAATTCGCATGCTCGTCGTTTGAAACTCGACTCATATCCAAAATCGACTCTACTTAATTTGATTACAACCGATCGATCATATCCAAAATCGACTCTACTTAATTCACGTCTCATAACTATCAAATACATATTTGAGAAACTAAACAATAACTCGATCGGTTCGGCGAGCATGTCGAGCCAAATATCTACGAGCTCTGAGCTCGAACGATCGACAATCACACGAGTCGATCTCGATTGATCGATTACTGAGTCGAGCTCGAGTCATTCACGAGTAGCTTCTTGATTCGACTTGACCACAAAGCCTGTCCCTCTTGCGTAGCGTTACTCACACTAGGAGGACGAGGTGACAAAGTAGAATTTATAGGAAAGAGATCGTCTAACCTTTTCTTAAAATGTTAGGCTCTAAACTTTTAATTTGGGCCGTTCGTGTTATGAATGAATGTCCCAGATTATATCTAATAAAAATATATTAAAAAAATTTAAAAAATTATCCCATAAAAATCGAGAATCTCAGTCATCCGTTCAAAAATATACTATTCAGATTGTAAGATTAGGTGTCTAATCTTAATAGTAAATATTATACTATTCGGATTCGGATTTCTAAGATACGTGCACGTGAAAGTGGGGGAGTGTCCCCACGTTGTACCATGAAAAAGCTGCCTTTGATCAATTCAAAAAGACATGGTTGCCACCTTCTCCCTCTCTGTCCTTTCATCTTTCCTTTTGTCGATAAAAGCAGCACTCCAATCTCCATTGCAATCCGCGTGACTCAAAAATGACTGCCAAGATAAGGAAAACACAGTTGAGAAATTCCTTTCGGACACAAACGTGGTTGAGAATTCACTCTCTGCCTTGGCTCGCCTCCCCATAAGGAGTTTTAGAAAATTCCATTGATCATTTGCAACCGTATTATGCTCCCGCTGTTTCGCGAAATATGTTTTCGCGAAAAGCGGTTCCCTCATTTTATGGCCGTTGTTTATAAAAATGAGTCGATGGAAAAACTGAAAAAAAAAAAAGTATGCTTAAATTTAGGATAATGATCTTTTGAAAAATCGAAAATCATTTTCGAAAATTCACTAGGTATTGACACTTGAATCGGAAGCTCTACGCATGGGCACGGAAACCTAAGCGATGGGTTCTTAGGTCCTCGATGCCCAGGATCGAGTTCATCGAGACCGGGGCCGGGACCTTGATGCTCATGCCAAGGTTCCTGGCGCTTCGTTCGGGATCCATCAAGGCTGGAATCGGGATCCCCACGCCTGTAACTGGTTCTTTGGCTGCATATATGCAAGTCATTATCACTTGAATATTGTACGTATGTTTAACATAATCAAATCAAATTTTCGTTTCCAAACAACGAAAAATATCGTTCGGATCTTTTTCAGATTTCATGATAACGATTAAGAAAATTGTCATCTTTCTGAAAAAATATATCCTTACAATTTTATATTTTCGATGAGATAAACGAAGCCTTACATCAAACTACCTATTTTTCTTTTTGTCAAAAATCAAATGACTTGTGCTCGATGGCCACCTCCTAGATGGTTGCAATGGTGGAAGAGACCAATTCTCAATCTAGATCTCAACCTGCATGGCCGATCATTTGGATCTCGACCTAATGGTCGTTGCCTATCTAGGACAACCATCGCGACGGTGATTGCTCAGATCTGCCATGGAGAATTGCAAGAGATGGAGGGAATTGCAAGTGGAGGGGAAAGTCGCAGGCGACCACCTGTGGCGTACCACGGCAGCTCCACTGTGGCGACGGCGCCACCGTCTTATCGTTCATCTCCCGCAACCATTCAAGACGCAAGTTCCAAAAAAGTAACAGGCTTTTTAATATTCCGTTCTCACTTATAGTATGCCGATTCAACTTTATGTCTACTTGCTCTTTGACCTTTATCTTCAAATATAATTTCTTCGTCTTTGGAGTATCAAAATTTGTTAGCAACACCATAGAAAGTACAAATGTAAATATAATGATAACTCTTACTTTTGACACGATCACATCTTGTTCGGTTTGTGTTAATTCTATCTTAAGAGGAAGAAAAAAAAAACATTTTCAACCGCCCTTTACCGACATTGTTCAAAATGAAATGTACCGAATATATATTGCGCATCAACATTATAAATAACCATGAAATTTTTTCCCACTCATCCATGAAACACGTGATTCTTTATTTGGTTTCTATTACTATAGTCCGAGCTACGTGACATGTTTAATAAGGAAAAATTATCCAAAAAACCTTAAACTTGTTGTATGGCGGCCAATTCAGTCTTAAACCTTTCAATTGTGTTAATTTAATCTTAAATATTTTAATTGTGCCAATTCAGTCCTATATATATTATTAGGATAATTGGTCAAAAAATATATATTGATAAATTGTCAAAATATTTAGGATCAAGTTGATAAATCGTTGAAAGATGTATCGCAAAATTAATAAAATTTTCAAAAAATTTAGGACGGAATTAACAAAGTTCAATACTTACCCGATTTTTTTTTTAATAAAGTTCAAAGGTTTAGAATTGAATTGATCATCATAAAAATAATAAATGACATTTTGCACGGTGTGCAAGAGTTGCCGGGCAATATCAACTCCATCCATATCATTTATAGGGGCCAAATTTCACGTGAGCAAGTAGTGCCAAACAGATGAAATTAGTTAATTAATAAGACCCCAATTGATCATAAAGCTCCCCGATTAAAAAAAATAAAAAAACTGATTTGAGATTTCTTTGCTGATCTTTCCATACATGGATAGAAAGATGCACTGACCAAAACATAATTAATCACAAAAAACCAAAGTTGTTCAGAACTATAGATGCACAAAACTTTTGGCTATGTCTTTAGGGGTGATGTCGGAAAGGAAAATGGAATCAAATTACTATCAAAATTAAAAATTAAAAATAAAATTAGAGAGAGGGGTAAAGGGATTATTTATTTAAAAGTTAGATGTGAGATCAATGACTAAACGACCCAAGCACTAGTAACAACTAATAACCACGAGTCACCCTCAACCTACAGTGAGCCTGCCATGGGCCGCCACACGCCTTCACCCTGTCGGCCACGTGTCGACTGTATCCAATCGGACTTAAGTAGTTCATGTCTTTTGGCCTGACCGCCATGTCACTCACACGCCTCCATTCCAACGTGGCTCACTAATCATTCCTTCATAGTTGATCTTGTCCAAAATTTTCACTTGAACATTTGGCGAGTTGACGGGCAGCACGGCCCCGCCGGGCCGCCAGGGGGTCCGGCAGCAGGGGAATGCAGAGTTGGTCCGGACGTGCGTTCCTCTCAATGCGCGAGATTTTATTATCTCGAACTGATCTTGATAAAAGTTTTTGAAAAACTTGATAAATGTTATTTATTCGATGTCAAAATTCATGTAAAATATAGCAACGAATAAGTTGCCCCTTCTCAATGAGATGATGATTTTTTTTTAATAATGACAATTCTGATATGAAATCTATTTATCAGACTCAAGCACCCTTTGTTGGGATAACGACAAAAAAAAAAAAATACGTTCTTAAAATTGGAAGTTCATTGAAAAAAGAAGTAGTTAAAAACCAATTTGATTTAAAGTGTGATATTGGCATTTTAAATAAAAAATTCGAGGATTTCCCTATATTAATTGAAGGTTTAAAAATGAGATTTCACGCATAACAAAATAACAAAAGTCCAAAGTTTAATGATGTCATTATCCCGCATTTTTCATCATGTCCATGCTTTATGGAGGAAGTAACTCGAAAATTTTGAGATTCAATTCTAGGTTGCCTGGAATATCCCAAGGGTGCTGATCAATTGGCTAGGGTTGCCCCATTTGTCCGAACGAGACTGACCCTAGAATTACAGCTCATGTATTTTTGGAATTTATGCAATGTCTCGTGAGGAATATCCTTATTCAATTACCTACTACAATAGGCACGAGATAAAATAATTTATTGGGTTATCTAGTAAATTAGTAAGAGGACATATCAATGCATCTCAAGATTATAACTTGAAAAAAGTCGAGATTGATTTTGCTTTTTGACCCATTCGAATGCTATCGTCAAGTGAATTTCTCTTGCCCACGCAATAAATGTCAAAAAAAAAAGTAAAAAGAAAGCTTCATTTTTGAAGAAAAGCTTTTCTACTAACCAACCCAATCCATGAGTTTTGCCGCAACATAAAATCATCTACGTCGATTCCTTATTCTCTTACAAATTTTTTTCGACATTGTCCAATTACAAGGACAATTATAGAAAGTTATAAGTTCACATAAAATTAACCACATTTATTATCCACAAAAATGGTAAGTAATTTTTTAATTACTTTTTTTTATGGCGAGTAATTAAAAAGGCATAAAGGGGGCGGGCTTTGCCTTTTGAATTTCTATTCACATGGAGCAGCCAAACATGTGCGCAAATGCCTTGAAGACTTCTTTTGCCAACCTGGAAAGCCGGAATGGGGCCCAATGAAATGTAGAGTCCAGTTGGTGGGGCCCAATGAGATGACCTCGTCCGGCTGTCCCCCAGATTATTTTTTTTTTGGGTCCTCCAAAAAGAAGAAGAAGAGATTTATGAGGAGAAAATAGAGGTGGAGTTCCAAGCCGGAAGAAAGAATTCTCTTCCGCACGCGTGGTCAGGCCAGGTCAGTCATCCTCGTCCAAGTTGGATTTATGTAACATCGAAGAGGTTTCAATTGATTAGTGATTGCACATTATTTCGAGAGATGTTGTACTTTCTTTTGGACACAATGGATGTCTTTTTAACTAATTAGCAAGTTAAGGTATAAAAAAAAATTAAAATGTGGAATGCTTATTCCAATTGTTTGTGAAGACGTTTTCTCGTGATTATCCGAAGAGGTCAAATTAAAGCTATATTTTTATTGAGACATACCAAGCCTTTGAACTTTTAATTTGTAGTACATTGATTCATTTGACGAGGCGGACACATTGAATGCTCAAAATCGAAATTTTTTTATTTTTTTTCCTTTCAGTGAGTGCACTATCATTTTGTAATCTATATTAATGCCCTCTTTAGATTGTTAAATTCTTCTTGGAAGCCCTATTCTTTCATCCATCACAGATTCATATGTTTACCCAAACCTACTGGGACAGGAGCGTATCTGTTTTAGTTAAAAGGTTGACCATTTGAGTTGATTCTTGTTTGCCATTTAAGAGCAACGAGGATTTTGATCTGAAAATTGGAATTTCTCTCCTTTGCCGACTTTGGCTTTATATAAAATATACGGATCTCCAAACTGAAATATATGTCAACCAATCAGATGTATTGAGGGGAATGGCAGCTAGTGGTCTAGATCCGACCATGGAGCTCCTCTGTCGCCGAAGTCGAGTCGAGCTCAGACACCGAGGAGCTCTAGATATAGCCATGAAGCTCTTGGCAACGAGAAGGAGCTCAATGGGAGGGTATGGGCGGCGGAGACTATGACTGCCGGCCATAGGTGGATAGAGGGGATAGAGAAGTGAGATGATCGCGAGACGGTACGTTTTCCACCTTTGTTTCACTCCTCACATGAGATCATGTTAATTTGATTAATAAGGCCATATACTTATTATTATTATTATTATTATTATTATTATTATTTAATCTTTAGTGCCGAACGTAACTTTAAGGTCATGATGGTGACATGAGTTTGCTGCCGATGATTTGAGATGATCGATCCTTCGGATTCGGTTCCGCCCCTTTCCTTATATGCGATCATCCCGTCGAAGAAATTAAAAAATAAAATAAAATTAAAACTTTGCATGCCAGTAAACTTTGGTATGGTAAGTAAGACCAA
Organism: Rhodomyrtus tomentosa; assembly: GCA_028455895.1. Classification (NCBI taxonomy): domain Eukaryota; kingdom Viridiplantae; phylum Streptophyta; class Magnoliopsida; order Myrtales; family Myrtaceae; genus Rhodomyrtus; species Rhodomyrtus tomentosa. Next base: position 45,842,983 of record JAPCWY010000005.1, read on the forward strand.
GTCATCGAATCCTTCGCGGTTTATCCACCATAAAAATTCCTAGCGAATCGTGGGTGCAAATGCTTTCAATACGACGCCGGGATATTCTTCCTGCTGCATTTTGGAGAGAGGTGGTGTCGGCCCGGGTGCAAGAATCCGAACAAGGAAAATCCGAGAGACAGGATTCTGTGTTGTTGGATGAAGATGCAAATGAAGACATCCTCTGCCATTCAGAATTGACATCTATAGAGAGCGAAAGGAGGTGGCAAAGGGAAGTGCCAATTAAGAACCTTCACCAGCAGAAATGGCGACAGTCCTGATTTTTTCCTTTCCTTTCAAAGCAACAATTTCATTCATTTATGAGAAATACGAAAGAAATCAAGATAAATCCAAAGCAATTTAAAAAACAAAATAAGCTCGAGACAACAAAAATCAATAGTTACGAATCACGCGCTCGAAAAACAAATCTGTGAATTCTTTGTGTCAAAACGGAACCGATCGCTGAATCGGTCTACCATAACGAGTACACACTGTCTCCAACTATCGCCACTACCTTGTCTTTTGGCGATTCACTTCTAATGTGGATCGAACTCGTGTTTTTCTTCTTCTTTCTTCTTCCTCTCATTTTTTTTTTTTATATAATAAAGATCTCGGTTTTCCTTTTACCATGTGGGGGAGCCGCGGGCGAGATTTGGATCTGTTTTTCTGTATTGATTTGGTGACATAATGACGATAATGCTATAAAATAGATCCAGACATTCCATCTTAGGCGATAGCGATGGAGGTAAGCTGAGTAAGATTATAGCGATGGTCATTGTTTTCCTCTTCTTTTTTTTTTTGGGCTGGTCTGGGTATCTATTTAAACGATTTCAGAAACCAAACTCTGTGAGCGCAGTCCCACTGAAAGCACACTTTCTCGTTACCAACCCACTGACGACGAAGAACCACGTGTTCCTCTTCTCTGTTCATCCTCTCTCTTCCCAGGTTTGAATCTCACGAAGAAAAAAAAGAAGCAGCTCGCACCATTACATGTTTTTGAAGTTCATCCACGAATGCGAGAAGAAAAAAACGTTCGAATTTCTCATTCTGCAGTTTCTTGAGTGACCAAGTTTCCTTCTTTCATTCGTTTTCTTCTGGATTGCAGGTTCTTATAGTTGCATAGATTTTCTGCGTCCATGGCCATTTCAATGGGAAGCATCTCCCCCGGAGTTTTGGGACCTGTCAACTTGTATATAGCAATGGAAGTAGTGAATGTAGTGTTTGCGTTCTCTTTGGTGATATGGGTTCTGATTCACATTTTTAGGCAGAGGAGATTCAGTGGCGGTGGCAGCGGTGGTGATGCAGAGCTAATCCACCGTGACAGAGTAAAGAGAAAACTCAGAGTCTCTTCAATGGTGATTCTGGTTTGCAGTGCCGTAATCTCCACCACATACGTTGGCCTCTGTGTTTATAGTTATCGCGTTCACAGAATTGTGGATGATGACACTGTCTCTTGGGCTGTCACTTGGGTCGTCGCATTTTTCGTTTCATGCAACACTAGGAACACAATTCTTGATGGAGGCAGAAGCAACTGGCCCCTTGTGCTAATTCTTTGGTGGGTTTATTACACTGTTTTCTCTTCACTTTCTGTCTCTTCTTACTTTGTGTTCCTGCTGAGAAAGTCCAAGGAGTTGCCTCCTCTTCCCCTACAAGCCAATACGGTTGAGTTAGTGTCCCTCCCCTTTTCGCTAGTGATTTCTGTTAGTGTTGCGGTCATTAGTTGCACAATTGAGCCTGGTAGTAGCTGTCGTCGTCTCAGCGAACCGTTGCTTCACAAAGAGAGAGAGAGTCCGCGTACCGATTTGGAAGGCTTTGACAATGCCGGGTTTTGGAGCCGACTAACATTTCAATGGCTGAACCCCCTTTTCAGCACGGGTCGGAAGCAAAAGCTCGAATTAGGCCATATTCCTCGGGTTTCGCAGTCTGAAAGAGCAGAACATGCTTCATCGTCTTTCGAGGAATCGCTGAGGAAACAAAAGTTTGGACCTTGTTCATTGCCGAAAGCAATCAGCTTTGCCGTATGGAGATCACTGGCCAAAAATGGAGTACTGGCAGGTACTTGTGGTTGTTCCGTTCTCTTCCATTCTGTTTATGTAGTTGCATCTTAAGGCAAATACATCATAGACATTTGCGTTTTATGTTTGTTTGCTGATAGGAATTAATACGATGGCTTCGTATACGGGTCCTTTCTTGATCACAAGCTTTGTGAATTTCTTGTCCTCCAAACGTGAAGATTCAAGCTACCGCTTTGGACTGATTCTGGCATTCATCTTCTTTTCTTCGAAGACTATCGAGTCGCTAACTCAAAGGCAGTGGTATTTTGGTGCTCAGAAAATCGGCATACGCCTTAGAGCTGGCCTTATGTCATTGATTTATAGGAAGTGTCAATCCATCAAGTATGCCGGTCTAAGCAATGGGAAGATTGTAAATTTGATCAATGTGGATGTTGAGAGAATCGGGGATTTCTGTTCGTATGTCCACGGGATTTGGTTGCTTCCTGTTCAAGTATTTTTGGCCCTAGTCATTCTGTACATAAATCTCGGCGCTGCCCCCTCAATTGCCGCTCTCTCTTCCACCGTTATCGTAATGGTTAGCAACACGCCGTTAGCGAATATGCAAGAGCGGCATCACTCGAAGATCATGGAAGCTAAGGATGCTAGAATGAAAATGACATCAGAGACTCTAAAGAGCATGAGGGTCCTTAAACTGCATTCTTGGGAACTGACATTCTTGAAGAAGATTCTCCAACTCCGAGAGACAGAGAGAAGTGCGCTGACGAAATACCTCTACACATGCTCGGCGGTGGCTTTTCTCTTCTGGGCTTCGCCGACTCTAGTTTCAGTGGCTACTTTCGGCGTTTGTGTTATCTTGAAAATACCATTATCAACAGGTACAGTTCTTTCGGCTTTGGCGACGTTCAGGATTTTGCAGGAGCCAATCTATAACTTGCCCGAGCTCATTTCCATGATCACACAAACTAAGGTCTCCATTGATCGTGTCCAAGAGTTCCTTAAAGAAGAGGATCACAAGAAGTTATTGGCTCATCAATCTCCGAATCCATCAGATGTTGCTGTCGAGATAGAAGACGGTGAATATGCTTGGGGTTCAGGCGATCAAACTTTGAAAAAACCTACAGTGAAAATCTCGGAGAAGATTAAAATAATGAAAGGTTACAAGGTTGCTGTTTGCGGGTCGGTTGGGTCCGGTAAAACGAGCTTCTTGTGTAGTTTGCTTGGCGAGATTCCTAGGACAGCTGGGTCAGCAATAAGGGTCAACGGAACAAAAGCATACGTACCACAGAGTGCTTGGATTCAAACTGGAACGGTGAGAGAGAACATCTTGTTTGGCAGGAAATTGAACTCTGCCTTCTATGAGAATGTCGTGGACAGTTGCGCCATGAAACAGGACATCGAGATGTGGAGTGACGGTGATTTGACTGTGGTTGGCGAGAGAGGGATGAACTTGAGCGGAGGACAAAAGCAGAGGATTCAATTAGCACGGGCAGTCTACAGTGATTCCGATGTTTATTTTCTGGATGACCCTTTTAGTGCTGTCGACGCGCACACTGGGACTCATCTGTTCAAGGCAAGCATCAAAACTTCATTATTTTTAGTTCTCGCTTGCGTTTCGTTTTGCTACTAGTTCCCTCAAAAGATTCTTTCTTCTGTTTGTTGTTGCAGAAATGTCTTCTGCAAATGCTGTCTCGGAAGACTGTCATTTATTCCACCCATCAGTTGGAGTTTTTAGATGCCGCTGACCTCGTTCTTGTAAGTACATGGAGCAAGCTCCGCCTTACTAGCACATATAAGATGTTGTCTCCTTTGAGGCATTTTATCGTCTAACACATCAGTTCTGCAGGTCATGAAAGATGGATGCATAATTCAGTCAGGGAAATATGAAGATCTTATTGCGGATCCGCAAAGTGAACTTGTTAGGCAATTGTCCGCTCATAGACAGTCTTTAAATCAAGTGAGCCCAGCCCAAGAAGACAGGACATCAACCACCAGGCCACACCAAACAAGCCAAATTGAAGTCATGGACGAAAACATCGAGGATCACGTTAAAAACAGAAAGCTTTCGAAGAAGACGCAAGAAGAAGAATCGGAAACTGGACGTGTGAAATGGAGCGTTTACTCGATCTTTGCGACTTATGCTTATAAGGGTGCTCTGGTCCCAGTTATTCTTCTTTGCCAAGTTCTCTTTCAAGGGTTACAGATGGTGAGCAGTTATTGGATTGCTTGGGCGACTGAGGATGATCGCAGGATCAGCAGAGAAAAGCTGATTGGAGTATTCATCTTGCTGTCTGGTGGGAGTTCAATCTTTATTCTCGGACGGGCGGTTCTGTTGGCGACTATTGCCATCAAAACTTCTCAACATCTCTTCCATGATATGATTTCTTCAGTCTTCCATGCACCCATCTCGTTCTTTGAGTCCACGCCTTCAAGCCGAATTCTCGATCGGGTTTGTCCTTCAAAGTTCTGCATTCTGTTATAGGTCACCGGTCCAATATTTATTGTGCAAAAGATTGACATTGGCAAATTTTTATTTTTATTTTTCCAATTTTTCCCCTGCAGTCTTCCACGGATCAAAGCAGAGTGGACACAGATATTCCCTACCGATTAGCAGGGCTGGTGTTCGCTCTAATTCAGTTGTTAAGTATAGTCGTCCTAATGTCCCAGGTGGCGTGGCAAATTTTTGTTCTCTTCCTTTTGATCCTTGCTATCTCCACGTGGTATCAGGCAAGTTTTCAAGTTTCGCTTATGTTAAATCTCTGTGCTTTATAGCATCAAAGAGTAGCAGATTAATACTTCAGATAGGCCTGTGTCTAAGGAAGTAAATGATCTTTGTATATGCTTCCATCAGGTTTATTTTTGACACATTGTGATGCTGACTGCACGCAAAAACCGTGTTCCGCAGGCATATTACATCACCACAGCCAGAGAACTGGCCAGGATGGTTGGGATCCGGAAGGCTCCAATTCTTCATCACTTCTCCGAATCAGTGACAGGAGCAGCAATAGTTCGTTGTTTCAACCAGGAAGATCATTTCTTTAGGAGGTGTCTTAGCTTGATTGACAATTACTCTCGCATAGTCTTCCATAACAGCAGCTGTATGGAATGGCTCTCCATTCGGATAAACTTCCTCTTCAATCTTGGTTTCTTCATCGTGCTGGTTATCTTGGTGAGCCTCCCTAGGTCGGTCGTGGATCCCAGTAAGTTCCCCTCTCCAATATGCATTTCAACGCAGCAGGTCGCCAAATTTTTTGAAATATCAATGGCCACGAATAATGCTAACAATCAATGAGTATCTTTATCTGTCATAATATGATGGAAAAATGTCAATCTCGCCACCTCCTTTTTCTTTGACTGGTAACTTCATTTTTGACCCAATCAACTTTCCATCTCAGGCTTGGCTGGGCTAGTGGCGACATACGGTCTGAACCTTAACGTGCTCCAAGCATGGGTGATATGGAATCTGTGCAATGTCGAGAACAAAATGATCTCGGTTGAGAGAATTCTTCAATTTACTAACATACCGAATGAAGGTCCCTTGGTGATTGAAGACTCCAGGCCGACCCCTGAATGGCCATATGAGGGAAAAATTGAGCTTCAGGACCTCAACATCCGGTATGCTCCTTCTCTCCCAGTGATCCTCAAGGGGATCACCTGCACGTTCCCCGGAGACAAAAAGATCGGAATCGTTGGGCGAACGGGCAGTGGAAAGTCCACTCTCATCCAAGCGCTTTTCAGGGTGGTTGAACCCTCAGGAGGGCGGATACTCATTGACGGGGTGGACATTTGTAAGGTTGGTCTGCAGGACTTAAGGTCGCGGTTGAGCATCATTCCCCAGGATCCTACGCTATTTCAGGGTAACATTAGGACAAATTTGGATCCTATGGAAGAGCATTCAGACCAAGAAATCTGGAAGGTAAAACGAAAAGTTATATTATTCCAAAAAAGCAGGAGTTTCTTTTTAGGGGGCGTCTGATCACCGAATTATTGATATACAGGTTCTTAACAAATGCCACCTAGCAGAGATGGTAACACAGGATCCGAGGCTTCTTGATGCACCAGGTACTAAAGCCAAAGTAATGTACAAAGGCTTTGTTTTTTAGACAACTTTTAACTCCCTTTGGTTCATTAGACAATCTTTTATATGAGTTTTGTATTAAATTGTCCTAGTTGCTGAGGACGGAGAAAACTGGAGTGTCGGGCAGAGACAACTGGCTTGCCTCGCCAGGGTGCTTTTGAAGAAGAGAAGGATCTTGGTTTTGGATGAGGCTACGGCTTCAATTGACACGGCAACTGATAACCTGGTTCAGAGGACCATCAGGGAAGAGACGGGTAATTGTACTGTCATAACCATTGCTCACCGGATTCCCACTGTCATCGACAATGACTTGGTTTTGGTTCTTGATGATGGTAAGCCCTTTTTTGTCATGTTAAATGTAGATTACAATACCATTGAAGAATATTTCCTGTGATTTTAATTGCATGAAGAGTGCAGACCTAAATGTGCCAGCATTGCTTGGTCGATGCAGGCAAGATAGTAGAGTACGACTCGCCGAAGCTCTTGCTAGAGAACAAGTACTCTTCGTTCTCAAAGTTAGCAGCCGAGTTTGTTAGGAGATCTAGTAACAGCTGCCACGGGGATTCATCTTGAGGAAGGTAAATGATTGATCGAGACAAAGGAGTCTTTTTTCCTCCGGGCGGGTGATTGAGCTGGTCAGTCACCTCTCTATCCCGGCCATCCCAAGCAAGCAAGCTATCGCGGTTAACATGATCAGAAAGCCACTTACAATGGAAAACAGACCAAAGATTATTGCTGCCGCGTCTTGCTAACATCTCTACTATTTGAAAATATTTGCTGATATACACAGAGAGAATTCCACAAACCACAGAAAACCTTTTCAAATTTTGCCTTCCGACTTTGACACGTTTGTGACTTCAGTTGTATCATACATCACACATACACGGACCAGTTTGCTAGGAACTCCAAAAGAACCGTGCAGCTGTTAATATTTATCTCGATTCTGTAACTGTAGACAACTCTTGTTCAATGAAATGTCAGTCTTTGCATGTAGACTGTCTGAATTACCTTGAGTTGAACCGGAGTGACGTGTGGGGAGTCATATTACGAGAGCCGGCAATCAAATTCGAGCATCGGTAGGTTCATTGGCGTGCATTGCTACAGGTATGCACAAGAGATTGACCTACGACAAGTACCAGGTAAGAGTTTATTTTATAAACCCTTTTGGCGAAAGGTGGAAATAATGGTGTGTAAAAGCGGGAAAAAGTTCAATTGCACAGGGCTTCGACTGAAGCTGAAGAGCAAGATGAGAAAGAGACGCATGCACAATTTCACTCCAATGCGTTCTCAGTATGTGGATGGTTGCACATGAGCAATAAAGTGGAGATACTGAATCAACTTGCTTTCTAGATTCAAAGAATAAAAAGTAAAAAGGTGTGCAAAAGGGAAAAATGACAGATATGGTTGATGAATTTTGGTGAAACTATTATTTTGTACAATATGGTCCTCGAATTTTAGTTCAATATTCCTAAAAATTTGATGAACATTTTCATATAGTCTAGGACTACATTAAATATCTACCAATAGTTTAGGGACAACATCGATTAAATTAAAAGTCCAGGGACGTTATTGCATATTGGGTCAAAGTTCAGGAACAACACCACATATTGGCACATATTGGACTAAAGTCCATGGATCATTATCCTGGTAAAAAATTAGGAGTTGTGAGTTTGAGAAATGCACAAACTTAAGTGGTCTTGTCAAGGTGCACGCAGGTTTGACAAAACATAGAACAGTTGGCCAACTACTTGGAGTTATGTTTTGAATATTTTCACAGACGAATTCTGGATTAGAAGATTACATGATCCAGTGAAAAACTCAGCTTCAGGAAAACGCTGGAAACTGAGTTGATGGAGGAACGAATCGAATCCAGATTCAAATCACACTCGACTGGAAATGCATGTGTACTTGTCTAGACAGATCACTTCTCAGGCCAGGCGGGCCGAAGACAGATGAATGTATAGACCAAGCCGTCTTTAGAAACATCTTCCTGAATCATAAGCATGCAAGGCATCACCTTATTCAGGGCAGAAATCATTCTGAAAAGGAATCAATGCTTTCAGATTCTACTCAAAGAGCTGCTCAACAGTGAGGAATTGCGCCCACTTAAGTTCAGTAACAACAAGATATTTAGGGCGAGAGTAGGCGAAGGTTAAGTTCATGGGGCAGAATTTGAATTTTTTTTGTTGAAATTTCTTTAGGAAGCACATAAATTTGACAAGGGAAACCTTAATGTACATACTACCACTGGAGGCGACAGACCACCCGCTTGCTCCGCCATTGCTTGCGTTCCTCTCCCCCTCAGTCATCTTCAATGTGCCTCAAGAAACGTTTGATCAAATTATTGTAGTATGTCGAGCAACCTGTTGTTTTCCGGGAAATTAGGATAAAATTGTGCACAATGCTAGAGTTAAAGATTCGCAGTTTTATCTTTGTTGAATTAGATACATCAAAGTAGTTTCAGGCATGAGGTTATTCGTTCTGTTCGAATTAAGACCGATCAACGACAATTTTTCTTACCAAAAGTTGCCTTCAATCACAAATACACTTTGTTCCATTGTTGTCAAACCTGGCAACCAAATTTCGAGAAAATTTTTATAAACAAAGTATCATAAGCTGATGGGACGAAATTGCCCTCGTCTTTCAGGATTTAGGAGACTTGGGAATTAGGAAGTAAGAGTTGTATTCAATTCTGATTCAAACCACATGGGCCTGGACCGCCTGGTGCCCTTGAAACTCCCTGTTGAAAAACTGCATCCTTCTCTTCTTCCATGGACACCTCTGCTGCTAGACATTGATTCATTTCTTCCTGTACCAAGCAAGGCCATAGATTCAACACAAGTTGAAGGTTTCGAGGCCCGACTGAGCTGTACAAATCTCGGAGAATTAAAATATCTACCCATGATTTCAGCATTTAGATCCCGTTTCTTTGCCCCTTTTGGATGATTGTCGCCTCAAAATATTATTTTTTTTTATTCATCCATTTTAGCCAATTAAGTTTAGATCGCAAACTTCAATACGTCTCCTCTTGCCTCTATAAGTCTTCAATCTCCCATTTAGGAGTTTGAACTCTTTCTCTACCAAAAGCTTCACCGGAACTGTTGATGATATCCTGAATTTCCTGCTTAAAAGAGACGGTTTTGCCATGGCCATTAGGAAATTTCTTCTTGCTCTATTTGACTAATGCAACAGAAACAGAACCCAATCTTTTCGATAGAGCTCAATCTTACAAAGTGGAGGAATGCCATACTTCCTTAACAGCTCCCTAACACTCTTCATTTTCAACCCAAATAGTCTCGAACTTGAAAACTTTTCTCCTTTCGATTGGAGCAGCTGAGATGCACAATGGCGGGAATGGTATGAGCTTCAGCTTCAAGGAGCAGCAGCCTATGTTCAATGTTGTTTACTACCCTATCCAATGTCCATTTAACAGAAGTCTCCCCTTCCCTATTAGTCATCCATGTGTAAACAAAAGCGATTCTCATTTATTTTCTACTTTCTTTACCTTAACAAGTTAGATTTATCCACTCCCAAGAAGCAAATTCAATGTCTATAGAAACGAATTCATGCCACCAAACAGCCAATCCTCTTGAAATACCGGCTATTCGATTCACCGCAAAGCAATACTGACAGTTTTTCTTTGAACTCCTCCTCAGCCTATAAAGCACAGATTCCTGATTCTCTGTCTCCGTTAAAAATACGACATTGGACATTTTCTTTTAGCCGCAATGACTCGTAAGGCTTAAACCTTTGCTACTTGGGAAACAGATGAGTTTTACTACGACGTGCTTCGCTGGAGATTTGGTTGACTGTTGCAGCCTTAGTCCCTCCTCTGACAGTCATCTGTCATGCTCTTCGCTATGTGCGTTCTGAGGACGAAGAACGAATTCAACCATTCCGTCAGTTCAGTTCAATTCGATGATGAAGACTTCTTGTTTTTCCGTTTCCGGGTCGATGTTGCATCGAGAAAGATCGAACCTTTGAGGACAAATCCCGCAAGAAAGAGAGCAGAGCTTGGGGTTCGATTTTATACTTGAGCATATTCTTATGAAGAAAATTTAATTTCAAAAGGCCGACTTTATATGAAGTGAGAATGTTGGTGCCAACATTCGATTTTATACTTGCAGAGCCATTAATTTTCAGAAAATATGCTGATTACTTTGATTTATGTCATCGGCTCTCTCAATTCGCTGTCACATATCCCACAAGATGTGCGATGGGTGAAAAAATATGATGCAAATGAAGAAAAAAAATTAATTGAGGCGTCATTCGTTTTACGCAAAATAACTTTCATAAAAATAATTTTCAAACTTTTCAGCTTTTCGTTCACATAAAATAAATTAGTCAAGGAAATCATTTTCCACCCACGGGGAAAACATATTAAAAATGCAAAAAAAATTGATTTTCTCATTTTTAAAAGAGGAAAATATTTTTCCCTCGTCTCTTTGCCCATCACATTCCTTTCCTTTGTAAGTAATTTTAATTTTTAATTTTTTTTATTCTTTTCTTTTATTTTCTTTTTCTTTTCTTTCTTCTTATGTCGGTCGCTGACAACTATTACGACCGGTCACACGACAAAAAAGAAGAAGAGAAAAAATAAAATAAAAATGATTAAAAAAATTAAAAATAAAATTTTATTTTTGCCTCATCTGTTTTTGTTGAATTTGAGGGGTCAAAAATGCATATTAGTTTTGAGGAACTTCTTGAGTACGTCTATTCAATTGCCATAGGAGCTTCGTCATTCTTCGGTTGCATGAGTTTTTATTCATTAGCTTTAATGCATCATGCGTGGACATTTAAGGTGCATATGGCAACGCTCTAGAAATGCTCTAGTGAGAGTATTTCTGTTTCAAAGTTGTTCCCGAAACACTTTTGGAACAGAAATGCGTAACGCCAGAGAACACTTTTGAAGAAACAACAAAAACTTGCTTCTAGATTTTGGAACACTTTTGGAATCATTACCCACTGCCGTCTATGCGGCCACCAACCACCTGCCACCATTCCCTCCGGTCGCTGGCCGCCGGTCGGTGGCAGAGAAATTTATTTATTTTTTTTAATTTCCCAAACGCATTTTTGTTCTCAAAAAACATAACCGGGAACAAAAACAAAAAAAATTATTTCTATTAAAAAATATTATCCGGGAATAGAAAGGTTCCCATATGCACCCTTAGAATGGCACATACGATCTTCCAGGCTTCATCAGGCCTCTAACGGACTTAACAATTGATTAACAAGAGAAATCAAGTTACGATTGATAAGATTTGTGAGAGTTCGTGCAAAATGTAAGCGCTAGATTGCGAGAGAATTATTTACTTGCACCCATCTGGCAAATAATATACGAAAAAATAGAAAAAAGAAAAATGTTTTCACAAACATCCTGAGTATCTCAATAGGTCTCAATTATTACGTCGCCATCTGCCAATGTTTCATCATTTCAAGGAAATAATGCCAATCAACTTGTCGTATGATTGTGACATGTAAATCTTCCAAAATTGGCCTTTTTCAATAATAATAAAAAAATGCATATTCACATAGAGATCAAAATATGGAAAATAGAGGAGCAGTTAAATTAGTGATCCTTTTTCAAATTGGATTTATGCTCATTAAGACAGTTGAATGGATTTCAGACCATTTGGCGAGATCTTTACTTTCTTTTGGGTACATAGATGTCCTTTTTATCAACAAGCTTCCCAAAGAACCCTAGTTAAGGAATAAAAAAAAGGCTTAATAATATCACAAAAAATTTCAAATTAGTATAAATGTGACACATTTATCACAAATTATTTTTTTACCATAAAAAATTCCCAAGCCGGTACACCCGTGATAAATTTATCCCAAATTAATTTTTTGACCACGAAAGACCCAAACTGGTGCTTCTGAGAAAAATTTATTGTTCGTTAGTTTTCGTTAAATATTATTGTTAAACTATTGAGTTGGATGACATGTGACAATTGGCAGATATACCATTTTGAGGTTTTTACCCTATGTTTGTCACAAATATATCGGTTCGGAGTTTTTCATATTTAACAAAAATTAATGCAGGAAAAATTTATCACAGGAATATCAATTTGAGATTTTTTTACAGTAAAAAAATTAATTTATGGTAAATTTGTCATAAGTGTACCAGTAGGTATTTTTTTGAATCATAAAAATAATTTAAGGTAAATTTGTCACAGATAAATAACAATAAGAATGCATATAAACCTACCTTATCTAGCTAAATAGTCCCTTCGTTAGGTCGTTTTCTCATGATCATCATAAGTTCAATGCACATGGCTTCGACAGAAGCTGAAGTGCAAGATGAGATAGCACATGAGCACATGTCGTCCGCCAGATCTAATGAGCTGCAGTAATGGAGAGGCGGTGCTCAAGCTTCTTCTCCCCCTCTCCCATCCTTGTCCTACGTTCGCTAGGACACGCTTCCAGCACATTGAAATCGAGCCAGGATCGATGAGGACCACACGTCCGTTTCGAGCTGGGAAAATTTTCCACAAAGTCCTTTCATTTTTGGCTTTCTGAAAAACTGTTCGATGTTTTTTTATTAGCATCCCCGGGCCATTCATGGAACTTGTGAAACCCACTAAACCTCTCCAGGGGGACACAATCTCTAAGAGGTATAATTTGAGTTGGAGCCGAGTTTTTCACGAGGTGAAACTGATACATGTGTGCTTCGATTGAGTCTAAATCGCGTCATTCCTGTCGCATATGTTGGCCTCGATATTAAACTATTTCTCGTATTTGTACATCGTTGAAGTCACTTTAGATCGTGTCGTCACATTTAATTTCACATTTGCATTTGATTTTTATATGTTTGAGTGTATTTCATAAAATCCATTCGTGGCATGGTTATTGCTATTATATCATAGACCTCATTAGATTATATATATGCATGTTAGGAAAATATCTAACGAAATCACGCGTTTAGATTAAATTTGCTGTTCTGCATTTAGGAAATTGCTGGAGTATTACGATTCATATTGCATATGCAACGTTGGTCATATTTCAAGCATAAATTTTTCGATATCTCACAAAGAAAAAGACAGAATGCAAAAGGATCAACAGAGGAGAATAGGTAAGATTGCCTTCATAAAAGGTTTGAACCTAAGCGTAAAAAAAAAAGTGTTAATACTACAAGAGGAAGACTTAAAAAAGAAGAAGTAAATTTTACCTTCATTAAGAGATTCAAACCTAATGACAGAAAAAAGAGTGGAAACTGCAATAAATATGGGCCAAATTCCATTAAAAACCCTTAACTTTAAGTCTAGTCCCAATTATATCCCCAACTTTTTTTTGTCTAAAAAAAAATCCTCAACTTTCGGTTTAGTCCCAAATCTATCCCAATTAACTTTCTGTCCAAACCACCGTTAGTCATATGACTTCAACATAAAAAATCAATCCATGCGCTTGAATTTGAAGCACTGTTCATCATTCCCGTCCTCTCCCAACACTCATCCAAATATTTTCCTCTCTCTCTCTTTTCTCTGTTTCCTTTTTATTTTCTTTTTTCTCCTTAACACTAATCTTGAGCACCTTCCTCAATGTCACGACGTCGCTCTTGATCATGGCCTCACACATGACTGACTTGCCCCTTCCCTTAATCCAGTTCACGGACGCGGGCTTCTTGTCTGAGCAAAAGTTGCTAGAGATACCGATGACATACATGCTGGGGTAGTCATTCTAGTCATTATGCAGGAAATCCATGACGATCTGGACTCCCTTCGAGACCATGTTCATCCACATTGCGTCACCAGTGCTGCACGAGAACCTTAGGTAGAGGTTTTTGCCTGCGATTGTGCACTTTATGCTTTGAAGCCGTGCGAATCTACTAGAACTACCACAAACAAATGGAATTGAATATCAGAATTGTACACTAGCCCAAACACAGCCAACTACAGATTTAAAGACCAAACTTTGTGCATTCAAGATTGAATTGCTAATAAGGACTCCCAGACCGAAACCAACCTGTTGAAAACAAAGGACAGGGATTTGAAATTCGCAGTGCTCTCCAGGTAAAACCTCAGCTTTGCGGCCCTATTTGCTGAATGAACCGAACCTCACGACTGATGCCCTCGTCATCCTATCCCTGAAGACGAACTGCTTGCGGGAGAAGAGGTAGTGTAGGACGGCAAACAAAACCAAGATGACGGAGGCGTTAACAAAATAGAGGGAAGGCGGGACTCTTTGTCGCCTTGTTTAGCTTCGGTGATGTTTATGTTCTGTCTGAGTTCTGACCACGCTTTGATTTGTAGAGTCAGGAGAACAAGGAAAATAAAAAGAACGAGAGAGAGTAAAAAAGAGAGAGGAAAAGATCTGGATGAGAGTTGGGAGAGGACAAGGATGATGAAAAATGCTTTAAAGGGGGGCGTGGATTGATTTCTTATGTGGTGGAAGTCGGATGACTAATAGTGATTTCGATGGAGACTGAACTGTGGATAGATTTGAGATTAAATTGAAAGTTGAGGATTTTTCTCGAGATTAAAAAAAGTCGGGGATATAATTGGAACTAGACTTAAAGTTGAGGGTTTTTAATGGAATTTGACCAATAAATATGTGTACAAAGAGGAAGATTTGACGCAAGGACCTACAAGATTTGAACACTTAAAATAGGGAAACAATAAGTGGAAACTATAATAAGTATTGTACGAAGGGGATGACTGAAGGCAAACCCATCCAATGGCAGAAAAAAAAAAGTTAGAGGGCCTACCAAAAAAAAAAAAAAAGGTTCCATCTAGCAAATAATCTACGAAAAATAGGAAAAGGAAAATTGATCTTACAAGCACTCGGAGGAGGCTCTCAATAGGACTCAATTATAACCACGCGATCTTCTAGTTTTTCATCTTGTTAAGCAAATAATGTCTATCAAAATAAGTTATATGATTGCAACATGTAAATATGCTCTGTTCAGACATGAATTATTGGTGGATTTTGCTATCTGCTCCCGTGTCGAGTTCTTGCGATCACTTTTTCGATCTTCGGGGTCGGATTGCACTGGTAATGAACGGGTTGGCAAGTTATAATTGGCAAGTGTTGATCCATTTCAGATGATAGATTGCAATATCATGATTCTATCGAATTTATTTGAAATTAATTTTTGGATCACTAAAAACTAAAAAGTTGTACGCCTGTGTTGAATTTTCATCAAACTAACTTTTTGGGTGACTAAAAACCCCAAACTAAACACATGACATATTTATTTTTCAAGGGCTTTTGTCAAATTTTACCTTAAAATTTTTGAGCTGGACAACACGTGGCAATAATTTCACCTCTTGTGAAAATTCATAACTCTCTCTCTCATGGCACAAAAAAAAACACTCTAGGGCTTCCTCTTGATCAAGCACACTCCTCCATCCACGTTTTCCTCTTCTTCACTAGGCATTGAAACTCATTCAAGCACCCTTTTATCTTTGCTAATTTTCTTGTGTTCAAATTGTGATTAATTTTTGGCCAAAAAAATTGTGATTAATTAAAGAAATAAAGAGAGGGAGTTGTGGATTTCCAAGTGGACTTACCATATCAAATGTGTTATTGCTTCCTACAAAAAAAAAGTACTATTACCATATATTATCCAGCTCAGCAATTTCACGTAAAATTTGATGAAAATTAACGGGGATTAAATGTGTCACATCTGTACCAATTTGGAATTTTAATGATTAAAAAATTAATTCATGATAAATTTGTCATTAGTGTATTGGTATGATATTTTTTTGGTATTAACCCTAAGAAATTTTGAACCCCTAAAATTAGAAAAAAGAGTTGAAACTACAATAAATTGTACAAAGAGGAAGACTGAAGGCAAAAGAGCCTACACGCAGAAAAAGGTGAAATGGCCTTCATAAAAAGATTCCAACCCTAAAGTACACACAAAAATTGACATTACAGGTTCCAGGGATTCCGACCAAACAAAAAAAAAAGTTCCATGGATGGTATGTAATTAAGATGGTGTCTATAGTCCAATTCATGAAAATCACTATCGTCCATTTTCAAGCAATATAATACGTATGTGTTAATAAAGGCAAGGATTACTAAAGGAATATCTTCATTTCTATGTGCGGTAAAACATGTCCACAATTTTGACCCCAAAAAGATCTCGATACGGAATTTTCCCGCCTTTGATTGCGAAATCTAACAACAATTCATTAGAGACAAGGTATGTGCCAAAATGTATTGGCATGTCACAATCATATCGCGTGAATCTCGATCATTTACGTGTCACAAGAGGGTATCCCGCAATCATATAACGCGGTTGATTTGCATTATATCCTTTAACGGGATGAAACACTTGATGATCACGAATGCACTCGTGGTTAAGTTTTAGTCCTATTGAGATCCTTTTGGTCTACGCCTGGACCTTGGGGGTGGCCGGTGATGGTGTGACAAGATGACACCCCATCCAAACTTTTATGTGCACTGCAGACTGCATTTGCGATTTTTTTTTTCTAATTTGTGTTTTTTCCGAGTTTTTATCTTTTTAATCTCATTTGACTAATATTTGGGCTTGATAAATTAGTATCCGGATCAAATCATCTTTTAATTCTTATGCTTCATGCTTTAGTTAGCCACATAGGATAGAGAAAATAATATAAAAAAAAAGTCGCAAGCAGTTTTCGAGACCTAAACTGACGGGGTTATCGGCGAGCGCTTTTTCGATCTTTCGGTTCAGGTAGCTCCAAATGCGATGGCCTCTAGTAACAAAGAAGAGGGATCAGATTTGAGCTTTCTACAGACATGGAGGGCTCGAAATGGAACATGAAAGCTGCTAGAAACTGCCCATGCACAAGGACAAAATACAAAAGTGGGAACGAGATGGAGCTTCATCAATCAGCTAGTCTTGTCCCATCTGTCCAAACGAGATTGACCCTAGAATTATAGCTTTATGATTGCTTCTCTTTTTTAGGGAATCCCTTTTCTGATCGTTGATATATATATATATATAATATATTTCAAACACTTAAAATTTCGTCAATCAGATAAAATAAAAAGTACTTTCATCAATTGTCTATTATGAGAGTACGAGATTCATCTTCCAACTTCTATACATTTGGAACTTCAGTTGCATCATACATCACACATACACGGACTGTTTGGCTAGGAACACCAAGAAACTGTGCAGCTGTAATAGTTATTACGTTTCTGTAATTATCGACGACTCTTTTTCTTCAATGAAATCTCGGTCTTCGCATGTAAACTATCCCGATTTGTCTGCGTTGAACCGGCTTGACGAGTGGGGAGTCATATTTCATAGTTGGCAATCAAATTCAAATAGCACCAGCTTCATTGCCATGCATTATTGCGGATATGGGCGACGGATTCACCTGTCACGAGTAGAAGGTTAGAGCTTGCATTATGGATCCTTTTCGATGAAAATAAGCTGCAAATTTTTTCAAAGCACATGGCTTCAATCGCAGATGAAGTGCAAGATGAGACAGAGGACAGTTGGCCAACCGTTAACAGACACTCCAGTGTGATTCGCCATAGCTCTTGCTAGAGAATAAGTTCTCTTCGTTCTCAATGTTAGCAGCCGAGTTATTTAGGAGATCATCTAGTAACAGCTGCCATGGTGATTTGTCTTGAGGAATGTATATGACAGATAGAGACGAGGGAGACTTTTTCGCTTCAAGCTGGTGATCGAGCTGGTCATGTGATGCTCCGCTCCGGCTATGCAGGTCTGCATAATTGAAATGACGTTCCGTCCCAGCTATGTGTTGGCGTGAAGCCAAAATATATCAAAAAATATCATCAAGATTTTTTTTTTATCTTTTTCTTTTTCTTCTAGGTTAAAAGATACACCTTGTATATTGTGGATATATAGGTTGTAGCCGTCGGTAGACAAGAGCAGATAGAAAGCGCAAGAACATATAGAATACACAAAGTAGTGAATAGGGAGAAAAAGAAAAAGAGAGAGGCCGTGACCACATCCTTGAGATTTCTCGTTTTCTTTTTCCATCAATCTTGTGAGAAGATCGTCAGCTGTATTCCTACTTTTCTCGAAAACTAGTGCATTCGCAGAGTGTCTATGCGCGGAGACGTAACCCAGGTTTGAGTGAACTTCGATAACAAATTCTTTGATGTATTCTTCTGATTTTGTTCTTTTATTATTATATTCTGTTAGTGCGTATTGTTTGCTTAAGTTATTTTTCTGAAATTGGGGCACGATTTCTCTCAACTGGTATCAGAGCCTAGGTTGGCTAATCGAGAAAATCGAGAGTTTTTCGGTGACTTTCGATTGAAAGCAAACAGTATAGCAGAAGATAAAATTAGGATCGATAAGTTTGATGGGCAGGATTACAGATGGTGGAAACTCCAAATAGAGGATTATCTTTATCAGAAAGATCTCTATGCATCATTTGAAGGTTGGAAACCTGAACTCACGGAAGTAGATCCGACAGCAGAATCAGGATGAAAAATTCTTGATCGAAAGGCGTTAGGTGCTATCCATCTAGGTTTGACGAAAAAGATAGGATGCCACATCACGAAAGCAAAGATTGCAAAATAAGCCATGGATATTCTAACGAATATTTATGAGAAGCCATCCACATCGATTTAGATATTTTTGCTGAAGAAGTTGGTTAATATGAAATTATCTAACATAGGTTTTGTTGCAGAGCATATTAACAGTTTCACGCAGGTTACAGGTCAGTTAGAATCCGTAGTCATAAAACTGGATATGAAGTTACAAGCTATGTTATTTTTATGTTCCATTTATGAAAGCTACAACACCGCGGTGCAAGGATTTTTGAGCACCATGAAGGATGATTTGACTCTGGATGATGCTGTGAGCAGAATTCTGGATGAAGCGATGGGACGAAAAGTCTCAGGTGGAGATAAATTTTCGGCATCTGCATCTTCAATGGCACTAGCGATGGAGAGCCGTGGAAGAAGTAAAAGCAAAGGAAAATTCAGCGGGCGTGGTAGGTCACAATCCAGGGGGAAGAGAGAGGTTACAAAAGATGAGTGTTGGTTTTGTCACCATGCGGGACATCGTAGATTCCAGTGTGAAGTGTACAAAAAGAAGTTGCGAGATGAGAATTAAGGAGCTAATATGGTAAGTGATGAACCTTTGTTAGAAAACTTGTGTTTATCTACAGGGTTTGACTTGACAACAGATAAATGTTTTCTTGATTCTGGTGCTTCTTTTCATTGTATCTCGTAAAGAAATATATTTATTGATTATGCCAATGGAGGTTTTGGGCAAGTGGTTGTGGGAAACGGCCACATGTGTCCGATTGTAGGAAAATGAACTGTAGTTTTGAACATCTCAAGTGACGGGAGTCTAATTTTGCGTGAAACCAGACATATTTTTGAGTTGAATAAAAATCTAATTTCAACTAGTAAATTTGACCAACAAGGTATGATGACAACTTTTGGAGGCGGAGAGTGGAAGATAATCTCAGGAGCAAGAGTAGTAGTAAAGGGAAAGCGTATAGGTACACTTTAATTTCTCTAGGGAGACAACATCAGTGATATGGTTACAACTACAGTAGTTATAGGTAATTTATCTACTCTTTGGCATTATCGTTTGGGACATCTTGGTGAAAAAGGTGTCAAGCAGTTACATTCATGAAAGTTGCTTCCAGGTTTGCAGAAATTTGAGTTAGATTTATGTGAAAGTTGCATTTATGGAAAACAAAAGACAATTAGTTTTCAATTAAATGTGCGACAGAATAAAAATAAAAAATTAGAGTTGGTTCATACTGATGTATGGGGACCGGCTCAAAAATTCTCTTATGGTGGTAAGAGATATTTTGTCACTTTTATTGATGATGCAACAAGAAAGACTTGGGTATATGCTCTCAAAGAAAAATCAGAAGTATTCAAGATTTTCAAAATGTGGAAAACCATGGTAGAAAAAGAAACAGGATATCAGATTAAAGCTCTAAAATCTGATAATGGTGGTGAGTACACGAGCAACGAATTTGCAAAATATTTGAGCCGAGAAGGCATAAATGGGTTAAAGATTGTTCCTAAAACACCTCAAGAGAATGGTGTAGCTGAGAGGATGAATATGACTATTTTGAAGCGTGCAAAATGCATGAGACTGCATGCTGATCTCCCATTATACTTATGGACTGCTACAGTTGATGCAGCTGTATATTTGATTAACAGGAGTCCATCTAGTGTGCTGGATGGAGAAGTACCGCAATAGTAGTGGCCAAATAAAAAAGTCAATTATTCATATCTAAAAGTTTTTGGTTGTATTGCATATGCTTTGATTGACAGAGAGGACAGAAAAAAGCTTAATGCTAAATCCTAGAAGTGCGTCTTTATTGGATATGGCGGCGATGAGTATGGATATAAGCTTTGAAATTATGATAATAACAAAGTCATTCGCAGTTGGAATGTGGTGTTCCATGAAGAAAAGATGTACAAGGATCGTTAGATAGAGCATGAGACGGCAGTAGAACTGGAATATATTAAGCTGGACACAATTCTTGTGAAGATAATTCCAGCATATCAAAGTGCACCTGAAGAAGAGGTTCAAGACGAACATATTACTAATGAGCAAGTAGTTCAAGAGGAACGCGGTGATGTGGAACAAGTTAGTAACCCTGAATTACCTATTTTGAAGAGATCTGCACGCGTGAAAAAGCCAAAGGCAATTTTTGATCCTTCAGCTAATATTGTTCTGAGCTATGTCTTATATACAGATTCGGGAAAGCCGGAGACTTGTGATGAAGCAAAGAAATACTCATCTCACATGCAGCGGGAGCGTGCTATGAAAGACGAGATGATCTCGTTAATTCGGAACAAAACTTGGGAGTTGACCAAGTTGCCCATAGATAAAAAAGCTTTGTTAAACAAGTGGATGTACAGGATAAAAAATGAAGCTGATGGTAGTATCAAATACAAGGTGAGACTTGTAGTAAAGGAATTTTCTAAAAAAGAAGGGATCGACTACTCCGAGATATTTTCACCAGTAGTGAAGATGACATCAGTTAGAGTTTTGTTAAGTATAGTTGTAGTGGAGGATCTTCATCTAGAGTAGTTAGATGTAAAAACGACATTTTTACATGGTGATTTAGATGAAGAGTTATACATGGCGCAACCTAGAGGTTTTGAAGTCAAAGATAAAGAACACATGGTATGTCGTTTGAAGAAAAGCTTGTATGGCTTGAAGCAAGCTCCGCGACAATGGTATTTAAAATTTGATGGTTTTATGGTAGAAAAAGGATTTGCATACTGTGAGGCTGATCATTGTGTTTATTTTCGAAAGTATAGCGATGGTGATATTGTATATATCTCTTTATATGTTGATGACATGCTAGTGACTAGTTCTAATATAAAGAGAATCGCAGAAGTAAAGAGGATGTTAGCAGCGCAGTTTACTATGAAAGACTTGGGAGAGGCCAAGAAAATTTTATGCATGAAAATCATCAGGGATAGGAAAAATAAGAAATTATGGCTGTCGCAAGAAAACTATGTGAACAAAGTTTTGAAACGATTCAACATGGATGAGGCAAAATCGGTTGCGACTCTTCTAGCGGGTCAATTCAAACTTTCCAAGAATATGTGTCCAAATACTCAAGCTTTGAAGGATGAGATGGCGACAGTGCAATATGCGTTAGCAGTTAGAAGTTTGATGTATATTATGGTAAGCACGAGATCAGACACTTCACAAACTGTGAGAGTTGTGAGTCGATATTTGAAGAACTTGGGCAAAGAGCATTGAAATGCAATAAAATGGATATTGAGATATATAGCAGATACATCAAATTACTCTATTTGTTATGGAGGTATATTTCTAGAATTACAGGGTTATGTGGATGCAGATCACTCGGGTGATCGAGATAGTAGTAAGAATACCACTGGATATGTCTTTACAATTGCAGGTATAGTAGTGAGTTGGGTATCTCAACTACATAAAATATTGGCTCTATCGACGACAGAAGCAGAGTACATGGCGATCACTGAAGCCTCTAAGGAAATCATGTGGTTATAAGATTATTTAGAAGAGTTACATCGAAAGCAGCCAGTGAGCACACTATGGATCAATAATCAAAGTGCAGTGTACTTAGCAAAGAATGCATCTTATTACTCAAGAACTAAACATATCAAGAAACGTTATCACTTCATCATATCAGCATTGAAAGATAACGAGTTAAAGCTACAAAAAATTGATTGCTCAAAAAATCAAGCTGACATGTTTACCAAGGTAGTAGATAGAGAGAAGCATACTTTCTGTGCTACTACTGTTGGTATTACTCCATGTTAATTGATGAAGAGTATCGCAGATGCACAAATTTTAGCTGCTAGTTTTTGAAGAGGATAGATGCAAAGTTGCTTGGTGCATCAGATATATTTGTCTTCAAGTGGGAGATTGTTGGCGTGAAACCAAAATATATCAAACGATATCATTAAGATTTCTTTTTGTCTTTTGTCTTTTTCTTTTTCTTCGGTTAAACAATACACCTTATATTTTGGGGACATGTAGGTTAAAAGATACATCATATATATCAGTAGACGAGAACAGATAAAAAGCGCAAGAGCAGATAGAATACGCAAAGTAGCGAATAGAGAGAAAAAGAAAAAGAGAGAGGCCGTGACGGCATTCTTGAGAGTTCTCGTTTTCTTTTTCTTTTGATCTTATGAGAATATCGTCAGTTGTATTACTACTTTTCTCGAAAACTAGTAGATTCGCAGAATACCTCTGCGCAGAGACGTAACTCATGTTTGGGTGAACTTCGATAACAAATTCTCTAGTGTGTTCTTCTGATTTTGTTCTTTTATTATAATATTCTGCTTGTGCGAATTATTTGCTTGAGTTATTTTTCTAGAATTGGGGCACGATTCCTATCACTATGCAGGTCCGCAGAATTGAAATTTGATCGAAAACAAGCTAGGTATCACAGTTAACAGGATCAGAGAAGCACTAACGATGGAAAATCTGCCTGAAGATTGGTGCTGCTGCTTCTTGCCAACATCTCCAACTGCTGGAAAAGATTTGCTGATATACATATGGATTAGAGAATGCCAAATTCAGAAGGCATATATTTCCAAAATTCGTCCTCCAACTTCAATACATTTGCAACTTCAGTTGAATCATATATCACGCATATGCAAACCGTTTGGCTAGGAATACCGAAAAACTGCGGGGCTGTAAGAGTTTATCTCGATTCTCTAATTATCAGCTGACTTCTTTTCAAGAAAATGTTAGTCTTTGCGTGCAAAATATCTGACTTATCTGATATGAACTGGAGTGACTAGCCATATTTCAAAAGTTGGCAATCAAATTCAAGTGCCAGTAGCGTTCGTTGTATGCATTATTTGCAGGTACGGGGGAGAGACTCACCTATCACCAGTGCGTGGTTAGAGTTTGCTTTATTAGACCCTCTGTGCAAACGGTAAAAAATAAACCGACAAAAGTTCAACGTCACATGGCTTCAGCTGAAGCTGAAGTGCAGGATGAGACAGAGACAGGACATTCTCATATTTCACTCCAAGGCGTTCTCAGTACTTTCATGATTGCACATGAACACAAAATTTGAGATGCTGGGTCAGATCCTTTCTTGATTTAAAGAGTCAAGGGAAAAGGTGAGAAAAGCTACAAATTGCAAGTCTGAGCGACGCACAGACCGTTGGTATCGTGAGGGTGTATGTAGCCTACTTGAGCCATCAATAAGGCATGGAACACGAATACCGGAGGAAGTCTGGAGAGGGGGCCACGAATTGTCTGCCGATATTATTTAACAAGGCAAAACGATTAACGTGAAATAAGATCTTTAAGTGGTGGAGAGCGTCATGTGCGGATGTCAATGAATTCATGGAGAATCATGAATTTATCGCTATCGAATCAGATGATCACATAAAGAATCAAGAAAAATTAAATAATGCACGAGATTACCCAGTTCATCCCAGAATAGGGTTACGTACTGCAAAGAGATTTCACTATGATTATCGGTTTACAGCCACTCAACTCGCTATAATAACCAGCAAAACGAACAAAATATATATGTCCCAAACAGGCCCAAAACCTAAACGTGTCTGAAACTCTTTAATCTATAACAAACGGGCCGACTTAAACTAGAGTCCAAATCCGTTAAGGTTTCGGGGGCAGCGCTCGCTCACCAGCTAGCGGGGCAGCTGTCCTCTGACCGGGCAACGAAATTCCCGCTCGCTGACCGGGCAGCGGGACACCCGTGTTGGGGGCTTTGCTCTCGAATCTCCGCATCCCACGCGCATGAGTCACATGTTGTCGGATAACACTTTGGTTTCCCTAAACTCACGTAGGCATACTAGATGTGAGAAACAAGGGTCCCTGAAGTATTTGCCAACTCCAACAAAGCAGAGCAGTCCAGTGAGTCCTTAATGGTTTGCATGATCATAGACTGATTTCTTAAGGTTATCTTTAGCCAACTGATTGGAAGACATCATCTATTCCAATCAATCGAGGCCTAGTGTCAATTTTCTCTGGTGGATTCTGTGTTCATCCACATTGGGTTCACAGAATAGAGGATGATGAAATTGTCGTCTCTTGGTCTGTCACTTGTGTTTTTAGTTTGTTGAAAAAGGTCGGTTAACGAAAAATCATTTATTACCAATAAAAAAAAATACACGCTTAAAGTTCGGGTAACAAACTCCCTGACCTGATATGGGAAAAATCACGTTCCTGGAAAGCAATTTAGAATTTTCAAAAGTAAATCCAATTCATTAAATATTAATACAACTCCGGGTATCATACGTGGCATGAATGGCACTAACGTTGGTATTTTATTTTTATAATTTTTAAGTATTTTTTTTTGAGATTTTAATATTTTAATTTTTTTTTTCTTTTCGTCTTTTTTCCCTTCTTTTATTTTTTTCCCTTGAGCTTCGACAACCCTATTGGGCCACAAAAAAAAGTTGCATCCTCATTTCATTCTAGGAACACAAATCTTCGATGGGGGCAGAAGAAAGTGGCCTCTTTTCGTAATTCTTTGGTGGGTCTATTTCACTGTTTTTATATGTCATACACATCTTTACGGTCGTATCTTATATGTCCAAGTATGTCAGCTGACTGATGTATTCTGTTTCAGACATCTTGGGTTCAAGACGACGAAGACAAGTATTTTGGACAGAAAGTTGGAGTTGACAGACCAGCGTAACGCTGGAGCACTGAGCTGGGATGAGTTTTCATCTACAGTTAAGGAAGTTCGTGCAAATCGAGTGGGGAATCCGTTGAAGATCATTTCTATTCCAACCTTGTGAATGTTTGCAACCATCAGACGATCCCTTGAGCAGCACATAAGTGGTTAGCATTTGCGATGTTGCCTACTCCTTATCATGCTTCTGCGATGCTGTCAGTTCAAATGGTGCAAGCTGCAAGTGCATCTGCTGGACTTCGGACAATCAAGCGGGTTGAACGAACTCTGCAAGAACGTGGGGTATGTTTATTTCCTCTTCACGGAATGGTTTCAGGACCCTTTCTTGGCAAGGGAATTTCATGTGGTCGTCATCACATAATTCCTTACTACGATTTGGCAAGAGGCACTTCCTGTTCTATGTTTTTTGAATGGACTACATTTTAATTCTCCTGCGACTTGGTGGTAAATTTTTAAGCTTTAGTTAGTTTCACACATTCCTCTTTCCTTTTTCAGCATTTATTCTGCTTTTTAATTGATGGCAGATTCAGCTATTGCTTTGCTGTCAAGACGTGTACTTGATTATTTCAATTCCCTCTATTTGCATTTTGTGTACATCTTAGCTAAACCGACATTTGCTCATTTTGTTGTCATCCACTGTCATGACATTTGAACAAATACAAGTAACCATGATGGCCTGGTGTAGCTCGCTCTTAGTTTCTGGACTAGATGTTTTGAATTTGCCTGATATGTTTGCGAATAGTACCCGGTTAGCTCACGAACCATAGGTTATGTGTTTTCATGAAATGAAGTAAATATTGCCTGTGCAGCAGTCCAAGTATTTTAATTGCTCAATTTACCTTAATGTTCAACACAAGAGAGGAAAACGGATAAAGAATAATTAGATTTGCCGGAAAACAATTTAAATTTTTCGTTACTGTTGAATTCGCGTCCCGCCCTTTTTCACCAGCAGTTTCTGCTAGTGTTTGTGGTCATTAGTTGCGCCACCAAACCTTAGTAGTAGTCATCACCTCAACCAACCGTTGCTTCAGAAAGAGGTAGAGATTTGGATGGTTTCAACACTGTCGAGTTTTGGAGCCGACTACAATTTCCATGGCCGAAGCTCTTTTCAGTACAGGATGAAAGCAAAACGCTTGAATTAGGCCACGTCCCTTCGGCTTCGCAGTCCCAAAGAACAGAACATGCTTCATGTTGTTCGAGGATTCGCTGACAGAAGTTTGGACCCTGTTTGTTGCCGAAAGCAAACGGCGTTGCTGTAGGGAGATCGCTGGCGAAAATTGGACTAGTGTCAGGTGCTTGTGGTTATTCTGGCCTCTTCTTTCTCTTAGATGCTCATGTTTCATGTTTGTTTTTTTATTGGTCGAAAAGTAAGCTACTTCTTTCGTTCGGATAAACCGGGTTTACAAAAACTAGTGTTCTTGAGATCGCAACATAAGATATTTCAAAGGGATTGTGGGGGTCTGCCCAACCAATTAGAGGGGGAGTAGTATTTTGCGTTGGATTTTCGCAATCGAGTCAGCTGCCCCAGAAGTGGGCTACCTTAATCGAGTCAGTGCCAAGGAAAGCCATGATATTCTTGCATTCTTCAAAGAGTCCTCTCAAGGCCCATGGATTCTCTTGGGGGCTGCTCTAGAAGTCAA
The DNA here is from genome assembly GCA_028455895.1 of Rhodomyrtus tomentosa. NCBI lineage: Eukaryota > Viridiplantae > Streptophyta > Magnoliopsida > Myrtales > Myrtaceae > Rhodomyrtus > Rhodomyrtus tomentosa. The sequence continues at coordinate 45,869,807 of JAPCWY010000005.1, forward strand.
GGGATAGATATATTGTCAGGGAAGATATCTGATTTTTGCATCTCAAGTACGGCCACATACTTAGAAATAAGGTTGTGCAAAAAAGATCGCTCGGATCGAACCGGGATCGATGTTTCAATTCCTAATTTTAGGAAATCCGGTCCGGTCCCTTCTTTTTGAAATTGAAACCAATGACTGATCGGTCCGGTTGTTAGTTTTGGGGTCCGGTTCTGGCATCGGACCTCCCGTTATTTAAAAAAAAGGAAAAATATACATTCCTAGCGTTTGAGACTTCTACACCTCTCGATAGTCTCAGACTCTCAATCCTCTCTTCCTCTTCCAAACGAACATCAGGGTTTCTTTCTGTCCTCCCTTCTCTCGCTCAGGTTTCCTCTCGGTCGCTTTCTGCCCGACTACTCTGTGCCTTGGAAGAATCCAAAGGCTTCCCACACACACTCTCTCGATCGATCTCTCGATCCCTCAGTCGCGCTTGGTGAATCTTCACCCTCTTTCAGATCGCCCCCACCTCGCCCGGCATCGCCCCAGCCGAAGCTCCAGAGCCCCCTCGACCACCAGCTCCCCTTCTCCACCGTGAAGCCGCCTTTTGTTGCTCCCCCCGACTACCACCGCTTCTCCCCCGAGGGGCCGCGCAGGGTCGCTGATCACGAGGCCGACGCCCTATTGGTTCGATCCCCCGGTGAGTGGACTTCTCTGCCGATTCACAAGCGCCTATTTGGCGCTGGTTTTTTCTAGGGCTTTTGCCGAATTGCGGTGAGTACTGAGTAGTGGGCGTGTCATGTTTGACTCAGATCCAAATCCAATTGGGGATTAAATTCGCAATTAAGTCTGTCTGTATTTTTTTGTCCAATGGGGTTTGATCTGATTCATATCAGATCCGGTCATGGCATAAGCCATAGAAGATCCATTTCATTTTACAGGGGTATACGTGAAGGGTCTAAGGACCGCGAACGATGCTCGTCATGCGGAATGAATGGATGAAGGTCATGCGTATTGTTCCTTGGGTCCTTGTGTTCAATTGCCATTGCTTGCCTATATGATTCTTAATCTGAATTTGCAGCCGTAACTTGTTAATTAAAGAACAATAAGAAGCTTCAGTCTGAGATATGAGCTCTGATATGTTTCCCACTGGAATGATTTGTTTCAGGATTTTTTTGAATTTTTTTCCTCTCAATTTGCCCAGAATGGGGTGCACGATTGTGCCAGTGCTTATGCTTGTGCAGAAGGTACAAAACTTTTAGTTAATCCCCAGAATGGTTTGATTGTGTCATTGGTTCCTTGGAACCGGAACCGGACGGGACCTCCGGTCCGGTCCTCGTTTCCGAAAAAATGGGAATCGAGACTATTAGGTCTGGTTCTTGAGGAGAATTGGACTGGACCAGGAACCGCTCACCCCTACTTAGAACTAATTGAAGTTGCCTCTTCTTTTTGCTTTTCCTTCTCAGTCTTCAACAACCGCAGAGCGTGTAGGACAGCTAGGGTTTCAATCTCCAGTACAGAGCCACCATTTTCCTTCTTGGCGAAGCCCGTGATGGCAGATCCTCTACAGTCCCTGCAAATCCCTGCCACTGATCCAGAGTTTTCGCCTTCCGTCCACGATCCATTTGAAGCTCCAGCCACCAGTTTTCAGTGGAACCCATCTCTGAGGTACCTTTGCTCTCTCCCCATTCGAGAACCGTTTGCTCTGTTTTCCCCTGTTAAAAATATCGACTTTCATCTCTGCTTCATCCACTGCTAGGTCTGATTTTGCTTGTCTCCCTTGAAAAACCACACTCTTTCTCTCTTTCCACGGTTGCCATAGGATGTTAGCCAAGAGCGGGGGTGTGGGGTGATTGTTTCCGCCGGTAAGTCCAATAACCACTTGTCTATTCTCTGGATTGTGCGTGGTTCCATATCCAAGTTAACACGTTTGTCTGTCCAAATTGGCTTGACCCAATCACAAAGCAGGAACAGGTGTTCAAGCGTCTCTGGAGCTCGGTGACATACAGGACACCATGGGTCAGGGGCAAGCTTCCTTTTGAATAGGTTCTCTTTCGACGGTAAGGCGTTTTGACACCCTCCATAAGAACCTGATTTTCGGTGGAGTAGGAATGTGCTATATTATTTTCCAAAGCTGTTGTGGAGTCTAATAAGAGGTGGTTGCGATTTCTGTATTATCCTGCCTTGCATCTCTTCTTATACTGTGGTAACCATCCTTGACTGAGTATTTGCCTTTTTTGCTGCCTGTCCAGATTAGAACATCCCCTGAATTCCTCGGAATGATAGGTGTGTCGATAATTTCCTTGACCGTTTCTTCTGGGAAAATTTCTTTTAACCTATGCACCTCCCATGACCTAGAGACAGGATCAATCACATCAGCCACTAAGTAGGGATCTCCTCTATTGGCAGGGCCGCATATCCTCCCTGAGGGAAGCCACTTGTCATCTCTTATCTTGATCCGTTGTCCATCGCTCACCGCCCATCTTACTTCTTTTTCTATGGAATCATTGCCCGGTAGTAAGCTTTGCCACCCCCACGAAGGTCGAGTCCCTTTCTTAGCTGCCCACAAATCACTATTTGGAAAGTAGAGACCTTTAAAAGTCCTGCTCCATAAAGTAGAGGAATCTTGTGCAAGCCGCCATGTAAAGATCTATTCATAGCTATTAGATCTCGGAACCCCAGCCCTCCTTCCACCTTACTCTTTTTGAGAGTTTCCCGTTTCCTCCGGTGAATTCCAGCTTCGGAAGAGTTTTGTTTGCACCAGAAATTTGCTATTTTTTGCTCAATTGCCCTACAAATCGATACAAGTATCTTGAATATTGACATAGCATACTAGGGGAGTGCTTGAACTACCATCTTGATTAATATTTCCTTCCCAGCTTGGATTCTCTTTTCAGCTTTCAAGTTTCATGTTCACCCTCGCGAGAGTCCATGCAAACATATCGTTTTTAGACTGGCCCCAATTCGAAGGAATACCCAAGTATTTCTCAGTTTTGTTGATCAGTGGGACTCTCAGTTCGTAGGCCAGATTTGACTTTAGTTGCTCAGGGCATCTCTTGCTGAAAAAGATACCAGATTTGTTGAGGTTGATAGCTTGTCCCGAGGCTAGGCAATATTGGCTAAGGATACTGGCTAGATTCTGGCATTTTGTAATTGTTCCGTTTAGGAAGAAAATCGCATCGTCCGCAAACAAAAGGTGGGACAACGTAGGGCAGCTCCTGTTCAGTTTAATTCCATGTAAAGAACCATCTTCTACCCCTTTGTATAAGAGGGAAGACAAGGTATTAGCCAAAATAATGAAAAGATACGGAGATAGAGGGTCACCTTGTCTGATCCCTCTGGATGGCTGAAAGTATGGAGTGGGCTCGCCATTGATTTTAATGCCGTAGGATACCGTTGATATACAAAATCTGACTAGGCTGACCCATTTCTCATTAAAACCCATCTTTAACATACAAGCACAAAGTAAATCCCACTCTACTTTGTCACAGGCCTTCTGTATATCCAGTTTCAGAATTGCTTGGAACTTGTTCTTTCTATTCCCGGTCCTCAACTGGTGTAGCACTTCTTGTACAATAAGGATGTCTTGTATCTATCTCCCCTTAACAAAAGCACTTTTTTCCTTAGCAATGATGTTGTTGAGCCACGATTTCAACCTATTTGCCATGACCTTGGAAATGATCTTATAGCCAAAGTTACAGAGGCTAATTGGTCTATATTGAGAAATGCTCTCTGGGTTTGACACCTTGGGGATAAGGACAATTCGAGTCTGGTTCAAGGATTTATCGAAAGAGCCCGAGGTGAAAAAATCCCTTACCAGGAGGAAGGCATCATTTTGGATGTCCCCTCAAAATCTCTAGAAGAATTGGCCATTTAGGCCATCCCGTCCCGGGGCTTTAATAGTGCCAAGCTGGAAAATTGCAGTTTTGACCTCCTCAAGAGTCACCGGGGTTGTTAATTCTTCATTTGTGTTGTCTTGGACAAGTAGTGGGCATTGGTCTAGTACTGGCTCGAAGTTTCTGGCTCCCACTGACTCAAACAAGCTGTTGTAGTAGTCGATAATGTGATTTTTCAGTCACACCTAGCTGCGGCACCATTCTCGGTTTTCCAACCTCAAAAGCTGAAATTTTGTTCCTTTGGCGCCTTTGAATTGTAGTAGCATGAAAGTATTTAGTATTTCTATCTCCCTCCTTTAGCCAGCTAGTCCTCGATCTCATCATCCAGTAAGATTCTTCTTGCCGCCATAGCCTCTCAATTTGTTCAACAATGTGATGCGAGGCTTGTCGATATTCGGGGTCCCCGGGACTATTAGTAAGGGCTATGAGCTTTCTCTTTAGATCTTCGATACGGGGTCTAGCATTGGGATTCCGCCTTTTGCTCTATTTCTTTAAAGCAATAGTGACGTTGATCTTCCTTATGAACTTCACCTGATTGTGTTGCTGGTTTCCCCAAGCCTCACGGACTGCCTCACGGACTACCTCTTCTTTGTGATTGGTTCAAGAACGAGGAGAATAGGGCTGTAATCTGAGCCTATAGCCGGTAAAGCATAAGCTTTCGCGTTCGGGAAGGAAACCCTTCATTCTATGTTACAAAGGGCCCTATCTAGCCTTTCTTTTACAAGGTCGTTTCCTTCTCGATTATTGGACCATGTAAAGGTGCAGCCTTTGCTTTCCAAATCCATCAATGCAATACTGTTGATGAAGTCATTGAAGGCTGCTAATATGTAGTGATCCGCTCTACGGGCCCCTTGCTTTTCCCAGTGATACATAATCTCATTAAAGTATCCGATATACACCCATGGGAGCTGATTAGTAGTTTGAATCACGCGAATTTCCTGCCACAATCTCAATCTCTGTTGAAATTCATTAGGGGCATGTAGGAAGGTCAACCTCTTCCAATTTCCCCCTACCTTGGCTCTGCACTTAAGATCCAGCACTTCTTTAGAACTATTCTGCATTGCTATTTTCGCATTTTCATCCCAAAAGAGAGCCAGCCCACCCGCGATGCCTTCGGGATTCACTAACACTGAATTCTGATAATTAGCCGATCTTCTCACTCGGTTAACCACTTCCTCTTTATTCTGTCTCCATCAAGGATTGAAATGTGGTTAAGCCCCTTTTCCAGTTCCTCACTTCATAAGGACAGAAATGAGTGGTGTCGTTCTCCTTGCTTTCTCTTGTGGGTTTGCAAATGTACCTATCCTTGCATTCTTGATGTTCTCTATTTTAGTATCTTGACAAGCACGGGCACCGACAACTGATATCATTGTCCGTCTCTAAACATTTATCTCTAGTCAGTCATCATAGCATAACCATATATCACAAATTATAGCATCGAAAACATCTATCACGACTGAATCTACTAGATATAATGTCATTGTTCTTTGAAACAAAATGTGATCATAACTACTAGTCAAGTGTAATTATGATGCGAACCAAAAGGAAGAATAAGGTAATTCTCTTGAATCCGTGGACGTACGACCACATGGCACCCCAGAAGATGGAAACAGGGACAAGTTTTTTGTTGAACGGAGAATCCAAAGCACTCCCGACGTCAGAATAGTAGCCTGGAAGTTACAGTCCCCTCCCTTCTCCCACAGCCCCTGCCACCGTGCAAACACGATGTCAAAACTCTTGTAAAAGACCATCGAAAGCACTGACTACCATAGACATGAAATTTCCCACAATAAGAGAGGAAGCATTGTACCTCCTCTAACCCAAATCAAAGATGGAAGTTGAGGGGGAAAAAAAAGCGATCCCCAGAACATACTTCATCATGAATTAATGAATAAGAAAACTGACGCGACAAAAACGGCAATGAAGAAGCACCAGAGAGATTACCTCGAGCTATCGCCGCTTATCCATTGCCAACTGAAGAAAAGGAAGCCACGGGTTGAAGCTAAAAAGAACCATCCTGCGTCACCTCCTAAAGCTGTACTTCGAGTTTATAGCGCCATTGGCGCTAGGGTTCTGCGAAATCAAGCTTTAGAGCAATCAAGACAAGGAGCCGATAAGAGAGACAGAGACAGGCAGAGGGAGACTTCGCCGGTTCAGTTTTTCGGGCCGTTCTGAGTGTAAGGTCGTCGTTTTCTTGTTTGGGGAAAAAAATCGAACGATGTTGTTTTGCAAGAGGTAGTGAATGTCCCCGGTGGTGCACTAATTTCTCATTTTATTGCTTATGAATCACACCCATCACAATAGGAAAACGCATTAATTATGACTTTAAACGAAGCAAAGTGTTTCTTGTTATGTGAAAGACGAAATTTAATAGCATAGACTATAAACTTCGTTTCGTGCCAATTATAATCAATTGCATTTTATCCCGTATACTTTCCAATTTTGTGCAAAATGTTGTCGTGTTCCGTTAGTTTTAGAAGCACCATGTCAAGTGGAAAAATTTTGCCAATACGTAAGTGTTTGAATCTATGCGACTTGAATCTAGACACTGTAGATGTGGTACAAAACAAAATTTGTGGTTTTCTCTTTCCTTTTCAATTGACCCTGTTAGAGAAAACGAAAGCGGTATTTGAGTTTTATATGATCCTTAAATTACGTGACCCAACATTAAGCCCATTAATCTTAATAAACCATAAATTATACCCACATCAATACTTTATGCATAAAACGAAATATAATTTCAAAACACTTCATTCAATTCTATGTACTAGATTCCATCATTCAAAGCACAATAACAGTTCCAAACAGAACAGAGGAGGAACAACCCTCTTCGGAGAACAGTGCAAAACATAAACAATTCAAGATTGTCTTCTACGTTCTTATCTACGAGACCTTCTCAAACTTGCAATGAATATGTCACAAATGCTTCTGAATCAACAAAAGTGTTAATGAAGAAAACGTGCCCGTCTAGCCATGCTATGCCGAAGCATTGTTCTGTCTGGACAAGTAGCACGTGCATTTCCGGTCATGTGCGATCGAATATGAAAAAATATCTCTATACAAGCTCTGCAATGGCTTTTCTCTTCCGGGCTTCGCCAACTCCGGTTTTGGTTGCTACTTTTGGCGTTTGCATTATATTGAAGATACCGTTATCAGCATATACAGTTCTTTCGGACTTGGCGACGCTCAGGATTTTACAGGAGCCACTCTAACATCTGCTCGAGATCATTTTCATAATCACACAAACTAAGGTCTATTTCCATTGAGTTCCTTGAAGAGGATCACAAGAAGTATTGGCTTATCAATCCCTAAAACCATCCGTTGTCTATTGAGATTGAGGCCGGTGAATATGCTTGGAGTTCAGGCCATGAATCATTGAAAACTTGTTCTCAAATCTCGGAGAAGATTAAAATAATGGAGGTTTCAAGGTTGATGTTTGCGGGTAGGTTGGGTCTGGTAAAACGAGCTTGTTGTGTAGTATGCTTGGTGAGATTCCTAGAAGAGCTGGGATGCAATAAGAGTCAACGGAACAAAAGCATATGTACCACAGAGTGCTTGGATTCAAACTGGAACTGCGAGAGAGAACATCTTGTTTGGCAGGAAATTAAATTGCGCCTTCTGTGAGAATGTTGTGGAAAATTGCTCTATGAAACAGGATGTCAAGATGTGGAGCGATGGAGATTTAACCAAGTGTAACTTGAAAACTTTCCTGGCCGACCCCTGAATGGCCATATGAAGGAAAAATCAAGCTTCAAGACCTCAACATCCGGTCGACTCCTCCTCTCCCAGTGATCCTCAAGGAGATCACCTGCACGTTCCCCGGAGGAAAAAGATCGGAATCATCGAACGAACGGGCAGCAGAAAGTCCACCCTCCAAGCATTATTCAGGGTGGTTGAAACCCCGGGAGGGCGGACACTAATAGATGGGGTCGACTTTTGTAAGGTTGGTTTGCACGAGTTAAGGTCCCGGCTGCGTATCATTCCTCAGGGTCCTATCCTATTTCAGGGTAAAATTAGGACAAATTTGGATCCTCTGGAAGAGCATTCAGACCAAGAAATCTGGGAGATAAAACCAGAACTTATAAACAGAAAGGAAAGAAAGAAAAGGCAGCACCATCTCTTTTTAAATCCTGAAATTGCTAATTATAATCATTAGTGTATTCATCTTTTTGTTATCATTTCCTTTCAATGAAACATACTGCAGCAAGCACATTCTATGACTTCAACCCCGAGTCTGATGCTATTGAAAGAATGCAGGTACCAGCCTATGCTGACCAACCTCATGAAGCACAATCTGTACCAATTGATGAACTGTTAATATATCAATAGTCTGTGCAAATGAAGTCTACCACCATATGTCTCAAAACCCTTTTGCCAATGGTCGTGTTCCGTTCGTTTCACCAGACCCAACCAATCCCGCGAACATTAACCTTGAAACCTCCATTATTTTAATCTTTTCCGAGATTTAAGAACAAGTTTTCAATGATTCATGGCCTGAACCCCAAGCATATTCACCGGCTTCAATCTCAATAGACAGCTGATGGTTTTGGGGATTGATAAGCCAATACTTCTTGTGATCCTCTTGAAGGAACTCAATGGAAAGAAGCCTTAGTTTGTGTGATCATGGAAATGAGCTCAGGCGAGTGTTAGATTGGCTCCTGCAAAATCCTGAGCGCCGCCAAGTTCGAAAGAACTATATATGCTGATAACGGTATCTTCAAGATAATGCAAACGCCAAAAGTAGCAACCGAAACCAGAGTTGGCGAAGCCCGAAAGAGAAAAGCCATTGCAGAGCTTGTGTAGAGATATTTCCTCATATTGATCGCACTTGACCAGAAATGCATGTGCTACTTGTCTGGACAGATCAATGCTCTGGCGTAGCATGGCCAGACGGCCATGTCTTCTTCATTAACATTTTTGTTGATTCAGAAGCATTTGTGACGTCTTCATTGCAAGTTTGAGAAGTTCTTGTAGATAAGAATGTGGAAGACAATTTTGAATTGTTTCTGTTTTGCACTGTTCTTCGAAGAGGGTTGTTCCTCCTCTGTTGTGCTTGGAAAGTTATTGTGCTTTGAATGATGGAATCCAGTGCATAGAATTGAAGGAAGTGTTTTGAGATTATGTTTCGTTTTCTGCAGAAAGTATTAATGTGGGTATAATTTGTGATTAATTAAGATTAATGGGCTTAATGTTGGGTCATGTAAGTTAGGATCATATAAATCTCATCCCGCTTTCGTTTTCTCTAATAGGGTCAATTGAAAAGGAAAGAGAAAACCACAATTTTTATTTTGAACCACGTTTACGGTGTCTAGATTCAAGTCATGTAGATTCAAACACTTACGTATTGGCAAAATTTTTCCACTTGACATGGTGCTTTTAAAACGAACGGAACACGACAACGTTTTGCACAAAATTGAAAAGTATATGGGATAAAATGCAATTGATTATAATTGACACGAAACAAAGTTTATAATAGTCTACGCCATTAAATTTAGTCTTTCACATAAAAAAAAACACTTTGCTTCGTTTAAAGTCATAATTAATGCGTTTTACTATTGTGATGGGCGCGATTCATAAGCAATAGAATGAGAAATTAGTGCACTATCGGGGCATTCACTATGTCTTGTAAAACGACATCGTTTGATTTTTTTTTTCCAAACAAGTAAACGACGGCCTTACACTCAAAACGGCCCGAAAAACTGAACCAGCGGAGTCTCCCTCTGCCTATCTCTCTTATCGCCTCCATGTCTTGCTTACTCTGAAGCTTGATTTCGCAGAACCCTAACGCCAATGACGCTATAAACTCGAAGTCCAGCTTCAGGAGCTGTTTCTATGATTGGTGATGCAGGATGGTTCTTTTTAGCTTCAACCCATGTCTTCCTTTTCTTCAGTTGGCAATGGAGGCGATAGCTCGAGGTAATCTCTCTGGTGCTTCTTCATTGCCACTTTTGTCGCAACAGTTTTCTTATTCTTCATTAATTCACGATGAAGTATGTACTGGGGATTGCTTTTTAATTTTTCCTGGGCTTCCATCTTTGATTTGGGTTAGAGGAGATACAGTGCTGTACTGATGTCCATTCGACTGTGCTTCCTTTCTTATTTGTTGGAAATTTCATGTCTTTGGTAGTCAGAGCTTTTGACATTCTTTTACACGAGCTTTTGACATCGTGGTTGCCCAGTGGTAGGGGTTGTTGGAGAACAGAGGAGACTGTAGCTTCCGGGCTACTATTCTGGCACAGGGAGTGCTTTGGATTCTCCCTTCAACAAGAAACTTGTCCCTATTTCCATTTTCTGGGGTACCATGTGGTCGTACGCCCGCAGATTGAAGAGAATTACCTTATTCTTCCGTTTGGTTCGCGTGGGTGGTTATGAAATTTATAGCAATGCTTCGCTTAGGGGACTGAGTGAACTTCTCAAATTGGGTCCAAAGTGCCCTACAAATTGAGTCAAATTTTGATTGTGCTCGAATCATGAAACGGACACCCGAGCGATGAGATATGCCATTTCAAAGTTTTAAAAATCCGAGTTGAAGTAAAATCCTGTATCATCAAGCTTTCCAATTGAAATTATATTCAGATGAATATTAGGAACATTCCCGACATCTTTCAAAATTAGTTTTGCTCCAGTATTAGTCTCCAAGCATAGTAGTTATGATCACATTTTGTTTTAAAGAACAATGACATTATATTTGGTAGATTCAATTCTGATAGATGTTTCCGAAGCTCTCTTTTTTTTAGGATCCACTGTGATAATGAGAAAGATTTATGCATATACGCAAAAAAATGGTCGATAATATCGAAATCTGATGAATCATCTTGGGTTGGTTTACTAATGGGATGCCCTAATGTGTTAAAAAAATGCGCTTTAGACAATGATCCAATCAGAGGAATAATTGGAACTATTGTCTCGAACTTCTTCATAGCATTATTTATTATAAATGATTTTTCTAGCATTTGACTGCGTACCACTGAAGAATTTAGTCGCATGCTTGAACGATAGCCCAAAAAGTCAATAGAATACTTGCATAATTGGTTTACATCGATCCTTCCTGGTTGAAACCACGCAAAAAAACGATATTGCCATAAATTAACAAGGTAATATTTCCATTTATTCATGAAAAGAGGCGTATCTTTTGAAGCCAGAATTGATTTTCCTTGATATTTAACATAATGCATGAAAGGATCTTTGAAGAACCATAGGATGCACTGAAAATCATTATCAAAGAAGACTTTGGCAAAATGTTCTATTTTTACATAGAAAAAGATTCGATCAAAAAAGATTCCAAAAGATGTTGACCGTAAATGAGAAGATTGATTATGAAGAAAAAGAAAGATAGATTTGTATTCACACATGAGAATTATATAGGACCAAGAATAATCTTAGATTCCCTTTTGAAAAAATGGGAATATGTTTCTTTGGAGTAATAAGACTATTTCAATACTCGTGGAGAAAGAAACGTAATAAATGCAAAGAAGAGGCTTTGAAAATATAGAAAAAAAGGGGTATGTGCACCAATATCTGCTATAAAGGGGCCAAGCCATAACAGATGAGAAGCTATACGACTCAACTCCAACATAATTACTCTGATATAACTGGCTTTTTTAGGTACTTGAATATTTCCCAATTGTTCTGGTCCATTTACTGTTATTGCTTCTGTGAACATAGTAGCTAAATAATCCCAACATGTTACGTAAGGTAGATATTGTATAACTGTTCGATTTTCCGCAATTTTTTCCATTCCTTGGTGTAAATAACCCAAATATTGGTTCACAATCAATAACATCTTCACCATCTAGAGTAAGGATGAGCCGAAACCCACACAGGAGAAAGCAAGGAGAATGGCACCACTCATTTCTGTCCTTATGAAGTAGGGAACTGGAAAAGGGGCTTAACCAGCTCTCGATTCAGTTACATCCTCCCGACCCCCTTTGAAATCTTTTCAATCGAACCGAAATTGTCGCCACTCTTTTAAAGTAGAAAATAGCTTCCCTGGAACAGCCACATTTCAATCCATTTGAAGAGTAGCTGCCCTGGAGCAGCCACATTTCAATCCTTTCGAAGAATCACTGTGAATATGTATCTGATTGCACTGAAATGGGCAAAGACACCACTTGAGTATGCTAAATTTCGCCTAGATTGATGGAAACTCGAAAGTGTCAGATTTTCTTTCATTCCTCAACCAAGAAACCATAACACTTGACATCCAAAGTGTGGCCTAAACCTTAGACCTGTTGCTTTTATCTTTCGTGAGAATCATCACCATCTCCCACAAAACAGACAGAAGAGAAGATATTGTGCTGCAATTTTCTGATTGTCTTGTTAGGCTGCTGTCGTTTTCAATCAGCTATGTGCCAACTGGTAGGAAAGCCTGATTTTTTGTCTTTGTGATTGGAGATTAGCCATTTCCAACAGCTCTCAATGGGCCTGTTGTAATATGCAGCTTTCCCACAAACCTGCCATGGGCTGGTGGGGATGTCCACTAGTCCTGCAACGAAGCAATTCATCTTGCTTATGTTTTGTATTGCATTCAAATGTCGGATTGTGTGAATTTAACGACTTTTTCTTTTTATAAATAGATGTATGTCACTTGCCTCATATGGTCTTGGACTAAATTTCAGGTGACATCTTTAATCTGCCGGGAACAGAACTCTCAAGAGAGTGGTCCCTCTCAGCAATGGCTAATTCCTGCTTTATCAGATACCGCTGCTTCCATTGCAGATCATCAGTGCCACTTCCTGCTACGAGAAAGCGTGGAACAAGAAGACTTTCCCAAACCTTTTCCAGCTGTAGCACACCCTTCATTTCCTCTAGTTCTCTCATAATTCGTTCCCCCTCGCCATTAGTGTTGACCGCTCGCTTTATTCCATCTGATGCTCCGCAACGCTCTGAAGAATGGTTCTCCCTTCGGAAGGATAAGCTCACTACAAGCACCTTTAGCACGGCCTTGGGATTCTGGAAAGGGAAACGTCGCCTTGAGCTTTGGAAGGAGAAAGTTTTTGCACAGGAAATGCAAATCTTGGAATCTTCCAAAGTGTGTGCCATGGAGTGGGGTGTTCTGAATGAAGCAGAGGCAATTGACAGGTATAAAAGCATCACGGGTCATGAAGTTAGCTCGATGGGGTTCGCCACTCATTCAGGGGAACAGTTTGAGTGGCTTGGTGCGTCTCCCGATGGCCTTCTCGGTTGCTTTCCGGGTGGTGGGATCTTGGAAGTGAAATGCCCTTACAATAAGGGTAAGCCTGAAGTAGCTTTGCCCTGGACAACCATGCCTTTCTATTACATGCCTCAGGTGCAGGGGCAGATGGAGATAATGGATCGGGATTGGGTAGATCTGTATTGTTGGACGCCTAATGGTAGCACCATCTTGCGTGTGTGTAGGGAACGCGGTTATTGGGAGCTAATTCATGGGATTTTACGAGAGTTCTGGTGGGAAAACGTAGTGCCCGCCAGAGAAGCTCTGTTGACTGGAAAGGAAGAGGAGGCCAATTTGTATAAGCCTGCTTCTACGCACCGACAAACGGGACTGGCGATCGTCCAGAGCTTGAAACTGGCTAGCGAGGCGAAAATGTTATGCAGAGAGATTGCAGGTCATGTTGAGTTTTTCAGGTGATCAAGTTTGAAATGCTGAGCATGACTATGTGGTTCCCATTTTACGGGAATCAGTACTTTGCTACATCATTCTTTCTAGGATTATCAACATGGTATGAGATTGATCATAGATGTCAGTAGGCCAGGCGACCCGCAGCCGCCAGCTGTTTGTTGAAATGTACGAATGAAGATTGTGTCATGGTCGTTCATCTCATTGGAATTAGTGGAATCTCATTCCTGTGCCACATCATTTTTTGTAGAATTATCAACGTGATATGATTGATCATAGCAGTCGTTAGGCCAGCCTACCCGCAGCCACCAGCTGTTTGTCTAAATGTCCGAATGAAAATTGGGTCATGGTTGTTCATCTCATTGAAATTCTAGGCAAAACTTGATGCCATCCACAATTGGCCAGTGGATCATATAGCATGTCGAATGAAGTTGGTTTGCATTGCTAATCGGAGGTACGAATTGTGAATTGGGAATTTGGACGGTATTGTAGATATGTTGAGATAATAAGTTTTTCCTAACATAAAAACATATAAAACAACTAGAAAATTTTCCAAATAACAAAAAAATTGCAAAATTAATAACCGAATGCAAAAATATCTTAATTACGCCGACATACTAAGCATACCATCGTAGCACATTATTCTTCTTTGAAAATCACATTTATATATTAATAGACGGTTAATGTGCCATATCATTCACTAATGATATTTTATTTTCAAATATTTACTTACATTATTATGAAAGTATACTTGATATAATATGACCAAAAATTGATTTTCACACTTATTCGATAGGTAAAATTTTACATAATATGAATTGATAAAATCGATGTGCATGTCTAACAGATACGAATGGTTTGGACCTCAAATCGGATCTAATCCCGAGAGAAGAATCGAGAATTGAAAATTAATATATATAGCCAGAGTAGTATAGAAAAAGTTGTCCAAAAAATCATAAAAATATTGCACTTTTGTCAATTTAGTCTTAAATCTGTTAATTTTGTTAATTGAATACTAAAAATTTCACATTTTACCAATTGAGTCAGTCCGGTCAATTTTGGTCAAAAATCACAAACATGAACGTCGATCATCTTACATGGTATGGTCTGTGCTAATATAGACCATTTTTAATAATATTTTTTAGAATTATTTATTTATTTTATTTTATTTTCCTTCTTTACTTTTTTTTTCTTTTTTTGTCATTTTCTTTTTTCTCTTTTTTCCTCTGCCTGCCATCGATGAGGCATGTTGATGGCCGGCGGAGGGGAAAAAGGGAATAGGAAAAAAGAAAAAGTAAAGAATGAAAACAGAAGAAAAGAATAAATAAATAAATAGAAAAAATATCGAGAATCTATGTCACTCAATTAACAAAATTAAAGGTTTAAAATTAAATCGTCACAAGTGCAATAGGCTTAAATGAAATTATAATATGATCTATTTGTGAAATACTCAACAAATTAATCAAGTTTTTTAGGGCGCACATGGCAACACTTATGCTCTAGAAATTAAATTTTTGCTATAAGTTGAATTTCCTACTTCTTGAGAGAAGCTAAAAAAAAATTACTTCTCCAAGTGGCTTCAAAATTAATTTTGGAGAAAAAAAATTCCATAAATATAAAAATGAAGTTGCGTAAGTAAACAAATTTCCACTCTAAAAGTTGTATTGCCAAACGAATTTTTGCTCCAGAAAGGTTATCATGCGCGCCCTAACTTCTATTTTCCTTTTTAATTTTATCTATGTACTCAGTACTTATGCATCGACCACGTTCGAAATCCTCAAACAGAATTTTGTTACCTCAAAATAAATGAAATGTAATATTAATTCCAATAGCTAGTTTCACATAAGTAAATGTATCAAATTTGCATGACTTATAAATAAACTAAATTTATTGTATAACAACAACATTCTAATAAACATGATATAGTTTTCTGGCCAAAGGATAAATAAGTATGGTATAACTTAATGAACTATTAATACAGTTTAAGGAAATCTTACTCTACATTTTCCAAAGAAGAATTGAAACATTTTCCTCAAGGACTGCCGGCTTGAGTTAATTGGACGACAGTTACCTGCCAAAACCCGCCATTTGCATCATTATGACCGGGCAAAATCACCCGGTGTTATTATTAGGCATCATCGGATGCATGGCTGCAGTTCATTTTCCAATTAAATTGGAGGCATTGCTGTTAATTTGGCTCTAACCAAGCTGTCGTTGGTAAGAGGTTGACCTGGTCGTTTGCGGTTTTGTCCGTTCGAACACTAATTCTGTTATCCACACAAATTAGGGAGCTTATTGGAGATGGAGCTGGTTCACATTGATATGTTTGGTTGAGGATTGCAATTGGAAGAAGATTTGAAGACCTTGTACAAAACAAATTTTTCACAAGAGAGGGAGGGAGAGAGAGAGATGGACAACGGGCTATCGTGGGCGGACCAATGGGACTACCACAATGACCCGCCTCCGGCGACGGCATCCGAGGACCGGAAGAAGCAGAAAGATGGGTCGAAGTCTGGGAAGAAGAAATTCAGCTTACAGTGGGTGAAAGAGCTGTGCAAGAAGTCGAATAACAAGTGATGAATTCAGCTTCAAGCAAATCTCAATTCTTGCCTTGGGAATGTTGTTGATAGAAAAATTTCTTTCGTGATCTCCATCGGTTATTCATGACACAGGAACAAATTTCTTTCCTCACAATATGCAGAAAAGAAATTATTTGCTAGAGGCTTTGGTATTTGTCTTTTTCATCATATCTTAGTAAGTACTTAATTTGACCCATTAAAGATCATATCCGTGCTTGTTATTCTTTCAATATCGATTACATGCGTATGAAGTTGTCATTGATCTATCGAGAAAATATTTTGCGCAAGAACCGTAATGTCAATGTAAGGTCAACGCTGTTGATAAATTTCTTACGTTCTCTTCTCCTGCTGCGAACTTTATATTGAATGGAAAACAAAAACTCTGCTTGTTTAGTGGGATAATGCAAAATAAGAGATTTACACAACATATAAATACGCCTAAGCAGATAGCATTATGGGTGATCGGTTCAAGGGTGGACAAGTTACCAACCTAGAACCAGGAACCAGACCAGAAGGGCCGACCCCTAGTTTGTGGAATCAAGAACTGATCCATCTGGTCCCAAACCCACTAGGAGTTGGACAGACCGGTCTCGCCCGATTCGTGATGGTTCCAAGAATCAGCCATATCTCATTTTTTTTTCTACTCCCTAAGATACTGGAAATGTTGTTTCATAGTCTAAGATACTACACAAGTGAGATTAATAAAACAATCTCGTAATAAGCTAAATATGATGATCTTCTCCATGGACAAAGCTATAATGATCATCAAGAATCAAGTCTGTGAGTTTGTCGATCGTAACAATCCCTTCAAGTGTTTGCCACAAAGTTCACAAGCTTCATTTAAAATGCATGCACCGTCTTACATATTACATGTGAAAGTGGGGAAATAGGGTTTTGAAAATTTGGAATAATAAGAGTTGAAAGAAAGAAAATGGGTCCAGAATCGTGATTCTTTTGCTCGCCCCTAGTGAGCATCTTTCATCCGGTGGTATCACAATGAAGATGACGAAATAAAGAACAGGTGAAAACAAGAAAGAAGGCTTCTTCGTTAAGTTGACTTGGTTATTGAACTCGTACATGGGCAAAATGCACGGCACAATCAATTTGGCAAGTAATTCCGCGTGAAGTTGCTCATGCATTTTGCCCATTTGTTTGCTACACTGCAAAACAAGACACAGGTCTGCTCCGCTCTATCTAATCTACATTCCTTGGCAATTCAATCACCATCCAATTATTAGAGGAACAAATTCACACTACGTCACAAATGATAGACTATTCATACCACAAAGGGTCCTATCCATTGACAAATTTGAAGAGTTTGACCGAGTTTGTACAAAGAGACCACGGGCATTGACGCTTCAAATTTCTCATCACTGTCGACGATGACCGGCCGCCGAATCAACAGGAAGTATAAGGAGTTACCAAAATTCGAGGAATCCACAGCATATCGACCGCCCATGTAATCGGCATGCGAGTAAGATTAGTTGAATCCAATTCAAATTTAACATATATTAAACCACTCCTCAAAAAGCATAATCCTATCATCAACCATTTGAAAACAACTCCGAAGGAGTGGCAAACTATCCTAGCCTGACAAGAACTGTCGACATACTTTTCTCAGCAAATCCAACCTTGTCTGGACCACTACAGAATTCTAACAACAGATCCATATGAACACATAAGCAGACCTAAACCAATCCCAAAGTTGGGTTTCGAAGGTCACAGATAGCGATGCAACATTACCCTTTAAGGAGTAATCAAAGAGAGCACAGGCATGCAGCAGAACCTCCATTCTTTGCAACTACTACTTGCAAATTCCAAAGAGTGGAATACACAGGAGTAATCAAAGAAAGCACAGGCATGCAGCAGAACCTCCATTCTTTGCAACTACTACTTGCAAATTCCAAAGAGTGGAATACACAAGTTCAAATTACAGATCAATGTTAACGAGTCTTCCACATATACCTTTTTTTATTTGTTCCGGGCAGTGAAAACCTACAATAACAATAGGGAGTAAACAATTCTTACTGGTACAAGTACAACAAGCACTCGCCAAATATTGGCAAAACACCTCGAGACATTGTAAACTTGGGATGATTATTGCCTAGGTTGAGAGTCTTATCAACTCTAATCAAATGCCATAGTACACTGAAGATCTTCTTTTTATTCTTTTTTCTAACTCCTTTTTCTCAAGATAGCACCCAAATAAATACGCAGCCATCTGCACGAGAACTGCACACCGTGTGAAGATTTGACAACACAAGGTTGCCCAACATGTCATCATGTTTCACTTGGATGACTCAGTCACTAAGCATTCCATGTAGGGAACGATCGGAACAGATCCTCCAGCTCCAAGACCGAAACCTAACTATTTCTTCACACCCCGGTTCCAAGCTGCGTCATATCACATGAAGTGAGAATTGACATATGACTACCAGAGAGAGTGAGGCAGCTTCAGAGGCCCACTAATTCCTCATTTTCGATTTATGTCAATGCCCTGTTTGATCCTAAAAGCAAGGCACAAAAAAGAAAACAGCATTGCTTGTAGACCAAAGCCCAACGAGAAGCCTTACTCATCTTCAGCCACGGATTGAGGAGCCCTGTGGATCTTCGTGGTGGGAAGTAGAATCTGAGATAGCAACAATGCTACCTTCCATCTCGTGGCGCTTCAGAAGTTGATGCTTTGAACAATCTGAGCAGAGCAGTTCCAGACAAAAGGTTTCCTCGTATTCATTGTCATTAATGCACCGACCACACTGAACGCACCGAGCTATGCACAGTGTGCAGGCCCTACATACTTGAGACACATGTTCCTTACCCTGACAAACCTCAGCAGGGCAGTCATAGACCAGCCTCAGTTTCTGACATCTTGGACACGTCTCAATATCAATGGTACGATCATCCTCACACGATAAGTACATACTCTCTCTGTGATAGAAATATGGCTTGAGGGCATTCAGGTTCTGTTGCTTCTCACTCTTGATCCCCAACAAGAACTTCAACTCCTCAAAATGTTCCTCCGTCACCCCATAAAGTCCACCAATCCTAATATGCTTTACTCTGAGGGTACCCATCAACTTGAAAGTTCTCAGGCCATCCAAAATGCCATTAATGCTAAGTCTTGTGCAACCAGGGACACAGAGCTGTGGAAGGAAGAAAAAAAGGTTTAGGTCTCCATAAAAGAGATCGAAATTGACAAGAGAAGAATAGATCAAATAATATTGAATGTATCATTAAGAAAGGACACAAGTAAAACATCTCATCCTAGCTGATCTCAATTCCTCTCCCGAGAAACAACCAGTGAGCAATTAATTGAGATACCACAAAGTCCAACTCGAGCTTGGAACCAGTAAAAGACATCAGATAACTACTCTGATTGGACAGAGTCATTCTCCGCATTCTCTCCTATCAACAAGCTCCTACTTGCTTTTACACACTAGTGTCCATGCATGGGCTACATGCATTATTCGCGACCCTTTTTCATTCCTCTTGCGACATGATAATACAGATATTACTTTTAAGAACTAAAAGTAAATATTTAAGTTAACAACAAACATTGGATTAACATCTTGCTATTCTTTCATGAAACCAAAAGATAAATGTTTATTTGATATCAAAAAGATAATGAGAAGCCTTTTAGACTTCCACTGGCACAAGGATGACGTAAATTGGTACACTGTAATTACAACCAATTAATTTCACAAAATGCGGTTTTCCATTGGGAAGTGGATGTTTACCTTCTTTTGTTTACCTATTTGTCCCCTTTCTTTGCCCAATGCTACCCTTTCCTCTTTAAAATTAAAAACCATTATCATTTAAAAGTGGGTGAGCAATTTTGGCTAGATTTACATGACATACAGGGCACAAAAGTGAACTTGCAGACAAGGAAGCTCAATGAAAGAAATTATGCAATCTAAACAGAAAAGACAGAACCACCACACGTACCAAGTTCTCTCTTAGGAGGAAGAAGAGCAAAAGGAGGGGCAGGGAGTGCTAATACCATGAATGAGAACATGCTCATCAGGAGACGCAAATAATCAAGCAAATGGAGCAACTTGTAGATGTAGACAATAATGATGTTTAAACCCCACTCCTAACATGTTCCATTCGAAATATCCTCGGACACTTCAATTTCATCATTTAATGAAGACTGTGGTGATTAATACACGAGCAAGAATCAACCAAAAAAGAAAAAACCCTAAAAGATTCAAATATACCTTGCACAGCTTTGGATTACTGTCAAGGACACGCTTCAGACCATCATCAGTGATCCTTGGGCACTCTACCAGACTCAAGCACTGAAGAGTACCTTGAGCTCTATCGGTCAATTGCATAAGAACTTCATCAGTAATCTTGTCATTCAGAGGATGATGTATATGTATATTCCTCCAGTAGAAGGGGTCATTTCGAACCGTAGACCGGATGGATTTGCAAACACCCTCGACAGTGAGAAGATCCCGCAGACCCAGATAACCAAGAGCCAAAGAAAATGCCAAGTGAGGCATTTCTCCGTTGACAGAGGGACAAGTTCCAGCAGAAAGCTCGAGGCCTTTACTTGAGTGGTTATCAGGAATTCTGGAGCTTCCACTGCTTCCATGGAAAAAGTCATCCATGTCATTAGACACCCCAGAAACTCCGTTCTCCAGGGAACACCTACCAAATTCACCAATGGATCCAAGGCCAAGATGGTAGGGTGCATTTACATCTTCCGACACCTCAGGACATTGATTGCAGCCACTCACTGATTCAAAGCCAACATGGCAGGATACCTGTCCCGACTCCATAACCTCAGATAATCCTCCAAGTGCATTTGTCAATCCAAACTCCCCATCACAAGAGTCCGGTCCCTTTATGACCTCCTCTGAACACCCATGATGTCCACTTGATGAACCCAAATCCAAGGAAGATGCGTCTCCTGATTCCAAGGAATCGGGATAACCAGAAAATTCACTCATTGAACCAAAAGCAACATCACAGGAGTCAGGCGCACTTTCCTTTACCCCATAGCAAGGAGGCATGCTGCTGGATGGAATAGAATTGGTATTAAACCCGATTGTTCCAGGAAAAGCCTGGAATCTCATCGCATTATTCCAGATAAAATTCAACCCTGCAAACAGCTGGTAATCATCAGGACTAGCCCCAGCAAAATCACTTGGGTAGCCACCATAGTTCATCTCCAAATCCTCAAGCCAACCAGTTATAGCCGTAAAAGTGGTGCTAATATCCATCCCGAATGGATCGGAAGGCAAAAGGTCGAGGATGTCATTGGAAACCGAATCCTGAGAGCAGCCACCACCATCA
Organism: Rhodomyrtus tomentosa; assembly: GCA_028455895.1. NCBI lineage: Eukaryota > Viridiplantae > Streptophyta > Magnoliopsida > Myrtales > Myrtaceae > Rhodomyrtus > Rhodomyrtus tomentosa. Next base: position 45,891,157 of record JAPCWY010000005.1, read on the forward strand.
CATCTACTCCTTCCATAATCCAAACAATCCTTAACATCCCCCTCCAAAAGCCAGGGCCTATCGGCGCCATCCACCTTCTTCTCCGAAACACCATCCACAATGCACCGATTGGCAATCCTAATCGGGGACACGTCTTCGGGTAGATGAGCGGCAAAAACCGGACGACGAGAGAAGTTCAAAGCCATCTTATCAACAGAAACGGCTAATGCCTACACAAAAGCTGGATTTTTTTTTTCTCTCTTTTCTCTTTTTTTGGTTTTTCGATTGGGAAAAGCAGGAAAGGAATTACAAAAGAAATGGGGGCGCAAGAACGTGGAAGATCTAAGCAAAGGAAACCCTCAATTTCAGATGGCGAACTAAAAAAAACGCATCGAAAATCTCATAGAGTTTCGCGAGTAAGGAACCAAGGAAACCCTAAAAAAAAACCTCCCACAATGGAACCGAAAATGATAAACTAACAGTCAGATCCTCATGTAGCTACACAGGACAAGAATCAATGGAATATATTTCTCCCTATCTCCCTCTCTCCCTCTGCCTCTCTCTCTCTCTCTCGCTCTCCCTCCTTCAGACTGTACAGAGCTAGGGTTAGGGAAGGAATCGAATCGAAATCCCCCCAAAAACGCAATGAAAGAATGGGAAGACCCCCGCACCGAATCAAGAAAACCCTAATCCCGCTCTCAAGAACGCAATCGACGAAACAAGAAACGGAAAAGGAAACCCAATTTCCCTCTGGTATCGAATCGAATCCTCCCGAAGCTCGAATTCAAAAGGAGGAAGGGGAAAAAAAAGAGAGGAAGAGAGAGAGAGAATGTCGAAGGGAGAGATATAAAAAAAAGAACCTGTTTTTTTTTTTCTTTTGGAGGGGCGGGCGAAGGAGGAGAGAGATCTCAGGCGTCCCTGTGTGTCACCGAAGAAGAAGAGGAAGAAGATGAAGAAGGATTGAATTCGATCAGGAAACCAGAGAGAGAGAGAGAGAAAACGAGAGCAGGAATCAGGAACCAGAGAGAGAGAGAGAGATAGAGAGTGACGGAGGAGGGAACGGTGAAGTTGTTGTTGTCTAAAATTAGGGTGGGTGGAGGAGAGAGAAGGGGCAGAGATGACCGACACGTGTCACTGGAGGGGGGAAGAGAGCTTTACACTTTCTTCGCGGTAGAAAGATGTGGCGGGAGACGGAATCTTCGTCTTGGGGACGCGTTGGTGGCTCCGGTCCCGGGTGATTACTCTGGTTCCTGCTTTTCCGGGTTTTGACCCGTACCCGAAACTCTTTATTTCTTTTCTTAGCTCCTTCTTCTTCTTTTTTCCCATTCATTTTCTTTTTTTATTATTCTTATTTTGACTTTGCTCTTTTTCTTTTCTATATTTTTGTCCTAGCTTCTATCCGGCTTTGACCTTATTCCGAGGTCACGTTATATTTATACTTGGCATAAACACGTTATCATTGGATTTTGCTCGTGATTTTCGTTGGGTTTATTCTCTATTTTTTTTTCCTATATTTGAGGGTGTCCAAGCCTAGGCATGAATCAAGGGTAAACACTAGAGGTGTGCAAAGAAACTTAGAACCAATCGAATCACATGGGTATCGATTTGAATCCTAACTTCAAATGTGAACATACACGTCGAGACCAGACTGATCACATATAATATACTAGTTAATTGATAATTTTCAAAAAGAAAATATTAAATCCTTAATTTGAAACCCGTTCATTTCGTTTCAAATTCTCACTCTAACCTCGGTTTATCTGCCTCATTCTCTCGACTCAGGACCACGATTCTCATCAACTCATGACCCTGACTCTCAAATCTCATCGACTCTAGGCCACGCCTCTCCTGCTGTTCATCGCCTTCCTCCCTCCCTCACAATCGCACCTCCACTTGCTTATTGGGACTGGTTCCATGGACCCGTCATCATTGACAGTCCGATTTTCGGATGGATCCATAATTCCAACGGACGATTCCCGATTTCAATTTTTCAAAATCGAACTTTCATGAACTGTTCAGAGTACAATTGACCATTTTGTGAAACTTGTCTTCTATTTAATAAAAAAATGGGCTTGTCTTTGAACCCAATTTTGTAGTTTCCCAAACATGATATTGATTTTTACGTCCGATCCGCACATCCAATCACACCCACTCGAAAGCTCTTGGATGAAGCTATTGATTGTTGCCGCCGAGTGAGCGCCACCTTAAACTGACCTCTTTTGCCCTCTTAAGTAACCATCTTTAGTATCGGTGATTGACAGATTTACGAGCAAATAATAAGATCAAGCTTTGAGTTTGAAAGGAGGGCCACGAGTAGTAATTTGACATGGACATGTATTGGATTTTTATGAATGAAATCTCGCTTGCCAACTCGCCACGGTTATGACTTTAGTACTCTTTATCATCGTGACAAACCATGAAAAAGGGTATTTCCTACTGATTAAAAAAAAAAAACGACATACAAAGCCGGTTCGTTTTTATTGTCCAACATCGTACTAACTTATTGAACAAGAATAAATTCGAGAGGAGTTCACGATAAATAAATAGGTAAATTAAGGCTGTTTGATAATGTTTATGTTCTTAGGAACATATTTGGAATATAAATATTTTTTGTGTTTCTATTCCTGTTACGATTTTTAGGAACATAAATGCGTTTGCTAAGTTAAAAAAAAAATTAGCCAAAATAAAGGATCGGCGGTAGTGATTGGCGAGCGGTCATTGGTCGTCGACGGGCGACAACCTCGACGGCGGTGGTGGCTTACACGAGCTCATTCTCGAGTTGTTTTTAAAATGTGTTCCAAAATGTAGAAATAATTTTTTTTTTCAACACATTAGGAACATTTTTTTTACTATACGCATTTCTGTTACTTTAACTACTTAATAAACCACTAGAGAATCTAAATTGATCTTTTACATGTCAAAGTTTACATCAAATGTCCCTTTAACCCCATTATCTTTATCTCCATCATCTAAAAGGGGCTCATATAATTTATGAATTAGTGTCCTCATTCTGCTCTTTAATTTATCGATTAAGTGTCCTATTCTGCTCTCCTTTCGATTTCCTTTTAGGGGAAAAAATCATCAAAAACTCCAAATCGTGATTTTTGCGATGTACTTGCCTTAATTGTTGTTTGTGACACAAATTTTTTTTTAAAAAATTTATATCCGTGTGACACATTCATCCTCTATCAAAGTTCCGTCCATGAACATCGTTAAAAAAAAAAACCACTCACACGGACAATAAAAGGAAAACGATATTGACATAACGCTGACGCGATTTAAGTGGAATTTGAATGAGGCTGTTTTCACGAGAAAATATTTTATGAAATTTTGACGGAGGGTAAATTCGTGATGCTGCCGGCAACGGCGACATCCGAGGAGAAGAGAAGAGCAGTCTGTCTTTTTCTTGAAACGCACGCTCGCGATGTCGGAGCCGTTTGATTTCGGTTGTCCCAACGAGAAAATGCGGTTTCTAGTTGGGGTTTAGGTGCGTGCGTTGGTGTGTTTGGCTAGCGCGAGGCGAGCTGCAAAGAACCCTCAACACGTTCGGCGGAGGCCAAGCCATGAAATCCCCGATTCGCCCCTGGGATATCCCCGCGAATTACCCCCACGACCAAAACCATCGGCACTCGGAATTCGCAGCTAACTTGGAGAAACTCGAATCCGCGGGGGCAAAAAGGGACAAACGACAATGCTCCCCCGGAGAAAAAGGTAAGTTGCAGCATCCGAGGTGGCAAACTATGATAAATAATGTGAATTTTAGCTAAATTAGCAAGAAAAAAAATACGACCTATGAACATATTTGAAAAAAAAAAATTGCATCTGGAGATATAACTCGAAACTAATCATTTCGAAAATCTATCCACATCAGAAAAGTATTATATTGGCGATCGGGAAGTCAGTTCCAGTATCTGGTGGTGGTGATTAGCCAAGGCCCAGTTGAGCTAAATTATGAGAAAGATTGCCTAGAATTTACAAAAAAGTGCAACCTAGAGATGCAGCCTTAACTACTCGTGTTAGATGTTGAAGTGATGTCTCACTTTACCCGACGGTTCCACATTTTTGGGGTGGTGTTTTGTAGCCGAATATCATCTCGAGACTATATCGAAATTAACACTGAGTTTTAAAATCATCGTAAGGTGTAATCAAATCTTAAAAATTATCACAATAGCATCATCGAGTTATAAAATTTTCAAAAAGTGCAATCGATTATTAAAACACTTATCGAGCTGGCGCGATAAAATCACAAAATTTATTAAACAAGTGAAATCAAGTGTATTTTTCGTTTGTCAAGTTCAACGGAATCAATTAAACCAAAATTTTCAGGGTTTATGACTTGATTGCATTTTTTTGTTAAAAAATTTAGGACTTGGTTGCATCTATTGATTGTATTTTTATAATAAATTTTAGGAATTGCGGTATGCTTGCCCGTAAGAAAATAAGTGCATACCAAGAAAATCGAGAGAGTTATAAAAAATTTTGGGAAATCGAAAAAAAAAAGTGGGGTCAAAGGAATTTTTTGGGGGTCTTTTGGTAAAGGCCGGGCCCACTGCGACATCTGCGTGAAGGGGTTGATTTTTTGTTTTTTTTTTTTGTTTTGGTGGATCGGGGATTTATCCGGAAAGAGGATCCGAATCCCTTTTCTCTCGTTCAGCTTATCAGATTCGGAAGAGGATAAAATATATCCTTTCGGGCCCCACCGCAATTCCTCTCGAATTTTTTTAAGCTCCTTCCTCGCCAAGGAAAAGGAAAGCTTACATTTCCCACGGTGGCGTGTTGGAGGAGGTCATGTTCAATGGTTGTCCAAGAGTGTCAAACAAGCACCTTCGTTGATTACCCCTTCTTCTTTTTTTTTTTTTTTTTTTTAATGTCTTATTAAAGTACCCCGTTTGCTTAATCTTGGTTCCAAGACTTTTCGAAGAAGTATGTTTTACAGGCTGTATATACTTTCTTTTTCTATAGAACTGTGTTGACGAGTGACCCCTGAAAATCATAATTTTTCGTTGTTCGAATCGTGCGTGGCTTGAGGGCCGTCGGTAGAAGTCGCCTCGAAGGAAGGGAACAAAACTGGAATCTGAACATCGATTCTTCGCGATATGTAACATGATAAGTAAGATGAGGGGTCAAAAACAATTTAGATAATGACACGAATAATTTATGAACTTTGGCCGCAGTATTTAATGCGATTCATGAACTTTAACTCGATATGCAATATTGTCCTTGAAATATTAATTTGTTCAATATAGCCCGTGAACGTTTGGCGCTTGTTCAATTTAGACATCATTCGATGTTTTTAGACAGTTTAGGGACTAAATTAAATATGTATCCACAAACTACATTGACCAAATTAAAAGTTTGGGTATGATATGCACATCGGGGTAAAGTTCAGAGACTATATTAGACAATCTTAAAGCTCAACGAAAGTTCAAAAACTATTTAAAATGAATGTGGATTTATTCAAGAGAAACGAGGATGGCATTAGAGTGGAAAACAACCAAACAAAGATGGATTGGGAAAAGCAATTCAACGACCACCCATCAAACGTTTGAACATCCGTCGTCTATTTAGAGGGGAAAGAAGCATGCTTTCCTTTAGAAAACACCTTAATTTTCAAGGCACCGGCGAAAATCCGTAAAGTTCTTCTTTTTTTTTTTTTTCGCGGAATCGGTGGTTCAGCGCGAACTCTCGAAGTGCTCTCGTTTCAAACTCGTAGCCGTCGTTTTGGCCGGTGGATCTTATTCGCCGGACTTCGAACCCGAATCCGCCGTGTCTCTCGCCTCTTGTTCCATTTTTCGGCGCCGGATCAGCTTTGGTTCCCTTTTTCGGATTGTGTTAAATATTAATTGCAGTTGCTTTGAACGAGGAAGGAGAGTTGGAGAAAGCTTGGGAGCTGAGAACACCCAAAATCAAGAATCCTATTCCTTCTCAGACAACGTACGCTATATGCTATTGCTACCCCCTCCCCACAAATTAAATTATTCGATCTTGTCTTAGAAAACTCCCGAGCAAGCCCTCGGCCTCGGCCTCAGCCTCGGACAAAGGTTGTCCCAAGTTAATGGCCAATCATTGCGGCGCCAACCTTCTCAAGTTACGCCATGCGTGCTGCTTAAGTCAGGGAAACACATTAGAAAGAGAGAGCCATGGTTGAAAGAACATTACTCTTATGTTCCAGTAAAGGGGGGGAGGGGAATAAAGAAAGAAAGAAAGAAAGAAAGAAAAAAGTCCGGGGGCAGCGGCGGGGGGATGAAGGAGGAGAACCGCTTAGAAAATGATAGAAACTTGAAATGACGTATGAATTTGAAAATCGAATGATCTGCCCTTTCGATTTGGCTGCGGGGGGATAAAGTCGTGATTCAATTTGTATCGGGCTATTTGGTTTAGTAAGCCCAGATTATTTTGATGCCGAACGACGTGAAAATTTTAGGAATCGTAGTGTTTTCTTGTGCATCAATTCAGATTCAGTTGCTAAGGAAGTCGGATTTGTCTTCATTCTGAGAAAAATTGTCAACTTTTCGCTTTCGGCATGCGCATGTGTGTCTGCCTGTTTTATGGGTTCAGGCCCAATGAGCCGAGTATGCTCGGGCCTCCACCTAATTCATCCCCATAGCCTGGCCCTACGCATGTGAACTGTCAAATGAGCAAGGCGGCCCTAAAATGATACGATCATTTGACCCGTATCGACCCAATTTTAATATGATACAAGTTTAATGGCTCGTACCCGATCTGTAAATCAATTCATTTTCGCTCTTCCGGACAATTTGCAAGTCAAAGCTTCGTGCGTGACGACGACACCTACATCCCTTTGAGCAATTTTAATCCAAGTTCCAAAAGGTATTTTCGACTCGGGGAATAAGGTTGCACGTTCCAATTTCCACTTTACCGAGTGCAAATTGGTTGGGGTCAGGGCTGCCTACACCGGTCCCAAATCAACACTAATGGTGGAGGGCAACGATGAGAACATTAGGGTGGACAACGTTAAAATAAAGAAAAAATAAGTAGTAAATAATTAGCATGCAATTACCTCAAAATCCATCTTTTACAAAATCGTCACATGTGAAGTCAATATAATTGAATCAACTGAAGGCCACGAGACCGTGACGACTAAATTCACGGTCGCCCCCACGGGCGACATATTTGACCACGTCTCCCCCAAAATGCAAATAATTCCAAGTCCAGCATGTGCACGACGGATGGAGCCCCATGTCGGATCAAATTGCCAGTCTCTTGAATTGATAATTAAAGTTCTCCTTTCGTGGACGACTTAAGTTCCAAATTAAATATTTTTAAGTCGCGTCAATATCGACCCACTAGATCATGTGACAAGTACATTACAAATCTTAAATTTTGTCGCAAAAATGTAATTGAGTCATAAAACTTTCAAAAATTGTGTTTGAGTCTTAAAACTTTTATGAAAAGCGCATTCAAGTCCCGAAACTTTTAAAATGTGCAATCAAGTTATATCACGAAAATACAATCGAGTCGTAAAATTTTCAAGAAATGCAATCAACTGAACGACTTGATTTTCATCAATTCGATACGTTTTAAAACTTGATTGTATTTTTTGACAAGTTTATGATTTAATTGCACTTTTTTAAAATTTCAGGATTCTAACTGCAGTTTCGTGATAACTCTTAGAAATTTGAACGCAATTAAAAGCGATTACATTTGTCAAGAGTTGGAACAAAATGTCCATTGCCTGCCGGAAAGCTTCCAAAAAAAACAAAAATGGCCAAAAGTTCAGAGTCAACAACACGTTTAAGAAGACCATGGCGTTAAACAGTGCGACTGATGGGTTTCCTCGTTTCTGCCTTTCGTTTTCCTCCAAATTGCCAGTTTCGCGTTGCTTGACTTGACCAATATCATTCTTTTATACATAAAAAGGTTGTCAAGTAAACCCCGCAGCACCGTTTGAAAGCAGGCAGAGTGATTCGTGGCTGCTTCTCCAGAAAAAACCATCGCGAGGGAAAAAATTGGGTGAAAAATCTAAAAAAAGCCGCAAGAATTTCTCCAGAAACGCGAACCCAATCGGCGAAAAAAGGCAAAAGTCTAGTTCTTTCTCTGTAAGTACCTCCTCTTTCTAGTTCTCTCGCTCATTTTTCCATCTGGGTCTGTTTCTCTTGGATTTCCACATTTCTGTTGGAGTTAATTAGTGGGCTGTTTTTGCTAGTTGTTGGGGTAGCTTTTTTGGTGCCTAGAACACGAGGACAGCGAATGTCGTGAATATGATCTGGCGCCCTCTCATTTTGAGCCAAGATCAGAGAACCAAATGAGGGGTTTCTAGAGCAGAGCAGAGGATCAAAAGGTTTTCCCCTTGTCCTTCGATTGGAGCAGCTATTGCATTCTCACGTGGTTCTAAGAATTGGGTCAAAAGAAGTTTGGGGTTTTTGGCGCTTCAAGTTCTGAGGACATATGATGGTGAAATTCAGCATCAGGGCATGAAGCTGAAGAAGGGTTTACCATGGTATTCTTCTTCTCCTGCTAACAGAGATTGTTCGAAGCTGTTGTACAGCATGAGCTGCGTCCTTTTTGTTGTTTGAATCGGTAGCTGAATTTTTGTGTGTGGGGCTTAAGTGAGTGTTTAAGATGTTGTGAGGGAATCTGATTTGCCGAGGAAGGGCTTTACCATCTTTTGGGAACTGATATCGCTTTTCTCTGGGGAAGAGGAGACGCCTAGTGCATTCTACGAATAATGTTCAAACAGTTTCTCAGCAAGCTTCCACGTAAATCATCAAAATCAGCTGACAGTTGCGATAATGGTGGAAGCTCTAATCCATATGCCAATGCTTCGATCAACTCGAGAAGTGGTGAGCTAGGAAGTGCCAAGTCTGGGGCCCTGAACCCAGTGACAAGCTCCACTCCTAACCATGCTTCAGATAAGGGGTCGAATCATGGCACCAAGACTTCGCGGAACTCAAATGTCCAGCTTAATGGATATTCGTTGTCTTCTGCTTATGAAGCATTGCCTGGATTCAAAGATGTACCGAGTTCTGAGAAGCAGCACTTATTCATGAGGAAGCTGAATCTGAGTTGCGTCATATTCGACTTCACTGACTCAACAAAGAACCTTAGAGAGAAGGAAATCAAGCGGCAGACATTATTAGAGCTGGTAGACTATGTAACTGCTGTTAATGGGAAGTTCACTGAAACAGTAATGCAGGAGGCCACAAAGATGGTATCTGTGAACTTATTCAGGGCACTAACTCCTCAACCGCGTGAGAACAAAGTCATAGAAACCTTTGAGCTGGAGGAAGAGGAACCTTTGATGGATCCTGCATGGCCCCACTTGCAGCTTGTTTATGAGTTCTTCTTCAGGTTTGTTGCATCATCAGAGACGGACGCTAAATTGGCCAAAAGATACATTGATCACTCTTTTATTCTTAAATTGTTAGACTTGTTTGACTCAGAAGATCCCAGAGAAAGGGAATACTTAAAAACTATTTTGCATCGTATCTATGGGAAATTTATGGTTCATCGCCCATTCATCAGGAAAGTCATCAACAACATATTTTACCGGTTTATTTTCGAGACTGAGAAGCATAATGGCATTGCCGAACTTCTAGAGATTCTCGGTAGCATTATTAATGGGTTTGCTCTGCCACTGAAAGAAGAACATAAACTTTTCCTTGTGAGAGCACTGATTCCCTTGCACAAGCCAAAGTGCTTGGCTATGTATCATCAACAGTTATCCTACTGCATAACTCAGTTTGTGGAGAAGGATAGCAAACTTGCTGATACCGTCATCAGGGGTCTTCTTAAGTACTGGCCGGTCACGAATAGTTCAAAAGAAGTGATGTTCTTAAGTGAGTTGGAGGAAGTTCTAGAAGCAACTCAGCCACCTGAGTTTCAACGTTGCATGGTGCCCTTGTTCCGACAAATTGGTCGTTGTCTGAGCAGTTCACATTTTCAGGTGCGTGTCCTCGTGGGGTATGGAGCCAACTTCAGTGCCTTTCTTTTTATTGGATTACCTGGATGATAGTGGTTCATTCTAAAACATCTTTGCACTTTACAATATGGTATGCGGTTGTGCAAACTGTTGGTACTTTTAATAGCTATTGAGTTTTGAGGTACTCTTTTTATACGTTTATGGAGGCGGCCGTGTTGCCAGAAAGAAATTTTGGTTCATTCTAAAACATCTTTGTGCTTTGCAATATGGTATGCGGTTGTGCAAACTATTGGTACTTTTAACAGCTATTGAGTTTTGAGGCACACTTTTTATACGTTTATGGAGGCAGCCATGTTCCCAGAAAGAAATTTGCAGTTAAGACTTGAGAAAATTGTTTTCCTTTTGTCCATCCCTTTGCATTCTATTGTTTGCTTCAAGTCAATTAAGGTCCATGCCTTTCATGTTCATTGTCATTTGTACGATCAATTTACCCCACCCCCAGCAACCCCAACAAAAGAGAGAAGGGAAAATGGTTAACAATTACGTGCTACTGTTCTATTGAGTGGTCCGCTGATACGCTTCCCATTGTATGTTCACTGAAGCAGTCAGAGCAGGGTTTAGTTCTATGTAGAACATGGTGTTCTTATCATAATTTAGAAAAAAACAGAGGGTTTAGGCATCAGATATGCGTACTATGGTTGGAATATGTTCCAGTAGTCTCCATCAAGCTACACACTTTGGCAATTATGGTTCCTGTTGAGAAATTCTTCTTCTAAGGCCCTCTTTTTGCATTGGATAGCTGTACTGTTTAAGCAACTTTCAGTTTTGATATTTGATAGTTTGCTTCACATTTAGTCAATATAGACCCTTATTATTTGAATGGTTTTGGTACTTATTTGTGGCCTCTCATGCCTAAGAGCAGTTGAAAGCAGTTGAAAGTAGAGTCATCCAACGGATTCTTTTGATTCATCGTCTGATGAATTTGAACGAGTGGGCTTAAAATAAATTAGTTTCTTCTCAATGTCAAATCCGGCGATACTATTTATCTCAGATGGTACTCTGTTCTTTTTCGACTTAGTTTGGTTTTTAATTTGCATTAGTCATGAGTTTAAAAAATCTGCAGATTGGAATTTGAGTTATCTGTCAGGTTTTTTCACTCAAAGATTTGTGTCAGGTTCATGGTCTGCAGAGTGTATTTGAGTAGTGGTTTATTTTGAAAGAACTAAAGTATCAAAAAACCGAACTGCATAGGCTAATCAGATAATTCTGTATTTGTTGGGGTCAGTTTATGTGGTCAGTTTCTGGTACATACACATGCTGGTTCTAGGAGATGTTGCCAATGGGAAACTGATCCGAACGCAAAAGTGAAGGGATAGAAGTCTACAGTGTATGTTGTTCTTTTAAGCGAATGGTCATCTGTGCTTTTAAGTATGAAAAGTTGTAACTCTTCATCTCATCCTCAAAACTTTCTCTCGTGTCTAGCCTCCACACTTTAGCATGGCTAAAGTAGTATCTCTTCATTCCAGAAGCCTGTCTTCTTCTTCTTCATAGATAAGCTTTCCATACTTGAGGCTTATTGATCTGCTGAGATTACGTCCTTTAATTTTTTAGCTTTAGGAGAATAAAGACGGGAATGTTCTTTGTTAACTATTGTCTGCAACTGAGAAATCACAAATAAAAAGTATGTGAATTGAGTTCGGTAGTTTAAATGCTTCAATATTTGCCGGTGCTGGGGCTTGCTTTTCCGCTTTTCGATTCCTCAAAGAGAACCCGCCTACAGCCCTATTTCATGGCGATTGAAAAATGATTACAGTATGCTTTTTGCATAGTTTCCTGCATGCTTTCTGGAAGAAACAATCAATGATTTTAAGTCCATGGTTGTTGATGATCTAACCAATAAGATAAAAGTTTTGAGCGATGATACTCATGCCCTCTCGTTGTATCATCGCTCTACTGCGCTAGCTATATAGGTGTTCTAGCTATATAGGTGTTTCATTTTGAAACATCTCCACAAGATGCTGGTCCGGTAAGTCACTGGAGTGCTACGGATTGTTTTTTTCCTTCAAACAAATGATGAAGTTCACAGGCCTCTAAATTTAATTTCTCATGGCAAAGGGGTAGTGAATCGATTTACCATGGTCTGTGTTCTGCCAAAGACAATTTTGATTTTTCTTCAGGTCATGTTCTCCCAAATCTTAACCCTATAGTTGTGGAACCCTTTATATCTCACAAGGTCTCTAAGCATGAAACTGTTTGACTGGCAAATTCCTCCTTGTGGCAATTCTAATAGATGCAGGTTCATTCTTTTGATCTATTTATTTCTATTTACTTTCCTGTACTTTCACCATGAATATACTCTGTCCATTTCCCTGATTCTTTCTTTCTCCCCTTGCCTCAATTTCGAAGTTTTCTTCACTTTATCTTTAGTGGAGAGATTGTTTCAGATTGACTTCGGATACTCTATTAGATTGTTTTAGATTGACTTTGGATACTCCAGTTCGTCTTTGATGGCCAGGAAGAAAAGTGCTGTTTGATGTTACTTGGCCTTTGGGGCTTAGTAGGAATTTTGTATTCCCTTGTCTTTTTCTGTCTTATTTGATTGTTATCTACATACACACATACATACATACATACATACTCGGTGCCGTGCTCCATATCTAGCTCTTTGTGCTTCAATTGAAAGAAATTGTCATTCAGTTGTTCCAGAACAGGAAACTTGGTCATTCTTTGACATGTTTCTACTGATAGAGAGGCTTAATTTTTGGACCGGCACTTGTAAATCAATTTTCAGCCGAAGTTGAAATGGCTCAAACTCAATTTGTTATTGCTTTATTCTTTGTTCTTCCATTTTAGACGTTGGATACTGTGCTGGAGCTGCTCTGCACTTCTGCAGTAGTATGACTGGCTGTTTTCATGTCTAGATCACATCTTGGGCCTGATCTGGCTTCACAATTGTTACTCATTTTGTATACCTGTTTTTCAATCGTAGGTGGCTGAACGAGCACTTTTTTTCTGGAACGATGACCACATTGAGAATTTAATCAAGCAAAATCGGAGTGTGATATTGCCTATCATCTTCCCTGCCCTCGAGAAAAATGCCAGGAACCACTGGAACCAGGCTGTTCACAGCTTGACCATGAACGTCCGAAAATTATTTTATGATCTCGACCCCGAACTTTTCAAAGAATGCCTGACCAAGTTCCAGGAGGATGAGGCAAAGGAAGATGACGTCAAAGCGAGACGCGATACCACGTGGGAACGCTTGGAAGAAGCCGCCGCAAAGAAAGCTTCGAGTAACGAGGCGGTGCTTGTACTTGCCAAAACATTGTCTCGAATGACTTCAGGTTAGCAAGAACAGCACTTATCCCTCTGCTGTTGGTTCCAGTGGCTTGGTTTATTTTGTCTAGTGGGGTTCACGGTAGGAGTTGGGAACGGTTAATGTTCATGGACTGCCGCTGTATACTATCTTCACCGGAGGGATTGCTCTGTAATGTAGCGAAGGATGACGACTTGACATTGGTCGAAGGCCACAAACATTTACTGTAATCGATCCACCCTGTTTTATTTTTTCCCCTAAATCTATGTGCCATTCAGCTCAGTACTGTGTATGTCGCTGTCCTTGAGTCGCAAGTGCTATTGAGAACTTTGGACCGTTCGATTAAGTGGGTCTGCGCAAGAGCGTGCTTATGGTTTCAGATCGTTCTTTGATCAATTTTCGTACTTTGAAGGCGCAAAAACCTCTGTTATCTCTCTGTTTCTTCAATCAAATGACTTCTACCGTATGATTTTGAGTCTAAGCAATGTCCGTGTCTGGTTGTATCAGCTCACCTTCACAAATGAAATTCGTTGGTTTAGTGCTATACACAGAATCTGACTTATCCAAAAGAGAAGTACAAGTTTGTGTCAACTTTTCTGAGTTCAGTTCGGCTTGCAGTTGATCATAATGATACCTTCATCCTCAGCTTTTGCTCCATTTCTAGCTCATCGTTGGTCAGCCTTTTCAGATTTTTTTGCCATGTAAAACCTTGAGAGCCACTTTTGGGTATCGAGGCACTTGGTTTTAGTGTGATTTAACAATGAAGGACGGACCCTGAAAAAAGTTGAGGAGGATAACAAGAGAAATTGTTGAAGATCTCTACTCCATTTTAGCCGTCGATTGACGACGGGTACGACTAAACATACTATGATCGACGGGTACGACTAAACATACTATTACGACCTTCCAGTTGCAACCCTGGCTGGGCAGAGCAAGTCCACAGAATGCAAAAGTATTGTGCACTGATGTTATCATCTCCAGAACAAGGTATGATCTCACGTGCACAACCATACTTACCAAGTCATTGACTCATTAGTAGACATGTCAAGATGGGTCGTAAACCCATTTCTTAACTCATATATGATGAGGTGAGTTGTTATATGGATATTAGGAATCACGGTCGAGGGGTTCGGATTTGTCGGGGCACCCCATGATCGCCGGGTTCGAGTTCGAATGAGGTGTTATCGCTCAACCCTGATATGACTAATGCAACAAACCGTACTCGGTTGCAGCTGCCTCGCCTGGGGAAGCACATGCGAGGAAGATGAGCAGGGAATCTTGGGTTCGCACTTATTTTTTTTTTTATCATCCGATGTGCAAAATGATTTGACCAAGATCCTTAAGACCAGTTAAAAGGCCAAATCCTTCACTTTCCTAGGATCCTCAATGTCAACGCTCCTTGTTTAATTCACGGGTACAACTTCGTATTTTGATCGGATCGATGAATGAACCCAAGATTAGCTCAAGAAGATAAAAGATGTCAACTTAACTTATGGCTACATCGTCCTATTTTGCTCCGATCGATGTCATGAGCATAGAGACTAGCTCAAGAAAATAAGGGACGTTTAATTTATGGGTACATCGTCCTACTTTCATCCGATTGATGACATGAACCCAAGACTATAGCTCAAGAAAATAGGGGACATTATTTTACATCAGTGCCCAGAAACTTCAAATTCGTCACTCACTTGATTATTGCTTACCATTGAAGGAGTAAAAGTGTAAAACTCATAAACCTATTGTATTGTGTAAATTTAGTCATAAAACTTTTTAATTATGCTAATTTTGTCCTAAACCTTTTTGAGCTACACCCAATTTAGTCATTCGGGCTAATTTTGGCCGAATATTACCGACGTGGACGTTGAACAATCTACGTGACACGGTCGGCGTTGATGTGTACATCTTTAAATAATATTTTAATAGTTTTTATTTATCTTTATCTTTTTTTTTTCCTGTCTTCTTTTCCCCTCTTTTCTCCGGTGGCCCGCGAGGATGAAGCCGGCGAGCCGCCCGCTTGCCAAGCTAGGGTGGCCTTGTCCCATGTTGCTTGGGTCACGTAGGTCATTCGACGTCCACGTCAGTAATATTCAATTTGAATTTAATCGAAGGACTTAATTGGTTCTAAATTAAAATGTTTAGGACTAAATTAAGACAATCAAATTACTTAAGATTAAATTTACACTAATGTCACAGGTTTATGACTTGAAATAGATTTATGAATTTTTTTTTGGACTTTTCCCCAATGGCAGATACACTTTCATAAAGCTTACTCCAATGCAACGGATTCCTTTCCCTTACTCTCTGTCTTGCTAAAAATCTAGCTAATGCTCCAAATACAAGCAAACACAACAAGGCGTTAGTGGAGATGAAGGTGGAGATCCTCTCCAAAGAGACGATCAAACCGTCCTCTCCGACCCCGGCTCATCTCCGGCGCTTTGCTCTCTCAGTCTTCGACCAGTTCGCAGCTTCTGTTTACATCCCGCTGGTCCTCTTCTACGCCAACGCTCCTGGCGATGGACCCAAGATCAATGAAATACCGTGGCGGATGAAGTTGGCGTTGTCTGAAACCCTAGCTCGTTTCTACCCGCTTGCAGGTAGGATCGCTGACAACGTAGGTGTTGACTGCACGGACGAAGGGGCGGACTATTTCGAGGCTCAGGTGAAGGGGATAGGCGTTCGGGAGATCCTGCAGTCGCCGGACCCGGACGTGCTGAAGCTGCTCCTTCCCGTGGACATCGACTCGCCCGAATCGTTCCACGGTCGTTTGGTGTCTGTCCAGTTGAGCTTCTTTGTTGGCGGAGGAGTGGCGGTTGGGTTTTGCGTGTCGCACAAGGTCGCGGACACATCGACTCTTAGCTCGTTCCTCCACAGTTGGGCGGCTGCTGCTCGTGGCGGAGGCTCAATGGCCGAGCTGCTGGCACCAGATTTAAGTACTGCCTCGGCTCTCTTCCCTCCTTCCGAGGCCCTGAGCAGCCTCCGCCCGGGGAAGATGCTGAAGCAGAAGTGCCAGTCCAGGAGATACGGCTTCCGGCCCGCGGAGATAGCGGCTCTCCGAGCTAGAGCAGCAAGTGCAATCGCCGCTCAGCCCACTCGAGTGGAAGCCATGTCAGCCCTTATATGGAAATGCGCGATGGAAGCTGCTGCGTCCTCTGGCCGGTCTCTCCTCGCGCAAACCGTGAACATCCGAAAGAGAACGGAGCCGCCACTCGCTCCGAACTCCGTCGGATGCTTGATCAGCTATTTCACAGCAAAAGTAGACGAAAACGACGAGCATCAAGAGAAAGATCTCCTTCCAATGCTAGTGGCCAAAATGAGGGAAGGAATGGAGGATTTCCTCGGAAATTACGCGAAAAGACTCGGGGGGTCGGAGAGCTTTTCAACGTTGTGCGAGTGGAATGAAAGAGCAGGAGAGTTGATGAGGACGTGCCGGCCGAGCTTCTACTCGGTCACGAGCTGGTGCCGGTTTGGATTATACGACGTCGATTTCGGGTGGGGAAGGCCGGATTGGACGAGCATATGCAGCTCAGAGTACAAGAATGTGGTGGTGTTGTTGGACGCGAGGGACGGCGAAGGAGCGGAGGCATGGGTGACGCTGGGCGAGGCCGAGATGGCGGCATTCGAGAAGGATCGGGACCTCTTGCAGTACGCCACTCCCAATCCGAGCGCCTGGACCGGCTCGTGCGAGCCGTGATGAAATCCGATTTTACAGAAAATAAAATTTTCCATCCCCATCCCTCGTGCCCATCAACAAGAACATGTGGTCCATGTTCATGTTC
Source organism: Rhodomyrtus tomentosa (assembly GCA_028455895.1). NCBI lineage: Eukaryota > Viridiplantae > Streptophyta > Magnoliopsida > Myrtales > Myrtaceae > Rhodomyrtus > Rhodomyrtus tomentosa. Next base: position 45,908,111 of record JAPCWY010000005.1, read on the forward strand.
CAATGTATGCAACTGTTCCTTGTGGTTGAATCACATGTGAAGTCCAAGGTTTTGGATTAAGCAGTGTACCTGATGTCCTAGTCTCAACCTTGAAAAATTTTATTTACTGGGTCAGTGGTTCGCTCGCGCTTTTATTATCTCTTCTCAAATTAGCACTTGAATGGGCACATCACAAACAATTGCAATTGGTGTGGGTGCTGATTACTGAATTTGTCCGTTCTATTTTCGAAGGATGAGAGTGGGCTTTTAGTTGTAAAATTTACTTTTTTCTGAGATCTTGAAAGCATTCTATATATTTCTCAATTATTGTTCTAAATTAGCGCTTGGATTTCTGAGAAAAAAAATCTAAATTTTAGATTCAATATTAAATCTTTACCGAATTTTGTTTATCTCACAAGAAACTCCAATTTTCTTTTAGAAAAAGCAGTGGCGCCACCATGAAGACCCTCCATTGGCAGCATCACTTGGGTAATGCACGACATCGAGCATACAAAACATTTTTGACAAAAGGAAACCTAATCGACCTAGGCTTGCTCGAGCGATTGAAGGATTCCCACCCAATCCCGAGGTAACTTAAAACTCTTAAGTTCGCTGTACATATATCAATTCATTCCCAAACTTTTTGATTTGACAAATTTAGTCCTATATTTTTCGGCGATCTCACCATGTAGTCCTTTCGGCTAATTTTTGTTGAAAACTAGTTATCTGGATATCGGACGCCTTATAAGCACGGCTGATGTTGATATGTATAATTTTCAGCAAAATTTTAGTAATTCTTTTTTATTTCTATCCTTTGCTTGATCGAGGTCCGACGAAGGTCGCTGGCCAACCCTCGGCGTTTTGTGCATCAATAAAAAAAAAAGACATGAATAAAATTTCCAAATCCAAACAGAAAAGGTCAAAAAAAAAAGAAAGGATAAAAAAGGGTCACCAAATCGTATAGCATGAAGCTCATTTCGTGTATTATTCACCAACTGGAGGGGTTCATTTTAGTAATTCTTTTTGAATTTTTTTATTCTTTCTGTCTTTTTGCTTGAATGAGGTCCGACGAAGGCCTCTTGCCGACCTCGGCGTTTTGTGTATCGATAGAAAAATAGAAATGAATAAAAAATTAACAAATCCAAACGGAAAAGGTCAAAAAAAAGAAAGGGAAAAAAGGTCACCAAATCGTATAGCATGAAGCTTGTTCCGTGGAGCATGCACCAATCAGACTTGTTTAATTAGGGTGCAACTATTCTGATCCGAAAAAAAAAAAAGATTCCAATTAAAATGACTTTTTCTGATTCTATTTCTTGGATGAGTTTAAGAAAATCAAAACACATTTGGTAACTGCATAAAATTTTTATTACTGAAACATAAATGTGTTTGGTAAATGCACATTCCATTCTCGGGAACGATTGTTCTTCCCAATTTTTTTTCATTTAAGTCAAATAATTAATTAGTTACTTCGTGAAATTTCATCATACATTTCGAAGTAATAAAAAATTAATTCATATTGATTCCTTGATATAATATATTGCATATTGAAATGTAAAAATAAATATCAAGAATCACCACAAGTCATTTTCGCCATTTGTTGTGATTTTTTATCCAACTTTCTTGAGCGAGCGAATAATTAACACGAGCGATACCCTCGTTTCTGCAAGGAAAATGCATTACACTATGCTGCATTAGTGTTCGTTTTTGATTTAAGGAATTAAATCTTTGTCTAAATTTATGCAAAACTTAAGAACGAGAGTTTGCTAAGTGTTCATGCTGGTTATTTTGTCTTTTTTAGAATTTTCTAAAACTAGAATAAGTCTAAAGTACATAAATCTACGCAAATCACAATCAATGAAATTAAGTGCATAATCAAGGAATCATGACATTAATGAATCGAATCATAAAACTTAACAAAGTCTAATGTCTTAGGGGGTGCATGAAAACAATCCAAAAATATAATTTCTATTCCGAACCTATTTTTGAAATAGATTTGGAAAAGAAATTCGTTTGGTAACGTAATTCTATTTTTTATTTCTGAAATAAAAGTTGTTGTAGAAATAGATTTGAAGGAGACATGAAAAACAACAATTATCTATTTCTAGGAGAAAAAGAAATAGAAATTTTCTATGTCTCACTTTTTCTCAAATATCCGCCGTTGCCAATAGCGGCTGGCCATTGCCCCCTGCGGCAGCCGCTGGCTGGTCGCCACCCACTGCCGGCCCCCGTCGATGCCCCCACCCCCTCCCTCGGCGTCCCCGCCGCATTTTCTAGGAATATAAATTTTCAAATTTTGTCAAACAAACTTTTATTCTATGATCAGAAATTTTATATCGTTATCAAACATATTTTTTTGCTCAAAAACTCATCCAGAAACAGAAATAGAAAAAACTATTTCTAGCCAGATATCTATTTTTAAAACATAATGGTTATCATTCACCCCCTAAAAATGAGGTTCGAGTTTAATTTTAAAAGTCGTTATGATTTTTCTAAAAAAGAATAAAATCTATGAAATATTGGAAATTTATGCCCAAATTTATGAAAATGTGGTCCTATTTTTAGGGATTTTCTATTTTTTTTTGTGATTTTTTAATGAATTTTCAATTTTTTTTTTCAAAATTTCAATTTTATTTTTATCATCTTATTTTTTTTTGAAAGTAAAACCTCGTTGTTCGGTTTCAGGTTGAGAGAAAAGTGACTTCATTCTGTTTTGTGATTCTCAAAAATAATTTTTTTTCTACAATGAACTTTTTTTTATTCTTATTTTTGCTCTAAAACAGAATTAAAGAACCAGAATAATTATCATGTAACCCCTAGTATATGCCCGGAAACAAAGAATGATTTTTACAGGACATTGGTCATATTCGGTAAACCCATATATGATGTTCGACCCCAAAAAAAAAAAATATGACGACCTTTCTTGTTTATATGGGTTAACCATCTTAGGTAAACAAGCCATAAATGAATTTTGAATGGTAAAACCCAAATGACATGTCCTAATGAGTTCACAATTTACTTAAATCTAATTTTTTTTTGGTCAGAACTTAAATCTAACTTACTTTTATGATTTCTCTTCACTGTCTCGCACTCCTTCGGATTTTGCGCTCGCTCATTTTGTGCTCTCATCTCAATTTGAGTGTGAGTTTTTCTGGATTGAGTGAAAAATGAAAGTGTTTAACCAATACGGGTCGGGTCCGATCATTAAAAATTTACGTTGTGTGAAAATGAGTCGAAACGAATTAATCGGGTCAATTTCATATCGGATCATTTTTGCCCCGATCTGACAGCCAACTATCACTAGCGAACCGCGCCACTCAATTTTGAAACTTGTAAAAAACCGGTCAACAAAACTTAAGTGCGTTTGCCATTTCCGCACCGAGGCAAGACGCTCTCAAGTAGGATGTCTCGTGGCGTGGACAAGGCGATGGAGATCGAGAGAATTCGTAATTGGATTGTATTCCTCGTCGTCGAGAGGATATGTACAAGATATTGCTCCATAGGAAGTAATTCTTCCTAAATCTAATCATTCACCTAAGCAGTTATATGAGATGCACAAATCGAAAAGTTCATTATCTTCCCACCAATTAGTGAATTAGACAGCATTCCTTTGTCGAGAATAACAAACAACAAATTAATCTTCATAAATTACATTTCATCGTAAATGTGAACTACTTATACAAATAAAAATACAAATCAAAATACGGGAGATAAAAAAGATGTAGGATCATTTGTTTGCTTTGCTTGGCGCGCGCTGATGAAGTGGTCGTTCTCAGAAGAATTACCAAAAAAATTCATTACAATTATTCCAATTATTCCAATTAAGTCCTATTATTATTAAAAATTATCCCTCACAGCACACCATGTCATCATTGATCACGCTACGTCAGCGATTTCCAATTAAAATTAACTGCATGTATTGAATTAGCACAAAATATTTTTCTCTCGAGAAATGATTAACATTGTCCCTAGATGCAGTATATTTTTGGTAAACGCTCACCACGAAACTTGGGTATTTTTTTTGTTCGGAACTTCGAAACTCGTTTAAATAAAGAAATAAGTGTGTACTGAAGATCCTATATCATGACAGGGTAACAAGCGAGTTTAGTCGAGCCTACCGTTGACCATAGCTCCATTAAATTTTTCTGCAGACGACATGTTACACAAAATATATGTAGGAAATTCTTGGCAAGCACTTGCCACGAAACTTTACATAAATATATTTGCAAACAACTGCAGTTTATGCCCTTTCTATTAAGTTATTTCTAGCTAGACGATTTTTCAATCAACAGAGTGCTTTATACAAAACACGGAACGATGATGTGTGAATCTAAATTTTAAATTGTACTGTCCCTGACAATGCTGTCAGTACCATTTCCCTATTGCCCAACCAAAACAAGAAATTTCACCAAGTGTTCAACCATCGACATATTGTAAAGAGAGAGACCATCAAGCCCTTGTCTCTGACGCCCCCGAAACACTTCAAGCTCTCTCTCTTCGATCAGTTTTGTCCCATCTTTCACACGCTTCTCATCCTCTTCTATGTCGGCAGCGCCCCGGTGGGGTTGCCCATGAGAAGTCGCTGCAACTGACGGCGTCCTTGTTGGAGGTCGTCACTCGCTTCTACCCCCTTGCGGGACGGATCGTCGACAACTTGTCCGCGGGACGTGTTGATCAAGGTGCCGAGTACTTGGAGGCGGCGTTGAATTGCGATCTCTCTTGAGTCCTTGCAGAACCAGACATGGCGGTCCTCAGGAAGCTTCTCCCTTCCAACCTGGCATGAATGCACCGATGCCAAGGGGGCACCATTAGATCTTTCCACCCACAAAAGGGGGGAGATTATATGGCCCCAATTACTAGGATTCATTGTGTTAAATATGTATTGAGTTTAAATCGTCCGCGAATATATATTTTGGTTTAAATTTTCAATATTTGACCGAAACAATTGTGGCATGTTTTGGACGAGTTTTAATTGCAGATTTGATATTTGCATTAGAAGACAAAAGATGTGACTCAAATATTATATATTATTTGGGTAGATATTTGGTCCAAGAAAGGAAACAAAAGAGTAAGGGTTTTTTTTCTTGTTTGCATCCTGCAATAGCCGCGAGGTATATAGAGATCCAAAAAGAAAAGACCTCTTCTTTGCTCGTTCCAAGACACAGCCGCACGAAAAGAAGAGGAGCAGCAGTACGGTCAAGATTTACGCTTCGTTCGTGAGTTTATTTCAGTTTTATTTTATATTCAATTGAGAGTTGTCTGTTTATAAACACTTTGAGATTGGGTATGATTTAGGTGCGGGAAACACGAGCGTATTGAACGATTGTAAATCCAATTCTCCGATATAGTGGATTGTTCTTACTGGCTCTCCCCGTGCATGTAGCTATCGACATTTGGATCGAACCACGTTATATCTAGTGTTCTTTATTGTTCATTGTTATTATTTCTAGGCTTTTGCGTTGACGTATTTGCAAGATCCTGGTAGTTTTCGCGTTAGAATTACAACAATTGGTATCAGAGCCAGGTTAGATTTCTAGATTGTGATTTGGGACTTTTGCTTGTCTGATTATTATTTGGAAATTCTATTGTTGAAATTATGTCTGGGGTGAAAGCTGAAATTGAGAAATTTAACGAGAGGAACAATTTTGGGTTATGGAGCCTCAAGATGGAGGCGTTATTGATAACTCAAGGTTTGGCAGAAGCATTGGAGGGCAAGGCTAAGTTGCCTGAATCGATGAAAGATGCTGATAAAGATGTATTGATTAGGAAGGCTAGGAGTGTAATCCTGTTGAATTTATCGGATGAAGTGTTGATAGAGGTAGGCGAAGAAAAGGATATCACAGTATTGTGGGCAAAGCTTCAGTCGCTCTATGTAAAAGAAGGGTTTGAACAATCGCTTGTACATATTGAAGAAGATGTTTCAGTTCAAATATACTGAAGGTACGTCTATCAGAACCCACCTAAACGAATTTAATAAACTCATGATGGATCTGAAGAACGTCGGTAAGACTCTTGAAGATGAAGAGCAGGGCATGATGTTATTGGCTTTTTTACCAGAGTCATTGGAGCATTTTACTGACTCTCTATTGCACGGGCGTACTACGATTACATCAGAAGAGGTAAAGTCCGCCTTGTTTTCTAAAGAGTGGTAGCGAAAGTTGCGAGATGACAGTCTGGCGCAGGATGTAGCGCATGGACTAGTGATTCGGGGTAGAGAGCAACAGCGGGGGTCCAGCAGCAGCAAAGGTAAAAGTAGGTCTAAATCACGCCATAGAAAATCCAAGGGACGCATGAAGTACTTTGAATGTCACGAGGAGGGGCACATCAGGAGAGATTGTCTTAAGCTAAGAAACAGAGGTGATAAGCAGAAGGCCACAGTCAGTGTGGCGAACATTGCTGAGGAGAACACTAGTGATGCAGAGGCTGTTTTGTGTGTGACTACAGGTTTGTCAGGAGACGAATAGGTGCTAGATTCAGGGTGTTCTTATCATATGACGCCTCATAGGAGCTGGTTTACTACTTACCAAACTGCAGATGGTGGTAGAGTTCTGTTGGGGAATAATGCAGCTTGCAAGGTTGTTGGGATAGGGACAGTTCGGATTCAGATGCATGATGGTGTGGTTCGCACATTGACAGACGTGAGGCATGTACCGGAGCTCAAGAAGAACCTTATTTCTCTAGGGACACTCGATGATATCGGGTGTAAGTACACCGCTGAAGGTGGAATACTGAAGATTTCTCGAGGTGCCATGACAGTGATGAAAGGGAAAAAAGCGAGTTCTCTCTATCATCTACTAGGAGAGACCGTGACAGGAGCCGCTGCAGTTTCATCAGATGAGTCAGATTCTGATTTAACTCGTTTATGGCATATGCGTTTAGGGCACATGAGTGAGGCAGATATGACAATGCTGAGTGATAGGGGATTGTTAAAGGGTCAGAAGACAAGTAAGTTAGACTTATATGAGCACTATATCTTTGGAAAGCAACGTAGGATTAAGTTTACTATAGGTATTCATTCGACCAAGCAACCAGTTGAGTATATTCATTCAGATGTTTGGGGCCCGTCTTCGGTTCCTTCGAAAGGAGGTGCCCGTTATATGCTCACATTTATCGACGATTATTCAAGGAAAGTATGTGTATACTTTCTAAAGCACAAATCTGATGTGTTTGATCGGTTCAAGAAATTTAAGGCATTGATTGAGAAGCAATCAGATAAACAGATCAAGTGCCTAAGAACCGATAACGGCATGGAGTTCTGTGGTAAAGATTTTACCGAGTTCTGCGAAAGAAAAGGTATTGTTAGACACCGCACAGTACTTGGGAGACCACAACAAAATGGCGTGGCAGAACGGAAGAATAGAACTTTACTTGAGCGGGTTCGGAGCATGTTATCGCATGCTAGAATAGGCAAGGAATTTTGGGCCGAAGCAGTGAACATGGCGTGTTACCTGATTAATCGATCTCCATCATCTGCTATTGAGTGGAAGACTCCAGAGGAAGTATGGTCGGGAAAAACTGTTGATTACTCCGGATTACGAGTATTCGGATGTCCTGTGTATGCTCATACTAGTGATGGTAAGCTTAAGCCGAGGTCAAAGAAGTGCATATTTTTGGGTTATGCACATGGGGAGAAAGGCTACCGGTTGTGGTGCACTGATCCCAGATCATCCGGTTTTATAATTAGCAGAGATGTAATTTTCAATGAGACTGCAATACTTCGACAGAGGAGTCTTGAGACACTACTAGTAGAGCAGACAGATCATGGTGTCAGTAGTGAGGTGGAGCTTCAGGTGGAGACTTCGGAGACCTTAGAGGTAACAGATGTTAAGATTGCAGATGACGCCGCAGTTCCTGAAAATGGTGATAGTCAACAACCAGTACAGTCACATCATACTCTAGTTGAGAGTAGACAACGAAGGCAAATAAAACCACCGATATGTTATGGTTATACAGATATTGCTTATACTTTGACTATAGGTGATGAGGTGGAGACAGATAAGCCTTCGTCTTATTTTGAGGCGATGGCTAGTTTTGAGTCGTCGCAGTGGTTAGGGGCTATGAGTGAAGAGATGGAATCACTCCATCGAAATCAGACATGGGAGCTAGTTAAAGTACCTAAGAGTTAGAAGATTGTTGGAAGCAAATGAGTCTACAAACGGAAAGAAGGCATTCCTGGTATCAAGGCAACGAGGTATAAGGCGAGACTTGTGGCGAAAGGATTTACACAGCGGGAGGGCATTGACTATAATGAAGTGTTTTCTCCTGTGGTAAGGCATACTTCTATTCGTATTTTACTTGCCTTAGTTGCTGCACAGGATCTCGAGTTGGAGCAGCTTGATGTAAAGACGACTTTTCTTCATGGTGAGTTGAAGGAGCAGATTTACATGAGGCAGCCAGATGGATTTGTTATTTCGGGTAAGGAAGATCATGTTTGCTTATTAAAGAAAACTTTGTATGGGCTGAAACAGTCTCCTAGGTAGTGGTATAAGCGCTTTGATGCTTTCATGACTTGTCAGGATTATTCTAAGAGTCAGATGGATAGTTGTGTTTAATTTAGGAGACTGGATGATGGGTCTTTGATATATCTATTGCTATATGTTGATGATATGTTGATAGCAGCTAAGAATATGTCCGATATTGATGCGCTGAAAAGGCAGTTAAGTGCTGAGTTTGAGATGAAAGATTTAGGTGCAGCAAAGAAAATATTGGGAATGGAGATTTTGCATGACAGGAATGCAGGATTATTACATCTGTCTTAAAAGAAATATATTGAGAAGATTGTAGCACGTTTTAATATGCAGTTAGCGAAATCTGTGAGTACACCATTAGCGAAACACTTTAAACTTTTAGTTAAATTATCATGCAGATTGAGGAGGAGGAGGAACATATGTCCCATGTTTCATATTCTAGTGCAGTGGGTAGTATTATGTATGCTATGGTATGCACTATACTTGATATTTCACAAGCTGTCAGTGTAGTTAGTCGTTATATGAAGCGTTCTGGTAAAGCTCATTGGGAAGCTGTGAAATGGATCCTCAGATATTTGAAGGGGACAACAGACGTTAGCATAGTGTACCGGAGGGACAGTGATGGATGTGAAACCACTGATTTTGTGAATTCTGATCATGCAGGTGACTTGGATGAGTGCAGGTCTTTAGCAGGGTACTTGTTTATGCTTGCAGGTGGTGTAGTTAGTTGGAAGGCGTCCCTACAGGACCACGTAGCCTTATCGTCGATTGAGGCGGAGTACATGGCACTGACCTTTGTAGCGAAAGAGGCGATATGGTTACAGAGTTTGCTCTTGGACTTTGGGTTGGATTAGAAAAGTGTTGATATATACTGTGACAACCAAGGTGCGATATTTCTGGCGTATAATCTGATTTATCACGAGCGGACGAAACATATTAATATTAGGTACTACTTCATTCGAGATATTTTAGCGAAAGGTAAGGTTGTTGTGAGAAAGAAAGCTACAGCAGAGAACCCATCGGACATGATGACTAAGTCTGTTACTTTATCAAAGCTCAAATTTTGCTTTAGTACTATTGGCGTCTGTGGAGAGTGATCGCCTTTCGGGGCGATGGGAGAGTAGTATGGATGATGAGCACTATGAGTTGACTTTCAAACATCAAGTCAAGGTGGAGAATTGTTAAATATGTCTCGAGTTTAAATCGTCCGCGAATATATATTTTGGTTTAAATATTCAATATTTGACCGAAACAATTGTGGCATGTTTTGGACGAGTTTTAATTGCAGATTTGATATCTGCATTAGAAGACAAAAGATGTGACTCAAATATTATATATTATTTGGGTAGATATTTGATTCAAGAAAGGAAACAAAAGAGTAAAGGTTTTTTTTCTTGTCTGCATTCTGCAATAGCCGCGAGGTATATAGAGATCCAAAAAGAGAAGACTTTGCAGACTCTCTTCTTTGCTCGTTCCAAGACACAGCCGCATGAAAAGAAGAGGAGCAGTACGGTCAAGATTTACGCTTCGTTTGTGATTTTATTTCAATTTTATTTTATATTCAATTGAGAGTTGTCTGTTTATAAACACTTTGGGATTATGTATAATTTAGGTGCGAGAAACACGAGCGTATTGAGCGATTGTAAATCCAATTCTCCGATATAGTGGATTGTTTTTGCTGGCTCTCCCCGTGGATGTAGGTATCGACATTCGGACCGAACCACATTATATCTGGTGTTCTTTATTATTCATCGTTATTATTTCTGGGCTTTTGCGTTAACGTATTTGCAAGATTCTGATAATTTCCGCGTTAGAATTACAACACACTGCCTTTTAAGGCGGGGGATCCGTGGAGGCCAAATTCTTCGAGTGTGGTGGATTAGCGATTGCCCTTTGCCTCACGTACAAGGTTGCCGAAGCGGCGGCAATGTGCACTTTCGTTAACGCCTGGGCTGGCACGGCCAATGGGGCCATCAAGGAGGTCATGATTATGGAGTTTCGCACGGATGTTCCCGCCTTCGGATTCTCTTGCCTACTCTATTCCCTCCGCAATTCCAATGAAACGAGTTCGTCCGGAGAAGGTTCCTTGTATAATCCTCGAGAGTCGCCGCTCTAAGGCAGAGAATTGCCGGGTGGGGACGACCAGCGCTGACGGCAGTGGAAGCTGTGTCGGAGCTCATCTGAAAGTGCTTGGCCGCGGTGTCGAGAAAGAACAGGACGAATAAAACAAGACCACAACTCCGGCTCCGAGACCGTCCATGCTGGAGCTGAAAGTGGACCTGCGGAGACTGTTCGAGCGGCAACTGCCCAGCAACCTCGCGGGGAACTCGGTGGGGTTCTTCGCGGCTCGAGCGGACTGGAGGGAGATGGAGGTGCCCATTTTGGCCGGCCGACTGAGGGAGGCACTGGAAGGCTAACGCGAGCGCCATGTGAAGATGCTTCGAGGGGACGATGCATGCGCGGCCGTATGCGAAGGAAGCAGAGAGTTTGGGGAGCTGGTGAAGAAGTGTCTGGTTGTAGGCGAGATGGACTTCTATAGCTACACGAGCTGGTGCAGATTCCCTTACTACGATGCTGATTTCGGCTGGGAGAGGCCCGTTTGGGCTTACTCGGAGAGCACAGAGAGCCCCAAACTTGTTCGTGTTGATGGACGCGAGGGACGGCGGTGTGATTGAAGTTTGGTTGACGTTGCGGGAAGAGGAGATGGCCATGGTTGAGAAGGACGCAGATCTCCTTGAGTTTGCTTCCTTGAACCCTAACATCCGCTGTTGACATAATCGTTATATAGACCGACTGAACCTATGTAATAACTTCCTCGACGAACCTTGATTTTTGCAACGGTTTGTGGAATTCCGGGAGCTAATTGAGCTTGTGCTGGGGTTGTTCTTATCCGTGTGATCATTTGAGTTTTTGGGTCTACTTAGGCCACTCACAAATAAAGTTATCTGTCTTTTGCCCCTCAATCAGACACTCTTTTTTTTTTTTTTGGGAACTACACAAAAAAAAAATTCTTGAATTTATTACATTGTGTGGTAATCCAATTCTAAACCTTTTAATTCTGCTAATTTATTTCTAAACATTTTTATCTTTTGCCAATTAAATTTATTCAATCAATTTTAATAGGAAATCGCCAACGTAGACGTGGTGCGATTGACGGAAATATTTTTAATAATTTTTTTTTGTTCAACTTTCTTTTTGCCTGAGGACTAGCAAGGGTTGCTGGGGCACTAGGCAAATACCGCAACGTATTAGCCTGATCCGGGCGTCGCCGACCTGCCCAGATCGGGCAGGGCCGCGATAGCCTATTTTGGCCCTTAACTCCAAAAAAAAGAGAAGAAAAGAAAAAAAATAAATAAGGAGATAATTATAAAAATGAAAAAAATATTAATGTATTATTTAAAAATGTTTACATTAGTGCTGACGGTTCGGTAATTTTTGGCCAAAATTAGCCATATCGACTTAATTAGTAAAACATTAAAAATGCTTAAGATCGAATTTGTACAATCGAAATATTTAAAATTGAATTGACATAAATATAATGATTTATAATTTTTTTTTAATAATGTTTTCCCCAATGTTTTGTATAAAAAATGTTTCCAATTACTCGATAAAGTGGCACCTGCGCCTTCCTCGAGTAGCACAATGCGTATTCAGTGACTTGGGGAGCATGTGGGAACCACTTCTCCAAGGGGCCTTGGGACTCTAAAACCCTTAGAGAAAATTGGGGGTGTTTGGCAAATTTTTTTTGGGGCTATCTTAGAGAAATGCCAACCTTGGCAAAGCTGGAAGCCCGGCGACCTGCCTTGGATTTTCAACATTTTCGTAAGGTAATTCTAAGAGTTAATGAATTCTTTTTTCCTTCCCAATCTGCTCTCATTATATTATGTAAATACTAGTTTTAGCCTTATGTCACATCATCTTTGTCCTCTTCCTATCTCTCGTGCCCCACCGCTACTCACCTTCCTTGGCCGGCGAGAACAACACACACACACATACTCGATGCCGTGCTTCATGTGTCTTTGGGCTTCAATTGAAAGAAATTGTCATTCAGTTATTCCAGAATAGGAAACTTAGTCATTCTTCGGTATGTTTCTATTGATAGATGTTGAGAAAACATTTCTTCTGAATATTTTGATTTTGACGAAACTATCATTATGCAGAAAGAACCTATATAATGTTTATAAACTTTTATTGCAGGATGAATAAGTGAACGAAAGCTCATATTGATCCAAAACAGATATTGAGACTCAAGGTGTAGTCGTAATATATTTGCTTCTGCAAGTCGTTTTGATGGAGAATGTCACTGCTTTTGAAGATTTATGTGACATGTCAGCAAGGACTTTATTGAATTAGAGTCACTATTCAAAGTTTGTTCAGATTTGGCAGGTTTCCAATAATGGCATATGACTATCTGACTTTACCCTTGAAGTATGATGTCATTCACATAGTGAAATTGTTTATCCTATCTCATAACTTTAGGTCCAGACCGGCCAATTTCATAATATATAAGTTCACCATCTAACCCTAGCTCGGGATATGACGTGAATAAATTAACTTCTAATCTGACCTTTGGAGAATGAAGCGAATTCATTGGAAATTTTGAATGCAAAGGTGTATTATGTCAAGGTTTATTATATCTTTATTTGATTAATTTTTCACAAAAAATCATAAAAATCACTATGTCTGGATTCTAAATGATTTTTTTTTTCGTAAATTGCATCTTAAGTTGACTCTTAATATAAATCTGATTTTGATTAATCAACTTGTGTTAATTGTCGAAGCAATTCATCGAAAACCAAAAATTCATTTAAAATTATGTATCTCATTTGCATTTCGTTGTCGCGACCTGATTGCGATCCTCGTGGATCCAGCGGGTTAATGGGCCGTCCCCTCTGGTTGGACGCGGGTCTCTCCCAAGGTTCGTTACCCAAGTCACAATGAAGGAATACGTAGTCGACCTTCTGTGTGGTCTAGTGACATGTGATACATGTGCATGCCAAAGAGTTGCCGCCAATCGTTTCGTGGAGGGTACGATTGAAATCCCTATCGAATAGCCAGGAGCATTCTATTCAATTCTGCGGAAATTAGAGAAATGAGATCGGGGACTTTGTTACGCCAGCTGTTAGAGTTGACGCCCTTTCGGCACATAAATTGAATGATTTATCTAACCCTAAGATTTCATGTAGATGAGTAGGGTACGAACCTTAAATCTAGGAGTTCATGCAAATAGGAGTGACTATCCTAGTAAACACAATCAATAAAATGAGTACGTAAATCAAAGACCCAAAACATACAGATAAATCACATGAATACAGCGTAACACCCCTAGTATGGCTCTATTAGCCTAGAGAAGTGTCAATCAAGGCTCAGGAATTTTTTTGACATGATTTGCCATTGAGGGGCACAATCGTAATTTTGAAGAATTTTGAGATAATTTACCCTAAGAAGGGCAAATTTGTCATTTAAGATGAAATGTAGAGTCAAAAGATGATGAAAATAGGATTAATCGCCAAACCAATCCATTTCCTATTTTTCGAGAATTTTCAGAATTTTTATAGTATTTTAGAAGCGATTTACCCTTTGAGGGGTAAAATCATCATTTTAAAAAAATGGGCGATATTCGAAAATCCAAGCATAAGAAATGATCACCTAACTGACCTTAATTCTTATCTTGATATTCTCGAATTATCTCATATATCAAGCAAATGCGATTTACCCCTAAAGGGTAATATCGTCAATTTTCAAAAGAACGGATAAGAAATCGCAAAAATAGTATTGACGAGTTGTCTGTGGTCATTCCTCAATTTTTGAAAATTTCTGGAGTGTCTAGGAATTTTTCACAATTTTTCTACATTTTTTTGGGGGGATTTTCTAGGACTTTCTAACATTTTTTTTAGAAATTTCTAGGATTTTTCTGATTTTTTTTATTTTTTAAAAATGATTTTTTGAATTTTTTATTGAAAAAATGATTCGGATCGGGTCAACCCGACCTGCCCCAGTCAAAATCCGGCCCATACCCGGACCAGTGCGACCCACGCCCAAAAACGACGCCGTTCCGTTTTTATCTTTTATTTTTTTATTATTCGGATTTAATCCGACGGTCCCTATTAAATTACGTGGCTACTCCACGGCCTTAAGATTGGCTTACTAAAATCCACGGCTTAGATGAAAAGCCGACTACCCCTCAGCTGTTAGATATGATTACTTAGATCTACGGCCAATATCGAAAAACTCGACTAATCCTCGATCGTTCGATCAAATTCATTATCTTTTTATTTTTGAAAATTCGATTTTAATTAACAGAATTTATAAAACTGATCAAACAGTCACCAAGCCAACACGTGGCGAAACCTATACCTTTCGATCATCTCACAGAAATATACTCGACTCTAACAACCTAGCTGACAATCAGCGCCACGTCAGCAAGTTGACCACTCTGATCGCCACGTCATCGTCTTTTTCGTGGAACATCCTTCATTTGCAATGAACGGCCGAAAGCCTCCGGCGATGATCCAACAGTGAAAGCTCGACGGAATTGAGCAAGACCGGCGTCAATCGATTTGTTTCAACGTCGTGAGTAACATATCTCAGAATCAAACGTGATTATCCAAAGTAACTACATTAATCGCACTATAACCAGTTCAGCCATGGCTACACTAATCAAGCAATAGAGAGCATGTCGAGCTAATTCCTTCACATGAACGTTTCTAAGCGAGTTCAGAAGACTTACCTGTAGGTCAGATCGACTTGGTAAGGTCTAGGATAACCCAGATGAGCTTCGACTAAATCAGTGATGGCGATGGAGTTCAAATGCGAGGTTTGACTCAATTTCAATGCAATGAAAACACAAGATCATGCTTAGTGATGTCTTAGAGATGTTTCACACACATCAATCGCAAGAATTGAGATCGAAATGAAGATCGGCCATTGAAGGTCAGAGATGAAGCTCGACAGTTGACTTACCATTTTTTGGGATTATAGGCCGCGTGAACTGGTGCAATTGACTCCACGAAGCTCAGGCGACCTTCTTGACGTGAAATGGCGGCTTGATTCAGCCTGAATCATCGTTGGAGATCAGTTGCAGGTTGAACTCAAGCTCTCGATGGCAGGGGCCAGAGAGCGAATTTTCTCTCTTGATTTATCTCTCTCTCAATTCTGTTCACCTGTCGAAATAGAATGAAAAAACTCCTTTGAGAATGAGTCTATTTTCATTATATTCCATCCTTTTTTAAAAAAATCGACCACGTGGGGATTATCTGGCGATGACCATTCGCACGTATAATCACGTGCGAAATGGTCACCGAACACCGGTGAACGTCGGGACGAATTGGCCATCAATTCTAGTCATTTGGTGATTCTAATTTCGCTCGAATTTGACCTGATTTGGCATTGCGTTTGGCTTGAAAATGGCCGATGGACATTTGACCTTCGTCGGCGCAACTCCGATAGACCTGAATCGTCCAGCCGGTCTCAATTGACGGAGGCTTCATGGCGAATAAAACCCCTTCATCAATTTTACGAATTGAAACCAATTGATTCTTCAATTTTTTGATCAAAATTCACTTTTTCGAACTGCAGAAATGGCGTGGACAGGAGGAAGAAGATGCACTGTAGCAGACCGGTTCAACCGGTGTGACCGGACGATCTGACTGGTCAGAATCGGTTCTGACTTGACTTTTCAAAATTAATCCTAATTCGTGGGGAATATTTGCAAATTACCTTAAAATTGAACTCAAGACATGATTATTATCCAAAAATGTAATTTTACCCAAAAGTTTATATCAATTTTTGAAAAAGCCCCAAATTTGTCCTTAGTTGCAATTCAAAAAATTATGAAATTGAAGGCTTAAATGGTCAAATTTAATCAAACCATCTATACCAATTGACCCAGAATGATGAAAAACATTGGGTAATGGCTTCAATTTGTAAAATTAGCCCTTGAATTGAAAGTAATTTCAATTATGCCTAAATTCAAGGACTAAATTGCAATTAAGTATGTAATTTTGTCCAATTCATGTAATTGAGCAATTTGTGCAAATAATTGGGCTAAATTGCAATGAAAGACAATCAGATTGAATGTCAAGATCTTAAAAATGTCAAAATTGCAAATTAAAAGACTTAATTGGCATTTTTTTTACAAAATTTAATCATATGTGTAACAAAGTAACACATAAAATTGAACTTGAATTTGGACTTTTTATGAGGTAAAAATACAAGGAAATTAAAATAAAAATATTAACTATTTTTTCATATTTTTGTGACCTCAAATGCTGTTTTTCTTGAAATTTTGGGTATTTTCCTATTTTCTAAAAATATCAAAAAATGTGAAAAATACAAAAAATTATTTTTTGATAAAAAATAGCTCCTTGGGCTTGGCCAAGGCCACCAAAGTTGATTTTTCAATTTTTTATGAAATTTTTACTAATTTTTCAAAAATAAACTGAAAAAATACTAATCGAAAATTAGGTGTCGACACTCGTATAGTATAATTCTCATTCACGCATTTTTATGTCATTAGAATAGTCCGCTTCATAGTTTATGTGACGTTCGTCTTTATGTCATTATGTCATGACACATTTTACTATGTTCATAAATTATTCCACGTCATTTAGGCTAATTTTCGCATTTCATGCATATTATCCATTATTCATGCATGTTTTCATGTCATATTATGTTACATCATATCATATCATATTTCATGCATACCATGTCATCTAGGTTCATTAATTCACGTACATGTCATTTAGATTAGAATTCATATATTCCTGCATTAAAATTTGATTTTTTTTTTCTAAATTCATCATGCATAGTTATTTTGCTCATATAGTTTCATGTCATATTGCATATCATCTAGTTGCATTTGCATAACATGCATTTAATCCAAAAAGTCCCAAAAATATTTGCACCTTAATTCGTTCACTGAAATCAATGAAATTTACCAATCAAGAATTTTTTTTACAAGAATGGTACCGAAAGGGTGTTAATTCAAAAATTAACATAATTAAGTCTCCGAATCCAAATCTCTGATTAGCAAAAACTAAAATATTTTTTCATACTTTATTTAGGTATCTAATCTATCTACCAAAAAAATATTAGTAGCGATTTCTAAATTAAAAATCATTCGAACGAAACTTAAGTCTCGAATTGATAGGGTTTGGGATAGTCCATATTATGTTAGTTAATACATCTAATTAACCTAATAATCCATTAACTCGAATTTCAGGCCGCGACAATTGACGAGATGGATTTTGCACCTTTAGAAACACAACCTGAAGCTCCTTATGGTTATCTTACTAGGAGAGAGAACTACCCAAGAGAAGCAAAGATACATATTACTTACAATGACTTACCACCGAAGCAATGCAAAAGGTTGTCATCGAGATCTCAGACCCAAGGTTGCATCTAAAACTAATATTTCAAAATATGAAGCCAAGCCGTTGTGGGGTTTGTTGACAGGGTACTAGTTTTCTCTTGCTCACACTATTCTTCTCCACACGTACAGAACATTTCAAAAATCAAAAGGACAGCAGCCCTATGCTGGGTTGATCTCTCGTGTCGTGAGTTTTCATAATGTTAAGATCCCTGCACTTATTCAGAACAGGCTCAAGTCATGGTTGTTAGAGAGTCAATGATTCAGAATTTTTAAATGGATTTCAGACTTAGTGCAAGTGGATGGTGGAATAAGAACAGAGAAGTTGTTCTTGTAGACTTTGAAGAGTAATAACAGAACGATCATCCAAAAGAAGGAAAACTGTTGCACGTAAAGGAAAGCTTGTAGAGTCTTCAGAAGAAGAGGAGGTTGTAGAAGAATAATTTGATTCAGGTGAATTAGATTCAGAAGCCACTCCATCAATTTCATCTGCATATAATGAAGAAGCAGCAAACGCCGCTGGAGATGAATCAGATGCAGAAGCCACTCCATCAATTTCATCTGCATATAATGAAGAAGCAGCAAACGCTGCTGGAGATGGAGTAAGTCTACATGAACAAGGGGTTCCTAAGGATAAAGAAGAGGGACTTCATATTACTCATGAACAGGGAAAAGATGGTGATGAATAAGAGACTTGTGCTGGGAGAGCAGAAAGAGAGAAAAAAACTGGCTCAAGACTAGTACATTGAGATATGGCAAGATGCTGCTGCAAATGGTAGAAGAGAAAGTGACAATGCTGAGAAAGTACGCGAGCAAAAGGATCGTGATGACAAAGAAGAGGAACTTCATAAGACTTGTATTATTAGCGAAGAAGAGAAGGAAATGACATAAGAGAGAATGTTTGAAGAAGAAAAAGGAGCAGAGCACGACAAAGAACAACATGATGAGCTATGGGATGCTCAAAGGAATGAACTAGAACATGTATCATCTATTGATGAGTCACTTTGAAGTCCAGTTATATCTGTAAGTAATATGTAGATCGACAACACAGATGATTCTGTTATTGCTGGCTGAGCTGTAGATGTTGTGATTCCTGTACTTTTAACAGAGATTCAAGGGGAGAACAAAGATCTACCAGAAGCCTCAACCAATCTTCAGATGTAGGCTGAATCTGTTGCTCAGGATGAGCATACTGCTGATGAGAGGGTGAAACTTGGTGAAGATGAAGTCATTGTTTAGGGGGAGCAGCCCTTTCAAGTGGAATATCTTGTTCTTGCTGTTGAAGATGGAGTAATGAAAGAGATAGATGCAGTTTTCAATGAAACTAGAAAAAAGTCTTCAGATGAGAATTCCACTCAAATTCAGAGGGAGATAGATCTTCAAAAGATTCTAGATAACTCCAGCAAAAGCAAAGCGCCAGCAGTTGATAGAGTAAGTTGCGCAACTCCTGCTCATAAAATGACTCTTGCAGAGACTCTAAACGCATTCATTGGAGAATTGCTGGATACAAAGTCCTCTCAGAGTGCAGTTCAACAGGATATGGTGAAACTTCAATTTGAAGTGATACGGAGGTTAGATGCTCTGGAAAAAAATGGTTGAAACAAAGTTAAACAGATTCGAGAAGATGTTGTATCTAGCAATATCATCTAGAGGGGTTGAATAGGTGATTCTGAACTACTTGAAACATAATGCGAAATTAAAACAATTTCAAATCACAATTTTAATTAAATCAGTAAAACAATATGCGAGTAATCTAAACACAAAAGTTAGAGTTTAGGAACGAAAGATTGCACGCAATGTTTATAGCAGTTCAACATGTCAGGCCTATGTCCACTCTCCTATAATGATAGTCGATTACTTGGATTTCACTAGAATGTACCAAAAGAGGTTACAAGAGATGTATCTCAATCGCTCTTGCAACACCTCACAAAGATAGTAGTAAACTATCTAGAACAAGTATGTGAATCTGAATCACTTAAGCACTTTTGAATTGTATATTCTCGACACTCTCTGCTGGTCACCATGGTTCTTCCTTCATATTCCTTTACTCTCAAACTAGCTGTTGAATAGACCTTCAAAAGATCGCTCTTCAATAATTGATTGGACGTTATCAATTGTGATTTGACAAGATTGTATCTGGAGAAGATATAGTATCCGTTGAAGTAGAATTTGAACTCTTCAGATTCAGTCGCCCTTACAACTAAATTTTATGTTTTCAAAAGTAGAGTTGATTCAAATAATCAACTATCCTTATTCTTGAATGGTAATTTCTAATCAAAGATATTTTCCTCATCTGATTAGAAAATAATCTTGTCAATCAAAGATTACAAACTTCCATAAAAGATTCTACCATTATCAGAAAACTGCTAAAGGTGGGTTTTCAGAATCTATCTGAGAGATATTGTAGAATTTGAACATTATTCAGAAGTAGTTTTCAGATGTGGAGACTCTCTAAATCTGAACAGATTTTGAATAATGACTCCGAGCTTCAATAAATTCCTTACTAACATGTCACATAATTCTTCAGAAGAATGAATCTTCAGAGATAGTAACCTCCTCCATCTGAATGACTTTTAGAAGTAAAAATATGACGACTGCACTTTGAGTTTGAATATTAGATTTGGATCAATATGAGCTTTTGTTCACATGTTCGTCCTCCAATAAAAGTTTATAAATGTTATACATATTCTTTATAAATAAGGATAGTTTTGTAAGAATTAAAATATTCTGAATGAAGGTTTTCTCAACTGAAGATGCTTGGACTGTATTGTCATCTTTTATGTGCTGAGATGTCGAGCTCACAAACTTATAGTCTTATCCGAGATGAAAGAACATCTCGTGAGTTTCCTCAGCTAGAATTTTTTCGGGACATTGTTGCTTCCATTGCTGAAACTTCAAGGGGGAATTAGACACAAGTTGAAGATGGTCAGAAGAAAGATGATCAAGAGCCTAAGAATGCTCCTTCTTCATCTAAACAACCACATCCTGCTCTTGCTATTTAAACTTCTTTGTCAAAATAGCAAGTTGTTTGATTTGTTTTGTTTAAACTCTGACTGGATTCCTTAATTCAATCACGTCCTTATTATGGGTCGATAGTTTTGACTATTAAATAAAGCTTGCATTGTGTGCTATATTGTCATATTATCTTGTTGATGATAAATAGGAGGATAAGATGCATCTTTATCTTTATTTATTGCAGAATTAACTTATCTTCACGGGATTATTTTCTTAAGACGAGGAGTTGCTTAAATTATCAGTGATATTACTTAGCTTATTTGTGCATATGCTAACTTCTTAATTTTTTGTTCCAGATGCACACTGTTTTGGCAAAGATCACATGATATTCAAAGATCATACTTTTGTGAAATCCTTTCTAAGCTTATATCTCATTCTTAAATTTATTTCAAAATCTACTTTTATTGAGGAAGTTTTGTCATAATAAAAAATGAGGAGATTGTTGAGAAAATCTTCTTTCTGAATATTTTGATTTCGACAAAACTATCCTTATTCGGAAAGAATATGTATAATGTTTATAAACTTTTATTGCAGGATGAACCAGTGAACAAAAGCTCATATTGATCCAAAATTAATATTCAGACTAAAGTGTAGTCGTCATATATTTGCTTATGTAAGTCGTTTAGATGGAGAATGTTACTGCTTTTGAAGACTTATTCTTCTGAAGATTTATGTGATATGTTAGCAAGGACTTTATTGAAGCTCAAAGTCACTATTTTAAATTTATTCAGATTCATAGTCTCTGCTTTTGAACACTACTTTTGAATAATATTTAGATTCTGCAATATCTCCCAGATAGAGTTTGAAAATCCACGTTTGGAGGTTTTCGATAATTGCAAAATCTTTTATGAAAGTTTGTAATCTTTGATTGGCAAGATTATTTTCCAATCAGAACAGGAGAATATCTTGGATTGGAAATTACCTTCCATGAATAAGGATGGCTGATTATTTGAATCAACTCTATGTTTGGAAACTGAATATTTAGTTGTACTGGCGACTGAATCTGAAGAGCTCAGACTCTACTCCAACAGATGTCACGTCTTCTCCGGATTCAGTCTCGTTCAATCATGATTGATGATGTCCAATCAATTGTTGAAGAGCGATCCTTTGAAGGTCTGTCCAATGGCTAGTTTGGGAGCAAAGAAGTACAAAAGAAAATCCATGGTGACCAGTAGAGAGTGTTGAGAACATACAAATTCCAAATTGCTTGTGTTATTTGCATAAACATACTTGTTCCAAAGAGTGGAAAACACTATGTTTGAGAGGTTATGTATGAGCGATTATGAGAAACATCTCTTGTAACTTCCTTTGATACATTCTAATAGAATCCAACCAATCAGCTGTTATCGTGGAAGAGTGGACGTAGGCCCAACAAACAGAACCACTATAAACATTGCGGGCAATCTTCTCTTCCCTAAAGTCTTACTATGTGTTTAGATTACTCGCACGTCGTTTTATTGATTTCATTCATATTATGATTTGAAATTGTTTTAATTCCACATTAAGTTTCAAATAGTTTATAATCATCTATGCACCCCCCACTAGGTGATATTGCTAGACACAAAAATAAAGAGGCTTGTAAATCAATTTTCAGCGGAAGTTGAAATGGCTCGAACTCAATTTGTTATTGCTTTAATCTTTGTTCTTATATTTTAGACGTTGGATACTGTGCTGGAGCTGCTATGCACTTCTACAGTGGCATGACTGGCTGTTTTCATGTCTAGATCATGTCTTGGGCCTGATCTGGCTTCACAATTGTTATTCTCATTTTGCATACCTGTTTTTCAATCGTAGGTGGCTGAACGAGCACTTTTTTCTGGGGACAACGACCGCATTGAGAATTTAATCAAGCAAAATCGCAGTGTGATATTGCCTATCATCTTCCCTGCCCTCGAGAAAAATGCCAGGAACCACTGGAACCAGGCTGTTCACAGCTTGACCGTGAATGTCCGTAAATTATTTTATGATCTTGACCCCGAAGTGTTCAAAGAATTCCTGACCAAGTTCCAGGAGGACGAGGCAAAGGAAGATGACGTCAAAGCGAGATGCGAAATCACATGGAAACGCTTGGAAGAAGCCGCCGCAAAGAAAGCTTTGGACTGTTTGATTAAGTGGGGTCTGCGCAAGAGCGTGCTTATGGTTTCAGATCGTTCTTTGATTAATTTTCGTACTTTGAAGGTGCAAAAACCTCTGTTGTCTCTCTGTGTTTTTATTCAACCAAATGACTTCTACCATATGATTTTCAGTCAAAGCAATGTCCGTGTCTCGTTGTACCAACTCACCCTGGTTAGTGCTATACACATAATCGACTTAATCCAAAAGAGAAGTACAAGTTTGTTTCAACATTTCTGGGTTCGGCTTGGAGTTGATCATAATCATACCTTCATCTTCAGTTTTTGCTTCATTTCTAGCTCATTGTTGGTCAGCCGTTTCAGATTTTTGTCATGTAAAACCTTGAGAGCCACTTTTGGATATCAAGGCATTTTTTTTTTTTAGGTTGATTTAACAATGAAGGACGGACTCTAAAAAATGTTGAGGACGATAACAAGAGAAATTGTTGAAGATCTCTACTCGGTTTTAGCCGTCGATCGATGACTGGTCTGACTGAACATACTATTACGACCTTCCAATTACAACCCCGGCCGAGAAGAGCAAGTGCACAGATTAAAAAAATATAGTGCACGGACATTATCATTTCCATATATGATCTCATGTACACATGTCAAAATGGGTCATAAACTCATTTCTTAATTCATATATGATGGGGTGAGTTGTTATATGAATGCTAGGAATCACGGCCGAGGGTTTCGGATTTGTCGGGGCATCTCATGATTGACGGGTTCGGATTCGAATAAGGTGTTATCGCTCAACCCTGATATGACTAATGCAACAAACCGTACTCGGTGGTCGCTGCCTCGCCTGGGGAAGCATAGACGAGGAAGATGAGCAGGGAATCTTGGGTTCGCCCTTATTTTATTAGATCATCCAATGCGCAAAAGATTTGACCAAGATCCTTAAGACCAGCTAAAGGCCAGCTCCTCCACTTTCCTAGGATCCTCGATGTCAACGCTCCTTGTTTAATTTACGGGTACAGCTTCCTATTTTGATCGGATCGATGACATGACCCCAAGACTAGCTCAAGAAGACAAAATATGTTAACTTATGGCTGCATCGTCCTATTTTTCTCCGGATCGATGTCATGAGCATAGAGACTAGCCCAAGAAAACAAGAGATATTGTTTAATTTATGGGTACATCATCCTATTTTAATCCACATGAGCCTAAGACTGTAGCTCAAGAAAATAAGAGACATTATTTAATTTATCGGTTCATCGTCCTATTTTAATCCGATCGATGACATGAGGCTAAGACTGTAGCTCAAAAAAATAGGAGACATTATTTTACATCAGTGCCCAGAAAATTCATAGTCGTCACTCACTTGATTATTGCTTACAATTGAAGGAGGAAAAGTGTAAAATTCATAAACATATTGTATTGTGCCAATTTAGTCATTAATCTTTTCAATTATGCTAATTTACTCCTAATCCTTTTGAATTGCAGTCAATTTAGTCATTCCGGTTAATTTTGATTGAATGTTACTAACGTGAACATCGAACGATCTATGTGACACGATCAGCACTGATGTGTACATCTTTAAATAATATATATTATCTTTTTTGTCGTTTCTTCGTTTCCCTATTTTTTCCGGTGGCCCGTAAGGATGAAGTCGGCGAGGCCGCCTTCGCCAGATTTGCGAGGCCAACACTTGCCAAGCTACGGTGGCCTTGCCTCATATTGCTTGTGTCACGTCAGCACCGATCCTGCCACGTAGGCCGCCTGAGCTAGAATTAACCGAAATGATTGAATTAGCTTTAGATCAAAAGATTTAGGACTAAATTAGCACAATCAAAATACTTAAAGACTAAATTGACTCTAATGTCATAGGTTTATAGCTTTTTACACTCTTTCCCCGATTGCAGGTACACTTTCTTAAAGGTTAGACCAATGCAATGAATTCTGTTAAAATTGTGTCTGGAGTTTGAATCGGTAGAGTCGTAGACGATACCCAACTTGCACGCGCATTTTTTTGACTCTTCATGCGGGACGGCAAGCAAAGTCAGAAATCACTTCAGCCCAACAAGATGACTTCGTCCCACGCTTTGCATTGAATGATGTCATATATATATATATATATATATATGACATCACGAGGTGGACCTCCAATGCTCTTTTGTGGCCGCAAGAATTGGCCAAAAGTTCAACATCATTTAATATTGGATTGTGAGGTGCCTCTCTTGGCATGGTTTTTCCACTTGAAGTTGCCGGGTGTTTTTTTGAAGATTAGGCGTAAGTCATCTTACTCCTTCGACCATATGCTTTATAAAAGGGAAAGCATCGGATGAAGATATATAAGTGAGAGAACAAGAGAGCTCAATAGATAGACAAGAGCTCGGAGAGATTTGATCATCTTGTCGAGTTTGTCGAGTTGAGTTATTAAACATTGTGGGTATCAGGTGTATAATCTAGAGTTGGAAAACACTTGAGCTTGAGTGATTGTAATCCTACAATTCTTTGATTTGATAGTAGATTATTTATTAGCTGTCCCCGTAGATGTAAGGTTTGACATTCGGATTGAACAATGTGTGTCCATTTTCACTCCCCATTTTATTTCTTTGTCGATTTTCTACGGATTCCGACACTAATTGCAAAGGCTTGACTATCTGACTCCGCTGCGTTACCGATTCTTTCGCAGCAAATTCCTTTCCAATATTCTATGTCATGCTAAAAATCTAGCTAGTGCTCCAAATACAGGAAAGCACAAGAAGGCGTTAATGGAAATGAAGGTGGAGATCATCTCCAAAGAGACGATTAAACCGTCCTCTCCGACCCCGGCCCATCTCCGGCGCTTCGCTTTGTCCGTCTTCGACCAGTTTGCACCTTCTGTTTACATCCCGCTGATCCTCTTCTACGCCGACGCTCCTCGCGATGGACCCGAGATCCATGAAATACCAGGGCGGATGAAGTCGGCGTTGTCGGAAACCCTTGCTCGTTTCTACCCGCTTGCAGGTAGGATCGCTGACAACGTACGAGTTGACTGCACGGACGAAGGCGCGGACTATTTCGAGGCTCAGGTGACGGGAATCGGCTTTCGGGAGATCCTGCAGTCGCCGGACCCGGACGTGCTGAAGCTGCTCCTTCCCGTGGACATCGACTCGCCCGAGTCGTTCCACGGTCGTTTGGTGTCTGTCCAGTTGAGCTTCTTTGTTGGCGGAGGAGTGGCGGTTGCGGTTTGCGTGTCGCACAAGGTCGCGGACACGTCGACCCTGAGCTCGTTCCTCCACAGTTGGGCAGCTGCGGCTAGTGGTGGAGGTGGCCGAGCTGCCGAGCTGCCGGCACCAGATTTAAGTACCGCCTCGACTCTCTTCCCTCCTTCCGAGGCTCTGAGCATCCTCCGCCCGGGGAAGATGCTGAAGCAGAAGTGCCAGTCGAGGAGATTCGGCTTCCGGCCTGCGGAGATTGTGGCTCTCCGAGCTAGAGCAGCGAGCTCGATCGCCGCTCAGCCCACTCGTGTGGAAGCCATGTCAGCCCTCATATGGAAATGCGCCATGGAAGCTGCTGCGTCCTCCGGCCGCCCTCTTCTTGTGCAAACCGTGAACATCCGAAAGAGAACAGAGCCGCCGATCGCTCCGAGCTCCGTCGGATGCTTGGTCAGCTACTTCACAGCAAAACTAGATGAAAACTACGAGCCCCAAGAGAAAGATCTCCTTCCAATGCTAGTGGCCAAAATGAGGGAAGGAATGGAGGACTTCCTCGGAAATTATGCGAAAAGACTCGGCGGGTCGGACAGCTTTTCGATATTGTGCGAATTGAATGAACGAGCGGGAGAGTTGATGAGGATGTACCCGCCGAGCTTCTACTGGGTCACGAGCTGGTGCCGGTTCGGATTATATGATGTCGATTTCGGGTGGGGAAGGCCGGACTGGACGAGCATATGCAGGTCGGAGTACAAGAATATGGTGGTGCTGATGGACGCGAGGGATGGTGAGGGTGCGGAGGTGTGGGTGACGCTGGGCGAGGCAGAGATGGCTGCATTCGAGAAGGATCGGGACCTGTTGCGATACGCCACTCCTAATCCGAGCGCCTGGAGCGGCCGGGGCGAGCCATGATGGAATCCGATTTTACAGAGAATAAAATTTTCCATCCCCATCCCCGTGCCCATCAACAAGAACATGTGGTCCATGTTCACATTCTTGTGCATGAACCCGTTCCTTGTGGTTGATCATATGTGAAGTCCAAGGCTTGGAGTAAGGACCGTACGTGATCTCCTAGTCTCAACCTTGAAAACTTTTGCTTACCAGGCTAGTGGTTTGTTCGTGCTTTTATCATCTCTTGTCAAATTGACGCTTGGACAAAGACGTGGAAGTTATACGTGCACCGCAAGCCATTGCAATTGGTGTGTGTTCTTGATGTGTGCTGATGATTACTGAACCTGGTAGATCTACTCTTGGAGGATGGTAGTATGCTTCTAGCTGCATAATTTGTTTCGTTATTTTTTTTTTATGGAAGCTTCAAAACATTGTATGTACATCTTGAATATTATTCTGATTAATGAATAATATCTTTAGAAAAAGTAGCACTTGGATTTCTGAAAAAAAATCTCAATTTTAGATTCAATCTAAAATCTTTACCGAATTTTGTTTATCTCACAAAAAATTTCCAATTTTAGATTTAGTCCCAAATTTATCATGAATTGTATTTTGTCTAAAAGAAACAATAAGCTTCAATCTATTATCAAATCTACGGTATCTACCCCATAGTCCAGTCCTAATTTTGATGTGTCATTTTCGTATCGACAACAACTCCATATCACCAAAATAAAACCGTTTTAGGATATGAAAATTAGCTATAACTTACGACGATTTTTGTACAAGGAATTAATGGAGATAGATTTGAGATTAGAGGAAAAATTGATAATTTATTTCCTAAAAAAAATTGTGGTAGATTTGTGATCGGATCTAAAGTTTCAATTGTTTCAGACAAAAAAACAAATCGGGGCATTTTTTGACGAAAGTTAAAGTTTGAGGTATACTTTTTAGAAAATAAAAGAAAAAAGTTGAGGAAGACCTTAGTGGAATATCTGTAAAAAAAAAAAAACGTATACTTTTCTGACAAAGGAAGTGCCTTTTTTTTTTAATACGTTAGAATTCCCCTTTTTTCTTCCTTTTTTTTTTCCCCTCCTTTTCTTGCGGTTCCACTCCCCTCCTCCTTTTCACTTTCCTCCTTTCCGCCAATTTTTACCGAAAACTAGTTATTTGGACGTCGGTCGTATTACTTGAGGTCCGACGAAGGCCGCTAGTCGACTCTTGGCGTTTTGTGTCAATAGAAATAGATATGAATAAAGACAACAAATCCAAACGGAAAAGGTCAAAAAAAAAAAAGAAAGAAAAAAAAGGATTAATATCACGAAAAATCCCAAACTGATATATTTGTGACAAATTTATTCTAAATTATTTTTTGACTACCAAAAACCCTAAAATTGATACACTTGTGACAAATTTATCATAAATTAAATTTTTGGAACACAAAAACCCTCAAACTTGTACACAGGTGACAAATTTACCCTTCGTTAAATTAGATTGATATCACGAAAAATTTCAAATCGATATATCTATGACAAACAGAGGGTAAAAACCTTAAATTGGTACACCTATGAACCGTTGCATGCCATCTAACTCAGCAATTTGACTGTTAAATTTAACGAAAATTAATGGAGGGTAAATTTGTCATAAGTGTTTCAATTTGAGGTTTTTTGTGGTCAAAAAAATAATTTGAGATAAATTTGTCATAAGTGTATTAATTTGGAAATTTTCATCATATTAACCTAAGAAGAAAATTCACCAAATCTTATAGCATGAAGCTTGTTTCGTGGATCATGCACCAATCGGAGTGGTTCATTTTAGTCATTCTTTGTGAATTTTTTTTTCTTCCTGCCTTTTTGCACAAAGAAGGATCTTTACAGAACATGGACAACATATAGAACCTATCAACACATATGATGAGCTGGCTTGTTTATATGGGTTAATCATCTTCGGTAAACAAGCCGTAAATGAATTTAGAATGGTAATACTCATGAATTTAGAATGGTAAGGCCCAAAATAATATGAGTGCTAATGAGTTCATAATTTACTTAAATCTAACCCATTTTACGACTCTCTTTTCACTCTCTCGCCCTCCTTCGGATTTTGCGCTCGCTCGCTTTGTGCTGTCACCTCAATTTGGGCGCGAATTTTTCTAGATTGAGTGAAAGATGAAAGTGTTTAAGCAATGTAGGTCGGATCTGATCATTAAAAATTGTCGTTGCGCAAAAATAGGTCAAAACGGATTAATCGGATCAATTTCATGTCGAATCATTTTCGCCCCGACCCAACAGCTAACTATCACTGGCCACTGCGCCACTCAATTATGAAACTTGGGTTAAAGATCCGGTCCACAAAATTTATGTGTGTTCGCCATTTCCGCACCGAGGCAAGACACTGTCAAGATAGGATGTCTCGTGAAGTGTACAAGGCGATGGGGATCGAGAGAATTCGTAATTGGATTGTATCACTCGTCGTCGATGTCTCGTGAAGTGTACAAGGCGATGGGGATCGAGAGAATTCGTAATTGGATTGTATCACTCGTCGTCGAGTGCAAGGACATGTACAAGTTATTACTCCATATGAAGTAATTCTTCTCAAATCTAATCATTCACCCAAGTAGTTATATGAGATGCACAAATTATTATGCTAGTCGAAAAGCAGAAATGTCGAGGCAGATGAAGTGGCCGTTATCACAAAAAAAGTCATTAATCCATTGCAATTAAGTCCTATTATTTTTACTAATTGAGTCATGAACCTTTTGTATTGATATCGATTTACTCCATCCCTGCTAAAATGAAATTGCCGATGTGGCACAGCCGACGTTGACGTGGATAAATTTTAATAATTTTTCAATGTTTTCTCGATTTTTGTATTTTTAATTTTATTTTATTCTTTATTTCTCTTTCTTTTTTGTTCTTCTCTTCCTTCTTCCTCCAGCGTCGACGAGGTCATGCCTTGTTAGGGGTGGGTGAGGCTTGCCCTTGCATCTTGCTAGCTGCCAGACCTCGTCGACCGTCTGGAGCAAGAAGGAAGGGAAGGGAATAAAGAAAGAAAAGGAAAATAAAAGCATAAAATTAAAAAAATAAAAGTTATTATAGAAAATTATCCATAACAACGCTCCATGTCAGCACGGGCCGCGCTAAGTCAGCGATTTCCAGTCGAAATTTACCGGATATATTGATTGAGTACAAATGATTGGTTTAGGACTCAATTGAAAAATGAAAAAAAGGATTTATGATTGAATTGACACAATTACAATATATTTATGATTTTTTTTTTGTAATTTTCTCACCGTTCTTGAAAAACCTTGGATTGTGAACAACAAATGCTTCAACTTGACGGGCAACAACGCCAACTATTTCAAGGTTCAAGTGACGGGATAAGTGGTGGAGGCTCGGTAGTGCAAAACTCCTAAACCTATTACAATTGTCTAGTCATAAATTTTGTTTTTGCCAACTTAGACCAAAGCCTTTTGCATAGAGTCCAACCGGTCAATTTTGGCCGGAAATTGATGACGAGAATGCGTGAACAATTTTTATAATTTTTCTCATAATTTTTCTGTTTTATTTTTTGTTTTATTCATTATTGCCGACAACACTCGCTAATGCTGGCGCTTGCAACGTGACAAGTACATGCCATATTGAGATCCAGATATAGATAAATCTCAACACCGCCTAGTGGTCGTTTGAGGGGTGCAAATACTTTTTATTAAAAAAAAATCACTATGCTGGCATAATAGTCTTTATATAACTATGAGAGTGACACTATGTTGCGGGCAACAAATTATTGAATGAGTGAATTTTATAATAAATTTTAATTATGTGTTGTTTACTTTTGTTGTGATCGATAACAAGCTATTAATCTTACAACAAATTAAGGATGATCACATAATTGTTTGTTTATTTTACATAATACGAACTTAAATTTCAATGTCATCAAATTCTGCTACCAAATTGGGGTAAGGACGGAAGGTGGAAATTTCGAAAAGCACGGAAATCATTTTAACTAGGAAAAGGTATGAAAAAAAAGTTTTTCTATTCCAATCAAAAGCCGACGGATTCTTATCGAGACTCGGTTGATGTCTATTGAGAAATGATTATGTGATTGTCCTTGATCCACCGTGAGATTAATGGATTATTCTTGGCCACAAAAAACTAAATGATAAACAATAGGAATTATTATGGAAGTTCATTTCATGTCCTCAAGAGACTATCATCTCATTGAACATGTAACATAAACAATCCTAACGTCGCATAAAATGAGAAAAGTGGGATTTATTTCTCGACAAGTGTGCTCATCTTAAAGTTTTGGTCAACCGGAGGAAGTGCCAAAGTACAGAATAATGCCAGAAGAGCCCATGAAAAGATGCCCCCCGCATCAAGGTCTTAGGAAATTGTACATCCGTCACATGACATGCCAGAGATTGTTATATCGAAAACTTAAATAACACGTCTTTTCATCGAGCCTACCGTTGACTAGATGCAGATCCAATATTTTGTTCTAAGAATATTATTATTATTATTATTATTATTGTCCCTAGATGCAGTAAATTTTTTTGTAAGCACTCACCACGAAGCTTGTTTAAATAAAAAAAAATAAGCATATTGAAAATAAAGCTGCTATTCTGATGATCTGACTGTCATTATTTCGAATTTCACGATTTTTCAATTAATTAATATTTTATGCAAGATATGCGATAATAAAATGTGTATCTATAATTATAAATAACTGAAAATACCGTCGGACTATCATGAAATCATTTCTCTACTGAAAATCCTAATTCAGTACATGATAACAAGTGATGGGGTCAGGAATTGGACACAACAGAATAGCTTATGAAAAGATGCTCCCCACCATCGAAGTCCCACCTAAAAAATCCGTCTTTTCATCAAACCTACCGTTTTTGACCAACCCAAAAAAAAAAAAAACCAAATGACTTGTAGCCCCACTAAATTTTTCTGCAGACCCCATGTTGCACGAAAAATATGCGGCAAATTCTTGGTAAGCACTGACCACGAAACTTTTCATAGATATCTTTGCAAACTACTTTATTTTATACCCTTGCCATTCTGCTTGTTTGCATGTTTCCTATTGCCGAACCAGAACGAGAAATTCCACAAGCGTTCAGCCATGGACACGACGATTATGGTCGACATTGTAAAGAGAGAGACCATCAAACCCTTGTCTCCAACGCCCCCCGAGCTCAGACACTTCAATCTCTCTTTCTTCGATCAGTTCTATCCCGTCTTATACTCGCCCCTCATCCTCTTCTACACCAGCAAATGCCGGTGGAGCTGTCCATGAGAAGTCGCAGCGGCTGAAGGCGTTGTTGTCGGAGGTCCTCACTCGCTTTTGTAAGCCACTACAAACCCTACATCGGCAATCCTAGGATCAACAAAGCTAGAATCTAGAAACATAGTAATGCTTTAAAGGAATTTGTGCACTTGATTTGGGATTTGTCATTCTTGATGCGGAATTCTGATAATCCAAAACTTGAACACTTCCCCTCTATGACCCACCGAATGCCTGGCATTGATGAGACCATCTCACTCTCTTTCCTTTCTCACTTTAGGAAGATATGAAATGGCGAAATAAAGTATATAAGTTAGAGGGGGGCCCTAGCGCTATTTATAGAGTTTTAGGCGGGCCCTCTCATCAGGGGCCGGGCCGAACTTGGCCTACACTAGACATACTCATATTCGGCCTACTAAGAATGCTTATATCCATCATTTATAAGATCAATCCCGTAAAATGGTAATTACAATTCCAATTAATATAAGCCCACATTAGGATAATTCTAACATTCTCACACTTGGGCTATATTAATTAAAAGTGTATTGTAGTGTGTACTTTATGGTGGTCTATGGATTATTCTTAACAGCCAATTTGATTCCATAGAGTCTCAAACGCCAAATCATGGCAGTAATTGCCTAAAACTATACGTATAGTCATTCATGGTTGCGAGTGTTCTTAACTCTAATGATATGATTCATTATGATAGTGTGACGATTGGATAATACCTCATAAGAGTGATACTTTTGTGTTATCCCTTTATTAGACACCATTTGTCCTCATGTGTCACAAAACCTTATGTGCACCATATAATACCTTTATGGTTTCAATAAACCTCGATATGTACACATTTGGCCGACTTTATTTTATGCGTAACAAGACATATCCTTAAGACTGGTAACTGAAACTTAAGGTCTAACCTTGAGATTTCCAACTAATATATGTATTCAATACCAACTTAATCATAAATGCTTTATTACATGAAATAGAGTTGATATATATCAAGATGTTATAAAATGTAACAAACACATATATTTATTAGAGCATACATCGAAAATAACTCCCACTAAACAACGACATTCAGTGATGCCGCTAAGCCCATATTAATGACGTCACTCAAATACACAATGGAGAAGACCTTTAGTTAGTGGAACTACAATCATATCATCTGTGGAACTATGCTCTACTTTAATGTCACCTCTTAACTGTTTCCTTTATGGTCGAAAAACTTGACCGCTAGACACTTAGAACCCTTAAGACCTCTACTATTGTTAACAAATAATATTACCGAGCTATTGCCATAATATGACTATATGGGCATATCCATATTCTAATACGGTCAACTCCCTAATGAGGTTTCGAAGTCAAATAACTTGAGTAGCAGCCTAAAAGCATGTTTTAAACTCCGTTTGCATGATAAAGGATAATACAGGCTTATGTTTCTTACTTTTCCGTTATACTACACTGCATGCTAACATAAAGATATATCATTTTGTCCATTTCTTGTCATCCTTATAACCAGTAAGGTCCAAATTCGAATATCTACTAGCTGCAAGTTCTTAACTTGTTTGTGAATCAACATATAGTCTTTTGTCCTCTATTTCCCTTATGACAAAATATTTTTACAATATCTGCTTTACCTCATGCAGTAATTCAATATCACTGCTTGCGAGCAACATATTGTCTATATGAAGATAAAAATTTCTCATAATGACCTTACAGTATATACACTGATTCACTTCACTTTGACATTATCGAATAAAATGACCACACTATGAAACTTCAAATATCATTGTGTGGAAGTTTTGCTTGAGGCTTTAAATAGACTCTTTCTGTCTACATATGAGCTTACCTGAATCATCACTTGTAAAGCCCTTAGGTTATACCATATAAAGTTCCTCATCAAGGTCTCCATTCAAAAAGGTAGTTTCAATGTCCATCTGGTGTAACTTCAAATCAAAATGATTTACAAATGCCATGATCATTCTAAAAGAATCTTTATGAGATACTAGAGGAAGAAGTTATACCATAGTCTACTCCTTTCCTCTGAGTGAAATCCTTGGCTACCAGTCTGGTTTTGAACTCGCTAATCTTTCCTTTGGAGTCCATTTTAGTCTTAGACACCCATTTGCAACCGATGAGCTTATAATCCTCAACAATTCAACATGCTCCCAAACACCATTATGTTTCATAAACTGTGTCTCGTCTCTTATCACATCTAACCACAAATCTAAATGAGGACAAGAAATAACATTTGTATAAGTCAATGGATTAACTACACAGCCATAACATAATCATGCTCTCCTAGATAGACTATATAGTCTAGCGGTTCAGCTAATTGTCTCTGCATGATAGATCTTCTGAGTGGATCTACTTCACCCCATCTTGTACTTGCGGAGCTTGAAGAACTTTATCAACATCTTTCTAAAAAAAATGATCCTAACCCCCAATAGGCTCAATATGTGATATGGGGGGCTCCACAATTTTCTGTATAGACAGAGAAAAATGACACATTATCTCTACCATATAGTTAATCTCAATAGTATGTGAGCATCCTTTTTTGGCTTGTTAAATTTCAGTAACTTCGCTGCCTGTGATTCAACAATTCTTGTATCTCCATTGGGATTATAAACTTAATGCCCCTTCAAAAGATCTTGGTAAAAATACCGAGTAGAGCTGGAGTCCAACTTACTTGATATTGGATTATACAACATCACTTATGCAAGACAACCTCAAATTTTTAGATGGTTCGTCTAGGTTTACGTCTTGTTCATAACTCAAAAGAGTCAATGGAACAACTTTAGTGAAAACATTGATTAGAAGGTAAAGGGAAGCTCAGAAAGCTTCACCCCAAAGCAAACTATATAGATTCTTCTACTAATCACACTCATCATCATATACTCAAGAGTGTGGTTACTCCTTTTGGCCAAACAATTTTGTTCAAGACTCTTAAATATAGTAAGCTCAATTACTATCCCAAAATCTTCTTAAGTAAATGACAAATGATTTTTTAAGCTATCCAGCATTGCTATGTCTACCATAATACTCACCACCTCGGTTTGATTTGGCGATCTTTATGACTTTTCCCTACTGTTGCTTGGCTTCAGTCTGAAAATCTTAGACTTGTCAAGATAGTCAGACTTTTCCTTAATCAAGTACATATAACTATATTGGGAATAGTCGTCAATAAATTTGTTGAAATAAAATTTTCAACACAAGATTGTCGTATGGGTCCATTGATATCAGCCTGAATGACCTTCAATAGGTCAGAGCTACAGACTGCGATTTTCTTCTCTATATTGGCCATCTTATCTCTACAATAGTCGATGCAATTCTTTCGATCACATTTAAGAGCAGATAGAATGTTAGCCTTTATCAGCCTCTGACTTTTTCCCTAGATAAGTGGACAATTCTTTAATACCACAATACGTAAGATTGTTCTTTAGGTAGAGATCTCTTGAAAACAACATTTTAAATTGCATAGTGATATAGACATCATGGTTTATTGGGCAAATTGCAGCACCTAGCCTTATTTGACTTAAAATCACGAATATATATTTGATAACCATGGTGTCCAGGTCAACTTGTGCGCACCTCGACTATTCTTCGGGGGAGACTAGCACAGTAATCCACCGCCATTGTACCCCACTTAAATCACATGTGGTCATTTGGGGAATCGAACCTAGGACCAGTGCGCCTAACCATATAATCCCAAGTCAACTGAGCTACCCATGGGTGGGTAAAAAAAATCGAAAATATCGTTGTTGTTTATTTCAAAAGAATAACTGTACATGTCCAAAACATGATACAAAAACTAAGTTCCTTCTAAAGGAAGGTACAATAAATGCATTCATTAATAACAAAAATCATAAATTGGAATTAAAATGACATCTCTCACGAACTTAGTGTGATCTTTATTATTATTTCCCATAGTGAGCTTTGATTCCCCTTGATTTAGCTTCTTATGATTCATGAATTCTAATACGGTGAATACAACATAACTGGTTGCACCTCTATCAACTCCACAAACTAGATGAGGTTTCTCATAGATTGGATTCAAAAGTCAAAGTCAAAGAATCATTACATAGATGCTCACATTTAGACAATCAAGTTTTGTTTTTATTGCAGTCTGTCACGCCCCGCGCCCTTGAGCACGAACACGCAACTCCCTTCACTGTACTCTTGAGGCCCATGACTCACTAGTCGAGAGATGTATGATGTAAATAAGCATGCGAAAACGAAAATGAAAAACTCCTCCGTACATAATTTGAAGAGAACCTGGATAACGAGAACATCAATATATACACATATCAGTATGAGTTCATAGAAAAGTACAGGTAAGCAAGCCCTGCAGATAGGTCGGAGCAATCGGGACTCATAAAAAAGACAACAAAGTCTAGTCCCCAAAAGATTACAAACCAACGAGGGTCAATTTCAAAAGACTACAAAGTAAAGTCAGAAAACCCCTAGGTCGAACCACTAGACCCATTTGTCTCGTCCGCATCCTCATCTGGCTCATAGTCCGAGAAGGTCTCAGAGCGCACATCCACAGAGTCATCTATCGTGGCATCCTCCAGATCATCTTCCGAGGCGTCGATCTCTATCACCTCAATCATGTCTTCCAAGGTAGGAGTCTTCTTAAATATATTCCTCGAGCCAGCTACAGACACCTCCACCTTCACTGAATCCCGAGTAGGATGACACCAGCTAGGAATGACTCCTCGAGGCACCTCTGTGGACTTCAACGGACCGGTGGTGATCTCACCTACTCTATGGAACCAGACTTCGAACCTATGTGATTTTCAGTCCTTACCTCCCTCGTCAACCCACACCACTGTACACTTCCTCACATAAACGGTACCCCGACCATCCATAAACTCATCAAAATAGGCGGTCATTTCCTTCGGATCGCCTAAACGAGTTGGTAGCATCTTTAGACTTTGGGGTCTGAAAAAGTAAGGTCCCTCAAAAGGGTGAGATTTACATCTCAGTAAGACGAGTCCTAACTCTAGGTTAGGCTGACAATACACCCAGATGAATACAAACAATGAACAAAGTCGCTTTCAACAATATAAGGCAAACAACAGACATGATATGTCATGAGAAGACAAACGGCTAATAAAAATGCAAGCATATCAACATAACTTATCACTCAAGTTAGGCATGGAAACACAATATTATGTCGTTTATTCCATCCTCTAGAATTGTCTCATAATTCACGACCGCGTCAATATACCTCAAACTTAGTCTGCGTCATTACGCCTTAGACCATAAAAAACATGAACCCGCGTTAAACGCATCAGGTTCTCAATGCCATTCAAGGCTTGTGTCGACACATAAACAATCTCGTCCCGCGTCTCAACGCATCAGGACATTAGCCATCACAACCCCGCGTCTCGACGCATCAGGTTACGAAGAGTTTTCAAGCATGCCAAAATTCCTTTCCAATTCAAGACTTCATGATAGAATACAAGCCCATGCATTGAGCTGAGAGTCTTCGGCATGCGAGTCAATCAAATTCATCACTCATAAAATGACATTAGATACAAGGCATATGCATTTAGCAAGCATACTCGCATTCACCAATCAACAATGATAGACATTGAACAACCACAAAATAAATTCACGAAAATTCAACCAAATCTCAACCAGATCATCCAGTCGAGGCCTATCATCCTAGCCAAGGTTTAGGGACTCCTTACCTTAGGCTTAATTTAGCAAAAATTTCCTCCCAAGCACTTCAAGGATTCGACCCAAGTGTCCAAAAGTAGGGCAGCCGTGTACCCTAGGGGAATTCCACCAATTTCATCAATTTTTCTAGTCCAATTATCGAACCACCATGCATAAACCTCAATAGCATATCCATTGACATCCTAGTGTGCCTTAACGATGAAATTAGGACTTGACGACACCCTAATAGCCTTCAATAACTTAGATTGCACAATACTGAAACAGGAGATTTCGACTCTACCTTATACTCAACCAATCAGCCCATAAATCATCCTGAGACCTTAATTTATCAACTAATTCCCTTACTAACACATAGTTCTAGGTCTAATAGAGTCTCACCGAAAATTTTGTGGCCAAGTGACGTCCGGAAGTCCTAAAACAGTCCCGATTTTCCTCGGTCCAGCGCCGGTCAGATTCTGCACTCCGAACATAATACCATTTCATCATCAAATCTCCATCAAATTTAGTCAAACTTGTTACCTCAGCTCAATATATAAGTGCTCTATATGTCTACAAAGTTTTGCCAAAAATTGAAAGCAAATCGAAGTCCTAAGGAGGTCGAACAAAGGCTTACCCTCTACTGCGTCAAAATCCGTCCGCTTTCGGGGAAATGGTTGGCTGGAGGTCCACCGGCATCCAAATGTCGAGCTTCCACTTGGAGATGATTGGCAAGAGGCGGGGCTACGGGCTGGTGGTCGGTGCTAGGTCAGGTGGCCATCGGGTGTGGCGGTCGAGCGGCGCGAAGGAGGCAGTGGATTCTAGTCGGGCGGTGCAGCGGTGAAGGGAAGAAGAAACGAAGATGAAGAAGAAGATGATGAAGAAGATAGAGGGGGTTCGGCTGAAGCAATGGGAAGAGGAAGCTATAACCCAATTTGTGATGGTCAAACCCAAGAATGGAAGGTTAAAAGTGTTTAATTAATGCCCATTGTCCTCTTGAAGACACTTGTCTCCTTGTCAATTAATCAAGCTCATCCAATGGCCATTATAAATCTTCATTTTCGGTAGCCTTGGGGGTATGGTCAATGACCAAATTGCCCTCCTTCATTTAATAAGACAAAGCCAAACCTTAAGGGGTAAAATGGTAATTTTGCTCTCGTCGTCCGGAACGTCGTTTTTCTAATTCAAATTTCCTTCGATGAGACGACTTCCAATCCAATTATAATGTTGAAATTCTTGATTTTTCATTTTTCAATTTCGAGACTCGTCTCTGGGTCATTCTCTGTCAAATGTAATTTTAGGCTATCATGAACTAACGGGCCACTTTTACAGAAGTTACGCATATTGACTCTGTGATTCTCATAACACTTAGGGCTCGTCAGTTCATGGCAACTTTGGTTGTCATGTAATTGCGAGGGTCTATTACAAGCTCCAACGATCTCCATTGTCATCGTTCAATTTACGAAAATTTTACAAATATACATTGGTTAGGCGGCATCATCCGCGCTCCAATCGTATAACGCTAGCAATGCGTTCCTTAATCTTTCTTAGACTGGCCTTTAATGATTCTAAACATTCCCTCGTCAATTCTTATGGTCAAAGTGCCATTTTCTATTTGAGTTCCTTAGATCCACGTACCTTGTCTTGTGTTAGCCTTTTCCTTTTGGTCAGTTAACTTGAGATTGATTAGATCCGAGTGAGATACGACTGAAACACATAGTTAGACACATTCTCATTGATAAGTCTCGAAATGACAGGAAAACCGGAATATCACACAGTCTTTCTTCATATGACATTTCTTCTTACAAAAGAAGTGGTCACCATTTCTTAAAGGATGTTATTGTGGCGACCCTAAAAAAATTAATTAGTTAGGCTAATGGATTATTAGGTCAATTGAATTAACTAACCAAATACAGACTCTCCCAAGTCCCATCAATTCGCAACTTTAAATTTCACTAAAATGATTTATAAATTGGCATCGCTACTAATCATTATTGGTAGGTTGATTAGAAACCTAAGTAAAACGGCGGGAGAACCATTTT
The DNA here is from genome assembly GCA_028455895.1 of Rhodomyrtus tomentosa. NCBI lineage: Eukaryota > Viridiplantae > Streptophyta > Magnoliopsida > Myrtales > Myrtaceae > Rhodomyrtus > Rhodomyrtus tomentosa. Next base: position 45,948,080 of record JAPCWY010000005.1, read on the forward strand.
ACTTCTACGAACCATAGATTGTGGATTCAGGAACTTAATTACACTAGTTAATCAAAACTAATGCCCTTTCGTTACCAATTTTATGCAAAGGTCTTTTGATTGGTTCATGTGACTTGACTTTTTTTTTTAATTTTCTCTTTTATTAAATGTGTTGTTAATGCAACCTAACTATATGATATGTGACATGAAATGACATAAAAGATGACGTGGCATTCATGCATGGATGACGTGTGAGAATGACCTGGCGAGGTGGCGTGGCAAAATGACATGACGAGATGACGTGGCAAAATGCATGACGTGGCAAATATGTAATATGCAATGCAAATGATTTTTTTTATTATTTTCGGATGAATTTTTTTTTAAAAAAAATCAATTAGTCAATCGGACATGCCTAATCGGAAATGCTTGATGAGGAAACCTTATCTTCCTAAAAAAATCAATCAATCAGACAATCAATCAATCAATCAATTAGACAATCAATCAATCAATCAATCAATCAATCTGCCAACTAACATTCATAAACAAATCGCGGCCGGCGTCTATTCTTTTCTGAAATTTTTTGAAAAATTGTACATCTTGAATTAAAGATTGACTTTTCAGAGTTTACAAATCAGACCTAAATGGTGATTGGTCAGATTAACTATATCCGAGAGTTTTTGACAAAATTATGGTTCCGATGATTTTGCTTAACGAAAAAACCATTATCTCGAATTTCAAAAAAAAAGAAGATTTCGCTCTTCGCTTAATGTCGGCATCACACTGAACAATGCTTGAACGGTACATAACATGGCATCTTTGATGAAAACAGCTTGCGAATCATGCAAGGACAGCGGGCAAACCATAGAAAAATAGCAACCAATTACTATCACGGACATACTCGGATTATCCCAGACAATACTGACATCTTACCTTAATCTGGGAAGGCGAGAATGGGGGCTGAATTGGTGTGAGAGCTTCATGGTGACAACATAGGAAAGGCGACAGAGGCAACACGAAAACAGAGGCGGTGTCAATGAGGAAGCTGTGGAGATTGAATGGCGACATGAACAGGAGTGGCGTCGACGAAGGAAAAACAGTGATGGCTAGACGGCGACATTGTTCTTCATCCAAGGGGAGATGGCGACGTTGATGAAGGAGGAGCTGCGACAACCGAAAATAGAGAGAGCAAAGAAAATAGTCAGAGAGAGAGAGCTAGAGCTCGAAAAAGTGAGAGCGTGTATCCCTCCCGAAAATTCTGTTTCCCCTCTTTCTCAAAAAATCTGAACGTGTCTCTTCTCGAATGTTTCTGAATAAGATTGTCCACCCCCTTGAACCCTAGGCATAAAGGAATATATATAGAGAAAAATAGAGTAGAACGTAAGATTCGATCCCGGCCGTCTCGTAAAGAAACTTCTGATAGGATAATAGCTGTGGGATTTAAAAATCTGAATATCAAGGGCTTCATCCTAAAAAAATTCGGCCACTAAGGGGAGCACAAAGACTTGGCCGAAAATTACCAATTGATGGGCTTATCTACGCGAATTTAGAGCCTAATCGGGTTTTAATTAATTAAATGGGTAATTAATTTAAAATCCATGTATTTAAATGAGCCAAAATGGGCTGCGTTGATTTTGGATTGAGGCCAAATTCATAAAAATTCAGAAATTCCCCCCTTTTGCCGAAAACTCACAACTTGAAATTGAATCATACTCGATCGACTCACCTTCGACCCTAGTGCAAATGATTGACTGATAGAAAATAAAATATTTAATGCATGAATGCTAAAAATAAATATGAAAAATGATATGATTATTTTTTTAGGAACTAAGATTAGTTCCTAATTTTTTATGCAAAATAAATTATTAAAATTTAGGTGTCAACAGTTGCCCTCTTTGAGCGGAAGCTCTAAGAGGTTTTGCTCAAAGACTAAAATTGAAACCTAAATTTTACAAATGCAAATGATGATGATGATGATTCTTTTTTTGCGGGAGTTTTTAAATCCCATTTTCTAATGCAAGTGAAACAATGCATGAAATGCGGTGCTACAAATAACATGTGCCAAAATTTCTCTTTTCATCGTATTAGAGAAACATGCACATGGATCGCATACGAGAATTCCTGTTTTATCAAATACCTCATATGTTGATGATTCCCTTGATTTTTGAGCTTCCAACAAAGATGCCAGGGTGTACTAGTTCATATGTTGCTAGAAGTTTCTTTCTGACACGAAACGGCACAGGATCTGTGTAGAGTTTGCAAATGTGCTTGAGTTATGGTTCGAGCTAGCCATTTATTTTTCGAAATTACAAGAGCGCATACATTGGGAAATCGAAAAAGAAACCAAGATCACACGTGGATCTTAGGTTTTGGGGGCCTTATTTGTTACCAAAGGTTTCCCTTTGATGCGAGACAGCGTAAGCTGTGTGCAGGGTTTGAAAATGTGCTCGAGTTATGGTTCGAGCTGGCCATTTGTCTCTTGGGGACCACCTCAACGGGTCACCATGAGTCGGTAAGGATAATCTCTCGCGACCTTCTTACAAAGGTCTCACCGTATTAAGACGAGAGATGCCTCTTGGAACCTCCTCAACGGGTCGCATGATGCGGTAAAATGTCTCTTGCAGCCTCCTCAACGGGTCGACATGAGTTGTTACGGTGTCTCTTGTGACCTCTTCAATAGGTCGGCATGAGTCGGTGAGGTGTCTCTTGCGACCTCCTTAACGGGTCAGCATGAGTCGATAAAATAATCTCTTGCGACCTTCTAAGTAGGTCTCACCATATCAAGACGAGAGTTGTCTCTTGGGATCTCCTCAACAGATCACCATGAGTCGGTAAAATAATATCTCGCGACTTTCTCAAGCAGGTCTCACCGTATCAAGACGAGATTTGTCTCTTGCGACCTCCTCAACTGGTCACAAAAATGTCTCTCTCGACCTTCTCAAGCAGGTCTCACCATATCAAAACAATAGATAATGTATTATCTGAATTGGATCAGTACAAATGGTGAGATGCCTGAACAAATGTCAGTGCGACCACAAAGGGGGTACGATTAAAGTCGACTTTAAAAGGGTTCAGAAAACTTAACTAGATTTTCTGAGTGACAAATGAATGATGAGTAGACTGACTGCGTCATACCTGTCCAATCTCTCTAAAATGATGACATACATAAGCTCAATGTAAATGCGACATCATATGCTAAAAGTTCATTAACTTTTGCTTGCATCATAAAGCTCCACTGGGGAATTTGTCAATAAGAAAGTCTATTCGATCTTTTTGACAAAATTAATCAAATTGAATGGGGAATTTCAATCAGAAAGGACTTTTCACTCTTTCTCATGAAAAAGGTTTTTAAGACCCGACCATTAATGCGGGTAAGAGAAATGTTCAGAGCTGTCATCATCAAGCTTGACAAGGGTTTGGGTATTCTCGCAATTAGTATGACCATATCAATCCATGAGGTCTTTTACAGAGACTGTAATTCAGGCTCGATCAAAGGCCATTCAAGGGAGGACACGTGTGAGTTATTTAAGTCATGAAATGAAATCTTCATCAGCTTCATTGGGCTTACAAGTCAGGAACCTTGTGAAATGAGATAAAATGATTTTGCTCGCATTTCTTTGAGCGACATTTGTAAGCATTTGAAACTCTGCATTAACCCAAGTGCCCTAATCTGAAGAGACTTTCGGTGAGAGTTGTAATGTAGGTTCAGGGTAGGCTTGGAAATGAAAGGCTTATTTTCAACAATGGGTTGTATGAGAGAATCAGTGATCATCCGTCTCTGTCACTCTATGCTTCAGAAATGATATTTCTTTTAGGAATCCACTCAGGCAATACCCTTCCTTCCTTCTGGAGTTTCTTCGAGAGAGCTTTTTTTTTCCTCCCTTTTTTAAATGGGAGTGGATGATTTTGCCCCCCTTCTTTTGCATGGTAAGATTCGTCATCTTTTCTTTTTTCTCTTTTTGCACATCGACCTTTTTCCTCCCTTTTTTTTTTAGGAATGAAGTGTTTTATTTGAGTTGTTTGCTTATTGCGTAAGTGGGTCTTTCAAGTTTCGGCCTGCCCCGGGGCACTTACTTCTCAAATGATTCAAAATAATTTCCTTTTCAGGATGATCACCATCAACAGTTGGGCTTAGAGAAATAAATCTATCGCTCAATTTGTCTTAGCAAAGGATTAGTGTGTATGGGTGTAGAAATGAAATGCTCTTCGTCATGTCTAAAGCACTTGAGCTAACACAGAATTCGCATGCAACAAACCCATCCGAAGATTGATGTAAGTAAAAGCAAGAAAATTCAACTCATTCTCTGAATTTTCGAAATTTGCCACAATGTGGGGTTGTTCCCGACAAGATTATGAAATGAAACCACCGTTCAAAGGGTTGAGCAATGGGCAACCTGTGGTGTTTGGGATAGATGAAATGAATGCCTTACATCATTTTGACCGTCATACTTTTTGCGAGATAGCCCTTCACCTTGCAAGCATGGGAATTCTCACATTGCTCACTAGGAATTGTGATATAGGACATGTATGGAAATAGCTTGCCTTTCATCATCCCGATGTTCCTCATTCAAAAAGGTCAATTCAATTAGATTAGAGAAACTTCCTGATTGAAACTATCTCACAGTAGAACTTAATAATGTACACAAAACAACATGATGAGATGAAATGAGCATCATATGAATATTACAACTTGATCAAAAGATGTCAAGGCAATTCAAGTATAATACTTCTTTACAGCATCAGAGTTAATAGAACTGGTGAAAACACGACCATCCATCTCTGCAAGGATTAAAGCACCTCTTGGGAGTACCTTCTTTACGACGTATGGACCGCTGTAGTTCGGAGCAAACTTCCCCTCTGAAAGCGGAACAATATGCAATAATTTTCGCAAAACAAGGTCTCCTATCTGAAAATGCCGAGGCCTGAATTTCTTGTTAAAGGATTTAGCAACCCTCTGCTGGTAGCACTGGCCATGGCATAAAGCTTTAAGTCATTTTTCATGAATCAAGTTCAACTGGTCCATCCTCTGCTGGATCCAATCGACTTCAATCAGCTTGACCTGAGATAATATATGTAAAGAAGGGATTTCTACCTCAATTGGTAACATTGCTTCCATTCCATACACAAGGGAATATGGGGTTGCCCCGATAGAAGTTCGGATCGAAGTCCGATATGCCGTAAGTGCAAAAGGCACCTCTCGTGCCAATCACGATAATTCTCAGCAGTTTTAGCCAAGATCTTCTTAATATTTTTGTTGGCCGCCTCCACTGCACCATTCATTTGAGGATGGTACGGGAAAGAGTTCAGATGCTTGATCTTGAATTTTGTGAACAGATCATACACTAGTTTGTTGTTCAGATTTGAGCCATTATCAGTGATTATGACTTCGGGTGAACCATATTAAGCGATAATGTCTTGGCTAATGAATTTCGCCACATTTTGTGTCGTGATGGCCAGATACGACGCTGCTTCAATTCATTTGGAAAAATAGTCAATGGCAACTAAAATGAAACGATGCCCATTTGATGCCTTGGGGTTGATTGGACCAATCACATCAATCCCCCACATAGAGAAAGGCCATGGCTCAGATAACTGATGTAGCTTATTTGGATGGATGTTGACATGAATTTGGCATTTGTGACAGCTACGAACATGTTGGACACAGTCACTTTCCAAAGTGACCCAGTAGTAGCCTAACCTCATAATCTTCTTGGTGAGCATGTGGCCATTCATATGTCGACCGCAAATTCTTTCATGTACTTCTATCATTAGACGGACAACTTCAGTAGAGTTAATGCATCTCAGAAGAACTGAATCAAAGGATATTTTATAGAGACTCTCTCCGCTCAGGAAAGACTTCGAGGCCATCTTCTTTATATACCTTTGATTAGACACCGAACTTTGTTCAGGAAATTTTCGCTTCTGAATGTAAGTTTTGATATCATGGTACCAAGGCTTGCCATCAGGTTCATCGGTTATGGTCATATAATAGGCTAGCTTTCTTAGTATCTCAATCTTCAATGGTTCGACCTCAAGCCCATTGGTGACTTGCAACATCGAAGACAGAGTAGCCAATGCATTAGCGAACTAATTGTGAGTTCTTGATAAATCCTCAAACGAAGTATCATCAAACCTCTCCACCAACTGATCCAGATATTCATGATAAGGTATCAACTTAGCGTCACTTGTTTTCCACTTTCCAATCGTCTGGAGGATGATTAAGGCTGAGTCCCCAAATACTTTAAGCCGAGCCACACCCATTTCAATTGCGGCTTGTAGGCCCAGAATGCACGCTTCATATTCTGCAATATTATTAGTACATGAACATATTAACTTTCCTTCGATAGGATAATGTTGACCGCCTGGAGATATTAGGACTGTTCTTGTGCCCGATCAGGATAAATTCACAGCTCCATCAAAATGCATGATCCAGAAATAATCTTCGACCGCCATGACTCTATCTTTGGGTTGATATGGATCTTTATCTTACCCCGGATTTTCGGCCAGGACATTGGCTATGGCTCGTCCTTTACCGACTTTTGAGACAAATACCGCACATCGAACTCAGAAATGAGGATCTGCCATTTAGCAAGTCTGTCAATCAGGGCAGGTTGATTTAGTAGATACTTGATGGGATTGCATTATGTCACCAAGAAATTTTGATAATGCAAAGTGTATTGCCGCAACCTGTGCAACATCCGAACTAGAGCCGCACATGTCTTCTCAGCTTTCGAGTAATTCATCTCGGAGATTGTGAACTTCTTTCTCAGATAATAAATGGCGCGTTCCTTCCCATCGTCTTGTCTTATCTGTGCTAGCATAGCTCCCAAGGATTCACTACGGATCGTGAGATAAAGTATCAATGGTTGGCCCGGCACTGGCGGAACAAGCACTGGCGGATTCATGACATATTGTTTTATTTTCTCAAAGGCTTTATCACAATCATCATCCCACTCGACCAGCGCATTTTTCTTTAACAACTTGAAGAAAGGCTTAGTAGTCTCAGATAGCTGAGACATGAATCGGGCAATATAATTCAACCTGCCCATGAGGCCTCGAACTTCTTTTACCGTCGTTGGTGGCTTGAGCTCACATATGGCTTTTACCTTGGACGGGTCTATCTCAATACCCTTGTTGCTGACAATGAACCCGAGCAATTTGGCCGAGTTGGCACCGAAAAGACATTTGGCGGGATTAAGCCGTGGCTTGAACTTCCGGAGTCTGTCGAATAGCTTTGTCAGGGTTTCAATATGATCTTCTCCACTTCTTGTTTTTGCAATCATGTCATCGACATAGACTTCAATCTCATTGTGCATCATGTCAAGGAATAAAGTAACCACGGCCCGTTGATAAGTTGCGCCAACATTCCTAAGATCGAAAGGTATCACCTTATAAATAAACATCCCCCACGGAGTGATGAATGTAGTCTTCAGTTTATCATCTACGTTCATCTGGATTTGATTATAGCCTGAGAAACCGTCCATGAATGAAACATTTCGAATCTTGCCGTGCTGTCTACAAGCACATCAATATGCGAGAGTGAGAAATCATCCTTAGGACTCGCTTTGTTTAGGCCACAGTAGTAGACACAGACTCAAATTTGACCGTCTTTCTTTAGCACTAGAATAATGTTAGCGACCCAGTCAGAATATTAGGTGGCCTCAATAAATCCCACATCAAGGAGCTTCATGACTTATTCCCTTTCTTTGCTAGTTCTGGCTTAGCTCTTCGTGATCCCTGCATTATTGGCTTGAATGAGGGATCGGTTGGTAAGCAATGTTCAATAATTAATCGATCAAGACCGGGCATATCTGCATAGGACCGGGCGAAGATATCCTGCTAATCCTTCAGGAGCTTGGTGAGACGTTCGACCATTTCGATAGACAAGTTTCCCCTAATTTTTACCTCTCTTGGATTCTCTTCATTGCCCAAATTGATTGATATAGTCTCATCGCCAGTCATAGGCTTAATCATCTCATGCTGTTCAAACTCTAGACATATTTTTTCATAATCAGGAGCGAATTCGTCTAAATCATACACGCCAGAATCCAATGGATCACTCTCCTCATATTTGCCCTTGAAACATAAAATGGCGAACTCAGAGAAACAAGCAGGGTTTAATCATGCATGCATCACAACTTCTTTCGAAAACTAGTGTGTAATTTCGAACACATTTTTTTTAAGATTGTGGGACGAGAACTCTTGAGGAAGCCCAACCCTCAGTGCTTACCATGGATGATAGGTTGTTCACTCGTTGGCTATCGTCATCGGGATGGTTGGGGATGCCTCATCAAGGTTCCAAAATTCAATGAAAAATATCCGTAATTTTATTGATATGAAAATCAACGAATTACATTTTATTGAGTACCACATTGAATTAAAATGAAATCCTAACATGCGACATGAATTCAAAATCCTAATGTGGTATGGAAAAATTAAAGAAAGCTGGAAAGATCCTACGCAGGGGATTGTAAAATCTCAAAAAACGTTACTTTGAATCCTCCATTGGATCTTCGACTACCGCATCGACAGATAGACTTACAGATCCAGACGCCATGCAAAGGTCTTTCTTTGACACCTTATCAACCTGTACAGGATCCTCAGATATGGCTCCAATGATGAGGTCATCAAAATAACCAGTGAGATCGAGGAGTCCATCGTTAGATGCATTCTCATCCAGCGTCATCGGCTCGACCAAAACATCTTGGCCATGTGGAGAATCTGGGAATACAATCCCTAGGTCGTCTTCGAACTGGGTCAGCTCATCATATCCACCAACTATACTAGCTGATCGGAAAGTAGCGTAGAGTGGGGGCGGTAAAGGACTAGCTTCGGACCTTCCACGACCTCTTCCGTTTTGTCTACTATGTCTAGACCGGCCACGTCCTCGGTGTCCCAAACCAGCTATATGGGATTGTCCATTAAGCGTAATTGGGGTACGGATCCCCTGACCATGTTAGCCCAGACTTGTGCTAGGCTCGAAATCATTGCCAACCATTACTTTGGCTATCATGATAGAAGCGTGAGATACCTTAGGAATGACTAGAGGACTTTCTGGTGATGCATGAATAGTCTATACCAGTTCAAAAGCATGATATAAGTCTTCTTCATTTTGAGCTGTCTCAATGAAAGGAATAGTCGTTTCATTGAAGATCCTATGATCCTTTTCACCATGAACGATCACTAGTTTTCCCTCAACGACGAACTTGATCTTCTGATGAAGACTAGATGGTACAGCTCCAGCATTGTGAATCCACAGACGACCAAGTAGGAGGTTGAAAGCCAATGAAATATCCAACACCTGGAACAAAACATCGAACACGGAAGGCCCAATCAGGATGTCTAGATTGATCTGTCCCTTGACATCTTTTTTCACACCATCAAAAGCTCTGACTAAGGTCTTGGCAGCCTACATCCTGGCCAAATCTACCCCTAGTCGATTTAGAGTAGCTAAGGGGCAGATGTTCAGTGCCGAACAATTGTCAACGAGCACTCGCGCCACTAGAGTTTGCTTGTGCTTCACTGTTATGTGTAGGGCTTTGTTGTGACCAGGTCCCTCAGCAGGAATTTCATCATCAGCGAATGCCACCTGATCTTTCAGAATGATGGTCCCGACAAAATTCTCCAGCTTGTCCTGATCGATATCTTCTGGGACGTGTACCTCCCCCAGCACCTTCATGAGGGATTTGCTATGTTTTTTTAGATGACTGCAAGAGCTCAAGTAAAGAAACTTGAGCCAGCAACTTTCGCGGCTGATCAACAATTTTGTACTCACTCGTCTTGATTATAGCTAAAAACTCCTTTGCATCCTTTTCTGTGACCTACTTTTTTGGTTGGTCTTCATTGTACGCGTGCCCGGATCTCGTCACCAAGGCCAGATCATATGACTAAGGGACAGCCTTATCGTTTTTGTAAGGAAATGGTTGAGGCGAGCGATAATCCATAACTCATCATCCGACGCATCTTGAAGGGGTGGCATGTTAGCCAAATCCAAGTCAACTTTGACCCAGACTTGCTATATCGACTTCTCCAGGTACTAAAAAATACTCAGACTGAGTCATGGTCAAGGAGCAAACTCCTGATCCCAATTAATGACGATCTAAGAAGTAGTGGCAATTGTCTCCGCGTGATTGACTTTAATTATCAACCCATTCTTCATAAGGGTCGAAACTATCTTCTTTAACTCATCCAGTGATAGTAGTTCTCCAGTCCGGTAATATCATGCTCTAACCAGAGCATTAAGAACATTTGCTAATCGGACTTTAAACCCTCCTGCTGGTTGGATATTGTAATCAAACACAACGTTGAATTTGCCAGAATGGTCGGGTAAAGGATTATTTTGTACATTTGACTGGATGTTACCTTGGAACGAAAACGTCTTCGACTCGAGCAAGTCTTAGATGCGATTTTTAAGCACAAAGCAATTGTTTGTGTTGTGGCCAACCTCATTGCGATGGTAATTGCATTTCTTGGATGGGTCATAACCTGCATACGATGTATAATTTGGCCTCAAAGGTTCAGTTGACAACAACTCTTTCTTGCAGAGGATAGTAAGGACTTGAGAAAGTGTCCCCGGCAAATGTGTGTATTGTCGGGGTGGGCGTGGATTTCTTCTCTGCTTCTGCTCGCCAAAATTCCCTTGTTGCTTGACGGGAACTTGTATAGTTGGCGCCGGACTTGTCATGTTGATCTGAGGAGCGACTTCCTTGTCCTTCTTTATTCCGAATCGTTTTGCGGGCATGCTAGCATCTTCGTACCATCCCTTTTTCATGCCACCTTCCACTTCCTCAACCATTGCTATGAGGTGAGCAAATGATATTGTAGAGGTGCCAAGGACTCGTGTTTGCATAGTCTATGGAAGAGTGAGACAAACAGTTTCATGAGTTCCCTCTCAAGGGGAACAGGCTTGAGTTGGGACGCGGTGTTCCTCTACCTGGTAGCGTATTGCTTGGCCGTCTCGCCTTTCCTCATCTCGACTTGTTCCAGGTCATCTCTAGATACGAGGACGTCTATGTTGAGACTGAAGTGCTTGATAAAAGCAGTTACCGCTTGTTTTCAATTTCTCATGCTATATACCTCATAGTCAGTATACCATCGCATGTCTGCATCCTTCAGACTGGCCAAAAAAGTCTGAACTAGTAAAGGACCATTATCAGCATAATTGCTCATTCTCGTATGGTACATCTAAAAATGTTGCACAGGATTGGACGTGCCATCGTATTTCTCAAAATTAGGCACTTTAAACTTCTCTAGCACATCAACTTTTGTGAAGGCAGAAAAGTTGACATGAGGGATGCTGTGTGTTCCATGAATCTCTTGGAGTCTTTCTTCCATCTTCTGTTCCATCTTTAACTCCATTTGTTGCTCCATTTGAGCCATCAACTTGGCTGCATCGTAAGTCTGCTCTAGAGCCACAGGTCTGGCTTGGTGAACTGGAACTGCCGACGGAGCATTCATACTAGAGCCTGGGATGAACATGTCATCTAGTGACAAAAACTGCTCTTGGTTCTTGCTTGGACCATCAGCTGCTGGAAGTGGAGGAGGCGCTGGAGTTTGAGATGTCTGGCTAGGCAGCTGCATTCTAGTCATGAGACTCAACAACACCTTGTCTGCCATTTGAGAGATCATATTATCCATTCTGTTGTTTATGGCATCTATATGCTCCTGGAGGGCCTCTTGGATTGTAGCATTCATTTCAGTTTTGTCAGCCATTTTCTTTGCGACTGACCTGGTGATGTGTGGATGACCTGTGATAAATTACCTTACAAAGAAAGACCACACGAAGATTAGTAAAGTGAGTGAGAATAGTGGGTTAGTCCATGACAAATCTTTGACTCAAAAAGCAAAGCAAAAATCTGAATCAGACAGTTTTTCAGTTCTGTCGACCTTCACGATACAATTCGTTATAATTCGTACATTGATTAAAATGTTCCCAAATTTTACAAGTTGATCTAGGACTTAACGAGGAACAAATTTGATGTTTAGACTTAAGGCTAAAAATGGACCGATCAATACATTTTAATTCTTATTTTGAAAAATTATTCTAAGAAAAACTGTTACGTCCGATTTTTGTCAAATGAGCAAAGGATCCCCTTAAACTGTGAATTAAGTCTGGAATTTTGCAAATTACTAGTTTAGACATCAATCTACAACTTTCGTTTTGCATGGTCTCGCAAAGGAGATCATTTCAAAATAGTAATATGCAAAACAAAGCAAGTGTGAGTAAATTGCCAAAATTCCCACCTACATTGTCCTTGATGAAAATTCATCCAATAAATGGAAAACACCACGACTTATTCTCTAATTTTTACAGATGATACCCCCAGATGTTCTGAACATTTTCTGTTTAGACGCCAAAATTCAAATTTGAATAGATAAAGCTCTAAAAAATCGGGTCGTGCGGAGCATCAACTTAGAAATAAAAACAACCGGAACAATATTCAAAAGAACCAATGAACAAAGATTAGCAAATAAAGAATCTAGCTATCTTGAGCTGTAGACTTCTGGGGGACAACTTGAGCCATGAATTTATTGTACTTATCCTCATTCCTCTGGGCTTCTTCCTTAGCTTTGGCGAGCTTTCGCTTGAGGCGATTGATCTCGAAACGTTTGGTATCTTGAACAGCCACTTGAGGTATCACTGAGAGCCATTCTTTCGGGATGACATGCCCCTCGATATAACTGATTGTGGCATGGTATGTCTTGACATTCTCTGTGAGGATTTCCTTGGGAAACAGTAGCTTGGTTGGCCGGTAACGCTCCCACATGGCATGAACAAGGGCGACATGTTCCTCGAACTTCTAGTTCTTCAAATCGAAATGTATGCAAATTTCTACTTTCTTCGACTTTGGAGGGATCGACTGTAAAATGTCGTATTGCCGAACAACTATGATCGAATAGTACTCTATGATGCCAGAGATTCCCAGAAGAGGGACGGGTGTCTCGTCTCGTTCCATGATTCTAGCTTCTTCCACTTTGAGACAAAGAGCATGCCATAGGAAAGTTACGGGACTCGAGTTTGCTAATAGGACTAACAGTCGGGAATAATGATACTCGGGAACACGATCTTGTTCATTTTGAAACTTCAAGAGAGGATGTTCAAGTTCTGAAATTTTGGGTATTTCTAGGTATTTTTCAAATTCAGAAAAATGAGAAAGAAACCAAACTTGAAGAATTTCAGGTGAAGCTCTCTAAGTGTTTTATCCTGATTGGTTTTGAACTTGGTGAGCGAGATGAAGGTCTCAACCAAGATAGCATTAACAAAATTCTTTCCATTATTGACCTGTCTTGCAAAATATGCTATCATTGGGTCTATAGTTTTCTACTTATGTGGAAAAATGATTGAGCCAAAGAATAACAGGATAAAGATTTTGGCCTTATCATACGCACAGGGAGCTTTTCCAAAGCATGTTTCTAGGAATGAAAGGGGACAACTCCTGCGGCTCCCTTTTAAAGCTTTTGCCACCTTATCTCGATTGATGTTCACGTACTCAAGCAAAACAAGGATAGGATCTTCGCCAAGTGGCGGAGTTATTAAACCCGAGTCTAGTGACTTTCCAACGAGAACACTATACTCTTCTAGAGTTGGAGTTAGTCGTGCTTACTAAATATGAAGGTAGTAGCCTGTGGACTCCAGAATTGCACTAATGCGTGAATGAAACTAAACCACATACTGATATGAATCAAGGGCAACAATTGGCCAATATGGAATCTAACTATCTCTCGGCCATCTTCATTCAAATCACTCCACCACTGCTTCAATTGATCTTTTGTTGGAGTTATGACTCGAATCATCCCCATGATCTACAGCTCGAGACTATGACTCACCTATAAATTGCCATGGACCGACCCAAAAATATAAGTAAACAAGAAAGCAGGAGTGAAAGATTGAAGAGAATACCATATTTAGACAGGTGAAATGAACAAACACATAGACATGCAGATGAAATGCGACGTGAGATTTGATTTCTATCCATCAAGGTTTAACAAAGATGAAGCCTCAAGGGTACCCAAATTGAACCACCTGGTTTGTGATTGCATCAGGATCCCTCGTAAACATCCGGCTCAGCCAAGTATTGACCCGTATCACATGGCGAATGATAGGGGTGATGAATCATGGCACGAATTTGAAAGAGTACAGGACTTGAAGAGGGAGACTCAGGCCAGGCGGTGATGGCCAAAGTGTCCTAATCAAATACTATCCTAGGCCTAGCCATTCATGTCCAATGGCGGGCTGTGTGTGTTAAGTGTGTATGCAAAGGTAGTAGAGACAAACATAAGAGTTTATATCAAAACAACGCTTCAATATAATCCCTCAAGACATACATTTCTACTCCAGCCCGCAAGAAGAAGTTAACAAACACTCCATCCCTTATCACTCAAAGTCTGCAAGAATATTTAACACCTTAATGGTGAGGCTCAACCAAAGAAAGAACTCTAAAACAAGCATATAAGCCGAAAACTAAGAAAAAATCCGTCAGAAATTCAAAAATGGCCTCAAAACCCATCAAGATGGCCTTGGATCGCGAAAATCCATTGCACATCGCAACCAAAGGCGCGAAAATTGATCAGAAGGCCGTTTTCCTTTGACCCACCAAATTTGGGCCCATTCTGAGCACATTTGCCAGTTTTTCGGCGAATTCCACATAATCGAAACAAAGCTTTTTGGCCCAAAAAGTTCGATCTAATGGTTAGAAACGAACTCAAGTTATCAATCAAGACATATAACATGAAATCCATGACCTAAGTCCATAATTATTTTAATTTTTTTTAGAAAATTAGAGGTGAATTAAGGAAATTAGAAATTTGAGCTTAATTTCCATAAAAAATTGACTGGAAAAATCTATTCACCCATTACAATTTTCGAACAAATTAAAAATTTAAATCTCCAGTGGAGTAGCCAAGCTGTCGCGACCCTAAAAAATTAATTAGTTAGGCTAATGGATTATTATGTCAATTGAATTAACTAACTTAATACGGACTCTCCCAAGCCCTACCAATTCGCAACTTTAAATTTCATTGAAATAATTTATAAATTGAAGTCGCTACTAATCATTATTGGTAGGTTGATTAGACACCTAAGTAAAACGGCGAGAGAACCATTTTATTTCTACGAACTAGAGATTGTGAATTCAGGAACTTAATTACATTAGTTAATCAAAACTAATGCCCTTTCGTTACCAATTTCATGCAAAGGTCTTTTCTTGGTTCATGTGACTTGATTTTTTTTTTAATTTTCTCTTTTATTAAATGTGATGCTAATGCAACCTAACTATATGACATGTGACATGCAATGACATAAAAGATGACGTGGCATTCATGCATGGCTGATGTGTGAGAATGACTTGGCGAGGTGGCTTGGCAAAATGACATGGCGAGATGACGTGGCAAAATGCATGACATGGAAAATATGTAATATGCAATGCAAATGGTTTTTTTTTGGAAGAATTTTTAAAAAAAAAAAATCAATCAGTCAATCGGACATGCCTAATCGGAAATGCTTGATGAGATAAAGTTTCTAGGAAACCTTATCAACATCAACAACACCTTTATCCCAAACTAGTTGGGGTCGGCGGTCGATGAACCCCAAAGAATCATAAAAATAAAAGCAGAATCAAGGGAGGGAAAATAGATAAATGCGTAAAAATAAATAAGTATATATATCTATCTATCTATACACTACCCCTCCACAATACTAATAGCCTCCCTCCACTCCGTCCTAAGACAAACCGTACACCAATCTATTTCCCACTCTATTAAATCTTGTTTTACTGCTTTCCCCAAAGTAAGTTTCGGCCGACCTCTTACTTTCTTCGTGTTATGCTCTCGATAGCAAACTTCTGTTCCTACCGGTGCATCTAAGGGTCTTCGGAGAATATGCCCAAACCATCTCAATCTATGCTCTCATCTTTTCCGCCACCGGTTCTACTCAAACTTTTCGTCGAATCTCTTCATTCCTTATCTTATCCATCCTTGTATGACCACACATCCACCTTAACATCCTCATTTCCGCTACTCTCATTTTATGCTCATGTTTCCTTTGTGCTGGCCAACATTCAGCTCCATATAATATGGCAGGTCTGACTGCTGTTCTATAAAATTTTCCTTTTAACCTAAGAGGAATTTTGCGATCACACAAAATTCCCGATGCACTGCGCCATTTTATCCAACCTGCTCTGATTCTATGACTTATATCCTCATTAATCTCTCCCTCCTTTTGCAATATTGATCCCAGATATCTAAATGTATCTTTTTTGGGTACCTCCTGTCCGAGTATATTTATGGCTTCTTGATCCCCTCTTTCTGTCGTGTCAAACTCACACTTCAAGTATTCCGTCTTACTTCGACTTAGCGTAAATCCTTTAGACTCCAACGTGCTTCTCCATATTTCTAACTTAGCGTTAACCCCAGCCCTGGTCTCATCAATAAGCACGACATCATCTGCAAATAGCATACACCACGGTACCTCATCTTGAATATCTTTTGTTAGCTCATCCATAACTAGGACAAAAAGGTAAGGGCTCAAAACAGAACATTGGTGTAAGCCTACTGTGATTGGAAAATAACTTGATGTGCCATTACAAGACTTCACACATGTAGTAGCACCGTTATACATGTCCTTGATTGCCTCGACATACTTTGAAGGTACTTTTTTCTTTTCAAGAATCCACCACAAAACCTTTCTTGGAACCCTATTATACGCCTTCTCGAGATCAATAAACACCATATGGAGGTCTTTCTTTCTTTCTCGATATCTTTTCATCAATTGTCGTATTAAGAAAATAGCCACCATGGTAGATCTTCCCGGCATAAATCCAAATTGATTGACAGAAACCTTGGTCTCTATTCTCAAACGATGCTCAATAACTATCTCCCACAGTTTCATTGTATGGCTTATAAGCTTGATGCCTCTATAATTAGAACAATTCTGGATATCTCCCTTGTTCTTGTATATAGGCACAAGTATACTCTTCCTCCATTCATTAGGCATCTTATTAGTATGGAGGATCTTGTTAAAAAGATTAGTCAACCAACTTATTGTTACATCCCCTAAGCATCTCCACACTTCAATAGGAATACCATCGGATCCCAAGCCTTTACTAGTCTTCATCTTTTTTAATGCCTCCCTAACTTCCCGTGCTTTAACTCTACCCACAAATCTTCTATTTGAATCATTAGAAGCATCTTCCAAATCTACCTCACTTCTATCGCTCTCCCCATTAAAAAGTTTGTTAAAATAACTCATCCACCTGCCCTTGACGTCTTCATCTCTTATCAAGAGTGTGTGATTTTCATCCTTAATACATCTAGCTTGTGTCAAGTCTTTACTTTTCTTGTCTCTTGATTTTGCAAGTCTATAAATGCCTTTTTCTCCTTCTTTACTCCTAAGTTTGTTGTACATATTAGTGAAAACCTTACCTCTGGCCTCTCGTACAGCTTTCTTGGCATTTTTTCTCGCCAATCTAAACTTTTACAAATTATCTTCATTAGGACATTTATGTAGGCATCTGAAACACTCCTTCTTTTGCTTAATTGCCTCCTGCACCTCTTCATTCCGCCACTAGGTTTCTTTTGTTTGATGTTCATTCCCTCTACTTTTCCCTAACACCCCTTTTACCACTGCCTGGATGCAGTTAGACATCTCTTTCCACATCATATTTACTTCGCCCTCCAGTCGCCACGGTCCTTCCTGTAGCATTCTTTCCTTGATTTCTATTTGTTTCTCCTTATGTAACTTCTACCATCTTCTCTTCATCTTCTGTACTTTGTTATACCGAACTTCTAAGACCACCAACTTATGTTGTGTAACTACACATTCACCAGGGTATACCTTACAATCTACATACGAAGCTCTATCCTCTCTCCTGGCAAGAAAGAAATCAATCTGGTTACAATTTTGACCGCTGCGAAAAGTGATCAGATGTGGTTCTCTTTTCCTAAAAAAAGTATTTGCCAACATCAAATCATAAGCCAATGCCACACTCAAGATGTCTTCGCCAGCCTCATTTCTAGTCCCATATCCAAAACCTCCATGATCTCTGTCAAAACCTCCACTACTCTGACCGACATGTCCATTTAGATATCCTCCTATGAATACCTTCTCCTCGTGTGGTATCCGCCTTAAAATCTCTTCCAGATCTTCCCAAAATCTGCTCTTTTCGGACGCTTGCAGTCCAACTTGAGGGGCATACACACTAAGGATATTCAAAATCAAATCCTCCACTACTAGCTTAACTAAAATAATCTTATATCCTATTCTTTTAACATCAACCACTTTATCCTTGAAATTTTTATCAGAATCCCAACTCCATTTATGCTCTTTGTTGTGCATGTATACCATAGCTTGAATCCGGTGCCATCCACTTTCTTAGCCTTCTCTCCTTTCCATTTAGTCTCTTGCAGGCAAGCAATATTCACTTTTCTTCGAGCAAAAGTATATGTCAATTTCCTCAATTTACCCGTTAAGGTTCCTACATTCCAACTCCCCAATCTAATCCCTACCCCATGGGCTTTTCTTGCCCTCCACACTCGCCCACGGAAGTGTGAGGACCCTTGCTCATTTATTACCACATTCGGGCAACGATGTGGCACATCACTTTGGGAATGATGGCTTAAGGCTAGTTTCCTTACCTCTTGCACCCACCTATCTTGGTGCAAAAACCCTTGCTCATTTTTCGCTACACCCGGGCGCCGATGCAACGCGTCGCTAAGAAGGGTACGCCCTAACGAAATATCAGTAGGGTTCATCTCATAGAGGTAGCTCTTTTTTTATAACCGGCTCGTTACGCCTGACGTAACCCTCCTCCTTTACCTGGTTTGGGACAGGCTATGTAGACTATATAGGTGGAGTTTTTCTAGGGTTTCCCATTGTCCTTGCATGATTCGTAAACCGTTTTCATCAAAGAGGCCATGTTATGTACCGTTCAAGCATTGTTCAGGGTGATGCCAACATTAAGCGAAGCACGAAATCTTTTCTTTTTTGAAATTCGAGATAATGTTTTTTTTTTCGTTGAGCAAAATCGTTGGAACCATAATTTTGTCAAAAAATCTCGCATTTAGCTAATCTGACCTATTACCATTTAGGTCTGATTTGCTAACTTCGAAAAGTCAATCTTTAATTCAAGATGTGGAATTTTTCAAGAAATTTCGGACAAGAATAGACGACGGTCGCGATTTGTCTATGAATGTTAGTTGGCAGATTGTCTAATTGATTGATTGATTGATTGATTGGCTGATTGATTGATTGATTGTCAGATTGATTGATTGTCTAATTGATTGATTTTTTTTAGGGAGATAAGGTTTCATTCCTCCTTTCTAGGAAACCTTATCTCAGGCAGTGCTATTAACATTATTCAAGCTATTGATGCATTTTAAACTTTATATATGTTAAACACTACACATCCTGTATGTGGCCATATTCATGTGAGCTAACCTTTTTGAAACCATATGAAAATACATGAAAAATGCCAACAATACCCTATAAAATACACAAATATAGGATTTTTATGCATTATTATACCCTTAAAAGCGACAAACATTTAAAATAAATATACCACTATGTAGATAATCTTCATACGAGCACGCTGATACCATGATCTCCCAATTGGAGCTCTGACGCGCCTACACGCCGCTTGAAGAATCGACACGTAGGTCTTATGTGCCAGTCACGTGATGGCATCCGGTCTAATGACCGATCCGATCGGCAGTCCGATCCCACCGTTGATCGATCGAACCAGTCAATGGCCTGACCAGGTCGGGCTGTCCCTGTCAACTATCAAACCGCGTCGGGTTGTCCCTGTCAATGGTCAAACCAGGTCGGGTAAGAGCTGTTGCCCAGACACTTCACCATGTCGTCGTTGGCGGCTGCCGCCTTCCCTAGAGTTGCTTGCATGGACATGTGTCAGCACCGAATTAGGCACGCCATCACCTCAGCACGCGTGTAGCATACGCTACGCGTGGCTCAAACGCCCGGTAGCTAGCATGGTGCGGCTTCCGGCATCCTCCGACAGCCCACGGCCGACGACCACTCATTCAACTCATCTCGTCGAGGACATTCCAAATATGCAGTAAAATTCAAGTTTCACCTAATGAAATTTCCAAAAACAAGCTTAAACTATATGCTCTAGTTCCGAACTGTGGTAGCTCAAACCGCCTCTTATGGAGGTGCGCTATCACTCAAAATGACCGTATCGACGAGCACAACATGAATATGTAATCAAAATAAACTTTTACCTATTGAAATTTCGTAAAAAAAGGCAAAAACCAAACGATCCAGATCTAAGCTACGTAAGCTTTGATACCACATGTAAGCCGTTATAAACCCTAAGTCATCAATCTCAAAATCAACATAGCTAGAATCTAAAAACACACTAATGATTTAAAGAAATTTGTGCACCTGATTTGGGATTTGTCGCTCTTGATGCAAAATTTTGACGAATTGAAACTTGAGCACTTCCCCTCTATGACCCTCCAAATGTTTGGTATTGATGAGATCACCTCACTTCTTTCCTCTCTCACTTTATGAAAAGATGAAATGACGAAATGAAGTATATAGGTTAAAGGGGGCCCTAGCGCTATTTATAGAGTTTTAAGCGGGTCCTCTCATCACGAGTCGGGTTGAACTCAACCCACACTAGCCTGGCTCATATTCGGCTATTGAGAATCTTTATATTAATCATTTATTAGACCAACCCCATAAAACGGTAATTACAATCTCAATTAATATAAGCCCACTTAAGATAACTCTAATAGCTTCTACCCTTTTGCGGGACGAATTGTGAACAACTTATCGCTGGAATGTGTCGACCAAGGAGCCAAGTACTTGGAGGCAGAGGTAAATTGTGACCTCTCTTGAGTCCTTAAAGAACCTGAGATGGCGATTCTAAGGAAGTTTCTCCTTGCCACAGCAGACATCGAACGCACCAATACTGCGGCGGTGCTGTTGCTTCTCGTGCTGGCCAGCTTCTTCAAGTGCGGCTGATTGGCAGTCGGACTTTACGTCATGCGCCAAAGTGGTAGATGCAGTTGCACTGTGTACCTTTGTGAACGCTTGGGGTGGCACAGCCTTGGGCCATCACTGAGGCCATGGTTTCGGAGTTCCGCATGGTGAGTATGTTCCCGCCTCTAGATTCTCTCGCCAACTCCTTTCCTTTCGTCGTTCCAGCAAAGGAGAAGTGCGTCCGGAGAAGGTTCCTCCCAGAATCCTTGAAAGTTGCCGCTTTGAGAAAGAGAATCGCAAGGCGTAGAGGGCCGGTGCCGATAGCGGTCGAAGCTGTGTCGGCACTACTCTGGAAGTGCTCAGCCACAACATCAAGAAAGAAGAAGACGAATCTCAACAAACCAGATGAGACTCTGAGGCCGACCATGCTATCGCAGACGGTGAACTTGCGGTACGGATCGAGCCGCTGCTGCCGATGAACCTAGCAGGGAATTTGGTAGGGCACTTCCTAACCCGAGCGAACGAGACGGAGATAGAGCTGCGAGATTTGGCGGCTCGGCTGAGGGAGGTGCTAGAGGTCCACTGCAAATGCTATGTGAAGAGGCTTCAAGGGGACGATGCATGCGCGGGCATATGTGAAACAAGCAGAGAGTTTGGGAGCTGGTGAAGAAGTGTAAGGTTGAGGACAAGATGAAATTCTACAGCCTCGCGAGCATTTCAAAGTTATCTTGCCTTGTGCCACTCAATCTCTATACACCTGACATTTCGGAAAACTACCCTAAAAATTCTTATGTTTATTGTGTTTTTGTGTCAATTTAGTTCTAAATATTTTTAATTTTATTAATTTAATCTTAAACATTTTCATATTTTGCCAATTGAATCAATATGATCAATTTTAGCACGAAATTACTGACGTGAACATTTTAATAATACTTTAGTAGTTATTGAATTGTTTAGATTTATTTTGTTCTCTTTTTTTTTGGCCTAAGGCCAGCAAGGGACGCAACGCCTTCGCTTGTTCTGGGCGTCATGGATTTTCCCTGATCGAGCAAAACGCAATGCCCCTTCCTGGCTCATATTTGACGAGGTCGTAGAGCTCCATTGCTTTGGCCAGAGGCCGATGGTGAGGGACTTAACAGCCCTTAACTCCAAAAAAAAAGAAAAGAATAAATAAATAAAAATTATAAAAAAATGCAAAAACATATTAAAGTACTATATAAAAATGTTCACGTTAGTGTTGGTGGCTCCATGTAATACGGCTAGTATATATATCAATGATTTTTGATCAAATTTAGTCGCGCCAACTTAATTGATAAAACATTAAAATGTGTATGATTAACTTTGCACAATTGAACTGTTTAAAATTGAATTGATACAAATATAATAGATTAGGATTTTTTTAATAGTAGTTCCCCCAACGTTTTGTATAAAAAAAAATGTTTCCTCGACTCGATGAAGTGGCATGGGTGCCTTCCTCAAGTTGTCACAATGCGTATTCAATGATATGGAGCATGTGGGGACCGCTTTCCAAGGGGCTTTCTAAAAATCCCTTAGGAAAAAATTTGGGTGTTTGGCAATCTTTTTTTTGGGACCATCTTGGGGAAATGCCAGCCTTGGCAATTAGAGGTGAGCAGTTTCAGATCCCGGGTAGGTTCCAGGTAGAACTTGAAACCTACCCGCTAGTATCGATTCTTCATTTTTTAAAATCGAAAATTTACCCTCCATACTGTGGAACCTGGAACCCATCCTGTCACAGGTTCCAGGGTCCGGTTCCAAGGTACTCGGGAACCTGCCAATATAGCTGTAATTGGTAGCACTAATTTTCAGTTGGAGCAACATATCCTTATTTTCTAGCAAGGCCCATTGCAGGAGGAAAGGGATCCCCTACCTAGAAGGCAGGGGAGACCTTTCATCCTAGCTATCCCCAACTTTTTCCCCTATAAAAAGAGGGGAAAAAAGTATGGGGAACGACTAATATCTTCAGCTTACTATTATTCCTACCCTAATGTGTCACTCTTGAGTTCGCTAAGCCATTTATACGCGATGAAGGTAGAACGGATTTCTCACTATGCCTGAAAAGTGAACAAGAAGAGTGTTCCTAGAAAAGATCGATTGAGACTCCCTCCCCGATCGCCCTATCTTTCTTTTTCATATATATGGGCTGCTCCGGGGGGCGCCCACTCTGCATAGTTTGATTTTTCCATTAGAGGGGGCTCGTACCGAGCCAATAATTACATCAGTTTTTGGAAAAAAGTAACCCACTAGCTTCTCGACTGATTTTCCGCCCGAGGAGGGGCTCGCGGGGTTGAGCGCTTGTATGACTTGATGAGCTCCATCTTATCTGAATCAAAGAATATCTATTAGCCGCAATAGGTTGAGTCAGTTAAAGGGTAGCTTCATGATTGGCTGATGAGGACTTTGTCTAAGTTGATCCTCAAATGGGCGCTACCCTACCATAGATAGGGGCATAAATATTCGAGATATCCCATTATGAATCTTTCCCCCATTTCTAGGGGCCTCGTCCTCACCCTATTCATATGCCATTTCAGTAAATCGACAAAGGATACAATCAACGATCGAGCACGAGTGTGAGACTTGGTGAACAAATCTGCAATCTGAGACTCCTAAACTCTACCAAAAAACTTCTTCACCACCATTTCCGCTCAGATGCGGGGAATCGATCCAGAGTTATCTTGTTAATAGCTACATTCCCTGCTTCTCCATCAATCAAAACTGGAATTGGAACCGCGCCTTGGCTTTCGGGCGGAGAAGAGCGGACGTGGGGACTCGGGTCAGGGTGCAGCGTAACTAAGAGAGCCATTCCATTTAGGTAGGGCAAGACAGAATGGGCGGGCACGAGCGGTCTGGTGTCCGAGCCAATTGGTCAGACCACGACTACTTCGCTTATTAGATTATTATTAACCGCCTATCCCGGAATGGAATGGGATGGAATAGAAAGAACGCGGACCGACCAGAATAGGACAAAAAGACGTAGGAAAAACGTTAGCAAGTAATCCCTTCTCGTATTCCCCCGTCCGGGTCGAAATATGGCTTTCAAATTAAGT
This sequence comes from Rhodomyrtus tomentosa, assembly GCA_028455895.1. Taxonomy (NCBI): domain Eukaryota; kingdom Viridiplantae; phylum Streptophyta; class Magnoliopsida; order Myrtales; family Myrtaceae; genus Rhodomyrtus; species Rhodomyrtus tomentosa. The sequence continues at coordinate 45,972,059 of JAPCWY010000005.1, forward strand.
TCCGAATTAGTGGATGCTGCCAAAGGGAGTGGCGATGCCTTTTCCAGCCCATATCTTCCCACCTCCGGTCACATGAGCCTGGTTCTCCGGGCACTACGGTAGCACGTGGATCGATCATCGTTAGTTGGGGGAAGAATCCGCCCGAATCGGATTTTTTGAGGAACATATCAGCTCCGGGTCTGGTCCTTTAGGCGAGGCTCTTTACTTTACAGGGGGGTTCCCTTTACACGAAGTACTTAATGATGTCGGTGTACCAGGGGAGCCCATCGGACTGTGGCTGACCTATTGACCCGGATCCAGCTGAAAAGAGCACAGTAGTTGATCCCAGTCGTCCCTCATGGAAACATCTGAATTCGGAAGGAGTCCTGGAATATGGGTGTCCGATCCTTATGGACTAACTGGAAATTTGAATCCCTCAAGCTGATCGCAGGTGACAGAAAAAGATAGATTGTCTCCACAACTCGATCAAGAATAAGGAGTCCGAATATATTCAGACCAAGACACGAGAGATTCGCCATAGTCCAATCGCTACAACTAGCACTTTGAAGCCAGCTGAAGGATGCGATGGCTTGTAAGAGACTGGCAGGCTTTCTAATACTATTGGAGTGAATTCCAACTGCCCGAAGAATGTAAACTATCGCCTCAAAAATACCATCATAAGAACCTTGAGTATCGGACGATTGAAGACTTCCCGGATTCATTCTCGTCCTGATCCACTATGGGCAACGGATTCCCTCCCTGCGGAGCTGACAGCCATGCTCCTAAGTGATAAAAGAAACCTCCTGGCTGTCTCTGCACCCCTACCTCCTTTATCACTGAGCGGTCATTTAGGGGCCTTAGCTGGTGATCACAATCCACCCAGACGCGGCCATCAGAAATGGTTCGTCATCGAGTGCTACTCTATAGCCGATTATGGAGAACCCCGGAATTCACTGGATGCAATGTAAGTTCGACAAAGCAGCCCACATATGAAAAGAAAGATAGGGCTCGAAACGGGTATTTTATTTCTGTATTCTTTCTAAATTCAAGGAATAACTACGATCTCTGACAGGTATTTAGTAGTTCAATTCAATAAAAAGATATTCATCCAATCGGACCTACCAGGGAAAGCGCCATTTCGGGTTAAGAAGATGTGAAAGATAAGAAACGGTAATTAGCACTCGATTTCATTGGTACCATCACACCACTTCCCGTCCGACTTGCATGTGTTAAGCATGCCGCCAGCGTTCCAGATGGGTCGATATCAATGGTGACTCATTATTTCGATGAATCATTTTACCGAACTTTGTTTTAGAAAGAAAGTCAGCTTATTGGCGTCCTCTTCTCTTTTCAGGGGGTTCAGGTTCAGGCTCGTGCGACGACCATCTGGAACTGTAACAGTAGAAAGGTTTCCCATTACTTAGCCGGAATTTGATCCATATCCTGACATAAGAGAAGTGTTTCGGAGTGGAGAGATGTACGGAATGAGTGGTTCACGATCTATTCGAGAATATGATTATTTATGATGTGAACCTTTCCCTCTAACCTGTCACTCGAAATGAAATAGTTGGAGGTTAGGTCAGGATCACTTCCTCCCACCCGAAGGGGACCTCACCACCCATCAATGCATGGTGTTCTTCGGTACGAAAGTTGTTTTCTAATCGATAGAGCGATCCATTGCAGGAGGTAGAAACATTCTGCAGACAACCAAGCATCATGTTTCCCAAAGGATAAGCCTTTTCCCATCTCACATCTCCTTCCTTTTCCAAGAGTTCACACCGCATGAGCTGTGCTTGAACAGCTGGAAGCAGGGCAGAGGAAATGGGGAAAAATGGTGCAGTCTCACTCTTAGGAAAATTATTTAGAGAATTCCACGATTGATCAAAGGAAAAGTCCAAACATTTTATGGAAACTATCGAAAAACTCAAAAAGGTCAAAACATGGCCATTGAACCCTTTCCACTGCCAAAATCCTAAGCACCAAGCATTTTCTATAATCCCATATACTTATCACAAAAGCAAGATCTTTTGCACCATCCAATTGCTGGGAATGAAAGCTCAAATTGTCTAGCATGAACAATTGGTCTGCAATCTCAAGTGATCTCCTCAAAGACAATTCTGCCAAGCATTCGTCATCTCACAAAAAAGAAGAAGAAGGAAACACAAATCATAATGCCCTGAAATAAACACAAATTGTCAAATGAAAATTCACATGCAAAGTTGCAAACAAGTTACCACGAGCTCCCTCTCGATGGCACTCGACCTAAAATCTTATCACCTAAAACCAAATGAAACAAAAAATTAATTTTAATTTTAAATTAAAATTACAATGAACTAACCTGAAACAACGATTAAAAAGCATCACCACATACAATAATTCCACTTCAAGCTGTGAACTCTATTTACCGATGATAATCTCCTCATTAAGACAATACATATTTGAAAAGAAGAAGAGATTAAATAGAACTTTCATTGAAAATATATACAAAGGAATACAATATATAAACATATAAACTTAACTTACCCGACTCAAACTTTTCTGCATTCTCAATACACTCTTCAATATTAATCGACATACGAGGCTCTCAATCAATCTTGAGTGCAAAGCAAAGCTTTCACAACTTTAGGAGTCAGAGAACTTCGAAAACCATCAAGAACATGACCTGATGTACTAAAGTCGACTCTGAAGCAACGGTAATTACGAGAATAGACAAAATATCCTGAGCCATTAAAGATAAGATTTTATATTTGGAGCCAGTACTCTTCCACCACATCAAAAGATTAAGATCAAGAGCATCTTCTTCTGCATCTTCAAGATACTGATCAAGCTTAAACTTGTTACCATTCGCACACTTTTTTTTTTCTCGAGAGCATAAAGGTTTTCCTCCAAGCTTGGATGTCATACTTTTTGTTACCTTCGTTACCATCACCATTGGAACCGCTACTACTAGCACTCAGGCTTTGGTCACCACATTTTGTTATTACTTGAGGCAAGAGATTGCTCATAAAATTCAAACAACTCCTCCAATGCACTTTTCACCTTATCATACATCTCATTTATTCTCAAATCATCATCATAAATTTGTCCACAACAAAAACTCACATAATGCAACTTTTTTGTAGGATCCAACGCAACCGCAATTAACTCCAACATATTCACCTTATCAAAACTCCCATAATATTTGTCAAATTTCTCTTTCATTATAGTGCCCGTGGCTTTAAGATTAGAATCTGAAGAACCCGATGTGTCTTTCAAATGCCTATACAAGGCAGCTATCCCCTCGAATAATCACTTGAAGTGACACGACATCCGTTTGGTGGCTTCATAGAATTGTTCTAAAAAATTAGAAAGCATAATGGCATTTTCCCAATCGTCTTCTTTAGAAAGATCATTTTTAAGCTCACCAGCAAAAGACAAGTTCTCTTCCTCCATTCTTTCAAATGTTTTTCTAAACTTGATAGCAGTGTCTGACATGAGGTAAGTGGAGTTCCATTTAGTTGCGACATCAATAGAAACTGAATCCTTGTAAGTGATCCTTTCACTCTCAATGCAAGATTGAAATGTTTCAGCTCTCATGGGAGAACTCCTCACATATAATCACGTTTTGAAAATGTTCAATAGACACATCTACTTTTTTCAAGCCATCATTCACAATCAAGTTTAATATATGAGCAATGCACCTCATATGTAAGACCTTACCACCTAAGATCAATTGTCCTTCGCTTCAAAGTTTACCCTTCAAATACCCAATTGCAGCATCATTAGAACTTACGGTGATTGTGGATACCATTTTTTTCTATTCCCACTCGTAGATGCATTTCTCCGCCATTTTCCCAATCTCTCTACCCTTGTGGCTATGCATCACCACAAAATTGACGATTCTTTTATGCAATTTTCAATTTTCATCAATAAAATGTGCAATGAGACACAAATAATTCATGTTTTGCATGGAAGTCCATGTATCAGTAGTGAGTGCGATCCTAGAATTAAGCTTACCAAAGTAGGTTTTCAAACAAGTTCTTTCACTAAGATACAACTTCATGCGATCTCCAGCCACTGTAAATCGTGATATATGCTTGAAGAGAGGTTGTAACTCATTGACATACTCACGAAATCCAACAAGCTCAACAAAGGAAAAAGATTGTTCATCAACTAGGATAAATTGAGCAAGCTTTTGCCTATAACGATCTTGATTAAACGTTCAATTCGATAAGACACTATCAGTACCAGGATCTCCCCCTGCCTTGCCATCCATGTCTACATTACTCGGTGTAAAAAACTTCTGTCTCTTATCTACATTGCGAGGAAACTTCTTACACGTCTTCAAGTGCTTCCACATCGAAGAAGTACCGTTAGAAACAATGTACTTTAATTCATCCCCACAATGAATACACGTCACTTTAGTTACTTTTCCAGTCACCTCATCTATCATTTTCACAAAATGATGCCAGCAATTGGACATATGCTTCTTATCAATAGGAGGATGATGAGAATCAGGTACCTTATTTGTCGCACTCACAATGATCGAGGGTGGCTCTTCTTCATATTCATTTTTCGAAAATACCAAGTCCATGTTTGGCGTCATCTCCTCACCCTCCACCTCCATTGACATGTTATCTTGATATATCACCTTCACAATCACAATAACAGAAAAACTAGCTTATATCAAATATCATGTCTATAGAGATGAAGTGAAAGGGTCCAAATTGAAGAGCACATTGAACGAGAACAACAGAATTTAAAAGAATGAAAGCATTTGCTTTGAAAGTCCACAAATGCTATTCACCAACTTTCCCATTTTTTATTATTACTTGATAGTGGACGCATTATCTGTATTCGTTTCTGCATAATCAACAAGCTTTCTAAACCAAATTTACATAAACATTCAGCTTTTCATAAAAAATAATTAAATGTTGAACCCACTTAGACCCCTAAAGTTGAGTGACATCATGAGAAATCAACTACTATTTGGACTCGCACAATTAACTGCAAAATTTTTCCAAAAGTGAGACTTATTAATCTATTTTGGTGACTATGAGTTCAACCTGTTGCCAGAATATGCACGCTTGACAATTGATTGGAGATTACAAACTAAATATACTCATGGACAAACTGAGAAAAACAAAACTCAGAGAACATATTATACCATGGCTGTGCATTAAAAAGAAAAAAATTAGGCAGATTACTCACAAAATTAGAAGTGAAAGTTTCTCGGCGATGCGTTCAGTATATTTTCGTAATTGTAATGTGCTTTTTTACCAGCCTGCAATGCAATGTGCTATCAGTCAGCCTTGCTCGTGAAGGTATGAATGAAATCATATGCATTCGATCCGGTAAATCCTTTTCTAAAAATATAACCTCAACTTAGATGTGAAGAAGAGAGGAAGGAAGAAGAGGAAGTCCTACCTGTCAAAGTAAAACCAACTAGTCCTTCAAAGAGACAAGAAATTAGGGCTAGAATTAACTAATAAACCCACCTTGGACAGATCTCGCTCGAACAATTAGATTTGGCAAGAAGGAAGGCGTCAGCAAGAAGAGGAAATTGGGGACATCGTTCGAGTGTGTGGGTGGAGACTGTACACTACCAATTTCTCTCTGTCAGCTTAGCAAGAAATTGCCGAGAAAGGAGAAGCACCCATGAACGATTTGAGCTAGAGCATGGAGCCAATCGGGCAAAACTGCCAAAACCTGAAAGCTCACAGGGAACCTCTGCTTCTCTGTCTTCGTGTTCTATGTGCTCAAGTCATGGAGGTGATTGATAGTGAGGAAAGAGCGTCGAAGAGCTGGGGAGGAAGTGAAGCGGCGGAGAACAATGGGCGGTATGAGACTCGATGGTGAAGCCAATGGATGCCGTCGGAGGCGGTGCCCAGTGGACGGTGAGACTCGAGGAAGCAGAGTGTCAGAGTCCAAGGATGACCGCTTGACTCGAGGGTGTGGGAGATTGATGATTGTCTCGTCACAACAAAGGTAAACTTCACGTTGTACAATGTACTTGTGGCTTGAGTCGAGAGAAAGAAAAAGAAAGAAGAGAACAAAAACTCTGAGAAAGACAAATTAGGGTTTATAGTGTGTATATCGATTCCAGTTCCAGGTAATACCCTAAACTTGGAACTGGAATTAGAACCGGCGGTTCCTATAAATGGGGAATTGAGAACCGAACCCTCATTTACTAGAACCGGATTGGGAATCGCAGATCGGTTCTCCGGTTCAAGTTCTATCCATGCTTACTCCTATTGGCAATGCTGAAAGCCCAATGACCTGCCTTGGCTTTCATCATTTTTGGAAAGCAAATTTAAGGGTTAATAATTCTTTTTTATTCCCAATTTGCCCTCACTAAATTATATAAATTCTAGTTACACCCTTGTGTTACAATGTCTTTGTCCTCTTCCTATCTCTTCTCCCCTGCCCGCTAATCGCTTTCCATGGCCGGCGAGTTCGTGAACACGCCAAACTCTATCGCTCAACCATGCCGTAGTGGCTCGTTCATTGCGAACGAGCCAGTCAAGTCGAATGCCTCAGCGTGACTGTTATGGATCAAAATCATGAAATTTCATTTCGTGTCATCAAGAGAATACCATCTTATTAGACATGAGACAAAAAACAATCCTAACATCACATAAAATGAACAAAGTGAGTTTCTGGACAAGTATGCTCTCATTTTAAGGTTTTGGTCAACCGGATGATGTGCCAAAAGAGAAAGGAAACGAAAAATCGCCATAGGGCCTGGATTGGATACAGAATAATGCCAGAAGAGCTTATGAAAATGTTCCCCCCAAGCATTAAAGCCTTAAGGCAATCGCACATCCGTCACATGACATGCCAGATTATTATATCGAAACCTAAATTATCCGTCTTTTCGTCGTGCTTACCGGTGAGTTATAGCTCCATTGACATTTTTTACAGATGAATATTTTGCCCGAAAAATATTATTACTATCATTGTCACCAGACGCAGCCAATTTTTTGTAAGCAATTAAAACAAAACTTGTAATATAAGAAACAAGTGTACTAAAATCTCTAAAACCTGTCATGATGACGAGCGCAGGTGAATTTGACCTGGATTGGATACAAAAGACAAATACAGAATAATGCATACTTGCTCTGGAGAGCTTATGAAAGATGCCCCCATCATCAAAGTCTAACTAATGCTCCACCGTAACGAGATCTAAAGAAATCGTACACCGTCAACTGGCATGCTGGATTATTACATCGGAATCTAACTAATCTGTCTTTTCATCGAACCTACCATTGAGGCATAGCTTCAGTAAATCCTCTGTGAGAAAAGTACCAAAAGTATCAAATCTATTGCATTTATATTAGTTCAGTCATAAATTTTTTAATTGTATCAATTAAGTTCTAAATATCTTGACATCGGTATCAATTTAGTTTATCCGATCAATTTAGAATGAAAATTGCTGAAGTAGAAGCCAATCGTCCTATGTAGCAGGGCCGGTACTAGCGTAGATATTTTTAAAAGAAAAAGGGAAGAAAAAGGAAAAATAGTAAGAAATAATAAATATATTAATTTCCACACTAGCGCTCATTGTGTCACATAAGACCGCCAACATCAATGTCAGTAATTTTCGGCCTAAATTGGCTGGATGTATTGTTTTGGCACTAATGTAAAAAAGTTTAGGACTAAATTGGCACAATCGAAAAATTTAGGACTGAATTGGTGCATGATTTTTTTTATTTTTTTTTGCGCTTTTGCCCCTTCTCGGTGGACGACATTTTGCTTAAAAAATATGATTACTATCATTGTCACATGATGCAACAAATTTTTGATAAGCACTCGCTACGAAACTTGGATAAATGTATTTGCATACGACTGCAGTTTACCCTTGCCATTCTACTTTGCATATTTCCAGTTGCCCGACCAAAACAAGAAATTCCTCAAGCGTTCAACCATGGACACGACGATTAAGGTCGACGTTGTAAAGAGAGAGACCATCAAACCCTCGTCTCCAACACCCTCCGAGCTCAGACACTTTAAGCTCTCTCTCTTCGATCAGTTCTATCCCATCTTTTACACGCCCCTCATCCTCTTCTATGCCAGCAGCGACGCCGGCGGGGCTGCCCATGAGAAGTCGCAGCGGCTGAAGGCGTCATTGTCGGCGGTCCTCACTCGCTTCTACCCATTCGCAGGACGGATTGTTGACAACTTGTCACTGGAATGTGTCGACCAAGGCGCCGAATACTTGGAGGCGGCGGTTAATTGCGATCTCTCTCGAGTCCTCGCAGAGCCTAACACGGCGGTCCTCAGGAAGTTTCTCCCTGCCACTGCAGACATCGAACACGCCGATGCCACGACCATGCCGCTAGTCCTCGTGCAGGCCAACTTCTTCGAGTGCGGCGGGTCGGCAGTCGGCCTTTGCGTCATGCACAAAGTGGCAGACGCGGTGGCACTGTGCACCTTTGTGAACGCTTGGGCTGGCACGGCAACTGGAGCCATCACTGAGGCCATGATTCCGGAGTTCCGCACGGCAAGCATGTTCCCGCCTCTGGATTCTCTTGCTAACTCTATTCCCTCCGTCGTGCCAACAAAGGAGAAGTGCGTCAGGAGAAGGTTCCTCCTAGAATCCACAAGAGTCGCCGCTCTGAGGAAGAGAATCGCAGGGCAAGGAGGGCAGGTGCCAACGGCGGTCGAAGCTGTGTCAGCGCTAATCTGGAAGTGCTCGGCCGCGGCATTGAGAAAGAAGAAGGCGAATCTCAACAAGGCCGCGACTCCGAGGCCGTCCATGCTGTCGCAGACGGTGAACTTGCGGAGACGGATGGAGCCGCCGCTGCCGAGCAACCTCGTGGGGAACCTGGTAGGGATCTTCGTGGCTCGGGCTGGGAAGAGGGAGATGGAGATGCGCGCCCTGGCTGTTCTGCTGAGGGAGGCGCTCGAGCGCTACTGCGAACGCTTTGTGAAGAGGCTCCAAGGGGACGATGCATGCGCGGCCATATGCGAAGAAAGCAGAGAGTTTGGGGAGCTGGTGGGGAAGAGCCTGGTTGAGGATGAGATTGAATTCTACAGCTGCTCGAGCTGGTGCAGATTCCCATTCTACGAAGCTGATTTCGGGTGGGGGAGACCGGTTTGGGCTTGGACGGAGAGTGCGGGGAGCCCCAATTTGTTCGTGCTGATGGACGCGAGGGACGGCGGTGGGATTGAAGTTTGGTTGACGCTGCGGGAAGAGGAGATGGACATGGTTGAGCAGGACCCGGATCTCCTTGAGTTTGCTTCCTTGAATCCTCCCATTCGCTGGTGACATAATCCATGAACTACGATCCAGAATGACAAGGTAAACATGATTTTTATAACAGAAAAACAATTTTCTTACGGCTTGACACAACTATGAGTTATTTCTAACCGTAAATTCACACACGTTTTGAATAAAGTACTAATTAATTGAAAAATTATAAGATCAGAAATAATGACAGTATTGTCAAATTGTTAGGCTAACGACTTCCTTTATAATATATGTACGTGTGTGTAACTCTTCCAGCAAGATATATATGGAAGAGTTGGTGGTGCGTGGGTGTTGATATCGAGTCATGGATTAGCGTACGTTGCTGCTTGTTGACAGGATCACCTCATGATGTTGTATCCTTATAGATAATAGTCAATTGTTACTAAGTAGTCATTAATAAGGAAACTGAGTTCTATCATTGCCTGTCATACCCTTTAATTAGAGATCTTCTATCAAGTTATTGAGTGAATATATAGAATTTGTTTCTGTCTCCCTCTCTTTCTAGAAGATACATTCAGAGTATTTGCATGGTATCCGAACAACCAAGAGAGGAATACCTACATTGAAATGCTGACATTATACTTCTTCTAGTGGTCAGTCTTACTGGGGGCAAAAAACAAAAAAGGCCCTCATTTCTACCATCATCGTTCGTCGTTCTAAGTCCCTCGTTTCTCACCCACCAATCTTCATCCGCGAGAGCAGCCACAGCTAATCGCCTGCGAAAGCTGCATCATCATCATCCTCTGCTAATCCCCGTCTTAGGTCTGGTTAGGTTGCCCTCGTCGATGATATGGCCTTCTCCGAGCAGGACCCGCATTCCCTTGAGTTTGCCTCCTTGAACTCTTTTAAAAGTTTTTTTTAGACGTGATACGACGTAAATGTTGAATTTGAATGGTCTCGACTCAAGTGAACTCATATGAGTTCTCGGTTTAGATTCGATCCCGTGCATACTGCGCAATTCCTAATCTTGATGCAAATTTGTGCTTGTGCTTCTCTATGGAGCCTCGAGCAAGTCCTCCCCCTCAAACTATTTGTACGTGACTGATTTGAGAAATTCAGATTCGCGTCGCATGTAAGAAACTTTTAAGGCAACATCTGACCTTTCTTGTGGGCTTGCTTTACTATTAGGGCCCATGAGACAAAGGAGCCGGCGCAAAGGCCCAAATTAAATGGGCCGGACCGATGTTAACAACTTTTTGACAAGAAGCTTGGTGTTGATCTTTTCCTTTCTTTAATTTTCCTGTTTTTCGTTCTTTTAATATCTAGACAAATAATATTAAGGAGGAAAGTTAAAGTTCAATTTTGCTATGGACGCATGGTTTCCATAGAATCAGCAGCTCTGATATCAAGTTGAAATGATGAATTGGAGAAATTCTATATAATTTGATATATAATATTGAAGATTACATTAGCCTATTCATAGTCCTGGTGAGATCAAATCAAATAAACAGAAACATCAAATATAGTCGATCAACATCAATCAAAGAAGGATCCGAGAAAAAGGTATCAGCAACAGCTGGTTTTAGTGCGGGATAGATATACATAATCCAGAATGATATGTAGAATCACATAAAAATATCCTAAATATCCTTAACAATTATACAATTAGGAAGAGTCCCATGGAGGTGGTACACGTGGTGCTTCTAGGGTGAGGCATGGACGTGGGAAAGAATCATATTCCTTGTGCTCCAAACCGGTCCACTACTATCGTCATCATTTGGCATGCATTTGTTAACAAAGTTGACGACTTGACTGGAAAATCAAGACATGAAACAATTCTTCCTGATTTGTTTTTTGTTTGTTTGTTTGTTTGGTCTTTTTTTTTTGGGGGGGTGGAATCGGAAAACAACTCTTCCTTATCATTTAGCATAGATTTTATCACAATTTTGACTATCCATTGTAGTCCTTTCATGTTTCGAAAGTATCTCGACCTTGACCGCAAATATTGTGTTACTTGTTTTTACCCCGTGTTTTTTATGTAGGTCGCACGGTCAAAAACGGGGTAAAAAAAAAAAAACTCATGCGAGAGCCCTAATAACACAAAGATACATCATATGAGGACTAAGTTGGAACACGAATCTAAGATTGCCTTCGTTTTTATAGGCTCGGCTAAAAAACGCGCACGTTGACTTGCGATTTTGTCGATGAAGTTTAGTGCGGATGGACTAGATGCGACCTTGCATTCGGAGCTTTCAAATGTGTTTAGGTTACCCATTGGTTTAATAAAGCTCCATCATTTTGAGGAATGTTTAAGTGAAGGGTTTTGTGTGCTTGGCCTGCATTAATTTAATGCTGAGTTTAGGTTTATGGATAGCAATCCAACTCATCATGCATTACGTCACAAAGCAAAGTCCACGGGCGACCGAAAGTTGTCATAATGGACGGCAATCCGTTAGATTCACATCACTACGAAACATTTACGCCAATCGCTAAATAGGTTTTGCATCATAGTTTCATAAACATCGAAAACGAAAAGTAGGGAGGAAAATCTTGGGGGGCAGTTTTTTCGTCACATTCGTCAAAGGCGTAAGATCGAACAATGGTCGCTTAAGTCAATTCGGTTGTCCAACAATGGCGCGAACTCTTCTAGCCGAGTCTCGGTCAGAGATTGAAATTAACAAAAAGCCATTTCGAACCAACATCTGTACTAAATTTTTTTACGGAAAAAAATGTCTAACGGGGTCGGAACCAACCTCAAGCATTGCTAAAATGTTCTATTTAAGTCGCAATTAAAATATCAACTGCCGATTGGGTAGTCGTGCTAATCTCCCCCGAGAAATAATCGAGATGCACGCAATCTAGCTCGGACACCTCGATTACCAAAAAAAAAAAAATCATGTTAAAATGTAACGTAAGAGTTGAATCAACTAAACACCATTTCTTACATTTGATTATCTGACTTTTTTTGTTATAGATAATTCTTGATCTTTTTCTCTTTAAACTTACTTTTAGCAAGAATTTGTTATTTATGGGAATTTGATTTCCCAAAGGAAACCGGACTACGGTGCCGTCCCTCAAGCATTTTCCATCCATATACGATGGACAATGGAAATCAAATAAGCTATAAAAGTCAAGTTCATGTCCATCTTTTGTTTATTTTTGGTAGTGGTATAATGATTTAGTCCATCATCATCATCACCACCACCACCACCATCGTCAAAGGTTTCGTTCCTAAAAACAAGGACTAGGGTTTCAAGTTCATATGTGGTACTTGCCAATTGCAGGCATCCGAAGATCCATTAATTTTGCTAAACAATTAATTTGAGTTTAATAAGGATTATATATATACCTCTACTTCCATGAATAAGGAGTAAAGTGGATCTTCTCCTTTCTCTCGACATGACAATCGAATTGAAGGTCGACGTCGTGGCCAAAGAAACCATCAGACCTTCGTCACCAACGCCAGACCACCTCAAGAGTTTCAAGCTCTCTATCTTCGACCAACTCGCTCCCATCCTCTACACCTCCGTCCTCCTCTTCTACACCTCAGATGCAAGCACTTCCTCTCGCCACCGATTGAGTCGTCTCAAGTCGTCGCTGTCGAACGTGCTCACTCGCTTCTACCCCCTCGCCGGACGGCTCAGGGACAACCTCTCCGTCGACTGTGATGACGGCGGCGCCGAGTTCGTCGACGCCAAAGTCAACCTCCCTCTCTCCCACATCCTCGACCGCCCCTGCCCGGTCTCGCTGCGTAAGCTCCTCCCCATCGACACGGAGTCGCCAGAGGCCTCTGCTGGCCACCTCTTGCTCGTCCAGGCCAATACCTTTGGATGTGGTGGCCTTGCGGTCGGGATCTGCGTTTCTCACAAGATCGTTGACGCCTCCACTCTAAGCACCTTCATCAAGGCGTGGTCCGCCGCTGCCCTCCTCGGCAATGTCAACGTTGGAATTGAATTCCCGCCGCTTGACACGGCGTCAGCACGGTTCCCATCGCTGGCAGAATTGGCTGCCATCTCGCCCACAGTGGTGCTTCCCAAGGCGAGGTGTGCGACACGGAGGTACGTGCTCGACCCGGCCAAGATCACCCCGCTTGCTGCCAGTGAGGCTGTGCCGGAGCCGACGCAGGTGGAGGCCGTGGTGGCCCTCGTGTGGAAGTGTGTAGCCCGCGCTTCAAGGAAAAACGACCCTGGGCGGTCGTCACTGCTTTCCCAAGCAGTGAACCTCCGGGGGCGGCTCCCAGAGCCACTCCCAGAGACCACGGTCGGGAATTTCGTCGGGTGCTTCAAGGTGGAGATCCCGCCACAAGCAGAGGAGAGGGCGATGGAGCTGAAAAAGTTGGTGAGCGACATGAGGAAGGCGAAGAGGGAGTACTTCGCGAACTACACGCCAAGGCTAAGCGGCGGTGGAGTGAGCTGCATGGCGGTAGTCGAGGCTGCTACCGAGTTCGGCGCGCTGATCAACAGCGGAGCCGTCGACTTCTATAACTGCAGCAGCTGGTGCGGGCTCGGGCTCTATGAGGACGCTGACTTTGGGTGGGGGAGGCCAGCATGGATCAGCTCCGCCGGCGTGGAGTACAAGAACAGCATTGTCCTGGTGGCCGGAAGGGGCGGTGGCCTGATCGAGGTCTGGCTGACGCTGAGCCGAGCGGACATGGACGCGCTCGACGCGGATGAGGAGCTGCTCCAGTTCGCTTCCTTAAACCCCACCGTCTCCGGCTCGTGCATTGCGTGAGAATTTCTATTGCTCGAGTGGGTAAAAACTCGAGTAGATAGTGCATGGACTCGTCTTACATTGACAAGGGTCGTCACGAGATAGATCCGGCGAATGAAATTGATGCATATCACAACGAGGTAGATCTAGTGCATAGAATTTATACAAGCTACTGCAAGGAGCTTACTTAATATGTTTCTTGGGTAAATGGATCGTATTTCAAGTTTATTCCCTCGATTGTCTTGTGCACGTGCATGGTAATCTTTTATTGGTAATTTGATTATATAACAGTTTTTGAGCGGGAGACCTTATAATCACTCAAAAACTTTTTAGAATTCATGGCTCATACCATATTGTTATTCTCGTATTAATTAAAAGGTTGGTATGCTAACGAGTCTAGTACTAACTTCATGAACTAACGAGTTTGCGAACCAAAATACCGATCATGTATAAAGTGTACTTTACAATAGATTTTGCCTTTACTTCTTGTGGATATTTTGCTAACACATAAATATAGTAACTCTTAGACTCATGTCAAAGTAAATCCGAAGTACCTAACGTGGAGAACGTCACTTGCTCTATGACGTGTGATAATTACGTGGGTGCACATAATCAAGGAGATTTAAGTCATTTGGCGTTTTTAACTTTTAAGGGTGCGTTTGATGGTCTAGATATAATCCTGGATGGTGGGTAAACTGTTATCGACCTAAGATAATATTGCGCAAGCGAAACGTACCATCTTCCATTCAATAAAACCATATGGGATAGATAGAAAGTAAGCCAGATTGCAAAACACGAAAGACTGATGAGAATAGATGATTCATAACCTTACAGAGCCATCAACTGATAAATACAACCCCATGCAGGTAAGGTTAACTCTCATCTATCCCAAAACAGTATCCACCACAAAAACAACCACAGTTCCCTAACTACAAAAATGAACCTAACCCTCTACTGGGAAGACTCGACATCCGTGTCGTAATAACCAATCGGGGGAGCCGGGTCATTCGGGTTATCAAAAGAACTCTGGCTAGAACGCACAGAGGGGGCTACCGATTGCTCAGGCTCGAGCTCGAGCTCCATACCAGGCGCGGGGTACATCACTTCCCCATCAGGTGTATCAATATCCATTGGGTCCCAAGCGGGGATATTAGGGACTCCCTGTAGAGGTGTCCCCTCAAATCCTCGAAGCGGACCGAAGAGATCCATCCCATCACGAAGATACCATGCCTTAAAGAGGTGTGCCACCAGATGTGGCATCCCTTCATCAACCCATATCGTCGTGATGTGACGCTCCCACATCTGGTCCGTACCTGATACCGGATGGAGACTGATATCAAGTGATGAGTCAGTGGGGGTGCCGAACTGCTCCGGTCTTTCCATTACTTCGGACCTGAAAAATTTGTCCCACGACGGGGTGAGAAATGAATCTCAGTGAATCAAGCCTAATCTCGGTTAGGACAATGATTCGCCCAGAACATCCTAAGTGCCACAAAAAGATCACAAGATATCAACAGAGATATATATATAAATATCAATCACAACAAATCTGTCAAATCTACCACCAACAGAAGTACAACCACTCAGTCATACACAAGTCCATTATTAATCAATGACCCACGCGACTGGCGTGATAAATACATCAATAGTGCGATCCCGCACTCTTCTGGCAAAACCAGGCTACGTCCACTTTACCCTCTCAGCGACGGCTACTACAAGCAGTGTATCCAGTGCACCCGGCACGGCACTGCAAGTAGGCATTCCTTAAAAAGGAGCTTCGATCCATCACAAGCTGCGACCGACATCCGATAATCCCTTAAAACCGTACGACTGGCACGGGGCATGGATTATCGTGCTTTTAACAAGTCCCGAATTTCATACAATCTGTACGGCACAAGTACCCACGGTACAATGCGAACTTGCCAGGTAGCGTCATTGACCCTTTAAATGACCACACAAATTGCATTCGGCAATCAACTCATTGATTATCTTGGATTAACGCCAAAATCCACAAGAAATACAATCAACTCGGCCCCAAGGCCCACAAGACTCCCAATTGAGCATATCAACCAGGCAACAAATCAATCAAGCAATCCACTCACTATTTGAGTTAGCTCGATCGGCGACGGCGGCGGCGGCGGCTGCGGCGGCGGCGGCGGCGACGATAAAATTAAGGTTTATCGTGCGGCGAATCGAGCTCAAACTTCGGCGACACCCCGTGGAAGTCCGGCGAGGTCGCCGAAACAGGTGGCCGGCGGCGGAGCTCCGGCGAGCGGCGGCCGGCGGCCTGCAACAGTGAACAACAGAATATTCAATCCGGCAACTCTACTGTTTTGGCCGTTTTCCGGCGACACGGGCCGGGACAAGGCCGGCCAAGGCTCGGGGGCTCACCCAGGGGTCGGTGGGAGTCGGCCGGGACAGGTGGACGGCGGCGGAAGGCTACCGGCGACGGCGGACAGCCGCGATCAGTGGCTGTCCTATTTTTGCGCCGAAACAGGGCTCTCGGTCGGCGGCGGTTTCCGGCGGCCACGCGCGCGACCGGCGGAGCCGAGCTGGGTGGCTGTAGAGGAGACTCAGGGGAGTCTTCTGGCGGTGGCGGTGTGGTACGGCGGCGACGGTGGCGGCCGGAACGAAGACCGGAACAAACCGGGTTCAATATAGAGCACCGGAACTTTCGGGCCGAATTTCGGTGATTCCGGCAGCTGACGGTCGGCGACGAGGGGTCGAATCGGTCGAGGGGAGGTCGGGGGTTAGCTGGGTGGTGGTGGTCGGCGTCGGTGGCGGCCGGAGAAGACCGCGAAGTCCTCGGGTCGCCTGACCCGAAAACAGGGGACGTTCGGCCGTGGGTTTTCTTCGGCAAAACGGCGGCGACGGCGGCTCGGCCGGGGTCCAGGCGACGGTGGGGAGTAGCTGGAGGCAGTGGCTGCCGGTGGTGGTGTGGTGGTCGCGAAAAACAGCGACAAACGGCGGTGGATCAATCGACAAGAGGAGTCGTCGGTCAAAGAAAAACAAAATGAAGAAAGAAGAAGAATAGAAGAAGAAGCAGAAAAAGAAGAAGGAAGCGGCAGAGAGAAGACGTACATTGGGCAGAGAAATGGAGGGCCCAACCTTGACTTTGAAGGCCACATAATTAAATTTTTTTGTCTCTTATGAGTGAATAATTGGGGGGGCAAAATGATAATTTTGGCGCGCCGGGACTGAAACGAAATTTTTGGTGTACTGATCGAACGGTAATTTCGGCAATTTCAATGGTCAAGTTCGATCAGGGTTAAGCTCGCTTGCAAAAACGGCAATTTAAAAATCGCCGCGGATCAATTTCGAAACTCAATTCGAAATAATCTAAAGTTCGGAATTCGTCCAAATTTTTGTCTTTTCAGTCCTTATAGTCCAAAATGGGCGCCGACTATGACTACACATTCATATCATTTAATCGACTTCCGGCGCTTACAAGGATTGAATTTTCAGGACGTCACATATTCCCTCGATTGGCTTGTGCACGTGCATGGTAATCTTTTATTGGTAATTTGATTGTGTAACAGTTTTTGAGCGAGAGGCCTTATAATCACTCAAAAGAATTTTAGAATTCATGGCTCATACCATATTGTTATTCTCGTATTAATTAAAAGGTTGGTATGCTAACAAAGCTTTATTTTATCTGTAATTTCAATTTACAATATATATCATCTCTAATGGGTCTAGTATTAACTTCATGAACTAACGAGTTTGCGAACCAAAATACCGAGTTGCCAATAAATCATGTATAAAGTGTACTTTACAATAGATTTTGCCTTTACTTCTTGTGGATATTTTGCTAACACATAAATATAGTAACTCTTAGACTCATGTCATAGCAAATCCGAAGTACCTAACGTGTAGAACGTCACTTGCTCTATGACGTGTGATAATTACGTGGGTGCACATAATCAAGGAGATTTAAGTCATTTGGCGTTTTTAACTTTTAAGGCTGCGTTTGATGGTCTAGATATTATCCTGGATAGTGGGTAAATTGCTCTACACCGTGTTTGGTTGTGCATAAAACTAGAAAAGAGACGCGAGAGGGGTGGGGGTGGAGCGAGAAAGTGACGAGGAACTGCGCTCTAAACTGATGTGACCACCGTCATAGCGTGTCGACAATGGCAATCGTTGCCCCCATGCAAGGCTGGAAACGGTTGCCCCAACTTTGGTTACATTATTCTTTCTAAAGGTTTTAGCTTTTCCAATTTTGACTCATTCTAGGAAAATGATTCCCAGACGCTATAATCTCATCCGTAGATCCACACATCATTACCGCGTGTTTTGCATAAAATATTTATTGATTGAGAATTCGTATGATTTTAAATAACTGACAGAACCGTCAGACTGTTAGGCTAACAGCTCCCTTTTTTTATATAGAATTTTAGATTCATACCTAGCGACTTACCGAAAAATGAAGTTCCCAATACATAGAGGAGTTTATTAAGATGCACGTTTGAATTGTGTTAGAAAATCACACATTAGAGAATTGGCTTGGTGTGAAACAATTAATATATATCTATTATAGTTGGCTTATAGTTCATATTCTTAAGCTTTTGAGTGATTGAAGACCCAACTTGATGCATGTTGAGCTCGGAATTTGGCTCCCATTTAACGATCTCCTCAGGTAATGGTATTGAGCTTTTGCTTGTGTTCCCCAACGATATCAGAGTCGATGGTAGGCTTGCGAGCCCATAACGTGTATCAATGTGGTGAATATGTCAAAGAAGAAATCTCATAACCAATTTGGTTTTTGAGCAACATTCATATTTCGATATGGTGAAGGAGACCGAGAATGAAGGTGGACGTCATGGTATAGCAGGTGCGATCCTAATAACAGTGTTCAGGGTTCGTTCTAGAGATATAAACCAAGGATGAAAGTGGGCGTTGAAAGAGATTCAAGTTGAGATAAGTAGAAGAAATCGCAATAAAGCAGTCCCTACAGCAACCTTCATGCTTCGGTCTAGAGAAATAGACCACGGATAAAAAGGGGCATCGGAAGAGATTCAAGTTGAAATAAGCTGATGTAGAAGGATGCGATCAATTGAAGATTAGTGCGCTCTGAATCTATTCCGTCGTTTGGTGGATATCTCCATGAATGAATCTCGTGACGAACGCGATTTTCGATTTCGAAGAAAGAGACTTTGGTTGAAGGTGCGTGATGTGCTAAAAAGTCCCACATTTGGAGAATTGATATGGTGTGGAGCATTTAATATATCTTATATAGCTGATAATTCATTAACTTAAATTTTTAAGCAAAGATGGGTCTAATTAGATAGGATGGACTTGAACTTGGACTTCTTCTTGACAATCTCTTTAAATGAATGTGTGGAACTTCTGATGCGTGCGCTCCCAACAAAGTTCTCCCTACATAATATTTCGCTTACGTGAGCACTTCAATTTGTGAACTAGTGCACTTCATTACTTTTGCCAAAACCATGAAGTTCCGCGTTCAGAATGGATTTCCCTTTAGGTCAATGTGAGACAGTGCTCGCAATCTTGATGTAATATGTGCGCATTGCTTTATCTGTAATCGACATAATGAAGCAGAAAGAGGGAAAAAGAATACCAACCCAAGATCCATCAACGTCTGGTGGGCGACCCTCCTCTTGCTGAACGGAAAATGGTTGTCTATGATATCTATGGCACAGTCCTCCTACCAAAGAAGCATCTCTAATAATTTCAGAAATTTAAAACCAAACGAAAGGAAAGCGTCCAATAAAATTCTGCCTAAAGCTATTAATTCATGCAAATCGAAAAAGCAATTGAAGGGCTCCGTCGGGGTAACTTTTACTTCTTTTAAAATAGTTACAAGCGCATCGGAAATCTTAAAACATCTCGTAAAAGTGTAATTGAGTCAGAAAATTTTCAAAGAGTGCAATTAAATCCTAATACTTGTCACGAAAGTGCAATTGAGTCTTAAAACTTTCAAAAATGTGCAATCTAGTCCTAAAATTTGTCACCAAAATGCAACCTAATCCTAAAATTTTCAAATAGTACAATTACCGAAATAACTTGATTTCACAAATTTGATAAATTTTAGGACTGTTGGGTGCACGCAGCGAAAGTTTAATATTTTTATCTGGGGAGATTGCCAAGAGGGTGCCCAAGTCCCAGCCCGTCAATATATCCAGTTGGACCCACCTTCACTCAAAAGCTTAATCCAATTAGTTATGGGCCAACTTGAATATATTAACTGCTCAATAACACATAAATTCTCCTCCGATATGGGACTTTTCTAATAAAACTCACACTTGCATCCTAATAATCTTCCCTTCACGTGTGAGCTCCACATCAATTCTCCGATGTGGGACTTTTCTAACAAAACTCATATTTACATCCTAACAATCTCCCCCTCACACCCTTCACGTGTGAGCTCCACATCAATTATTCGATGTGAGAATTTTCTAGCAAAACTTACACTTGCATCCTAACAATCTTCCCCTTACATGTGAGCTCTAGGTTTGCTCTCCCTCATCCGAATCAATATATCTCAACTTGAATTTCTATCAACGCTCATTGGGCCCACCGCGCCAACATATCTCAACTTGAATTTCTATCAACGTTCATCGGGCCCGTTGCTACATCACAACGTCCATTGGCCCGAAAATCACGTTGGCTCCATCTCAACCTAAATATCATCCACACCAACATATCTCAACTTAAATCTCTATCAACGACCATTGAGCCCGTTGCTACACCACCATCGGCTCGGAAATCGTGTTGGCTCCATCTCAACCTAAATCTCCATCAACGTCCATCGAATCCGCGCTTCTTGAGATGCAATTACCATATTTCTTTTTGAGATATTCATCAGAACAGATTGAGATGCAATTACCATATTCCTTCTTGAGATATTTATCGGAACAGATTAGAGGCCCACCAATTAACCATGGGGTCTAATACCATTTATTGGGTGCACGCAGCGGAAGTTTGATACTTTCACCTGGGAAGATCGCCAAGAATGAGCTCAAGTCTGAACCCGTCAATATATCCAGTTGGAACTACCTTCACTCAAAAGATTTAGCCAATGAGTTATGGGCTAACTTTGATATATTAATTGCTCAATACCACATCAATCTTCTGATATGATAATTTTCTAACACAACTCACACGTGCATCCTAATAAGTACTTGTTACACTTTTTGAAAATTTTAAGATTCAATTGCGCTTTCGTGACAAGTTAGGAATTCTAATGCACATACCCCTTTAAATTTAGCAAACTCGATTCTATTTAAAACAAATATAAACCAATAAGGCTTGGTGGTCACCAGTCCTTTTTGTCTGGCTTTTTTGTTATTTTTTGGGTGGACCAATCTTGGTTTAGCCAGCTCTACGAGTAGCTTCTTCATATGTGGTTTTTGGGGGATAGAGTAATATTATTTGAATTGTTTGACTCTCGGGGACACGAACAAAACTGATGTATTAAACAAAAGATAGCAAGTCAATGTCCATGGCCTTTTCTTGTGTTTCTTTGCCACATGTCAATGTTTGACACCATGTAGAATTTTCTCTTTTACAACCTAGGGCACGAGACCAACCGCCGATCTCTCATGAAAATTTTGTTAAGTCTTATTAATCGATTTAAGTCTAGGTATTTGGCTTGTGCCTCTCACCCTGATTCAGAGCAGTTCCCATGCAGTTGATGAAATTCGAGCAGGTGGTCTCCAATTCTTAAGCGGGAAATCCACGTCGCCCCTTGAAGGGTCGAGAAAAATTTACGTAAGTAAAGTGAAGATGAAGATGAGAGAAGTGTACGTGGCCTTATCGGCGAAAATCCACTCGAACACACAGAATGGACCAATAGTTCACAGAAGTGTACTTTTTTTTTAAATATAATTTTAGTAACCGGCAACTATCATTTGGTCCACACCGGCCCATTCTCATCCTTACCATGCCTTTCTAGAAAGTCAAGGCATTTGATCACAATTCGACCTTACGATTACCGCCCCAGCTCGCTCCCCGACATAATAGTCCTTCTAGATTTCGAGTCTTTAAACGCTTCGGGGATCGCGAAGAACATAATCTGAAAAATCCGGCTTCATGTATCTTGGCCTCGTTCTGAGGTGAAGGTTTCATGTGTTTGGCCTGCATTTGATAGTGGGGTTTGACTTGGTTTCTGGAAGGGAAGACAACACCGCCTTTGCTTAGGATCTCATTGTTTCCCTCTGTTCTTCTCTAGCGTTTCCATTTTCATGTCCACGTAATGAGCTCAACAGGGATGTGGTTAAGAAGAAACTGAAGGATTGAAGCAGCGATATCGAATCAAGTCGTGCCACACACGTCGCTGAAAATAACAATGGATGTCGGGTCCAGAAAGGAGGCTACCTTGGCTCGTTTAGTAATTCGTCGGCCAATGACGCGACATGTGGCAATTAGAAAAAAAAAACGCCCGCTTGTTATTCCTTGTCTTCCCGAAAATCATTCATCCCCTCTCGGTACTCATTTTTCTTGATTGTCCCATGTTACTTGTGAAGGATCTAAATAGTCTGCATATCTCATATGTCATATGTGGCAAGAGTAAGAGTGGAGTGTGGGCTCAATCTTAAAACACAAGGCTTCGGTCGACCATGGTAGACCAGGCCCATTGTTAGTTGCTCTTGTGATATTCATATCCATTTCACTAAGGAAATATTAACTTCCTTTGGAGGGCTACTCGAGTAGTTCATTGGGCGACCTTCTTTTAAGAAAAATCCTTCATCAAGATGTTCTGCATCGCTCCGGAGACGGGCTGCCGGCGTTTCTACTCGGTCCGAGCGCTAACATGAGGATCTCACACCACTATGAAGGATTCGAATTCAAACTTAGAGAGAGGCCGTCGCTCAACACTAGTCAAATTCACTGTTCAAAGATAATTGTGCCTCACGACTATGGCAATACCGAAATGCAAAGGTCTCGATTCGTCACAGCAACATACCGGCATCACTAGCACGAGCACGACCGTAACGAAGTGATAGTTTATAAATATCGACCATACTACTAGGCCACCGCCGCATGTCGTTATCAAGCTGGCAGTAGATGTCGTTACTTAGTTGTCTATAACTTTTATATAGTCACTATACGTACATTTAATTACTTGAGGTAAATTATCATCATTCTCATCTTGGTTTAAATGTAGTAGGATGGAGGAAAAATTATCCAAAAAATTATAAACTTATTACACTTTGGTTAATTCGACCATAAAATTTTTAATTGTATTAATTGAGTCCTAAACATATTCAAGTTTTGTTAATTAAGTCTCAAAATTTTTAACATTTTGCTAATTGAATCCATCATGTCAATTTTGATTGAAAATCGATGATGTTGACATTGGTAATCCTACGTGGCGCGGCCGCAACTAACTTGGATAAAGTTTAATATCATTTTTATATTTTCTTTTTTTTCCCTTCTTGGCCTTGCTAGTGGCCGTCGGCCAGCACCATTGAGCTTCGTCAAAGGCTAGCGAGGCCCTCGGCTTTAGCCAGTCTCTAAGAGGAAGAAGGGAAGAAAAAAAAAAGAAAAGAAGAAGAAAATTAATCAGATGGACTAAATTGAAAAAAAAATGAAAATGTTTAGCATTCAAATGACATAATTAAAAAAATTATGATTGAAATGACAAAAACGCAATAAGTTAAAAAAAATTGAATAATTTTCGCGTACGATGAAAGCGGTGTCTTGCCAAATAACCAATTATAGCACAATCAATCAAATCAAGAGCCAATCTCCTAGTTACTCACCTATTATATAGGGCTTAATTCCAAAAAAAAAAAATTCCAACTTTGACGTTTGTCCCAAAAATATCCATAGCTTTTTTTAGCTCCTTAAAAACCTTCAACTTTTGATTTGTCCCAAAAAAAAATCTCAAACTTTGGTCTTTGTCCCAAAAATATTCACAACTTTTTTTGTGTCCTAAAAAACCTCCAACTTTTGATTTTGTCTCAAATTTGTCACAGTTATTAAAAAAAAGAAGTGTTTCGCGCCCAGTTGAACAGAATCCATGATTATTCGACAAAGATCAAAATGTACTTCCAATTGTTTCAAGAGATAATGCTTGATACATTGCAGTCGCATTTATTCATTTCGAAACATAATTGAGTTACCCAAGTTCACGTACAAATTTCAATGGGAACAATATATTAACTAATCTTCTTCTTATACTTCAAATCTTTACCGAAATGTTGATCACAAAAAAGCGTTGGGGCAGCAGCTTATCGTCACAGAGGCAGGGTCGGCAGCAGCTTGTTGTCACAGATGTAGGGTCGACATGATGGTCCTCGGTGGGAAGCTCAATTGGCATCGTGAACTATCAACGGGTAAGGAGCCGATGACGAGGATTGCTATTGTCTCGGGAAAAAGCCACACCATCGGGCGACGGTTGAGAATTACTTAGAGTTTCGATAGAAACTAAACGGCCGACGTTGAGGTCGTCGGGAATTCTACAAGATGGGTTTTGAGGGTTTTTTTGTGATTAGACAGGTAGATTTGGGACAAATTCAAAAGTTGAAAGTTTTTTAAGAGACAAAAAAAAGTTGTGAATATTTTTGGAACAAAGGCCAAAGTTGGAGGTTTTTTATGAGACAAAAAAAACTTGTGGATATTTTTTAGACAAAATCTAAAATTTGAGGTTTTTTTAGGATTGGGCCTATTAAATACGAGTTCCCAATCAGATTCAAATCAAAGACCTGTCCCGAAAGAAGAAGAAAAAAAGTATGTCTGGTCAATCATTATAGTAGATGCATACGATTCGTTCAAACATCAAACATTAAAGTCCTCAACTAATCGATCATGCACGGAATTAATAACGAGATGCGCACATTAATTCTCGACCGAACCTTATCTTGATCTGCATGGTGACAAGCTTCTCAGGTAGGCATGACGCACATCACTCATCCATGCCCTAGCAATCGATCGCATTCATGGCAAGAAATATTGTGGTCGAGGTCAATCACGCAGTCTGAGTGAAAGTCATCGATGAGCTCAAGCACGAGATAACTTTATTGATAGACGGTAAGTTGCGAATTAATCGATTGTTCAAATCGCAATTCACTCAGTTTGTACCTTACCAAAAAAAAAAATCACTCAATTTGGGATGATTATTTGCCCAAGATAAGTTTCGGTCGATATATCTAGGTTCACAATCTAAACTTGCATGTACGTGTCATATAGATTAGTTTCTACTGAAAGAATGGCCTAGACATTTTTGCCATATTTATTAAGCATTGATAAATACCTGGTAAAATAAATAAATGATGTTGTTATAAATAACCTCGAAGAGTCATTTAAAAGGTCTTGTTGTTGTTTTCTCCCTCTCAGCAAGGCAACGTTCTTCTTCTTCTTCTTTTGGCTCGAAACATCCTCTTCTTTCACCAAGAACCACTAATTAAACATAGTTAATGAGACTCAACATTGAAGATACCAAAGAGACTAGGGGATTAGTCACCCAAGTATCAGAAACAATGACTTGTTGAGATTATACTTTCCTAAGACTGTTTGTTTCACAAAAAATGAATGATCTTAGGTTTTTTTTTTTATATAAATGATAAGTTGTAATTTTTTTAATAATCAGGTGATAAAAAAATGTTATCATTATCGATAACAACTGATATTTAAATATTATCGTGCACAATGAAAATATACCTCGTTCATTAAATTTTTTTTTTATAAATGATCAGTTGTAATTTTTTTTTTTTGGTAAGGTAATTAGTTGTAATTTTTTTTATCATTATCGACAACAATTGATATTTAAATATTATCGTGCATGATGAAAATATACTTTGTTCATTCATTTTCGTAAGCGATACGGGCAATCATTTTTAGGAAAGTGTTTTTCAAACCATTCATCTAAGTTCTCATTCTCAATGTCTTCTTTTGTTACTTAGGTACCAAGCGTCAACATTTGCTACCTAGACATCAAAGGCGTGTTTCCTAATGTCCAATTAAATTGATATAATGAAGATTGAGATAAATTCTCATTCAAATAGAACTCAGTATTGCGTATGAATTGCCATTACAACTGGAAAGTTGACCCAAACAATAAAAAAAAAACACACACACACACAAAAACTTAGCAGAAGGAAGGACAATTACTGCTTGCGTGATGGATTAGTTGAAGAGTGGGCACGACATATGATCACATCAAGGGTCGCGACCATGCGTGAGATGCGATTGCCCATCTCCTTCCCAATTACTCAAGACATTGACCTTCAATCGTTAATTCATCACCAGGTTGTGCCCCGAAAGTTTAATTCAACAAGCATAAGCAACCGATTTTTTATTTTTCCATTTCCATAGTATTGATCAGTAATCATGTGAATTTTACGCGAAATACACGTTTGATACCCCATACCATCAAATCTAAATAGTCTCGTACCTATCCGGGCTTTGCAATAGGTTTTCGACTCATTGATCAAATCTAATGTCTCATAGTTGTATTATTTCTTCCATTTGTGGGTATAGGTACTTACGTTCAAAAAAGGTCGTAATTGAATATACCGTACAAGCGTTGATGATTATTCAAGCAACCTACCAGCATCGATGATTATTAAAAAAAATTCACATAAGCTCCAGTCATGTCACATCAGCGATTCCTAGCCTAAATTAGCCGAATGGATTAAATTGGTGCGAATGCAAAAGGTTTTTGACTAAATTAGCAAAAAAGAGTGTTTATGAATGAATTGACGTAATTATAATTAATTTATGATTTTTTAGGTAATTTCTTCCAACCAGAGATATCTTTTGTGCCAACTAGCTTATACATTCGTTAGTTTGGCTTCGGAGGAGCTAATCATGCTTTGGAAATTCCAGAGTTAAGAGAGTTAGGTAGATTGAAGCGAAAAAAAATTTGTATTAATCTATGAGAAGCTATCCTAGCCAAGGCTCTTTCTATATTTTGGGAGTGTTAGCGACAACCGTTAGTGCTAGCATTATCATCTAGAGAAGGGTGAATAGTGATCTCGAAAAATTTTGGAAATCATGCGGAAATTCAAATAGATAAGCTTAGTGCTTTGTTCAGAAGATGATTGTTAAACAAGATCTGAGGTGTCCTGAGATGTAGCCACATGCATAGAACTACTATCATTGAATAATATAGAGTTTTAGGGATATATAATTTGCACAAAGAGTTTACAATGATTCGGTTTGTTTAAGCCTATTCCCACTTTTTCACGTTGGCAGCCAATCAATTGGATTCCATTAATAAATAGCTCAAGGTTGTAACTCAGTGATAGCTTTTGAGTCGAAAGATCTCTTGCCTAACACTCACACACTTGACTGTTCTCCTCTAAGTAATACAGTGTTTGCATCAAATGTATGTAAAGAATGTGAAGCTCTCTTAATCTTGAAATTTAGAATTCTGCTCTCTTTTTCCTTTACATACTTCGATCTTGAAATGTCCTTTTACACTTCTCCATGGGTCCAAGGATCACTCTCCAAACTTAAGAATCATTCATGCAACTATGATCTTAGGTTTCTATGGATAGAGTTCTTAATTAGGTAAGTCATCTCCGTCTCCATTAATCCACATCCTTAATTGATCTTCAAAATTTGAGAGTCTTCAAGAAAGATCCAACTCAAATTGCTAGACATTGTGATAATGTAATATTTCACTTAAATAATCTCATGGATATCTCTTGGCACTCTGGTCATTGCACATGAAATACTTTCTTAGAGCTTGAGCTTCATTATAACGTCTGATCTCCCCGTTCAACGTCCGAGCCTCTATAGCATTTGAGTCTCTCATCACATCGTCTAAGCCTTTTCGGTCAGATTCAATCATGTGTACCTTACACCTTTAGACAATCCACAAAATAAGTTTTCATTGCATTAACTCAGATGTAAGGGAACGTGAATGGTTTTTTTTTTTTATCAACTTCAAAATCAATTAGCCTCGAAGAGTTATTTAAAAGGTCTTGCTATTGTCTTTCCCTCTCAACAAGGCGTTTTTTTTTTCTGGTCCAAACATCCTTTTCTTTCATTAAGAACCACTAGTGTTATGAAGTGCTTTCTTTATATAAGCTCTAATAATCCAAATTCCAATCAACCAAAAGGTTCGCCCCTCGGTAAGTTTTTACGATCTCAACAAGGAAATATTGAGATAGTACCTTTCCAAGACGGTGATGCTATTATCACCATCATTTTGGATAAGAAACTCATTTTTTTCGAGTGAACTTACCGAAGTACTCTTTACTCTCAATTTTTCTTCAATTTATTGTTTCTTCTTTTAGTAGGATAATCGACAAAACTACCTTTTATTTTTATCATCTCTCTTATCTTTATCAGTTTCATAATATACATGTGAAATTTCATTCAACAAGATTTATCCTACACCTTATTCTACTAGAGAAAATTGTTGATTTTAATTTATGGCTTCATACATTTAATCACAAAATTTTCATTGAATGTTAAAATTTCTAGTTTTGACAGCTTATGAGCACACAATGAACTGGATATTTTTTTTGTCAAATAGTTTTAGGTCTTCACTTAAAAGTTTAAAACTCAATCTAATTATCAAGCCGATTTTGACATTGTGGATGCCTTAATTGAACAAATTCGTAGGTTTTACAGTTAAACATCGTGCTTTCTTTTGAGGTCTTTACATTTTAACAAGAATTGCAAGATGAGGGTTGAAAATTTATTTACACCTTCTTCACTTTCAATGTCACATCAGATCTTTCAGAACAAAGTTTTAAACATATCTTAAAGTTTTAATCCACTTGATATGATATTGAACCTACAATGAATATTAGTTATTTTCATGATTATAAGATTAGATCAGCAAGAATTTTCCTTTTCTTCCTTGTGCTTATCTTTGTTTAATAGTTAGAAATGATCTAAACATATATATGTTGCACATTTGATAATTCTTCTAGCAAATTAACCTTTTTCATATTTTGATCAATTTTTCTTTTCCACTTGTTATAGATCTACCAGATGATTAAAATGAATTTTAATTCTCGGCTTCGAAATATAGTTTCACTTAAACTGTTTGATAAAAATAGGTAATTAATTGTGCGTGCATAACATGCTTTATTGATATATGCAAAGAGGTGGATGAAACACTCTCATAAGTTGAAATATGTTGTGATTGGAGATATGAGACCACATATTAAAATTGACAACATTGTCTATGCTAAGTCATAAAAAGATGCATAGTAAAATGATACTTTCTTAAGTGTATTGGATTATTTGTATTGTGAAAATGATGTAAGAGATGAAAGTTGAAGGTATTTTTGTGGGTTAGCTTGATAAAAATAAATAAATAAATTGAAGAGACATATAGAAGGGTATATCGGTAAGTGAACTACAAAAAAGGGGTATTCTCGCCAAAATGGGATTGGAATAGTGCCGCCCAAAAAATGAATGATCTTAATGACTGGTTCTAATGTTTATAACAATCAGGTAATTAAAAATGTTATCATTATCGACAACAATGGATATCTGAATATTATCATGCACGATAAAAATATACTCCGTTTATTCATTTGCGTAACTGACGCAAGCAATCATTTATAGAAAAGCGTCTTTTAAGCAATTCATCTAAGTTTTCATTTTCAATCCACGTGTTGTATCTCGTTTATTGATATCGTCATTGATTTTCTCTTTTGTCTTCTTTCGTTAGTTCGGTACCAACTAGGCAATTACTACCTCGGTAAGCAAAGCGTGTTTCCTAATGATCAATTAAATTGATATAACGAGATTGAGATAACTTATCATTCAAATAGAAATCAGAATTGCGCATGAATTGCCGTTACAACTGGAAAGTTAACCTAAAAAAAGAAAGAAAGAAGAAATCCTAGCATAGGCTTCTATATTTTCGGAGTGTTTAGTGATTAAACCTCAACAACTTTTTCGGTTTGGAAGGAAATCCAAGGAAAGGAACCTTTCACATCCTTAAATCAAAATCTAATTCGACAGTGGATTTCAATTTGGTTCGTAAATGTCACTAATCACGAATCTTCATGCTAGTAAATCATTCATATGAGGTGTGCGCTAGTCACTGTTGGATTAAAGAAATTATTTACGTGGACATGAGATAATTTATGAATATTTCTATCGGCTAGACAATGATATTCGTAAAAAAACTAACAATGCAACAAAGAAACCCTAGCCAATCTTCTTCAATCGTTTGCAAGAGCGACTGATCTGATTATCATGATTAATGTCCCAGTAGTCATCACCCAACACATTGCCTACTTTGGAGGCGTTTCTAATTCGTCCAGTGTCAGCATCGAGGCGTGGAAGTGAATGGCTCGATATGGGCAATTTGATTTGACAATCGTCCATGGAGAACATACACTGAGTACAAAAGAACATTAAAAAAAAAAATCAGGTTACCAACTTCATGTCGATCTTTTGGATCATTTTTACTTAATGTGACACTTCCTTGTTGGTTGTTCCTTCATGTTGATGAGATGGGTCATTGGTACTTTATGTTGATATTGAGAATGTGTGTCATTTGGCAGGAGAATTACCAAAAATAGTCATAAACCTATGGTAATTATGTCAATTTAATCCTAATTTTTTTTGTCAAATCAGTTTTAAACATTTTGTATTTGCGCTAATTCAATCCATTTGCTAGCCAACGCTGACGTGAACTTTTTTTAAAATATATTTTCATAATTTTTTCATTTGTATAATTTTTTGTAGTTTTTCTTTTCCCCAGAATCAGAGTCAGGATGCCCTCACCCGCTCTGGGCAATAGCTATTACGTCCTCACCGGACAGGAAGAGGCTGCACGACCCATCGCCCATATATGGTCAGGTTAGGGCACCTCGGCGAGCGCCGACCTTAAGTCGAGAGGAAGAAAAACTAAAAAAAAAAAATAACAAAGTCAACGTCAATTCTGGCTGAACAAATATAAAAGGTTTATGACTGAATTGAAAAAGAAAAATTTTTAGAACCGAACTAGCACAATTGTAATAAATTTAGACTTTTTGGTAATTTTCTCGTTATTGGCAAACCTTGATTTCGAAGGGGTTTCAAGTGTTAGTTTCCTTACTTGAGTTTGGGTTTTGGAGTCAAGACTATCAAGGCCATATAAAGAATATGATCGAGTTTGAATTTGATGATCTCTCTTATGATTCCTCAACGTAAATGTATTGGGCAAAATTTAGAAGGTTACGATAAATTTGTCAAAACGCATTAGAGACCCATTTCTTAACCCATATGATATGGGATGAGTTGTTATATGAGTTAATTATATTCAGTAAATGAGTTTAAACATTAGATTGGTTAGGTTTATAACTTACTTAAATCCAACGCACATCTGTGACTCTTTTTTTCATTTTCTCTCGCACTCGTCGCTTCACACTTTCACCTTAGTTTGAATATAAGTATTCTTAGATTTGATTAAATATGAAAATGTTCTATCAATATAGGTCTGGTTGAGTATGATTTGGGTATGGGTAGGGAGGTATGAGTCAACAGATTTACATTTCATGGAAATAGGTCAAAAGAGGTTTTACATCGTACCATTTTTTACGTGACCTACCTATTTCACAGTTCTAGATCGCGACGACCACAATCTCCTAAGTTATTAGCACTCATATATGTGAATAATCTCAATCGGTAGCACATACGTAATTGTTGTTTTCGAATCGGTACTGCGAACAGGCGCACATGTACAGCAAACAATTGATGGATTGGAATGTTCAACCAACTCCATTAAACCTTACCCAAAAAAAAAACTGCAATTATTTTGACAAGAAATCTTTGGTCCAGGGAGGGATTTGTCAAGCTGGTCTAGAATTTGCACGTAGACTAGTTTTCTCTGGTTGAATGAAGATCAATCCAACTACTTAATTTCATAACCTCGCAAGAAATAATCAGAAAATTCGACAAGGGATTGGTTCGCTCCACCAACGCTTCAACAGCACTAATTTCCAGCTTCAGAAATGATGCACGGTTGAATCAATGAGAGAATTGCTAACTGTTCTAAAATTTTAAGATATTAGATGAAATAGTGATTTAATATTTTTTATTATTCTATCAATTGCAAAACAGTTGACGCAAGAACGTCATAAGGCTTATGTTATGAATGGCGACGGATCAACAACTTGACCCTCTATCCAATTCGAAATTTGGGTAAAAAGATGATTTTGCGCACGTTAACGACCCGATCCGAATCAGTCAATCTATGAGAAAAGAGGTACCCTTAATTATATCACTGTAAATTAATCTCATACTTATTCATCACTCGTTGAGGCTTGAGCTGTTACAGTAGAGTAGACGCACCCGAAATGTATACAGAACAAAGGAACCAAACATAGGTAAACATAGTAATAACGACATAAAGAGTTGCATGAGGTGAATATCGTGAGCTACGCATATTTCACGTTCGGGGATGCCGATGATGATGCCAGTGAAAGAAGCTCCTTGTCCTTCTCGAACAAGGCCATGTCCTCTGGCTTGAGATTAGCATATGCTTCTATGCCGCTTCCATCTCTGGTGTCCAGGAAGGCAACGAGGTTCCAGTAAGGAAACGCAGAGGACCCGACCCACGCGGGTTTGCCCCACCCGAAGTCGGCCTCGTAGGTCGGGAACCGGCACAGGCTCGTGAAGCTGAAGGGCACGACCTCGCCTTTCGAAATCTGGGCCGAGCGTTCCTTCAAGAAGTTCAAGTGACCTTCTCCTTCTTTTAGCTTCTTCACGTAGTCCGTGTTCACTTCCTTTATTGATTCTCTCACCTTGATATCGGGAAAAAAAGGACAAGAAACAAACATAGATTGAGAAGACTCAGAAAGCATTCGATCACATGCTGATTCTTAAAAAAAAAAAAAAAGAACTGGATTGACACTAATCTTAAGCTTATGTCCTCCACTTTGGCTATCTGTAGAATGATTTTGTCTAGCTATACCTGGTCCAGGATCATATGTTCATCAGTATCAAAGGTTGGCATCACTAAGGCAATCCTACTTATGTTCCCGAAATGGCGGTCCGACAATGGCGGATCCATCCTCGGACGCAAGTTCACTGCGTGTAGCACTGTGTATATCTTGTCATTTTCACTGGTGCAATCCGGTTTCTTTTGCGTGCTCTCCATGTATCGCCTCCACAAGAAGGCCGACAAGGCCTCAACTCTCGTCGGCCGCCTTCTCTGGCCTTCTGCCTCCACCTTCTCATCGTTCAAATACTTATCTCGAAGGGCAGCTATCGAGATGGCGTCGAAAACGAAACGCTTCGTAACGAGGCCTTCCTTCATAATCCCCGTACTTGGTGCAAATCCCGCTAGATTAATTGGCGGGAAAAGAGAGGATGATCCAAAAATGGGAGATATTATCTGGCCACCGTCGCCGCGAGCAATCGTGGCCCAACTATTGAGGAAAGAGAAGAACGACAACGCGTCGGCGAGCTTGTGCGAGACGCATAGTGCTATGCACAGCCCGCCGCACTCAAAGAAGCTAACTTGCACGGCCATGGCGAGATCACCCAAGTCATAGAGCTTGAAGGGCAAGAGCCGGTCGAGCTTCTCGGGATCAGGACTTTCGAGGACCTTGGAGAGCTGGCATGTAGCTTGAGCCACCACGAAGTGGACGCCATCATCGTTGCATTCAATGTAGAGGTTGTCTCTTAAGCGCCCAGCGAGCGGGTAGAACCGGGTTAGGGTTTCGGATAGAGATCGCTTGATCTTGGAGAGTTTTTCCTGGTTGGTGAGGAGGTCTTCTTTGGAGAAAAAGAGGAGGAGGGGCATGAAAATGGAGGGCGCTATCTGGTCGAGGAAGGAGAGGCTGTGGCGGCGGAGGTCGGGAGGTGTCGGAGAAGATGGCTTGATGGTCTCTGTGTGTTCCACTATCACCTTCATTGTTTGATAGTGATACGATGCAGTTGGAGATGGTGATGATCGAGCTATAATGGGATTTATATAGAGAGAAGAGAGACAAAGGTGAAGGTGAAAGCCAGACGATGACCTCGGATACAGTACTTATTCATCTTATGTTGGCAAATAAGGATTTTAATGCCTAATACATGTCCATACATGAACTCTTTTACAGTTACATATTGCATATGAATTAATTATTGACCCCCCGACATGGTCAACCTTTTTTTTTCATGCGTGTGCGAGGGAGGGCGAATGTGTTTGGAGTGAGAAGGAGGCACGGATGATCATAATACATGGGGTGGACGTCGATAGGTAATTGTGAATACAAGTTAAAATATGGTCACCACCAAGGCATATAGGATGCCCCCCAGTCGAGAACCAGGATTGGTATTGACGAAGTTCATCACCAAGACTTACAGAACGAGCCACTCGCCAATGATACATGACTTTAAGATAGGTGAAGTTCACCACCAATGACTACATAAAATCACATGTTAAAGATACAGTGCTTCTTGGCTCATCACCAAGGAAAAATCCACCTTATATGGAAACAAAAACCATGCTAGATATTGGTTTACAAAGAGAGAAATTTTGTATATTCTCAATATTCAAGTTCACTCTACTTAAAAATGAGAACTCGTCTCTATTTACAGAAAAACTAAGACATAAGAAAGAGATAAACATTTAAGGCATGTGAACTACGCAGCTAAAGAAGATATAGGAACTATTAAGCACAATTGAAATTTAGGAACTAGAAAATGCCTTAAAACCTATTCAACTAGCTAGTGGACACCTTGAAAGATCAATAAATATAAAAGGAAATCATCTAGACTAGCCTCCGGCTGCTAGATAGGCTATTATATTCTCATAGTCCATAATGGACTTGTAAGTCAACATTTAGGTAATCGATAGACAATCATGAATCCACAACTCTCTTGCACAACCTTTCCTTAAAAATTTAGGCCCTAATCTTGCAATTCGAAACATCTGTGTTATGAATGTATAGCTCAAATTATAACTAACAAAAATATATATAAAATTTAAAAAATTATACTCCTAAAAATCGAAGATCTGAGCAGTCCGTCTAAAAATGAAAGGTCCAGATTGCAAGATTAGATGTCTAAACTTCTGAGGAAAGTTTAAGTGATCTGAATCCACCAACTTTAGCCCATCAACAAATCCCGATGCTCCCGCGTCAATTTCTTTCTACCACATTGAGGTAAATATATTGCATTAGAGCTCACCTAAAAAAATTCTATTGTAAAATTATTTTTGTTATACCCTAAACTCGACTAGTGTTTATAAAATCATGTGGGAAATTCATTAGACATCAATTTGCTCGAACAGGTTAATCTCAACAAATGAGAGAATTGGAATGCATGGCCACGTTCTAAATAATTGAATCTCCACGTCACTTGCAAACCCACCACAAAAACAATTGATAAGCTTGGGAAGCCTCTCGCAATTAATGGGAACTGTCCGGACAAGCCAAAGCCAACTGATCCGTTGACTTTTTCTAAGACTAGCTTGAATGGAAAATGCCACTATTTCTCGGTGTTTGGGTCCGAAAGAACATAGCCACGTGTGGCATGTCCACGTCGTACAAGAGAAGAGGGCATGTAGCTCCTGTTTCAACCAGTATTTTTTTCTTTTGGAGAAATTAAAAAAAATTCATAAATTTATTATACATATGTCAATTTAAACTAAATCTTGAATGTCTTTAATCTAGTCCTAATCTTTTTGAAAATTTATCAAAGTAAAAAAATTTCGGCAAATTTTGGCCGATATGGACACCGATTGTCATACGGGCATGATTGGCATTAACGTGGATAATTATTTTATTTTTATTTTTTTTCCTTATTCCTTCCACGATCGTCATGGCTGCGGAGGAAGAAGAATGAAAAAGAATACAAAAAGAAAAGGAAAAAAAACACATAAATATTTTTTAAAAAAAGGCTCAAAATTATTAATGCCAATGTTAGCGGTCCTTACAAGCACGACTGGCATCTACGCCAGAGATTGTCTGCCAAGTTTGGCTATAAAAAAGTTTCAAATTCAATTGGTCAAAATGAAAGATTTATGGCTGATCAACATCTGAAAAATATGTTTATAACTTTTTTTGGTAATTATTCAATAGTTTATTGGGACTAGGGCTGGGACTTAGGACTGAGGCCGGGTCTAGGCTTGGGATTGGGGATCGGGTCCGAGGCTAGGACTAGGGCCGGGACCTGGGACCGAGGCTGGGACTGGGCCCGAGGTCGTGGCCAACAATCGGGGCCAAGGCCGGATTCAAGACCAGGGCCTGGACCAAGGCCGGGATCCGAGATCAAGGTTGGGGCCTGGACGAGGACCGTGCCTGGGCCGAGTCCAGGATTGGGGCCAGGATTGGGGTTGGGGTTGGAGCTGGAGACCGAGGTGGCAACGGTACTTGGGCCGGGGTAGGTACTCGGGCCGGCGACTGGCGACCGGTGTCAGCGCCCGCACCGGAACCAGTGTAGGTACCGGGGCCAAGGCCGGTGACTGGGAGTAAGGGCTGGGACCGGTGGCGGGGATTGGGGCCAAGCCGAGTATGGAGTTGCCCATATCCAATAAAAATGTCGATTTGTATTTCATGAAAATATTTCAGCAATATAATTTTATTAAACAATCACAAGAAATAAATTTTCATAGATTCAATTAAATATAGAAGTGTTTTCTTAAATGGGTTGGGTCGGGTATGAGTTGGGTATGGGTTGGGTTAGGTTAGGTATGGGTTAAGAAATTTGTGTAATGCATAAATGGGTCATAAACGGATTAATGAGTCAATTTGGGTCGGACCATTTATGACCTGACCCAAAATATAACCCAATCCACCCATTTGCGTGACATTCTGATTTCCAGTCAATTTTAGGCTCATGAATGAGAAGTGTATATCTAGAGATGTATTTCAGTTTTATTCCTCTCGAATCTGATCAATTTGAGTAGACTAACCAAAAGGGAAAGGCTAGCGCGAGACGAGATACGTGGACTTAGGGAACTCGGATAGGAAACGACGCTTTGGCCATAAAGATTGTTCAGGGAACTAGCGATAAACCCTCACAATTACATGACAACCAAAGCCGCCACAAATTGACGAGCCCTAAACGTGATATGAATCACGGGGTCGATACGCGTAATTTCTGCAAAAATCGCCCATCGGTTCGGGATAGACTGGAATCACATCTGATAGAGAAAACTATTAAAAACGAGTCCTGAAAAGTTTGAAATGAAAAATCAAGAATTCCAACTTTATTTGGATTGGCCGTCGCCTTATCGAATGATTCTGGAGCGACAAAAACGACGTTTTGAACGTCGGGGGTGAAATGACCATTTTGCCCCTCAAGCTTAGAACATTGTCCATGTAATTGAAGAAAGGCAAACTGGCCTTTTAATTCTCTCATGGCTGTCGAAAAAGAAGATTAAATGAGGGCCATTGGATTCACTTTGGAAAAAACAATGCCAAGTGTCACAAGATGGGCAAGGGTGGTCATGTCCAACTATTCCACCTACCATTCAAACTCAAAATATAGTCTTCTCTCTCTCTATTCACCTCATTTTGACCTGCCATACCACCATGAGAGCTCACGCCATCTTCATCTTCTTACTCCTTCACTCTACCAATCATCGACCTATTTCTGGGCTTCTGTTCGGCCACTCCGGCGACCACCTCCAGCCACCACCCAGACGCCGTTGGCCATATCAACCTAGATCTTTGTCTTGCCGACCTCCTAGAAGTGGAAGCACGTTATTTGGAGCCCCGAGGAGCTCCGGCCAAGCGTTTTCCTAGGAGTCAACAGAAACTGACTCAACCTGAGGTAGGTCCGGTTTTTAACTCTTTTGATGGCTGAATTCTTGGATTTTTGGACTCAAATTTCGTGGAGACTCAGTAGACATGTGTAGGATTCTGTGGTAAAAATTGGGGCTCAATTTGATAAAGTTTTGACCACAAACCGGCCTTGTGAATTTTGCCCAGAATCTACCCTAAAGACTGAAGTGGACGATCCAGCGACCTTGGGTGAGTTTCCGACGACCAATCGACTCAAAACTCACGGTGAGCCTCCCAAATCCTTAAGTAGACATGTTAAGAGGTAGAATAGTGTATAAATATTGGAATTGGAGTAGATTTAGAATCAGTTGGCCCCGGCTTGCACAGAACCGAATGGGACCGGTTCGGTGCCAGGCCAAACCGATTTTGTTGAAGGCTGAGATTGGCGAGTTTGAGCTGCAAATTGATGTTTGGAACATGTTAATTGGATCAATCTATGAGAGTATTCCAAAAGGGTAGTCTTTAAAAGTCCTAAGTGGATAGAGGAAGTCATATGTGATATTGTTTGCAATTAGATCCCATGTCATGTCGTATGTCGATGATTGTCTTGCATGCCATGAAGTTTCAAATTGTGCATGAGATGTATTGGTTGTTTTATCTGTGAAATGAATTGTGAATCATGACATGAGCATAACATGGCGAGGCCCTGAAGCATATGAGACGCGGGGCGGGAAATGATACCTTGATGCGACGAGATCGCGGGGTGGAGTTGATATTGTGTGGCGCCTTGATGCGATGTAATCGCGGGGTTGAGATGGCCACGGTCCTGATGCAAATTATTCGCGGGACGGAGAAGCCCTGAGACGTATGAGACGCGGGGTAGGAGATGTATACCCTGATGCAACGAGATCGCGGGGTGGAGTTGATAATGTGTGGCGCCCTGATGCGACGAGATCGCGGGGTTGAGATAGTCACAGTCCTGATGCGAACTATTTACGGGATGGAGGTGTGAGAATACCCTGATGCGACAAGATTGCGAGGTGGGGTTAATGTTGCGTGGAGCCCTGATGCGACAAGATCGCGAGGTTGAGATAGCCACGGTTCTGATGCGAACTGTTCGCGGGACAGAATTTATGAGATGATGATTTTGCTTGGAGATTTATCGGAACCTGATGTATTTACGTGGGTTACCGATGATGGTCCGATGCGTTTACGCAGACCGAGCCTAATGCGACTTATCGCGGGCTGGAAATTGAGGCAGGCAGGAGGAGATGGTTATGGTGAAATGGCATGTTGTTGTTTTATTGATTTGTACTGTGTACGTCTATGAGTTTATGAGTTTGAATCATTGGATATATGACTGCCTGAGTGGACGGTCGGCTTAACCTAAGGTTAGAACCCACCTTACTGAGATTTATATCTCACCCTAGTGGGGGCTTCATTTTTCAGGTTTCAAGCGAAAGTAGAGCGAGCTCGCCAAGGATCGGCATTAAAGAGATAGTGGACCAATCGTATTTAGATTGGGCTTGCCTTTTAAAATGAGGGCTTGAACTTCGGATTGGAAAATTAGGAATTGATCTTTTAGTAATTGGTTATTGAGATTTTGATGTATCTATCCTAAGTCATCGGTTGTTGATTTATTTGTGAATAGAGATGGCATCGCTTTCGCGTGCGCATTTTTATAAAGAGCTGTAAGTTATTGGCCGTTGGATCCTGGGACTTGAATTGGAAACGGCTTGATGGGATGTACATGCGCTCGTCAGGTTTGGGGCGTGACAATTTGACACCCCTACACGACAGCTACTTTTGTGAAATAGAAGAGAGCAAATTTTCTTGTTAAATTTTTCTTCAATGCAAGCTATACAATAGCTTCACCTACAGACACATTAGCAAACCCGAATGGTGCATTAGAATCAAAGGGTCTAATATATAAAGAAACCTCTAATTTTAGTATTTGTGACAATTATATCCAAAAAAAAAATATCTCATAAAAAACCTCCAACCTAGGTTGTAGATTACTGCGCCCTTACTTCCAGAGATAACTTTTACTTTTATCGCAATTTCATTCCAAACTTTTATTTTTGTCTCAATTCTATCAGCCTAATACAAAAAAAAAAACTCAACTTTAGCATATGTCTTGAATTATATCTTATCTCATAAAAAACCTTCAACTTTTATTTTGTCCCAATTTTACTACCGTTAGTCTTTCATCCATAATCACCATTAATTATTCCTACGTGACATTTTCAAGTAGTTAATGAATTACACATCAGCAAAGCTAACTAAAAAAGCCTTGTACTTTTCTTCTATCGTTTGTTTCCCCTAAATATTGTTGGGAGATATAGAGTCAATCAAGACGACGTGTTTTGTATTCTTTTTGGCACTCAATAGCCCAAAAAACTATTAGATATGGAGATATTTGGAAGGACAATCTAAAATTTCATCTTCCATGAAACTTACTGTTTCTAAATTTCAAAAATTCATTGATAAGTTCAGCGAGAAAATTTGAGCCATGTGGGACAGAAGATTGACGATGGAAAAATTGAGATAAAAGTACAAAGTTAGGATATAATTAGGACAGATACTAAAGTTGATGATTTTTTTTTGTAATTGGACCGGTAGAATTGAGATAAAAGTAAAAGTTGAAGATTTTTTTATAAGATAAAAATAAAGTTTTGGATATAATTATCACAAATGCTAAAGTTTGAGTTGTTTTGTTTTTTTGTTTTTTTTTCTTTTTGTATTAGCCCCCTCCCCCCCTTTTTTTTTGTAGTCTTCTTAATCAAGGACGATGGCTTTAGCCATAAAAAAGATAGTAAAAATTGAGCAGCCCCAGTTCTTTTTGCTCCAAGTACAAAATTAGTGTTCCAAAATGACGATTTCGAGCGAATTTATTGGCTTGCATATAACGAAAGAATTTAAAGTTGCGTACTTGTCATTCGAGTAAAGGGTTGAGCCTTTTTTTAAAATTTGTCTGAAATAACGTGATATTCATTAATCTTACGACTATAAGCTTGTTAGAATATTCAAGTGCTAAATCAAGTTTTCATATAATAACTCAAGATTTTAGAATAATTAATAGTAATACCATAAAATCTCATATGTTATCAAAGTAGGAGATCATGAATTAAAATCTTTTAAGCCCATATTTGCCTCTCCAATAATATGTTTATGCTTAAACCAAAATTCAGCCCATATGTGAGAGGCAGGGTTAAATATCTAAATAATAATTCATGCCTTCATCTCAACTTAAACTTTTAGAGCAGTAATCGTCTCATGAAGTTTTATGCATGCTTTTGGATTTGGCTAAGAAATTGTGATCCCTACTTGTATAAATATCTACATATCGGGGCTCCATTTGTTCACTCAAAATAAATGAACTCAAAATGACCGCTTGTATTGACTGAAAATTGAATGAACGAGAATTGGTTTCATCATCTATAAATATGTTTAGACATAAGTTATTGTCAATACTGTAAATATTTCTCTTTGACCAACTATTCAAGAGATGCAAGCGATCATCTTCAGAGAAATATTTTTCAGATCATATATTTTTCACGAAATAAACGAAACCTAAACCACTCTTTCATCTAAAAGTTTAAAGTTTTACGATAATAGTTGTCTCACAAAATCTTAAAATCTCATGCGCGCTTTTAGATTTGGTCAGGGAATTGTGATCCCTACTTGCATAAAACCCACACCAATGAATCTTAGCCATGCTAATGTACACAAAAGCAAAATAATAAAAATTTCAATATTTTGGTATGATGATCAAATTGCATCTTAGCTCAAATTTTTATGTGCTAAATTTTACTTTCATCCTCGGTTCAATAAAGAAAAATAATTTGTCTTAAGGATAAAAAATTTGCAAAATTTTTTACTTGCTCGTAATTAGATCCATCAAAATCGATCTTAAACCTATTCATTAACTCAAAATTATTTAAGTGGGTGACAATTTTTTTGGTCGAGCAAATGGGTCATATAAGAGTCACCTTGATTTTCTAAAGAAATGACATTTTTTGTAAATTGAAACATATGGATGATTATTGGGAGAATTTATTAAAAAAAAGTCATAAATCTACTGCAATTGTATCAATTAAATCCTAAATATTTTTTTATCAATACAGTTCTAAATATTTTATAATTGTGCAAATTTACTCCATTTGGCTGGCAAGCGCTGACGCCATAATTTTTTTAATATAAATTTGATATTTTTAATTTTAATTATTTTTATTTTTAATTGTATTTTTTCCGATTTTATTTTATTTTCTTTTTGGTTTGGGCCGGTGGCCAGCACAAGACTGCCAACCCAAATAAAAAAAGTAGAAAAATATTCAAAAATAATTTAAAAATTAGAAAATATTAAAATATTATTAAAGAATTGCCATGTCAGTGTCAGCCAGCCAAATGAAATGGTTTGGCACAATTGGTAATACAGAACTGAATTTGTATAAAAAAAAAGTTTA
The DNA here is from genome assembly GCA_028455895.1 of Rhodomyrtus tomentosa. Classification (NCBI taxonomy): domain Eukaryota; kingdom Viridiplantae; phylum Streptophyta; class Magnoliopsida; order Myrtales; family Myrtaceae; genus Rhodomyrtus; species Rhodomyrtus tomentosa. The sequence continues at coordinate 46,013,977 of JAPCWY010000005.1, forward strand.
GGACTTTATTGACATAATTATAATAGGTTTATAGCTTTTTGAGCAATTCTCCCATGATTGTTGTGAAGGTGAAAAAGTCGTGTATGAATTTGGTATTTTCACAAGTAGAGGTATGTAAGTGGTATTGGATGTAATGTAAATTTTGTTTTGTTTTGTGTTTTCCCGAAATTTTTATAGAACCTACCTTGTTGAGTTTAAGATTAGTTCAGGCGCACGTAGCAAAATGGGGAAAAAGCTGATTAACTCTTCCAATCAATCCAAGTTAATTGGGTTGGTTCCAAATACTTAGGTGATAGAATCAGCAGAATCCAAATGTTCCGTGCCCAACAATAGGGATTTTCTTTTCGTTTTGGAATTTCGATTAGCATTTGGTGAATCAAGGTAACTATTAGTAAAATAGAATGACCGATGATTTTATTCCAGATACTTACTTGTCAACTTTTACATGCATAACTTACTAAAATTTTGAGCCTTATATGAAATTACCAATCTAAATTAATGCGACTTACCCATTTATGTAACTTTATTTTAATAACTAGTTTAGATTACATTAATCAACTCTCATTCGAGTTACCTCGTTCTTTTATTTAAATTGCCGACTTCACTATTGAGTTACTGTCTTTTATTTGCCTTAATTAGTTTAGATTACATTAATAATTCCGTAGAAAAAAATTAAATTTAACAAAAACAAGCTTAGCATCGACTTACTCTTAGAAGGACCAGAACCTCACTTAAGTCGTTTTGTAAGGGGAGGATCGTATTAGCAACAATCAACCTTCGGACATACAGAGAACGGGCTACAAAACTCCCAATTGGATGGTCGGACAGCGATTACAAGGCACAAGAGGTTGGAATGTCACTCATAGTCATGAACATAGCAGCTGGTTTGGCTAATTGTACTAGTTGTAAAAATGACCCTAAACCAGTCTTGAAATGGCAGCAAAATTTTGAAATTGGCAGAGTGCCTTTGCTGTAGAAAATGAAGATACGATACATGCCAAAGACAATCACAATCTACAGCGACTAATGACAGATGAATTCCTCGGAACCGCGCAGACTGACAAAAGGTTCACGAGATCAATACAATCAAGATCGAGGCGCGTCATGCTTGGATTGTCTTTGACCTGCTCTTTCAAATAAGAAAGGACGTTCCACGAAATTGATGAAGTACTGTTCCGGGGGCATTGCGGTGCAAGGAAATATTACATCAACCCGAGCCCAATTTGCAACGACGGCTCACACACGGAAGAGTACTAGACGCGGTAAGGCGTAACATCATTAGCCACGCCAAGCGCTGATAGATAAGATTTCCCCGTATAACGACATAAGGATGCAAACCATGGCTTCCAATGATCATTCATATATAGTTTCGTAGACGATCGTGGATTAAGCGAAAACCGAAAGGCCAACAAAGGAAAATGATACTAGATCAATGCAAGTCTTTCTGCGGAACGGAGAATTTGATGAATATCTTTTCTTTTGTAGAGATTGTCATGTTTGCATTGCTAACTGGCCAAGGGATTCTAGAATTTACACAACTAATGTGCACAGATTAGCCATTCTCATGCCTATAAATGTGGAGGTGTCGCATTATGTACCGACCGATGATCTGTTTAGGATAATATGACTGTCCGGGCATATCCTGTGCATTGTATGCCTTCATTGGATGTCCTATATCTTGGCTACGAAGAGCCGGCCGGCCAAAGAGCATGAATCTCCTTGGATGTTTTGCACGATATAAACAGAAAAGTGCAGTAGAAAGGGGTTGGTTTGTACTTTTCTGCCTTTTCTTGTTCGTATTGGTCATTGTTGATGTGGAAACAACATTGTATTTGTCTGTTTTTCTTAGCTCAAGTTAGGAACCGGAGGTAGTCCAGCGAGGTTTCTGACTCCTTCTGTATGTCAAAATCGGAGAAGTGCTCGAAACTCTTGGATCCACTTAAGTTAAACAAAGTTGGGAGGACTAGTACCATAAAGTAAAGAAATATAACCGGGCAGTCTATTTACCTTAGATTAAAGGGGAAAAAAGAAAAGCAGGAGATTCAGCGTAATCTGAGAATGGACCTCGATTCATCGGGTGATCCAGTTCTCAACCGGTACACGTCTTCAGATGAGTAACCCACTTGATTCAAACTAATAAGTTTTCATCTGATGAGTACAGTGCAATTTAAGTTGGAAACTCTAATTTAGTTGAGATAGAAAAAACCTCGTAGCACTAATCATTTGATTTCATGCAACTTCTTAGGGTAACCAGAAACCAGTACAGGAGATTGGGTAGCTCTGACTATGTTGATGCACCTACAGGGACATGGTTGACGCAAGTTCCTTGAAATCAAGCGATAAGTAGGCACATTAGCACCTGAAGAACTGGTCAAATCTATTCTCCGGCCGCAGGTATTCAAGGGAAGCACCTGGACAATAGTAACAATCCACAGAAAGTGCACCAAATGAATGGAATGGAGTAACATCTTGCAGATCTTTTCACTAACTAGGAAAAAATAAAAATCGACGAAAGGAAGACAACAAAAAGAAATGCAGACATGATTGGCAAAACTTTATGGTTCATGAAAACAAAAATTTACAGGAAAAATTCATTCTTTTTGCTTAGTTTAATGTAGAGATCTTGTGAAAAGGAAAACGCAATAATATAACATAAGCCGCTGCAAACGTGAGAAAGTCGTTGTCTACCGAACAAGACAGCCGTGTTCGGACAACACCAGTAAGCCAGAGTAAGGCAAAGCTTTGAGTCGAGGGAGACTAAATTAAACCCCAGAATGCTTGGGATTCCATGTGGGAAAACGTTCTCTCCTATTGGTCAATGCTACCTTGCTCTATGCCTCCATCTAGCAGGACATTCCACTGTTTTTTTCATGCTTCTACCTAGCTAACATTAATTTTTAATTGTACGGAAATCGTTGGAAACGCGTTCATTCCTATGCATCACAATTAACAAGGAAACTTCGGCAAATAAGAATAATATATAACAAACCTGGACCACCATTGAATCTTTGTCTAGCTGCCTCACACACAGTTTGTATAGAGTTTGGTGAAATTATGAGTCTAGGCTACTTGCAACCCGAACTCTATGGTGAAGATCATAATGATGAATCCCATGTCTTCGACCTGAACCTTTCAACGCTGGAGTGTTACTCAGATTCATCCACGGCCTGCCTAGAGAGCATCCACAACTCTGTATCGCAGACCATCTTGGATGAGACAAGAAATTGCAAGAGGTTGAAGGTAGAACCGTCCATTGGAGAATCCTTAGAGAGTCACGAAATTGGGTATCGTGGTTGCGGAGGTATGAGGACCAATAGCTTCAATAGCTTGCCTAAGCATCGGTTCAGGGATCATATATGGGCATACAGCCGGAGCTACATGGCGGTCGAGGCCATGGAAGAAGCGGCAGCAGCCATCATGAGAGGTGACCAAAGCGAGAAGAGGGAGGAGGTAAATGGAGACGCTATGAAACTGGTCCAGCAACTCATTGCTTGCGCAGAGGCTGTGGCTTGTCGTGACAAGCCACGCGCCTCTGCATTGCTTTCGGAGCTCAGTTCCAAAGCTCTGGTGTTCGGAACGTCATTTCAGCGAGTTGCATCTTGCTTTGTGCAAGGCCTTGCTCTCCGCCTGGCATTGGTTCAGCCACTAGGGGTAGTTGGAGCAGTCGGCCAAAGCGCAAGGGAGATGGTGATGACGAATGAGAGAGAAGAGGCTCTTGGCCACGTCTATGAGATTTGTCCATATATCCAATTCAGTCACTTCATTGCAAATGAATCGATTTTGGAAGCCTTTGAGGGAGAGAGTTCAATCCATGTAGTGGACCTAGGCATGACCCAAGGCCTGCCTCACGGCCACCAGTGGCGCAACCTAATAAGCAGCCTAGCAAAACAGCCAGGCTCATCATCTTGCCACCTCAAGATTACTGGTGTTGGGAATTGCAAAGAGGGCCTCCAAATGATTGGGGACGAGCTAAAACACTACGCAAAAGGCTTGGGAGTGAATTTCGAGTTTTTTATGGTCCAAAGCAACTTGGAAAACCTCCGAGCAGAGGACTTCAGTCTCCTGGAAGGCGAAGTCCTGGTCATAAACAGCGTCCTTCAACTGCACTGTGTGGTGAAAGAAAGCCGAGGAGCACTGAACTCTGTCCTGCAAATTCTGCATAAGCTTTCGCCCAAGCTCCTGGTCCTGGTTGAGCAAGACTCAAGCCACAATGGGCCATTCTTCCTAGGGAGGTTCATGGAGGCGCTGCATTATTACTCAGCCATCTTCGATGCCTTAGACACCATGCTTCCCAAGTATGACACCAGGAGGGCCAAAATGGAGCAGTTCTTCTTTGCTGAAGAAATCAAGAACATTGTAAGCTGCGAGGGGCCCGCAAGGGTCGAGAGGCATGAGAGGATCGACCAATGGCGCAGGAGAATGAGCCGAGCCGGGTTCCAGTCTGTGCCCATCAAAATGCTAACACAGGCCAAGCAATGGCTTGCAAAGTTCAAGGTCTGTGAAGGTTACACTGTAGTGGAAGAGAAGGGGTGCTTGGTTCTCGGTTGGAACTCAAAGCCCATCATTGCAGCTTCCTGTTGGAAATGCTCCTAAAGCCTAAGTGTTGCTTTAACTGGTTGACTTCACAACGTATTAAGCAGAATATTTGATTTGTACAATAAGTTCATATACTATTCTTATAGTATTTGGAGCAATATGGGACCATGAGCAAAACCAAAAACATGGTCTTATCCAGAATAAGTTTATTAGTCAATGAGTTTCTACACTGACGAGCAAATATATGACTCTGTATTGGAAGCTACTAGAGCTGCAGAGCACAAGAGATGATGAGTCTCCTGATGTAATGATTTTAATCCATTTCTTGTTGTGTTTGTTTTTATCATAGATGAAAACGATTAGAGGCGGAATTGAGCTAAGCTTCGGCAATTAGAAGACATTAAATTTCTTGTCATGAGGCAACAATTTAAAAAGGGTGTTTTTTTTTTTTTTCTGCTTGGTAACTCTGAAAGGTGAAACTATCTTTGTAAGTTGAAATGGTAAAGCAAGGGTTAAGCTGGGCGCCTTTGTGACCTGGTCTCCCTCTTTCGGGTTTCTAATCCAACCTTTACTTAAAACGGCCTATACTTGCACGAACTATTCATCCTTGGAAAAAGCTGACCAAAATGAAGTTGTGTTTTGTTTTCCTGAGTTAAACAGATTCTTGTCATGTGCATTGAGGTTTCTTATGTAAAATTTCTGGTCTGTATCCGCTCAAGTCGTGTCCCCTCGTCTTGTTAGAAAGTTTCACCCATTATTGGACATTTGGATTGCTTTTGAAGCACTTGTTTGCAAGGCAAAGAGAATGCCATCAGCTCGAGTTCAAGCTTTATGTGCTAACTGGACTACTAATGTTGAGGCACAGCTGTTGTGGCTTACTTAATACGGTAATATTGCTTTGATTTGTGGATCCGGATCCCCTGCCTTAAACGCAGGGGATCCTAATGATGGGGGCCATAGGATCTCTCCCCCTTTTATAGGGGAGAAGATCCAATGGCTATGGGGAAATGGATCCTTGATATGTTTGGGTAGGCCACGACTGTCTTTTGAGTGTGCGTAGGTGAGTTTAGGGGGTTGATTCCCAGGTGCACGTTAGGCTTGTTGGCTCTGGGCTTTTTTCGAAAATGGATCGAATATTTTTTTTTATTAAATTAGGCCTTTTTTTTTTCATTTACCAATTTGGGCCCGCACGGAAGTCAAAGTGCCTAACGGACCCAGGCCTAAGTCCCTTCTTTTTTATTTCATATTTTTTATGGGTAAAAAAAAATTGCCAAATTAGTGCTATTTTTTTTATTTATGGAAACGGGGCCCATGCGGCAGTCTAAGTGCGAGATGATTAATATGTCACCTTCATATATCTTATCAATTTTAATTTATGAATATTTTTATTAATATTTACATACTAAATAAATTAATTACATAAATACTAAATTATTTATTAATTATATATCTTAATAAAATTTTCAATTAATTAGTATAATTATTTTATAAACATAAGTTTTAAAAAAATTATATTTACAAAGTTATATAAATGTAAATGTTATAAATATAAAATAATTAAAAAAACATAAAAAAGCAAAAAAGAAAGGACTGTGCGCCACTTTGATTGCTACGCGAGCCCCAAATTGATGAATAAAAAAAAAACTAGCCCTAATTTGGTAAAAAAAGAAACATTAGACCCATTTATGAAAAGAAAAAAAAACTCGCTGGCTCTTGGGTCTTGACAGTTGGGTTAGGCGATCCCTTTCCATTTTTTTGGGTTAAATTGGTTCCTGGACTTGTAGAGGGATGTGGTCTCTACTCTTATTTCTAATTCTTCTGCTAAATGATAATTTGCTTAATAAGGCGAAAAACTCTACATTGGGATAGGATACAACCAATAAAAGTTGAACAACACTCACACAAGCATTTGATCAAACATGTAGCCGGCATTATGAAGAGAGCTTTGCGCAAGCGATTCAACATCTGGTCCTTATGATAGGATATAGGCAAACTAATCTAGTCAAAGAAGCGAGAGAAAGAACTTGCCTTTGCTTTTAGGGAAGCTGAATGAGGTTGGTCCTGATAGTTTCCTATCAAACTTTTGCTTTTTCTTGACAAAACTTTTCATTTGTTTATTTAAAGAAGAAAAGAATCATTTCCTCAAAATAAGGTAGATGGTAAAATTAAGGTTGTCGTGTTTGAGTGAGACCCCTTAATTTTTTTTTTGGAAAATGTAGTGTGGAACCGGAAGTGAGACAATTTCAGTCTCTGTCAGCAGCCACGTGGATGGCCCCTGGTTCACCTTCTCTCTCTCTCTATGACTGGACTGTGGATAAGAGCACGACCCTCATCGGACAAATTCCCATCTTTGATGACCTGTCTCGCCATCCACCTCTAAATTCCAGCTCCTGAGAACGGCGACGACACTCCATCGACTCGACCGCTTCTTCAACTACATCACTCCGGAGTCCGGACCCAGTCCGAAAAGGAAGAAAAATGGAAGTGGGCATGTCCCTGAACGCAGTGGTCCGTCTTCCCCTGACGAGCGCTCGAGCCCACGACGACTCGCTTGGGCTGGCCAAGCACTCCCTCTCCACTTCCCGCCCCGCCCGCGGCCATGAGCCCCGCCGCGCGCGACGGAGGGGCCAACCGTCGCTGGTGGTGGAAGCCAAGGGCAAGCGGGGCATGCAGGCCCGTCAGTTCCAGCGACCCCCGCCTCCTCCTCTGCCCAAGATCGAGGACGATGGCAACCCCAGATTCGTCATCTTCATTCGCATGGCCAATGTTCGTTCAAATGTCCAAGTGTCCGTCTATTTTAACAAATTGTGTTGGCTTTGAGTCTTGTGCGTGAACGGGTGACTTTTGCTTGCTTTACAGGTTTATCTTTGGTACCCACTTAGTCTGATAACTGGCGGCACCACTGCCAAAATTATGGTGGCGGCGAAAGATAATTTCCTGGGGAAGTACATTTACAAGGATACTCTCGCTAGAAATCTTGCTGCTGTTATTTACAGAGTGAGTTTCTCTTTTCTCAGGTTGTTAAAACTCTTGTTCCAAGTTCAATGACACATGTACTGGCCCAAAAAAGAAAAGTTCAATGCCACATGTTATTGATGCTTGGGATACTGTAAGTTTCTTAAATAAAGCTTAACAAGGACGTGACCCGGTGATGAGCATGTTTTGATTTTGGGTCTTCATGCTGAGTAGCTGCTGGCACAGCATTTCGTAACTTTACTGTCCACATCAAAGCTTTGAAAGTGGTGTATTGCCATTGTTTGCCATGTATGGTTTAACAAGCCAACAGGGAATATACTGGTAAAGAGCTACAGCATTCAAAGGAACATTTTGAGTTTTGCAGAAGATGATGTTCTGTTTCATTTGCTCTCTGAATCAAATGGACAGCGTCTGGGCATGATTACACGGTGACATTGGTAAACTTACAACTTTGGAATCGGACCAAGGTTCCAGTGGAAATGCCTTGGTGGGTGGCATCACTGTCCAATAGTAGGATATGCATGGTATTGAATGTAAATCTTGTGCAACCAAACATACATACTGAAATACTTGAAAAAGGTCGGAGAAGGATGCACGCCCATGATGTGTGTGTGTGTGTGTGTGTGTGTGTGTGTGAGAGAGAGAGAGAGAGAGAGAGACGCCTGGTTAAATACATATTGCTAATTATATATTGATCTAATGGTGGTTTTAGCAGATGAAACAGAGGCCTAATTAAATCCCTTTTCATTTTGCTCCTGGATGGGAGTGCTCAAGTTGTTTGACATACATTGTCCATGTCATCTCTGTTTAGTTTTACACACGCCAATTTTTTCCTTGTCACAACTGCGATTATTCTTTGTTTATTTATCTTTGAAATTCAACATTTGTTTATGTTATGTTGTTCTTCATTCACATTGGTTCTTTTGCTCCCGGATTATTTTTCACATTTAAACATGGTATTTTTCAGGAATTTGAGGCCTATTTTTAGTTTTCATACCTTCTGGCAATTGCTAGCTATTTGCCGCATAACAGCATGATAGTGAAAATTCTCATTCTCTGCTTTGAACAACTTTATCTTTATTCTCATGCCTGGTTGAAACTACTGTACTGTTACTGAGAGACAGTTACTAATCTATAGGATGAGAAGGAGATTCAGAAGACTGCATTGAAACAACATCGTGTCCTGAGGACGGCCACTGAGTTCAGATATGGCTACAAGCTTGTGGTATGTCTGCAGATTGTTTACTTTACTCTCGACAAGTTCGATTTGCTGTTGATCTTCTTCCTACCTGCATGAACAATTATTTTTGCATTGCTGGAAGATATTTTCCAATTAAACCTTGCAATTGACGAATTTGCAGGAAAATGGTAATTTACGAGCAGCACTTTCAACCACAGATGTCATTGAGGTGAGGAGCCTATATTTCATTATTGGTTGTTTTAAGCAACTTACTCATGAAGTTGGACCTGAGGGTTAAATATGTAAGTTTTTTAACACACAAACACACAATCTTTGTATGGCTATGGTGACATTGAGTCTTATTTTGCATACAACTCACGTTTCATCAGGGGTGGATCATTTTTCGGTTCTTAACTGGTACTTATGTCCACTCTTTGCTCTTCAATTTCAGCTTCCAACACAAAACCAGCTGAAGACCGTGCTCGATAAAGTGAAGGACTTCTTTGGGGACGCTAAGGAATCATTTGGGAAACTCACATCCCTAAATTCAACTGCAAGTGAGGAGTCCGAGTCGGAGGAAAGCTCTAAAGAGAAGGAGAAGTGAGTTGGAATGTAGTATTATTGACCACTTCTGTTTACTGATAGAGTCAATGATAATTATTGATTTAATCGTACTCAATTCATCGATCTTCCAGGGTTAAAAGCTGAGATAAAGAAATGAATCCCTAGACGGTGCTTTGTTTGTTTGAGGTGGAGGTTGCTGAAGGGAGTACACAGATTCTGGCAAAGTAAGGCATACGAATTAAATTTCCCTGCACAGTTTAGATTTTGTGAAATTTTTGAAATTTTCTGTCAATCTAGCTGGGGTTCCTTTAGCAACATCTCCGAGTGCAAATATAGCATCTCTTAGATATTGCTTGTTGGCAACTACAAGTTTACATCTGTGTCCTGTTACCTTGTCCGGGAAGAACTTCAAACTTTGCAAATTATACTCTGGTAGAAACAGTTATGGCAGGTTAGACAGGGTAGTACTCACTGCATTGGCTTACATCATAAGAAAAGAGTGCCTATGATTCTCAACTAACTGAAAATCACTAAATGATACATTCCTAGCTTAGTAAATTTTATCTTGTACCCTTGAATGTATCCTCCTTAAAAGCTAGAACTAGAACTCCTGACGCTGTCGGACAGTTGGTACAAGAACAAGTGGCGTCTTCTTCCTCGTAGCCAGGCCAAAGATCTCGCTTAGGTCCATATCACACGCCTTAGTGCCTGGCGGCAATGCCCAATTAAAATGATACAGCAGTTTTGCCAATGAAGTCTCGACGGTTGTCAGACCGAAAACAAACCCAGGGCAGCCTCTTCGTCCTCCTCCAAAGGGCAGAAACCTGAAATCCTGGTCCTTCACATCAATGTCGCCACCTTCGAACCTCTCGGGTCTGAACTCTAGGGATTGGTCCCATGACTCGCTGTCTCTCCCGAGAGCATAAGCATTTATCAGCACCCTAGTTCTTGCAGGTACTTCATAGCTGTCGAGCACGCATCTCTCCATGGATTCCCGCGGAACCAGCAGTGGAACTGGTGGGTGTAGCCGCATAGTTTCCTTGATCACAGCTTTTAAGTAATGTAGGTCGTTGAGATGTATCTCCCCAAGCTCGTCGCTAGTGGGTACACTTCTGCGAACTTCTTCTTGGGCTTTCTTCATGACTCTAGGGTTTCTGGCTAGCTCTGTCATGGTCCACTCTAGAGTTGCCGCCGTTGTATCGGTTCCGGCTACAAACATGTCCTGTCGAGATATGACAATCCATAAGGAAGTCTCACTTTAGCAGTCGAATTAAGCAATGGTAACATTTCCCTCTGGCTGCTAAACCATCAGACGTGTTAAGATTTTCATCTATGTTGTCAAATGCCGATGCTAACGCTAATCCATCAACTTTGACTTGGGTAGTTACGTGATGTGGACTACTGCGTCTTTGATGCAGATGGGCAGGTAATGGATGATGTGATGGACAGAATCGAGTCATTTTAGAAAATATTTCGGTATCGATCAACATCAACATTAACAATATCTTTATTTCAAATTAGTTGAGGTCGGCGGTCGATGAACATCAAAGAATCATAAAAATAAAAGTTTAAGCGGAATCAAGCGAGGGAAAATTACCAGCACTAGAGCCTTGAGATTATCATCTGTGATGGGCACTTCCAAGTCCTCCTGTTGTACCCTCATCAGCACATCTAATAGATCTTCCCTGTCATCATCAGCATCGAAGCTCATGATCCTCCTCTCTCTCTTCTTCACATGGTCTCTGATGATCTCATCACAAACTCCTCTCAAACCCTCCAAGTTGCTCTGCAACCTCCTCTCTAAACCAGTGACCCAGTTCACCCACTCCCACCTTGGGAAGAAATCCCCCGCACTGAACCCAGCAAGCAAATTCTGAGTCTCAGTCAAAACTCTCACCAAATGGCTCTTCTCTCCCTCTCCAAAACCCTCTGCCGTGAACCGCTTCCCGAAAGCCACTCTGCATAGCACGTTGTTCGCTAGGCTGAAGAATATTTTGCTCATGTCGACCTCCGACCCAGAGAGAGATCGCAGCACGCTGAGTAACCGAGCCATTTCCTCCTCACGCAAGCGCCGGAAGGAACGCACCCTTTTCGAGCTGAGCAGCTCGGTCACGCATATTCTCCTCACCTGGCGCCAGTACGGCCCGTAGGAGGAGAAGGTGACATCGGAGCAGCCGAAGGAGAGGTACCGAGCGGCGATAAGCTGGGGGCGGTTTGCAAAGACATGGTCGTGGGCCTTGAGCACAAGCCTCGCCAGTCCCGGTGAGGAGATGACGATGGTGGGGACTTGGCCAAGTTGGAGGTGGAAGATAGGGCCAAGGTGACGGGCGAGGTCCGCGAGGGCGTGGTGGGGCATGGCGGTGAGGAGGTGGAGGTGACCTATCAGAGGGAGTCGCGGGGACGGCGACGGCGGGTGCTTAGGTTGGGAGGACGAGAGGTTGCCGCGGCGGTGCTTGGGTGAACGTTTGATGTAGATGAGCATGGTGAAGAGGAAGAGGAAGAGGAGCAAGAGAGAGAGCGCTTGGGTTGTGAATCCACTGCAGTACATCTTTGTATGGATCTTTTAATGGTTGTTTAAGGTGAGAAGAGAAAGATTGGCTGAGTTTGTCAATGAAATGCTTCGGCTTGGAGGATGAGACTGTGGTTGACATGTCAGTGGTTTGGGGGATGCATGCTCTGCCGCCACGCTGGTGGGAAATTCGACACTTCGACTCGTTATTAAAATGCTTGTAGAAGGACCCGTGATTACTCGTGTGTAAAGGGGGCAGAGCGCATGTGGCCAAAGGGGAGAAAGGGAACGACGAAGAGGCAGCATCAAAAGAACCATCTCCATCTCCAATGTAATCACTCTTGCTTAGCTTGGACCAAATTGCATTTCGCTTGATCCTTTGGTGCCACGAGGCTGGTATCACATGCCTAGAGGAAAAACTGTTCAAAAATTCATAAATTTATTGCATTTTTGTCAATTCAATTCTAAATATTTTAATTTTATCTGTTGAATTCATCCGATCAATTTTGATCGAAAATACTGATGTGAATGTCGGCATTTCTACATGACTAGCACTGGCGTGAATACTTTTTTTTCCGAATTATTTAATTAGTTATTTGTTTTTTCTTCTTTTTCTTTTCATTTTTTTATTGCGGCCGACGATAGTCGCTAGGCCCTCGTCGGCCACTAGTCGAGGGCAATGAAGCCCTTGTCCGACCTCTCCCTAGGCCAGCCTTGCCCAGATCTGGGAAAGACAGCCTCTCCCGCGATGTGATAACGTTATCCAAATCTGAGACTTATCGCCCAAATAACAAAAAAAAAGGAGTAAAAAGGAAAAATACAAAATTTTAGAATTATTAATTCTCAATGTTAGCACCAATGTTCACGTAATTAATTTTCAGCCAAAATTAATTTGATGTACTCAATTGAAAAAAAAAATATTAAAATGGCTCGGCAACCCTCACAAATAGCCCGTGTCAGCAATTTCCAGCAATAGGGGTGGGCCCTTGCCCTCACCTTTCTTTCTTTTTTTCCTTTTTTTTTCTTTTTTGTTCTTACGCATTCATCGTTTATGGATTCCTGATATTGACAATTGAGGATTCTTGTTATAACATTCATTTTCATTTTGTTTAACAAAACATAAAATTAAAAAAAGTAAGAAAAAATGAAATTAAAAAAAAATTAACCAATTCTCTAGTAGACCCTAAAATCGATTAACCAGATAAGTTTCAAATTCCATAATATAGCGTACTTTTTAGGTTTCAAAAAGTAGAAACATGGTAAGTTTCAAGTGGAACTTGATCTTATAGTCGCTCACCTTTAATATGACATCTCCATATCTTTTAATGGGAGGTCAATATCTAGAAAAATCTCTAATTTTAGAATTTATGACAATTATATTAAATACTTTTTTGTCTCATAAAAAACATTCAATTTTTACTTTTATCTCAATTCTACCTATTTAATACAAAAAAAAAATCTCTCGACTTCAGCATATGTCATATATTGGCCTAATACCAAAAAAAAACCTTCAACTTTAGCATTTGTCATAATTATATCTATTTTTTTTTGTTTCATAAAAAACCTCAAATTTTAAAATTTATCTCAATTCTACCCAAAACTTTTATTTTTGTCCCAATTTTATCAATCTAGTATAAAAAAATCCTCAAATTTTAACATATATCCTAATTATATCCAAAACTTTTTTTGTCTCATAAAAAATTTCCAACTGTTATTTTTATCTCAATTTCACCACCATTAACTTCCTCCATAATCACCATTAGTTAAACCTATATGGCATTTTCATATTTTTAATGATTTATATCTTAGCAAAACTGACATGAAAAAATCCCTAAACATTTCTTCTGTTATTTGCTTTCCCTATATATTGTTGTACATAGTCACTTAAGACGGCACGTTTCATATTCTTTTCGGCATTCAACAATCCAAAAAACTGCTAGATATGGAGATATTTAGACTAACGATCTAAAATCTTGTCGTCCTTAAAACCTACTGTTTTTAAATTTTGAAGATTCATCGGTAAGTTTAGCGAGAAAGCTCGAGCCACATAGGATTAACTAATGGTAATTATGGATGGAAGACTAATGGTGGTAGAATTAAGATAAAAGTAAGAGTTTTGAGGTTTTTATGAAACATAAGAAGTTCTGGATATAATTGAGACATATGTTAAAATTAAGGGTTTTTTTTTATAATAGACTGGTAAAATTGAGACAAAAGCAAAAGTTTGGGGTATAAATGAGACAAATGTAAAAGTTTGAGGTTTTTTATGAGACAAAAAAAGTTTTGATATAATTGTCACAAATGTTAAAGTTTGAGATTTTTTTTGGGTATTAGGCCGTCCTATATAGTATTTAAAACTTTTTTTATCTTATAATACACCATCACCTTTTACTTTTATCTCAATTCTACCACTATTAGTCTTTTGTCTATAATCAACATTAGTTAATCTTATGTGGCATTTTCACGTCATTAATGAATGACACCTCAACAAAAGTGACATGAAAACTTCTCAAACTTCTCTTCTATTGTTTGTTTCTCCTGCAAATTATTGGGAGATACATGGTTACTTAAGACAGGGCGTTTCATATTTTCTTTGGCACTTAATAGTTTAAAGAACGGTTAGACAAAGAGATATTCGGACGAGGTATTTAAAATATCCTCATCGCTGAAATCTACTATTTCTAAATTTCAAAGATTCGTTGGTGAATTCAGTGGGAAAATTTAAGTCACGTAAGATTTAATTAACGTTAACTTTGAATGGAAGGCTCACGATAGTAGATTTTTTTTTGGTTGAAACGATAATAGAATTGAGATAAAAGTAAAAGTTAGTATTTTTTATGAACAAAAAAATAAATATAATTAGAACAAGTGCCAAAGTTAAGTTTTTTGGATATTAAATCGCTAGAATTAGGACAAAGTAAAAATTAGGGATTTTTTATGAATTTTTTATGGATATTTTTGTCATAAATGCTAAAATTGAAGTCTTTTTTGGGTATCAAGCCTTTAATGGGAGGGACAATTTGATTTTTTGTTTTAAGAACCATATTAGATATATTTTTAAAAAAAAATCAAGAATTGGAAATGTCGTTTACCATTTCATTTTTATGGACATGGGTGAAATTGGTAAATTAAGAGAGATAAGTCACATCTCACATGTATCTAACATGTTCATCCATAAAGATTTTTCATAAAGTTATAACTTGTACAAATCTTCCTATTTTGTAATTCGACGACAGAGAGAGAACAACCATTAAGAGTGGAAAGAAACAAGAAGCAGCTCGTTTTGGCTTCTTCAATCCTCGACCAAGTGTTGTCGCTGTCGCGTGGTCCAAACGTCTCATCCACGAACCCAAAAAACACTCGCGAAATCTTTCTTTCCGGACGGTTCCAGAACCCTCCACCATACCCTCTCTCGAATGTCCGTCTCCGTCCTTTTTAAGCTCTCCCGCGCCTCCGTTGTCTAGCGTTAATTTCTGCACTCGGCTCCCTTTTTCTCGCAGTTGGTCCATCCAGCGTCAGAAACGAGCCTATACGATGTCGCGGCCAGTGAGCGCCCACCTCAAGCCCACCGTCCTCCCTCTGCGATCGTCGTCGGTGGCGGCGAACTCTCCTCCTTCGGGTCGTCACCCCCAGCACTCTTTCGCGTTCGCGCCGACGAGAACCCCGCGCTGCGGAGGGATCAGGGCCGCGGCGGCGAACGACGGCAGGGACAGCCTCGATCCCCTTCAGAGAGCCGCCAACGGCACGCGCCGGCCTCTGTCTCAGTCTCAAGTTCAGGCTCGGCCAAAAAGAAGAACAGCCCCTGTCGCTCCTATTGGTAAGTTGCCCGACCCCTACCCCCAAAAAGGGAACGTTCCCTCATTTTAGCATTCCGATTGGTGTAGAATTAGGCAGCCCAAGTTCGTTTCTTCGCTGAAAAAATGAATCTTTAAGTGAATTTGACAGACGTTTTCACAGAGAGATGTTTCGAAGCAATCTCAAGTTCTCCCAAGCTTTGATTATGTGGCTTAGAATGTCGAGCAGTATGATGAGTAATGTGGACATTCATGGACGTAGATAACTTGTGAGGTGAAATATAATGAAAACCCCTCTGGTTGGGACGCAGGTTTATGGGATAGGTTTCCAACAGCGAGGACGGTGCAACAAATGATGGAGACGATGGATAGGATGATGGAGGACCCGTTCGCCTACTCGGGCACGTGGCCGTCGCCCCTGCCGAGCGGCGGCGACGGGTACAGCCGAGGGAGGACTCCGTGGGAGATTAAAGAAGGGGAGAACGATTACAAGATGAGGTTCGACATGCCCGGGATGACCAAGGAGGACGTGAAGGTGTGGGTCGAGGAGAAGATGCTCCTGGTCAAGGCCGAGAAGTCGCCCAAATGGGCCGCGGACAATACCACGGCGGAGGAGGAAGAGGAGGAGGAGTGGTCCGCGAAGAGTTATGGGCGGTACAGCAGCCGGATCGCATTGCCCGAGAACGTGGAGTTTGAGAAGATCAGAGCTGAGGTGAGAGACGGAGTGTTATACATAACCATACCCAAGGCAAATGTCGGTGGCAAGATTCTGGATATCAATGTCCAGTGACTCCGAATGTACTTGCTGTTTAGAAAGAAAATGAAATCTCAAAATTTGAAGGCCCTTCTTATTGCCACTCCCTTTGAACTGTCTCTGATTTGCATAGAAGATGAAAGTTTCTACTTTGTATTCAAAACATGTTTTTAGTTCATGATATCATCTTTCCGGGACACGAAAGGAAGTACTTGTAATGTAATTGAAAAGCCCGTGTGTAGCGTTAGCCTTGATCTGCCGTGGAAATGCTTCGTCAAGTCCGAAGCTTCCAAGACCCTTGCGACCGCCCTCGAACCCATCCAGCCTGTGTTCAACGTACGTCTTCGCCACCTCGAGCCTAAGCTTAGTGCTGCAGCTCATACAGGACGTGACAAATGGAAGCTGTCTCGGGGCTTCTTTGGAAGTGCAGTCCTGAAGGTGGCGAGGAGGAATCAGGGTCCTCATCTAGGCCGTCCTTGAGGTCTCAAGCAGTGAATTTATGCGGAAGGATGGTCCTTTCGCTACTCGAAAACTCGGGTGGGAACTTTGCCATGTCCTTGTTGGCGAGGATCGGAGTACATGGCAAGGTGGAGCTGAAAGAGTTCGTTTTCGCCCTGAGTCTCAGGAGAGCGACGTGTCCTCAGCTTGGAGGCTTCGAGGGGATGGGGCGGTGTCAGGTGTTTCCGGGGCCACCAAGAAGTTTGGGGAAACGGCAAAGAGTGAGGAGGGGATTTTTACAAGTGCTCCAGATTGGTGCAGGTTTCACTGGTATGAGGCTGGTATTTAGGTGGGGGAAGCCAAAATGGGTGAACTCGCAAGTGCAGAGGTTGAAGCACGCTGTGGTCCTCATGGATGCTAGAGATGGTCATGAAATGGAGGCAAGGGTGAAGCTGAGCTAAGAGGACATAGCACTGCTTGGTCATAACAGAACTGTTAGTTTGAGCATCCGGAGAAACTCCGGTATCATGTTTTTCACTTTCCTTGATCTACTTTGGCTTGTGATCAAGTTGGTGATCCAACCAGGGACTACTGGTGTTCCAACTGCAACTTCATGTGAACTGCATGCCAAGTTTCCGGTAGAATTACATGTGCAATCTTGTTCGTGCTCGTCGTAATCGACTCTACTCAAACTTCAGGTTATTCTACTCAAACTTCAGGTTATCATATAAATATACTCGTTGTAAGAACTTAGTGTATCATCGCATGATCAAGATTTCCCTTTTTCTTGTCTTGTTGAGAGAATCTCCAGCCATGTTACTTGACATGCTGGAGGTCTGAAAGAGTCATAAGTTTAACACAGTCAAAGACCTGTGAGACCTAAGACATGATGTTTCAGATATAACAATAGATGTCTAATCCTCGTTTCACCTGGAAAAATGCTTGGCATCATGTTAAATCCTTCACTGTCACTGCGTATCTTGCTGTTTCTTTTCTAAAATGTTGTACTCAGTGGAGCTCCCCTTTTGAAGTTGCAGATTTCAACCGTAACCCTCGAAAATAAATGAGAAAAAAAAAATCAGTTTTTCCTCATGGAACTCACAGTCTCACTTGATCGTTGTGTTACATGAACAAATCAATAGAAATATGCACAATATCAAGACTGATGCACTAACTACGTCGACTAAACTTAGAGAAGCCAGCTTCGTTTAGCTAAGCATCTGCCAATCTTCACCATTGTACATGTTTTCCATAATCAAGTCTCCTAACAGCTTATTAGGAAGACGGCAAGCGCAAACCTTAAAGATGAAGCAAAACTTTCAGACGGGTCAGCAGACAATCTAGAAGCGACAAATCCTAGTAGAGCATTGGTCATGCTATGAACAGACCTTGATTTATTACGGGTAACTCCGACTGGTCGGAGAGTTGCTCGTAGTCGAACTTCAGGGCATTGTACAAGTGCACCGGGAATTCGGCCGCCATGTTTGGGTCCCCAAAATCCGGAAAATCTATGTTTTGGAGTCCAAAGCATGTGGAGTAATCCTGAAGCCATCCAACCTGTAGAACCTCATCTGGAGATGTAAATGCCGACTCAGTGGTGGTCGAAGAAAAACTCCTCCGGGAAGATTCCAAATTGGCAATGCAGCTCGGGTTGAAGCCCTGACTGTCCATGCTTGGTGTGTTGATGCAAGGGGGCTGAACAGCTTGCTGATTTCCCGTGTGGCTTTTGGTGGGAATGGGGAAAGAGTCGGTTCTCGTTTTTTCTGAACTTGCCTGAGTAAAGCTGCTCATTGCATAATCAACATTCAAAGGCTTAGTTTCAATCAGGTTGGGCAGTTGTGCTTTCGAACTAATGGACGTGTTGGGTAGTAGCTGATCTATTTGGACACGATTCTGCAGGCCACCCATAGGCACAGCCACGCGGCGAAAGCAATCTTCTGGTTGATTCCCAGCATTTTCTTGGTGAAATTGGATTTCTGGAACTTCTTTCCAAGAGTACGACCTTGAGGTAATACCATCAATCGCTGTGAATTTCATTTCCTGCTCCAGTGAAGAGAACGAGTGACTAATTCCTGGACCAGATTTCTCAGTGATTGTAGTCCCTCTGGGGTCGATTTCATTGCTTTTGGAGTTCAAATTCTGGATGAGCAAGTTGTTGCCAGAAATTCTCGAGTTGCAATTTGTAGCATCATTTTGCTCGAAATTGATGGAGTTCTGATGGCTCGATGCTCTGGCAGCCTCTTGTGGATTTTGATCCGAATGCTTCATCCCGCCATAAGAAATTTTCAGATCATTTTCCTTCTGCAACCTGCTCAAGTAAAGCCGGTACTTCTGCATAAAGCAAAATCGTCAATGCCTTTACAATCTCAGTTTATTGTCAGTTTACAAATCGGTTTTAGATAACAACTACTTGCTCATAAAATAAAATCCTCAAAACAGCAAGGCAAATTAAGCTTAATGCAATCTAGCATCAGCATTGCCAAATTGTACCGTAAAGTCTATGACCCCATCAGTGTGATTTTACGGAAGGTATGTACCTGCAGGTGGCTGGCGACATTTTCTCTTGTCAACCATGGAACATTCATCAAGTCCAGTATTTTCTTGGGACCGACTTCTGCGGAACAGACAAGACACATTACGTCCTTTCCTGAATAGAAATTTTGGATTGTGTGCATGATTCAATTTGCTTGTCCGGAAAAAGAGGAGCCTTTAAAATATATTGACAAAAAGGTTAGGACTTACTATCATATCCAATCTGATTCACTGCTTTCACAAATTTCTGATGGAGATCAACAGACCAAACTACCCTAGCTTTCTTCGAGGAAGACGGAGAATCGGTGAAGTCTTTCTCATCATGCTTATTTTCTAGGTCTTTCCTTTTCTTTGCCGGTGTCGACATATCTTCTCCGCTAAAGAAATGCCCATCATCAAACCGATCGTACCCGCTTTGGGTTACATGAAGACCTTCAAGACCTTCATGACTCTCAATGTCCCTTACCTCATGGATCCTCTTTCGAAAGACGTGCTGCCATATGTTGCGGAGCTCTTTCATTCTGATGGGCTTGAGGAGATAATCGCAAGCCCCATGTTGAACACCCTTCTTAACTCTGCTTGTCTCTCCGTCAACAGACATCACTGTCCATTCAAGTAAAGACAGATACTTCAGGTAGGAAGTTCAGGGATCGATACTTCTCGACTATATTAATGGCGTTAAGGAGAAAAAGGGTTCATATGCAGTGACAAAGTACCGACTTATTACAGGAAGATCCATCTCAAGGCCGACAAGTTCTAGGAGTTTGAAGCCGTCCATGTCAGGCATGTTAACATCGCTAATAACAATGTCATATCCACCCTTCCTTTCGCGGAGCAGTTTCAGGGCATCCCTTGCTAAACCGCATGTGGTAACTGAAAGCACAACAGAGGAGAAGCAGAACGTGAGAAAGTTACGAAATCTCTGCGTGCACAACAAATTGTTTTTAAACAATTAAGAATCAAAGGGAGTTCTTTGGCGGTAATCTAGGCAAGATTAGAAATGAGCTTTGGCTTTTATAAGCGGCACAAAGTTCAGGTTTGTCCTTTAAATGAGAGAGCAACTATTGAGTAGTCGAAACGAAGTCAAAAACACCAAATCAGTCACGCACGAGGTCTCTCGGTTGACAGATAAGTTCGGACTCTCTTAATGAATAAGAATCCATCAGCCAATTCGTGAGCCAGTTTAAAAATGAACTAATGAATGTAAGAGTTAAAAGTTTCAGGTGTCCAAGACCGTGCAAGATGCGATTAATTTCACTGTAGCTATACAGCAAACTCTAAGCCCTTAATGACTAACTAGCACATGAACAGCACTCTTCGGACATATAAGTGTAACCATTTACATTTAAAGCATGGAACTTTTGTCAGAAAGATCAGGTTACTGGACAATAGGAATTGAAGGAAGCACTTTACCCTATTTTACCAAGCTTAAGAACTTCTGTCGAAACGGTTTTCTGTCTGTCTGCAACCATGGCTATTTTAGCTCCTAAATAACCACTGGGAATACGTAACGATAGCGTTGCAGCTCACAACCTTCAAGCTCATCTCGAGCTGTTGAAATCATGAAACACATACTTTTCCTAGCCAACAAGGACAAATTTTCCTTCTCTACACATGCATCTAGTCATTGCTACAGGCTACCATTGGTTTTCATATTATCTGCAATTCAGCTATTCAAACATCGGATATCAAGAATAATTACTCAGGCTGAATCTCATTTTGATTGAATTCCAAATCAAAGGAATGAAACCCGGCATAAATAATTGGACGAGCATCATCATCCTCAGGCTAAGCGTTGTCCTTTCTGAGCCTAATGCATATACGCACTGCAGCTTCTGAATCCAAAGGCCTTTTCACGAGGGTTATTGGAATTCCCTCACAGAAACGCTTAATTCAACAACTAATCACACAAAAAGGAGCACTTGATGTTTTTTTTTTTTTTGGGTAAAGAACACTTGATGGTCCTTCTTTTTTTTTTTTTGGGGTGGGTGGGGGGTAGATGGTTCTTGATTATTGCAGAATCTAGCAAAGAACAGATGACCAAGAACAAGGAATTGGGGCTTCCTGTTCAAACTCACCTTCATAAGAACATTTCTTGAGCATCTTTTCAAGGATCTTCAACCACGTCGGATCGTCGTCGACGACGAGAACGCGCAATCCGTCGGGGAAAGCAGTGCTCCGAGGAGAAGCGAAGCCTTTGCTGCTCTCCATCATCAATCAAAAGGAAAGTCTAACAAAGGAAAGATCCTCCAAGAAATTCTCTGCTTCCCAGAGACACAAATCTATATCTATGTGAGCAAAGTATGGACAAGAAACAGAGGGACCCTTTCTGCGCAAAAACCGAAAAATGTCCAGAGGCAGATGTAGAGAGAGACCGTGTCGAAGATCTGCGGTGTGGCCTGGTGAGTTTTGGGAAGAAAGAACATGGGGGGCGTTTTGTGTTTGGTTATAAGGGGAAGAGGAAGAAGATCAACGAATATTGGCGCCGGCTAAGCTAACGGTCCCCGTGGCTCGTGTCAGCTTTTTATCACCCCCTTTCGGCTCTTCTCTCTATCTATAATTCCAATGTTAGTTCTGGAAAATGAAATGTCACTGTATGAAAGTGAAAACGAAAAAGACAAGCTTTATGGAGGACAGGACAGAGAGCGAGCACTTCGGACTAAATGGAGAGAAGAATCGGACCAAACTGATTGTAAGAAACGAGACTGTCGCGAGGATGTCGGAGCGAAGAAAGCATCTTGTAAACTGTAACAACTGTTCAAGTGAACGAGTCACTCTCTCTTCTTCGCCAAAGAGTAGGAAATATCGTGTGTACCATTCTTTTGAAACACGAAGTATGATGGGGTGGATCTGTATGCTTCGACTGCCAAATTCGACTAGGATTCATCGGATACTCTGAGCGTTCTGATCCCGACATTCTTAGGGAGGGGAAAAAGAACATAAAACGTCGTGTAATTAAGAAGGGCATTACCGACTTATGTAGGCAAAAATGATGGGAAAACAGCTTGATTGGGCCACATTGTTCGTCTGCTAGACTCGATAATCACAATTGGAGAAGAAAATTCCAAGATTAAGCAGACGAGCAGAAAAGGAAATTACTATTTGCAAGGTAGTGGCCATGAAATCATGGGAAAGCCGACCTCGCGAGCTAAAAATTCCTAGATTTGACATCTTATGTGAGTTCCATTTCCTTTACAACTTGATCCCAGTCATGTTGCCTCTTCACTCCATGTTTTGCAACAAACTTCTCTGGTATATATCTCGATGATTCATTGTTAAAATGCTAATTCTGGGTAATCTGCTCCTTCTCAAGCTGCTACTCTTTACTCCCAATTTCATGACAGTTCAAAGCTGATTTCTTGTCGCGGAAATTCTTGTGAGGCGGAGTAAAATGTGAGATAGAATCTTCAAAAAACTGAGGATAACTATCTGACATGTTTAAAACTTCCTGCTGAATCTGCTTCCTACATAACTGAAGGCATGGAAGAGCAGCGAAAATGAGAATGTTTGACATCATTTTAATACATCTGATTAAGCTGACCATTTCTGATAGTGTTAAGAATTCAACCTGTTCATCAATTACTCTGACCCAAATGAATTTTTCATGCTTAAGCATAATTTCCGCACGGAATGGCGAGGCAACACATCTCTGCATTATTACGCCAAGCAGGATTATGAAGCCGAAAATTGAAAATGGAGCATCCAGTCGCGCATCAGCATCGCCTTTAGTTGATGAATCGACAAGTGCATCATAAAATTTATGGTCCATGCATAAAGATTGAGATAAAAAAAAATCGCACTTCGCCTTTGTCAGATGATTAAGAAATGCACTCCTTTCTTCACCAATAAGAAAGGAAACATGTCACAAGCCAGAACCACCTGAAATTGAAGCCATGGAAGTTCAATTGGTGAAGAAGAATAAAAAGGCTCAAGGCCACTTCTGGGTTTTCTCCTTTTGACTTTTCATTGCTCTGAACTAATGCAGATTTGACTTGTGCTCAATACTCTGCACTCACTCACAAAATCTTGCTAAGTTTTCATCTGCTCGTTCAATCAACATTAGAATAATGACAAACAAAAAGTGGGAAACATACAGAAACATTTGATTGCCCAGATGCCCAATGTTTCCCATTTCTTTAAAAGGCCTAGTGTACTTGAGTTGAGTGGGTTATAAAGTGTTTTAAATTATGGCAGAATATTTTAGGTGGATTGGCAATCAACTTGACTCCAAAATGCCGCATAATCAAGACCAAAAAAAAAAAGCCTATCTTTTACAGCAAGTGCTGGAATCTTGTGGTCTCAGAAAAGCTTCAAGCACAATACAATCACCAAGGGGCACAAAACATCCTTATCAATGTCAAACTAGAAACCGCAGAGTATATGCACTGTCTCCATCTCGGTGGAGCGTGATTCACACGCCGGATTTACCTGTCATGAAAAAACAGAATTGAAAAGGGTGTTCTTTCCAATATTGATTGGTTGGTGACTGTTGTGGTCAAGTGCATAGAGCAAGTCATTAAGGAGCACTAGGTCTTAATGATTGGTGATACACGCAATGCAGCCTCTAAGTAAGCAGATGACAAGAAAACCTAATAACCCTATCCATTCATTCCTGCAATTAAAAAGGACAGCTTTGTTCTCTCGAATAAGGCATAGTTAAAAGGTTTGGCATAGAATTTTGTTGTAACTTTTGGGCTTCGCCCCTATCATTACCAAAAAAAGAGTTTGGCATAGGGCAAAAATCATGGGAATAGTGAATGAATCTCTTTAAAAGGAGTTAACTTTGATTTAATGCCAGGAAATAGCAAGCTAGTCTTTTCCCTTTTTTTCCGGTTAACTCGGGCTACACTCAAATTCAAAAAACAAACAGAGAATAGATGAGACAAGAATTGCACTGTTTTGCTCTCACAACTGGTGATGAATGCTGATAAAGTTGCATCTTTCTGCAAAATCAACTTCATGAGCAAAAGAACAAAACAAAACCAAGAACCTTTCTTTGCACCAATAAGCACTAAAGATTTTCTAAAGCAGCAAAAGCAGAGATTTCCAAATGGACTGCCACATTATGCTGCAAAACAGAAGTGATTTGAGAGTAACAGACAACACTTAATGAGGCCTTTTCTTAGTGGATTAACTCAACATTTTCTCCAATACACGGGATGATGTAGAATGTGGTTGGTTTCTTTCCATTCAATATTATTGCTTGATAGGCTCAATTAGGGGGGGGGGGGGGGTGTGGTGTTAAAGGCATAAGCTTTTGACAGTGGGGTTGAACAGAATGAGCTTTTGAATAAAAATATGAGTTGGATTCAAAAGGAAAGTGCCCACTAAAGAAAAGCTTTTCAATAAAAATTTAAGTTGGCTTTAAAAGGAAAGTGCCCACCAAAGAAAAAGCCTTTTATGTGGAATGGGGAATTTTTTTTTTTTTTTGAATTGCAGGTAGAATGATTGGTGATTAACAATTTGGGGATGGATGAACTCCATGCAACTTCCTCTTAGTGGCGTGTTGCTTTTAGCCTTTGTGTAATTTTATTCAAAGCTAAGAATATGCTCTGGTCTGGTAATGCTCCTCCCATGATGCTTCACCCTCTTGCTCCTTTACCTGTTTTATTCTTTCTCCTTTTTATTCTCTGGAAGGAAGCTTTCCAAGAATTTATGATTTTTCCCAACTCTTTCTCCTAATTCCTCCCCCTGAAGATGCTGACCCATGCAAGGAAACTGTTTATCCTGAGAATATGTCAAAGCCTATGTTTGGCACCAAGTGGCTATTCACACTGAGCTTATGGTGTACATAAAATTTCACAGTAGGCATAAATATGATCTGCTGTTTAAATAAATAAATTTTGCAAAGTAATCATATTTTTCATTTTTGCCTGGAAGTTTCTGAGGTGTTCTCTTACCCAAAAACAGTTTCTCACCACTGTGAATTTACAGCTTCATACACTAGTCTGGAGAATATGATTGCTTAAATTGGTCCACCTGTCATATTATAGTATCGGGGTTGAACCAAATCACGAAGAAACAGTCAAACTTGCTTTTCAGTCCATGCCTGTTTTAACTAGAAGCCCCGCCATTTCGAATAAGATGCCCCTTAACCATGATATTACCAACTCTAAACTAGTAGTGTGGAGATCACGCATAAGGTAACAGAGATCGATTCTGGAAGGATATATTCAAGTTCAATCCATGAGTAACATCAATCAACCAGGACTTAAAAGGACTAAATTCTTGACTATCTTTGGCAACATGCACCAAGCACCAATATATATTTATTTTTTTGGTCAGACACCAATCACCCATCTAAAAACCATTGAAATTGCTCTGTCTTGTTTGCTTTGTCAGCTGTTCATTTGGAGTTCTGATTTGTTCTATGATCTAATATCAACATATACTCAGAACACGGATGTCATTGGAGTGCCTGTGTATATGGAGGGTTGAAGATTGTTAATTCCGGGAGTCCCCCACCCTGAAACCTCTCGGCCCGCATTGCAAGAGTTGACTTTTATATCATCGGCACTGCCAAACTTAGCTTTTTAATGTTGAAAAGTTTCAGATAATGCCTCCTTCAGATTGCTCAAAGCACTGATGCAGAGTAAGAGGAACCGAGAAAACAATTCAAGCTTCTCTATGCCATATGAATTGCGCGAGTCAGAGCCTTCTAGTCTTTCCTATTATTGGATTACAGTACAAACATTTACAACAGACGTTTGACTAGGAAACTTTGTCCTGGTCCACTTGCAACACTATGTGCAAGAGCTCCTCACACTCTTGTTTGTAGGGACGACAATAGTCAAAACAAGGCCTTCTCAAGGTCAGATCATGTAGTCTAGAAGGATATCTGGTGCCGGAATTGTTACACATAGACTCTCAATATAAAGGTAAAAACTACGTAGGTTCTCCATGGCAAGAGTAAACGCGTCAACCACGTCACTTTTACTCATAAGAACCCACAAATCGGTAGAGGTAACTCCACTCAAGCAGCCTCGGCAGAAAGGGCAAGAACCAGACCGCACATTCCTGAGAATTTAAGCATGGGTCAGACATGAAATCCACTTCTTTTTCAGGAACCGCAACACATGTTGCTTATCTGTTAGAAATCAAACAAAAGCAAAAATGTACAAGTACCAATTATTGTAGCAGCTAATGCACATGGAATGCCCGCAATCAGGCAATACCGTATTAGCACAACTTTCCATGCAAATCCCGCATTCGTCATCTCTCTCCAGTTCTCTATTGCAGAACTTCCTCTTGCCTTCTATCCTCTCTGGGATTGCCCTATCGATACTTCCAACTCTGGCAAACTCGCCTTCAAGTAGTTTCAATGAAGGGTATATAACAGCTGCAAGGAAATTTTTACTACTTTTTTTCAGTTAATTGATCTACAAATCACAAATCTGATTGTATTTTTATTGGGAAAATGGATTTCTTTAGAAAGACCATAGAATTCCCTGAGAGAGGCCTTGTTTTCGTTTGATGACACCCGGGGCATGCCATCGAGACATACCTGGAGATTTGCATGGAGGACAGAGAACCATAAGTTGGCGAACACAAACGAATACAAGGTCAAAAACTTTCCAGGAGAAGTCTGAATTTTACCTTGTTCACAAGCACGCTAAGGAGGCCTAAGTAAGTTGGGACAGTGTCGGTGCAGCTATAGTCCATCCACTCCATCAGGAAAAGAAAGAACTGTGCAAATGGACTGTAGGACAACGTCATTTGGATACGATTGCCACAATCGTTTCTCGGCAGGGCCTCTGCGCTGCAGAAATCAACGGTTTCTTCTCAGGATGATCATGAGAGAGAAGCAGTGAGGGAGAAAACGGCAAATTTGATTTACCTGATAACAGACCGCATGAATAGAGAGTACTGAGATCAAGTTTTCTCGATACGAAATGAATTCGGAAACAAGATTTTGGGATTGACAAGGGAAAACAATTGGATACAGCAGGTGATTTTCTCAATTCATGACACCATCAAGGAACTCGCCCAGTCCACTGACAATGCCACTTTGATAATTTATGCAGTGAAAAGTGCAGGCTCATCAACCCTACAATTCCTTGGGTCCCTACCTTCCTATCTACGACAACCGACATGAACAAACACATAAATAAGAGGCAAGAACAGAAAATCAGAACCAAAAAACACACTTAACATTTCTGTATCTTCATCAAATAGGTTGCTAATGCATCATGCCCAATAACATGCATATAAACCATCGGACCATCTGATAGCTGTCCTAAAAAGTTTTGGGTTAGAACTTACATGCTATTTGCATGCTCTATGTCGGCTTTGAGTGCTTTGATGGACTTACTGAAGGACGACTTGCATGGCCTCTTCTGCCACATTTTTTTGCCTCCCTCTTATGAATTGTGGGGTGCAGTGAAAAAAAATACAGACAAAAGGAGGGAGACTGTTTGAATTTTGAACCCAGTAAAGATTTGATTTTTCCTGGATAGCCTTTGTCTTTGTCATGTTTAGGAATCATTCAGGACAATTATATCAGATGGGCAGCTAACAAAAAAGATTTAGGACAGGTTGCTTTGTTTTCAAACAAGAACCATTTTGCCCAGTCACACTGCAAGAAAAGAAAGGGATTACCCTTCTCTCTCATGCATGCATGCATGTATACCTTTCTCATTATACCTTCCCTCCATTAACTTCTTAACAACATTCATAAGCCACTTAGCTTCCAGGAACATGCAGAGAAGAGGACATGTGATTAGATTGTATTGGTGTCAAGCTCCAATATTTGCTGAATCATTAGGTGAGCTTGGCCTGTTGCCCCATGATCATCACTCTATCCAGAAACTCACAGAACAAGAGTTTCTTGACCCGGATCAGCAATGGTGACGTGCATATCATATCAGGTCAACATTCAAACCTTAGCTTTTAGCTGAACAGGTCAACAGTCAAATTCAGCCAAAAGCAGTTGGTTTTCTCTCCAGCTGAAAGCCTGATTACAACAAGAAATTTCAAAATACATTCAATTATGAGGTAGTTCATAGGAAGTCAAGAGAAATTGGGGAAATGGAGAAAAGAATGGAAAATTTCAAGAAAGGAAAGAACTTGCGCCACCACCAACATTGACAAAGTTAACTTTCCGGCATGGGTTAATTAAATTACATAATATAGATTAAGAAAATGTCTCGTTCCGCTCGTTAAAAAATTCTTGATAACTAAATATTTAATGTGCTCAAAACATTGACTGCTGCAATATTGTAGACCCCACATTACTTTTGATGATTTCAAGATCATCTTTAGTTATGTTTAATTTTATTATTGCTATTTGTGTTTATAGTAATGGTTTGGCTCTGGTGAGATTCCTGAAACGTGGAGGTTCGGGCAAAAGTGTCTTGCGTGAAAACCTACATCCCTTAGGGCCTAGGCCATTCTTTTGGGACCAGACGTCCACAGTCCAGCACCTGGATGGCGTAATGGTCGAAAAATTAACCGTTTTAAGCGCGGTTAACGTGTAAATTAAGCTCGTATCTCTATGACTAAGACTCCTTAGCATCTTAGTTTTGGCCGATCACGACAGATGGTTGTACAATCAATCTCTTCCACTCTCGTATCCTCCTTGCAAAGAAAATCGTAGGGCGAACGCATCTTCTAACGAGAGATTCCAAGTGTAAGAGAGCGACCTCAACTAAACATTGGGGCCAAGTTGTAATTAAAGGGAAAGTTTTGCTTCATAAACGACCAAACTCGTGTATTAGCTTTCGAGCGGTGGATTTGGCGCAACTCCCAAACGGATTGGGGATTGGAGTACGCACCCATTTGGAGCCAAAGCCCTATAAATCCGCGGGTTTTTTTAAAAAAAATATGTATCCCTAAACTCTTTCATTAGACGCATGCCACGTGTTCAATAGATTGCTTTTACTACTATTTTTTGTGTTATTGTTAAATAGCTAGCTTTATTTAGACGTGTCAAATAGATAAATTGGATCGAGTCGAGCCACAAATGGTTCGGTCCAAGTTGATCCATATAACCCTTTCATGACCCATTTATTAAAATGTAAACTAGACTTAACTGATATTGCTAAAATATTTTCATATTTAATCCAATTTAAGAAAACTTGTTTCTTATACAAATTATATTTGCTAAAACACTATGGACAATTCTTAAAATTTAAAAAATACAAAAAATAAAATATTTAATTATTTTTATTTTTATGTTGATTTTTATTTTTCTTTTTTGTCTAAGTCCGATGAAAGCTGCCTAACCTTTGCCGATCACAAGCAATCAATTTTGATAAGCCAAAAAAAAAAATCACCGACGTGAACAGCGGCCATGCCACATAGCAGTTGCTACTCACGTGAATGATTTTTTTTTTAAAATTTTTTTTCTTGCTTTTCTTCATAGCGGTAGAGGACACTATGCCAAGGCCGATTAGCCCTCGCTGGCCGCTAGTGAGGGTCATGGCACTTGCCCAGACCCTCGTCTGCCACAATGAAAAGAAAATTTAAAAAAAGAAAAATATTCAATAAAAATATACAAATTTGAAATAAAAAAATTTTAAAAAAATTATCTAAGTCAGTTTCTGCCGTGCCACATACTATGCCCATCATGGCCGTCAGCTATTTCGAGCCAAAACTGGATGGAAATCCTAAATTGGCAAATCGACAAAGGTTAAATTGATCAAATTAAAAGACTTAGATCTCAATTAGTATTCGTGACGGGACTCTGGCAATAATATTTTCCCTTTACAAAATCTCTAGACGAGCACAACCTGAAGAAGAAGAAGAGCAAATTAAAAGATAACAAAGGGGGAAAAAAAAGGAAAAGGAAGAATAGAGTCAGCCAGCAAATTATGGGTAGAAGCGGTCCGATGATGCGGGGCCGAAATCGACAAGCCCCCACCCATCTTAAGGTTGTGGCCGCACCATCCATAGTGCGTGACCCACTTTTTCCTTTTTCTATCATTTCGCTTTTCGGATGAAGCTCATCATGATCATGATGGAGGGCGTACACACACTACGGCCCACCATGCACCCAATGGGGCCCCCCATCCCCACCCCACTCAATCCTCAAACCCAAAAAATAATAATAAAAATAATTAATTTTTCGAGCCCCTGGTGTTTTTTCCCTCCCGAATAAAACATATCCGTCGCGTAATTATGTCACGGGGGGAGGAAAAAAACAGGGTTTAATGCGGCTTGATGCACAAGCGATCGCCCTAAATGAACGGCGCGGATGTCGCGTTTTGAAAAATGTGCGGGTGAAAAATTTTCTGCCACGGACGCACACGGTGTGACGATTCTCGAGGTTTTATCCGTTTCATTATTATTTGTGCAAAAGTGAAAAAGGGGGATTTGGAATGGAATGGAGAGGCAATAATGCATGTGGGCCCTGGCAGAAGGAGAGAAGAAGGGGATGGGGGGGTGGAGGATTAGTTGGGTAAACAGCCAGAATAAAATTGAGATATGAGTAGAATCAATTTTGATTAAGAGAGTTGTTGGAGGAAGGGGGGGGATAAAGTAATGGTGAGCATAAGCTCTTTTGTAGTCATGGAATGGGTGTTTCCTTCTTATTAGTTAGCTTTTGATAAATGATTCGAAATTATATATATATATATATATATATATATACATACATATATATATATACACACACACATAAAATAACGCATTTCTTAATAAGAAAATGGCATTTGATTCACTTTATGTCGAGAGCTCTGCAAGTAAATAAATAATCGAACGACAAAGTTGATGTTGCAAAAGGCTTGCTTTATAAGGGTGACCAAGATATACGAACTTCTCAAACTGGAAACTACTCCGGCGGGACCAAATCTACCGATTAGGTCAGGTTCTCGGGGGGCTCCAGTTTGGTTCCATTTCATAAAATGGAAACCTATGATTTTCGGTCCGGTTGGTACCCAATTCCAAGGGGAACTAAATTGGCCTGATTGGATTGATTTTTTTTATATACTAATTTATTTATAAATGTAAACCTAATAATGCATAGATTAATTTTTTTATTTCTTAAATATTAATTACTATATTAAAGTTAATGCCCCATATTGCTCACCCCTACTAATAACTCGTCGATTTCATTAAATCGTCAGAGAATGGGAGCAGGACCGATTCTTTGTCCTACAAACTGGGAATCGGTCCTTTACAGTCCTGTTTTTAGTTTCCGAGTGGGATTGGATCCGATTGAGAGTTGATCACGCCTAGCGACGGAATAAAATAGTGGAGGGATAAAAAGAAATTGATTATTGGGTGAGATTAGTATTTTGGGAGTAAAATAATTGAAGGGAAGGATTTGCAGTTTGACCAATTTTTTTCTTTTCTTTTTTTCGAAGGAAAGAGGAATCCAAAAGCAAAATAGAGAGACATTTTCTTTATCCTAAACAAAAGATAAAAAAGAAAATCGGAATATAATAGAAGAATTGATGAAGGGGCAACCCAACAAGGGCAAGGCACAATCTCGTTCATGGTCATCGTCGTCGTCGTCACCGTCGCCATAGAAATAAACGCGAAAATCCTCGGGAAGGGAAGGAAAAGGGGCTTCGGCATTCCCTTTCTGACCATACGTGAGGAGAAGGAAGAAGCCTAAAGCAGTCGCTATCAAAAGCCGCCCCATTTCAGCAAAAGGTTGGACAGAAAGCTGGGGAGAGAGAGAGAATAAAACCCCTTTTTCTGCTTGTCTTAGTTGGAGATTAGGTGCCCAATATCCCCTTAGGCCATCTTCTTCTTGCTCTCGTCAATCTTCTTCTGTCCTGTTCCGTGAAGGGTTTCCTTCTCCTGCTCTGTATCCCCTGTTTCTTGAAGAGAGGGAGAGAGAGGGGATGGAGATGATGTATTACCAGTTGGCGAGGTCGTCTTCGTACCAGGACTCGCTCAAAGTCTTAGAGGCCGATATACAACACGCTAACGCTCTGTGAGTTCCAAAAATTTGCTGATTTTCTTTCCCTATTTGTTTTTCTGAGGCGTGTTTTGTTGTTCTGCTCTTACCTGTAAAATTTTCCCCTATTCCCCCCCCCCCCCCTTTCCGTGTAGCTCCTTCGGTTTCTCCTGTGTCTTGGGTCCTTGGTGCTTTTTGTGTTGTCGACAGCTTTCTTCCTCATTCTGCGCGCAAAAATCATGGAACCCGTGAACGGTAACTGGAAGTTTTATCGAAACTGAGAGAGAGAGATTGTTGGAGAAATTGGCGCTTATGGGCAGTAATATTCTGAGCAAAACGAGTTAAAGAGCTAAACCCCGACATGAATTTGTCGACTTATTTGGTCTAGCTGTATCGTTTGATCGTTCACAGTGCAATTTGCTGCCTAAAAGTAAGGGAAAGTGGTCTGTGTTGCCACTCGCAGAGCTGTGGAAAGAGAAAGAGCTTTTGAGGGGCGATGGGAATAATCTGCTCGACGGGGTTTTTCTTTTTCTGTTCTGAAATTGAAGTTCTCTGTGATCAGGGCTGCTGCGATTCCGAGGGCAAAGGGTGGCGTGCGCCTTCAAATGAAGCTGGTCTACAATCACTTGGCTCCGCTTTTCTTGTTTTTGCTACAATGGATGGATTGCTCCTGCACTTGTGTACTACCCAGATACTTAGACCTCTTCCACATACTAATATACAAGGTACCTCCACCAGTTTGAAGAATCCGAAACCATCCAACTTTTAATTCCTTGCTTAATTGTTTGTTCATGTTTATTGATTGTTCTAGTTGTTTTTACCAGGTTTATAGTGATGGCAGGCCCAATATAACTACACATGGGAGGAAGGCAACAATAAGGGACTTCTACGGTATGTCTCAGAACTTCTTTTTCGTTCTTTTTTAGCATTGGCAAGTAAAAACCCTGATTGTGGCTGGCCAGAATTTTGAGCTGTGTTTGTTATGCAATTGCAGCTGTTATATTGCCATCTCTTAGACGGCTGCACGGCGACATGGAACAGTTGGATGATGTCAAAGGCAAGCATCTGGCTATGGAGTCTGTGGGCAGGAAGAATGTGGAAGGTGACTTTAGGTTTGCCAATGTTGATTTAGAGAGAGAAGATGAATGTGGGATTTGTTTGGAAGCCTGCACCAAAATGGTGTTGCCAAATTGTTGCCATGCAATGTGCATAAAATGCTATAGGGATTGGTAAGTACCTCTGCCGCCACGTCGTTGTTGTCGACTCATTTTCACTTTTCGAAGTGTCCATTTGTTTCTTATTACTCATTGTCAAATCTCAGGAATGTGAAGTCTGAGTCTTGCCCCTTTTGTCGTGGAAGCTTGAAAAGAGTGAAGTCTGAAGATCTATGGGTGCTCACTTGCAATGAAGATGTGGTTGATGCAGAAACGGTCTCTAAAGAGGACTTGCTACGTTTCTATCTCTATGTCAATAGCTTGCCAAAGGATAGCCCAGATGCTCTTTTCTTAGTTTATTACGAGTACCTAATATGATCCGAAGTAATTCCCACTGCTGTACAGATTAAAAACAAAAGGCCGACCGTCAGATGTAGATAGAGTCTGGTGAGAAGAGTTTCTCTCTGATTTATGGAATAATCAATTCCACATTGTACTTGTCTAAACATTTATCTGCACAAATGCAAGATATTTGATTATACTACGAGTCTTCATGTCTGGAACTTGGATTCTGGTCACAATGGTGAATTACATGGAGTAGTAGTATGTACCTGGCGTTTTGTCCAGAAGGCTGAATTGTTAGCCTCATTCGAAAGGTGGTTCGACATAGCATGGCCAGCTAGGACAGCTGGTTAGTACTCTTTAGTTTTGCCTGACTGAGCAATTACACGATCTACTACATGTTCCGGAACCGGAAGCGACCTGTTTTCCACGTTTATTCAAGGCCATCAATTATCTGGTTCACAATTTATAGATTGACTGGAACAATGCTGGTTTGAATGTTTGAACCAAAGTGGTAATGTTAGGCTAGAGTGAGCTTTGCTATATCTAATTTCACCGCCTCTTGGTGACCTGCCATCTTTGACTAGGTCTGGAGGACTAGTATTTGTGCAATGGAGAGAGTTGTGTGAGGCTATTGAATTTGCTCTTTTGA
Source organism: Rhodomyrtus tomentosa (assembly GCA_028455895.1). Classification (NCBI taxonomy): domain Eukaryota; kingdom Viridiplantae; phylum Streptophyta; class Magnoliopsida; order Myrtales; family Myrtaceae; genus Rhodomyrtus; species Rhodomyrtus tomentosa. The sequence continues at coordinate 46,048,255 of JAPCWY010000005.1, forward strand.
CTATAATGTAAGAAATAGACAGTCCAGCAGGTGTTTTGATTCTGTCTGCACTTAATGTTTTTCTAGAGGCCTGCCATTGTTGACAATTTCAAGTGCCAATTTGACTCTTTTGTCACCAGCTTCGTTCTTTCTGGACCACTGCATGAGACTTAAGTGGGAGTGTGTGAGCTTTTTCTGTTCTGTTTTTTTTTTTTTCCCTTTGAGTGTAAGATCAACCCAAAATGATATATATATATATATATATTTTGCCTTCTGGTTATCCGTTCCTCTGATTTTCAGATTTGTCATAGGGATGATCAAGAGAGCGCCTTGATTTTCCCGGTCTCGGCCATCAAACTTTGTCCTCTTGGACTCTGTTTCTGGAAGTTAACCTGTGATATCTACTCTGGCCTTTTCCATGTGTTTGTGACTTGGAACCTTTGACTTTTTGTTCGGCTGAAACTTGCTCTTGTAACTGGAGATCACGCGTGTGGAAGTAGTCAATCTTTTATTGCAGATGCATCAATTGCATTCCAGGTCCAAACTATGAAAGAATAATTTTACAAAAACTCGACGAACAGATTATTCGTAGGAACTTAACTCGGTGACCTAAGCAGCCACTCGAAGCCGAAACATTCATTTTAACTCAGACTTATCCCATCTTCTTCTTGATGACATCCTGCAATGGAGGGCTAGTGCAACCATGGCTGAGGAACTGCTTGGTAATTTCCTTGTTCATGGCCTCCGTGAGATGAATCCCGTCCCAGATCATGTGCTTTGTGGCGTCTGTGCAGGCGGCGGTGTTGACCGAGCCACACAGGTGGTGGACGTCGAAGTTGAAGGCCCCGTTACCGGCCCCGCAGCACGCCTTGAAGGGCTCGGCGAAGTTGTACTGACCGTGGTTCTGGAGGATGTTCATGTAGGCTTTCCAGAAGTCGGCGTAGATGATGGTAGCCGAGCTGTATGTTTTCTGCAGCTCGGCCAGGTTCTTCTGGAGCAGCTCGTTGTGGGCGGTAACCATGGCATTGACACTGGCAGAGCAGCCGTGTTGGTCACGGTTGGTGGTGGGGGTCGAGGCTAGGAACACGGGGAAGCACCCGCAGGGGGGCAGGCCTTGGACGACGACGTACTTCCCGCCTTTTGCCAGCAGTGCCTGTTTGGATTTGGATAATTGCATTCGTTAGTCTGTGAACGGGATTGCTTTGATTTCGTCAGGTTCCTGCATTTCGGGGTCAATTTTTGAGTTCTTTGTATTGTGTTGCATACCTTGACAAGTTTGCAGACTTGATTAACAGCGTTCTGGGTCAGCCACTGGTTGGAGATGGAGGACGAGCCGAGCAGTCGAGGGTAGTCGCTTAAACCGATCCCTCCGATCCAAAACAGCGCGCCCTGCATGTGGCTGCTTACGCTACCACTCCAACTTCCGCTTCCGCTTTCGCTCGTTTTTCCGGTCATGCTTCCACTTCCATGTCCGCTTCCACTTCCGCTCATACTAGCACCTCCGCTTGCAGCACCAGTTCCACTCATGCTTCTGCTTCCGCTTACTCCTCCGCTTCCACGACCACTGCCGCTCACGCTTCCACTCATTTGTCCGCTTCCACTTCCCTGCCCACTTCCGCTCCCAGTTGTGCTTCCGCTTGCATCCCCGCTTCCGCTTCCGCTTCCACCACCACTGCCGCTCACGCTTCCACTCATTTGTCCGCTTCCACTTCCCTGCCCGCTTCCTCTCCCAGTTGTGCTTCCTCTTGCATCCCCGCTTCCGCTTCCGCTTCCACCACCACTGCCGCTCACGCTTCCACTCATTTGTCCGCTTCCACTTCCCTGCCCACTTCCGCTCCCAGTTGTGCTTCCGCTTGCAGCCCCGCTTCCGCTTCCACCACCGCTTCCGCTCACGCTTCCACTCATTTGTCCGCTTCCACTTCCCTGCCCACTTCCCCTCCCAGTTGGGCTTCCGCTTGCACCCCCGCTTCCGCTTCTGCTTCCGCCTGCGCTGCCGCTCATGCTTCCACTCCCGCTTCCGCTACCGCTTCTTCCGCTACCGCTTCCGCTTCCGCTCCCGCTTCCGCTTCCGCCTCCGCTGCCACCCATGCTTCCGCTCCCATATCCACTTCCGCTTCCCGTCATGCTTCCACTTCCGCTCCTGCTTCCGCCTCCGCTGCCACCCGTGCTTCCGGCTCCACTGTCGCTCATGCTTCCGCTTCCGCTTCCGCCTCCGCTGCCGCTCATGCTTCCGCTCCCATATGCACTTCCGCTTCCCGTCATGCTTCCACTTCCGCTCCCGCTTCCTCCTCCGGCTACTTGGCCTGCCATTTCCTGTCGGAATTTGTTAAACCAACTTATTTGCAAGTCTATAGTCTTTGGAACGGTGTTCAAGAACCAGTTGTGGAGGTTATTCTGAGAGAAGAAGTTGCTAGGGAGGGCGGTCGATCCAGCAACGGCAAAGTTCGCGCCGTGCGTGAAGTCCCCAGAAGCATTCTGGAATGCGGGAACCGGGGGAATGCCCATAGCTTCACACACGAAATCTATCATCAACTTGCCATCGCAGAGGTGGTTCCCGCCGAGGGACAAACCGGAACCGGACGCGCCTTGAGAACCACCCTGGGCGTGCTTGAGCATGCCCATAAACATGGCGTTCCCGGTGTCCGTCAGGGATTCACCAAACGCGTACAGCGCACTGAAGACGTCCGACATGGCAAGGGCCTCGGCGCCCTTGGTGATCAAGTGAGGATGGCCGAGGCGATGGTGGAGGTGCTCATGAAGTTGACGATGGAGGTGATGAAGAGCGAAAGAAGTAGAAGAAGAAGGAAGAGCTTGCATTAGGAATGCGAGAGTCACAAGGAGAGAGACGTGCCTGAAGCTAACCATGTTTTCTAATTGATTTTGGTAGCTGCGATCACAAAAGAATGAAAGAACTTTCTTTCTTTCTTTCTTTCCTTTTTTGCTGTTTCCCTAGATCAGAACTATGGGGAGCGATGGAGTTTGGAACCCCTGGGAGGGAGACTTATAGTGAGCCCTGGACGAGGAAAAAATGGGTGAAGCTCCCAAGTTTCAGGAGCTGAATCTGTGGGCCGCTGAATGATCTCCAATTTGCTTGGCTCTGAGACAATTCTTAAATTTAGGTTGTTCTCTAACTTGTAAGAAGAATTGATGTCCAAGAATTGCTTCCATGGACAATGCAAGAACAAGTGGAGCTCTGCCCATTCGTCTAGAGGACATGAAATTTTTAACTGTTGCCCACAAATTGAATCAATTCAATGTTTAGTGAGATTGTTTCTCTACCATGACCTATTCAACATACGTGGAAACAGTAATTTAATTTAGAGTTGTCGCGGGCGGAAATAATGATGAAAACGGTGTCGCACATTACAAAAAATTTGATTTTATCAGGGAACAATTCCTAAATAATCCAACCCGTTTTTGTTCGGCCAGTTTTCTAGCAATGATTATCCTTTAAGGACCCGTAACCCTAACCGTGTTGCCTCGGGAGCAGTTACTATAACTATGATGCCCCGACACGTACGTATACTTCGCGTAATTGACCTTTTTATCTTATAACTTGTCGTTTAATTTTCCACGCAGAAACATAATGGAGCAAGTAATGACCATGTCACATAGGATCAAACCCCGTCCACTTATTTTATGTGCGTCTATACATAACTATTAGCCATCCTCGTGTTAATACAAAACATCCAAAAAGGGGGAAAACAAACATGCTACTAGTCCGGATCACGTCGGGATACTTAGGATTTGTTTGGTAACGTTTCTATTTTTCTATTCCTTTGTTTTCAAGAAAAATAAAGAACAAAATATGTTTGTATATATTAGTTCATTTTTCTCTATTCCCTAAAACAAATCAGCGGCCAAGCAACCAAAGCCGGGGACCTAGGTGACAAATGACAATAGTGAAAGAAAGAGAAGGGGAAGAAGCAAGGTAGAGGAATGGTTAACTCATCAGGCTCATGACCCGAAGATTGCAGGTTTGAATCCTGCCCCCGCCTAATCAATGGAACATTGTTCACTAGAATAGAAGGCTGATCCCAACCTAGGAGCCAAAGCTAAACGAAGCCATACGTGTAGTAAACTCCTCTCGCCGTGAAAAAGAAAAAGAGTGAATCTCTTAACCCTACGAGCCGAATCTTTTTTGAATGTCTTCAGGAGTTCTTTGATGCATACCGATTGGCTAAGGGCTTGCATTTTTCTCTACTTTGCCTGCACAGGTTTCAATCCTATCATCCCTACCTAAATCCTATGTAGCACCGGCACCCCTCATGGGTGTGGGTGTCGACGTGTCCGACACGTGTCCGGCACACATTGATTGCATATCAGGATTTCGACACACGGTCAACGCGTCGGACACGCGGTCGACCAGTGCGTCTGATGTGTCGGACACGTGGACTCTAATAAAAAAAACAAAAGTACAATATATGGGCCCACGCCTGTCATGTTGCTTGCGTGTCCTTACTGACACATGAGTCGGCCTACAATGACACTTGAAAGGGCCCAACTATAATGGTTGGTATTTTCACTAAAATTTTAATTTGAAATAAGACTCCATGTCTATTTATAGGCACTTTAAAAAGCTATCCCACTTATTATCCTCGTTAAGCAACCAATGCGTGACTGTTTTCTTCCAGAGTCAAGTCTTAAAGTATCATCTTTAACTTTTTAAAAAGACTTAATGTTGTCTTTGTTTCCCTCGTTACCAATGTGAGATCAATTATAAACTAATGATTCAAAGTGTAAATGATGACAAAGCCAATAAATTATTGCTTTCATTGATTTCCAGATATGGCACTTATTTTGGTTTTATTTATTTTTTATATTTAAAAATATATATTTAACACAATGTGTCATCGACGTGTCGAATTTTTCTGTTTTTGATAAATAACGTGTCGACGTATCGTGTCGTATCGTGTTCGCATGTCAATAGCGATGTCGGTGCTATTTAGCATAAGCCTTCTCCGTTGGGCAGTAAGGAGGGATACATATTGGCAAAGAGTCTCACTCTAAAGAAAAGCCTAGGCCAAAAATTCCGAGGAAACAATCTACGGGGATTAGCAATCATTCGGGCATATAAAAAATAGAAATCTATTTGAATACTTGAAAATGATCGGGGAACAAATTTATTTATGTACATTAGTCATCAATAAAAACAAAAGCCTGCCTGCATCCCAGTTAAATCACTGCCCGACTCAAGGGTTTGTATTATGATGTGACATGCCCTTTTATAAATCACCATGAGTAGAATAAGTTCTTAGTGAAAGGATCTAAAGAGATTCTCCCCGTTTACCTTAACTAGAGCCTATTCCCTATCGATCGAGAATCATCTTTATCTACTCCTCTTCAGATCTATACATGTGGTCTTTGCTCTATTTGAGGTCATGCTTCTTACTAGCAAACGTCCCTTTACCATCTCCGATCTTGGCTTCTGATCCTCTCTTTCACCAACTCATGTAATTCTCCTATTGCTCATCATGTTCGGTCTTGATATCCTCTTTCTCATTTTGTGTCTTATTATAACTTATCACCTCAGATGTTTGTCTTTGTGACGTCCCTTGCATCTATGATTGTGCCAAATAGTGTAAAGGAGGCTTTGAACCCATGCTATGGAGGATAAGATAACTGCATTACATTATAATAAGACTTGAGAGCTAGTCTCTTTGCCTCCTAATAAATAATTGGTGGGATTCGACCAAAAAAAAAATTGGTGGGTTGTTGCTCGGCTTTGTCGTCACACACCATCCATATGGTTCAGCGAAGTGATTAAAGGAGCGTCTTATTGTGAATGGTTATACTTAGATTTATGGCATTGACTATGATGAGATTTTTTCTTCGGTGGCCAAAATTCCTTTTGTCTGTGTCGTTATTTCTTTGGCTATCCGAATTCAAAATACTCCTCATTAGCTTGATAAATTCACAGTGATCTTTACAAGGAGGTCTATATGGAGCAACCACCCATGTTTGTTGCTTAGAGGTGAGAAGGTGTGCAAATTACGAAAAACTCTTTATCGACTTAAGCAATCTCCTTATGCTTGGTTTGACCGCTTTAGTGATGGATTATCAATTTTCGCATGCATCAATGTAGTATGGATCCATGTTTCATGTTTAGTATGTCCTCTTCAAATGGGTGTATTATTCTTGTTTTCTGTGTTGAGAAATAATTGCTACTGGAAATGATATTAAAGGTATATAACAGCTCAAGCAGTTTCCACATAATAAGTTTAACAGTAAAGACTAGGGTTGGCTTGGATATTTTCTTGGTATAAAGGTTGCCTATACTGATGGCAGTATCTCTCTCTCTCTATCACACACACAAATACACTGAAAATATGCACTTAACATTCTTAAGGAGATGAGCCTGCATGACACTAGGCCAAGATAATCGCATAGATCTTCTTCGTTATCCAAAAAAGTATCTCCAGTTAATAGACAAATTAAATTATCTCACTATTATTCATCAGGATATTTCGTTTGCCGTTAGTGTGGCGAGTCAATTCATAAGCTCTCTCTGTACTACTCATTAGCAAGCCATCCTATTGATTGTTCGGTTTTTTAAGGGAGCCGCGGATTAAGGGCTTGGGTTCCATAACCAAGGCCATATACATATAGTTAGTTATTATAATCCTAGTCTTTGGAGATGACAGGATATTCTGATGCAGATTAGGCTAGTTGCCTTATCGCTCGCCGATCTACTTTGGAATACTATGTCTTCCTTGGTGGTAATCTTATGTCACGAAAATGTAAGAAACAGTCTGTTGTTATTCGATCTAGTGCATAGGTCAAATATCGTGTTATGGCTAATGTTACATGTGTACTTCAATGAGTTTGTATGTTGTTGTCGTCTAAGATTGGACTACTTATAATCGAAACATCTACTCCTCATTGCGACAATTAATCTTCACATTACAAGTAATCTAGTTTTTTTATGAGCGAACGAAGCAAATAGCTGTGAATTGTCGTTTCACTAAGGTGAATTACGGTAATATACTGTTGGTGCACACATGTTTCATAAACCTTTTCGACATGGGCGAGTTTCATACATTTACCCCAAGTTATGCCTTTTGATATATACACTCCAACTTGCTAACATTATAACCACCATTTAATTTGAAAAAGCTTAATCCTAAATCTATAAATATTTCTTTTGATCTCAGTAATATTATTCTCTCTTCGACCAACAACACTAGTGACACAAAAGTGCCGTTAACTTAACGCAGTCACTTGAATCACACATATTTGTTTGACACATTATACCTTGTTGTAATCATATTTTCATATTCTAATTGTCATAGATAAAAGAATTCATAGATGTCTTCGACGAGAAGAAGGCATCATAGGGAAGGTTATCACAGTCTAGTGACTGTAAAAGGAAAAGGAAAAGGAAAAGGAAAAGCTTATGGAGAACCCCCATGAGTTTTATGAGTTGAATGCATCATAGAGAAGCTTTAACCAGCAGTTCTACGTTGGAAAAAGGGAGGCGCTTCGGAGAAAGAAACTATGTTGATGTTGTAGTTTGTGTCTTTCACTTCTAGGCTTTTGCGAAATGTCCAGACAAGACTCGAGATCGAGAGATTTTCCCACGCGAAAGAAGGAAAAGGAAAAGGAAAAGGGAAAGCTCTTTGACATTTGAATCATGTGTACGAAATGTGTATGCATGATCTAGTTAAAGAAAAAGATCGACCTTACTTTGTCATAATCTAATGTTGCTTCTTATTAAGGAGGATAGACTGGTTTCTAGTAGATCACACGAATGTCCACTTGCTTTGAACAAACTCAAGACCATCACCTTTGAATTTGCATTTCGTTCTTATGTCATGGTCCGGGAGTGAAAAACGGGTGCGCATCTCTTGCAATAATGAAATGTGAATCATGCAATTTGAGGGAAAATCGTCCTAAATATATCATAGGGCAACCAAAATCTCTAATCCTTTTTTGTTTTTTTTGTAATCGAGGTGTCCAGGCCAGTTTGCGCACATTTCGACTATTTTTTAGGGGAGAATAATACATCAACTCACTGCTATGGCCCCCCACTTAAATTACAGGTGCTTCGCTGAGAAATCGAATTTAAAATCAGTGCTCCAAACCACACAATTTCATGTGCGCCCTAACCAACTAGGCTACCTATGAGTGGGTCTAATCCTTTTAATTATCTTTTAATCCTAAACTTTTTAATGAGCTACCAATTTAGTCTTAAATTTTTCAATTGTATCAAGTTGGTCATAAATATTTTGAAGATTGTCAATTTACTCATAAATCTATTATTCGGATAATTGGCCAGAAAGACTGCATTGACAAATCGTCAAAATATTTAGGATGACTTATCAAATCATCAAAAGATTTATGACTAAAATGGCACATTGTGAAAATTTTTGAGATCAAATTGGCGTAATTGAAAGGTTTATATTGCATTGATTGACGTATAATAATTCAGGAATTTTTGAATAAATTTCATGACAAACTGTTAGCGAGGGTGCATTAATAGATTGTTGTAACCTTGCAATTGGATATTTATGATGCGTGAGTTTTGATCGAATAGTTGCGCCAACGCATCTAAGGCTATGTGTTATCTTTTTAGGAATTTTGTTTCAATATTTAATGTTGTCTCTGAACTTTTAATTTATTCAATGTAGTTCTTAAACGAGTTAGTTTCGATTGAATAGTTGCTCCAACGCATCTAAGGCATTGTATTATCTATTTAGGAATTTTGGCTCAATGTTTAACGTTGTCCATAAAATTTTAATTTATTTAATGTGGTCTTTAAACTTTACCCCTATATCTATTATCCATGTGATCTGTAAATTTTCAATTCTTCAGTTTGGTCCTTGAACTTTTGACACATGTTTACATGTATTATAAGTTCATAGATCACATTGAGTAAATCGAAATTTCATAAATCAATTTGCATATTAATCCGCAGATCAGTGAAAAAATTGAACAAATTATAAATTCGAGATTATATATGTAAGGCCAAAATTTCGATCATCATTAGTATTGGCCAGTCGCGGGCACCTGATGGATACCCCGTGGCGGGAAGCCGTCCAAAACCAGTATCGGCTTCCATGCCTTTGATGTCATTACGCTCGACAGCTGCAGTCGACCGCGACACGACAGACCAGCACGTGTCGTTTCATCTCGGCCGTTGCAGTTTCACACATCCCCAAAACGACAACGACCCACCCAGAAACGCAGAGCCCAATAGCAAAACACTCGATCCGTCATAACTAGAGGCCACGTTGGACGTTTCGAGTCCTGGGGCGATCCCCTGCTGCGCGACCAGATCTTGTCCCCTGCATTCTCTCTCTCTCAGCACGCGCACACACGATTTCAGCAAAATCAGCAAGACAACGGAGACTGCGACCGATCGGGCGTTTTTGCGATCCGAGAGTCAGCGTTTCTGCGATCCGAGAGTCGGCGTTTCGCGGTCAGATGTCGGAGAAAGATGGCGGTGAAGCTGGGAACGAGGCGGCGTCGGAGCCGTACGATGGAGGATCGAGCGTGGGCGGAGGGTTTGGCGATACCCGGGGCTCGCAGCCCAATGGCACTATCCCTTCCGAGTCCTTCATGGCCGACGCTGTTGCTTCGTTGAATCAGGTGCGTTTGAATCGCGTTCGCGTTTGCGGGAGTTGGATTCTTTCTTGATCTCTCGTCTGGTTTGGGCGAGGTCTCGTAGTTTTAGCTGAGCTGTGCGTGGCATTAGATTTGTGAATTCGAGTTGAAGCCGGTTGCTCTCTTGGGAAGAATTGAGAATTTGAGCTTCCTGCTGAAATATTGTGGCTTCAGAAACTCGAGGATAGTTTCACCTCTGCTTGAAAGATTATGGAGTAGGATAAGTAGCATGGGGCTTAGTTAGGTATGGTCTCTGTAGTGGCGGCTGAGTAAGGCGCACTGAGAGATTTATTACTGGGGATGCAGAGGAGTGGGTTGTTGTTTTGGAGACAATAATGTATTTAGCTGTTTGAATTGCCCAGGGGAATGTGCTGAATTGAGAACCATTGTCAATCTGGCTTCCTGCAGGTAGTTAACATGGAGCAGACCAATTCGGATGATGAGGAAGCAGTGACGGTTGGTGAAGATGCTGGAAAAGATGAGTTTGTTGATGCGCCAGAAGAGTTAAATGCTGATGCCAGGGAAGCAATTACAACTGCTGGAATAGAAGGCGCATTGGAGGAAAGGAGCAATATGCCCGAGAGTGACTTCGGCCAACTTGAGAATGGAATTGGGGCCCATCAGCCGACGGATGAGCTCTTCCGGTTGCAAATGGTGTTGGAGAAGACCGTTAGTGAGAAAGAAATTGCTATAAGGCAATACAAGGTTGATTAATTTTAGAGTGAGGGGTCTCATGCTTTACTGATGCATCACTTTCTCATACTGGATTTTCCCATTGTGCAGGAAGAAAGCGATATATATGCCAAAGAACTTGGTGATCTTCGCCGTCAGCTCAAATGTTTGATTGCCAAACAGCCATTGCTCCATGAAAATGGTGATCTGATGATTAATCCCGGAGAAGAATCCGAAGATGGGGAGGAAAATACCCATGTACCTGGATACTCTCCACATGATATGTTTAGGGAATGTTCAGACTTCATTAGAGTTGCACAAAAAGAACGTTTACAGATGGAAGCTGCGATAAGAGACCTTCATGCTATCCTTTCTACAAAGGATCAACAGATGGAAGATCTTAAATCCAAGATTGCTGATTCTGCTCAGAAATCTGCCGATGTATTTTCTAATCATCAAAATGTTGAAGATGCTACTAGTAGAATATTAGATTCACTTGCCTTAGTAGTTGAACATGAAGATATTTTGGATGATTCTGCCGGCGAGAAAATAAATCTTGTCGAGAGAAGAACATTGCGGTTAATTGAAAGATTCAACCAGATATGTTTACAAATTGATCATCTTAGGCGGTGTTTATCTGAGGTTTCTTCAGAATCTCTAGATTCTAGGATGCAGGAGGATAGGGGGGATGTAATAATTGCAGCTTGTAACGAGTTGTTGCAGTGCAAAAGGAAGGAAGCACACTTTGCTGGAAAACTAAGCCAAGCAGAAGATGATAATAGAAAATTGATTGAACATCTTAATAAGGACAAGGATTTGGCAGAAGAGACTAATGCAGAACTTAGCCGACTCAAAAGTGAAATTGAACAGGAGAAGATGCGTTGTGCTAATGTCAAAGAAAAGCTTAGTATGGCTGTAACAAAAGGGAAATCATTGGTGCAGCATCGAGACTCGCTGAAGCATTCATTGGCCGAGAAGATGGATGAGCTTGAGAGATGCTCGATCGAGCTTCAGGAGAAATCAAGTGCTTTAGAGGCAGCTGAACAATCTAAGGAAGAGTTGGTACAGCAGAGAGACTTGCTGAAGCATTCATTGGCCGAGAAGACGGATGGGCTCGAGAGATGCTTGATTGAGCTTCAGGAGAAGTCAAGTGCGTTAGAGGCAGCTGATCAATCTAAGGAAGAGTTGGTACAAAGTGAACAATTGGTTGCCCTCCTGCAGGAAAATCTCTCACAGAGGAATGCGATTCTTGTCCGGTTTGAGGAAATTCTCTCTGAGGCTAGTTTTCCTGAGGAAATGAAATCTGTTGAGATTGTTGATAAATATAAATGGCTCGTGGATGAGAGAAATATGTTGAAAGGTGCTTATAGAGAATTTCAGAAATTGAAAGATTCCTTAACTGAGATTGAGTTGCCTGAATCTGTTTCAACTTCCAACTTGGAATCCCGTATTTTTTGGCTAAAGGAGTCGTTTACTCTAGCCAATAATGAAGCAGAAACCCTACGAGTTGAAATTTCTCGAATAAAAGAAGCTGCATACAATGAGATTGACGGGTTAACTGCTGCATGTTCTGTTGCATCAGTGGAGAAGGAATATCTTGAAAGGGAGATTGACGAAATAACATTTGCATACAATGATATTGTCAAAAAGGAGCAACAATTGTCATGGGAGAAGGAGCAAATGGTCATGCTCTTGGTGAAAGCTTCTGGAATCTTGGTTGAAGAAGACCTTATGGTCTGTCAACGGCTATCCTTTTCTGACTGCAACGTTCTCATTGAAAGATGCTTTGAAAAGGTTAAGGAACAGAGACCTTCTGAGTTGGGTCCTTCTCATGCTGATTTGGAATCATTTGAAAGAATTAAAAGTCTGTTATACTTGCGGATTCAGGAGTTAATGCTATATGAGAATGTACTTGAAGAAGAGATGCTGGAAAAGTCTCAGAAGGATGATAATCTTTCCTATCAGTTGCAATTGTTGTCTAAAGAACTTGAAACACTCAAAGAGGAAAAGGATCATTTGCAAAAGGATCTCGAACGTTCAGAAGAGAAATCTGCTCTTTTGAGAGAAAAGTTATCTATGGCAGTCAAGAAAGGAAAGGGACTGGTTCAAGATAGGGAAAACTTGAAACATCTTCTGGATGAGAAGAACTCAGAAATTGAAAAACTGAAGCTTGAGATACAGCAGCAGGAATCTGCAGTTACTGAGTGCAAGGATCAAATAAAAAGAATGTCTACTCACATTGAGCACACACCAAAGTTGGAGGCGGATCTTGTTGCTCTGAAAGATCAACGGGATCAATTTGAGCAGTTCTTATTGGAGAGTAATAACATGTTGCAAAGGGTGATTGAGTCCGTTGATGGTATCGATATTCCTGCAGACACTGTTTTTGAAGAGCCTATGGAAAAGGTGAAGTTGCTGGCAGGGTACCTCAATGACTGTCAAAAGGCAAAGGAACATGCAGAAGAAGAGTTGGCTAAAGTTCGAGAGGAATCTAGTGATTTATTTGGCAGGTTAGCTGAAGCCCATGCTGATCTGAAATTGTTGCGAGATGAAAGGCAGGGGTTTGAAAAGTTGAAGGTAGAAGCCATTGACTTAGAAAGCAAGTTAGTTGAAGCCAAAGTATCTATCAAAGCTCTGGAAGACTTGTTGTCAGCAGCGAAGGATGATGCCCTCAGGCTTGTGGAAGAAAAGAGGGACATAGAAGCCAGTAAGGAAAATGTTGAAAAAGAGCTGATGAAAGCCATTGGAGAAGCTTCTTCCCAAGTTAGTAACTTCACTGAGGCTTGTGCTCGCAAGAAGTCCCTTGAAGAGGCATTGTCGCAGGCAGAGAATCATGTTAATGCACTCACCAATGAGAAGGAAGCAGCTCAAGTCTTTAGAGCTGCGGCAGAAAGGGAGCTAGAGAAACTGAAGGAGGAGATCTCCATTCAGACTGGAAAATTGGCAGATGCGCAACAAACTGTAAAGTCACTAGAAGATGCATCATTGGAGTTGGAGAAAAAAGTTGGTTTATTAACTGAGCAGAACCGTACTTTAGAAGTTGGGAGAAGCCATCTGGAGACTGAGCTGAAGAAGCTGGAAGATGAATCTGCAACCAAGGAAATCAAGCTGGCAGATGCTTCTGTGACGATTAAATCATTGGAAGATGCATTGTCAAAGGCTGAGAATAACCTGTTGGAGCTTGATAATCAAAACAAGAAACATAACCAGGAAATATCGGCACTCACTTCAAAGTTGAATGCATGTCTAGAAGAATTGGCCGGCAAAAATGGCAGTTTGGAGAACAGGTCTCTAGAACTTATCGGTTACCTTAATGAGCTGCATGCCCTTGTGAAAAACGAAACATTGTATCCCCTTATGAAGGATTGCTTTGAGAAAAAATGGGAGGCCCTGAAGAGCATGAATGGCATTCTTGAAATAGTAAAAGATCAACATATTTCCTTGTATTCAGAAGCAGCAGAAAAGCAAACTTCTGATGAGGTATTGTAGAATATCTGCTTCTTTACTGCTGAGTACTGTTTATGTGAAAGGTTACTTATGTAGCTTTTCTCTTTCAATGTCTCAGGAAGATCCCATCACCAAAAACCAGTTCCCTGTTGAAGTTAGCAATAGCCTGTGTGTTGAGATGGATGCTGGTCTGATGAATGAAGTGGGTAACGACATCTCTTCATTGTTTAGAAGGACCATAGAAGGTTTTCAGTTAAAAAACAAAGTTCTTGTTGATAAATTTGAAGGCTTGTCCGCATTTATAGATGAAATTCTGGCAACCCTTTTGAAAAAGCTACAGGAAAGATGTAATGATGTAAAAGCTATGTCTCAGGACATGAGATCTTTGAAGCAAGATCTGAAAGATATGGAAACGTACAAGCTGGAGCATGGAAATACAGTGTCCATGTTGGAAGATGACATTGCGACTTTATTATCTGCCTGTACTAATGCCACCACAAAATTGCTGCTAGAAGTTGAACGGAATTCTCTTGGGCAGTTGTCTAGTGCTGAGCTGGAAACCTCGAGTAGATCTTATGCAGAAGAAAGAGAAAGTAATATAATCAACGCAGAATGGTATCAAAAGAAGGTTGATGGCAGCAAACATGCCAAGCCTATTCGAGATCTGTTATTATCCGTTCAAAGTGTTCATGCTTTCATTGAGCGATTCCAGAGCACAAGTGAGTTGGCAACTTCAAAGATAGAAAATTTGGACAATGAACTTAAAGAAGCGAAAGCGGTTACTACGGAAGCCATAGAAGACAGAAATATCAAGCAAAATAGGATCTTTGAGCTGGAGACTGAGGTAGAGACTTTGCAAAATTCATGTAGTGAGCTGAGGGTTAAACTCAAGGATTGTCAAGCTAATTATGACAAGTTGAAGGAAAGTGAGGCTGAACTCTTAGAGGTGCACAGTAATTTGTTGATGAGCCAACAAGGTGACCTGTTTTGTGTCATGATCTCATTGTCAAGCTTTCCTTTGTTTTGATAAATCTCTGCCGTTTCTCACTGAACTATTTATTTGTTTTTTGGTTTCTGTAGAAGCAGAAAGTTCATTCATGTCCCCATCTCAATGGACAGCCCTTCTGGACAAAGTCGATGGGGTTAGAATCTCCCCGGAAGAGTTAGGAGGAGACACAGAGCCCCATTTTTCTCCGCATGTGAAAAAGCTATTCCATATTGTAGACAGTTTTACTAGAGTGCAGGAAAAAATAAGTTTGTTGTCACATCATAATGAAGAGCTGCAGTACACCCTTGCTGACCAGGTTCTTGTAAATAAGCATCTGCAGGAGGAAGTTGAAACATGTATGAGATATGAAGAAGACTCAGAGAAGATGAAGAGAGATTTATCTGATCTAAGGGTTATTTTGGAGAAAGTTACAAATATGTTTGGTGGTAGTGAGTTAGTTAGAGACCATAATAATTCTAGTTTAAAGGGACTTTTAGCAACCTTAGAAAAACAAATTGTGAATGTGCTTTTGGAATTTGAAAACTCTAAATCGGAAGTCCAAGAGCTTGAATTGAAGTTGTTAGAAAGCCAGAAGCTTGTGGAGGAGTTATCAAGTAAAGTTAAATTGCTTGAAGATTCACTTCAAGGTAGAAGTAACCAAACAGAGATCACCCAGGACAGAAGCATGTTTGAAGCACCTTCATTGCCTGCTGGGTCAGAGATATCTGAAGTTGAGGATGTGGTAATGTTTCTGTTTTTCTCTCTCTCTCTTTTTTAAAAAAAAATATTTAAATTGTTTATTCATACAGTTCCCTTACCCCCCACCCAACCGCAGTATTCTTCTTTCAGACCATGGTTTTCCTGAGCATAGTAACCACAGATTTTTGGAATGCATCTTGCTATTATCTGGCGAATAATGGGCATCTTGGTATCAAAAGGTCATATTGAACACCCTCTTCTTATTCCTATTTGTTAGGAGGCAAGACTGGAGATTTCTGTGTCGACCCTAGATTGTCTGGTCTTGTAATAGGTCATGGTATGCTTTCGTGATTCTCCTTTTTCTTTCCTTAGGTAGACCATCAGAGGGCTACCTTCTTGTTCTAGCTGATGATGTAGGTAGATGTTAATTATTGTTTAACAATCATCTTTGGAGCTGCTGTTTCTGCCCTTCATTTCAGAATGGTCAAAGATTTCTTTGCATCTGAATACTGGTTGGATATGCTGGGCAATGGGGTTATGGTTTATTGCTGTTTCTGTCTCATAATCATTTCTAGGTTAGAACCTCAGTATAGAAAGGAAAGGAACGCATTTGAAACTTAAATTAGGCATGGGCAACTTATCTTAGGAGAATTTATTGATGTAGAACATGCCTACTTCAGCTCATTTTATGTTGAAATGTTTTCTAAATTTTTTTGTCAGTGTACCAATTATTGTAGTTGCAGTATGCTGGTTGACAGTAGTTTCATATTTTTTTCACTCGTCTTGCTTATGCAGGCTTCAGTTGGAAAACCGCTGATGCCTCCTGTTCCTTCAGCTGCTCATGCGCGGACTATGAGAAAAGGATCGACAGACCATCTTGCTCTCAGCATTGACTTGGAGTCTAATCCTTTAATCAGCAACCAGGAGACCGATGAAGACAAAGGTATTGTTTTTTTATATTTATAAAGGGTAACGAGGTCTGGAATCCAAGTATAAATGCTAAAACAACTCCATCGCAGGTCATGTTTTCAAGTCTCTCAACACATCAGGCCTTATTCCTAAACAAGGGAAGTTGGTTGCAGATCGGATTGATGGCATATGGTAAAGTTTTTTACTTTGAAAACTCTTTAATTTGGATACCAAAATTAGGGAAGATTCCTGTCATGATCTAGATGCTTGTAAAACTACATAGCTAGATCCTTAACTTAGATTGACTTGCATTGATTTTCTGCTTAGACTTTGTTCTCTTTCCACAATGGAAACTTCTTTTATCAGGACTAAAAGCTTTATCAGATGGTGATAATGAGAGGAAAGGATATATTTTTCAAATTCTAGCCACATCGAACCATTTCTATATTAATTTCACTTTTCAATGCAGTTATAACGTGCATTTTTTGCTCTGTTTTGAAGGCCAATCCCTTTCAGCTGTCTGAAATGATTTTGATGTTTTTGGTTCTTCTACTTTGCTATCTTTTTGGATTTTCTTTTTCACTAATGGACAAGAAATGTCTAACGGATGATTTTGAAGTAGTTTTGCCAAGAACCCTCTGCTTGCGAGTGTGGGAAATGTATGTTTTGTTTTTCACTAGAAACAGACTGAATAGTCTTCCTTTCATTATTGGGGAGAGCTTTTGCCGAATAATGCTCTCAGAGGATTCAAAAATAAACATAAGTTGCATGTGAACCATGCAGGGTATCGGGCGGCAGGATTTTGATGAGTCGACCCGGAGCTCGCTTGGGCCTTATTGTCTATTGGTTGTTCTTGCATATGTGGCTGTTAGGCACCGTCTTGTAACTTTCGCCATCGATTGGGCCAGGACCCTTCTGACATCACTCCCGTTTTCTTCAATTAGTATCATAGAAATATCTGTATCTCCAATTCTTTTTTTTCTCTTCCTGTTAAAAAGAAAGTAGTTTTTCATTCCTTCATAGTGCTAAATTAGGGCAACGATTTTATAGATAGGTCGTCACACAAATTCTTTGGCAGTTCAAGGCTGTCGAGAAATTGCCGGTACCATATTCTGTGGACAATAAGGCATATCAGTTCCTACCTTGTACCTAGTCACAGTAAGCTTGAATTAAATTTACTGATGACTTTGATCCTGCATTTGTTGCTTTGGATGTGTTGACAGATTTTTCCGACCAAGTGTAAAGAGTGTTTTGATATCTACGAAGCATCTTGATTGGCTAGTTAATGAACACGTGTTCACGGTACTGAATTGATCTTGGTCATTACACGCTTAAGATGTGTGTAGACCACAATAGTCAACTATTAACATGTGGCTTAGAATTCTGGGTGTTCCTTAACACCTTCAAGAAGATTAAAAAAAAAAAAGAGAGAAAAAGAAATCGAAAGATGCTAATACGAATGGCACTAACATTTTGAGAAATTACTACCATACAGAACTTTCCGCCTAGAGCAGATTTTCAGCTTTTGGCATCACCCCGTGACTTTTGGATGATTCCATGGGAAAATTGAGGTAACTGTAGATTGATTCGCTAGCAATTTTCATATAAAAAACACGATTCGCTAGCAATTTTCATGCAAGAAACACTTTGCTCTAATCTAGATCCATCAAACGGGTGGATCAGAGTCTTGTTAAAAATGAAAATTGACTTGATCTAATGAGTCATACTCGATTTGATCCATAGTTTTAAAACATTTTAATATTTATCATAATATAGAAAATCATATTCAAATATATGAGATCGAGAGAGAGTGAAGAAATGGTCATGGTCTAAATAAATTGCAAACCTATTGAATAAAGGGTCATGATCTAAATAAATTGTGATCCTATTTAATACATATATTAATATGGGCTTTATCATTCTAAATTCATTTATAATCTGTTTACTGGATATAATTAATTTATATAATGAATTAGCACATCAAATATTAGTCAAGAAATGAATTTTGACAAGTCTAATGTAATCTGATCGAGCTCGGCGCATGGGCATACCGTTGGAATCTTCTAAATTTGCAAACAAAGACCGTGCCTAAGGAGATACACAGTTTGATATGCATCGTGGAGGAGTCATCGGGTCGATGCCTAATGGGTTTTACCATGTTGTCTTGTTCCACTTCTAAGATTTGCTTGCACATCATGGGGAGGTTCAAGATTAATGGCTAAGCATGTCTGAAACTCAACAATGCCTCCGTGGCGCTTCACCTGGATGGATCATATGTTTTTAGTAAGTTTTAAGTTGAAGAGGTATTTTGTATTGCCCGAGCTACTCATTTTGGGGGATGCTAGGACTATGAAGTGATTTTGAAAATAAGAAAAATCTCGTGTATATGGAAAATGGTGTTCCTAGCAAATTGTATGTTCCTATCTCATTTTAGTGTGAAAAATAATATTATTCAACTAGGAGTAATCAACGCATCTATCCTATTTCAGGCATTATTGTGAGGGCCCAACATCCGTTGTGAAGTTCGATTTCAAGCACGAATGAATTCTACGTGAGGTAACAAATTTCATTCAAAGCATGCGAGTGTTGATCGCTTTACCATTAGTTATCAATGTTGGTGCTTAGTGCTATTTATCTTAAGATAAACATAGAAACACCGGGTACGGTAATTTTGTTTATTTGTTTGTTGACTATAAAATCTAGATGTCCATAGTCAAAATTCGGGTTCCTAAGATCATACCTGTATTACGTCAATATATGGACTATTTAACAACAAGACAAGCAACTCTCCTAATTTTGTTTTTGGCTAATCATTAAAAAATAGGTAGAAAATTTAGGTGAGATTTTCCCGTGTCAAAGCCTTGACTTGCCAAAGTGGACGTCTTGCTCGAGCTCGCGGACTGCACTCAGTTCAAGATTTCTCTTAGCCGTAGCCCAACTCCAAGATACGTTTTCATATGATATGGGTGGTCATCAGAATTACAACTGGTGATTACGCGAAATTATAATCATCTCTTGCTGGATTCTTAGTCTGACGACGGTTCAATGGCGGGCTGCGCGGAAGAAGGTGGCTGTCCCAGCGACTACGTTGCCGTCGCCATTTCTATCCTGTCCTTGATCTTGTGAGTTTCTTTGTAGCTTCGCATCAATGGTTTGTCAGTTTATTTACTACTCTGAACTGGGTTTTCTCCGTGGTTAGCTAATTTTCAACCTTTAGCTTCCAAAGTGGAACGAGCCTTTTTGGGTTGGAACCGGTTATATCGATGAAAAGACTAAGGTTATGATGGTTTGTCCAAGCGAACTTGGTTGCTGTCGAGAGATGTTTAGCACAGTTTTGAAGTGGGTCATGAAGAGAATTTGTGCTTTTTCTGCTTGGTTTAGTTATTTCTTTCCTCAGATTTTGCTTGGTTTTATTAAGTTGAGTTCGGGATTGGGTAATTTGTTTGTACCTAAAATGCTTTGAAGCTTGTCCAAACGAACCATTCAGTAGGGGAAATTATCTCTTCATTAGCGATAACTTTCAGAAGAATGTACACTTTGGTTGGGAGAGCAGCGCTTAGATCTAGCTGAATGTGATGGGGTGTCTACCCAAGGAAAGTCAATTTGGTTTGCGGAGTTAATATGGAGATAAAGGACAGAAAAGAAATTAGTGTATATTTGGTACCATTATATCCAACTTGCACGCTTATTTTAAGATTGGCTTGACACTGTAATTAATCCAAATTCCAAAGCGGTTCATCTTCATCTCAATGAGAACATGGAGGATGATGAAAAGAAGAGGTGAAGAAATGCTAGAGAAAGGATTTAGAAGCATTGATAAATGGTTTCTAAGCTATTGGTGTTAATGAGAACTTTGTTTGTGGTGTGTCTAGTACTGGTTTTGAGCTGTGGGCTG
The DNA here is from genome assembly GCA_028455895.1 of Rhodomyrtus tomentosa. Lineage (NCBI taxonomy): Eukaryota > Viridiplantae > Streptophyta > Magnoliopsida > Myrtales > Myrtaceae > Rhodomyrtus > Rhodomyrtus tomentosa. Next base: position 46,068,450 of record JAPCWY010000005.1, read on the forward strand.
CAACAATGGATTTTGGAGGTGCTAGTGTAATTGAGACAGGATTGAGAAAGATTGCAGAATGCGTCCAATGACGACTTGGAGGAGTGCCATTATCGTTCAGCAGAGTGGTGGTGTATTGAGTGCAGCCAGCAACTGTAGTAGCTAGTGGAGGGGTACAATGGTCAATTTTTTCTGGCTTGCTTTCTTTTCTCTTTCAACAACCAGTTACAATTATTCGTAGCAGAAAAGAAGCTAATGCCCAATTGCAGCAAAGTGATCGTGGAAAAGATTTATCTAATCCTACGTCCTAAGTTTAAGAGTGTGTCGGTTTGTTGTCTACAATTTTTTGCTTTTTGTTGCCAAATGGCGCTGCCTTTCTAAATGGTCTTGATCAGTTTCTGATTTAACTCTTCCGACCCTTGAAATGTGTACTGGAGATGGGTTGTCCTTCTTATCTTCATAGTTGTTTAACTTAGCAGTCTTATGCTCTCAGGCTTCTTTATCGATCGATCATTCCCTTTGTTATCCACAAATTTTCTCGGACAAAAGGGAGCGGCTTCTGGATTCCTGCAATGCAAGTTTTTGCCAGCTTTAACCTTATACTATCAATTGTGGTACAGTTTTTATGTGCATGTCGTATCCTACACATTTTCAGCCTAGTGGTTTTATGATTGTCATAAAGGAAAGCACCAATTACTGTGGTATGTGGTTGATGCAGATGTCTGTTGATTTACTGAAATTCAAGAGGAGGCATTGGTGGCAGTCTTGCTACATTTGGGCAGGTTATAATTGCAGTTTTGCTGTCACTGTTACTTTCTTCATGATCTGGATGTGTCTGACCAATACACAATTTGAACATGTGGTGATTTCAGTTTGGATTGAAGGCCCAGTTGGATTTGGTTTGCTGCTCAGCTGTCGTATAGTACAGGCATTGCAATTGTATTTCATATTTGGCAAGTAAGTGTAAAGGACAGGGACATTAGAGTTTGCTCCTGCAGCAATAAGTTCAAAGAATTATATCATGGAGGGAGGGAGAGAGGGAGGGAGGGAGGTGTCACATTATGATGTGCTTCACTATCAGATTCTTTCATGTTCTTATCCACTTATTTTTATTCTAATTATTTTATGTTTGTCTTAACTATTTACGTCTTGTACTCTGTCTTTATAGAAGAGTTTGTGTCACCAAATAGCTTGCTTTGCAGGAGGTGTTTACCACCAATGAGGTCACATGTCTGTCTTCCATTATTTCTCTTGCCATGGTTTGCTGGGGCAGCCTGTAAGGACTTCTGAAGTTTTTAATTATTTAATATCTTACATCTGTTGTTATTTGCAAATGAAAGCCAGAAAACCTTTTTTGCAAGTATGCAGTCGATAGTATATTAGGATTGTTGGCACTCATTGGCGCCTTATGAAATACTTTCCCGGGTGAAAAGGTTGATAATATATTATTTTGTCTGTCTACAATTAGAAGAAGAAAAGAAGGTTTAGGTGTAAATATATCCAATTGAGGTCAACCTTTCATTAGGTAGAATGAAAATGAGAACTTTTGTGCTTGCATAAGCAATGAGGAATGCTGCCTTAGTAGATGCGTTTGCAATTTTTTAGCGGAATTTGTGAATTGTAAAAAAAACAGAAGAAGAAGATCGTATTCTGATAACGAGAGATTACATCAATATGTAGGGCTTAGTAATAATTGAAAAGACTAAACTACCCTTATTAACAAATAAACCCAATTAGTAACATTTCAACACTCTCCCTCAAGTTGGTGCATAAATATCAAAGAGCCCCAACTTGTTACACAACGTAATCACTCTACTACCCCGTAATGACTTAGTGAAAAGATCAGCAAGTTGATCCTCTGTCAGTGTGTATTGAAGTGTGACTTCTTTGTTCTGAATCTTTTCTTGCACAAAATGGCAATCTACTTCAATATGTTTCGTGTTTTCATGAAAGACTGGATTCGAGGCAATATGCATAGCGGACTAGTTATCACAACATAGAACTTAGGGAGTTGAAGATGGCATGTTGAGTTCGGATAACAACATCCTCGACCAGAGCAACTCACTAGTCAGATAAGCCATAGCTTGATATTCCGCATTTGCACTTGATTGAGAGACAATTGTTGCTTCTTACTCTTCTAACTCATAAGATTGCCTCCCAAAAACATACAATAACCAGAAGTCGATCTCCTATCAATAGGACGGCCAGCCAAATCAGCATCGCAATAGCCAATGACATTAAGATGTCCATGATTCTTAAACAAAAGACCTGTACCTGGTGCTCCCTTTAAGTACTTAACAATACGTAGCACTGCTTCCCAATGTGTAGTGCGACGAGCACTCATAAACTGACTAACCACGCTAGCAACAAAAAAAATATTTGGCCGAATGACAGTTAAATAGTTGAGTTTACCACTAGCCTTCGATACTTACTTGGATCATGAAGTAAGTCACTTTGATCTGCATCAAGCTTCATATTAGGATCCATTGGAGTGTCGCTAGGCTTTGCACCAAGAAAACCAACCCCACTCAGAATATCCAGAATATATTTTCGCTGTGATAAGGAGATACCATCACGGAAGTAAGCCACTTCAATACCCAAGAAGTACCGCGGATTACCCATATCTTTTGTGCTGAACTCTGTCTGCAAAAAATAGCTTCAACTTATGTATACCTACGGAATCACTACCTGTGATAATAATATCGTCCACATATACAACCAGGAGTATACACCCTTAGTAGAAGTGGAGCCAAACACATAATGATCCACGGTACAACGTTGCAACTCGAACCGAATAACATCACTAAAATGGCCAAACCAGGCACGAGGAGACTATTTCAAATCATATAATGCCTTGCATAGGCGATAAACACCAGTAATCTCCCCCTGAGCAACAAACCTCGGAGGTTGCTCCATATATACCTCTTCTGTCAAGTCGCCATAGAGAAAGGAATTCTTGACATGAAGCTAATGAAGAGTCCAACCATATTGAGCAGCAAGAGAGATGAAAACACGAACTGAAGGTGTCTTTGCGACAGGAGAGAATGTATCATTATAATCAACTCCATAGGTCTGGGTGTAACCTTTGGCAACTAGACGCGCCTTCAGACGCTCAATAGAACCATCCGGTTGAAACGTTAATGTGAAAACCCAACGACACCCCACAGCTTGTTTGCCAACAGGTAACAATGTAAATTGCCATGTCTTATTATCCTGTAGTGCCTGCATTTCATACTTCATAGCCTGCCGCCAACCAGGATGGACAAGAGCTTCTGCAATAGTACTTGGCACGGACACAACAGATAAAAAAGCAACAAACGAGGAATATGTGGGAGAAAGCCAATCGTAGGATAAAAAATGAGAAAGAGGGTAACGAGTATGTGTACGACTAGACATATCAGTATAAGGAGCAAAGCGAGAATTGGGTTGACTAGCACAAGAACGCGTACCTTTACGCCATGCAATGGGAATAGTTGTAGTAGAATCAAGTTCAGAAGCAACTGGCGGATCAGAGGTCGGGTCATCAGTTGGTGGAGAAGCATGTATGTCTAATGTGGGCGGCAACTGTACTACCTCACATTGAACAGAACGACGTTGTGGATAGGTCCGGTCGAAAAACTGGAATTCGGGTGACGGCTTGGGCACCTCCCTCAAGGGAATAGGCAGTAGTGGAGTCGTGACCGAGGATAAAATACCTTCAGAAGGAGTCACCTCATGATCAGTCAAGGAGTAAATCCGACTGGTCCTCAAAAAAGGTTACATCTACTGACACATACAACCTTCATCTAACCAGATTGTAGCACTTGTACCCTTTCTGAGTACGAGAGTACCCAAGAAACACACATTTTTCAGACTGTGGATCGGACTTATCATGACAAGGACCAAGACGATGTACAAAACAAATACATCCAAACACACGGAGTGGTAAAGAGAAAAATGGACTAGTGGGATGGAGAGTAGAAAAAGGTATGCTCTCACGAAGCACGGAGGATGGAAGACGATTTATAAGATAGCATGTTGTAAGAATAACATACCCCCATAACATTTTGGGAAGATTCATATGAAAAAGTAGACAACGAGTAACATCTAAGAGATGACGATTTTTCCGTTCCGCCACCCCATTTTTCTGGGAGGTATAAAGACAAGATTTCTGATGCAGAATCCCATGAGATGTAAGAAATGATTGAAAACCAGAGGAACTAGCCATATATTCTTTGGCATTATTAGAACGCAGACATTTAATTGAAGTATTACACTGATTAAGAATCTCAAAGTAAAACATACGAAAACAGGGAAAAACTTCAGTTTGATCTTTTATTAAATATAACCATGTTACATGGGAATAATCATCCACAATGTAACAAAGTACTTGTAACCAAACATATCTTTGACACGACACGGTCCCCAAACATCAGAATATACCAGCTCAAAAGGACTTGACGCACGACTCTGGACATGAGAATGAAAAGATACCCGATGATGCTTGCCAAATTGACAGGCATAACACTGGATGGGACTCATAGACTCTAAAATAGGAAGGAAACGATGAAGTATATGAGACGATGCATGACCATACGACAATGCATCTGAAAGAAGTTAGAGGTGGTGCTCTTCTGAACAGCAGTAGCAATAAGATCTTTATTCAGGTAGTACAACCCATTCGACTCATGCCCTCCACCAATCATCTGTCCTGTTCTCAATCCTAAAAGACACAACTAGTAGACGTAAATGTCATAGAGCAGGTCAAGTCTTTGGTAAAGGAACTGACGGAAAGCAAGTTACATGGAAAAGCTAGTAAATGGTAAACGGATGAGAGAGACAGAGAAGGACCCAAATTTATATTTCCTTGACCAGTGATGTGAGACTGTGAACCGTCAGCAAGTATAATAGAACTAGGAGACATAGAGATAATAACATAAAATAAGTTGGAATTATCGATCATATGATTGGTGGCACCCGAATCTATGATCCAAGAAGTGGGTGCAGTGGAGAGTAAATAAGACAAATTACCTACTGAAGTTTGTGCCAAAGTAGCAATAGGAGCAGATGAATCCACCATCTGATTGGGACAAATTAAGGATTCATACTCAGCGCGAGATAACATAATAGTGTTAGGCAACTCCCGTGTCTAATTAGGTTCTTTTTGCACTGGAGACTCAACAACATAATCATAAGCAACTTGTGGTCGAAGCTCGAGATGTAGGGTATAGCAATAACACTCAGTATGGCCAGCTCGCTGACAATGGTGGCAATAAACGAGAACTTCTAGCACCTCTAGTTCCATCACGGCCACTACTAGGTGGGAAACTAGATCCGCCCCGACCACGATGACCTCGTCCTCGACCTCCACGATTACTGAATGATTGTGAAACCATAGCATTTGCGATAGGAGCAGAGTCAGGTGTGTATCGAAGGACCCGTGATAAGACTTCATCAACTGATGGAAGAGTGTTGTTGTTGTCCCACATCGCTTGTGAGTGAGTGTTGTATGCTCTTTATATTCATGTGGTCTCCCTCTACCTATTAAGCTTATGCTTTTGGGTTGGACTTTCTAACATGATATCAGAGTCAGTTGTTATTTCTTTCCGTATACGTGGGCCGACCCCCATTAGTTAATTTCCAAGTGCAAATTACTTGCACGTGAGAGGGGGAGTTGAAGTTGCTGTTGTCCCACATCGCTTGTGAATGAGTGTTGCATGCTCTTTATATTCATGCGGTCTTTCTCCGCCTATTAGGTTAAGTTTTGGGACAACAACAACAAATTCAACACCCCCTCTCACGTGCAAGCAATCTGCACGTGGAAATTAATTAATGGGGGGTGGGCCCACATACGCGGAAGGAAATAACACCGGCGTTGATACTATGTTAATCGTAAAACAAACAGGAGAAGAAGATTGTATTCTGACGAGAGATTACATCAATATGTAGGGCTTAGTAATAGTTAAAAAGACTAAACTATCCTTATTAACAAATAAGCCCAACAAGTAACATTTCAACAGAATTATTTGCTGCTGTGTGGTTGGGGGGTGGGGTGGTTGTGTTTGTCATTGGCATTGGGGGATGGTTAATTTATACCTTTCACAGGGAGTCACTGTTTTATGGCATGATTTTAGAAAGGCCTAATGAGAATCTTGTTTCCATCATCGCTTGGGTCATTGTTCTTGTTCTGTCTTACTACGAAATTTTGCAGCAGATTTATGTGCTGTCAAGCACCATAAGAAATACGCTGTAAGTGTATGACGCACGTGGGCATTGATAGAGTTTCAGTCTAGACATTTAATAGCTTTGACAGGAATGCTTGTTTCATGCTGTAGTTATTCATATGAAGCAGCCTCTCAATGATCATTGTCACATGGCTGCTCAATGGGTTATCCCAGTGGTCTCCTTCCACACATTGTATGTTGCGACTCTTGTCGCATTCACCGGAGCAATTCGCCATATAGAATTCAGATTTAACGAACTTCGAGATCTCTGGAGAGGAATAGTTGTCTCTTCATCTTCCATTGGTAAGATCCTTTTAGGATACTATTTCAAAAGATAATTTGTCTTTGCCTCGTCCTATGATTATATTCATGTACTTGTATGTTCCTCTGGTTCTATTAGAGTCAATACCTGACCCATGTTTCTTTGAAAAATTTCTTATGTGAAGCTTGACTTAAAAACCGAGCCACAGAAATCAGATGCCTAGTTGCAACATCAATCAGCACGATTGTGTTTTTACTTTGCACTGAAATTTGTATTCAAAACTCATTGCTTAGCTCCTTGTATCTGCATTGTATGGAATTGTAGTCTTAAATAGGTCAAACTGCCCTGTGTGTTCTTATCTTCTCATTGGTGCTTCCTTTAAATACAGGTGTATGGATAGCTGCTTATGTTTTGAATGAAATCCACGAGGAAATCGGATGGCTTCAAGTTGTCTCAAGATTTCTTCTTTTAGTGACAGTATGCTTGTTAACGATTAATTATTTTTTTTAGCCCACGGTATCAGTAATTGTATATTCAGATTCAACCTTGAACATCACAGATCTGCTTATAATTGATTTCTTATTTGCAGTCAAGTATTCTCGTCCTAGCTTTCTTTTCCATTTCAAGTTCACAACCTCTCCTGTCTCAAATAAGTATAAGAAGAAGAGAACCTTTGAAGTATGAGACGATGGGTCAGGCTCTTGGAATACCAGACAGCGGTCTTCTAATGCAAAGAGAGCCAAGTCAAGCTATAGATCCAAATGAACCGCTGGATAAACTTCTCCAGAACAAAAGATTTCGTCAGTCCTTCATGGAATTTGCAGATAGGTCTGTTTACCTTCTCATATATTTATATCAAGTAATAGATCTCTGCCAAATGCTGGGCCTTGAACAGCTTCATTTTCAGTGGGACTTACATATCAATGCATGTAATCTGTTTTCTGAGGCAACAATTTCCTTGTAAATGCGTTAAGAGTAACTTCATTGCATTTAGTTCAAAAGAATGGGAAGCTTTGAAAAGTTTTAAGCATGTATCTTTCGTCATTGCAGCCTACAGGGGACTAAAGGTGTTTTACGTTTAGTATATTCACAAATCTTGGGGCGGACGAGAAATTCTTAAATGTTCTAAGTATCTATCTTTCCTCATTACAAACTTAAGGAGACTAAAGGAGTGGCGCACTTACCTTTGCTTGCTTGCAGTTGTTTGGCTGGGGAGAGTGTGCATTTCTATGGCGATGTCCATGAGCTTGGCAAAATTCCTGTAAATGACTCCGTGCGCAGAATCTACATGGCCAGAGATATCGTTGATAAGTATATAACTGCAGGTTGCTGATTTACTGAAGCAAATTTGTCCTTGATGTTAATACATTGACCGCATGAGCTTTTTCTTTAGTCTAATCATAAGTTCATATGGATAATTTACGGGCATGGAGGGATAGAGTTCTCCGCGTGAATTTAGGTACAATAATGGACTATGACCAAAAAATATATATATGAAAAGTTGAGGGGGGACAACTTTTTGACCAAAAGAGGAGGAAAGGGGAAGAAGAGAGGAGGAAGGGGGGGCTAGAGGGGACAAGTTTGTGTCCATATTTGCTAATTATTCTTGATTGACTCATAGCTCTCAATGACATCTAATTGTATTACGTACAATATTTATATGGTAATACATACTTCTGTTCCCGTGTTAAAAAAATGGTAATGGATACTCCTTACTTACCCAGTATCACTATGTTTGATTGGTTGGCCCAAGCGTCCCGTGTGATCTTTAGAAGTTTGTCTCTTGACTCAAGAATCCGAGTTCGATGAAGTCATTAGAAATCAAGTTTTAGGGGGTCATCTGGAGCATTTTCAGTTCATTTGCTTTCTACATAAAAAGTACTAACGGATATGTGTGCTCAAATATGTAGTCTAGTTCTGTCATCTGATAAGTAGACTTGGAATTTCTATGCCAGTTTTCCTTTTTGTTTCCTTAGTCCGGACAGAGAATTTGCTTCAGAATGTGATAAAGTAGTTCAAACTTCATGGAAAGGATAACTAGCTAATTCATGAAAATGTGGAACTGAACAGTTTTGTCAAGTTTGTTTGTTTGGACTTCTGAAAAGTCAAAAGTATCTTTTTTTACTTTCCCAAAATTATCAAAATTTCCAAAATTATGAGAAAACTTATGTATAAATTTGCATCTAAATAGAAGGCCATTTATAAAGGTTTCAACTATTCTAGATTAGAAAAAAAGCAAAGTGTGAAATCGTAAGATTTGGAAAAAAAAAAAATACAGAAGTCAAAAGTAAAAGTCGTTCCAAACAGAGTCGAAGTTAATCAAGGACTGCTCCTTACTGAAGTCTGCCCTCATACTGGCCATATCGATTTTGTATGCTTATACTGCAGCCTTTATCCTATTGGTCGGAATGCATACATCATGATTCGTGTTTGGCTTTGATCTTTCAGCTTCTCCTGTCTCACGTTTTCACTGAACTTAACAGGTGCACCAATGGAGGTTAATATATCTTACCGATGCCGACAGGATATTTTGACTACTACTAATTTAGCACATCCTGCTCTCTTCAACAATGCGCTAAATGAATTACTGCAGCTCATGAAAATGGTAGGTTGCCCAATATGTTCTTATTATTTGTATTTGGAAATGACCCGAAAAAAAGGAAAAAGAAAAAAAAGAGAGAGAAAGCTCCTTTCCCTTTGTTAGTATATATTCTAAGCATGGTTTTGTCCTTCTCTTGAAACCTGCTCTTGAAGAATTTGGCAAAAGACTACTGGTCTTCCACGTTCTTCTTGAAGTTTAAAGAGGAAGCGAGCATGAGATCGGACGCTCACGAGATGGAACCAATGACCGGTTGGAACTTCTCCCCTAGATTGAGCGGTGTACGCAGCGCAGACGACCCCTTCCTCCAGGAATATCTTACAAAGGACTCAGACCACAGTTGTGGACATACAGATCCAATTTGAGCCAAGGGGAAAGAAAATACGGGAGATTGTCAATGGAAGTCACTCTTCACTCGCAATCTAGCTATTCATATCCAATGCAGCCTGTGACACGGCTTTCAATCTATACAGCATGGATACAATAAACAATGCTAGATCGACAGCATACGAGGGAAAGGGGAGCACAAGATATAGCAATTCTTACGCAAGATTATATAGTACTACAAAGAGAGTCAAGCACCTGACTAACAACTTCGGTTGTGTGTCGGAATCGAACATCCTAGCTAATCTGACTCGGGTAGTTTACCAATGATTGGTTCATGTGCGTGTCGGTTGAGGAGGCATGCAAGTGCACCTACTGCAAGTCGAGGCGAGCATAAACATGCACTTCTCGTCAAGCACTTGTTTGAAGTGCTCTTTGTATCATATGGACATCAATGTCAAGTCCGAACTTTACTTCCTTTTTGCTTCTGGACAGTTAATGCAGAGTCATTCCCTTGCTCATGCAGAACTGATCATATATTGAGAATGCTTTCAACTGGGGAGATGTAAACTTCTTTCCTATTGGCATCTTTCCACAAAGACAAAATAGCTCTACTATTGTCTCTGCCATCTAAGTACGCAGCTAAAAGAACAAGTTGAAGACTTCTCGAAACTCCGTTGTTAGAAGCTCAGGGCGTCGTCTTACCCTGATGTTCTACAACTTATTGAGAATTTGACCGGATCTTCCCGAGGTTAGTTTCCTTGAAGCGACTGATTAGGCTACACACACTTCTAACAATTCCGTGAAGGGCCATATTTTCATCCATCCGAGTAGTAGGACGGAGTTTCCATGCCTCTGATTGGCAGGTGAAGAGTTATGGACATCATTGATGACTGCGGGTGATATCCAAGTTCCTCACTCATCAACCAAAAGACTGGCCCGGAGGAAACTTCCTTCATTTAGGAAAAAGAGGAAAACATGATCCTTCTGTGAAAGTTGTAAAATTGTTCAAGGCATGAGACGTACCTATAATTTGGGACGGACCACAACACTCTATGCATAAGATGGTAAGTGAGGATTAAAAGTCCAAAACCTCCGAAGTGGATACACACATTTAAAGGTTTTGGCTACCTTTGGCATGGACATTCCGTGAAGCGCTGTTGGCCCCAGAAGATAAATTGAGACATTGTCTACAATCAAGACTCGTCCTTGGGGGTGAAAAATTGGTGTGGTTCGGCTTATGAAACGGTGCTGCGCATACCGTTTGTAAAGGAAATGGTTTTGTGATCCAATGGCGAGTATTTATATTTCGAACTGCGAGACCACACGTTCTCCGCAACAGCGATGGTGTTTATCTCACTTAGACGAGTTATGGATCTTTAGCATTTCAATATAGGGTCACGGTGATGGGCTCGCCTACTTCGGATCAATGGGTCTTGAACGATGTCCAGTGATGACCTCTCCATGATTGTAAATCCGAATATTCAACGGTGGATGCTGAGTGTCGAATTCCGGAAGATAAACACTCTTATTGTTACAGTAACGCCCCAACACGTACCCCCCCATACTTCTACTCCACACCTACGCATGGAGCAAGTTGCTCCTACTTAGGAGATGCACTTTGCTAGCTTTTTATAATGTTCTAATGTGAGTATCTTCCTGTCTTAATGAATTCTATAACAACTTGGCAACTACAAGAGGCGTAGCTCAACTTGACCCTCGTGCCTAAAAGTTGATTCCACATGAAAGGAGAAACCCTAATCATCAACTGTTCCAGCTGACCCCATTATTTTCTGACCTTCCCACCTTCATTTCTTAGCGTAGATGTGCACACATCTATAAATTTTCCATGGCCCCGCAATTTTATTGATAGCAGAAAATGTTCTCCTAGGATTGGATGCCTTCGCTCTTGATAAAGCACCCACTTTGAGTGCACGGCATTCGAAATTGGCACCGCTGACATTGAAGACTTGCAGTGGCACCGTTTCCGGTTCCATTGCTCACGCAAGCTTTACTCTGGCTAACTCATTTTCACGAACACCTGTCCAATGAACTTGGCATGCATGAATCACGTTCATGGGAACGAAGCTCGAGATCCATGGATATTCCTTCTCTCGTCTCTTGGCTTCATCGTCCTCCTCAAGCACACCCTCTCTTTCCTCCAATGGGTTCATTCCACCTTCCTCCGACCCCCTAAAGACCCCGTCGAGTACGGCCCTTGGGCTCTCGTCACCGGCTGCACCGACGGCATCGGCAGAGCCTTTGCCTTCTGCCTGGCCGATAGAGGGCTCAACCTCGTCCTCGTCAGCCGGAGCCATGAAAAGCTCAAGAAGGTGTCGGATGAGATCGAGACGACCTTTCTCGGCATTGAGACGAGGATTGTGGCAGTGGATTTCTCCGAGGACGCGTCGTCCTGCGTTCGGTCGATCGAGGAGGCGATACGAGGTTTAGATATTGGCGTCTTGGTAAACAACGTGGGGATTACGTACCCGGGCGCGTGCTTCTTCCACGAGGTCGAGGAACGATTGTGGAGGGAGATCGTGAGAGTGAATGTGGAGGGAACCGCTGGGGTCACGAGAGCCGTGGTTCCGGGGATGGTTCAAAGGAGGAGAGGCGCGGTCGTGAGCATCGGCTCAGGAGCCGCGGCGGTCGTTCCTTCTCACCCTCTCTTCGCAATTTATGCTGCTACAAAAGCGTAAGTCTCAGCGTTTACCTTTCCCTAGCTCATTCACCAGTTCAATCTTTGTCCATTACACCATGTCACGAAAACACACACACACACTCCCACCAAATTTCGTAGAACTTCTCCTTCTATAAATGAAGAAAAAGGAGCGATTGCAGAAGATAATTAGCAAATCTATCTTTCTTGTAAACCATAGTCACATTATAATAATCCAATTTCGACTATGCATATCATTGTTATGAGATTTCATAATAACGGGATAACTACGGTATAATTGCAATAACTTTTGTACAACGTTCACTGTCACAACTTTCAAGACGTTCATTTCAGTGCCATAATTTTTTAAAAATATTCAACTAAGTGCTAAGTGTGGCAGCCGAAAATCTCACATGTCATTATTTTAATATTAAACCATACTATGTGGCTCTCTGTGAAATTGAAGTGGTGCCGGTGTGATATATATATATATATATATATATATATATATATATATATATTTGTAGATTTTTTTTGGTTTATTTAATTATTGATTTTTTTTTATAGAAAACCAAACCCGCGAATCTCGGTGATGACCGACGAGACTGGCCAGCCCAGGGGCCAGGGTCGGGTCGCCTAGGGTCGGCGAGGCCACGACGGCCTTGATTGACGGCTGTTGCGGCCTTGGCAACAGCTAGTGAGGGTACGAAGCCTTCGCCATATTTGCGCGAGGGTCTTGTGACCCCGCCGGCCATCGCGAGGTTGAGGTAGCGCCTTTGGGGCCACTGATTGGCGAGGCACGAGGCCCTCGCACGCGGCTGCCAAGGGCTTCACACCCTCGCCCGTGGCTGTCGAGGCTGCGACGGCCTTCGCCTAGAGCCATGATGGCCTCGCTAGCCCAGGGCGAGCCGACCTAGCCCTTGGGCTGATCTGTCGCCGGCCACCATCGAGAAACCTAAGGGTTTCTATCTCTCTCTTTTTGTTTAAATATTAAATAATAAAAAGAAAAATAAAAACATCAAAATGAATATATAAAAATCAGAAAATATTTAAAAATATAAAGAAAATCCATTTAGCGCTAAAAAATCAATAAAATAATAGTGAAAAATTCATGTAAGCTTTTTCGGCAAAAATAGCACTCAGTTTAACGATTTTCGCCGGAATTGGCACTCATTTCAACATTTTTGCTCCGATGTGGCACTCAAATGAATGTTTTGAAAGTTACGACACTCACGTGAACGCCGTACAAAATTCATGGCACTTGTTCCGTAATTATCCCCGCAATAACCGATAACATCTTTTGCATTTGCATATGCATGATGTCCGTAACTAATCGTCGGTCCCAATAAGAGAATACAGCGCTTCCGTGTTCGTTGGGGGATCCTGTGAAGTGTAGGGACCAGCTAGTGCAAGGGGACAGGGGACTTATTACACATGATGGTTTCACTAACGTTAAGATTTCGCCAAATTTTTATTTTTTTGGGTCAATTTTGTAGCTGGAATAATGCTACAATTTTCATTCAATTTTGTTTGTCTGATAAAAAAAATGTGCATTTCTGGTTCCAACAGAATATAAAGTAGGGATTCAATTCAACCAAGTTTGAGCTAAGGACAGTGATTTCCCTATATATATATATATATATATATATATATATATAAATAAAGTATGCACAATTTATTATACCCATCGGCGGACAAACAACATTTTTCGACCTTTTAAAGTTGCTAAACTTAGTTCGACCAAACAAAAAGAAAAGTTGCTAAACTTCGGGATTGGAGAGAATACTCTTTTTGCTGGAGTCATAACCCGTGCGCAGAGCGAACTTAGTTATTACGGCATGTTGCGAATTTGTTCTTCGGATGAGAAGTTACTAATCAAGTTTAAAAGACACCCACTTTCGATAATCCTAATCTCTCTTCGGGATCTCATTTCCTAGGATTCAGAATCACACGCGAGGGAAGTTTGCCTTCGCGCTCCCAACCTCACCAAATGAACTCTAAAAGTAACACATGGACGACCTCAGTGCGGTCCTTCAACCCTAGAGTTTAATTCTTCAAATTATTTTGGTTGATCGTTTCTTTTTCCTGATGCTTACGACAATATATACTCAGCTTCATTGATCAACTATCGAGATCGCTGCATGTGGAATACAAGCATTACGGGGTTGATTTCCAATGTCAGGTATGTCAGTTTTGAGGATAATTGTCCGAAAAATTCCTAAACTTTTTCCTTGGCGACCATTTAGTCCCAAAATTTTCAATTGTGTCAATTTAGTTATAAATCTTTTGACATTGTAAGTCTTTCAATTTGCGTCGATTTAGTCCCAAAACCTTTTGAAAGTTTGCCAACTTAATCTTAAATCTATTATTTAGATAATTAAATGAACTGGTAACATTGATAAATTGTCAAAAGGATTAGGACAAAATTGACACAATTGAATGTTTAGGACTTTTGAAAAAAATGGGATTATGATTGAATTGGCAAATCATGAATAGTTTAGGATTAAATTGACATAATTAAAAGTTTAGGATTGAATTGGTTGCAGTACAATAAATTTACGACTTTTGGATAACTTTCCTATCAAATTTGCACTAGAATTATTGTGAGGCACTTCCAAAATCAATCATTAGAGAAAATCAGTTGTTTCAAATCGTTTGTTTAATTGTGTGACCCTAACGTTTTAGGTCCCTCTATATGTGGCAACAAGAATGGCATTCAAAGTGGCGTCAATAAAGGGTGAATCCGTGTTTGTCCCATCACCGGACGAGTTCGCGCGGGCCGCCATCGGCCACATCGGTTGCGAACCACGGTGCACGCCCCACTGGGCTCACTCGCTCCAGTGGTGCTTCGCTCGTTTCGTCCCCGATCGTGTTCTTGACACGTGGCGCCTTTCGATTGGTCTCAAAAGGAGAGAGAAAAATATCAGAAGAACTTCACCGTAAGACAGTGAAGCTACTAAGGTTTTTTTTTTTTTTTTTTTTTTTTTGGGGGGGGGGGGGGTGGTGGGGTTCAAAAGTGAAGCCACAAAGTTGGGTTTTGTTCGACCAAAAAATAAAAAAAGTTGGGTTTTGTTCCAATTAGCAACATATGTTGAATGTAACTCTTGTACTTTTTAGCAGAATTCGTTAAGTGTTTTAAGAGTGCTTGTTAAGTGTTTACTTAAGAAGATTCTATCATTTTCAAAACATTAGTTTAGTTACATTTATTTCTAATAAGTGCAGTTAATGCATTCAAAATTTAACCCTTCTTTACCACATTATTTGGTGATATGACAATTCGTGAATATCTTGGATCGTACGCATTAGCATTTGATTTATCAAAATGGCCAGCAATTCTATTGAATTTAATCCTCCACATTTTTCTGACAAAATGTTAAAGTCGTACAAAATTATAAAAAGGAAATACCATAGAAAAAAATTAAAGTTCAGTAACTCCATGCGACAAAACCACAAGACCTTGAAAAACTATATAAATATGCAGGAGTAAATAAAAATTATTTTTAATATTAGCATTCAAATATAATTCACATTTAATTATTTTTAAATTTATTTTTTAAAAAGTTCGTTATTCGAGAAAAAATAGTTATTATATTATGAACAAAAAAAATATTGTTCACTTTTATCCCATCTCTCCCATAGGATAATTTTATCCAGGACATATCTTATTATATCTCACTTTATCTAATCTTAATCTGCAATCAAATACAGGATGTAATAAATTTTATCTTATCATATATTTTTTTTTATCTTTACCACCAAATGCAGCCAAAGATTTCTAACGCAAAGAAAGAAAGGAAGAGCTAATAATTGAGTCAGACAATCTCACGTTGGTAAAAGCCACATGCAATCCAAGCTCTGCTCCGTGAGAGATTTGTGTACTTCTTTCTGACTTCTTTGACTTGCTTCCGTTATTCCCGAAGCTCTAAATCCAACATTGTAGAGGGGAGTCTAATTTTGTTGCAAATTGGGCCACCAAAGCCCATAGAAGCAAGTTTTTATCTTTAAATTGTGTTGAGTCACCTTCTCAGACTCTTTTGGACTTATTATGTTCCGAGGCTCATTTATCAGGGCCCACCTTTTTTTTTTTTTTCAGTTGAATGAAAGTTCTTCATTTTTGACTATATATATATATATATATATATATATATATATATATATATATATATATTAGAGGACGCAAAAAGAAAAAATAGTCTCTTATGAACTCCATGTCCTCTAACTTCAATTTTGATAGTTGCATATATCAGATATGGTACTGATGTGTCGATAATTGGTCGAACAATTTAAAATAGGCGAAAATCTCAAACATATAATAACAATATAAGCGATTCTATTGAAATCCATTCGTCTAGCATGGTTGTTGGGAAAAGTATAAAAAAGTCCTAATGAATTGAGTCATAAACCTAGAAATTTCAATGTAGTATTTTTACCAATTTTTGTAGAAAACAGCTGATGCGACGGTGTGCCATGCAGGATGGACAACGATGATTGAACCGTCATATCAATAATTTTGTGCGAAATTGACCGAAACGATTACACTGGAGTTCCACGCACAAAGTTTAAGACTGAATTTACAAAATTAAAATGCTTATGATTCGATTGACATCCATATAATAGACTTAGAACTGATTGGGTAATTTTTTCACTTAATCAAGTAACCAAGAAATATGTATTTAATTTCTTTCCAAAAAAATTAATCTTTTAGAAACCTTGTTTACCATGATTTGATAATTCGTAACATATCTCGGAGACGTGCGTATATACTCTTGATTGGAAGGTAAATCGACACAAATCATATCGAATTTCTTGAACATATGCACATGTTTGGAGTCTCTGGGCAGATCGATATGCTAAACCAACTTAGTTAATTCCACGAGGATTGTGCGCGTTAGCATCAGATTAATTGAAATGGCCAGCGATTCTTCCGACAAAATGTTAAAGTTGTCCAATAATATGAAACTGGAAAACCATATGACAAGATTTAAAATTTAGTAACTCCATAAGACAGATAAAAAAACTGCTTCAACCTCAAGACCTTGAAAAACTGCATACATTGGAGATTGGACTTACAAAAGCCGAATGAACCGGCTTCACGTGCATTGTGTCATGACATATTTTGGTTGTTTCTTAGCCCAAACGGAAAGACGACATTGATGATAAAAGCACGTTTGTCTTTCTTTATAGTCTCCGGTTGGGGTTTTTAACTCCTAGAAAGGATAACATAAATGAAGATGGGTATACCTTCTACTCAAGGATTTGAATTTTAAAGTAAGGGTTTTGTTAATCAGTATCCCTTTTGAAGAGCCTTGACTTCACTCAATGAAACGCCATAAGGTTCGACTGGCCCACTAGGATTAGAAGTCCATGGCAAACTTGGCTCGATTGAAGAGAAATGACATAGATGGATCCAGGTTAGGTCACTTTGAATGCTTAAAGCCCTGTAGAATAGCTAGTTAAGCTAATTTGGAAGAGAAAAACAGTAAAGTGAAGAAGTACTCAACGTAGGGAGGATTATTACTTTAAGAGTAAATACTATATATACTAATGATTCGAGAAAATGGATAGATATAGATCATTTTCGCTAAAGTTTTTAACAATAAAAACTTTTCAGAATGTTTCCAAGGAAGCTTAACAAGTGATTTGAAGGCTTTTATTATTATTATTATTATTATTATATTTCTATAGCATAGATGGTAGTATTTGACCGATAATTTACAGATTTACCGGTAGATAAACTTCGGGAATTTTGTTTTTTCAATTTTAGTAGAAACTGAAAAGATACTTGCCAAGATCTTCTCCGGCTTCTCAAATTGAATGGCGAAACAGCCAGTTGGTAAAACAATTCTGTCGGTCTAAAAAAATTAATCAATTTGTGTCAATAGTGTTTTTTTTTTTCCCATTTTATATAGTGTAGATTTTGTCTTGCTTCTAGGGTTCACGAGATGGCCAGATCTTGGCAAATCAATATCAATAGGGCAGTTTCGACGAGGGAAAAAAAAACATTTCCAATAGGGCGGATAATTTATTCGTTCAGATCCAAATGAAACGGAGTAAAAAGGGAAGAACTTATCGGGAAACAGTAGAAGTCCATGCCGATTTTAGATGGAAATGGCTCTCACGACCGTCCCACCGATTCTGACCGTTGGATGATCAAATTGTAACCACAAACTTCTCACTCTTATGAGTTTTGACCTCTATTTTTTTTATATAAATTGTGAGCTAAAATTTAAAAAACAAAATTATAAGAAGAAAATAATTTTTGTTTCACACACCACCCCTACGTGTTTTGCATAAAACACTCGTTGATTAGGAGATCTTGTGGTAAAAAATATTGTTCTGCTTAATAATTGTCAATTTAGAATTTTCAATTCGATATCGTTGTTACATAATAACGGAGAAAATCAGAATAATCGTGTACGATAAATATGAAATGCTAAATTTTGCTTCTTTCGCTCCTTTATATGAGCTTAACATTGTGCTAAATGATAAGGTTCCTATTTTTATTATTCTTTTAGAGGGTATAAAAGCACCGTCATAAACGGTGCCGTCCGCTTAGCGGGGCCCATTTTTAGACATCTTTCATCTACAAAACTCAAGCCGTTTTGATATCTCAACTTCTTTTACAACACGCGCACACAAAGCAATGGAGCTTGAAGACTTGATGATCACGGCGGCCGCCCTATTAGGGTTCGTCTCACTTTTCAAGAGCCTGCTCGTCTTCACCCGATGGATCCACGCCACATTCCTTAGGAAGCCGAAGAACTTGCGCGAGTATGGCTCGTGGACTGTCGTCACCGGACCCACCGATGGAATTGGGAAAGCCCTAGCCTTTGAGCTCGCGTCCAAGGGCCTCAACATCGTGCTCGTGGGTCGAAACCCGAGTAAGCTAGAAGCCACCTCGAGTGAGCTGACGCAAAGATACGGAAACGAGATCCAGGTCGGTGTTTATAGAATTAAGAATGTGATGCAACAAACACAATACCTATGAAGGAAATTCACAATTGATAAGATGCTCTCTCCAGGTCAAGACCGTAGTCGCCGACTTAGCAAAGCTGAGCGGATTGGAAATACAGGCGGCGGTTGCCTCCGCGACCGAAGGGCTCGATGTCGGGGTGGTGGTGAACAATGCTGGAGCGGCTCAGGGCCATCCATTCGCGAAGTACTTTCATGAGGTTGATGATGAAACGATGGAGAACATATTGAGGGTGAATGTCAACGCGGCGGTGTGGGTAACGAAGGGAACGATCGGTGGAATGTTGAAGAAGAAGAGAGGGGCGATTGTGAATATTGGATCTGGCTCCACCGTGTACGTCTCTTCGTTTCCTCTTCAAACCATGTATGCCTCAACCAAAGCGTAAGTTTCGTATTCTCCAAAGTCCTAATGTCTCTTCTTTCACCACATAACCTGTACTAACACCCCTTGCATTCGTTAGTCTTCGTACACTGGGGAAAGTACATAAAAAAAATCTATCAATAACATATTAATGAGTGCTCCTGAGACACTACGGCACTAAGTAAGCAACGAATTAAGGAATCACTATCGATATTAATATCATGAAACTAAATCGATGCCCTCGGGAACTGCCCAAAATCGGCTGGTTTGGTTTGGTCCGGTCCGGGCTGCTCCTTTTGCTCACCCTTAGTTTCTTGCATACATATGTTAACTACACTTACTGCTTTATTTATTTGTTTGTAGGTTTATGGCAATGTTCTCAAAAAGCGTGGCTCTTGAGTATAAGGACCAAGGGATCGACATTCAGTGCCAGGTAAATGTCTTATAAATTGTTATGCAATGTCTAGATAGATATAAAAAAATTTCAGCGCATGAATGATGAATGATCAACCTTCGACCACTGTTTAATTAAAGGATAGTGTGATGATTCGGCAGTTGTTTGTGTTGGAACTTTAGATAGACTTCATAATAGAAAATGTCAGCCTTAACGTAAGGGAAAACGTCGATCGATTTGTTTACTTGTAATGATTACTCATTCATAAACTTGCTTAGAACCTCAATACTCGGATTGGATAAGTCAATGTCCAAGGAATCTTATCCATGATTAAAGAAAAACGTGCGGATGCGTTAATTAGGGAAGACGTATTTTGCATCTTGTGATATCATTTCGCCCGGAATGGCTCCACCCGATGAAATACATGTCATGGTTACCTTAGGGTAGTATATGCAGGAAATGGAAAGATAAGATGGCAAACTGAGAGATACCTAGTTTTTGTTGATTGTGGATTCCCCTCTTGTTTACACAGAAAATTAACCAAGTCATCATAACCAGCATGATATCGATTAGAGTAAACATATGACCTGGGACCAGGTGAGTTATAGGTGAGATACTGGCTCTACTGGTCTTCATCG
The DNA here is from genome assembly GCA_028455895.1 of Rhodomyrtus tomentosa. NCBI lineage: Eukaryota > Viridiplantae > Streptophyta > Magnoliopsida > Myrtales > Myrtaceae > Rhodomyrtus > Rhodomyrtus tomentosa. The sequence goes on from JAPCWY010000005.1 coordinate 46,088,841, forward strand.
ATGGCCATACCGGATACAAGAGCTCTTGCTTATGGTCATGCTTATTGATGACCATGTTCAGTTATTGATATACGATAGCGACTGGTTGACGATTGTCATGGTACAATTGACTGTGATGTGCTTACCGAACGTAAAAAGAGACCGAGTACTGGAGGAAGCCCTTGCATGTTAACATGCGTAGGGAGGCTGTCCTCCTGTTAGAAAGTTAGAATATAGAGTGGTGTTCTAAACGAAGATTTCATATATATATATAGGGGAGTAGGCATTAAATTATCGCTCAAACTAAAATAGTTGTCAAAGCATAAAACAAACGTCAAGTTAAAACAATTTGATGTTGATGACTTGGTTTAGGAAATTTCATTGCCGATGATTTCAGATAACGAAACATTAAATTGATAAGTACATTATTTAGGGTCTGATGTGTTAAGTGGTAACACTTGTCGACGAATGGATATTGATAAGAAAAAATTGTCACATTCAATAAATGAAAAGTACCTCAAGACAAGACATATCACCCAACTATGTGGGAGATGCAAGAGATGCATGATGAGCGAGGAGAAGAACCACAAAAAGGAAATATCGCAAGGACTAGCCGCCGTTGAAACGGTGGATCGATTAAAAGAGAAATAATTCATTAAAAAAACTATTTCATAATTCATCCATAAACAAATATTTCATATAGATATTCACATTACAACATCAGTGGGAAATATTTCACATGATGACAAACTAACTCTAAAACAACATCAGGATTGCAATATTCACTAACTTGGAAAGTAAAGGAACTAAAAGAAAATATCAATGTCCTCTCCACAAACTGGTTAAAGCCAAGAAAATTATTGAGCCTACAAGGCGCGGTGCCATTCGCTCTGACCCAGGATGCATTCTACCTCCGCCAAGATCCATTTATAGTCAGGGTCAATGTCCTTGCCATCCCCATGCTCATGTACTCAATCGGGAACATAATCCAAAAACTCTTATAAGAACGGGGTTTTTTTGGCTTCCCAAATATGTTGTAATGTGAATATTTATATGAAATATTTATTTATGGATGAATTATGGTATTTGTTATATAAGGATTTAGTGGTATTACATAATTGAGTGGGGAATTCCAGAAAGTTTTTAGTAACTTTAATGAACTCAATTTTTCCTCAATCATTATATTAATGATAATTTCAAATGAAGGTCCTTAGATAATATTTAGGAACTTAGTGAACTTTCAGATTTAAGTCCTTATGTGAAATTGTACATTAGTATAATACTTAGTGTAAAATGTATCCATAAATGTTAGACGGTAATAACTCAGTGAAATGTCCAAATAACCTCATATTCAGATACAATGTCAATAACTTCAAAGAACAACGTGGCTGAGTTCAATAAGGGCGAGAATTTGAATAGTGAAAATTACGAGATTTGGAATATGAAAATCCAATATGTGGTGGAAGAGCTAGAGACACCGGAAGCTCTTAATTTGGTCATGATAGAATCAGATGATGGAACCATTCCGCTGCATAGAAGAGATAATGATGCCTTCACTGCTTGGAAGAAAAGGAACTCAACGGCCTGCATTACGTTGTTGAGCAGTATAGATAATGAAATCATTCGTGAGTTCAAACAACGTGAGAATATCAAGGATATGTGAGAAGCATTAAAGACATGGATGGTGATATCATGTGTGAGTTTAGGTAGCATGAGAATATCAAGGATTTGTGGGATGCATTAAAGACTAGTTCGGGTAGAAATCAATCACCAAGCTGAGGCAACTTACAACCAGGCTTGACACGTATGACATGCCACATTAGCATAATATGAAACAACATCCGAGGCGCACATTGAACATGATCAGTGAGCTGGAGGGATGCTAGTCACGCACTATTTAATGAGCAGCAAGTGCAGGTAATGATACGCTCTTTGACTCATAGTTGGGAGCATATGAAAGTTAACCTGACCCATAACGAGAATGTCAAGACCTTCGAGGATGCTCTACTCCATCTTGAGCTGGAGGAGGTCCATCTTATGGCGACTAAGCCACAAATTGACATATATTTTGCTCACTCTAGCTCACTTGGAGCTTTGGGCTCTAAGTGCCAGCATCCTGACAGGTTCAAGAAGTGAAAAGTTAAAGGAGCAGAATTATCTGGCAAGAAATCGAAGTTTAACAAATATTGGAAAGGGAAGCATCCTTTTAGGAAGACATTTCATGGGTGAAATGTTATAATTATGGCAAAAAGGATCACTTCGCTCGAGACTGTGACGAGTCGAAGAAGGTAGAAACCCTTTGTACACTTAAAAATGTTAGTCATGTATAAAGTTCTATAGTTCCAATTGAATCACATACTTTGTGGACTGTAAACTCAAGGGCCATGGATGATGTAGCCAAAGATAGAAATAATTGTGGAGTTTCGACGAATTCCACGGGGAGTAAAAGTGGATCTATGTGGGGAACAACTCTAGAGTGAAAATTAAAAGAATTGACACATACCAATTAATCAAACGCGGTGGTCGCACTTTTTTCCTGCACGATGTATTGTATGCTCCAGAGATTCTTCGGAATTTTGTTTCTATATTGGTTTTTGTTAAGCTTGAATATTATATGAATTTTCATGATAATGGCGTGGATTTATTATTTGATACAACTTTTTATGGTTCAGGTTATTTTGTGGATGGTTTTATTATGTTGGATGTTAAAAAAATTAATGTGAATGATAGTTATTCCCTATTTACATCTTCTCATTCTATTGATAATGATGTGAATGTATAGCATACTAGACTTGGTTATATAGCCAATAATGTATGAATAAAATAACCAAAGAGGGCTTAAGGGGCAATATTGAAAACAATTAATTGCCTACTTGTGAGCATTCCCTAGAGGGAATAACAACATGAAACCATTTGGAAAATGAACAAGAGTTGAATTTTGTTGCAATTAATCCATTCAGACATCTATGGTCCTATGAATGCTAAAGCAAAGCATGCAGCTGTTTATTTCATCACTTTCATAGACGATTACATTCGATTTATATACGACCATTTGATTTCTCATAAATATGAAGCATTAAGTTGTTTTAATAAATTTATGACCTTAATGAAAAATCAGTTAGATATGAAAATAACAATATTGAGATCCGATCAAGGTCGAGAATGTTAATCTGACCAGTTTAGAAATTCGTGTGATGAAAAAAAAAATAGAAAGACAATTATTTACGGCATACATTCCACAACAAAATGGTGTTGGAAAGAGAAGAAACAGAACACTAATGGAAATGGTTAGGACTATGATGACATATGTTAATTTGCCTATCACCTTTTGGGGTGATGATTTGTTGACCGCCATCTATCTACTTTATTGTATGCCTTCAAAGTCAACTTCTTCCACCCCAAAAAAGTTATGGGCGGGTAAAAAATCATATATGAGTTGTCTTAGACCTTGGGGTTGGGTTGCTTACACTCACAAGATTTCGTTAATATGGAAAATTAAGTTTAAGAGGCAAAAAGAATATCTTTATAAAATATTCAGAACACTCAAAAGTGTATGTGCTCATATGCGACCAAGAAAGCAAAAGTGTAGCTGAATTTGAATATCGATATGTCACATTCTCAGAGAATAACTTTTCAAGAAAGGGCAATTTTCTATTTAAGACGTTGGATCGAGATAGTGGGAAAATCGGATATAATGATCCAAGTGAGAGCAATGTGAGGAGTGGCAAGTCAAGTACGAACCAGTCTCAGTTACAACCACTTACGAATGGGAGTGTAACGGAGAATGAAGTACCTAGGGTACAATCTTCTCCATGGCGAACAATTCGCAAAAGCATTTCCTGTCAATATTTTGAGATTGAATAGGAAGCTTTCGTGGTTGCTCTACAAGAAGACGATAATCCAAGAAATATAATTGAGGCTCTATCTTGCGGAGCCGATGAGATCAAGTTAATCATCCAAAAGGATGCGAAGCCATTGGAAATAAGTGGATTATCAAAATAACGCATGAAGCTGATGACTTGATTGAGAGATAAAAGGCTCGTCTTGTGGTGAAGAGGTACAATCAATAAGAAGAAATTAGCTATGAAGATACTTTTTCTTTTGTGATAAGGTTTACCTCAAGTCGCCTTATTTTGGCAATAGTGACAAGCTTGGATCTTGAATTACATCAAGTGAATATAAAAACTAATTTTCTCGAATTAGAAGAAGGAATCTACATGAAAAAAAATATTGGGTTTGTTACTGAAAATCAAGAATAAAAAAGTACGTCAACTTTTGAGATTAGTATATGGCCTCAAGCAGTCTTCTAGATAATAGTACATACGCTTTCCTAATGTCATAATGGCTTTTGATTTTGAGATTATTAATGAAGATAATTGTGTATATATCAAGAGATCCAAAAGTCATTTTTTGACCTTATTATTATACATTGATGACATATTAATTGCTTGAAGTAATATGGAGTTTGACAAGACGGTCAAAAGTTAGCTCTTCTCTAATTTTGAAATGAAAGGTATAGGTGAAGCTACAATATTTTAGGAGTTAAGAGTTCAAGAGATCGTTCAAAAACGTTATTTCTTTCTCAAAAGACATACATAAATAAAGTTCTTGAACGATTTCTATGCAAGTCCGTAAATCCATAAATATTCCTATTGTAAAAGGTAAGGTTTGAGTCACAGAATGTGTCCTAAGACTCCACATGAGTAGAAATGGATGAAAAATGTTTCTTATGCAAGTGCCGTTGAAAGCTTAATATACGTTATGATTTGTGCAAGATCAATATTTGTTATGTAGTTTGAACGGTAAGTAGATACCAATCAATCTAAATCAGGCATACTTGAAAGTTACTGTTGATTATGCACTGAGTTACCAAGGAAGAGATCTGTACATTGAGGGTCGCACTGATGTTGATTGGAGAGGAGATTTAGATGAGAGAAAATCTATCTCTAGGAACGTGTTCTTACTAAATAGTGGCGCTATATCATGGAGCAGTAAGAAACAAAAGTGCATAACTTTATCTATCATGGAAGTCGAGTTCCTGGATTTATTAGCGACATCGTAGGAGGGTGTCTGGCTTAGAAGGTTTTTTTGGATCATTTAGGTGGTACTAGTGATACTGCAAATCCAGCTTTGGTGTATTGTGATAGTCAAGCAACAATAGTATACACTAAAGATCCCAAGTTTCATTGTAACACCAAACACATAGACATTAAGTATAACTATGTTAAAAATATAATTGCATGAAAGGATGTAAACATACAATATATATCTACACACAGAATCTTAACAGATTCGATGGCGAAAGCAATTTCTCCATATGTTTTTCATAGTCATGTAAAATCTCTAGGACTACGTAGAATGTAATATTCTGGATATTGAAATTTACCCGAGTATTTAGTGTTAATGAAGTTTGACATGCGTATTAGTTTTCGTGATAATTATGGATATTAAAGCTTGGTATTTTATGTTAAAAAAGTATGCCGGACAGATAAGAGATTAGCCCGCTTATACGAGTTATCGCCTCTATTTATTGTGTGTTTGAGATGAGACAAAATTTAGGCTCATCATCAAGGAGATAATTATGGTGCTTCTAAATTGGCATGACATTGGTACAAAAGTCAATGTCAAGCGATTACACCAATGATAACTCATTGATTATAAAAAATGGTTGTCAATGACCATAGTATAATTATTAAGAAACCATAACAACTAATCGACGATTGACATTGAGATAAATTTAGATAAGTGTTAGAGACAGAACTAAAGACAATAAATATATTGATTAACGTTTAGATCTAGGGCTGGTCAGTTTTCGAGTCGTCTGATTCCCATCCTAGAATCGGACACAGGATTATAGGTGGATGGAACCAAACTGGACCAAATCGTTGGTTCGGTCTGATTTTAGGATGGTCCAATTGAATCAATCAGATTTACTTAAAACACATATTCACATACTTTTACACTTAACGGTCTGGGATAACCCCTTCTTTTTACATTTAACAAAGAACTTTTAGATAGACAAATGTTTTAGCAAAGACGATCACATGAGCATATTAAAAATATGGGGTGGGTGTCCTGGGTCTTTGACCAAGCCTTCATCTGCCAGAGTCTAGACAATGCTTTCATTCGGTTTCGACCACCTTCCCCCATTATATTAGTCGTAGGGAAAACTCGAAAAAGTGTAAAAAAAATCATAAATATATTACTTTAATGCCAATTCAGTCATAAGCATTTTATTAATGTCAATTCAGTTATAAATCTTTTGCATTTGTGCTAATTAAGTCTATTTGACAAATTTTGATCAGAAATGTCATGCCTCGCGCCCCGGGTATGAGCGCTCGACCTTCTACAAGCATAAACTCTCGAACGTCTCAAGATTCAATAGATTGAGAGATGCGAATGATCGAAAGCATGTGGAAGTGATGACATACAAATTCCTCCTTACAAACATTTGTGGGGACTTGGAAAACGAGAACACCATGATTACATTTATACTTAACTTCCCATGAGTTCTTACAAAACGCTGGTAGACTAATCTCACTAGTCGGTAAGGGTGATAGGACCGGCTCAAAAGACAACCACTAACATCTTCAAAAGAAAAACACACCCTCGAGGTCGTCAGCAAAATAACAATCCAGAAAACGGGGACCCCTAGGTCGAGCTACTGGAGTCGTCAATCTCCTCGGCGTCCTCGATAGGCTCGTACTCTGAAAAAGTCTCCGAGCATACCTCCACTGTGTCCTCCATCGTCTCGTCTGCTGACTGCTCCACTAGGTTGTTCTCAGTAGCTTAGATCTCAATGACCTCGTCGGTATCTTCCAGGGTTGAGGTCCTCTCAGGTCTATTCCTCGATCCAGTTGATGACCCCTCGACCTCCACAGAATCCTGAGCAGGATGACACCAACTAAGGATTACCCCACGGGGTACCTTGGTGGCTTTAGTGGTCCAATAGTAACTTCCTCTACCCTTCGAAACTAAGCCTCAAATCTATGAGGCTTATAGCTCTTTCCACTCTCATCGACTCACACTACGATACATTTCCTAACGTACATGGTTCCCTGTTTGTCTGGGAACTCCTCAAAAAATGCGGACATCTATTTCGGGTCACCTGTCTGATTGGCAACATTCTCACGATCTAGGATCTGAAAATGGGGTCCCGCAACGGGGTGAGATTTACATTTCAGTAAGACAGGCCCTAACCCTAGGTTAGGCTGACCGTACACTCAGGTGAATGCAATCATGGACAAATGCACAAGCAACCACATGAAGCATTCGACAGTCATGAAATAATGCATAGATACAAACTAGCGTCAAGCACGCATTCATGACATCAGTTTTCATAGTTCAGATTAAGCATGCATAGCCAATACAGGTTACACCTTCCACCCTTCCAGGCCTCCATTGTTTCACGCCTGCGTTTAGAACGTCTCGGGCTCGGTCCGCATAATTAAGCCTCAGACCATCCCATTGACAAACCCGCGTAAACACATCAGGTTTTCAATTTCATTCTAGGCCTGTGTCGACACATATTAAATTTCGTCCCGCGTCTAAACGCATTAGGACATTGGCCAATTCAACCCCGCATCTCAACGCGTCAGGGTACAATTCCATACACCTTGCGTCTCAACGCCTCAGGATGTCACAAATTTCTCAGACATGCCAAATACTCATTTCAATTCAGAATTTCATGATCAAGTACAAACTCATGCAACGAGCAACACATTTATGGCATGCGAAACAATTAAATTCAATACTCAAATATAGAAATCAATTCATGGCACAAGCATTCCACAAACATTCAAGCCATATACACCTCTCGAGAACGCACAATGGACAATCACACCCTAATTCCCAAGAATCGACCTAATTCACACCTAATTCACCCAATTGAGTCCAATCCTCTTAGCTAAGGTTTAGAAACTTCTTACCTCAAGCTTAATTTCACAAAAATCTCCTTCCAAGCATGACAATGGTTCAGTTCTAATAGTCCGAGAACAAATCAGCCGCGCAACCTAAGGAAATTCATCCAATTCATCAATTTTCTCGTCCAATTCGTCAATTCACTAAACATACACCTCATTGACATATCGATTAACATCCTCATGAGCCTCAATGATGAAATTGGAACTCAACTCCATCATCAACAGCCCCCACAAAACTCGGTATGCACAGAACCAAAACATGACATTTTCGGTTCTGTGTATATCTCAACTAATCAGCCCATAAACCATCCTAAATCCTCAATTTATCCACTAATATACTTGTTAACATGTATTTCTAGGAGTTAGGAAGCCTTACCGAAAATTTGAGCTCAAGGCGACACCAAATAGTCCATGAATGGCGCCGGTTCCTCCAAGTCCTCAATCGGTCAGTTTTTCCCCTTCAAACACAAGACCCATTTGGGATAAAAAAATTCATCAAATCCATCCAAACTTTTTATCACAACTCAGTCTACATGTCCCCTAGATGTCCACAAAATTTGGCAGAAATATTCGAACGTTTCGGGATCCTACGGAGTCTAAACAGCAGCTTACCTCCAGCTGCGACGGTTTCCGTCGACTTTTGGGAGAATGGTCGGCCGGAGCTCTTCAGTGGGACAAATGCCGTGATTTAAGTTGGAGGTTGTTGGCAAGAGGATGAGGAAGGTATTGGTGGTCGGCTCGAGCTCAGGTGACGGCCGGAAGTGGCGGTCGCCGGCGGCGCTGGAGGCGGGCAGAATCGGTTGACTGGGGAGCTTCTCGGTTTGAAGATGAAGATGAAGAATGAAGAAGAAGATGGCAGATTGAAAATGGTGTTCAGCTAAGGGAGTGAGAGAGATATATATACACCAATTTGGAGAGCCAACCATGAAGAATGGTAGGTTCAAAGTTGGACATTTAATGCCAACTCTTCATCCATTGACACTTGTCCATATGTCAATCGATAGCTCATCCAATGGCCCTCATTTTTCTTGATTTTCGGCAGCCTATAGGGTATTATGATTGACCAAAATGCCTTCATCCAATTATTAAGGCAAGGTTAAGGTTTGAAGGGCAAAATGGTAATTTTACCCTAGACGTCCGGAACGTCGTTTTTCTAATTCCAAATTTTCTTCTATGAGGCGACGGGCAATTCAATTACAATGTTGGAATTCCTGATTCTCCATTTTTTAATTTCGAGGCTCGTCTCTGAATCATTTCTCTGTAAGATGTGATTCCTACCTCTCCCAAACTGACGGGCGGCTTTTGCAGACGTTACGCGTATCTACTCTGTGATTCATATCACACTTAGGGCTCATTAATTCATGGCTACTTTGGTTATCATATAATTGCGAGGGTCTATAACTAGTTCCGACGGTCTCGATCGTCATTGTTCGATTTAGAAAAATTTTGCAAGTTATACATTGGTTAAGCGGCATCACCCGTGCCCCAATCGTATAACGCTAGCAATGCATTCTTTAATCATTCTTATATCAGCCTTTTATGGCTCTAAATGTTCCATCGACAATCCTTATGGTCAAAATGTCATTTCCTATTTGAGTTCCCTAGGTCAACGTACTTTGTCTTGCGTTAGCCTTTCCTTCTTGGTCAGTCAACTCAAGATTAATCAGATCCGAGCGAGATACGACCGAAAGACATCATTAGATATATTCTCATTAATAAGTTTTGAAATGACAGGAAAATCAGAATGTCACAAGAAATTACTGACAAGGATGTTAGTTGTCCCATGTGGCATGACTAGCACTGATGTGACACTTTTTCATATTTTTAATATTTTTTTTTTTACTTTTTTCTTTCTTTGATGTAAATTTTTTTTATTGAGGGAGACAAGGGCTACAACTCCCTTGCCTGACTAGATCTGACGAGGGCTTCGCGACTGTCTCCTAGGGCTGGGCAAGGCAGCAACGCCTTTTGCGTAAGGCTGACAGGGGTTGGCCAGTAACCTCGTTAGCCCTCAATAAAATAAAAGTGTACATAAAAGTAAAGGAAGAACAAAAATACAAAACCAATGAAATCGCTAAAAATATAGAAGAATATTAAAAAATATCCATGTTAGTATCAGCTGTCCACGTAGAACAACCTACATCCATGTTAGTGATTTCTGGCCAAAATTGACTGGATCCACTCAATTGGCATAAATGCAAAATGTTTAGGACTAAGTTGACCCCAATCAAAATTTAGGTATGTTAATGCAATATGTTTACTCTTTTCCCATTAGCTATGCAACTACAATTGTACACAACTTATTTCTCAGAAATAAAAATAAAGTAAAATAAAAATAGCTAATCTAATTCAGGCAATCCTGTGAGCGATTCCACCTATGGAGCCAAGAATCGGACATAAAATCTCCGGTTCTAATTTCGGAATCGGGAACCTAGATCAATCCCCGAGAACCGTCCAGAATCAACTGGTTCAGTTTGGTCCGGGTGGTTATTTTGCTCACCCTTAGATCCGCGACTTACTCATGCAATTGGTGATTTGTGATTGCTGATCGCATCCTGAATATTGGTCCCCATTTCATTTCCAACAATAAGGCGACATAGTTAGTGCGGGTCCTCATTTCCAGCAAATATTTATTCTTTCACTCGTGAGTCATCAATGCTATAAAAATCCAATGTTGATTGTTTAGACATAGCTACGTGTAGCGATTGTGCTTGCGAGGCAAATTGATACTACTGCAAGTTTGGCTAACTTTTGCTAGATATATATTACCCGTGTACACAGTCTCGCGTAGACAATTGATTCATAAACGCGTTTCAGCGATGTTTCACTGGAAATTATTGAAGTACCTTTCATCAAAGATAAATCGTCGTTTGTCTTTGTGAATCGGGTCCAGTGGCGTTGATTCGGACGGGAGTCAAATTGAGTAACAAGGATCAAGAACAACTAAATCTAAAGGAAATTGAAACATATTGATAAGCTGAAACCGAAAAAATCCATAAATTTGTACTGGTGATCGTGGAACTCTTTACGATAGATATTGTTTACACAAAAAAAAAGGCCAAATCTTGTAATTGACGATCCAGATTAGTGCGGGGCTTCTTGTGAAGTATGATTTGGTTATCGATAGAAATACTTGTTAATAACCATTATGATTATCAATGGTCATGATGTAACCACTTGCAGATGAGGTTGACGTGGGATTGCAAATGGTAATGACTGCGAACTTTTATTCTCTATGATCGCACGTCGACTTTATCAGCAAACACTTACCACTTTTGTGTGCCACTATGCTTAACCATCAATCGGTAATCGGCATCTTCACTTTGCCCTCTTCATGCCACGTCCAACATTTGGTGATAACAATTGAACACTCGCCATTATGTATCGACATTTGTACATCATTGTCATTGATAATCATAATGATCATTGACGAGTACGTCCATCATGGTTAATTCATGGATAACCAAATCGTACACGATATGGGGCCCAGCACTCATCTAGATCAGGGTCATGTTAATTACACGGACTTGGTATTTTTTGTTTGTTTGTATAGACAAGAGGATCAACTTCGCCTATCGAATTACAACTTCATACAAGTTGTGTGTACAGTACAAAGACTGTCAAAACTAACGCAAGGTGTAATGTTCTTGATAGGTTCCCCTGTTCACTGCTACAAAGATGACAATGTTTAAGAAGCGTGCCATTTGCGTACCATCGGCGGACATGTTTAGTAGAGCAAGCGTGCGATGGATCGGTTACGACCGGCAATGCAACCCCTATTGGTCACACGCAGTGCAGGGGTTCATCTTCCACACCTTCGACACGATCTCTGTTTGGTATCTCGAATACTACATGAAATGGATGAGAAAAAAGGACCTTCAGCAAGATCGCAATCTTTAGGTTGAATATGGTGAAGCGCCACAAGAATTGCCAAAGTAATGCTACAATTCGAAAAGTTTAGTATTTTATGCGATTTAGTAAAATTTTTGTCTTAAAGTAATTAATATTGAGTTTTTAAGTTTCACTTGTAGACTTTGGTACTTAACCCTTGTTTCCCTTACTACATATTAATGACTTGCAAACTTTATATGGTATTTCTTGTACGTAACTAAACTGTGTCCTGTTTCAGTTATATAGCTTACAATAATGATCTATAGATAATGAAAATGTCTCTGAAATTGGTATTATGTGGTCCTCATCTAGACCAAGAGAGGTATCACGGCCCTCGCTGACTCCCTCGGCAAGGGGGTCGGCAAGGGCCGTGACGCCCTCACCTAGGCAAAGCGACCCTTTCCTGTAGCTGGCATTGATGCCGGCCACGGTTGTAAAAGAGACAAAGAAACCAAAAAAATAAAACTTTAAAAGTTGAAAACACTATTAGAAATTTTCTACATCAGCGCCAGCAGTACCACATAGGATGACTGTCATCTATTTCAGCGATTTGTGATTAAAATTGATCGGATGAGCTAAATTATCAAAACATAAAAAGATTGATGACTCAATTGACACAATTAAAATGTTTATGAATGAATTAGCAAAAATACAATAGGTTTGGAACTTTTTGCCCGAATTTTCCGTGGATCTACAGTAGGCATAGATTTTGTGACCGAACTATATTTTCGGAATTTAATGTACAATTTACGTGTCAATATAATTGCTATAAGTTGTTAATAATTAACCATTTCTCAGAAGACTAATTTAAGATCTCATTATCTTCTCTCTGCCATACAAGCGGACGTGGTCGCATATCATCGCCGTCCAGCCAGAGATCGGCCGTTCGATGGCGTCAGAGCCAGTCAATCGTCCCACATTGAATGCCTATCGTAAAAGATTTACGGTAAGTTCAGATAAATTACACTAAATTGAGATAAGTTCGTCATCATAAGGAGATAAAATTATCGAATATGTATACAGACACGAAAAAGGTCGGGCATACCTAAGCCTACCAAAGTTTTAGTGATGAAGCTAGAACTTGTCGCTAGTGGGGTCAACAAAATTGAAATTGATTCCATGCATGCAATGCAATTTACCACTATACAATCCCATCTCAGCGAATAAGATTTAGTCTCTAAACTTTCACAAAATTACGATTTCAGGGTAAAGTAAAATGGCAGAAACACATCAAAAGTGTCAAAATTCGTGTACATCATTTACTTTGGTGCCAATTTTTTTAATCACTTAAATACCAAATTTTTTGAAAAATGATTATTTGAGTCCCAACTCTAGTGAGTTTTGCTAGAAATCTTATGCAGCATTTATGTGGCTTGTCAGAGGATCCAATCGGCAATAAAAAAAAAGTTAAAATTAAAAAAAAATTAGTAAAATAAAATATCAGTTAAAGACTAAAAAATAAAAGAAAAACAGAGGGTTTCAACTGCGAGGGCTCCCCGCTACTCCACCATCACTAACAATGGACAACGGGGTTGCAGAGCCCCAGCCATCAGCCGACCTCCCACACCGACCACAGATGAAATCGCGACCCTTACCCAGATTAAGTAAGGTTTGTTTGCCCTCAACTGCGGTCGGCGTGGGTTACGGCCATTGGTCGAGGTTCAACCACCCTTGCCTGCCATCCCCCATCTCTACTTTGTTTCTGCCTATATCCAATTTTTTTCTCATGCACGCTTTAAGATTGTTCAGCTCGTGCACCAAATGTTCGATGAAATGCCCGAACTATGCTCTCATTCGATTCGATTCCCATCCACTTCGTCATTCTATGCAAGTATTGACACCTACCAACACAGCACTTGGCTACTGGGCACGGCTCACGACCCCCGCCAGCCATCCTCCACCCTCGCTGAGCATTGCTAATGAAGGTGGGGCGATGGTAGTAGCGAGGGATGTGCAAGCCCTCATCATTGCAAGCCAAACCTATGTAATTTTTTTTTATCCTTTATTTAGTTTAATTTATTTTTTTCAAGAGGCTAGCTTTTTTTTGGTTTAAAAGTCCTGGACTATTTTTTTAAAAAAAAATTCCATGTGGACTGATTCTTTTAAAAAAAGTGCCACACGATTTTTGAATTATAAATGACTAGGCACTAAAAGATTTTAATTATAAATTACACATTTTTTGGCCGGAATCTCTCATAGTTGACACTTAAGTAATTGTTTTTCTTATATTTTAAAAAGGCACTTATGGTATCTTTCTGTCACAAAAAGTCCAAAATTTATTGCATTGGTATTAATTCAATCCTATCTCTTTCAATTCAATCAATTTAGTCATGAACCATTTTACATTAACGACAATTCAATCCATTCAACCAATTTTGATCATAAATAACTAACATGGACACCATGGTGTCACATAGGATGGTCAAGGCTAATGAGAATATTTTTTTAACATTATTTTTGTAATTATTTTTCTTCTAATCTTTATAATTTGGCTTTGGAGGGCGAGGGTCGCTAGTGACCCTCACTGTATGTGCGAGGCTGCAAAGGCCCTCGCCAGCAACCACCCAATGCTTACTGGCCCTTGACCGTAGTCGGTGAGAGCTAGCTAGCCTTCGCCCTTGCCAGCTGCCGGTGACCCTTGCCGACTAAAGCCAAAGTTTAAAGTAAAAAAGGAAGAAATTATGATTTTGTATAAAAATTATTATTTTAAAATATCAACGTCAGTGCAGGCCATCCTAAGTGCCACAACCAACATCCATGTCAAGAAAATTTCCAGTCAAAATTGGTCGGAAGTACTAAATTAGTATCAATGCAAAAAGATTTAAGATTAAAGTGGTCCAATTAAAAAATTTATGACTAAGCTATCATAACCCAAATTTATGTATATTTAATGAGAGAGGAAGAAATTCTCGCAAAATCCAAGTCTAAATTTTTGGTAATTTTTCCAAATTAATGAGACCAGAAGAAACAAAGTTAAATGAAATTCTCGCAAAATCCAAGTCTAAATTTATGTATTGATTGAGTCTAATCAAAACCTAATTATAATAAATCCATATAGGATATCTGGAAGTGACTAGAAAGTGTATATTTGTCGGATATAAATGACGTGCAAGAATGATGAACCCAAAAAGAGAAGCATGAGAAACTCATATAAAAAAATATGCAACTCGACATCCTATAATTGTTATTACCATTTATGCATATGAAAATTCCAACGAGATCATGATTTGGAAATTGATTGTTTAAAGAATTTAGTTGTGTCAATAAAGCTAGTGGAATGGATAGATATATGAAAAGTAATAGGTACAAGTGCAATTCTTTTGGAAAAGTTATCCAAATAATTCAAAGTATATTATACAAATGTTAATTCGGTAAGTTGAACTTTACAATTTTCTGGCATAATCCTAAACCTTTACCCAAAATTTGAACTGGATTCGCAACCTAATCAATGTCAATCATCCTAAGTGGCACGGTTGGCAACTAAATATGCAAAACTCTGCTCGAAATGGCAATGATTTTCCCAAAATTTCCGCTTATTATATTTTTTTGTTTCCCAATTTTTTTTTCTTTTTTTCTTCTCTCATCTTCAACCTCTGTTATTTAATTGAGAAAGCCAGTTTTCAATCAGAACGACGATCGGCTTGGAGCCCCACGTTTGGCTTAAATGCGAGAAGCAATTGGACAATGTCGACTCGAACCCACGTGATGGCCAAGTGAAACAATTTCTAGCCCTACTCGCATCGGTCAAGTCCCACGGGCGTCCAAGCCATCTCGTGGTCGCTCCGCTCCAATACTTTCGTAATCTTGTCCGTCAAATCCTCCGTGACGAGATGAACTAGATCTAGGGGCTCAACCTCGGGGTTTTCCAAATAATAATTGAGAGCTACGTCAGTAATTTTTTGTCAAAATTAAATGAAAGAGACTACTTCAAAATTTCATAAATAATTTTAGAATTATGTTGATAAAATTAAAAATTTTATGACTGAATTTATATCCGTACATCAAGTTTTTCAACACTTTGCCACATGGCCATCTGCATATATCATATTATATGTGAGTGCGCTTCAACCCCTCCTCTCTACCCAGCCACTTTGCAACCACCACAGCCAAGACGGTCGGCCACCGTCGCAGCCATTACAAAGGCAGGGCCTCAACATTTCCTCATCCAAAGTCACCATCCACCACTTTCAAGCCACCGCCATCCTTCCCCTTCTCTGTCAAGTACCCGGGTTATCGCCTCAACTCCTTCATCGATGGAGGAGACAGATCGCATCATAGTGGACTAAAGGCTCGACCAAACTTTAACGTAAACGAGAATATAATGTAAGTGAATGGTTTCAAGTTCTTTGTAGATTTCAAATTTCACCTAGAACTTGCCTATCGAAACTTGCTCTCCATTTTTCGAAATCGTGAATTTTCCATGCATACTCTGGAACTTGAAAGTATCATGTCACGAGTTCTAAGATCTGCCTAGGTTTTATTGGCATTCTTAATTGAACGATTGCTGTGATAATTCAACTTTAATGATTACTATTTTATGCTACAATTCACTAACCACAACTTATATTTAGACACACAAACAATATGAAACATTAACAAAATAAAAGTCTCACTTATTGATTATGCCAGAAATGAAAGCCAAGACTAATAATTCTAGATTACATATTCATCATCAGATGTCATGAAATACCGCTGAATCATGCAAAGATAAAGAATAAGAAAAACACAAAAAAACTTGTTCAAGGTATCAAGTTATAGACCGATAACCTAGAACTTAACCTTCGGAATCGATTTTGTAATTTTTGGAATTTGAAACTTACTTTGCTTTTATTGATTTGGTGCTCCAATTTTCGATTTTACCTTGAAATCATGCTCGCTTCTAAATACCATATTTAAGTTGAGTTGGGAACTGGTTTCACCTTGTAATCTGGCTTTCAAAGTAACTTGCTGCAAAGGAGATCTCACGGGATCTCCTTACGATGGCACGATTCTTATATTATAATGAGATTGAAGAGATGGAGAAAAGCCATCCTGGACTCCAAGGTGATGGCTCTTGGTACCAATTCTTGCCGGCATGCCTACCCAATTAGAAGTTGATGAACGCTTTGTTCACCCATGCGCCTAATGTTCCCTCTTCCTCGTACACCAGATTTTACTGACATTCAGGAGGCTAAGGTGGCCTCAAATCCTAACAGCTAGCATGTGACGATCCGGCTCTTGAGTCGATGAAACAGTAAGCCCACAGCTTGACGCCCAATAGACTGATGCAACCTAATTAATAAAAGCATTAAGGGATTAGAACAAAAAGGTTTCATTTTGTTGAGAACGAGCGGCAAAACCCTAATTCTTTCATCCTCGATTTCGATATATTAACTACTCCAACAACTCACACCCCCTCACTCGAGGAGATTATCAAGAGGGAGATCAAGTCCGAACCCATCAACATATTCAATTGGACACAACTTTACTTAAAAACTTAAGCGAATAGTTATCAACCAACTTGAATATATTAATTGCTCCACATCACGTCATTCTCTAATGTAGGATTTTTCCAATATAACTCACACAATCATGTTATCACATTTTATGATATCTGCCCGGTAGATGGGAGGAACCACAATGAAAATGTTTTCAAATTATGCTATAAACATCATTAAAGGTGCGTATGTAAAGCTTAAGACCTGCATGGTAACAATTCTCGTTCTCTCATTCTGATTCTAAGAACAAAAAAAAGATAAGAACCGTGTTTGGTAACGTAAATAATTTTGATTCTGTTTTCAGAATCAGTTTTAGAGAATCAAAATCAATTTTAAAACAAAATACATAACAAAAAAAAAGTTGATTCTGAAAAAGAATCACTTTTGAAAATTACAAAACAGAATGAAATCTCACATCTCTCAATTTTTCCTTTCAGTTCTCTCGTCGCTTTTCCCTCAACTTAATAAAAATAAAAATAAAAATAAAAAATTGGACAAAAATTGGCAATTTTTTTTAAAAAAAAAAATTTAAAAAAATCCCTAAAAATATAAGAAGCTTGGACTAGGCTAGTTTGACCTCATTTTCATAAATTTGGGACTAAATTTCCTAGATTTCATAATTTAAACTCTTTTGCAAAGAAATATTGCAGAAGATGAGACCGTCCATCATGCGAATGATAATATGTATACTTGTAACAGTGCATCACAAAATATAACTATCTACATGTGGATATGGAGTCAAATACCCACTTGGATTTAGGACAGAAATTACAAAATAATAGTGAAGGACTTATACTTCTTATCAGGGAGGATAATTTATTTATTTTTTATCAATGGATAATTTGGTTATTCGGTTGCTATGTTTGTATGTATTTTGGACAAAACAACATTTAAAGAAAAATGATTTTTTAATACGGAAATTATCTCATGCTTCAATCGAACTTTAAACATCATATATTAAATTTGTGTTTCATTTACGACATGCTAAAAAAAATAATATATTTTAAATTATTTTATTGTGCATTGAAAATTAGTCTTCAATTTTGGATGAAATTTCACAAAGTAACTAGATAGTTATTTGACTTAAATGAAAAAAATTAAGAAGTGAACTAGTTTTTCGAAATAGGAATTTTATGCAGTTATCAAACACGTTTCTATTCCAAGACAGAAATTTTAGGCAGTTCAGGTTTAAACTTTTTGAAATCCAAATAATCTTAAACCTGTCACACGGATTTAATTATCGATGAATTGCCAATTAAAATTATCAAAAATTAAGATTATCGAATGCCAAATAATTTTAAGTCTATTATAAGGATGCCAATTTGGGTTTAAGCTTTTCAATTTGCCAAAACATTTGCCCAAAATTTCAATGTAATTATTTCGATAAATTATTGCTAGAAATCTCTCACATCCTATCCCGATCAACGCTGATCGTCCGACAAGGCATTTACATTGAGTGGACATGTGCAACTCTCCTTGTAATGGTGTCGATTTGCTAAATTTTCTTATTATTTTTTCTTTTCTATTTTAAAAATTTTATTATTCATCTTCTTAGATCATCTTTGACCTATGTTATTATTATTATATTTTTAGAAAAACTATTCTTCAATTAGAATGACGACCAGCTTGAAGCGCCCTATTCTCATTTGTCTTGAATGTGAGAAGCAATTGGACAATGTGGACTCATAAAACGACGAGAGAACTGAAAGGGAAAAGCGACACCAATTTGAGCTCAAGTGAAACTGTTTTATGAATTCAGGAAACCCACATGAAACCCACATGATGTGTATTAAGCACATGTGGGGTTTCCTGAATGTTTCACTTGGCCATTTGCCACTTCAATGCCTATGAAGTATTTTATGAAGGGTTTCCCGAATTCATAAAACGCAGCAGAAGGAAACCCTAAATAAGATCCATGTGTATATTGAAATCAAAATAGGTTCAAGACGTACCTTTTATATCGGCTTCGAATTGACGGTCAGTTGTGTTTGGATTAGTGCCCCAAGTGTTGCGCCTCTATCGGTATCCACACATCAAACTAAATTCTTCAACGATCCAAGTGCTAGCTTTCAAATATTTGAGTGTCTCTCTTAATCGCATGAACAGAGAACTGTTCTTTGTTTTTCTCCTTCGAGATTAAAATAAAAATCACGACCGGTTTGAGGCGTCTCTAGGGTTATTACTCGTAACCCTACACTTCACGGTTTGGACCCCATGACATAACGGCCTAGGCCCACGACGTCCTCTAAACCGTCCACTTAATCATGCGTTTAATTGTTATTTCATAACGCGCACGATTACGTAGATATTCGTAATAGAAAAATAAATAAAACTCTACTTCTTAAGTAGATCAAGGCGCAGAGAAAATAAGAAATCAGTTCGCTATTGTGTGCAATCTTGTAGGTTCACTAGACATTAGCAGTGCCCAAAAACTGTTTTGGCCCACAAGTCATAAACGATCTCTAACAAGACATTATTACTATCTAAGTATAGTGAAAGTCAATTTTCCAACACAACCTAATTCACAATTAATATTAGAGTATCAATCTTAATTAGTTTTTAGGGCAGACCACTAACAATCTCTCACTTGCACTATAACCAATTATACAAACTAAATCCCTTTGTCATTTGATATCCTAGTTAAGCATAAGGCATGACAAGTGTCATCCTTATATGGCTCAAACTCATTTTTCCGATACCGCAGTTAGACTGTCAAACCAATTAGTTGACTCTTCAACTCACTTGAGCATGGTCATGCATTTCACAGTCTCAACTCTACGGGAGGCTATGATATTATACTCTCGTTATATGAGAGAGACAAATTCCATCTTGTCTATTCACATCCCTCAGCACGATTTATGACATGCCTAGTCATTACCTTTATAATCACCAGTTACGGTTGACGTTTGGTAATGTTAAAGCATGTCAATCCAAGTCTAGGAAACCGTGGTAAACTCAGGTCAAAGGATTATACTCTATAGTTATGATGAGAAACATTGATGACGTAATATAACAATCCTATAGTATTCTCATACCGGGTCTGTCCAATACAATGCTCTCCAACATGTATTTCATGTAATCAATATTATATCTCTATATTCATGACTCGTGAAACTTGATCATCGGTGGACTCACATACTAGTCTTAAACACCATTGGTGTCCCAATGCACAATGATAATTGACTAGGAACATTTAGAATATCAATATACATTCTATTAATAGAGTTTCACGATCAAATCACGCATTTGATCTTCTATTAAGGACATTCAATATTCAGGGGACAAAGATTTCGAATTCAATCATATATTCAAATTAAATCGAAATAAAATATAACATGTCTTTTTAATGAACAATAAAAATGTATATTACATATACTCTCACTCACATCAAGACCAATTACTAAAGTGTCTAAGGCCTAAAGCGTTACAATGACGTTCATGCTTAGGTCGTGGAAGAGCCTTCGTCAACAAATTAGCTACATTTAACTCTATTGCAACTTTACACATTTTGGCATCGGCTCTTTCAATGAATTCTCGAATGAGGTGATACTCTCCTGAGTATGTGTTTGGTCTTCTGGTGTGACCTAGGCTCTTTAGCTAAAGTTATGGCCCCATTGTTGTCACAATAGAGGTCCACTGGATCTGAACCAATAGGACTGATTTCCAGTTTTTTTATGAACTTTCGAATCCATACAGCTTTCTTTGATGCTTCTGAAGCAACAATATACTTAGCTTCTGTCGTAGAATATACAATAGTGTCCTGCTTGGAACTCTTCCAGCACACCGTTCCACCATTCACGCAAAAGACAAACTCCGACTGCGATCGAAGGTCGTCTTTGTCGGTTTGGAAACTAGCATCAGTGTAATCACTTACAGTGATCTGTTCATCACTTCCATAGACTCAGAATAAATCCTTAGTTCTTCTTAAGTACTTAAGAATTTTTTTTACAATTATACAGTGAGCTTCTCCTGGATATGACTGGTATCTGCTTATCATGCTCAATACATAAGAAACATCAGGACGAGTGGACAACATGGCATACATGATTGATTCTATGGCTGATGCATAAGGCATCCTACTCATGCAATCTTGTTCATCTTGTGTTGAAGGACACTAAGTCTTGCTAAGACTTATGCCATGTGACATTGGGAGAAAACCTTTTTTTGGAATCTTGCATATTAAACCTATTGATGACTTTGTCAATGTATGTACTTTGACTCGGTCTAATAAGTCTCTTTGATATAACTCTATAGATCCTGATTCCCAAGATATAGTTTGTCTCTCCCATGTATTTCATGGAGAAATATTTTCCTAGCCATATCTTAATTGACTGAAGCATAGAAATGTCGTTTCCAATGAATAGTATATCATCCACATACAACACTAGAAACACAATTGTGCTCCCACTAGACTTTTTGTATACACAAGCTTCTTCTTTGTTTCTGATGAAGCCAAACTCTTTGACAGTTTCATTGAAACGAATATTCCAGCTCCGTGATTCTTGCTTCAATTCATAGATAGAACGTTGAAGCTTGCATATCTTCCCAACAGTGTCTGGTGATGTAAAGTCTTCAGGTTGTGCAATATACACATCATCCTCTAGGTTTCTATTAAGGAAAACTATCTTTACATCCATTTGCCATATCTCATAGTCATAATATGCGGCAAATGCTAGGATAATCTGAATGGACTTGAGCATGGCCACTGGTGAAAAGGTCTCGTCATAGTCAATACCACGAGTTTGTTTGAAACCTTTAGCTACTAGCCGTGCTTTATGAATGTGAACATTTCCATCCATATCGGTTTTCTTCTTGAAAACCCACTTGCACCCTATAGGTTTGACACATTCAGGTGGATCAATTAAAATCCAAACTTTGTTTTGATACATTGAGTCTATTTCGAATTTCATGGCCTGAAGCCATTTATCGGAGTTTGGGCCCACCATTGCTTCCGTATAGGTCGTAGGTTCGTCATTTTCTATTAACAATAGATGACGATGTTCTGTGACATGAAAATCATATCTCATAGGCTCATGATGTGTTCTTTCAGACCTACGAACTATAGGTACCACTGGGGTAGACTCTATGACTCTTCGTAGATCTAATTGAGGTTCGTCATAAACTGGAACATTCTCTTGTAGCACAATAACTTCTTCGAAGTTTATCTTACTTCTATTGGTTTCTTTATTAAGAAACTCTTTCTCTAAAAAGACGCTATTTCGAGCAACAAACACTTTGTTCTCTAATCGGTTGTAAAAATAATATCTTTTCGTTTCCTTAGGATATCCCACAAAGAAGCATTTATCATATTTGAGCCCAAGCTTATCAGAAAGTAAACATTTTACATAAATTTCGCAGCCCTAAATTTTTAGAAAATACGTACTAGGAACTTTTCCTGTCCACATATCATATGGTGTCTTCTCTACAGCTTTTGATGGAGTTCTATTTAGAGTGAATGCTGTCGTCTCAAGTGCATAACCCCAAAAAAATAATGGAAGATCTAAATGACTCATCGTTGATCGAACCATGTCTAACAGAGTTCGATTTCTCCTCTCAAAGACACCATTCCACTGTGATGTTTCAGGGAGAGTGAGCTGTGAAACTATTCCACACTCCTTAAGATGGTCATTTAACTCTTGGCTTAGATATTCTCCTCCTTGATCAGATCGAAGAGTCTTGATATTCTTGCCAAGTTGATTTTGTACTTCATTCTAAAATTTCTTGAACTTTTCAAAGGACTCATATTTATGTTTCATCAAATAAATATATTCATATTTACTGAAATCATCAGTAAATATAATGAAGTACTGATAACATCTTCTAGCTGTAGAACTCAGCAGTCTACACACATCAGTATGTATAATGGCCAATAATTCTTTTGCCCTCTCACTTTGATTAGTGAAAGGAGTTTTTGTCATTTTACCAACTAAACAAGAATCACACATATCATATAATTCAAAATAAAATGAATTTAATAGTCCATCGTTATTGAGCTTGTGAATTCTTTTTTAGTTTATGTGGCCTCATCGACAATGTCATAGGTAGGTCGGATTCAAATAATTGTATTTAAACATTTTTGTATTTATATTATAGATTGACACATCAAAATTTAGAACATATATCACATCCACAATATGGGCGCCACCATAAAATAATTCATTAAGATAAAATGAACAACTGTTGTTCTTTATATCAAAATAGAAACCTTCTTTGTCCAAACAAGAAACAGAAATAATATTCATACGTATAGCAGGCACATAGTAGCAATAGTTCAACTCTAAAACCATGTTAGAAGGTAAAGCTATATCATATGTTCCTACAACTAATGTAGTTACTGTTGCTCCATTTCCAATGCGTAGTTTTACTTCACCTTTTGCTAGTGTTCTACTTTGTTTCAATCCATGTACATTCATACAAATGTCAATACCACAACCGGTATCTAATACCCATGAAGTAAAACTAGTAGTAACATTTAATTATATAACATAAATACCTTAAGTGGAAGTCTCACTTCCCTTCTTCTTCAGATCCTCCAAATATTTCTTACAATTCCTATTCTAGTGTCCCTTGTTACCACAATGGAAGCAGACAACATCAGCAGTCGGACCGGTCTTGGTTTTGGACTTGGGTTTAAGCTTAGTGATCTTACCCTTACCCTTGACCATGTCTGGCTTCTTAAAGTCTTTCCCCTTTTGAATCATGAGAACATTAGAGGTAGGGTCCTTCTTGATATTCTACTCAGCAGTTTATTCAGTCAAAGTCTTATTCAGATTATGCATGTTATAGTTCATAACAAACGTGTCATAATCATGAGGCAGTAACTGAAAAATAATATCAGTACCCAACTCTTGACTAATAGGAGAGCCCAGTCGCTCCAAGTTTTCAATATGACCTATCATTTTTATGATATGTGGGCTAACTAAGCTCCCACTTACTAGCTTGCACTCAATTAAGGCCTTTACCTTCTAGTACCTTTCAGTGCGTGCCTGCTCCTAAAATAAATTTTTTAAGTTCATGATCATATCATAAGCATCCACATTTTCAAAATGTTTCTGAAGGTCTGAGTTCATGATAGCGAGCATTAAACAAGATGCATCTAATACATCATCTTTATTCTTTTGGTAAGCATTTCTTTCAGCATAGGGAGCATTGGAAGCAGGTATCTTTTGAGGGAGCGGTGTCTCCAGGACATTATCTATTTTATCATGCTTTAGAACAATTCTCAAGTTTCTATACCAGTCCAAAAAGTTTGAACCATTCAATTTGTCCTTCTCAAGGACAGATCGTAGTGAAAATCTTGATGCGGAGGTATTTGACATTATCTACAAAAAATATGTAAAGTGAATTGTTCATTAATATAGTTTATAATCAACTCATACTATACTTTTATAAAATGTTTCACTATAAGTATAGTGGATCAAGATCCATATTTCATCAAGACTCGAGTAAATTTGGCTTATCGCTCAAGACTCGGTTATTTAGGTAGACAACTCTTTGTCAATTGTATCGAATACAACTCTTAGTTGTTGGATTTGACAACTCATGTCTTATCCCCTAACCCTATGCCTCAAGGCCCAAAACCGTTTTGATAACCTTGTTAAGTAAATCAATCTTGACATATGGATAACCATTATCAATCCTACTTTACTCAAATATGTAAAGACACCCTACTTTAACAGATCCATCTTTTGACGATTCAAGCATTGATAGGTGTATGATTGGAAATACATCGTATTAATACTTAATTTTATTAGGGACTTTCACAGTGTTTGCAAACAGTGATGAATGTATGCATGTTATGAACATAATCGTTTATCAGAACAAATGTATAACAATTATACTGGCAAGGGGGCTACCCCCTTGTGGGGTTTGAAGGGGCAATGCCCCTCGCGAGGTCAAGGGGCAGAGCTCCTTGCGGTGGTCTCGCTAGGGGGAACGATTTCTACTAAATCGTTCTTAAGATCGTTCATGCTTTTTTTTTCTTTTCAAAACCCTAAACAAAATTCGTAATTCTATTTCCTTAATAGAATGCCTCTGGATCAATCACATTAATCCACATCATCACAAGAATTCAAGTTCATTTCAATATGAAATTTTTTCAAATTGATCATATCAACTCGTATTCCTAATTCATCTGACCCTAATTAAGAATCACTATAGGCATACATCACATGCATCGACAATTAGGATTTTCTATTCAATTTCGATATAACACAAGCAGCTCTGATACCACTGAAGGGTTTCCTATATTCATAAAACGCAGCAGAACGAAACCCTAAACAAGATCCATGTGTGTATCGAAATCAAAATAGGTTCAAGACGTACCTTTTAGATCGACTTCGAATTGACGATCAATTATGTGTGGATCAACGCCGTAAGTGTTGCGCCTCTACCGGTATTCACACACACAAACTGAATTCTCCAATGATTCAAGTGCTAACTTTCAGATCTTGAAGTGTCTCTCCTAATCGTCTAAACAAAGAACTGTTCTCTATTTTTCTCCTTCAGGATAAAAATAAAATCACGATCGGTTTGAGGCGTCTCTAGGGTTATTACTCATAACCCTACACTTTAAGGTTTGGGCCCCACGACATAACGGCCTGGGCCCACAACGTTCTCTAAATCGTCCACTTAATCGTGCGTTTAATCGTTATCTCATAAGGCGCACGATTACGTAGATATTTGTAATAGAAGAATAAATAAAGCTATACTTCTTAAGTAGTCAAGGTACAAAGAAAATAAGAAATCAGTTCGCTATTGTGTGCGACCCTATAAGTTCACTAGACATTAGCAATATACCCAAAAACTCTTTTGACCCACAAGTCATAAGCGGTCTCTAACAAGACATTATGACTACCTAAGTATAGTAAAAGTCGATTTTTTAACACAACTTAATTCACAACTAATGTTAGAGTATCAATCTTAATTGGTTTTTAGGGCAGACCACTAACGTTTTAATCCCCCAAAAATTTTTCATCTCAAACTTCTTAGAAAGTTTCTTTTGGAGCTTAGATATTTGTATCAAGTCATGTCCACTAATAATCATATTATCAACATAGATAATCAACATTGTTACCTTCTCTCAAAGTCATTTCAGAGATAATGTATGATCTGAGTCATTATGGGAATACCCATGTCTCTTCGTCGCCAAAGTGAATCGACCAAACCATGCTCATGGAAACTGTTTTAGACCATACAATGATCTTTTTAATTTACACACCGCCTTAAATTGTAAGAGTGAATTATAACCTAGTGGAACATCCTTATAAATCTGTTCTTCATTATTACCATGAAGAAATGCATTCTTGACATCATACTGGTGTAATGGCCAATCTAAATTAGCTGCAAGAGATAACAAGACCTAAACAGAATTAAGTTTAGCAACAGGAGAAAAAGTCTCCTAATGGTCAATCCCGTAAGTTTGTATATAGCCCTTTGCAGCCAATCTTACCTTGTACCTTTCAATAGATCCATCTGCTTTGTACTTCATAGAAAAGACTCATTTACATCCCACAATCATTTTCCCTTCGGGTAAATTCACTGACTTCCAAGTCTCGTTTTTCTCCAATGCAGCCATCTCCTCCTTCATTACTTGAACCCACTTGAAATCTTTCAGAGTATCACGTACCCCTTCTAGAATACAAACTGTAGACACATTCGACACAAGCGCCTATATTGGATCTGATAATCTTTTGGTTGACACATAATTTGTAATAGGATATGTAGATCTCTTCTCTTCAGCATCTGGCGAATATCTATTTGGGGACATGCCTCGATTGTGCCTAGTAGGTTGTTTATATCCCACTGAAGTATTAAGTTCATCAAAGACACAATGAGAAGTAAGAAATGTTACCTCAGGAATATTCTCATGAGTTGAGTCAGGTACTGGAGAAAAGTGAAGTTGTTCTTCGTGATTTTGCTCCTACAGAAGTTGGATTTGCACATTATCAGATGATGCTCCTTCAGACGATACCTCATCAGATGATGCATTCTCCACTCCTTCATACGATGGCTCCTCCTCAGACAATGCCTTATCCACTCCCTCAGATGATGCTTTCTTCACTTCTCCGTACAACACACTATCAGAAAACTCCCACCAATTCGCCCTTTCTATCTGTGTCTCCCCTTGAAAGGAAGAATTGGAATTCGGATAAAAAGATTTAACTTCTACAAACGAGACATCCATAGTCACATAGGTTCGTTGTGTAGAAGGGTCATAGCAGCGATACCACCATACCCCAAGAACAAATATCGCAGTGCACAAGGAGCAAGTCTCACCCTTTGATTCTTCGGGATGTGAACAAATGCAACACTACCAAACACCCGAGGAGGAATGGTTATGACAGATATAAAGGAACATATGTAGACAAGGCCTGTAGTGGTGTCTGAAATTTCAACACTTTAAACAGCATCCGATTGAGGAGATGAACACCTATAGTCGCAATATTTTCCCAAAATCTTTGAGGTACATGACTTTCAACCAATAAAGCTCTAGCTATCTCGAGGATATGTCTATTCTTTCTTTTCGCCATACCATTCTACTAAGGTGTTTGAGAGCAAGATGACTCATGAATCATGCCATGAAGTTGAAAGAACTCCTTAAGATATTCATTCATGTACTCTCCACTATTATCACTTCTTAAAACTTAGATCTGGCAGCTAAATTGGGTCTGTAGCATAGTATGAAAGTTTTTAAGTCATCCTAGTACAGTCGTCGACAAATATCACAAATCATCTGCAACCTGAAACAACACTAACAAGAGATGGACCCCAAACATCCAGCCGTAACAAAGAAAAAGGAGCTTCTCTTTTAATCAGACTTACATGTAAAAGAACTATATGGCTCTTAGCCAATATGCAAGTCTGACATTGAAAATCTGAATCCTTCAAATTCCAAAAAAGATCAGGAAATAACTCTTTCAAATAACCAAATGACGAATGTCTTGGTTCTGAAGTACAAACAAAGTTATCAGGAGTAAAAGTTATGTGATCCGTGACTCATGAATCAATGATCCAATAGTTACAATTGGCATGATTGCAATTGGCGAAAGCCCTTCCATGGTTACCTTCTGATATTACATTCTGTGGATCAATGTGAAGTATTAATAATAGTTGAGGCTCTACGGTCACTAGAGAAGCTCTCCCTTTTCCTTCTACTTGCTTTCGGGCCGTCAACTCCTTCCACCAATTTGGATACCCATGAAGTTTAAAGCACGTCTCTATAGTATGTTTAGAATTGCAACAATTTATGTAACCTCCCCTAGGAGAAATTCTCTGGCGTGGTACTGAGCTAGGCCTTCCTCCTTCCTGTGCAACTCCTGACTTAGCTATCTACAACAAGGATTTTTGATTTGCTTTGACATTCTCCTTATTCGCCCAAGACATCATGGCTGCCGAATCATAGACAATGTCGTTGTTACTCAGCACTACAGTTTGTCTCATGTCTTCTCTTCGGACACGCGAATAGGCTTGATCAACCGTAGAAAACGGCTGCATCTGCATGCCATCTGCTTTGACCTTGTCAAGACGATCATCCAACCCATCAAGAAATATGTACACTCGATCTTCTTATATAGCCGTATTGTATCTTTCAATATCTTCGAGACACCTTATTGGGTTTAGGCGGCGAAAGTCAATTTATTCTCTCTACAGACCTTGAAGGTTGTTGAAGCATGCCTCAATTGGTCCTCCCTCTTGTCTCATCCGAGCCACATGCCTCTTCAAGTTATAAACTTGAGAAGTATCTATTTCATCAAAGAATGTCATTGCAATTGCATCCCAGACAGACTTCGCAGTTGGGAAGCGAATGAAATTGCCAATCAACGCCAAATCCATAGAGTTGATAAACCATCCTTTCCCAGTCAAGTCCTTGATTTTTCACCTCCGAACTCCAGGATCTATAGGTGGTGGCTGAGGGATATCTCAGTTTGTTTTTTCCCGTGATGTATATATCTCGACAACTTGACACCATAATCCATTTTTTGCTCCATCCAATTTAATTGCAATCTAAGATGAAGCCAAATCATCATGCTTCGTTCGTGGTGGAGGAGGAGAAGGGATGTGGTTCTGGGTCAGAATATGATTTAATTATGTAGTTAGATTCTCCAAAAAAGTTTATGCGGTCGAATTCCCCCTTTGATTTTGATGGAAAATCACTACTCCATTATGGTTATGATCCTCCATGGATCCAAGGTCGATCGCGAGAAAGATGAAGAAGATTAGACGAGACAAAGTCGGCTGACGTGAGATGGCGGTACAATAAAGAAAACGGACCAAACAAAAATTTTAACGTACAGTACTCCGAAGTAGCAAACTCTGGGACTCTGATACCATGTCAATATAGAGAGATTTGGAGGAAAAAAAGTATTCCTCCATTTTCTGTATATCTTCTTCATATCTTGTACAATAATCTAGAGACATATATATACAGAGAAAGGAAAGAATCCTAAAAGGCATATCCTCTAATCTAGCTAATTATTATCCTTTAATCTCACTAATTACAATTCACATATAACCTTTACAGCTCATTCTCACAAATCCCATCCATCGAATCCTCAATGACAAGATGAATCACATCTAATCTTTGAGCTCCATGCCACGACGAAGGTCGAGCCGCCAGATCTAGGGGGCTCAGGCTCTAGGTTTCCTCGCCGAGACTTTGATCTGGCGGTGTTGGTAGGAGGACCGTTGCAAAGTCATCCAATTCCTGATTTTTTTTTAAAATCCTATGATCAGTGTGATCTCTGAATTTTGCGATATGAGTACGGAAACGACCGATGTTAATGGAGGCAAGAGTGAGGAAATTTGGCGGCGATTTGAGAAAATGATGTTGAATGTGTGAAATTAAGGTCTGATGTGGGTAAATGATTTGATCCGCTTGTACACGAGGAGAGGCATGCAAGAGGACGAGATTGAAGACGTCAAGACCAGGGGCTGAATATGGATTATCGAAGAAGTTGTCCACATTAATAGGTCGTACTACGGCAAAAATAATTAGGAGCTGCATCAGTAATTTTCAATTAAAATTGGCCAGAAAGAATACCTTGAAATTTCATAAACATGCTTAAAGCTATACTGGCAAAATTGAAAGAGTTAGGAGTTAATTATACCTCCAATAAATTTAAAACTAATCGGATAATTTTTCCGCACTTCTAAATGGCTGCATCTATAACTTTAGGTGAGCTTTCTATTACAAACATGCCACATGGCCGTCCACATAAACGATATTATATGCGTGAGCGCTTCGACTCGTCCTCTCTCTATCCAGCCACTTTGCCGCCGCTACAGCCGACATGGTGGCCACCGCCACTATCCCAGCCACCACAAAAAATGCGGCCTCAACACTTCCTCTTCCATAGTCCCCGTCCACAACTTTCGAGCCACCGCCATCCTTCCGGCTCTTTGTCAAGTAGCCGGGTGGTCACCTCATGTCTGTCAACACAGGAGACCAGATCATATCGTCAAGGACTAAAGGCTCGGCCAATCTTTGACGTCGTAATCAAGAACAGAATAACATTAGAGTTGAGTTGTCACAGGTTCATTCTAATCGGTTTCCCCATTTTGTGAAATATGATAACTACCTTAACCTGAAATATATCATGCTATAGGTTCTGGGTCGAATCTAGGGTCTACCCTAGTTTCACTATTGTATTATTAATTAAATGATTATAGTAAATCATCACCTCTAATAATCATCATTTGCTGTTATAATCCCCCGATCATAATTTATATTTATATACATAAATAATATAAAATATTAACAAAGTAAAAGTTTCATTCATGGATATCACCAGAAATGGAAGCTCAGATTAACGATTTCAGATTGCCAACTCATCATTGGACAAGCAATATGGAATACTCTAGGATCGCACAAAGACATAGACCAAGAAAAACACAAAAACTTATTCCTAATTTCATACTCTAGGTTTTAGGTTTCACCTCCTAGAACTTAGAACTTACTCGTTGAAATCGATTCCCTAATTCTTGGAACCTAGAACTTGGAAGCCACCTTATTTCGACTGATTCGATTTCGATTTTCGATTCTATTTTGAAACTATGCTCACCTCTATTAACATACTCGAGTTGAGTTGGGGACTGGTTCCATGCAAAGGAGAGCTCGCTGGATCTTCTTAAGATGGCACGATTCTTATATTTTAATGAGTTTGACGAGATGAAGAAAAGCCATGCTGGCCTCCGAGGTGATGGATAAAGGCTCTTCGTACCAATTCTTGCCGGCATGCCTACCCAATAAAAACTTGATGAACGTATTGGTCACCCATGCGTCTGGCATGTCTATGTCCCCTCTTCCTCGTACACTAGGATTTATTAACGTGGTAACTTAATCTCCGTTTATTTCGCAAAAAATACATGACTTTGAAGACATTTTCTAGAGATCATATGTATCGTTTATGAAAATGAATGAACGAAAAATATTTTTATTATTAAAAATAAATAATTGTCGACAATCGAAACATTTCTCATTGGTCAATTTTTTCAAGAGATGCAATTGATCATTTATAGAAAAATATTTTTGAAGTCACCCATTTTTCGCGAGACAAACGGAGCTATCAATAGAAAATTTGCAAAATTCATAACTCGCTTAAATCAATATCTTTTTTGTATCCCTCATTATTTGGGACCCACCGCGAGACTCACATAATCAATGATAAAGATAAATTTAATCTACATGACTTATGAATCATAATTATTTATTTATTTTGCTATTTCGAAACATTAGCTAGCTTTTAAGACCATTAGAACATGGAATTGTCGTGGTCCGATGAGATGACAAATACTTGCCTGGACTCAGGTCCACACGAAAGGTTGAGACCCGCACGATCAACGGCCATGTCTATAAAACAGGAGCCCTTGCCATCACTAAGTTTAGGCATACAACTTCACACACGCAACGAAATGGAACTTGAGGACTTGATGATCGGCGCAACTGCCGGGTTAGGGCTCATCTCACTCTGCAAGAACCTGCTCGCCTTTGCCCGGTGGCTGCACGCTCTGTTCGTGAGGAAGCCGAAGGACTTACGCGACTACGGGTCGTGGGCCGTCGTCACTGGCCCCACAGATGGCATCGGGAACGCCCTGGCCTTCGAGCTGGCCTCCAAGGGCCTCAACCTCGTGCTCGTCGGCCGGAACCCCAGCAAGCTCGAAGCCACCTCGAGCGAGCTGAGGGAGAGATATGGCACAGCCATCGAGGTCCATCATAGTAGGAAGTATATTTTCCTGATCCAGTTGCGATCCAGTTGCATCTTCTCTCTTATACATGACGTGCTTTGTCCAGGTCAAGACCGTGACCGCCGACTTTGCGAAGCTGAGCGGCGAGGAGATAGCAGCGTCGATGACAGGAGCAACGGAAGGGCTAGACGTCGGGTTGCTCGTTAACAACGCTGGGGCGGCTTATCCGTACCCAAGATACTTCCACGAGGTGGATCCAGAGCTGATGGAGAGCATGTTGAGAGTGAACTTGAACGCGGTGGTGTGGGTCACGAAGGGAGTGATCGACGGTATGTTGAAGAAGAAGAGAGGAGCGATCTTGAATATAGGATCTGGTTCAAGTGTGTATTTGTCTTCGTATCCTCTTCAGACCCTGTATGGATCAGCCAAAGCGTAAGTTTCATTTTTTTTTTATTGGGTTCGTATGCGAATACCACATAAGCTGATTTTTTTCACGTCTACTTCAGAGCAAAAATTGATTGTTTTAACTTCTCGAGAGAAATAATTTTTTGTTTCTTTAAGTGGCCCCAAAACTATTAATTGAGTAAAAAAATGCTCTAGAAGTAGAAAAATAAAATTACGTAATCAAATTGATTTCTCGTTGCGTTACCAAATATATTTTTGTTCCAGAAATGTTGTCATGTGCGCCCAAAGTTTCCATGTTTTGCTATATATCAATGAAACGCAATGGCCATTTTAATCTCAAATTTTTGTGAGTTTTACTTCATTATCGAGAATCCATACATATGTTTGAACTACACTACGACCCAATCTAACTATACATGAACAAACCATTATTTATGGTAATCAAGATGATTGACAAGTAATCAATCGAATCTCCGACATTCTAAATTTACGCAAAATTGTTTACAAATAACAGATCGAAATTTTTAGACAATATCTATTTTCTTGTAAATTTTAATTTTTTTCACATAATTTCTCTTCGCGTGTGCTCTATACATATACTGAGTAAGAATTGCATTTTGTTTGTTCATCGCAGTTTTATGGCAATGTTTTCGAGAAGCATCGGCCTTGAGTACAAGGAGAGGGGGATCGATGTTCAATGTCAGGTAAATCTTGTGTTATAAATTATTATCTATAAGAAAGATAGATCATGTCGAAATCTTTAGCACGTGAACGTAAGTCGAAGGATCATTTTGTTCTATTATATCCGCGATTTTGGGAAAACTGTGATTGATCTGCGAAGGGCGGATCCAAGCTTAGGCGAATCGCCGGTGTTAGGCTTTCGTTCTTGCACCTAATTAGGCTGCGATAATAGGCATCTGGTGTGTAGTTTGTGTTCGATCGGCACCTTCAAGTCGGAACATTTCAACAACGGGTGAGGCAGGTCCAAACCCCGTGCAAAAATTTTTTAGCACCCCCCACCCCCCCCCCCCCCCCCCCCCCCCCCCAAAAAAAAAAAAAAACAAACAAAAAAACTTACTACAATAAAAGTGATGTTTGAGTCAGCAATCAGATTTCATTTGAATCGTGTCTTACCCAGTCTGATTGGGCAGTGAAATATTTCATGAACAACCTAACTAGCGACGTTACTCATCTTTTCCCAAAAAGACAAGTGAGGACCACCCATGTTTTCATAGACAACCACTAGGGGTGAGCAAGGTCGGGTGGGCCGGTTCCAGGCCTAAACCCTGAAACCGACCATGTTATAATCGGTTCTCAGTTTTTGAAATCGAGAACCGACCCTGTTTGTCTTAAAATTTGTTTTGGAACCGACCCTTTTTTTTTTTGTCCGGTTCCAGGGTTTACCCAAAAACCTGTTTTTCTTTTTTTTCATCAAAATAATATGGGTATCGATAAAATGAGCAATAAAAATTATAATCCATCGAAAGGAACAATCCAACAAATAAAAATTAAATGAGAGTAGGTGAGGAGCCGAGGGCCATGAGCAATGAGAATGAGCAATAAGGGCAGCGACGCAGTAGGGAGTTGGGACTTAGGGTTTGTTTTTTTTAATAGCAACTAAAAATCGGTTCTGAAAACCAGTCCGAGTGGGCCTACACCTAGAACCGAAAACCGAACCAGTTTAAACCGGTTCTCAAAATTTAGAATCGGTACCTAGACCGGTTTGAGCGGGAATCGATTTCCAACCTTGTTTTTCGGATGGGCCAATCCGAGTTCCGGGTCAATCAGGTTCGGTTGCACACCCCTAACAACCACAATCAGGGGTGTGTTTGTTTCGAGAAAAATTTCATGATACAGGAAAATGTAATCCGGAAAATCATATTTCAGGAAAACACTTCTACTTTTCAAGTTATGAAATTCATTTTCATGACTCTGAGCATGCATATTTCCTTCACATTAAATGATTTTCGCTCATCGATCATTTTCAGCAAACCAAACGTGTAAAAGTCCATAAAACTGGTTCGCCGGAAATTCTGTCCCTGAAACAAACACGCCCCCAAATAGTTCCCCTAACTCGATGTTTACTGAATATGTCAAGTAATATCAAGCAAACCAAGTTATCTGGTTAGATAAGGGTAATGTGTAAAGAATGGTCGGGATAGCTCAGTTGATAAAGCGTACGATTAAGAATCCTCATGTTACCGGTTCAGATATGGTTCCGCACGCATTCCTTTGAGTTCCCAACCCTAATCTTCCCCAAATTACCTCTCTCTCTCTCTCTCTCTCTCTTGTGTGTGTGATATCAGTTCCAACAGCTACTGAGCTGCTGGGATCGCCTTTTTACTTTCTTCGCACATGAACCTCGTCATCCTACACGAGCCCCATGTTGATTCCCCAGTTTGAAAGATGAAACTTGGTAGAAATTAACACTAATAGACCCCATGCTTCTCTCATGGTCATAAGGGAAGGATATGTGTTCATACTGTGCTCGCAATTTAAACTGATGCTACTCCATGTTGGGCTAATGCCCCGCATTAGATCATACATGTGAAGAGTAGCGGTCAAAACAATCACTTTACACGTTGAGTTTTCATACAAGTCATATGCAGTGCAAAAAGAAGTTAAAACTAACGTGTTCTCGAGTTTTCCTGCTAGGTTCCCCTTTTCATAGCTACGAAGATGACCATGTTGAGGAGGCGCCCGATGCTCGTGCCGTCCGCCGAGATGTTCAGCAGAGCGAGCGTACGCTGGATCGGGTATGAGCTCCAGTGCAACCCCTATTGGCTGCACGCGCTGCAAGGGTTCGTGGCACATTCCCTAGACGCGATCACCATTCGGTACGGCGTGCACTACCTAAAATGGATGAGAAAGGAGGGGCTTGAGCACGACCGCCTTCTTTAGGTCGAATATGGCCATGCCCTGGCAAGGATTCTTGGGGCGCCGCCGCCTTGGATGTTGTGCGGCTAGTGAGCATGATTTAGTGATGAGAGTTCGGATTCTTGGCTCTGTGTGCTCGATTAGGTTTCCACCAATAATCCCACTTAAATCTTTGTCCTGTATCGTCCTCAATATATATAAGCATTAAAAAAAGTCAAAATCAGTGTGATGCAAAAAAAGTTAAAAAGAAATACAAGTACTGAGAAAAACATTCAATCAAAACATACATTCACATTAAAAATAAAAATAAAAATATTGATACGTATATTCATATAATCTGTTCAAGTTGAATAATGGTTCCATTTTTTTTCATAAGAAAGCAAAAAAAAATTGTTCGAATAGAATATAAAACAACATAGCACAAACTTGAAATCCCAAGATACCCTAATCCCTCTATGCTTAAGTTATGTAGAAAAAATGAAAAGAAAAGAAAAAAACAATAAATAATAAAAAATTAATCAAAATTGAAGAAACAATTTAAAATTTATAAATTGTCTGTGTCAGTGCCAATCATCCTACGTGGCACCTCCGACGTCCAAGTCAGCGATTTCCGATTAAAATTGGCCAAATAAACTTAATTGACAAAGGTTTAGGAGTTAATTGCAAAATTAAAAGGTTTCGAATTGAATTGGTTAAATTGCAATAAGTTTAAAACTTTTTGGAAAACCTTCCCTTTTGAACACCCAATTAATTTCCATCTAGTATGGCAATCTCCCACCCCACACATCGAGTAATTACAGGAGACACACGATATGTGCTCCTAAGTATGGCCTCAAGAGAATACACATATGTGGCAATTAGGGGTGCATATGGTAACGTTTTTGCTCCCGGAACGATTTTTAGAACAGAAACATTTTTTTTCTGTTTCTGGTCCCGGCTACGATTTTTGGGAACATAAATGCGTTTGGAAACTGCAAAAAAATTCTATTCCCAGAATAAAAAAAGAACAGAAACGCGTTTGGCAACTGAAAAAAAATTCTGTTCCCGAAACAAAAAAAGATTAGAAACGTATTTGGTAACTACAAAAAAAAAATTCTGTTCCGAATTTTTTCGTTTAATTAAAGCAACTATATATATATTAAAATTAAATTACATCTCATTCAATTTAGTAAATCAATTTTTATGCACGATTTATAATTACAATATAGACAAGATCAACTATAAAAAAAAAAACTAAAACAGAAGTCAAATTTGAAATTAAACAATGAGAAGATCAAATATGTTTTCCATAGATAGAAAAAATTACAATTATGAGACATACATAAATGTTCCCAAGTAATTAAAAATATGATTACATAATTGAAAAATACAAAATCATGGAATTGCAGGCATGTTGTAATATAAAGAACAGTTTCTTCAGCGCCCCAAATGCTCTCTCAATTACATTCCAAAGTGGACTGCTTATGGTTGAACATTTATCTTGTTGTTGTAGCCCGTCTCCCTCTACCTCTATAATCATTCAAATGATATCGTTCACCTTTAAATGGCGTTAAAAATCCCAAAAGTGCTGCATAACCAAAATCTACTACGTAGTATTTGCCTACAGCAAGATTAGAACTGGCAATATGGGTCGTAAACCCATATTTGACCCATATTTTCATAAAATGGGTCAAATATGGGTCATTAACTTATAAAGGGTTCACTAAAAATGGGTCAATAATGGGTTACACTTAAATCCATATTGACCCATTTTCGACCCGTAAGGACAACATCCTTCCACCAGTTACAAGTGGCCCCAGGACCGGGGGTGGGGTCGGTGATCGAGGCCGGGATCAATACGGGGGTCGGCGATCAAGGGCGGGCGACCGGGGATGAGAACGGGACCAGTGCCGAGGCCGGGGGGTGAGCCAAGTCCAGGGATGGGGGCCAGGAACCGGCCACAGGGGTCGAGATCGGTGTCGAGGGCCAAGAACCGGGGCCGAAGCCAGTGTCGGGACTGGGGCCGAGACCTAGGTCGGGGACGGGACCCGGACCTGGAGCGAGATCAGGATCGAGTCCCGGGCCTCCAGACAGGGGCCGGATCCCGAGATCGGGATAGGGACTAGGAAGGTGATCGGGGACCGAGCTGAGTCACAAGACCGGGACGGCAACCGGGGTCGGGACTGTGACAAAGGCCGGGGATGGGGTCGGGACTCGGGTCAGGCACCGAGATCGGGACTCGGAGCGGACGCCGAGGCCGAGATCGAGATTCGAGGCTCGGGCTGGGTCTAGGGGACAGATCCCATGACCGAGATTGGGGCCGGGTCACCCGGGGCCGGCACCGAGACCGGGAATCGAGTTGGGTCCTGGGGTAGGGGTCGGGGCCTGGACCAAGTCCGAGGACTGGGTCCCTGGATCGGGACGGGGACCGGGTCCCGGGGCCGGGGCTGGGTACCGAGACCGGGGCTGGGGCTGAGGCCATGACCGTGACCGTAACCGGGGCCGGAGCCGGAGATCGGGCCGGGACCGTGACCGGGGCCGGGGACCGGGCCGGGACTAGGGACGAGTATAGGAGCTGGGTGCCGGGGTCAGAGCCGAGACCCGGGACAGGGGACCAAGGACGTGGTCGGTACCGGGGACCAAGGACGGGGCCAAGACAGGGGCTAGGGACAGAGCCAGTGCAGGGACCGGGGCAGGGGCCGAGATTGAGAAGTATTTTAGTAATATTATTTTCTTAAAATATTATTGTGTTTTTATAATATGGGTCAAAACGGATCGGGTCGGGTATTGGTCAGTTACGGGTCGGGTATGAGTCATTAAATATGGGTCAATATGAGTCAAAAGGGTCAATATGGGTCAGACCATATTCGACCTGACCCAAACCCGACTCGATCCACCCATTTGCCACATCTAAATAAGATACAACATAGATCTGTTGTGATACGCAACTGCAATATCATTAGAAGCAAACTACTACCGGTAGACAAAAAAAGCACCTGGTAGTTGTCGAGGAAAGTTCTGTTCGGGATCCTCGAATGCAGCCGAGAGCACTCAACAATCGCTGGCTATCGTTCCCATCTAGCATACACAAAGGTAA
This sequence comes from Rhodomyrtus tomentosa, assembly GCA_028455895.1. Classification (NCBI taxonomy): domain Eukaryota; kingdom Viridiplantae; phylum Streptophyta; class Magnoliopsida; order Myrtales; family Myrtaceae; genus Rhodomyrtus; species Rhodomyrtus tomentosa. Next base: position 46,127,654 of record JAPCWY010000005.1, read on the forward strand.
ATTTCATGTTAAAGGAACAAGCACAAAACACATTCTGGGTGGTGGTCCCTTTCCTATTTCTATATGGGACCTACTTCAACATAGGCACAACAACACTAATATGCGTACCATCAATAGCACCTATGCAGCCATGTGATTTTACCAAAGTATAGTGTTATACAAGATTGTCAATTATAAGTATTTGATGATGTAAAATTAATATGAAAAACATACCTTAAAGTAGCGTGAGTGGTTATGATCCAACATAATCTACTCCGGGGACAATATCAAAGGAATGTGCTTTGATGACTTCATTTGAAAGTTTGATCATTGCTTTCAATACTTCAGCATAGTACTTGCTAACTGTGTCCGGAGAACGTTGGAATCTCTCGGATAAAGTTCTCATAGAGCTCTTATGACCAACCATCAATAAGAAGATAGCAAGTTGTTCATCTACCTTAACATACCGACTATATTTCAACCAACCCTTACCTGTCATTGAATCACATAGATTCAGAAAAAACATGTCTTTCCAACCTAAAACCCTCGTATATTCTATCTAAGTGTCCATGAATAATCTCGCTTACCCATTTGACTCCCGATCGTTTACCATCCCTACATGGTTCTTTTATGTGCAAGCACTTGTCCAGCATATAAGTGTAGATCCATGCACGTATTATCTTAATATGAAACTCATTCAAGCATGTTCCAACTGGAGCTAACTATCCAATAGACATAATACTTTATTCCTCTTCCAATGTACCTATATCATCATACAAATATAATGACATTAATATAGATACTTGGAAAAAGAGCACAAATTTCACACAATACATAATAGTCATAGCAAATGCAAGCATAAGAATTAACATTAATATCCTTACAACTAAACAACAACCAATGAGATGAGTCACAAAATGAAATTAAACCAAACACCACGTAATCCATATTATACTTCCCAACATCTACTAAAGATTTCGAAGGAGCGTAATCTTCCTTTCGGAGGTGCTTGTGATGAAAGCCTCCCTCCATTCGCCACCAACACATGCTTTGTCCACTCCTTTGGCGTAAAGACCATCATCCAACTCAGGTATGGCAAGTAGGATCTTAACCACAACAGCTACAGAAAATGAGTTCATAGGTGGCTCTGAGGTAGCCGAGGAGGACTTGATCATATCTTCAATGGTTTTGCGTGTTGTGGTTAATTTGTACTGGCTACTCTTTCTTCTTCTTTTAGCATTCGAAGTCCTATCCAAGTTGTGCTTATCATGACTGGAGTACTAGGATTGCCAGGTGTGAAGCCTTCCTCATCAAGATGGTGATCACCAAAATCCTCCATAAAATCATTACCATCGTCTTCACAATTGTCCTCATCATCCGACAGTGTCAAATTTTGACCACTTCCTATTGCTCGTTCCCTAATAGCATATGTATCACCAAATACAATGCGCAAGTCGTGATAAAGAGGAAACTCATCTTTCTTGAACTTCGCTCACTCACTATTATCTTGTAATTTTCACAATAAATAGCGTACATTAATAACATAATCAAACCTTTTAAAATTTACAAGTACAATGGTCTAAAATGACAAAATGATACCATCACGTGAAGTTCCCATATGCTTAGATCATCGACGGTCACTCTTTTATTGGCATTATCTCAATCAAATCCAGATTGTGAAAGAAGCTTCTTGAAACTACCATATTGTGCTCTCAGTTTGTTCACCTTATTTCTTAGTTGTCCTTGGGTATATTGGACTCCCATCTTGTTGTTGAATGCAGTCCTTATGTTTTTCCACCCCGCTTTATTGAAAGGACAAAAGGTGCGATTTCCTTTTTTTACCTCTTGTACCATCAAACTCACAAACAAATTGGTGGAAGTCTCATTCCATTTTGCCAGGGATGTCTCTTTTTGGGATGTCATCTTGTTGTTGACAAATGCATCATCATATTAACAATGCAATCACAAGCTCAATCAACAAAAGTGCACTAATACGAACATGAATAAACAATGAACTTATGTAAATATTAGCACAAAAACACTTTCCGCGAGTCACGGAGCTTGGGTAAGGGACAAAGTAATCTATTCATCAATAGCTAAGCCATTCATGAATAAAAAATGTCCTCACTTTCTCCTTCCAAGTTGCATATTGTTATAATTCATTACACTTAATAAAAAATCACGAAATTAGAGCTCAGCTATTCATAAGTGGCCTATCAAGCTGACTAGCTGAAAAACAAAGCTCTACATATTTTGTCATCTCGTTTTACAAGTACAGTAAGCTTGGCAGGAAGGCCATAAACCAGACATATACCGATGATTGAAAAAAACATGCACAACCCAATGCAAAGAAGCGAACATAACCAGAATCTATGCGGTGTGAGAAATCAAACAAAGAGTGAGAAGGTAGTGCATATTGCTTCAACTCCACAAAAAGCCCATGTTCATCAACCTCCAGACAACGATCGGACTCTCAAGAACTAACTTAGACATCAAAAGAAATTAGCAAGAAACATAGTAGAAATTTTTCAGAGGGAAAACCTCATTGAGCTGTTGGTTCCTCAGGAAAGATGGCTTGGAACACTCTAGTCTTGTCCTCCGGATACTGATTGAATGAATCCTGGACACACTCAACCCAAAATCACCCAAAAATCAATAAACCCAGTAGCCCGACACAAAGAAGTAAGAACAGCTGCGAATGCAATATCCATCCATGTAATAAAGCCACACAAGTATTCATCTGTCAACATTGTACACAGTTATAGTTGAAGATAAAAAAATCAATTAGGTCCAAAATTTTGTTTCACTACCTGATACTTGGCATTTTCGACAAATCTTCACAAACTGCGCATCAACTCAGCCCGAAACAGAACACTCTCACGTCCAGCAACAATACAGACGAACTAATCACAAAATGATAAGCATTGCTTCGGGATTGAGAGAGGCATCGAGGGGATGGTGCGAGGCCTACTCATGTCATCACTAGTCGAGGTTGAAGCTCGACCGGCAACGGTGAGCCGCGCTCGTTGCGCGAGAGGTTCGTGTGAGATGTAGCAAACCAGATTCAGATCATGATGTTGCTTGAAGACTATCCATCATGGTGCTATTGGTATATAGCAGAGGAGAAAGTACCAAAAAAATGCTAAACCTATTATATTTGCTCCTATTTGGTCATAACCATTTCGATTAGATCAATTTAGTCTTAAATCTTTTAATTCGTGCTAATTGAGTCCACCCGATCAATTTTAGCCGGAAATTACTAACGTGGACACCAACTGTACTACATGACGTGCCAACGCTGACATGAATATTTTCAAAAAAATTTTAAATGTATTCTTAATTATTATTTCTTTCTTTGTTTTCCTTTTGAGGCAACCCTCAGCAGCCCTTGGGCAATGGCCAGTATACTCACATCGTCTACTAGCGAGAATCAACAAGCTCTCGTTGGCCCTGGTGATGGTTGTCTAGCCCGCAGCCAAAAAGGCCATGAAGGCCTTGAGCAACGCTGCAAAGTGCCTCGCTAGATCTGAGCAAGGGTCACCTCGCCCGTGACAAGCAAGGCAACCATGGCCGCTCTCAGAGCCATCGTGGCCTCATCGGCATCGAGCAAAGCTGCAAAGGCCTTCTTGATATTGCTGGTGACGACGGCTTGCTAGCTCTTGCCAAGTGGCTGGTGAGGGTCACTAGCAATCCTCGCGGGCCAAAATGAAAGGAAAAAAAAAAGTAAGAAAAAATTAATTAAAAATAATTTTTTTGGATAAAATGTCCATGTCAGTGTCAAACGTGTCATGTAAGACGACCATTGTTTTGTACATCTATGATTTTCGAGTAAAATTGGCCAAATAGACTCAATGGGCACTGATGCAAAAAGCTTAAGTTTAAACTGATCCAATTGAAAAGTTTATGACTAAATTGACACCAATGCAGCAAGTTTAAGATCTTGTTGGTACTTTTTTTGGTCTCGAGGTAATCTGCGGGTTTATATACTAGTACAAGACAAAGATACACTCTTCCAAGATCACTGTCGCAATCTGGTACACTGTTGGACATGATAGTTCGAAAGGCTAAACTTCATGGAAAAAATATTGGGTAGGGCGGGCCCAATGCGCCCCACCTAATCAAGAGGGGATAGTTGTGCCCTCCTGAGTGACAAGAGAGAGATAGAGAAAGAGAGAGAGATAGGGAGAGAAGGGAGAGAGGGGAGAGAGAGTGGCTCGGGGGTGGGGGGGAGAGAGAGGGGACAACTATCACCTCATGATTGGGTGGGGCGCATTGGGCCCACCACACCCAATATCTTTTGAAACTTCATGTGCCCACGGCCCATGGGTCATGTAGGATGTTTTATGGGTCTCTGAGTTGACGGGTCTTTACGCTTTTAACATTGATTTATATAATAAATTGGTGCTTAAAGTGATTTTGGAAGTATCGTAGTACATCGTAGAAACTCTTCGACTGATTCACGCGCGGTTCTATTGTTCTAGCTCAGGGGAAAAAAAAAGAGGCTATATCACACGATGTTTATATAAGTAACAATTCATCATAATTAGATGAGGACTCCACAAGTGTCATAACTTTCACATGAAGGTCACTTAAGTGCCATAATTTTTCTTTTCTGACTTTGAGTGACATATTTCTAAAAATGGATTGTTTGAGTGCCGTGATTTTCAATTTGTCAGTCAAATACCACAGCTTTCTAAAAATATTCATCGAAGTGTCAGAATTCTGAAGTATTGTGGCACTAAACTTTTTTAAAAAGTTACGGTACGCAAGTGGCCGACTAAAAAGTCATAAAGCATTCAAGTGGTTCAGCAAAAAAAATATATATATATGACCCTCAAGTGGGTGTCGTACAAAAATAAAGGCAATCAAGTGATCAATAATAAAATAAATGTGCCTTTAAGTGAGTGCCATGCGAAAATTATGACATTTGTGATCTCCCTTTTTTTTCCGCCATAAATCAAAATTCAAAGCAATAGAAGAAGTTGTAAGCAGTTGACAGTGGAGGAGGCTATTTCGTGACATTATCTCCTAGAAATCTCATGTAAGAAAGCAACAGACACTTGACTGCAAAATTGCCAAGGTCCAGTGATTCTCTATTAAAGAAGAAGAGGAGGAGGAGGAGGTTTGTGTAAGATCTCACGTTTGTTTTGTTCGGAGGTAATTTTACAAGAAGTCGCAAGCATTTCCAACACATTGGCTTTAGCACCTCCCTTCACGTTGAGCTTACTCAAAGTAAGCGTGATTAACTTATAACGTGTCATTAAGGCCCACAAAGATTTGGTATGCACGTCAGCAATCATTAGTCCTTTAATATTATTCATCTTTTCTTCCAGATATTTTCTGCCCTGTTCTTAGATAATTATTAAAAGAAACATATATATACACGTGGATTCTCGTGCCTACAAGCAAACGGTAATTAAATACACATACTTCTTAAAAAAAAGAAAAATGTCACCAAAAATCTTAAACCATGCCATTGTGACACGTTTACTTCAAACTTTTTTTGTGACATAAAAAATATCAAATTTGTATTGGAGTGACACATTTGTCCTCCATGAAGGTTAAATTAAAAATCTGCGTTAAAACTTGACAAGGCGCCGATGCATCACTCGCGTGGTGCCACATGAGAAAAAAAAATTATTAAGAAAAATAAAATTAAGCTATTGTCGCCATTTACTGTTCATTGTTACCGTTTATCGTCTCCGACCTCCGAAGCTCATCCGTCGTTACCCACTGCCGGCTAAACCTCTGGGAGCTGCTACCCATGGCGGCTGTGAGCTTTAAGGTCGGATCTGGCTTTGAAGCTTACGACCACCATGGCCGCTCAAGCTCGAAGCTTGGCCCGAGGGTTCTTCTTCATCATCTGAATAGAGGCATAGAGGCCGCGGGAAAATGGTGAGAGTGGGCAATCCACAGCAAAAGAACAAGCTTCATCCGCTTCCCCAAATCTGGGGAAGTCGTGATTTGCTCAAGCAACTACGCCAAAACCTCTCTCTCGCACCATCTCCTATTACCATAGTCCGAACACTAAAGATCACGATCACCTTGTCGGTCTCGGATCATGGTCTCTACCTTGCCGAGCTGATTTCATCCCAACCAAACCATCGCCATTGGTTGGTGTCCACGTCTTGCAGCTTCGCCCTTAGGCCAAGCTTCAAGCTTGAGTGGCCAAGGCGGTCGCAAGCTTAGAAGCCAGATTCGACCTTGAAGCTCGCACTCGCCATGACCATCAGCTATGACGAAGCTCCCAGAGATCTAGGCAGCAGTGGGCAGCAATGGATGAGCTCTGGAAGAGCTTTGATAGAGGGATGGTGAGGTGGAAGACAATAAATAGTAATTGCGATCAAAGTAACTTACTTTTAATTTTTTCTGATGTAGCGCCCACGAGTGTCATATCAGCACCACGTCAGATTTTGATAGATATTTATAATAAAATCTTAACATATGGTAAATCTATCACTCTGATACAAGTTTGGGACTTTTAGTATCACAAAAAAATTATTTGAGATAAATGTGTCCTAATAGACATGGTTTAGGTTTTATTTTTTGTAGCTAAGAACTTTGTTGGCATAACAGTTTTTGGGTAACGTGTGAATAACATTAACATTTTGAGCCACGGATTCTTAAACGATCAAACCTCATAATGATTTTTTAATTATTTATTAATTTTTATAACGGACAAAAATAGATTGTTAGCATAACAAACAGGCAAATACGATAACATAATTAATTTCCTAAAACTAATAACCTACTATAGTGTACTTGTGGGAAATTGTTTAGTAGTTTGAACATCTTAATCTTCAATGAAACGAGGGGATCGGATTTACTATTTCGATAATTTACAACAAAATAATAATTAAAGAATTCCTCGTTTTCTTAATAAGAAAAATGAAATGTAACGATATTACAAATATACACAGAACTTGTTTTTAACGAAAGAAAATCACAAAAGTGGTTGGCTATTCTTCTTCCTGAACACGACCTCGGTATCCAGACCGAACCCGTCGACCTTACGGACGTGGACTAGCTCCGATCCCTTGAACAGCTCCACCAGCGGCTTCACGCTGAACAGGTCGTTCGCGGAGTACTTGTCGGCGCGCCGCGCCAGCGCCACGTGGAGCGCGCACAACCCGCCCGGCTTCAGCGTCCGCTCGATCTCTCCCACGAAGCGATCCGGGTACAGCGCGTGGTCGAACACGTCGGAGAACTCGAAGTCGAACTCCCTGTCGGCGAAGGGCTGGCGGTGGAAGTCGCCCTCCACCACGAGGGGCGGGGCGGGGACGAGGTCGATGCCGATGGAGTCGGCGACGGGGACGTGGCGGAGGGCCTCGACCTCCCGGAAGACGCGGGCGCCGACGCAGAGGGCGCGGGAGGAGTTGGAGAAGAGGCGGCGGCGCTGGAGGTCGGAGAAGAAGCGGGCGAAGACGGAGACCTTGCGGTCGTCCCAGTCGCGGGTGGTCCAGACGCGGCGGAGCCTCGGGTTGAGGGTCTTGTTGAGCTGGCGCTGGATGTAGGCCTCTTAGGAGGTGTACCCGGGTCTGATCCTGAGGTCGCGGGAGGAGGATAGGGGAGGGGCCGGATGGGGGCGGAGGCGGTGGATGAGGAGGAGGAGGAAATGGAGGGAGCACTTGAAGACGGTGGGCATGGAGTTTGCCGACGGTGGGCTTTTCACGATGACTGTTATTCGTGCGGGCGCCTCTTTCTTAATACTAAGTTATAAATACATTTATGACTCACTTAATACTCATATTATGTTTAAATTCATTCATTGAAAATAACTAATCTATATAACAACTCAACACACCCTATATGAATTAAAAAAATATATGGATTTATGACACAAGTTTAAACACTTGTCATGTTGGGTGTTTTTTGGTCGCTAACTTTGGCTAATAAAATTTGACTAAATTTGATGTACATTGTATTGAAAGCTTTTGGATTTTAGTAATAAAGAAAGCTGTGGAATCTAAGGAGGAGCACCATCACCAACTCTGCTTCTCGAGGCCACCAAGATTTCAAAAATGCTTCACTAACAATAATTTTCCAACAATATTATCGTGAACGGTACAATTTCAACCGTAAATTCACACATCATCACCACATATTTTTGGATAAAACACCCATCGATTGAGAGACTGTGTTGTCAGAAATAAGTGACAGTACTGTCAAACTATCAGGCTAGAAACTTCCACCAATATTTAAGGCTAATACATATACATTGTGTGCACATTCATCTGTGTACCTCAATAATCTTTCCTCATTTATTCTATGATTGCAATGTATGGTGAATATACAGGATACGTTTGGCACGTGGAATGGGGGCCGCAATGCAACCGTGACTGGATACTTGTCGTACTTATTTTATGGAGGACATTTAACATCCGACTCCCAAATTTTTTGGATCTGTACCTTATTCGTTTTTATTACGGCATAACATGAATTTATCATATTCAATATTCCCTTCATTCATTGAGTTTCTCCATATCAAATGCGTCGCACAAGCTTCACTACGAAGATCTCTTCAACAAAATTACTTACTCAGATGTTGAAGTAGATCTGGTCACTTCCTATAAATTCAGTAAGTACTTGTATGGGCCCTTCACTTCTAGGAAGATCTTATCCAATCAGTCCCGAATCTATTATATGTATGTTAATTCAATTTTGATCTTTTCAATTTCGTCAATTAATTCCTAAATCTTCACGTGGAAATTTTAATGTAGTCCTACCGGCTAATTTTCATCAAAAATCGTTGATCCGGCTAAATTGCCGCATCTGATTTCCACCGAAAACGGATCGGAAGGACTACATTGGAGGTTAGCGCAAAGATTGAGAATTAAATTGGCAAAATTGTAAAGTTTATGGCTAAATTAACATTACTACAATAGATTAAATTAGCTTTATCCTTACCAAAAAAAAAATTAGCTTTATTAGATAATAACGAGCCAAGGAGCATCCATGTGTCATGCAATTAGTTGCCAATCATAGGTTACTTCCTTCCAAAAATTGGCTGGTTCAAGTTTGGTTGGCACATGCAAGATGTGATTAGATTGATCTTCGACCATATCGTCGCGCGAACGCGCTCCCCCCCCCCCCCCCCCCAATCGTCGGCGGAACGTACACGACGAGATTTGACACGATTTTACGTTTTGTGGGGTTTGAGGAAGCAAAGGGTTCGACTCCTCACATCGGCCCGTCCCCCAGCCCCACCACCGTCGCGACAGGCGGTGCGACATTGGTGTATCAAAATTGTGGAGGTGGACAATAAGATTGCATATGGTAATACTTCAAGTAAATTATTTCTGTTCCAAAATTGTTCTCAGAACATTTTTGGAATAGAAACGTGTATAGTTTAAAAATATTTCAAAATTGTTCCGCAGAATACTTTTGTATTGGGAAACACCTTTGAAGAAACAAAAAAAAAAAACTTACTTATGGATTTTGAAATATTTTTTGGAACACTTTTTGGAGCACATTCGAACAAAAATGTTACCATACGCACCATAAGAATCCATCTAGTATGGTGGACTAAATGTATTTGATGTTTCTATTATCACATGGAGCCTGCGGTTCGCACTTTTGCAGCGTAATCTCGCCACTTTGAAATTCGAATACAGCATGGCCGTTAATAAATTGCGTGACCCTTGCTGCAACGCATTTAACAGTATTAATCTTGAACTCCTAATTATAAAGATTTGACATGTATGTAGGTATATCTTCTAAGCGCATCACATTAACACGATGTTAACACGGTACATTGAAAGATGTCTGAATAAGACTCGGTTTCCCGAGAAAAATGAGACGTTTCGTAAAAGTATTTTTTATAAATTCATTTTATACGAAAATGGCAATACTTTTTTGTAGTTGTTTAAATATTTAAAATGAATAGGCAAAAAAAATTATGCCTCTTGGCATGGAAAATCTACCTTGAGAAAATTGCCCCAAAAAAATTGATTTCTTTATTTTTTATTTTTTTATATTTTTATGTTTTCTTTCATCCTCTGCCGATCATCAGTCATTTGCCTGAGGCCAGCTAGGCCACAGGCAAGCTCCACCTCGCAGCCTTGGGTGAAATCATCCCTCGCTTGTTACAAATGGCCGGCCAAGAAAGAAGGAATAAAGAAAAAAAAAATAAGAAAAAGAGAATTTAAAAAAAAATGTGAGGGAGGAAAGAGAAACCCACTTTTGAAGGTGCTTTTTCATTGATCAAAATGATTTTTCTTAACTAGTTTATTTTTTGTGAACCAAACGCTAAAAAATCACTTTTTTTTTTCTTGGAAGTTGTTTTCCATGAAAAAAAAAAATAGAGCCTAAGCATGTTATAAACTTGTCCGGTCTTAACTTAAGCAGGCTTAACCACATTTAAGAGTCCAAAATCACTAACCTCTTACCATAAAAAAGGGCTTAATGACAGAAATATAAACCGATACTATAATAGGAAAAACCTTCATTAGGTTCCGTTGCAAGCCATTTTGGTCTCATTGTTCACGTTACGAAATCAAACCCTAGTCATTAATCGACACAAATCAAATCAAGAAAAGCCTATCCACTATGTCTCCGACCCAAGAGAAATGGCCCAACTCGGTATGAGTGGAGCCCGATTAGAATCAAATCAAATCGGGCTTGGGCATATGAGTCCACAAGATGTCATGGCTCAGGGGCTAGCTCAGATTTCATGCCTCAAAGTTCTAGTCTTGGTTTATCTTTTACTATTAAATCTTGGCTCTCAGATTGCTAATCGTAATCTTCGCATTTGCGGGATCAGTCCGGATAAGTCCAAGGAGTGATTAGACATCTTATTGGACAAAAATTAAGTAACTATCATGGATTTTTTTAGGGTAATCGGTTCAAGGATGGATCGGTTCTCACCTTAAAATCCAAGAGCCGGATCGGACATGGTTGACTCCCAATATGTGGAACCGGCAACCGACCCTATCTACCTTGAAACCAAACCGGACAGGATTTGGTTCCTATGTCAGCGTTATTTTTTTTAATGTTTTATTTTCTTTATGAAAAATTCCTAAATATATTGAAAGTTACTTTAGCGTGTGATGAAATTACTAATCATAGGAAAGTTATTAGTAAAAGAAGATATTACTTCCACAAATTATCGGTAATTTTTTTCCCTTACTCAACAAAAAAATTGAAAATAATAATATACTCTAGGCTCGTTTCATTGATAGGTCCGGTTCTTAATTTCAAATATTTGGAACGGAAAAACGAAACGATTCAATTTCCGGTTGGATGAGGATGGATACACACCCCCACCTTTTTTCCTCTAACAAATCATATCGTCCTAATGTCGTTGGTTCGACCAATAAACTTACAAAAGAAACTTGTAATTACAAAATTTGAAATGATTTGGACTTCTCAAATGTCAAAACCCAAAGTCATATGTCTCACCATTCATATGTGGAAGTACGGCTTCTCGTGGGTTCATATGCTAGATCGCCGAAGGCTTGTGATCCAAATTGGGTCCGAGATCAAAACTTCGGGCATGCCGCATGTTTAATAAATACATTTCCAAAGTAAAAATATCTGGCTTTTTATTTTTGACTGTAATTAAAAGAGAATGGTTGTGTCTCAACAATAGGTAAAATTATCAAAAAATTCGTAAACTTCTCGTACTTTTGTCAATTCAGTCCTAAGCCTTTTTGCCTTTTACTCATTTAGACATATTCGCTGAAAATCGCTGACGTGGTAACGCCAGCGGTGACGTGGCCAATTTTTAATGAATTTTTAATATTTTTTAGTAACTTTTTCGAAATTTTTTAAAATTTTAAATCTTTTTTATTTGTTTTTTTCCCTTCCTGAACCAGAGGCCGAGGGGACCAACGGCATTGAAGCCGGAGAATAAAAGAGGGAAAAATTTTAAATTTTTTTGATTTTTTTAATAAAATTCTTTGCGCATTGCTTTTCCTTTATGCGGATTGTTATCGTTTTGACAATACATCCTAGCTGCGAGGCCCTTTGCGAGTAAATCAAATCCATGGATCTGGCCGAAGAAGGTGATAGCCCTATTCCTATGGCTATAATGACCTATGCGAATTGCTAACATCAATCGAGATCTCAATGAATAATGATTGTCAAAAAAATCGTAAATCTATTTTAATTGTGTCAATTCAGTCCCAAACCTTTTTTTTTACCGATTGAGTCCAAACCTTTTATAATTATGCCAATTTAGCTGAAGTGGCAATTTTCTTAGTAATATTTCAATAATTATTCAATTTTTCATTATTTGTAACTTTTTTCTATCCTTTTTTTTATTTTTCTTTTTTTAAAGGATTTGGCCGGCAGCCCTATTGGCCACCAAGGGAGGTCATCAGGCTCCTAGGCAAGGGTCGTGGCCCTTGCCAACCGATGTATGAGAGCTCCCGACCCTCACCCAACTGCGGTGATGGCTCTCAACCATTGCCTAGATCTGGACGAGGATCGCGAGCCCTTGCCAGGGCGACAGCGGCGGCAGCCATGGGGAGGGCCACGAGCCCTCGCCCACATCTTGGCGACGGCTTCCTATAAGCCATCGCCGTGGCTAGCCAAGGGTCAGGGCAGACCTTGCCGGCCAAACGCTAAGAAAAAGTATAAGTAAAAAAAAGGAAATAAAAAAATTATTTAAAATATAAAAATATATTTAAAAATTATATTAAAAAATTGCCACGTCAGTGCTTGCCAACCAAATGGACTGATTCATATAATTGCAAAAAGGTTTAAGACTCAATCGGCAAAAAAAAAAAAGTTTAGGACTGAATTGACACAATTGTAATATGTTTAGGACTTTTTTGGTAATTTTCCCTGCGAATTATGAGGTCCTTTTTCTAGTAAACTAAAAGAAAATAGGATTCCTTATTATTAAATTAGATACGAATAGGACTGAATCGGCAAAAGGTAAAAAGGTTTAGAATTAGATATGCAAACTTAAAAGTTTTATGGCTGAATTGGCAAAAGTGTAAAATGCTTATGATTTTTCTACAATTTTCCTCTCAACAATAACATCCCAATAACCAAACAATAATCCAACGTTATTTTCTTTTGTATAATTCATCCACGTGACATAAAGGGCAAGAAATTGGGAGACAAAGCTCATTATTTAACAAATTTTTCTTTAGTATAATCGATAGTGTTTCAAATCTTTCGTGTTGAGAAATCAAAATATTTAAGGTTTGGTTATGGTATTCATTTTGGAGGATTTTTAATCTCGGGCATTAGCCGATAGTCCACAGTAAAAAAACGTTTCCACGTCAAACTCTACTATGCTCCAGTATGCAACTCATCTCCAATTAACCGATTTTTTTTTTGGCACACTCCAATTAATCGAATTTGAAGGCCGCGGGGAGGAGGAGGAGGATAAATCAAAATTTTCAGTAATGTTCAATATCCAATTAGCATTTGTCATATCACTATTCAAATCCATGGCAAGATTGTCCAAAAAGTTTTAAACATATTGTACTTTTGCCAAATTAGTCTTAAATATTTTTAGTTTTTCCTATGGAGTCCTAAATATTTTCATGTTCCGCAAATTGAATCCATCCAATCAATTTTGGTATAAAAAAAAATCCGCCGACATGAATATCAATCGTCCTATGTCGCATGTTTAACGCTAAGGTGTACAATTTTTAACAATATTTAATATTTTCGAATGTTTCTATACTTTTTTTTTCCTTCAAATGATGTGCAAGGGTTGCCGTGCCATCTCTCGCCACTAGGCGAGGCAATGAAGCCTTCGCTGGCCACTAGCAAGGGCCGAGACACCCTCGCTCGACCTTGCCCAAATCTGAGCAAGGCTGCTTTACACATGGCTAGCATCGTTGGCCTCACCAGGACCATTGTGACCAAATGAAAATAAAATTTGTTAAATTATCATTAAAAATTTTCCTCGTCAAAACCTACCATGCTTCGATATGCAATTCATCTCCAATTAACCGAATTTGAAGGCCAAGAGGGGGGGGGTGTTTAATGACGGCTTTAGATAAATAAAAAATTTGAGTAATGTTCAATATCAGATTAGCGTTTGTCATATCACAATTCAAATCGATGGGAAAATTGTCCAAAAAGTTTCAAATATATTGCACTTTTTCCAGGCTAGTCTTACACATTTTCAATTTTGCCAATTGAGTCTTAAAAATTTTCATATTCTACAAATTAAATTCATCAAGTCAATTTTGGTAATAAAAAAAATTGATGACATGGATACCAATCGTCCTACGTGACATGACTAACGCTGACATGTATAATTTTTAACAACATTAAATATTTTCGAGTGTTTTTATTCTTATTTTTTTTCCTTAAAGTGATTGGCAAGGGTCACTGGACTATCTTTGGCTACTAGGCGAGGTAGTGAAACCCTCGCTGGCCACTGGTAAGGGCCGAGACACCTTTGCTCGGCCTGGTCCAAATCTGAGCAAGGCTACCGTACCTGCAGCTGGCCTCGCCCAAACGTTGCGACCAAATGAAAATAAAATATGCTAAATTAGCATTAAAATTTTTCACGTGAATGAAGGTCCTGGTAAGTGATATGGTTGACGTCAAAATCAGTAATTTCTAATCAAAATTGGTATGATGGACACAATTGACAAAACTAAAAGGTTTTGGACCGAATTGACAAAAAATGCAAAAGTTTAAAGACTTTTTGTACAATAGGATTTGAGAAGCTGGCATTGTAACGGTATAATGGTACAATCTCAACCGAAGTGATATGAATGTCAAAAAAATATCTAGCAATCATGACAAGAGCCACTTCTGATCTTATGTCTAGCATTCTACAGTTATACTATCGTACTGTCAATCTATGATGAACCTCGTACAATATACCTAAAAGATGATTCTATCCACCATTAACAGATCGGTTACATATCAATATTCTAGTCCGCACATGCTAATCCCAAGATTAGCAAAAGCCAAAGACGCAGTTCACGTGGACACCAATCCCATGAAATGGGGTCGTATTTTCACGACATGTTTTGCCGGTTATCCGTCGAAATGACCGAAAATCTATCAGGTGGAACAACCAATCCGTTAATACCTCCGAGGCCATAGCCTCACCTAACCCTCTCTCTTTCTCTCTAAATTGTTGGGTTGTTGTCCCACCTCTGTTGAAGCACCGAAATCGGTCGGGAACCCTAGAAAGTGAAAGCTTCTCTCAGAGGAAAATCACATTAGCTTGGACTTTAAACAATTTTTAAGTCAAGGAAGTAGTAGGGAATAGTAAAGGCGCACAAGCCCTTATATGCGTAGTGCTTGACTGACGTGGTATGATCGACCAATTATCATTATCGCGTGGTATGAATCACGACTGATTATAAGGTTGGATTATCTCAAAAAAAAAAAAAGTTAAAAGAGTCTCGATCTCACGAGTTTAATGGGTAAAAGACGGACCCTTCGAATGGTTGACCACTCATTCGAGACTCGGTTTGCATCTTATCTTGTTCGTGAGATTAGCAAGAGAGATGATGTCGACGGACTGTGAAATCTGAGGAGTACTAAATAATCCTACCTTGCTTAAACGCGTAATTGTAATGTACCATCTTTGTGTACGTAGTCTCCGTCCATCCAATGAATTCTCCCTCCATCCAACGAATTAAGTTTTTGAGTTGGACTTATTAACATGGTATTAGAGTAGAGGGGTTTGGATTCCGATATTCATTTCATGACAACTTCTCGCATGATTTAGGGCTATGTTCATCTCACAATTGCCTAGCTGAGTTGCGTACATGTAAGGGATCTACTCACGCAAGGCGGAGTGCTAAATATAACAGTAAATCATTCAAATACTTGGTTATGATGTGCCTTGCATACGAATAGGCTCTCACCCATTATGAGTTAATTTTCAGGTTGTACTTATCAACAACGATAAACTACCTAAGTAACTGTTCATGTATGTGCGAATTGCCATGATCATTGTAGAGCATTCTGAGAAATCTCGAGACCAATCAATCATGATAAATATCATTAAGTTTCTAACTCTTGGTTTTGTATGTTTTCGAAAATGCCCCTGAAAAACTCAAAGAAGCACCGATTCTTATGCCGTCAAGGGAACATAATGAAAATCGGAAACTATCCTTATTCCTTTGCTCAACGTCACTCGTTAACATTAGAACAATGCTCAAGAGCAAAAAGTTAAGGATTTGGCACATTATCTTATCTTTCAAGTAACGACTAATCAGACCTGATAGTGAGGTCACAGGGTGCTCGGAAGACCACCTAGAACTGTAATGCTCGAATTCAGATTTAAATTATTTTGGTATCTTCGGATTGTCTTATGTTACAAAACTTTCCTAAGTCAAGTGCAGTCGTCAGAGAGAATTCAGTTAAACGGACTTTCTCTAACCGTTAAGTGACATTGGTGAGGGTTTGGTGGGACTCTTTTTATAATGTTTAAGGACATGGATTAAGTCACTGCATCAACGGGTTTAGTTCACCCACTTAACCCATATGTCCATTCCCACTTGATTTTCTTCCTTTTTCTAATCTCTTTTTAACTATTTCCCATGCATGATTTTGATTAGAGGTAAGCAGTTTCAGGTTCCTTCCATATTCCATTTGGAAAATAAAACCTACCCGTCAGAATCGGTTTCTCATTTTTAAGAATCTAGAACATAGATACATACCTTGAAATCTAGAGCTACCCTGTCAAAGTTTTCAAAGTCGATTTCATAGTCTACTCGAGAACAGGCCAACTTCCCTTTTATTTTGTTTCATTTTTAGTAAGTAAAATCAAAGTAAACACGGTAACAAAAATGAAAATTTTCTCATTTATCGCGATAGCCACAATCCATAAAACATGAACACACCAAACAAAATAAACAATGAAAATTCAAAACACGTAACATAAAACTTAAATTACAAAACCTCAGTCCTCAACTATCTATGAAAGGTTGCTCCGAATTATAACCGCCTGAAATCAAAAGCAAGCCAAATTAATCATATAATGGGAAGGCTAAAGTATGTAAGTCAATTTCTATTTTACGCTTTTGCCAGTTCCCAGTCCAGTTCCCTTTGAATCAAGAACTAAACCGCAAAGTGCGGGGTCCTAGAAATATGAAATTGGGAAACCATACCGAGTTTTAACGGGACTTGAAACCACCGGTCCGGTTCTCCGATTATAATTCTACCTGGAACCATGCATACCTAATGTCGATGGTGTCACCACGTGACTTGGGCAAAGATTAACCAAATTCGACATACGATGACGTGTTATTGAGGAACACCCTCTTTTGGAAAATCCCTCTACTCCATCAGGTGTGCAATGTGGTACGTACCATTTCTGATTAGGGTAAAAGTCGGAACCCTGTATGGATTCGGTCTTGCGTAGGTCATGCGGTTTGTGGATTTGATAGGATGAGTACCTGCGAAATCCACTTGCGATAGTTGAATCCGATGTAAGGATCCACTCGTTCGTTTTTTCAAGTTTTAGTGGGACTTGGGAGGTTCCTCGTCGTGTTGACTAGAGTTTTGGTGGAGAAATTTGTCCAATCTGGGGCCAAACCACTATCCAACAGTGCCTTTCTTTTCTGCACCTACAAAAGAACTAATAATGGGATTTATGGCGTTTAGAATACTCAGCCGCATCATACATTCTTTTCGCCTAAGAAACCACTTAAACAAGCAATGTGTGCTATAAAACACTTTGCTTCTCTATAATGTCATGGATATGTTAAAAAAATAAATAAATTGGGGAAGATTAGGAATAAGATAAAAATTGCCTTATGGAACATGGTGGACATTTTACTTAGGTGAAGCCTCGTGTTTCACCTGTTCGAATTTTCGACTTATGACATGGTGACCTATGAAATTAGTGAGATTGTTTTTAACATAATTAGCTATCTTGAGTGCGAGTTTACTCAACAACAAATGAATATTCCTGGATAGCTAAGGAGGAAAAAGTACCCAAAAAAATCTTAAATCTATTACATTTGTACCAATTGAGTCATAAACATTTCAATTGGATCAATTTTGTCATAAATATTTTTGCATTGATTTTAGTTCAGTCCATCCAATCCGTTTTCATCGAAAATTGATGACGTGGACACTGATCATCCTATGTGGCACGGCTAGTGCTAATGTTGATTTTTTGTAATAATTATTTTCTTTTTTTCATTTATTTTTTCTTTCACTTTGGCCCGTGAGGATCACCAACAACCCTTGCAGCGGCGGCGGGCGTAGTTTAGCAACTTTTTTTATACCTTTACCAGCTAGGGTTGTCTTGCCTCTTCAGACCAAAGTGGCGAAAGCCAAACACTACTCGAGAGTGCTCCTTGTGTTGACGAACATCATTACGCAGCAAGAAGAATCATCGTGGTAGTTCGAGAAGAATAATGATCACAAAGACCATGATTCCGATGATGATTCCATGTCGACTTTGTTTTTTCTTGTTTCATGCGTCATTAATAGCACTTTCCCCTCGACTTTTCGCTAACAACGGAAAGGGGAGAAAAAGATAAGCTGGGAGAGAAACTTGAAGCTATTCGGGAGTACTATAAGGTCACTGGTCAATAAAAATAAGAACGATTACGGCGCCCAATAAAATCCTGATATCTTCATGAGAAAATCGCCAAGAATAAACTCAAGTCTAATCTTAACATTTCTAGCTTGACATGCTTCACTCAAAAGCTTGAGCTAAAAGTTATGGGCCAACTAAAATACATTAACTTGTCAACAGTATATCAATTCTCCGATGTTGAACTTCACTCACATATGTATCTAACGGTACGTCGTACTAACAAGACACTCACCACAAGGCACGTATCATGTGCTGGCACGTATCATGTGCTTGCGGCACATTGTGAACACATATTTATGGTCCCATGTCTGAGAATGCTGGTGCCACAGATGAGGATGCTGTACCTGTGCATTAATTATAGCAACCCTAGCCCGGCCATGCAAGGTCGCTATTCGCAATTAAGTCACTTTCTTTTTTATCATGAGAGTTATGGTCCAAATAAGCAAATATGTGACATTTTCCATGGGTTAATTGTATAAATATATAGCTGCCAAGATATGATGGTGTTGTTACGCATAGTATGGAGAATTTCTGTGCATGATTTAAGACTCCCGTACCACGAAAATCACACTAGTTGCTAAGGGGGGGAGATATAGGAAATAAAATTATAGGAGGGATGCTCAATTTGAGATGAGGCCAAATCTCATATAGTTAGCACAGGTCAACTTGCACACTGGTGGCCAACCAGTAAGTAAACGACCACAGGCTTTGTCCCTTCGTTTTTTTAATGTTGAGTATTACACGGTGAATAAGATAAGGACAACTGAAGACAGATAAAATCTAATTTTTGACCATGAAACGAAGCTCATCGATTTTCCTGAAGTTGCACAAGTTCTTGAAATTCAAATTTGAGGAGTCGTCCAATAGAATTTGACAAGTCTCGTATAATCTCGCATATCCAACCCTTGTTTTTAATGGTGTAGAAAAGCATTTCGAAAAAATTCTTATCCCTTTATTTTCACTCTAGCCCACGTCACTCGAGAAACTCTCTCTTGTCGACCTTATTAACAATTTCGCTTTACTAGTTTTGTGATCACAAGAAATGGGCGTCGGGTTTCTCATTGAATGGATTGGGGCCGAATCGGATGTGTATCTATTTCAAATTAATGGATTTGTAGCGAGGTCGTATTTAGGTTATCGGTTAACTGTAGCTATTTATGTTAGTCTAAGTTGTTGTGGATTAGGGTCACGTTTAAATTATCTAATCGCGTCCGGAACCACTAGATCCAATAGCATAATCCATTCTCACGAGGTACGAGAAGAACGGAGACGAAATTTCCAATTTTGGAAATGAGAAGTGTTCTTGATTCTTGAATTTGTACGATCTATACAAGAAGGTTTGGCCAAAAGGACTCGGCGGGACGGATCAATATCTTTAGTTTATATCTCGAATTTGAATTCAACGAAAAAAAAAATCTGACGGATATAAAGATTTCAAACCCAACTTAGGACAGGTTTCACGTCCGAGATATTTCCAAATTACAGTTAGATTTCTACCTTGAATAGGTTTCCCTAACCTGAGTCAACAAGTCGTATAAGAACATGTGAAAACATCATTCTTATCTATCATTACACATTTGAAGCAAACAAGAAGAGCTGAGCGTCAGGATTATTTCTTTTTTTTCTGGTGAGTGTTCTCAGTAATTTTTTTTTTTCGGGAGAGATTGTGAGATAAAATTTATCGAATTTATTTTGAGAATAATTTACTATCAGGAAACACCTGAGCTATTGTGAACTCCGAATTTTCCGGATTCGTAGCAAATTTCTTAACGGCTGGCTCTCTCCACAGAACAAGTCTCGACACTTGGACCGGATCGTCGATCTCGTTTTCTCTGGTAATTTCTTATTCCTTTGTGGTCTTTGAATAGCAAGATCTGTTATTTTGATGCATGAATTTCTCAGCAAACAGGATAAGACGGAAGACATCAATCAAGGTCAATTTTTATTTTTATTTTTTTGGGCGGGGGTGTTCAAACAATCAAGGTCAACTTTACATTGCGTTGATTTTGGCTGGACCATAGGTTTTTGTGAGTGTGTGTGTGTGGATCGGAGGCTCGTTCATGGGTTGCTCTCGCGCCAAAAGTTCAGAATCGTCAATAATTTGGGTAAATAATTTAGATAAAGGAAAACAACTTTACCCAATTCCAACTTTCCTTTCCATTTAAGTCCCTATAATCTTCCACGGTGTTTTTTTCCGCCGTTTTATATTATATAAAAGAAAAAGCCGATTGACAATACGCATATAATTTAATCCTAAAAATATATAAAATGGGGTTGTCGCGATTTTTTATATTTAAATAAAGTAAAGATGTATTGAAAATGAACTCTGTATACATACATTAGGAATACATAATCGACCGGGAGTATTTTCAACGACTTAAAAGATAATGGCGATTGAAATCAGGACCTCGAGATTGGAGGTTCAAATGTCATGTAATAGCATCAATTCAACCAAAAAAGAATTTGCTTATTTTATTTATTATTTAATAGGACAATATCCCTCGTCGTACGGAGACGAACAGCGGATAACGTTACAAGACATAACTACACATAGAAATAGAATGTCTGCTTTGCGCGGTTGGATTACAAATGCGGAATTCCGAATTTACCCCAGCGAGGCTGCTCTTTTTTCACCCGGGCAGGTTCGGGTAGGTTCGTTATTGCCCCCATGGTCCATCTCCTCTGCCCCGCGCGCCCTTTTCCAAGCGTTAGTTGCGCCAAAATTAACGATCTCCCCAAATTTATTATATAAAAAAATCAAAAATCCGAAACAAAAAAGAATAAATGGAAAAAATAATAATAATGAGATTGCGTCATCGAAAGAGATTTGGCGCTTGTGACCAGAGGCCTTATATAAGTGGGGGCAGAGAGAGTCAAGCCTTTTGTCTATTCAAACTCGAGCAGAGAATTGCTTCTGTTTTGGCTGCATCAATGGCAGCTCCTCTCTCTGGCTCTCGAGGCCTGCGAGAAGAGAAACTTGTCTCGTCCTTTGACCCCTCAAGCTTATTTATCACTGCGCTCGTTTCCCCCCAACAGAACTCTACAGCGGAAGCGTTCGCAGTTGAGGCTCATTTCGGAATGCCTGACCATGGCGGTAAGAGCCTTCTGTTTTGTCCCCCTGTTTCCGCTCCTGCCAAACAGAGGTCCTAACCCTGCGATCGGTCTTTTTCTTCTTCTTTTTTCTTTTTTTTCTTTTTCTTTTTCCATTGCAGAGACGGAAGGAGGTCGAGGGATTCCGGAGAAGGGAGCGGAACGGGGTGGGATCGGGAAGGAGGAGGGCAACGAGGGCCGGACGTCGTCCCCGAGAGGCGTCCTGGAGATACCGTCCCTGAGCTCCGACTCCGATCACAGCAGCGGCAGCTGCAGCTCGTCCTCGGCGACGGCGTCTCAGAGGCTGCACTGGTGGAGCGTGGTGGAGGCGCTGAAGAGGAGGTCGGCGAGGAAGCTGCTGCCGCTGACGAGTACAGTGAAAGCGAGGGCCGACGAGGACGCCGCGTGCGGACTCGACGCTTCCTCGCGAGGAGGATGGAAGACCACGACGGCCGCGGCGACCAAGAAGAAGAAGAAGAAGTTGCTGCGGATTCGCAGCGCGGAGGACGGGATGGATCGCGGGCCTCTGAACCTGCCGGCGTGGAAGCCGACTTGGAGGAGCTTCGACCTGGCGGAGCTCGTGGCGGCTACTGACAATTTTTGCCCAGGTAAATTCAAAATTAAAAAAGAAAAAAAATCTTAACCTTATCTTTAAACGAGCTAAATTTCACAGGTTTCTCTTAATTTCTCCTAATACGTGATTCTCATCGGTAAAACACTTACTCCCGCGAATAAGTGGCTCCTAAATGTAACACCCCAAAAAAAAAAAAAAACGTACTTACCCGACAATCCCGAACAGTAAGTAAGGTTGATGTAATGATTCCTTCTGTTCATGTCCTGACCCGTTGACCATGACGTGGACGGTCAAGGGCGGGGCGGGGCGGGGCGGGGCGGGGCTGGGGCGGGGAATGGAGAAAGGTGGGCGCCTGCTTCGTCCCCGCTCACTTTCGCAGCATTGCTCACGAAAAATCAATGCAGCGGCTGATTGACACGGTCGCGCCTCTTTGTTTGGGACTCCCATGATTGTTTCTTGCTACTGCTGTTCCCAAAGAAACGTGCTTGAGCAAGAAGATGATGTTGGCAGGGGAGGGACCCAAGTGTTGCTTTGGTCTCCCTCCTAAGACAACTTGAAATTAGACTCACGTGGATTCATGAAAAATTTCAGCTTTGTTGACTCCTATCTAAACCTCATTCCAAACTCATAGAATTCACGTTTGACTGCTCCACATAAGTTAAACTGCGCATGTTCCTCGTTCAATTGTATTTTTAGCCTGCATGAAATAAAGATAATTATGAGATTGATGTTTCGTTGACTTCGCCATTCAAGTCCTCTCCTTTTTCCTTTCGAATTATTTGATATTCCGCAAAGAGTTCCACTAGATTAACGGTAGAGATGACGGGAATTCAACACAAGAGCGCCTTGACATCCAAGTCCGTCCCTTCAGATTTTTATTATTTTTTTCCAATTCTGAAGGAAAAGTCCATTCGACAGTCATCGACTACGGCTATGGCCAGGCGAAACGAACATATTGAGAGTGACTGCTTTAGGTTAGCTTTTGTTGTCTCGGGAGAGCCCCTTTGGATGTTCCAACCTAGATATAGCTCTGCTCTGCTCTTGCTTTTTCTGTAGTTCCCTTCCTTTTCTTCTTTTATATTTGTTGGGACAATGGGGGAATCGTGATGTTGGTACTGACAAATTCATCGGCAGTAGACTTCTTTCTTGACTTTTTTGTTAGACCCATTTGAGCAAAAGAACAGAGGGGTAGGTTTGCCGAGAGAAAAGCCGCAGCGCGATTCACGGCTTTGAACTTCGTGCCTCTGTTCAGAGATACTTTGCACGAACATCTGCGCGGGATGAGTGCAAAAACGGGGTTTTAATGTTTCTGGTCAACTAAGGATGTTGAATTTTCAGAAAATGCTCGAACCAAGTCTCGAATTTGCCGGTGTCGTTTCTGATGCTTGGATTTCCACTTAGGATGAGCTCGAGACCTTATTACGACTTATCCCTCGCTTGTGAATATAGTCTGCTTTTGTGTGGTGAGGATGTTTACAGTGAAAAGTGTGAATAGATTGTTCATTGCGAATTCCAAAGGCTGCGATCCACTTTTGACCAAGAAAGGGAATGACAGGACACCAGCAAATGAGAAAACCAAAGTGTTGACGAGGGACCAGCCACCCTGGATTCAGTCAAAGCCCGTGGCATGAATCTGAATTTTTCTTTTGGCGGGACTGATTGGACTTCAGGACAACCTATACTTTTCATTCACTAAAATCTTAACGTATGTTTCAACTCATGTTTTTGGGCTGTAATCAACCTGATGATGGACAAAATCCAAATCCATGGTACTTAATGGCAGTTCCAAATCAGTTGCTACTCAGTTGACCGTTCAACTATTTGGTGTTTCCTTCGTATATGACCTTCAGAAGCCAGGCCATGTGACTTCTGTCAGTAGACCATTGAGTTTCTCTTCGTTTGGTGCATAGAAAGGAGGGAATTCATTGACATTTTCAAATATGGTGGGAGTAGTTCGACTGATTGTCTCTCGATCCAATTTCAGAGAACTTGATCGGCAAAGGAGGGCATGCGGAAGTGTACAAAGGGCGATTACCTGATGGCCAACTAGTTGCAGTGAAGCGGTTGATGAAGAAAGACAAGGAAGAAGAGATTAGGACTGCGGATTTCTTGTCTGAGCTGGGGATCGTAGCCCACATTGACCACCCAAATGCGGCTCGGTTGCTCGGGTACGGCGTCGATGGTGGTCTGCACCTAATTCTCCGGTTCTCTCCTCACGGGAGCCTCGCTTCGGTGCTTCACGGTGATGTGCTTTCTTTCTCTCTCTACATTCTATATCTTCCTAGCTCTCTCATGGTCAAACATTCAGTCCCCACGACTTGAGATGTACACAGCTCGATTGACGGCGAGTCAAACTAGCCAGCCATGAGCCACTTGTGCTGGATTGTTTCTCCTCAGGTTGGATGACTGCGAACACCGTTTTAAGTCATTGCTAGCCTCCTGAATTCAACTCGAGCTAACATTGGTTTTGGACTCTGTAAACGTTTACGTGCCACAACAGCAACTCAAGCCATTGAACTCACCTAGTTGCCAAGACAAGGTTCATAAGTCGTTAAGGAGATGTTGACGAATAATGTTCGGTGTTGCAGGTTCAACAGAGAGTCTAGAATGGAAAGTAAGGTTTAAGGTTGCTGTGGGAGTGGCTGAAGGGCTCAAATATCTCCACTACAGTTGCCAAAGGAGGATCATTCACAGAGACATCAAAGCCTCCAATATATTGCTTACCGAAGACTACGAGCCCCAGGTAACAGTTGTCCCTTTCTCAATCGGCACAAAGAGTTTACAGTAATCAGAAAGTAAGAATGGAGAACAAGAGGAACCAAATTCTTTGTGGCAGATATCTGATTTCGGACTGGCAAAGTGGCTTCCTGAGAAGTGGGCTCAGCATGTCGTGTTCCCGATCGAGGGCACGTTCGGGTTAGGCGTGCAGTTCAACGTAGTCATTTGTCATGATACTCACTTATTTCCATTGACTTTTTGTGCTGTAACTTCTGTTTTTCTAACAGATATTTAGCCCCGGAATACTTCATGCACGGAGTTGTGGACGAAAAGATCGATGTCTTTGCATTTGGAGTTCTGCTACTCGAGCTCATAACAGGTCGCCGTGCTGTTGATTCAACCCGCCAGAGCCTAGTTATCTGGGTATGTCACTTCCCTCAAAATCTTCTCACCGTTCCATCAGTCAAAAGGAATGGTCATTTGTAAGATTTAGTGAAGGTTTCGCCATCGTTCTGGAAGTTCTCTTTGGAATGTTTTCTCTGTCGTGCAGGCAAAGCCCCTCCTCGACGTGAACAACATCAGAGAATTGGCGGATCCTCGGCTGAAAGATACTTACGACATCAGTGAAATGCAAAGAACCACACTGACGGCTTCAATGTGCGTTCACTGCATATCCACCATGCGTCCAGACATGAAGAAGGTATGATAAATAAGCAGAGTTTCTTGGTACCAAATGCCATTGCTAGTGATCATCGCAGCACAAGCGAAAAGCGCCGTCATTAACGAACTTGCGCTCACTTTTATCATCTCATTCAGTCCAAAACAGCGTGCTGTACTCGACTTTTAAGCGGTCTGATACAGACGTGATGCCGGTTTTTCTGGGCTTTTAGGTTGTACAGATGCTGAAGGGTGAGGATGGTGCTCAAGAGTGGAAGCAGAAATCAGTCTCAGGAAGAGCTCTTCTATTGGATGCCAGTGACCTGGAAGACTATACTTGTGCTACCTATCTCAAGGATCTTAGCCGGCATATGCAACTTCTTATGGAATGAAATGCAGCATTGCCCGCGATTATTTGTCATAATTTCTTCCAAAGATTGCAAAGATGAATGTACCACCCCTCCTTTTTTTTTTTAAAATCATATGGAGTAAAAACATCGAGAAAGCTTGTAAAATGAGCGCTGGAATGCATCTTGTTTGCAACCTCTTCATCGTGATTATGTTGATGGTAGAATTTTATAGTC
Organism: Rhodomyrtus tomentosa; assembly: GCA_028455895.1. Taxonomy (NCBI): domain Eukaryota; kingdom Viridiplantae; phylum Streptophyta; class Magnoliopsida; order Myrtales; family Myrtaceae; genus Rhodomyrtus; species Rhodomyrtus tomentosa. The sequence goes on from JAPCWY010000005.1 coordinate 46,153,749, forward strand.
ACCTTGTTTGTCAGAGCAGAGACGAGACGCATGAGCAATTATATGTTCAAACCACATGGTTACCATCAAAATTTGAGGCTACAATGAAGTAATACAAAGTACTTGTTGGATTTTTTTTGTCGCCAGATGAAATTTGCGGCAAATGTGTCATAATAGCTACTGTTTGATCTTTTTATGCTGTGTTGAAAAAAATTGTGATGTAAATATCATAATGGGTAGGGGTGTCAAATGTACCCACACCGAGTGGGCTGATCCGGTCCAGCCCGAAATTTTGTTGAATTTTCGGACCTTTTCAGGCCGGATTTGGCATTCGGGCTAGGTCAGCCCGCTGCTCAACTTTATTTAATACCTATTTTTATTTTAAATTTAATTTTTTTATATTTTCTTTTATATTCTTTCATTTTATGGGTTTGTTAATTAATTTTTTAATAATAAAAAAAAAAGAATTCGGCCCGGCTCGGTTCAGGGTAGCTCGAGTGTGGTATTACTCCATTCGGGTCAGGTTGGGCAGGGTCGAGACCCAGCCCGACCTGGCCATTGACACTCCTAGTTATTGATGGGCATAATTTGAAGTTTTTTGGTGGGTTGTTGTCACGAGAAAAAGAGCATGTATTACTTTTGCCCCTTTTTCCCCGTTTTCCATCAGCTAGCCTAAAGGAAACGACAGTAGACAGATTGAAATGGGAGATTAATTAGCGTGTGGATCGATGCAATTAATGTAAGATGCATCCATCCGATGCTTAATGCATTCTTAGTCTCGTCGTGTATTGTGTAATAAGCATCTCTCGTTTTTTTTTTTTTTACTAGGCTAATCTTCTCAATCTGCTTCGCAACACACACGAAATGTAATTTTTTATTGATTGTGCTGTTATTTTTTACCACACGATCTTCTAATCAGCAAATACTTTATGCAAAACACGCGATGATGATTTATGAATCTACGGTTGATATTATACCATATTTGTTAGGAAAGTATTTTCTTTTATTTATTTATTTAAATTTCTCATTTTTAAATTGACATGGGGACCTAACGCACCACGCCTATCGTTTACTACTAGTGACGCTTGCTAAATATTGAAATGGTAAACAATCAATTGTTGAATAGAATGGCATTCCACATGGTTTTTTTTTTTTTTAACCCGATAGTTTAATAACTGTATATATAGATAGCGAGGAATGGTTATTGAACAAACCCGCGCAACTGCTTGCTAACAGTGATCCAATGGATACTAAAGGCTTCTTTGGCAATTATGATTAGAATCATATTTTGTTTAATTATGTTCCCTAAATGATTTTTAGGGATTAGATCGCGTTTGTTAGCTGTGCAAAATTTCTGCCCGTTGCGAGGATTCTTTCTTTAAAAATTTTCATCTTTTTTAAAAAAATCAAATGTTTTTAATTTTTTAAAATTTTTAAACTTCTTAAATTTTATTTTAATTTATCGAAATATATAAATATTAAACCACATCTTTTTCTAACAGCTTAAGCTTTTAAAGCAGTTGTCTGTGGTCTCATCAAATTTCACATGATATAAGAACAGGACCTACTGGATTCGACTAGTTCATTGCTCAGAGATCACTGCTCAGTGATCTCTCTTGAAATGGATGGAATTTAGAATACTTTTCCCTCTTACGCCAAATTTTTTGTTCCCTTCAACTTCAAGACGTCTTTTATACTCCTCCACATTCCTCTACAAATCTACCTACGTGGACGAGATGATATCTCAAAAGAAGATCCAGTAGCCGTTGAGGCTTATCAAAGGAAATTACTCCCCGTTGGATCGAATCGTCCATATAATTAAGATCCTAGGTTTTCATAAATGAAATTCTCTAATAAGAAAGTTATGCGCTCATCTCCTTTGATCCACGTCCTTGATTGATCTTTATCACCAAGAATCTTCAACAACGAGCTAATTCGATTATTAACCGTTGTGATTATGCACTATAATAATTAAATCATCGTTAAGTAACTCTTGATGTCCTGGTCATTGTGCGCATAATACTTCTCTCAGAACTTGAGCATCATTACAATGTCTGAGGTTCTCTGCTCAAAGTCTGAGCTCCACATAGCATATGAGTCCCTCATAATAACATCTAAGCCACTTTTTTGCCGGATTTAATCATATGTATCTCCACACTTTTGGACAATTTGCAAAATAAGTATTTCACCGCATCATCCTAGATCAAGAGTACATGAATTATTTTGTCAACTTCAAAATTACTTAGGGTTTTTCTCAATAGAACCGAGGCTTTGTTCTTTTTCGTGATTCTCAAAAGTTATTATTTTTTTAGAATCAACTTTTTTTATTCTTATTTTTGCTCCAAAACTATTTTTGAGAACAGAATTACCGGTCTTTGGATGTATGAGGCCCAAAGGTTCTTTCAAAAGCCTAGTGTCATAGTTAAAGCTCGACGGATCGTCATATATAGCATCTCTCTTGAGCCCTCTAGAATGATCCTAAGGGCAGATAATATAGTTAATTGTACTTTATTCTTGTGAATTCCTTATAATATGATTGGCCGATGAGAAAGTGCACTCTCATTGGTAGCTAAAGAGGGGTGATCGACGGTCACAATCGAGCGAGTTTCGAATGTATAGGGGACACGTTTGTCTCGTTTCTATCGCTTCATAAGTTAACATAATTTTAGTGATTTTTCTCTCTAGAATTTCTTTCTCTAAAGGGTGAGCACAAGTAGAAATGCCAAAAGTTATCGTAAGTGTCAAACTCGAAGAAAAATGATCGTGCTAAAGAGGAGAAATTTCAAACCAAATTGATTACGTGGCATTTATAATAAAATTTTTAATTGGCAATCCATGTGGACTTCCACATGGATTTCTAAAATTAAAAATAAGCTACAAAATGTAAATTAAATTAGAAAATAAGCTAAAAAAAAAAATAAATCCTTGTTTTTCAACAGACCACATTAAATGGAATGGTCCACAAAATTTACCCACTACAAAACAATCTCTCTAGTTTCAAAATGACTTCTACGGCAAAGCATCACAACTCTACCTATGGTATAACCAACTCTTTAGTTCGCACTACCTATTTCAAGCACCTTATCCGGCACATGCGACTTCTTATGGGGTGAAATGCTCAGTTATTGACAATTAGCGAGTTGGCTAGTTGTCAACTTCTGAAAATGCAAAGCTAATGTGCCTTTCTTTCTTTTTTCTCATAGGGCAGTGAAAATATCGAGAAAGAACATAAATCGTGTGCAGGATCACACCTTGTTCAATATGTAATCTCTTTTTCGTTGTTACGAGGAATACTAAAAGATTCGAGTGACTATGTTGATGGTCTTGTTTGTGTAAAACAGAGAAGAGACACTTAGAGCAATTATAATCTTTCGGTGATCACGTTCAAACCACATGGTTACCATCAGATCTGAGCCCAATGTAGCAATACAAGTACTCATACAACACCCATGTTTATTACTTAACTGTTAGCCTCATTTATAAATAAGTACATGCTGAGATGGTGGTATTTGAGACTATGTAAAGGTTTCAGCTAGTCATTTTTTATTTTAAAAAACAGACCAGATTAAATAGAAATTCTACAAAACGTAGGCAATACAAAAGAGTATTCTTTCTCTAATTCCGAAATCATACAAGTGAAATCATCACAACTCTATCTATGGTATAACTAAGTTTACAATCAAAGGGTCTCTTCACAATCAGCTGTATTGTCTCCAAGAATGAGGATGCTGCATTTTCCAAGGCTACTGACCAATGAGTACTATACAAAAAATCTTGCAGCACACAAGCCATCATCTGCCAAATTTCAGGCATTCAAACACCTCGAGCAACAGAGGATCCGGGCAACTTTTCTAGGAAGGGAGTAATCGTCAAGCGAAGATGGATCTGCCGCTATGTCGTCCCGTTGTGACCATATATATACCCCGCGCTCTTGCCGATTGCCTGGAACTGTGGTGTCCAACACAATCGCCACCAATAGAGTCACGACCATATTCAATGACATGAGTGCGTTTATTGTGAAATCAAGCTGGAGCCATTCACATCAGATGCAATATGTCAGTTTTGCTTTACAATTGGAAACTGTTAACCTCACAAAGCACTTGCAAAAGTACAGCATAAATTCTTTGAAAATTGGAGACAGAATAATCATCATCATACATTTAGAATCTCAAAGAAGAATACTATATATATATATATATATTTTTTGGTAAGTAAGAAGAATACTATAGTTAACAGTTCATTAAAAGAAAAATTGGTACTTCAATTGATCCGACATCAAGAAAAGAGTGAATATATTAGGAGTTCATAGGAGCATATAATATAATCGTATTCAGTATTCAAAAATGCTGACATATGACTTCAATGTTGTCCCCTAAGTCTTGAAAAGATTCTTTTTAAACTAGAGATTAATAGATCAAGCACTTTGCAGATGGCAGAGACCACCCTGCCCAAGCAATTTGAATTTGAGTCCAAGGAACCCTTGTCCAAACCTAATCTAGCAAGAGAGCCCAAAGGGACAAAAAGACCCCCCCAAAAATAAAAAATAAAAAGGATGGGATCAAAAGAAGTAAGAGTAACTTACTTGAGAACTGCCACCGTGGACTGGACCATCTGATGCTGCGGCATAAGGTATTAAGTAACCAGGCAATATCAAGCTTGATTCCGGTTGGTACTGTTGAAAATAAGCGGGTATAGACAACCCAAGAAATAGCGAGACGCCAACTATTATCATGTTTCTAAAGCTTGCTGTCTGAGTATATTGCAGCATGGAGAGGCCCAGCACCACGATAAGTGCCCATATGAAGCACAGTATAGAAGCAGCCAGGGCTTGAGGTATAGAAGCAAGGATAGCACCCACCTTTCCTGAAAATGAATAAGCAGCGATGAGGTGAGAATATGAACCATTAGGACGATGTAGAATTGTCTATGTCAAACTATTTTTAGATGCTGAGTAATTTATCCACGAAGTCGACTATTGGAGATGAAAGTCCTAAGCTTTCTTTCAAAGGTTCTCTTTTTCTTCCCTGTTTCTTTGTAATTAGAGTAGCCAAGCATTATGCTGATGACGAACAAAAGTATGTAAGAATGTAGATACAATACAGGCTGCTGTCACCGGATGTGAAAGGGTGCTATACCTATAAATGAAAAGAAAATCAGGAAAAGGGCACCAACTTCTACCACCCTACGATTGGCCACCTTTGTGACTCTTATCGTATGAAGGTTCTCGGTCAATGTTGTCGACCCAGTAGTGGAACCCCAAAGTCCTGCCAGAAGACTGCAGAAACCCTCCAGTGCGATTCCTCTGCTAACAATTCCAGGACTGGGAGGCTTCAAATTGACTAACACTGATGCAGAGTGATATGTTCCAATCTGCCAAGAAGAAGCACACATTGAAGATAGCTTCAAAATTTAAACCCGCAGTTCTCTTATGCTTATGCTATTCCATCATTAAGTGGCTTTGCTATCTATTTTGTTTCTCTTTTCTCCGTGTCCTCTGGCGTTGCAAAGTTCCTAAAAACACTCGTAAAATACAGATTGTAGAAAACCTGAGAACTCATTTCGATGCATATTCTCAAAATTTTCTAAAATGTTGTCTAATAGGAATTAAAGCAAAGACAGAGAAAAAAGCTCAGTACTTGTCCTATAGTTTCAAAATGTCTAAAAAAGAAAAGATACCAATTTGAAAATTATTTACACGAACTGATTTCAAGTCATTTTCTGATACATCACTTAGAAAATTGCTCATGCCTGGTTTATCTCAAATCAGGATCAAAAATAGCAAGACAATTGAAGTAAAGGAACAGTCATGAAAAATAATGTCCAAACAAACAGTCTGCCAAGTTATATTCCGTATTATCTGTTTTAAGATTTTCTAAGATGGCTTATAACCAGGCCTCTCCAGCAAGTTCACCTCTGTTCCATTTCCCGAATGCATTGCATTAATAACTGTACAAGGTACTGACTACTGACCGAATCCACAGATGCGACCAATGACACGACGATCATGATCATGGAAGTCCTCAAGTGGAATATAGGTGTACCCCACTGCAGGGGGTATGGAATTCTGACCCAAGCAGCAGTCCTCATTGCATTGGAGACATCGGTTCTACAATGCTTCATAGTGTACACATGCTTTCTGCACGAATCAACTAATATGTTCGAACTGGGTATGTCGGGACTGCAGCCTTTGTAATCATATGCCCCACCGGCTGTCAAAAAGAATGCATATGCCCATATAATCATAACGCTGAATGGAACCTGCGGTCACTTAAAGATGTCATGTAACTGAGCTCAATCCTTTATAGTAACAGTGTCGCGCTCAAAATACTTTAAAATTGCCTTGCAATTACAAGAAACGCTTGAGCAAGCTGTTAATCAGATTTTCATGTGGTTGGTAAACCAAATTAAGGGTCCTTTATGGGGGAAGCATGGGCTGTACAATTTTAAGCACTTTCAAAACTAGAAGGGTTGAAATCTGAGAAAATTGAACATATAATTCGATGTCTTCAAAATTCAAAGCTCACGAAAAAGACCTGTGCCCAGAACAACGGTTTGGAAGATGAATCTTAAGCTCTTTAACAACAATTCAAGAGTGTACATACCGCATATATTTTGAACAATCTATGCCCAAAGATGGAGATCCCTCGAAGATACTGGAAAAACAAAAGCAATGTTACTACATGTGAGATAAATTATTATGTCTGTCTGAACAAAATCAAACCAGAAAACAACTTCAAAAGGGACAATCAATTTTAAAGGACCCATTGATGGTGATTTAAGAGTGCAAGCAAGATAAGCCTCTTACCAATGAGAAAATAAGAACCAATAGAATCAGCGGAACGCTGATCTCCACACAGCTACCAGCCTGAGGAAAACCATAACTGAAAAATGCTAAACCAACCGCAGCAACAGTTGGCGCAACCACCACAGGGTTTATCAGCCTGCAAAAGTAGAATCATATTACCTGAAAGCTAAAAATCCATAAAATTCTAATGTAATTGAAAGAAAGTCGTGACACTATAAGTTTTGGATCATAAAAAAGTTCCCTTACAAAATTATATTAAGCACTGTCTTTTAAATCAGTACGCTTTTAGTGCATCATTTGTAGATACAGAATTAGCTCAAGGGTAACTAAATACTTTGCCAGAACACTCATCTACAAAATCCAAATTACCTGATTAAGAGAGACATTAACCCAGTAAGCCCTAGAAAGCTTTGGAAAATTGAACCAACGATTATAGCACCTTGCAACTCCCTCATTATATGCCTAAACCTCTGCACTTAATTGGACAGTTCACGTTAGCATCATTCAAAGAATTTCCCCACAAAACAAGAAAAAAACTGCCCGGTTGCACGTTCAACTTCATTTCAGTCAAGATTAGCCCGTAGATCTCCTTTATTTTGACCTAAAAATGTACCGCTAGATATAAAACACAGATATAGAATAAAAAATTAAAGAGACGTAAGAGAAGGCAACACATTTGTTGTTCTTCCCGCATTTTCCATCAAGCTGATTCCTTGCATGCTCATTTCAATCATTTATTTCTAAACACGTCGAAGAAATGGTAGGGAAGGAATTTGTATGACAGTATGAATTCATCAATATAAGAGTATTACATGTTCAGTGAGATTGCGATATTCCCGTGAATTCATTATGACTAATGCTGGCGCCAAAAATACAAATGAGCTCCCTTGAACTAATGGAAGACGGGTACCAAAGTAAGAGTTCAGCAACGTAGTAATGCCAGACATCAATAGCATCGTGGAAATTACAGTCGCGGTATCCTTCTGTAGTAAAGAAATGTTAAATAAGTGTCAACAATATACCAAATCAACATTGAGAGAACATCAAATTTATCTCTCCAATACTAAGCTTACGTCGGATCCTCCCATGGTTGGAACCATGATCAAGGGGATGAATATAAGTGAACCAGCCATTGACAAATACTGCTGCAAACTGTAGTAAATAATTGGTACTGCAACCAACGGATAAGAAGAGGTGTCAGAATAGTACTAACTTTGACACACACTGAGAACTCCATGTCCAATAGCTTCATTGGTTCGAATGGATTAGCCAAGCATGACACATAAGATGATTCTACTTTCTTCCAACAAATATGCCGTAATTGGACAATATCCATGTGTTGCTCAAGTTTTACGGTATTCTCCTTTCCCTAGTTGGCCTTAATATGGTCCAATGGTTGGAAAGGTATAAGGAATGGAAATATTACAAGCACAAACATTATCACAAAGATTAACCGTTGCAACTAAACATGTGTGCATTTCGCCCGACTCATGCAAACATCCATGAAAAGCAAAAGCATCAAGCTCACGTTTGGAGAAATGTAATGCTTATGCAGTTGGAACTAATGACCCTGTTAATTAGAACAAGATAACTATTGTCGTATCCGCCCTTGTATACCGGTTGTGCAGCCTAAGTGCTCTCTAGACACTGCTACACAACTGCGACAAGCCAAATTTAAAAATACAGTGATCCAAATTTTAACAATCAGAACACTGACAAAGACGGTCAAGGAGCGGAAAGCTTACTGACCAACGCCCGGATTGTCTCTTAAACCCAACCTCATTCCTGGCGACCTGCTCCACCACCCATTCTCCGGCTCTTCACCATCCGGATAGACATCGATCCCCACATCTCCTTCCTCCTTTCTATCGTCCTTATTTGTCTCCACGCCTGGAGCAACGGCCGCAGCTCCACGCCCATTCCCATTGTTGTGATTCAAATTCTCATTCCTAGTATTGCTCTTACCTCCCTCAAGATTCCCATTTCCATTCCCACCAACTTTCCTCTCATCTTGCTTGTCCCTCAAATTCGCCTCATCCGCCAACCTCAGCGTCTGATTCTCGCCCCTCAATGCCCCATTCCTAGCCCCTAAGATGCCGCCATTTCCGTCTCTGCTGACTCCATTTCCAGCCACCGAAGCAGGTTCGATTTCGGTCCCCCTGTTCGGTCTAGTCCTGCCGAGAACTGGGTCGATCTCTATTTTAGGCGAAGAACCTCCACCTCTCCTATCTGCATCTCTCTCTAGATCAAACCCGCCGCTATCAAACTTGTCACTCGAGCTGACATTAGTTTCTCCAGAGAAGCTCGAGACGAACCCGGTTCTTTTAGCCCAAGATCTCAGCTCTCTGGGATTGTGGTCGGTTCTTGGAACGAAAGGATCGATCTTGGAGAAGATTGAGCCTAGTCTCCTACCACCCACCTTCGCTTCGGCCTTGCGGACACTTTTGGAGCTCGACCCAGCTTCCATTGCAGCTCCCTCGCAGATGGGTCTTCGTTAGTGAGGTCTGTTTCCCTGTCTGAACTTCAAAACAACAAAAGAAAGAGCGAGTGTGTGAAAACTGGAAAGTGCAGCAAGCAGGATTTGAGTAATGATAAGAGAGTAAGCGCAAAGCAAAGTGGGCTCGGAATTATTTGGATTTGGAAAGATGGGATAAATACAAGACAATGCTGTTGCTTCGTCACACGAGCATGGTGAAACCTGTGGGAGTGAGCGAGAGTGATTGGCAGGGAGAGATTTGCAGCGTCTTTTGGGGCATCGTGTTTTCAACTCCAGTAGTCATTTTTACAGGTCGCAAGTCAACATCATTATGGTGCTTAATCATGAATGGCGGATCCATCGCTGCCCTCTTTTTCGGCCGTTGGGAAGATTTCGCGAGTGTAGAGGTTTTGCTTTTTGAGGAAGGAGGAAAAGTTTTTAAGGTGCTTTGAAAATTGAAGGGAAGGGAATGAAAAAGAGCAAGGTTTGCTGATAGGATTAGGATATACCTCTGTCATTGAATCCACAAACAGTTCATATAGCAATTATGCTTGCAAGTGCTTAGGAGATTTTTTTTTCCTTTACTTTTATGGATTGTTATTACATGAACTGCTAACCACAAGGATAAGAAACTCCCTACTTACTTATCGCGAATGAGCAATGCGTACACTAGAGTTAATCTTGTAACCAAATTCTTTCACATGTCAATCCTCCGAAGACAGGTGAGTACGTACGTTATTTCTTGCACCAGATCGGAGTGATCGAGAAAAACAAATAATACGGGAAAGTTCTTTTAACAACATTCTTAGGTGTTTGTTTTGTGAAAAATTATTAGAGTGGCAATAGTCTCACATAAATTAATGTCATAAATAATAATCAATTTCATGAGAATAGTAAAAGAAATGGCAAATCGATGATAATGTGTGGAGAAATAATGAAGTGGGGGTGATGTCATGAGTATAACTTTATTTTTGCCTTTTTGGCCATAAGGTGGAGTGCTGTTCAATGCATGTTTTCATATGAGATTAAATTTTGTCAGCTGTTAGTTTTAACATCAACATCAAGATTAGTACTATCCGCCAAAAATGAAATCAAAAGATTAGCGCAAATAAAAACTTCATTTTGATTCCCTTTTAAAATCATGTATTGTGGTGCGCTTGAATCTAATTCCGTCACGCCGCTGTAAATCCACGAAATTGCGATTGCGAGGTAGGGGAAATCGGTCTTCGATTTGATTCGTTCTCACTCTAGAGCCGAAAACTCGGACCGGACATAACTAAATGGTCCGGCCCAATTCCCAAGCGATCTAGTGAAATCGGTTGTATGTTCTTGAAATAAATATTCACATATTAAATGTATGAAAATATCCATAACAATTAGAGTTTATATAATCTTTCAAAAGTTTTAAAGAAGTTAAATTATTGCTATTTTTTTTAAGTAGTCGATCCGATCCGAGTGAGCGGTTTTACTCCTAAAATCAAGAACCAAATCAACAATTACCGATTCCAAAGCGCCCCAGGAATTGGACCAAACCAACCATGAACCAAATCAACAATTACCGATTCCAACTTTATGAAACTAGAAGCAAGGCAAGCGCCCCAGGAATTGGACCAAACCAACCATGATCAAGATGGGTATAAGTGGAATTGATGGCATAAAAGAAAATCAGAAAGTGAGGAAAGATCCATCACGATCACGGTATTCCTTTTGGGATTATTTGCCTACGAAAGGACCCTTAAACCTTACTTTTTTAAAGTGGCATTAGGACATGGACATCATCTCACATTATCAACTTGGAAGACTTGGTGATCTTCTTGTTTCAATCAAGCCCAAGAATCTTTTTTGAAGCAAGCATTGGTTCTGCATCTGCCTATCTTCTTTTGCTTCTTTTTCCAGTGATTTAGGATCTGCACTTTTCCAAGGCTATTTTGAGAGTTCACTTGCAGCCAATACAAGGAAAAGGCGAATACATTCACCAAACCATTCATAAGAACTTCACACTGAAGCAAACGAAAAGGGTGATGCGATTCCAGCAGGACTGCTTCTGGTTAGGGGCTTCAAAACCCTATTTTTAGCTAGAAGTTGACTCTCCTTCTATGAAAAATTATTATCAGTTGCCCAAAAAATTTCTACTTTGCTTTTAAACTTTTTCAATTTCTTTAAAAAATAGTTTTCGTTGTCGAAAAATATTATTTACCTTTTAAAAAATTATTTATTTATTTATTTATTTTTATTCTGGCAATCGGAGATGGCAACTTGGTGATAGACTACAACGATAGGTGTGCGGTGGTCGAAGATTGGCTATGGGGGGATGCGGTGGCCAGTGGTCGACGATGGTCAGGGGCAGCAATCGCGACCGGCAAAGGTCGGCGTGGTTGGCGGCAATGGTGGTTGGCATTTGGTAGCGAGCGGCGGTGGTTGCGAGCGGCAATGGACAAAGCTTGGAGGTCATAGGCAATGGCCGCGGAAGTCTGTGGGGGGCGGTAGTGGGCGATGGTTGGTGGTTGGCGGTGGTCACATATAGTGATGGATGGCAGGCGGTGGTTGGCAATTGGTAGCGAGGGGCGATGAGTGGCAATGATCGCAGACATAGGTGGGCAATGGCCAGTGATGGATGGAAAAAGAAGTCGACATGGTCAAAAAGAGAGAGATCATAATGAAAAGATGGTGAAGCGACAAGTATTTTTTGATCTCTTTTTTGTCAAAAGTACTTCTTGAATTGGGGTGGAAATAACTTCAAAAATGAACATTCACTTCAAAAGTAGAAATTTCTTTCAGAATTAAAATTATTTTATCAAACGATTTTCTACTCCAAAAGCATTTTTGGAGCAGAAATTCACTTCTAGAAGTGAAATAGATCGTCTGACATTTACTTAGAAGGTTAGGTCCTAACCTTGCAATCCGAACCGTTCGTGTTAAGAATGGATGTCCCAAATTATAACTAACAAAAAATATATAAAAATTTCAAAAAATTACCCCATAAAAAAGGATATCTGGGCCGTTCGTCTAAAAATGGACGATCCGAATTGAAAAATTAGGTGCCTAAACTTCTAAGTAAATGTTAAACAATTCGGATCACTTCTAGAAGTGTTGCCATGCACACCCTTAGCAAGAAGCTAGCTTAGGTCGGCAAGAGCATCTTGAATACGAAAAAATGTAGGCTCAATCTTGGAAAAATGGGCCGGGACTAAAACAAGTTTGGTCTCAAGGTCGAGAGAGCGATCGGAGAGGAGGCGCATAGCCTTTGCCTTGATTACCATACCATCAGGCGCGTAGTCTATCTTGTATGCATTCGACCGGAAAAAAAAAAAAAAAAAAAAAGGAAAAATCGTATATGCAGTCTATATCGTGAGCACGGGAATGGCCATCAAGGGCCACAATGCGATGCCGTATGGTCCCACAAAGTAATCACCCTCAATGTTGACGGAACGCATCAACGGCGGCAAGGGGCACTAGGGCAACCTTGACTGCCATATTCCACCGCTGCTCCAGCAATTCATGGCAATAGGAATGAAACATTTTTCTAGACAACAGATACCAACAGAGTCACGCTAGGTAGAAAAACACAATGTAGATACAGCAGCAGCCACATCCCAATTTCTTTCAGAACGGAAGTCCCGAGAAACTAAAAAGGTTCCCGGTTTAAGCAGAGTAGAATCACGCGAAGCATGGCGCAACCCGAGTTATAACATTTCAAAAAGCATAATGTCTCGCAGCTAATTCATCCCGCGACCACCCAAAAAGATGAAACTGTGTTTCAAGCACTAAGATCAAGCAATGAAACTACCTCATTCCACATTTTCCCGATTATTTTCATCTTTGCTCGAGTAGATTTACAACACAAGCAAGCACAGGCCGTCTTATCTAACCGAAAGCAGCTGATTGAGAAGTGAGCATTCCACATATAGCTCTACAATGACATCCTGCCGAGTGCTATGAACAATAAAATAAACACGTATAGTGACGCATCAGTAACCTCAAAGTTAATCTTATGATATCCTGCAAGTCTCCTAAAGGTTCTCGATTAATAGCAATTGCTACGTAAAGCATTACTTAAGCAATTCAAAGCATATCCAGGGCTCAAGGAAGCCTGCTGCTTCACAAGACTCAGACAGCTGGATAAACAGAAAGAATTATACCAGAGGTTCTGCTGTGAGGAACCAGATAGATCAGTCTGCTATGGATAATTGGAATTACGGTGATGGGATGAGTGAATAAATTAAAACTTAAAAATTGGAATCCACATTTTCTCTTGAGAGATCCATACAACCACAAAGTTTCGTCAATAGGTAAGTCATGATCTACGCAGTTTACAAATAGCTAGACTAAGCTAAAACAGTATATGCTAATGAAAATTAGAAAAATTAAGGAGGGCAACCAAGCAAGGAACTCTCAGAGCTTCATAGTAGGAGTGATCTTCTGGAATATAGGAACCGCAGTTCATATGCATTTATACTAACCAACATTCATACACCTTGACGGCACAATGACAGACATAAATGAGAACATCTTCCTTTAAGAACAAGAAATCACAAAATAGATCAGTGCTGAAACAACCGGTGCTGGTGCAGTTACCTCTCCAAGACACTGGAACATTGCTTTCCTCATCATTGGATTATTTCAAGATAGTGCTTGTATTTTGTAAACTTCTATTGCGATGCTCCAAAAACAGAAAGAATTAAATACTAGCTCATAGATGTTGTCATCATCTCCATGAAAAGTACAAAGACTGCTGCTTTTTCCACTGTTGATCATGAAGTAACTCTTCCTATATGAGAAGAACCCAAGCTTATCACTGAATAGGCATCGCTTATTGCCAACGACCCTCCTATTGATCTTTCTCATTAAGCACAAAGACTGCTGCTTTTTCCCCTTCGACCATGAAGAACCTCTTCCTAAATGAGAAGAACAAAAGCTTACCACTGAAGAAGCGTGGCTTATTGCCAACGACCCTCCTATTGATCTTCTCATTAAGCACAAAGACTGATGCTTTTCCCCCCACGATCGTGAAAAACCTCTTCCTAAATGAGAAGAACATAAGATTACCACCAAAAACAGCACGGCTCATCATCCACTGATCTTCCTATTGATCTTTCTCGAACAAAGACACAATCTCATGGCAGTTGCAATTTGGCCGAAAACAACAACTCCAGATCTAATCATCATATCCTGAATCTCAATCCTACTGAACTAGTAGCTTTGATTTGGCAATACATTTCATCAATTAGGCGGATCACCCAGATAAAAACCCACCATCTGAACGTCCACTGATCCGACCTAGTGCAAATCACAATTCTCTGCCCAAGATCTCAATTTCGAGACCCATCAAACAACCAAGAAAGTTCCCAATTCAGTTGGAACAGATGGAGCAATAAAACTGTTACGCTATTTTGCATCAATGTATATTTTCTTATCAAGCATAAAGAAAGAAAAGAACTCCAAAATACATGGAAGCTAAAAAGAAAGAAAGAGAAGATCCAACTATACAGCAAACGCATAAGAGACAATAGGTATTGCCACAAAAGTTGGAATCCCCATCGCGAGGGAGAGCCTCTAGTTGCGTGGTGCGGGCACGAGGAGACGCTCGACGCGATCCCGTTGCTCGCTGAACCGTCGGGCGAGGTAGGTCTCGAGGATCTCCATGACGGAGACGAAGCGCTTCATCTCCTCCAACCGCCGGCTGAGCTCGGCCTCGCGGGCCCTGGCCCGAGCCAGGCGCGCCTCCGTCTCGGCGAGGCGGCTACGCAGGTCCTCCGACGCAGCCGCCGCCGCGTCGGCGTTCTGGGGGTTCGCGGCGGCGGCGAAATGGTCCTTGGAGAAGGGTCTCTGGTGGTGGTGGCCGTAGCACATGGCGAAAGCGAAGCTTCACGAGCGGAGGCGGTGGGATTCAGCTGCTGTCTCGGTCTCTGGAGATGGAGAATGGCGATGACAAGCGATGAACTGGAGCGTCGCGTGGCGACATCATTCATGAACAGCGACGGGTATTTCTTTAATTGCATTTAGCAAATCTATTACTGTCCAATAAAAAATGAAACTTTTTTTTTGGTCGGTTAATACAACAAAAAAGAAATACTTATTCTTATTAATATTTGTATATTTATGATAATCAAAGATTATACATGTAGTCTTCTATAATGTTTAAATTCAGATCATATCCAAATATGGATAAAAAGAAAGAAATAATTTTTACTTTCGCCATAAATACATTTCAAGTTAGATAATCAAACAAGGAAAACTTACTAGAGAAAAAATTTTACTTTTATCATACAATACCTAATTCAGGAAAAAAATATTGCAACATTGGAATCACGCCTTGCATACTCTCTTTTATTAGCATTTTATTTGTAGCATTGGTTAAAATGGTACTTGTTTGCATAAAATGAACTAAATTACTCCTTCGAGATATATATATATATATATATATATATATATCCGTAAATTTTAAACTTCACTTGTAAAGAATAATTAGTTGTATCTTTCAATTGACATAATATAGGAATAAATAGTTATCTCCATGTCCATCGTCTCATAAAATCATCTTTAAAAAGCAGATTTATAAATAAAAAAAATGTTAAAAAGAGCCATTTAAAGATGTCACATAAGCAATTTTCAGATGCCAGTAAATGTTTTTCTATTCTATATATTGAAAGAAATTAATTGCACTTTTTTTTTGGTCGGAAATTAATTGCACTTGAAAAAGGCAAGTTTAGGACCTGATTGTAAGTTTGTAACCATGAAGTCCAGATTAGAACTTTGTAATCACTTTTTTTTTTTTTTTGGGAAAAACACTTTCGCTTGTTCAAGATGATTGGTGACGCGTCTAAAAAGACAAGGATTTGAAAGAGGGTTCAAGAAAATTCGGGTTTGGGAATAAAACCGCTAAAACCCCGCCCCCTCCTCCCCGCCGACGATGAGCAGAACCTAGGATGGCGGACTCCGACGCTGCTCCGACCTCCATATTCTCCCAGAGCCACCGCTCCCGCCTCCCCGACGACACCGTCTTCTACTCCATCTTCCCCGACTCCGCCCTCTCCTCCTCCTCCTCCCCGTCCCCCTCTCCCGCCGACCTCCAATCTCTCCACCTCCAAATCCTCTCCTCCATCTCCCCCTTCACCTCCTCCTACCTCTGGCAACACCAGCCTTTCTCTCTCTCCCTCTCCTCCCCGTCTCCTCCGCCGTCATGTCCCTGCTCCTCTGCCCCCCTCCCCCTCCCCCTCCACCTCCACGGCAAGCTCCGCTACGGAGACAACCTCGAGGACGAGTGGTTCGCCGTCTTCCTCCTGTTCCACATCTCCCGCGAGTTCCCCGATCTGTCGGTCCGCGTCTGGGACACCGACGGCGAGTTCCTTCTCATCGAGGCTGCCTTCCACCTCCCCCGCTGGCTCAACCCGGAGACCAGCCTCAACCGCGTCTTCATCCGGCGCGGCGACCTCCACATCGTCCCTCGCGACAAGATCTCGTCCCCGTCGATCGTCGATTCCTTGAAGTTTTTGGTTGGCAACGAGGATGAGTCGCGCGCCGGTGAGGCGGTGCAGAACGCGGTGAAGGCCCGGATTGCGGGGTACCCTGAACAGGCGAGGCGGAATATGCACATGGTTAGGGTTAGGGTTCCGGTGTCAGTCGCGCAGGTCCTGAGGAACGAGCCCTGCCTGATTTCGCTTGCTGTGGAAGGGTTTTATGACAGGGATATCGACTCGATGAAGTATGCCGCTAGGATGGAGAGATTCTTGAGTAAGGGGAAGGAGGAGGAGCTTGTGCCCGTGGCGGTCACCTTGTCGAGGGCAATGTATGCGCAACTGGTCCAGCAGACGTTTCAGGCCCCAAAATGTTATCCAATGCCGAGCAGGAGTGACCCCAGGGCATATATGGAAGCTGAATTGGGCATGAAGATCGCTTGTGGTTTTGAGATGATGTATCAGATGAGGCGAAGAGAGGGATTGGAAGGAAAAGGAAGCACGTGGGAGGCATATAGAGAGAGCTTGGAGAGGAGCGGATACTTCGAAGGGTTGCTTCCAGGTTCGAAGGAATATAGGAGGTTGATGGAAAAGGCAGACGAGTATTACAAGAATAGTTCCTTGTTCTCGAAGGCTAGGTACATTTTTTCTAATCCGTGCTCAGGATTTGTTTCCTGTTATTATCACAGTGCGTTCCTTGGTTGGTCTATGAATACTTGATCCATAAATGTAGCACTTGATCTCTAAGTGTCGGTGCTTAAATGATTGGTTTTTATTCACATTCACCATAGATAGAATGCTCTGCATTAGCCATTAAGTTTTGAGATAGCATCATTTGAGCTCTTCATTGTATAAAGATCAAAAAGAGTTCATTGTTGACAGCTCAATGCTGTGTGAGTCTTGTATATGCTCAAGCTAGGCAGTTATGCAGCTTCTAAAGATTTTTGGTGTTTTCCAGATCTCTTTCATTTATCAATTTCCTCGTATCGGGGGACAGAACAAGTATAATTCCATTCGATCGTCAGCCTTACTCCTCTTTTGATGATTGTTTGTGAAATTCTTGATATGGAACTTTGTGGAACATAATTTCTTGGATGCCCGTAAATTATGAAGTGTCTTACCTGTCCACATAAATTATGGTTTAACTGGTTGCTTCTTTGGGTTATAAGCATAAGTTTTTGCTGCAACTGAGTATTCTCTTGTAAAAATCTTCTAGCATGCTAAAGATGCTACATTTTCCTGTTGCAGTGATATGATGAGCTCTCCAGTCAGGTGCATAGATGAGATTCTTGCATTACCTCACTCACCAGATGATTTTAGGAACCAGGAAGTCCCTTCCTCTGATGATGACTCTTGGCTATACGCCGGTGAGGATGAATTGAACTCTGCACTTCTGGAAAGACAGAAGGAGATGGAACTTTATGATGCTATGCATGGGAAAAAGAATAAGTCAAAAGAGCCATCAGACAGCGGTCCTTCGAACCACGGCAATGATGAGTGTGATTTCAGTAATATAGCCAAGACCATGGAGGCATTCGTCCAGAAGGTGTCGAGCTACAAGGGAGCGGAAGTTCCTGATCAAAGGTCTGTTTGCTTAATATGGAAAATTTTGTCTTTCTTGCGTCTTTGGCATGGCCATGCGTGCACTGGTGCATGTTGGTCCATTACAGAAAGTGATAACCATTTACTTGCCTTCTTTTGGTATTTGGCTTTTTGTTATTAGGTTTTACAGTGGTTGATTCTCATGAATTTTAGCTTGGATAACCTTCAAAGGCCAGTAATCAATATTGCAATTGTCTTCAAGTCATCTTTTTCGTATCTTTAATGCTGCATCTGTGGTGCTTTGTTGTGATGTGATATTTGCTATGAAATTTTTCTGATCTGGTGTAGAAAGGGATTTCCTTACATGCATTTAAATTTAAAATCATAGAGCTTAGTTGTGCTGAGATGTGTTGTAACATGGCTACAGTAGATGATTCCCAAGTGATGTTTTGATAAACAGTGATTAGTAAAATGAAGTTTGTCCAACATTTTGGAATCAGAAGTTGAACTTTCTTCTGCATCGCATGTCCTAACTTGTTGGCAAAGTCATCTAATCCAGTCCTTAATCGATCTTGTTTCTTCCATTTAAAGGGATACAGTAGACCTCGATGTGGATCGTTTTTTTAAGGACATGGAATCTGTACTTGGGCGCCGTGAAACTGAAGTTCCTTCTCCAGATGGAGATGCTGGGGAGGGGTCCTCCTCAGACATGGATTTTGGTAAGTTCTACTTTAATAGGACGTATGGGAGCATGTAAGTCTAGCTTTGTGTCCTGTTTCATTGGTATTCTTTAGTTATGGTCAGACTGTATTATTTGGCAACTGTCTTTATTCATTAGCAAGGAGAGAGCAAAAATTAATGGAAGTAGAATTAGATTATGCTGTGGATGATTTTGACAAAAGCTGATGGATGGTTTTGTGGGACCAAGACCGGTGCCTGAATAGGCTTGTCAGATCAGGTTAGGGGTTTTGATCCAATGAAATTTTCTGCACAAATCCTCAGTCTGATATCTTATTTATATCACTTTTAGTAATTTAAATGGGCAAAAGAACTCTATAAATGTTGGAGATTATCTAAGTTAATCTTTTCCTGAGTATTGATATGATTATATTTTGCTTAGCAAGAAAAGGTAAAAGTTAAACCTTTACATTGTGCTATTGCCGTTTAGTATTGGTTGTTGGTAAGTCAATCTTTACATTGCATTGGGTCCCCTTTAAATGCTTTGTTGAGAAGGACAATTGTGTAGCATATATGTTTGCGACTGATATTTTTTGCATTCTGTGCTCTCATCAGATGAATGTGAAGACTCAACTGATGATGAAGATAGGGAGGATACTTTCATGGATTCTTATTCGGATGCTCTAAATCATGAATTAAAGAGCAGCACACTTACTAAAAGTTTTGTTCGTGCAAATGAAGAACCTTCAAAATCAAATCAGGTACTTTCATCTTGTCCTATAGAAATGCAGCATGGATCTGTTTGGCAGAACTTCTCCATATTTTAAATCAATTGGCTGTTTCTTTGTACTGCCGTGATGAGGCAATGCTTCCAAAAGTAGTTGCAATTGGGGGCCATGGAATTTGGCCATATATGGAATATAGATCTTTATCGTCTAGAAAACCTTCGCAACCTTGTTTGATTATCAAGATAATCTTTATTACTCGGCAAAAAAAATATTACCTTCATCTTGGGTGCCAAGGCAACTCGTGTGTATTTTGCATGATGTGATTGGTTGCCTGGCTTCCATTGTCCCAAACGTCCTGTGTCTACCAGGTGCACACAGGTCCCATACTGTGAGGTTTCATTCCTCAAAATTTGTTTTGTTGTGGCCCGTTGAGAACCATGTGGATCAGCCCCCAAAGAGGCAAGAGGAATATCAGGTTGTGATGATTGGGGTTGGGTCTTAGCTATATACCAAACTGCCCCCGTGGACTATGGTCTTAGGTTCTCACTGTCCTAGATCTTATCCTGGTGAGGCCATTGGGAGATATCAGAGAATCATTCTCAAAGTTTGTTGTTTGTCCTGGTTTGAGGAAAAAAAACTTGTTAATCCAGCGTGCGCTCTGGAAAGCTTACGCTGACGCCGGAATAGAGGCTTGTCTGTTCTCCAGCATTGGCTAGCTTGTTAGGATGGATAATTATCTTGGAGGAAAACATAAGTACCCTGTTAAATCAATACAGTCAGATCAACATCAACATCAACAACACTTTTTTCCCAAACTAATCGGGGTCGGCGGTTGATGAACCCCAAAGAATCATAAAAATAAAAGCAGAATCAAAGGAGGGAAAAGAGATAAATGTGTAAAAATAAATAAGTATATATATATATCTATCTATCTATACACTACCCCTCTGCAATACTAATAGCCTCCCCCCACTCCGTCACTACCCCTCTGCAATACTAATAGCCTCCCCCCACTCCGTCCTAAGACAAACCGTACGCCAATCTATTTCCCACTCCATTAAATCTTGTTTTACTGCTTTCCCCCAAGTAAGTTTCGGCCGACCTCTTGCTTTTTTCGTGTTATGCTCTCGATAGCAAACCCCTGTTTGTACCGGTGCATCTAAGGGTCTTCGGAGAATATGCCAAAATCATCTCAATATATGTTCTCTCATCATTTTCGCCACTGGTTCTACTCCAACTTTTCGTCGAATCTCTGCATTTCTTATTTTATTCATCCTTGTATGACCACACATCCACCTTAACATCCTCATTTCCGCTACTCCCATTTTATGCTCATGTTTCCTTTGCGCTGGCCAACATTCAGCTCCATATAACATGGCAGGTCTAACTGCTGTTCTATAAAATTTTCCTTTTAACCTAAGAGGAATTTTGCGATTGCACAAAAATCC
Source organism: Rhodomyrtus tomentosa (assembly GCA_028455895.1). Taxonomy (NCBI): domain Eukaryota; kingdom Viridiplantae; phylum Streptophyta; class Magnoliopsida; order Myrtales; family Myrtaceae; genus Rhodomyrtus; species Rhodomyrtus tomentosa. The sequence goes on from JAPCWY010000005.1 coordinate 46,174,859, forward strand.
CGATGCACTGCGCCATTTCATTCAACTTGCTCTGATTCTATGGCTTACATCCTCATCAATCTCTCCCTCCTTTTGCAATATTGATCCCAGATATCTAAATGTATCTTTTTTGGGTACCTCCTATCCGAGCATATTTACGGCTTCTTGATCCCCTCTTTTTGTCGTGTCAAACTCACACTTCAAGTATTCCGTTTTACTTCGACTTAGCGTAAATACTTTAGACTCCAACGTGCTTCTCCATACTTCTAACTTAGCGTTAACCCCAACCTTGGTCTCATCAATAATCACGATATCGTTTGCAAATAGCATACACCATGGCACCTCATCTTGAATATATTTTGTTAGCTTATCCATAACCAGGGCAAAAAGGTAAGGGCTCAAAACTGAACCTTGGTGTAGGCCTATTATGATTGGAAAATAATTTGATGTGCCATTACAAGCCTTCATACATGTAATAGCACCGTTATATATGTCCTTAATTGCCTCAACATACTTCGAATGTACTTTTTTCTTATCAAGAATTCACCACAAAATCTTTCTTGGAATCCTATCATACGCCTTATCGAGATCAATAAACACCATATAGAGTTACTTCTTTCTTTCTCGATATCTTTCCATCAATTGTCGTATTAAGAAAATAGCCTCCGTGATAGATCTTTATGGCATAAATTCAAATTAATTGACAGAAATTTTGGTCTTTATTCTCAAACGATGCTCAATAAATCTTTCCCACAGTTTCATTGTATGGCTCATAAGCTGTGAATATCAATACAGTTAGATAATCAAGATTAAAATCTATGAATATCCCCAATGTGTCGGTCGATATGCGTAATTTTTATGTGGCATTCTGTGCTGTCTTGTCTGTTCACTCTCTCCCTTTGTATTCGAAACCATTCGGATTGGACTGTCAATGACCTTGTAATCTTAACTTTTAGGATTGCTGGGGGTTTCATTCTTCATTTTTGTGTCTGCTTAATATGGAACGGGAACTAGACTACCATTTTTTTCCTTCTGCTATGAATGCGTGTGCCCCTTTTCTCTTCTTGGACACCCTTCCGTTCGATCTGATCTTCATGCCGCCTTGACTAAGCTGAGTATCCATGGTCTTTTCGTATCAGGGAGCATCATCGAGTTCCGCCCAAGTCATGGATGAGGATTTTACTCCGGTTGACGTGGACGTGAACCTGGTGAAGAGCTTGCTCGATTCGTTCTCTTCCCAGGAGGGACTACCTGGACCCGCTTCGAATTTGCTCGGTCTCATGGGGCTCCGCCTCCCGCAGGACAGCAGCAAGGGGAAGTAGCCTTTCTAGGCTCGTTTGGTTTCATCAGCACGATACAGAGCTACTTACTGTAAATAAGTCAGGTCTTTCGGCGGCTCTGTCCGGCGACAATCTTAGAAGAGGGTCTATGTTTTTCGGTTATCATGTCGATGTTGCTTCCGGGTCATAGGATATATATTGTAACACAAATACCATCGAAAGGGCGTGCCGAGATAGATTGTGGCTTATAATTCTAATGAACAAGAATGGAAGAAATTCTCCGAGCAAGAATTTTCCGTATTCAGGGTTAGACCTGCTCGCCATCATGTGTCCTTCGACCTTTTGCTGCCGCTCGACTTCCAGACGAAATTACAACTATGCCCCCCACACACGCCCGATCCTCGTCAGTTCTCGGTATCCAATCCGAACCTTTCGCTTGGCCCATCAATCTCCCATCTGACGGTCCATATATCCCCCACAACCCGCCCTCGCCACTGTCGTCATGGTCGTTTCTTTATTTACCCTTCCTCGTTTTACACAATGGATTAAGAAAAGGAGAAAAATTCCCCGCGCGCCGATGGAGGAGCAGCGGCGCGTCGGGCGCACGACGGCGGAGCTAACCTTCTGGACGCTGTGCCCCTACTGCTACTACGCGCACGAGTACGAGAAGGCCTACGAAGAATGCTGCCTGCGTTGCGCGAACTGCCGGCGGGGCTTCCACGCGGCGGCCATCCGCGCCCCGCCCCCGGCGGAGCACAAGGGAGCAGGAGGGGGAGGCTATTATGACTGCCGGTTCGGACTCTTCCGGCTGAGCTACGATTGGAGCGCGAGGGAGGAGGGGGACGAGGAGGAGGAGGAGGAGGTGGAGGATTATTTGGTGGAGAGATCGTCGGGCGACGAGGGGCGGGAGGGCGAGGCCAGGGCGGAAGAAGATGGGGAGGGAATGGAGGAGGAGAGCTGCGGTGGGGAATTGGAGTTTGAGTACGAAGGAGACGACATTCTGGTGAGCGCTTAATGGATATAGATATAATATTCTCTCAAACTTTTGTTTTTTGGGTCGATGTTGAGACCCTCTCTCTCTCTCTCTCTCTCTCTCTCTCTCTCTCTCGTTGCAAAAACTGGGGAAGTGTACAGCGGAGGTTAAAAAAAAAAAAACGGTTAGCTAACATTGCTGATTTTTTTTTTAATCCATTTCTGGGTTTGCTTTGGACAATGTGTATGTATCGTTGGGCTTCTTCCTTATCTTTTCTGAAGCAGCAACATCAGTCGCTGTTTGCGTCTCCATAATGCCCTCTGTTTTCTTCCTGATACCTTTTTCGAACTTTATTTCTGGAATTTCGTCTGAACGACAGTGAAATTAGAGGATATTCTCGTAGGAAGCCAAAAATCATGAGGTGACGGTCGGACCGCCGAGTAACGTAAGGTGATATGCTCTGAAATGTCGGCTTATGCTTCGCGCATAGTCTATCAACTGACTTATCGGCATCGTAATCCGGATTTATAAGGGAGCAATGAGGGAGATTGCCCCCTCAAGACTGAAATTTCCCCTCGTGCTTTTACCAATTCCAATCCAATATGTAGCGCCATTGCTTTATGGAGCTGGACTGATTCATCCGCGCATCGTAACATCGAGAAACAGTGCTCTGATAACTGAAGGACCAAATTGGTTGCCTTAAAATCAGGAAGCCCAGGATAATTAAAAAATTCGTACAGACCGGTTTTCACTAGCAACATAGCCGGCCACGTTGTTTTACGCGCATGATATAAGTAAACCACTGTATACTTTGAATTAGATGTAAAAACACGATGCATGTACGGGAAAAGACTCTTTCTCCCCCTACTTCCGGCTGGCCACAATTTGCCCTCCGCCCCTCCCCGCAAAGATGCAATTAAGTTGATCGATTCCTATTGATTTCACGAGGCGATCTCCATGACAACTAATCCGCAATACAAGTAAATCAATCCTTTGGGAATTCTTCAACCTTGGATGCCTGGTTGCCATTCTCGAGCGATATCAATAACAGGCCATGGTCTCGGTAACCATGATCAAGAGGGCATCTACCCACCTGAAATGTTTCAAGCATAATATCACTTGTCAATCAAGAAAAAAAAGAGACCAAAAAATAAAATTACAAGGACAGTTGGTCTGATGATACTTTGAAGTGACGATATCTGAAATTGATTAACAATTAATTGGATCGCGCTTTCGTGGAAGAATCAATATCAACATCACCTTTATTCCAAACTAGCTGAGGTAGGCAGTTGACAAACCCAAAAATAAATAAAATAAAAGCAAGACAGATTGAGGGAAAAAAAAATTATATATAAAAAAACAAATAATTGAATCACGCCTTCACAGAAGAAGGTTGCAGTGGTATAATGATACTTTAAGTTCCCAGCCTTATCTATAGGGAAATGGATCCCCTGCCTTAGTGGGAATTAAGGCAGGGGATCTGGGCCGTCCATTTCAAAAATGGACGATCCAGATCGTGTTTTTTTTTTTTAACCATTAAAATCCCCTCCCCCTATATAAAGGATCTGAGCCGTCCATTTCAAAATGGACGGACCAGATGCACAAAATCACCCGGATCCTCTCTTTAGACTATGTTGTCTTGCTGCTGAGCTTTTTCTATTAGGGCAGACAATAACCATTTCTTTGGGTGCGCATCGACATGGACTAAATCGATACCCATTAACTTTGTCCCAGCAAGAAAATTTACCTATTATTTACCAGCATCCTGCCATCACAGGATCAGATGCATGGACAAGACTGTACTGCAGAAAGCATAGATGAGCCAGAGTCGTTCAGGATTTATACAATGGAACATCACGACCACAATTTGCTTTGATAGCTTCTTCCAATTTCTCCATCTGGTCGTAATCAACCTTGAAGGTAACCATGGTGGTGACGTCTTTACCGGTCTCATAGTCCTGCTCGACGTCCTCAGCATGGAAAGCTTGTAACTAGAAAGTCGGAAGGCAATCAAATCAACAGAGGGATACTTCATGGACGTGAAAAAACAGAAAAGATGTACGCTTCCGAACCACTTCAATCTAAAGGGGGCGAGGAAGCAAGGATACTCCGAACTAAAATGCAGCTGACTTAAATATCACGAGTGAGACTACAAAAATTCGATACATAATATGTATTGGCATACCAGAAACTGTACTAAGAGTAAATAACCCAAATAACCAAACTGCATTAAATAAAAACAAACAAACAAACAAATTTTGGCAATAAATCAGGTAAGCTAACGTGACAAAGTTCAGAAGAGGACTAAGAGATGCAAATTTTGACGGATTTGCATCTGTGTAATACAGCTGTGAAAAGAAAACTCGCAGAAAGAGAAATCAAAAACCATATCAGCAACGTTATCTAATTGAGTCATGAAATATAAAGTTAGGGAACCCATTGGTGGATATACTCTCTGAACTCTATCAAACCGATCTCACCAACAGTGAAAACCGGTAATTTCCTTTCATATGTGGTGGATGCACAGAGCAAACTTGCATGGCTGAACATCCTTAACAAAAATCTACTACTCAAAAACACAAAAATCATTGCATAGCCCCTAGTGTGAACAACTTCTTGATACATCCCAAAAGTTATAGATGATGAATCAGCGATGTTGACTCACCTGATGATACAGAACTCCCAATAGCTCATAAGGAATCTCCACACCCATCGGAACCTACAGATATTTTACGGCATATGACATTTCAAGTGGTAAGGAGTAAAAACATTAGCACATGGAAGAAAACCTTTTCTACTCGACTTTAAAGCTTCAATAGACCGAACTGAGTCTGGTTCAAAACAGGAAAACAGAGATAAAGTTAGAATCCGCCAAAGGAAATTATATCGTACTTTAGATTTCACCAGACAAGTCGGGGCATTCTTTAAGCACTCTGATGCAACTCCACCGTATGCTCTCACCAACCCTCCCGTACCTAGTTTAATACCTCCAAAGTGCCTAAATTAAGAGCATTATCAATCATGAGAATACGCATTACGCTCAGCCAAGCAGAGACAACTCAGTCTGCGATAATCTACTGTTAAGTGCATCAAATGTTATACAATAAGAACAATGAGATGTAGCCAAACTTAAGATAGGAAGCTTCTTCCAATATAAACACCCTCTTCCAAATAACTTTACCTTGTAACTACAACCATCACTCTATCGATCCCTGAAGATTCAATCGCAGAGCAAATAGGTTTTCCAGCAGTTCCCGAGGGTTCTCCATCGTCATTAGACCTGTATTGATCTCCCACCTGCCCTCCAATTTAAAGAATAAGCTGCATCAATCCAATTAGGCACAAACCGGCAAATAATTGTAATGCAGCGCTCGTCCACCCCACTGAACAAAGTAACTATCGCTACTAGCATTGCATACAGGCCACACATGGGTGAAAAATTTATAAACCGAAAGCTGAAGCAAATAGAATTCGACCTAAAACACACCTTATAAGCCCAACAATTATGGGTTGCGCGCGGATCCCTAACCTAGAAACCAGAAGCACAAACCAGAGAATCCGTCAGTCTCAATTGAAATCGAACTTCGTCAAACCAAGAACGTGAAAGATGTTTTGCAAATGATTCCAGCATGTTTGCCATCAATTCAATCGGGAAACCTCGGCACGCCCATACAGAAGATTGCCCAATCAAGACGCGAAAACCCTGAAAAAGTGCCGAGAGCGAACGAAGGATCTCGACTAGGCTAACCTGGGAGAGAAATGAGAAGGCCGATTGCTCGTCGGAGACGGGGCCGGCGATCGCGATGAATTTGCTCTTCTTGATTTCTCTCTCGAACATGACTCTCTCCTTGATCGTCGTGTAAGCACCACCGCGGCGTCCTTTGCCGCTGGTTCCCGGGGAGGAAGCGGCGGCAGCCGCCATGACCATCGATCTACGTGGCCCGACGATGGAGGCGAACAGCTGAGAGGGAGAGATACGACGGTTCACGAACTGGTGGAAATGGTGGTTGTAACCGTTAATGCTCATGTTTTTGCCACTTCCCGGTGACGGGCATGTCATTTTTTTGACGAAACCATTTTAAATAGCAACTCAACGTCAAATTAGCCACAACTATCGTACTTGCAATCCGGTCATAAACTCTAATTCAAATAATATTTTTTTGAAAATAATTACTTATATAATTTGTCAACTAAAACTATTTCACCATTGACAAAAAAAAATATATGTCTATATATTTTCGTGGGTTATACAATAAAAATTCGTTTATTCAATTTTGCGAGTGATACAAGTAATTATTTAAAAAAAACAATTCTCAAAACATATATTTTACACGAAACAACAACACATTGTAATCATAAAATAGTATACTTACTCTTTTGATGTACAAGTACAACATATTGCTTTTTATCAATCTCGCTCAAAAAATATAAAGGGTGAAATGACATTGGATATATGATCAAGTGAATGCTGTTGATGGGCCCAAGGCCGAGATCCCGAGCACCAGCACTGATATCTCGAGCCCAGCCTTGATGAACTCAAGCCTGGACACCAAGACCTTGTTCGAGTGTGGGATGCAGGGCTCGTGCTCGTGCCTAGAACCAAGGGATCCAAGTCTGAGACTCTTGGGCCTGAGCTTGGTGCTTTGCTTGCCCATCGATGATGCTTGAACGATGTATGTTCATTTAGGAAAGTCAAATTGTATTTAACTTACCAAATAACAAAAAATATTTTTCAGTTCATTTTCAAGTTTCAGCCTCCCGTTGGAAAAGTATCGTCATTTTTTCCTATTGTCTTTTAAAAAATATCACATTTATCGTGAAACAAACGAAAATCCGTCAATCCTATGGCAAAAATCACCGTTTCATTTTATCTTGCTGGGGCAACGCATTGCGCTTTTAGTGGTACTGATTATTATTTTTTTTTGGGGGGAAATTACAAGCTACCTCCTCGTTGGGAGATTTGGCAATCCAATCCATAACTTGATTGGATGCCCTAATACAATGTTTAATTAATGGGAGACGCTCCTAAGATGGGCCTGCAGTTCCTTGCATTCCTCTAGAAGGCTTTGGCGGGCCCATAGAATTTGCGACATGTCTCCCGAGCACGTGGATGATGGACGACCATTGAATCAACTACACTTCTTAAGGGGCAAACGTACACTTTTAGTATTAAAAGTTGTATATGGAGATCAATTTAATGCCAAAAGTTTCAAACATATCACTTTAGTGCTAAATTTTTTATTAAAAAACGATAACTTAAGTGTCAACTTCTTTTAAAAACGATTACTTCAGTGCTAACTCTGATTTAAGCTGACGTGGTTTGCCGAAAATACGACACACGTCATTTTTTATTATTATTTAAGCTGACGTGACACATCAGAGCTGGCACTAAAGTGATTGTTTCTAAAAGAAATTAACATTAAAGTGATCGTTTTTTAAAAAATTGACACTAAATTGATCCGTTTTAAGCTTTTGGCACTAAAGTTTTCATTTTATCTCCGACTTGGCATGAAAATGATCCGTTTAAAACTTTTGGTACCAAAGTGATCTCCGTACATAACTTTTGGCACTAAAAGTATACTTTTGCATTTGTTTGAGTGAAAAGAACTTATTTTTTTTATTTCTTTTCAGATTTTTATCTATTTAGTTCGCTGAAAATGACTTAGTCAACGTAAAACACTTTTTGATCGGCTGAAAATTCATGCATAATATTACGAAAATAAATTATTAAATCTAAAGAGGTGAAAATACTTCTCGAAAATTGCTCATGTCGAATTTTTTTAATAATTTAGTGCTATTTTACATTTAATGTTTTATACTTCTTCTTCCGCCAATTGCCCAGCCTTGGGAACACTCGGCAACAGGCTACACAAGATTGACCTCATAGGCACTTAGGCGAACTCAACCTCATGTGGCAAGTTGTTGCTATAAAGCGAGCTCGAGCCTCGTCGACTGCTTGGCAAGCTTGAACTCGTGTGGTCGGCCGCTGATTGCTACCAAGGCTCGACGATCGATGAAGAAGAAGAAACAAGGAAAAAGAAAAAGTATAAAATTAAAAATTAATGCAATATATGAGCAAATCAACATTTGAATTTTGATTTTTTTTTTATCTTCTATAAAATCATGAGATTGAAATTGTTTTCTAAATAATATCTTCATTCCATAAATTTTTTTCAATCACATATCACACAACAAAGGATAACAAACCGTTTTCTTGGAAAATAATCATCCCAAACAAACGCACATATGACGATTTCTCATTTTAGTCTTAAACCTTATGACGATTTATCAATTTAGCCATAAATTAGTTTCAATTTACTCCTAAATATTTTTGAAGATTTGTCAATATAGTTATTTCAACCGGTTATTCAAATAATAGGTTTGAGATTGAATTGACAATTAAAATTTCAAAAGGTTTAGGACTAAATTGACAAAATCAAAAAGCGTAGAGCTAAATTGGCAAATTTTCATAAAGTTTAGGACTACATTAGCACTACTGAAAAGGTTTGACTGAATCGGCCGCCGTACAATAAATTTAGGCTTTTGGACAATTATCCCAATTTATATCTTGTTAATGATGGGCGTAGCATAATTGCAACGCCGCACGATATTTAGATCCTACATAGCGAGAAATCACAAATGAGAATTTGATTATTAACCCCCTTTGCTTGTTGCAAGAAAGAAAGGCTCATACAGCGGCGAGATTCCGAATCTTCTCCGTGAAATTGTTGACAATCTCGAGGCTTTGATCATCTGCCCAAAGGGAGGAAACAAAAAGAAAGCTCGGTTTTCTTTGTTAAGAACAAAAGAGGAATTGAAACAATGAGAAAAGGGGAGAAAATTGTCAAAAATTCGTAAATCTATTGCATTTTTGTCAATTCACATTTTGTTAGTTAAGTCGATCCGATCAATTTCGACCATAATTTGCTGACATGGATCTGGCCGCTCTATGTGGTACAGCCAGCGTGTGAACAATTTTTTTTAAAAATTTATCGATTTTTTTTTATTGTATTTTTCTCTTTTTCTCTTTTCTCCTTCTTTTAATATTTTTTCGACTTTTCAGAGGGCAGCAAAGACTCTCCCAGATCTGGGCTAGCGGACTTTTTTCCACGGTCGATGAGGGCCCGACGACTCTCGCTAGCCATAGGTAAAATAAAAAATAAAAAGAAGAAAATAAAAAAGTAGCAAAAGATAAATTAAAAAATATTAAAAATATTACTAAATATTTTCTACATTAGATGTCGACCATGCCACATAGAATAGCCAGTGTCCATATTAGCATTTTTCAGCCAAAAATGAAAAAACGTGAAAACGTTTAGACTCAATTAGTACAATTAAAAGGTTTATGATTGAATTGACAAAAATGCGATAGGTTGAGGACTTTTTGGACAATTCCACCAAGAAAATAGAGAACTATATCAATCGGTAGAGATACTAACCGAGCCTGGGGATTGTGTGGCCCTCCGGGTGATGGATGACAATCGGATCCACAAACGAATCAAGCAGAGCGATTGACTCCAGCTTCACGATATCATTCTCACCTAACAACACAATAATCACTCGTTAACTTATTGATTAACGAGGCCATGCGTACTCACTTAATCTCTAATCTCTTTCTTAGTTGGCTAGTTGATCTTGTGTTCATCTCGATGAGGGCAGTTTTAATCTCCATAGCATTTCTATATGAAGCTGCAACTGCGAACTCGTTCAGACCTTTAGGTATTGGACTAGGACAGAAGAAAAATCATCAGTGATCCTACTATTGAAAGCCAAATTTAGTGTAACGACGTGATGCTGTTGGTTGTAACAATTAATTGTAACTATCTCGTCGTCCGGCATCGTTGGACTAGACTTTAAAACTTGTAGCAAGTACAGGCGATCCGATCGTGATCGAATCGAAGAGAGCTAAGTTTAGGTAGTTACCTATGACATGAAGAGAAGGGCAGTTGACAGGAGAGGAAAACGCGCTAGCTGCCAGCGGAGGCACACCGAGCTTTGATCCGCCGAACTTAGCCCCGGAAATTAGAATCAGAAACTTGATGTTGGGAACCTTGGTGAGCACCAAACCCTGCAAATTTCAGCATTTTGCCGATTGCAGCAACTGTTGCTTCGCATCTTTTCTCCATTAACGGGTTTTTGTTCGGAATTTTTGTTGGAACAGGAAGATAGAAGAAAGCGTACCTCTGCCTGCATTCCTGGCAATGCTGCAGCAAGAACAGCTCCCTGGTAATCAAAACTCGAAAATGTCACGAACACGACGATGAAGTTTCTGTTTGTTTGTCTCTTTTTCTCTCCTTCTTGTGGCCCCAAAACCTCATCAGTTAAGAATTTGAACGACACCCACAAAAGGGAAAAAATTGTCTAAAAAAGTCATAAACCTATAGTATTAGTGCCAAATCTTTTTTTTGTGTTAATTTAGTCCGAAACATTTTGCATTTGTGCCAATTTAGTCCTAAACCTTTTATTGGTGCTAATTTAGTCACAAACATTTTGTATTTGTGCCAATTTAGTCTTAAATATTTTGCATTTATACCAATTAAGTCAATTCAGTCAATTTTAGTCGAAAATCATTAGCACAAATATCAATTATCCTACGTGACACGGATTGCGCTAACGTATATATTTTGTAATATTTTTTTGGCACTTTAAATATTTTTTTAAAAAATTAAAAACAAAAAAATGCCTAAATTTATTTAAAATTATAGAATAATATTTTATAAAAATATCCAAGTCATCATTTATCGTGCCACGTAGGACAAATTGATGTCCACGTCAACCATTTTCGGTCAAAATTAGTCGGATTAACTTAATTAGCATAAATACAAAAGATTTAATACTAAATTGATACCAATGGAAAATATTTATGATTAAATTAGCATCAATAAAAGATTTAGGATTTAATGGGTACCCATGCAAAAGTTTTATGAATGAATTGATGCAAAAAAAAAATATTTGTCCTGTCATATGATCAGACTCACCTGGGAAAAACCCAGTAAACCATCAAAGGGGCCGTTCTTCACCATGAAATCTTCAATGAAAGCGATGCACTCTTCAAAGTTCTCGTACTCTGTAAAATCCTGGACCTCAACACTAGGAACCATCAGCTCGATGAATATCCCTTTGTCTGCTCGAAACCGTTTGGTGTAGCTATAGATGCACTGTGCTGCAAATCGTGTCGACACACTGCGTACCAACGTGTGTGCCTCACCCCAGCTGGGTGTCGAAGTTTTCAAAGATCCGGGACGTAGCACAGCTATAGTTACACCAATTGGAGCAGGAAAACTGACCTGATTGCCTTGGAACCACTCGAAGTAGGGAGGATCGAAGATGCCTTCCACGCCGGACTTGCCCCTGGACGGGTACGGGGCGTCGAGGTACACCAGATCCAGCTTCTCCAGGACCGATTCGGGCCATTTGTGGATCTGTGTCTCGAGGATTTTAGCGCTGTTTCTGAACCCGTGGAGGCACAGAATCCTGGGATTCTCATGGGATTGGCTTTCGGCCATCGCTTTCTCTCTCTCTTACTATCCTGGGAATGAACTAGAGCAGGAATCGGAGAGGAGTTTCAACTACAAAGTTTTGAGTCCTCTGGTTTTTGGCCAGTTCTCTCTATAGTCCACGTGATGTCAATCTGTTCAAAGCCTAAAGAATTCCCCTCGTGCTGTTGACCAAGCAACCACACCCACCAATAGACCCCGAGTTTGGACCCTGGTGCCGGTCTAACTCGTGCTTCTCTGTCCTAACTTGCAACTTGACCCATGATCAACTTTACCGAATTAAAGTTGCGTGATGTTGGCTCAAGCCGGTCGTATCGAACCGTTTAATGATCGCGTCCGAAGAGTTTGTCTTGCTTTTAACATACGGCTGGCCTCGAACGCGCGCTTCGCATCTGTGGAGCAGAGCAGGCATCTTCAGTTGAAGTCCCAACATAACATGAAACGAAACTCTGAAACAAAAATAGTGGCAGCCAATTGTGAATTGGCTGCCTCGAGTAACCGTGTTCGTGCCAAAGATAGTTGATTGCATTCAGAGCAGATCTGTTGAGAAAGAAGTAACAATCTCATATGAGAATCATTATCATCTTCCCAGCTAAGTCGAAAGAATGCGTGACTCGTGCAGTAGCAAGATTATGTATCTTCTCAATGAAATCGTGCGCATTCTCTAAGTTTTGACCATCAGGGATCGAACATAAAAGAGAACTTAGCTCCACCTTAGATGAATTGAAACAATAAGATAAAAGAGACTTTCATTCTAAATCTTTCGACAATTTATCAATATAGTCGTCTGGTCAATTGTCTAAATAACAGATTTAGAACTGAATTGATAAAATTTCAAAAGGTTTAGAATTAACATGATATAATTGAAAGACTTGGAGCTAAATTGGGAATTCGTGGTAAGGTTTGCAGAGGTTAAGGATAGCCAAATCACGAATGAAAATTTGTTATTGTCTCCTTTGCTTGTTGCGGTAAAGAATGACTCATGCAGCAGCCAGATTCTGGATCTTGTCGACGAAATTGTTGACAATCTCGAGGCTTTGATCATCTGCCCAAAAGGAAGGGGGAAAAAATATCAGAGTCCACGCTTATCCTTAAAAAACCGAAACATTAAAATATTAATTAAAAATCTATTAAAATATTTATTAAAAATTTTAGGGAGCTCCCATGAGAGAGGGAAAGAGAAAAAAAAATTAAAACTAATTAAAAAAATTTAACAAACTATTCAAAATAGTATTGAAAATTCTCCATGTCTACGCCAGCCGTGCCAAATCATTGGTGTCACGACGGCGATTTTCAATAAAAAAAAGATGGACTAAATTGACAAAATGTGAAAATAATTAAAATTCAATTTGCACAATAAAAATATTTATGACTGAATTAACAAGCTTGTAGTAGGTTTAAGATTTTCCGGACGATTTTGCCAAGAAAAGAGAGAACTATATTAATCGATAGAGACACTAACCGAGCCTGGGGATTGTGTGGCCCTTCGGGTGATGGACGACGATCGGATCCACAAATGAATCGAGCAGAGCAATCGACTCCGGCTTCAGGAAATCGTTCTCGCCTAACAACACAATAATCACTTCTTAACCTAGTAATTAACGAGGTCACGATGCGTACGCACTTAATCTATAGTCTCTTTCTTAGCTGGCTAATTAACCTTGCCGTTGTTTTAAGAAGCTTGATTACATCATACGGATTTTCTTGCACATCTTGATGACGACACTTCTTGTTTGGTCCATAATCTCCAAATTCAAAGTGGAAAAGAAGGACGGATTATGGTAAAAGTTCCTTTTGACAGGACTGGATCAACAGCATTTCTATATGAAGCTGTAACTCTGAACTCATGTAGACCTTTAGGTATAGGACTATGACAGAAGAAAAATCATCACTGATATTACTTTTGAAAGCCAAATTTGGTGTAACCACGCCGCGCGCTTGGTTGTAACATCTAATGATAGCTAACTAATGTTGTCGCCGGGCATCGCCGGACTAGATTTTGAAATTTGTAGCAAGTAAATCGTGATCTGATCGTAATAGAGATGAAGAGAACTGAGTTCAGTTACTTACCTATAACATGAAGAGAAGGGCACTTGACAGGAGAGGAAAACGCGTTAGCTGCCAGCGGAGGCGCACCGAATTTCGATCCGCCCAACTTACCCCCGGAAATTAGAATCAGGAACTTGATTTTGGGCACCTTGGTGAGCACCAATCCCTGCAAATTTCAGAACTTTGTTGATTGCAGCAACTCTATCAAACAGCCCGGTTTGCTTCGTTTATGTGTTTTGAATTCGATTTTTTGTTGGAATGAGAAGATAGAAATAAGCGTACCTCTGCCTGCATTCCTGGCAATGCTGCAGCTAGGATAGCTCCCTGGTAATTGAAACACGAAAATGTCACAAACTAGACGATGAAATTCCTGTTTGTTTGTCTCTTCTTCTCGTGGCCCCAAAACCTCAAAAGTCTAAGGATTCGAACGACGCCCACAAAATAAAAGATGCTGCTTTGTCTTATCATCTGATCAGACTCACCTGGGAAAAACCCAGTAAGCCATCAAAGGGACCGTTCTTCACCATGAAATCTTCAATGAAGGCGATGCACTCTTCAAAGTTCTCGTAGTCTGTAAAATCCTGGACCCCAACACTACGAACTATCAGCTCGATGGATATCCCTTTTGCCTGCTACGAACCCGTTTGGGGTAGCTATAGATGCACAGTGCTGCAAGTCCTGTCGTGACACTGCGTAGTAGCACTAGCACCGTGTGTGCCTCACCCCATCTGGGTGTCGTAGTTTTCGGAGATCCGGGGTGTAGCACAGTTAAGAAGACCAAATGGAACTGGAAAACTGACCTGATTGGCCTGGAACCACTCGAAGTAGGGAGGATCGAAGATGCCGTCCACGCCGGACTTGCCAGTCGACGGGTACGGGGCGTCGAGGGACACCAGATCCAGCTTCTCCAGGACCGATTCGGGCCATTTATGGATCTGCGTCTTGAGGATTTTAGCGCTGGTCCTGAACCCATGGAGGCACAGAACCCTGGGCTTCTCATGGGCTCGGCTTTCGGCCATTGCTGTCGCACTCCCTACTACCCTACAAATGAACAAGAGCAGGAATCGGAGAGAAGCCTCAAGTTTCTGAGTCCTCTGGTTTTTGGCCAGGTCTCTATTAATCTGTTTAAAGCCTGGCACTTAAAGGAATTCCCAACCAACCACATCCACCAATCAATCTTGAGTTTGGACCCTCGTGCTATTGACCAACCGGCCGGTCTAACTTGTAGTTCTCTGTCTTGATCTATGTTGCACGGACTCACTCTTCTGGACATTTTTTTGCGTGTCAAACACGTCTGGACACGCGCGTCCGAACGTTGATCCCGTGTCCGATCGTCGACACTGGGTCAAAACGTGTCTAGGGTTAAAAGGGTTAGTTTTTTTTGGGCTTTAATAAAAGGGTCAATTTTAGAACGTAAAAAAATGTGACCTAATTTTCTGACTTCCCATTCTTGTCTTTTAACTCTTTTCTACATTTGCTCTTGTGGTCGCTCGTATCATCTGACTCTAAGTCCTCTTTGTCTCACGTTTGTCTCTCGTTGCTCTCACTCCGTCTCGTCACCTTGCCTCCCCTCAACGTCAATCTTCGCCTCGTGGCCACTGCCCTCGCCTCAGGCCCTCAACTCGCCTCGTAGCCGCTGGCAAAGCTAGTTCTTTGCTATCTGTCGACACTAGGCATACAGCATAGTGAATGATACATCTTGTGAACTTGATTATGTTTTATTGTTATTCCCTATAGGAAACTGTTTTACTTGGTATATTGGTTGTAATTGTCATACTTAATAAGCTCGCGGTGCTACTTAATTTGCTGGTGATCTTGGTTTTGTGTTGTGAATTAGTGCGCGACTTTTGGCATTTTATGCAAAATTGGAGGTTATTTATGTGAATTTGTGTACTTGTTTAATCCCCAATAAGCGTACCTCTCTTATGAATGAATAGAGAACATTTTTTTTTTACCTTTTTTCTTTTGTAAAAATGATAATTTTGTTACGTATAAATAAAAATATTAATATATAACGTGTCCCAACATGTCGAAATTTTTAATTTTTTTTAGATATCTTGTGTCGGCATATCGTATTGTGCCGTGTCCCGTGTCGTGTCGGTGTTACATAGGTCTTGACTTACAACTTGACCCTTCATTTATCTTTACCAAATGAAAATTGTGTGATCTTGATATAAACCGGACCTATCGAATCGTTTAATGATTATTTTAAAAACATTTTGGTTCAGCTTTGGGAAAAATACAAATACCCTTGAGCTAAAGGGGATTTTCGAAATGTAAGTAGTGTCTGATAAGATGTATTTTAAAAACACATTGAAAAACAGCTTTGACATTTACTTTATAAAGTATTTTTACTTTCTACCCAAAAAAAAAAGAAGAAGGTATTTTTACTTTTTGTTAAGAAAAAATTTTTAAACTATTTACGTCGACCAACTGCCAGCTTTGGCTATCGGTAGCCAGATCTAGCCTACGGCCAACTATCGGTGAAAATGCAAATTGACACGGCACCACTGCTCAGCAACACCATCCTGCATGTTAGATATATTATTTAGATATATTGTATATACTACGAGGAGGTCTTTTGTGTATTTACTTTCTTACCCTTCTTTCTATGTATATGTATATTGGCCTTGTGCCTAATTGTATTTATGTATTTCATTATTCAATTTTTAGATCTATCATGATATCAGAGCCAGGATTTTCATAGGCGACATTCGTGCCCCTCACTCGCATCTGCTCAATCCGCAACTACTCAACCGTCATCCGTCGTCCGTTGTTCCCCGGCCGCCAAAAGTTGTTCATCGCCCGTTGTTCCTCGAAACCAAAATTGGTACGCGGATCTGATTCAATCGAAGCCTATCTTCTAACTGTTCTTTGCCTTTCGATACGCAGATCTGCTTTTCGGTGCTTTGTTTGATCTTGGGATTCTTCGACTTCAATTCGTGTCCTTTAAACGAAAAAGAGAATATTGAAGAGTGGGTTCTCTAGTTAGTGGCTGAGAACATTTAGTTTTTAGCTGGTTGATGTTTAGGGAGATGGGGTTCGCATGAGCATTTGCTGTATAGTGGTTTCTCGCTGCTGTTTCGAGCCCAAAAACAGCCTTGTCTTTGCGATTTTTCGGAAATAAATTGTATAAAATTTCTTTAGAATTTTAGATCCTAACCTTACAATCCGGGCCATTCGTGTTATGAATGAATATCTCAGATTATAATTAACAAAAAAATATATAAAAAATTCAAAAAATTGGAGATCTGGGCCGTTCGTAAAAAAATAGACGAACCGAATTGTAAGATTAATTGTCTAGACTTCTGACGAAAGTTTATACGATCCGGATCCGGATTTTTCACCCTATAATCAATGCAGGTTTTCTCGGGATCACACGTGACCGTTTTCCTCATCTTTTTGCATAAAAAGCTTGCTGTTTGGGTGCCTTTTCTCGGGCAAATTAGTGCTGGAATTCAACTTGCATTTATTAAAAATAAATACGTAGTGAAATAATAAATACCAAATAAAGTATTAGTAATATCATCAAAAAATTTCAAAAAATCTAAAAAAAATTTTACAAACATCCCAATATTGTGGGAGTAAAGAGATATCGAGAACAATGTTCGAAATAAAGGAACATAATATTTCTTTGTAATCAAAAGTTTGTAGAAGCATCTTGTAGATAGAATTCCAACGAGTCGGAATATATTTTGGAAATCTTTTTGCCGTTCTTCCATTTTGTTTACAAATTTTTCCCAACTATTTCATAAGATGAGGACGACTCCATAAAAATCTAATTGCATTATTGATTGGATGGATTCGTAAAACATCTTGTACACATAAATTCAAAACATGATTAGCACATTTAATGTGAAAAAATTATCCATCAAAAGAGGGTTTACAAATATTTTCTAACTCGGGAATGGAAGTAGTATTTACGGCGGCATTATCAAAACCAATTGAAAAAACTTTATTAATCAAATCACGTTCTTCTAAAACTTTCCTAAGTAGTCTATAAATATTATGGCCGTATGCCTTTTAGTAAAAACTCGAAATGCAAGAAGTTTTTTTTTAATAACCCAATCATCACATATCCAATGGCATGTGACACCCATATAAGAATTAATATTCCAAGCATCACTCCAAATATCACTACCTATATGTGCACATCCATTGAATTCTCCAAAAAAACTTATCAAATGATTTTTTCATTTTTTATAAGTTCGCATCTAAGAATAGTTTTCGGAACAAATGGTGCTTGCGGAGCTAGCACAGTGTTTACCAAATATCTAAAATTAAAATTTTTACCAGTATTAAACTGAGCATGCTCAAGGGCAACATATTCAACTAATGTTTATTTATAAAGTGCATTAGTGAAGGAATAAATGATGATGATTAGAATTGGCGAACCCGAAAATTTATTGTTGGTTAGTGTCGATTCCCGCTTGTGTTGGATGTTTTTTCGTCAGATGCCGATGAAATGTTTCGTAGCCATCTAATTTACCAAGTTTTTATGTTTACAGATAATATTTACAGCTTAAATCAAACTTGACTTCATTTTCATTCCATACTTTGTTGAAGTGTAGCTATAAGTCGAATTGTTGCCTCTTACGTCCTGGCTCATTTGCCATCGATGATTCTTCGACACCAGTGAAAGTATAAAGAATTTCTTGCGTTGGAACGTGCTCGACGTTGGGATTGTGAACATCGTCGTCCTCCCAACATGCATACTCACGAGATCATATTCACGAACATGATAATCAGATTCTCTCATTGGGCTTTTTCACTTTTCAGTATTTCTGCTTTCACTTGCCTTTTTTTGAGAGAATTGATCGGAAAATTGATTCAAAAAATTAAGAAGGAATTGAGAGAAAATAACGAATTGAGAGAATTTAACAAAATTTGAGAGATTAAGACTTGAGAGTATTGAAGAGAATTGAGAGAAATTATGAGAAAAATGAAGAGGGATTGAGAAGTTTTTATAGATTTTTTTTAAGGAATTTCCAACGGCCAAAATAACCGTTGCAATTTCCAACGGCCTTCGGACCCAATGGTCCGAAGGCTCGTTGGGCCTGGGGGAAGAGCCAACGGCGGCCCCCCCCCCTTTTTTTTTAAGTTTCGGTTCCAGTTCTGAACCACGGGTCCGGTCAATGAGCCAGTTTCGGGCCGGTCAACAAGCCAGTTTCGAGTTCACGATTTCAAATGGACATGGGATTTGTTTATTTGGTTCATTTTGGTCACGGTCACACACTCTACAAAGTTTTTAGCATTTGATTGAAATTTGATTCGACGTTGGTGACACAAAGAAACAGGGATTGATGGAGGCACTGGGTTTTTGCAGATATTTAGTGTACTTTCCAAAGTACGAAAGTTTTATTTTTTTTTGTGGAACAAAAGTATGAAAGTCGAATGAGGGCAAAATTGAAAGAAAAAAATTGTAGTCATGTTTTAGAAATGCAAATTTGTAAAGTAACTCCGAAATTACTTTGGGCTAAAGAACTCTAAGGGACTTTGAAAATGCAATTGCATTTTCTCAAAATTGAGCAAGAAACAAATCAAAGGTTATTTGCATTTGGCCAAAACTTTAAAGCCTCAAAGTCATTTCTAAATGCTAAACCAAATAGATCAGAGTAGCCGCGCTCCGCATGCATGGAGCAGAGCGGGCATCTTCAATTGAAGTCCCATCAGAACATGCAACGAAATGTAGAAACAAAAAGAATGTTAACCAATTGCGTTGCCACGAACAGCCGTGTTTGTGCTAGAGGTAGTCGATTGCATTCGGAGCAGATTCGTTAAGAAAGCGGCGAAAATCTCAGGCGAGGATCATTATCATCTTCGCAGCAAACTCGAAAGAAAGCGCCGCTCATGCAGCAGCCAGATTATGGATCTTCTCGATGAATTTGTGTGCAATCTCCAGGCCCTGATCATCTGCACGGGGGATTGAACAGAAAAGAGAACTAAGCTCCAGTTTAGATTAATTCAAAGAATGAGAAAATGAGACTTGGATAATTAGTAGGGGCACAAACAAAGGTTGGGGGTTGTGTGGCCTCCTGGGTGATGAATGACTAGGGGATCCACAAATGAATCAAGCAGAGCAATTCCCTCTGTCTTCTGGAAATCGGTCTCGCCTGCACCAAAATAATGACACCTGATATAAAAAATTTTGGGTATATTCCGTTTGGTAAAATCTTTATAGTACATTTTGCATCAAAATAATGTACGAAAAAGAAGTTTTTTGTTTTATTTTTTCAGCGCAATGTGCGAGCATATGACTAATTTTCGATGAAACGAAGTGAAAATGTTGGTTCATAAGCTCCTTCGGAACAATTGGCTTTGAGTTGAATCCAAAGAGGGACAAGATAACTTACGGCCAAAGGCTCCTTCAGCAACATCTAATGCGAGGACACTAACCTGGGAGTTGCAAAGAACACGAGGCCTATGATTCTGTTGTAGCTAATCTCATGTTAAACATTTAGCCATGTAATAGTATAAACATTATTTGCAATCCCACTTTCGATGACCGAACTTAGCCCATCCATCGCCTTTCAAGTCGCGTCGTTGTGGAGAAGTATAGCATTGATCTTAGCAGAACCGAATAAAGCTGAAGTTTTCGTAGTTGTTACTTGTTACCTATAACATGAAGAGAAGGGCACTTTATAGGAGCTGAAAATGCGTTGGCGGCCAGCCTCGGCGCACTGTATTTTGATCCGCCCAACTTAGCCCCGGAAACTAGAATCACAAACTTGATTTTGGGCACCTTTGTGAGTACCAATCCCTGCAGAATTCGGCCTTCGTTAAATTCATCTCCTTGGTAAAGAAATTATCTGCTTCTGTTCCATTTCACGAGTCTATTTCGACGTCGGTTTCGAATTCATGGAGCTAGAAATGTGTCTTACCTCCTCCTGCATTCCGGGAAATGCAGCAGACAGAGCTGCCCCCTGGTAATCATAACCAAGTAGCAAGATGACTCATCGACACAAAATTGAACTGAGGAATGAAGAATATATGAACAACCGAAATAATGAAGATGCTGTTATCTGGCTGGACTCACCTGGGAAAAACCCAGTAAACCATCAAAGGGACCGCTCTTCACCATGAAATCTTCGATGAAGGCGATGCACTCTTCAAAGTTATCGTACTCCGTAAAATCCTGAATCAGAACGCTCTGAATCGTCAGCTCGAAGAATTTCCCTCTATCTGCTACGAACTCGTTTGGTCTAGCTATAGCTGCACCGTGTCACAAGATCGCGCTGCAGCATTATAGTTACACCAAATGGAGTCCAAATAAAACTTGAAAAACCTGACCCGATTGCCCTGGAACCACTCGAAGTAGGGAGGATCGAAGATGCCCTCCATGGCGGACTTGCCTCTGGACGGGTACGGGGCATCGAGGAACACCATGTCCAGCTTCTCCAGGACAGATTCGGGCCACTGACGGATCTGCATCTCGAGGATTTTAGCGCTCATCCTGAAACCGTGGAGGCACAAGATCCTGGGCTTCTTGCCGGCTCGGTTTTCGGCCATCTCTTTGGCTTTCTCTACCGTGTGTTGGGCGTGAAATGCAGCAGGAGTTTGGAAGGAGTCTCAGCTGAAAGTGGACTTGCCTCTGGGCGTTTGACATGATTTGCTCATAACCTAAACTTTGTATTCATGACCAATTCACTTCGGCTCTTCATAATCTCCACCAAACACACCAACCAGTAAATCTCTGAGCTTGGATCCCATTCTAGTGCCGTTGACCAACCGGTCGGTTTAAGTCGTGCTTCTCTGTTCTAACTTGCCACTTGTCCCTTCATGATCTTACCAAATGAAAACTGTGTGATAATAGTATATTTTTGTGTGTTTTTTTTTAGTTTGCTTATTTTTATTATAATTTAAATAAAATGTGTCTATTGAAAATAATCAGATTTAGACAAAAAAAAAAATTTGTTGGCTTTGCCTTATATTTTAAATTTTTAGCCACGTCATTGTCACGCAGGAAAAATACAATAAGCCACTTCAGCATTTTCCTTCAACCAAGTTGGGAGGAGTTAACGAAACGACTATATGACACCAATTTGACAAGAGTCTTGATCCACTAAGGGGGTGCATGATGTCTTTCTATCTCAAGACTATATATCTGGCTAGAAATAGATTTTTCGATTTCTATTTCTTAGACGAATTTCTCAACCAAAAATCGCGTTTGATGACGATATAATTTTTCTATTTTCGAAATAAAAATTCGTTTGATAATAGCAAGAAATTTCTATTTTCGGTGACTGGTCGCCACCGCCGACTGGAGCGGCTAGGGACTGGCAGCGGCGGTGACCGGAGGCGGCGGCCGGCGACGACCGGCGGCCAACCACGCCGGCGTGGCAAATTTTTTCTATTTCTCAAATCTGTTTCAGAAACAAAAAAAAAGTCACTTTTTTCTATTTCTCAAATCTTAGCCAAATCTATTTCTTGGCAAAAAAACTAGCCCTGAAATAAAAGAACTACAATGCGTTGTCAAACGCATTTCTGTTCCAAAGTTATTCCCTGAAACAAAAAAGCTAAAAAAAATAGAGAAACATAATGGGAATCATGCACCCCCTAAATAGACAGGATTCTCTGTAGCAGCGAAAGATGGACCAAGACAAAGAGAAAACAAGACTTATATGTAATCATCAGGGGTACTAACAAAGTCTAGGGGACTGTGTGGCCCTTGCTAGGGGTGTCAGAAATGGTCCGACCCGATCCGAACAGGAAAATTATTGATACTTTGAGGTGGGGATCTTCATTTCCTTCGATGCTTTGAGAAGTTTATGATGGATCACCTTCTCCCTTTCAATATGCCTTTGAGACAATGACTCGTTGATCTGCGATTGTGATGTACGATTAAATATGCTATTCATTTCAAAAGACTAGGCCTAGCATTCTATTGTAGACCAATCCCATGGTAGATTTTTAAGTACATTATTCACTTCAGGACGAAAAATCATTGCCCAAGCCGTCGTCTGTAATTCGAAAAGCTCCTTTAGAACGGTCGGCTTTCCCTTGGGCCGACCCGGCCCTCGTGGACTTGGGCGAGGCCCGCTCCGGCTGGGCCTCTATTGTCACCTCCGTGATCGGATGTTTCATGGCGGAGATACGATCGTTGTCGGGTATCCCATCCGTGACCCTGCTGGCAAAGGCCGCATCTTTTTGAAAGACATGTGGACAGAAACATGACATCGCAATCCTATGTCCCAACACAGTTGTTGGACAACACCGTTAAGGTTAAATCGCACCGAAAGAAAAGAGCCTCGCAACACGCCCACCGACCCGATGGACTTGGGAAGCTCGAAGATGACCTCCATGCTTAGACTTGAACCGATCCAAATATCAGCATACGCATGGACAAGCAAATTGAATTATCAGGGTGTAAACTGTAAACTCGAACCGGATCAAGTTTCACCATGAACTGAATATGAACCTACAGTGTGCGATTTTTCTTTTTCTATTTTTATGTGTGTGTTTATTTTTCCTTTCTTTTCTTTTCTTTTTTCCTTTTTTGATTCAAAGCCGACAGAATCGCTGGCCACTAGCTGAGGGCTTGAACAAGGGCTCCGAAGCTCTCGCCATCCATTGACGAGGGCTCGCGGTCCTCACCTCGCTAGATTTGGCTAGAGAGGGGCCTCGACCCCTCGCCCACGGCCGATGAGGGCTTTGTGGCCCTTACCCACGGGCCAGCAATCCACACCGACCTTATGTCTCGAAAAAGGCAAAAAAAAAATGAAAAAAGGTTATTTTGGAGATTTTTTTAGTGCGATTTGTTTAACCGAACCAAACCAAAATAATTGAACTGGAATAAAAAAGAAATTTTTATTTTTCAATTACCCGAACAAAAAATCAAACCGAACTTAACTTAAATGCATAAAGTTTTGGACTTGGTTCAGTTTTATTCCTCTACTGATCGTGTCCAAGATACTCTCCGATTTGAACATTTTCACGTACTAGGCCAACCTCTTGCAATTTCGTGATTTCAGTCACAAATTTTTCAATTTTGGCAATATTGTCCTAACTTTCCACTGGTTTGACATTGTCATTTTGGGCAATTTTGATTAGAAATCATTGACGCGGATAGGAGCTGTCCTATGTGCCACAATTGACGTTGAAATTGACAAAATTTTTATTTTTTTATTATAAATTTCTTGATTTTTTTTGCTATTTTTTCTTTTCTTTCTTGCCAATTTAGTCACAGACTTCTCAATTTTGGCAATATTGTCCTAACCTTCCAATGATCTGCCATTGTCATTTTGCGCAATTTTGATTGGAAATCATTGACGCGGATGGCAGCTGTCTTATGTGGCATAATTAATGTTGAAATGGTCAAAATTTTTAAATTTTTTATTATAAATTTCCTGATTTTTTGCTATTTTTTCTTTTCTTTCTTGCCAATTCAGTCACGGACTTTTCAATTTTGGCAATATTGTCCTAACCTTCCAATGATTTGCCATTGTCATTTTGTACAATTTTAATTGAAAATCGTTGACGTGGATGGCAAGTGTCCTATGTGGCACGGTTAATGTTGAAATGGACAAAATTTTTAATTTTTTTATTATAAATTTCCTAATTTGTTTCTATTTTTCTTTTCTTTCTATAATTGAAAGAGCCACAAAGCCCTCGCCTAGTGGCCAGCAAGCTCGTGACCGTCATCGACCGCAATGGAAATTTGATTTTCTTTATATTGAATTGTTCGTAAAGGAAAAAAAATGAAAAACCAAAAAAGTTTCGAAATTTTTTGGAAAACTATAAAAGAATTGCCCACGTCATCGTTGGCTATGCCATATAGTATGGCTAGAATCAAAGCGAGCAATATCTAGCCAAAATTGCTTTGTAGGACTATTTCAACAACTCGTCAAAAAGTTTAAAACTAATTAGGTCAAATCGAAATATTTATGACTCAATTGACATCCATATTTTAGTAGTTAGCATATGCACAATAAATTTAAGTAACTTGTTTGGGTGATTTGCCCCGCCCAAATATGGTCATGATAGGATGGCATGACACAAATTCGGAGACTCCAGCTCCTTATATTAAGGTCAATATCTTTGTTTAACGCTTGCTGTCATTATCTCGAGAGCGTTCGATAGACAAAAAAAAAAAAAAAAATTCCGTTGGCTCATTTCCATCCTCATTTCCTCAAAAATCTAACTTCTACGGAAAGCTTCACCCCCAATATGGATTTTGGTTTACCCTTTTAAAAAAGCTAAAAATTTTTCCTTTTTTCTATATTTTCCAAAATCTAAAAAAAAAATTACTCAAATTTAAAAAATATGATATACGTAGATACGTATCAAAACTCTTTTATTGTCATGAAAATCTCCAGATACAAAGTCCTCCAGTTTTTCATACTTTTGGAAAAATTATGTGAAGTACAAGAAGAAAAGATTGCTGACTGTTACTAAGAACCTAACAGTACTTTTCTTTAAAAAAAAATGAAGGAACTAAAAAAAAAAAAACAAAAGGCTTTAAGAGAAGACCCTATTCATCAAGACTGAGAATAGCAGTGAGCTGATATAAGTACTCTTCAACCATGTTGCGGGCTACGTTACACGGATATGGCGGTTTTAGTTTTTTTTTTTTTTCCGTGTCGGACATGGACATGTATTCGACACGGCTGGACACGTCCCTTTTTTTTTTTTTGTCAAAACCTCCCCCTCTCGACCACCACGGACTAGGTAAAATAGTTAAAAAAAATAAGCCTAAATCATAGGCGTCATTGGACCAAAGAAGACTTGCCTTTTTAACTTTTTTGGCGTTATATACGTATCCTCCGTCAAAAGAGGTGATTGACCTTTTCTGCCTTTTTGACTAATAATAATAATATCATGTATATATAAAAATACATATAATGTACAATGTGTCTCAACGTATCGAAATTCTTTATTTTTTTAGAATTCAAGTGTCAACGTATCGTGTCGCGTATCATATCTCGTATTTATGTAACATAGTTTGTGGGATAAACAGGGTTGTTAGCCAATAGTTACTAGCTTAGTGAAACATCTCATTGCCTTTGTATAAAAGTTTTTGATCACGAATAAATTGATTATCGTCAAGTGATACGATGATACATCAAGTGATCCGGACATCTTAATTATCAAATATTAATAATAATACACCAAGCGAAGATAGGATGGTACGGGGCACGGACAGGTATGTATCCATAATTTTGGTCGGAAATATTTTGATTGGGATAGGTCGGGAAATAATTCTATATTTCCTTTCGAGTGTTGGGTCAAGCAAATACAGCCATAAACCCCATCCTGAACTTCCTCTTGAGTCTTGATCATGTAATAAAATAAAATAAAAAGAAAAGAAAAAAGAACATTTGATCTTGGTCAGACCACCAAAGTCGCCAAATCAGTTTAAAAAACAAACGTGAGGATAATGGATTCCAGCACAATGTCGCTGTCACTTACATGATGTGCCCCCCTGGCCAGCTTTTGCCAGCTCCCATGCTCATTCTCAAGTAAATTACTTAATTTGGAGAATCAAGAAAGAGCATATGATTGCTCAATAAATATAGCTTTCGTATAAAATGTGTAGGCCAAAAGAAAAAAAAAATAACGCAAATATCCTTCGAATTTTAGCACAATATATAATATGATCTTTGAATTTTATCTTGATACGTAATATGGTCCCTAAACTTATAATTTGTTCAATGTCATTTCTTAATTTTTGGTACATATTTAATTTAGTCCTGAAACTATATGAAAATGTTCAATATTGCCCTTAATATTTTCATATAATTAAATAATTAAATTGAGCATGTGCCGAAAGTTCATAGACCATATTGAACAAATAAAAAATTTAATAATTACTTTGTATATTGAGTCAAAATTCATCTATCATTGTATCATTTGTGTCATTTAAAAAAAAAAGGCTGAGAGATAATAACATCCCAGAATAATGCCCATAACATTCCATGTTCTCGTCGAATGATTAAATCTTTTGGTCAGGGAACGGTTAATTACATTTATCGTTCGATCATCCTTATCTTTAACTATAGTGAAATCATATTGTGACAATATGCCTCCTCTCATGCAGGATCGCAATGCCGAACCTCAGGGCACGGCCGATTCGAATCGGCGAATCAATATCATCGCACAGACGGTCTTGAAGTCGAGACGGGTCCAATTCGAAGAGAAACACTTGTTGGAAAGCCGCGGCCCGACGCGAAATCGGACTTCTAACTCTCCCCACAATTATTAGGCTCTAGGACACTCGACCATCGATGAATTTTCAAATTGTTGGTCGGACAAGGATGGTGTCGTTCCACCGAATTCCGCCGCATCGAATCTCTCTGCACGTCGGGCGTTTTCATTAAGGACAAGCGGACACGCAATTAGCGGCCGGAATGCGTCTGTCCGTTTTGGGCCTTAAATTGACCACTCCCCCAAAAAAAAAAAAGTTAAATAATAGTGGTAGTTGTACTCCGATTCCCTCGCTCTCCTTAATTAATTCGTTTCTCTCTCCAATGACAAGTAGCAAAAGGGAATTTTTTTCTTTTAAAAAAAAAAGGCAACAGTTGCTCCATCAATGCCTGCTGCCCCGATCCATCGAATATTCACGAAAAACCAAAATCCAAAAGAAAAATAAAATAAAATTGGGTCGAGAGACGTACACGAAATTACAAATTTGGGCTCTCAGCTTTACTGGAGGTGTAGTTGATATTGTATATCGACGAGAAATCACGAAATCCTATTAACATTGTCGTTTGATTCTGAATTTTATTGTTAGTTTAGATTTAGGCCCATAAGTAACTATGTTATGTTACTATTGTTATATAGAATATAATTTTGACAAAATGACACTTTTTAATTATATCTAGGAACTTTGATCAAATACACAATGTCGCACTTAAATTTTTAATTTAGCCAATATGATTTCTGAACTTTAACTCAATATACAATATGATTCTTGAATTTTAATTTAATCGTGAACTTTTGGATCGAGTTCAAATTCTTGAACTCGATCCAAAAGTTCAGGGACCGTATTAATCAAATTAAAAATTCAAGAATTACATTATATATGGGATTAAATTTTAAAAATCATATTGATCAAATTAAATTTGGAGTCTACATTGCATATTGGATCGATTTTTGTTTTTTGGTAAAAAAAAGAACTTCAAGGAATATTGGATCAAATTTTATGTTCATTATTTCTATAATTTTCTTGCAATTGAAAATTTCAATAAAGATGTGAGAGGTGTTAATTATAATAAAATATTTTAATGAATATTGTTTTAATTTAAGGATAAATCGAAATAAATTTTGTT
The DNA here is from genome assembly GCA_028455895.1 of Rhodomyrtus tomentosa. Lineage (NCBI taxonomy): Eukaryota > Viridiplantae > Streptophyta > Magnoliopsida > Myrtales > Myrtaceae > Rhodomyrtus > Rhodomyrtus tomentosa. Next base: position 46,202,904 of record JAPCWY010000005.1, read on the forward strand.
TCTTTCTCATTTTTATCATTTATTTCGTTACCTTTGGTGCGAATAACCCTAACAAGTTTTCTAAACCGCCCAAAACATCACCATCGAAGACTACGCCAAAGCTAGCGACACGTGTGACGTGAAAGCTTGACTTCGTCGCCTCTCATGTGAACATAGATATTAAGTGATTTCATCTAATTTTATGGAAATTGCAGTCTTTTCTTTATCTGTTGTACGCATGCCAGCTCACCACATGTGGTGCCACGTAGATGAAGAGACAAAAGAACCCTCCTAGACTTTTCCATGGGATGATGGAACGAACTGGTCAAGAGGGGTAATTAGGCAAAATCGTGTTGACCACCCCCCCAACCCGAAGGTGGTTGAACCGGTTCAACGCGGAGGACAACCTTGTGTCCTGACTCGTGATGCTTGCTCCTGGCCGGAATTTGATGGGGACACGTCGCCGACCGAGAGTCACCGACACGCGTACCGGTGCAGGTTTCATCTCTTGGGAAGAAAGAATTCCTAAAAATTGGGATTCACCCATTTCCCTCTTGCGAAAAGACGCGTATGCCCCTCGACGCGCATCCGATGACCTTAAAATAAAAGGAAAGAGAAAAATTCAGGGAAAGCAACGCGACATCTAATTGAACCGGCCCACGCCAAGATCTGGTGAAGAAAGAAACTTCAAAGAAAGTGAACCGGTCAGAACTGCTGCTGCTCCTTTTAACTATAAGTAAGGCATGTTCGTGTTTGTTTAATCCCACAGGAATCTCGGAGCGACTCCTCTTCATTATTACAAATTTACAACTGTTGCTGTCGCCTGCGAAATTCGCTGTCCTCCAACCTCCGCTAATCCCACCGCCACCTCCGCCACTGCTCTCCTTATATAAGCTCCATCGCCTTCTCTTTCTCTCCTCACTCGCCACCTCTCTCTCTCTCTCTTTTCTGGACTTGAGCTTCCCTAGAGGCGAAAAGAAGACGAATACGAAGATGGGTTTGGCCGGGTTCAAGGTCGCGATCCTGCTCGCCCTCCTGGCTACTGCTTGCACCGCGCAGTCCCCTGCTCCATCTCCCACCGCCAAGCCCCCCACAGCAGCCGCGCCCACTCCGGTCTCCACCCCGCCTTCTCCGACCCCGGCTCCCGCCACTGCCCCCGTGCCTTCACCCGCCACTCCGGCCCCGTCCCCCTCGCCCACCAAGACGCCCACTCCATCCCCCTCTCCTTCGCTCTCGCCCAAGAAATCCCCGTCCCCGTCCCCGTCCTCGTCCCCGTCTCAGTCTCCGCTGGCCGCATCCCCTCCCGCCCCTCCCACTGCGTCCGAAGCGCCCGCGACTCCTCCCACTGGCAGCCACAATGCTGGAGCCTCGACTGCGGCTAGCACCGCCGCCGTCCTCACCGGAGTTCTCTTCGCCTACATGTTGGCGTAGAGAAAAGAACTGGTTAGCAGTCTTGTCTAAACTGAGTTCATCACCATGGACAGATGAATCTCCGATCATTACGGTGAACTGGGTTTAGGCAAGAATTTGCCGTTGTTATCATTTGTTTGCGGACTAGGCCATCATTTTTCCAATTCTTTCTCCCGTCATACACTCTGTTTTTTTTTTTTTTTTGGGTTCACGTCTCTTTGTATTTTGGGTTCGGGGTTTGACTTTTAGGGTTTGGAAATTTATGAGCTATTCGATTCCCGTTCGGGCCGTTCGATTCTTGATCTGACACGATTGTGATCCGTGTTGGCACGTGTAATCATCCCACTTGTAGATGAGTCCCATTTATGTAAATCTCATATATTTATTGATGGAATAAAAAAGGTTCGTGAATCATATTCTTTTCATCACGTGCTTTTGTTCTATTATTATCTTTCTCCCTCAAAAGAAGATCGACCATGCGAAGATGATCTGTATTCATGTGGAGGAGGCATTTAGGGATTATCGGTTATTGATTCGATCCGATTTTTAAGCGGTCCAATGAAATCAATAGGCGAACAATATAGGTTTTAGTTATGACATATTAATTGAAATTAATTTAAATATTTAAAACGAAAAAAAAATAACCCGAAGGATTGTTAAGTTTATATCTAAGAAAAAAAAATCAATTTAGGTCGGGCGATTCAGTTCTTAAAATTGAGAATTGAATTGAAAATTGCCAGTTGCAATCCTTATAATCGGAAATTGGATAGAATCGATCACTTTAGTTCGAACCGGATGATTCTCGATTGAATCGATCCATCTTTGCTTATTCCGACTTAATTTGTATAAATTATCAATCACGACGTTTGATTTAACATGATTTGCTCGACTTTCTTTTATGCGTAATTGATCAGTTGTAATGGAGCAAGCGCTGGCTGTACTTGCTCGCAGAAATTCCAGTTAGGTAGGTTCTGATTTGGACATTTCCATGAACAAGGAAAAGAAAAAATAATAACATATCTCATCACCGAGAAATCACCTTATATAAAGTGGAATATAGAATTCTAACAATAGTCGAGGTTTGCATCATGGAAAACACCGACGAATTTACCTTTGCTTTTTCGAAAAAAACTTATTTGCTTACGAATGTGGGTAGATTTGAAATGAATTTGTAAATACTAGATCCGTCAAACGGATAGGTCAGGTCAGATGAATCGAATTGAAAATTGTCCAACAAAAAATAGACCTATTTTTGTGCAATCCAAATCTACTGACCCTTACTCCCATGCTTGACCCAACTCATATCCAACCTGATCAATTTTACTAAAATACTTATATATTTAACCAAATATAGGAAAATTCATATCTCAAATTGAGATGAGAGTGCAGAATGAGTAAGCGTAAGATCGAGTGAGGACGAGAGAAAATGAAAAATTCATAAAGTTGAATTGAGTCTAAGTAGATAGTAAACCCCTTTATGTCAGATTTAACACGCATAACATGTACGTACCTTTTTATGATCCATTTACTAAATATAAGAAACACATATAACCATTCCGCTCATCATATATTAGCTTAAGAAATGTGTCTATGGACTATTTTGGAAAATCTAGTAAATCTAAAAAAATAAAAAATTTGTCCCAAACTTTTTCAATTGACTATTGTGTTAACATGGTCTTAAACTTTTCAATTGGCTAATTTAATTCTAAATCTTTTGCAATTTGTCAATTTCTTAATTCATACTAATTTTTGCCGTAGATCGTTCGCATGGATGCAGACCGTCTTACATGTCATGATCGACACTGACGTGGATAATTTTTGTAATTTCTTCAAAGTTTGAATTTTTTAATTTAATTTTCTTTTTTTTCCCCTTCTCGTCTGGCATCGACGATGGCGTTGGATCTAGTGAGGTTGACCTTCCTAAGCCCACCAAGCCTTGAGTGAGCCTCACCCAATGTTGGCTAGGTCGACCCTTGCTTAAGGCTGGCGAGGTTAGGCCTAGCCAGATTTGGTGAGGACGACCCTTGCTTGTGGCCGATTGTCGGCCGTGGCCAAGGCTCAGCGACCAATAGAGGAAGAAGGAAAAATAAAAGAAAATATAAAAATTATGCACGTCAGCACCGATCTTGCTATATAGCACGACCAATATCTACATTGGCGACTTCTAGCCAAAATTGACCGGAATGAGTAAACTAACAAATCGTCAAAATATTTAAGACTAAATTGATCAAATTATAATATGACATATTTTCTTTATAAAAAAAAAGGGAGCTGCCAGCAAAGAAATTTGTGGATTACCTGATTTTCCTTTAATTTGTTATTGAGTTACCACACTCTCACTAAATTTTTAAATCCATTTTGTAACGTACTTATAATTAACTAATTTTGAGGTTTTTTTTATCAACCTTTATATGCTTGTCTTTAACTTCTGCTTTTTTTTTTTTTTTTGGCTAAGGTATCACCCAGTGACCTGGACAAAGAGCTGGTTTGATCCATCTAGTCGGATCGGAGACAGATCACCCTGGCTTGTAGTAACTGGATACGAAACTCCAGATGGGCTAATCACTTCTTCATGTGCCAGATTTCTCTCTTCGCTTGTACCTGTGTTTTGATTTTTCTCCATGAATTCCTATGACTTGCCGACTTTGTTTTGTCGGCGAAAGAGAATGCAACAACAATTCAGAAAGGAAGACAGAGACAATTCTAGCATCGTTTATGGAAACTAGGTCATAAGAACCTCACTGTGATACCATGAAATAAAACATAGATAAAGAGAGAAACTTAGGAATAGACTTTTCTGCATTTTCTTTCCTTGTGTAATTACATTGTATGAGAACCCTATTTATAGTACGATATGGGTTCTATCTAAAGAACATAATCGTAGATTGATACAAGTAAATCAAGCAAATCCCTAATTATAATGAAATCAAATCAAATAAAAAAAAATAATCCGCGAAGATTTGCATATCCATTTTCAACACCTACTGAAGACGGGAATTTTTTTTTTTCCCATTCGGGGTTGTCATGTGTCCTCTTCGGTCTGGTCTGCTGTGCTACATCTTCATCAGATGTTGAGAGTTGCCTAGGCCATCAGTTCTTCTAAAGGAAAATCTCTTCCTGAGCTTTTGTTCAAGCTTTTCTGTGCTGCTGTCCTTGAGTTTATGCAATATTTTCTCCATGGCGTTGTGTAGTTCACGACCTTGCATGGGTTCTTGGTGTTATTTATTTTGTGAAGTTAGCATGCTTTAATTGCATCAGATCCATCGTTATTTGGCAGCAATAAAATCTGCTACGTTTCTACAGAGACAAGGCCATATAAAAAACCGTTTTATAAGTTCTGTTACAATCCATCAAACATATTCCGACACAGTAAGCTTTATTATCGATCGGTACATATCATAACATTGGCTCGATGAGCTTCAAATAGAAACGGGCGAAACGAAAATACAAGAAACATCAGCAGATTCCTCCTTCACCTTATTCCAACTCACAGGCTCATAATCGTCGCTTATCAAAATAGCTTGAACCGTGACCATGGGGACTCACCATTGCTTCAGCCGACCCTGCAATATGGGCAGAACACAGGTATTATCAATAAAATGTCAACAAAAAAAGAAAACAAAAAATCGTCTCATCCGAGACTCGTTAAGTATACTTTAGGAAATAAGAAACTTTTCACTTTGGTTATCTTTCTTGGATTTTCTATTAGAAAACCAAACCAAACAGTTCCGATGCAGCAGAACTTCTCTGGGGTTCTTCTCTTCGTGGGTGATGATTTGTTGATTCTAATGAAAAACATAACGCAGTATGTTTTTTTTTTTCGTTCTTATTTTACGCTGGCAGTCCAACATTCTATAGTTTCTCAAATACTTTAAGGGGTACGGCTAGCTTAAGGACGTACTTGGAACAATCAACGTTGGCTGAAACAGTGACGGGCATGGTGATTTTACAGTTCCCAGGAAGTGCCTGGGCCAGCTGTGGGTTAGGGTTCATCTTCTGAGCTGCGTTCTTGATGCACGCGCAGGCAGCCTTCTTATCCGCCGAGCTCGTCGCCGAGCTCGCGAGCGCCGACGCCCCTGCGCAGCATGCCGCCGGCGGCATCCCCGAGCCGCTCTTCAGGTAGCTCAGGCACGGCCTCAGGTCCTTCAACACGTCGCTGCACGAGATCGTGGATTCCGACACCGGGACCCGGGTGGAGAGGAGGAAGAGGGCGACGAACAATGCAAGCACCGCAAAACTTGAAGGCCTCATGATGAGATTATGCGTGCGAGCTGTTCGTGTGAGGAGGGTCTAACGGGGTCTGGTTATCTATATACATGTTCTACAGGGAAGCTAACGAAGGCAAGAAACGTCAAAAGAAATGCATGGAAGACTTTGGGGACCTCCATGACTGAGCATAATTGAGTGCAAGAAAGAGCAAAAGTTGCAAGATATGGTTTCTTGCACTTTTGCTTGGTTCTTGGCCGAATGAAAAATGTGAGCGTCGATGTCCGTCTCATGTGTTCAGCTGCTGATAAACATTGAGATCTGTCGGTGATTTGAGTCGAGAAAGAAATATATTAGAAGGGCCAAGGTAGATGAAAAATCTTCCAACCACTATATGATCTCCTCATAACCCAAAGAACTTGACAAACGAGTGGAGAACACCTGTCTTATTAGCTGGTTAACCCTAAGGTTGCTTGAGTTAGTGATACGACGGTGGCTAGTATAACGTCAGAGTCTAGCGACAATAGGATATATCAATAATAAATCTAGTAAAGGGAAAGGACTTTGTATGTAGGGTTTCGCGAAAAAATAAATAATTTGGATCATGTTTTCTTAAAAATGATAGCTTATATCCTTGGAACAAATAGCCAACAAAAAATGATCGTTTTTAAGAAAATATATCCTATATCATTCAATTTTTTTGGGGAATAAATGGAGCCATAAGAGCATAGTTATTTCACTTCTTAACTAGTTTTTTTAATGATTAGTGGGTAAAATTACCAAAAAAGGCCTAGATTTATTGTAATTATGCCATTTCAGTCTTAAATATTTTTTTGTCATTTGAGTCCTAAACCTTTTATATTTGTACCAATTCAATCTATCTGATCAATTTTAATAAGAATTTATTGACGCTAAGTAACTGACGCTTATGTGGACAATCCAATATAATATTTTAACATTTTTTTTAAAAAAATAATTTTTTTCCTATCTTTTTTTTTGGTTAGGTCCAGCCAGAGGCTCTTGGTCATTGGGTGAGGGCCTTCAAGAGCTTGCCAGTAGCTAACGAGCATCGCGAGGCCTCGCTTGCAGCTAGGGAGCGTTATGAGCCCTCGCTTAGTGAATGGCGGAGGATGCTGGGGCTCGGCTGGTGGTTGCCAGCCTCTAGCCGACCCGACCCCAACAAAAAGAAACTAGAAGAAAAAATATATTAGGAAAAAATAAAATTATTAGACTCAAATAAAAAATGTGAAAAATATTAGAAATGATTTAAACTATCCACGTCAGCAATTTTCAGTCAAAATTGGACAGATGAGCTGGAATGGCACATTAAAGAAAAAACTGAATTGGCACAGATGTAAATGTTTATGACTAGATTGACAAAAAATTATATATGACTGAATGGACAAAATTATCATCGGTTTATGACTTTTTTTAAGTAATTTTCCCGATTAATGGGTCAATGACATATTTGTTTATACTTAAGCAAAAGCAAAAATTTTTCCTTTCCTGCCAAAATATAAAATAGTATCTAAAGATTTAAAAACTACAAACGAATTATATATGGGTTTTACGTGTCAAAATTACGTATAAAGTTTCAGGCGATACAGATTAAGGGTGTGTTTGTTTTGGAGAAAGAATTTTCAGGGAAAGTGTTTTCTGGACTTTCGTCCGTGTGATTCGCGAAAAATGATTTGGTCAGCGAAAAATGATTTGGTCAACGAAAAGTACTTTCCAGTTAACAAAGATTTTATTCATTAAAATAGAAAATTGAATTCTCCAAAATAAAAAAGTGAAAACACTTTCCCAAATTTGTGTCTCTCACTTTTTTTGAAAACAGGGCTTGGGCTGATCCCCGGCGACCGGGGATCAAAGCCAGGGACCGAGACCAGAATCGAGACCAAGGTTAAGGCTGGCGATCGGGGTCCGCGATCGAGGCTGGGACCAGGGCGGGGCCGGTGTCGGGGCGGGGGATCGGGGCTGGCAACTGGGCTCAGGGCCAGCAACCGAGCTTAGGGCTGGCAACCGGCTCGGGGCCCGAAAAGGGGCTAGGACTGGGGTCAGGACCGAGGACTGAAGTCGGGGATTGGGGATCGGGACTGGGGGTCGCGGCCAGGGACAAGGACTAGTGTCGACGTCGAGGATTGAGACCGGGGCCTGGGATCGGGACCTGTACAGGTGTCGGGGCTGTGGATAGGGATAGGGACAGGGACAGGGGCTGGGGATCGGGACCAGGATCGAGGCCGGCGACAGGGGCCGAGTCCGAGGACCAGGACCGGGGCCGGCGAAGGGGGCCGGCGACCAGCGCCGAGGACCTGTTGACACTTGATTTTCGATTAGTCTTTTTTAGTTTATTTTTGAAAAATTCATAAAAAAGTTAAAAAAAAATTAGAAAATCAACTTTGGTGGCCTTGGCCAAGTTCAAGGAACTATTTTTGACCAAACAATAAATTTTCATATTTTTCACATTTTTAAATATTTTTAGAAAATAGGAAAATACTCGAAAATTCAAGAAAAATAGCATTCGAGGTCACAAAAATATAGAAAAATAGTCAATATTTTTATTTTAATTCCCTTGTATTTTTGACCTCATAAAAATTTCAAATTCTAGTTCAATTTTATGTGTTCCTTTGTTACACGTATGATTGAATTTGGTAAAAAAATATCAATTGAGTCTTTTAATTTACAATTTCGGCATTTTTAGGGTCTCGATATTCAATTTGATTGTCATTCAATGCAATTTAGCCCAATTATTTGCACAAATTGCTCAATTACGTGAATTGGGCAAAATTGCATACTTAATTGCAATTTAGTCCTAGAATTTGTGCATAATTGAAATTACTTTCAATTCAAGGGCTATTTTTACCAATTGAAGCCACTTCCCAATGTATTTCACCATCCTGAATTGATTGGCATTGATGATTAGGTCCAATTTGATCATTTGAGCCTTCAATTTCATAATTTTTTAAATTGCAATTAATGATAAATTTGGGGCTTTTGTAGAAATTGACATGAACTTTTGGGCAAAATCACATTTTTGGATAATAATCATGTCCTAAGTTCGATTTTGAGGTTTAATTTGTAAAAATTCCTCGCAAATTAGGGTTAATTTTGGAGAATCGAGTCAAAATCGGTTCTGACCGGTTAGATCGCCCAGTCGAACCGGTTTGCTATAATATCGTCTTATTCCTTGAGCCGCTGCGTGAGTGAACAGTCCGCGGGCTAATTTGGATCATCAAATTGAAGGTCAATTTGCAAGTAATTGTACAAGCAATGATGGGCGTATTGTTGCCTTCACCCTTCCCTGATGATTAACACCGGCGACATTGTTCGACGTCGCCGGAGTAGAGAGAAATCGATGGGTCAACCTCGCGGGACCTGCAAAAGTCAACGAAATCAAACTTAGTTCAAATCCTTGCCAAATTCGTGCGAAATGAGACTTGCCAAAGAACCAAATAGAGCTGAACGGAGTATCCAACATTCCCGACGCCATTTAGACCTAAAAGCACGTGATCTCATGTGCAATTGAAGTCGGCAAAACTTCCCCCCGATTAAGTGGGAAACCAAAAATCGAAATATACAGCCTTGAATGGCATTCTGAAGAAAGAGGGGTGGTTCATTTTGTTTCGGGAAGAGAACAGAATAGAGAGAAAGCTCACCTTCCATCACCATTGTTGAGGGTTGGAGCTCGAATTGGTGAAGCACCGGTTAGGCTCTTCTAGGTCAAACCGAAACTTTTGAGGGTCACCATAAGCTTGCCCAAGGTAGCGGAAGTCGATCGCTACCAGCCAGGCTGTCTATAATCCCGGAAAAGGTGAGTTCAGTCTTCAAACTTCCATACTGTGCATCAATGGAGGATTTTACATCCGTTCATCATTCTTCGAGTTTATATGAGCGTTTTACTCCCTTAGCATCACTGATCATTATCGCATTTTCATTTTGCATTGGTTTTGCTTTAACACTTCGAATCGAGTTTCCAAACCTTCCGCCATAAACCGAGAACTATTCAATCTTGCCTAGCCTAATATAGGCCGAGCGAGCTCAATCGGAACTCATGATAAGTGTTCTGAACCTCTTACGATGCTTCTGTATTGATGAATTAGTTCGAAATGCCATGAATCGCATGATTAGAGTAGTTATACATGTACTGTTCGAGCTTGCTTGTACTTGATTTTATGGATGAAATCGTATGATTCTACAATATGTTGTGTGCGACGATAAGACGAGTTGATTGGCGTCGGTCTTGCGTAATTCTATCTTCCACCATAAACCGAGAACCGTTCAATCTTGCATAGCCCAATCTAGGCCGAGCGAGCTCAATCAGAGCTCGAGGTAAGTGTTCTGAACCTCTTACGATGATTCTGTGTTGATGAATTAGTTCGAAATGCCATGAATCGCAGATTAGAATAGTTATACATGTATTGGTTCGAGCTTGCTTGCACTTGATTCTATGGATGAAATCGCATGATTCTACGATATGTTGTGTGCGACGATAAGACGAGTTGATTGGCGTCGGTCTTGCGTAATTTCATTGAGATTTCACCGTTAGATTATCGCCGGAGGCTTTCAGCTGTCCGTTTAGGTGTCGTCGAGAGGTTGAAGACGAAGCTGACGTGGCTGGTCAAAGAGTCAAAGTCTTAGGTGTCAGTTTGTCATTGATCCACGTATTCGCCTAGTCAGCATGGCCGTTAGGGTTTGTTCTTCGAATAAACGGATCGGACGGCTTAGATAAATTGAGTCTAATTTTTAGTGGTCGTCCGATTAGAAATTAGGAATATTTGAAAACGGTTTTAAAATCGGAAAATCAGAATAGGTTGACATGGTGCCGTTTACGTTAATGGTTGAGCGGTGTCGTTTATGTTAGTGAAGACGGACGGTCCTGATCGAGTCTTGGCTTTTAATCATGGCTGTAGGTTTAAGTAATCAGATCTGACGGTCAAGAAGTAGTCGGCTTTTGATCTAAGCCGTAGGTTCCAGTCAGCTGATCCTGAGGCCGTGAAATAGCCACGCGGTTCAATATGAACCATCGGATCAAATTCGAATAATAAAAAAAAAATAGACGCGGAACGACGTCGTTTTGGTGCGGTGGGTAGCACGGGTTTGGGTCTGGGCTGGGTTGTCCGATCCCAGTGGGTTGGGTCCACTCGGTTCGAATCATTTTTTAATTAAAAAAAATTCATAAAAGGATTTTTAAATAATAAAAAAATCCAAAAAATCCAAAAAAATCCAAAACAAAGTTGGAAAATTGCGAAAAATTCCTAGGCATTCTAGAAATTTCCAAAAATTGAGGATTGACCACAGACAACTGGTCAATCCTATTTTTGAGATTTCTTATCTGTTTATCTGAAAATTGACGATATTACCATTTGAGGGTAAATCGCCTCTACCTTGTATATGAGATAGGTCGATAATGCCCAGATAAGAATTAGGGTCGGTTAGGCGACCAATTCCTATGCTCCGGTTTTCGAGTCTCGTTCTTTTTTTAAGAATGACGATTTTGCCCCCTCTAAGGGTAAATCGTATTCCTTATTCCGATCGAGCCGTGAAAATTGTTCAAAATTAGGATTTGGGTCGGGAGGCGACCAATCCTTATGTTTGAGATTTTCACTTCTCATCACCTTCTGAAATGACGATTTTACCCCTCGAAAATTGATTCTAAAATTCTAGAAAAATTCTGAAAATTCCCGAAAAATAGGAAATGGATGGTTTTGGCCACCAATTCTATTTCCATCATCTTTTGACTTTGTATTTCATCTGAGATGACAAATTTTCTCTTTTAGGGTAATTGTCTCAAAACTCTTCAAAATTACGATTTTGCCCTTCAAGGGAAAATCATGTCAAAAATACTCATGAGCTTTGATTGACATTTCTCTAGGCTAATATGACCTTACTAGGGATGCCACGTTACTTTCATGTGATTTATCCGCTTGTTTTGGATCCTTAATTTGCGCATTCATTTTATTGACTATGTTCGTTAGGATAATCATTCTTGTCTGCATGAACTCTTAGTTTTAGGGTTCGCACCTCACCCATATGCATGAAATCTTAGGTTAGACAAATCATTCAATTTAGGTGCCGAAAGGGCGCCAACTCTGACAGTTGGCGTAACAAAGTCCCCGATTCCATTTTTCTGATTTTCGCAGAATTGAATAGAATACTCCCAACTATTCGATAGGGTTTCCAATCGTACCCTCCATAGAATGGTTGGTGGTGACTCATTGGCATGCACTTGTATCACATGTCACCAAACCGCACCGAAGGTCAACCACGTATATCGCCGTTGCGATTTGGGTAACGGGCCTTGGGAGAGGCCCGAGTCCGACCAGAGGGGACGGCCCATTAACCCGCCCAAAGACCTCGGAAGCGAGTCCGACAATATACTGAGTCGCGACAGGACCGAGATCGGGACCGGGACCGGGACCGGTGTCGGGGCAGGGGACCGATGTTGGGGCTTGGGACCAAGGCCAAGTACCGAGATCGGGATCGGCGGCCGGGACCGGGGGCAGGGGCCGGGGTCAAGGCATGGATCGGGACTGTGGTCAGGATCGGCGTTGGGGGCCAATATCGGGGTTGGTGATTGGGACCGGGAATAGGGACTCTGCCAGCGACCGACCATTTACCGAGGCCCGGGATCGGGGAATGGGAATCGGGACCAGGGTAGAGGACCGAGATCGGGACCGGGGCTTGGGGCCGAGGATTGGGATCGGGACTGGGGCCGGGGCCGGGGCCGGGGCTGGGCGTTGGGGACCGTCAATCGGGGCCAAGGATGGAGATTGGGACCGGGGCCATAGATTGGGATCAGGCCAAGGTCAAGGCCGGGGAATGAGGATCGTGGCCGGGATCGGGACCGGGGCCGAGGATCGGGATCGGGACCGGGGCCGAGGATCGGGATCGGGGCAGGGACCAGCGATTGGGATCAGTTCACGTCAGCTCTCTCGACCCTCTGTCTCTCCTCAGTTTCAAGGATAGTCCCATTGATGAGATTGAAATCGTTTTCTAAATGAGAACCAAATACCGAAAAATATTTTTGGTAACATGTTTCCAAACAAAGGAAAACAAATCGTTTTCCGAGAAAGTGGTTTCCAGAAAATTAATTTCCAAAAAACGAATTGCTGAAATTCATTTTTCTTGAAACAAACAGACCCTAAAAGGCAAAGTCCATCCGTCGCAAGATACGGATTAACCGAAAAACAAAAAGTAGAAGCTTATTCAGACACATCCTAAAACATCGGCGCTACCACATTTATACTCACTAAATGTTTGCACGGGTTATACTCACATGTACCCCACCAATCAAAGGTTGGAGGAATTTCCCTCCAATCAAAGATGCAAAAAATATAATCATTGCCAATAGGGAGTTGCTACCCGACAGGCTGACAGTACTGTCATTATTTATGATCTCACGATTTTTCAATTAATGAGTGTTTTATGCAAAACACTTTGTGATGGTGTGTGGATTTACAGACAATACTGTCATTATTTCGAACCCACGATTTTTCAATTAATAAATGCTTTATGCAAAACACTTGGTGATGATGTGTGGATTTACAAACAGTACTGTCATTATTTCGGATCTTACGATTTTTCAATTAATGAGTGTTTTATGCAAAACACTTGGTAATGTTATGTGAATCTACAATCAGAAATAACTGACAGTACTGTCAAATTATCATTGAAGCATTTTCCTTGCCAATATAAAGAAGTGACTGCTTGGTCTGCAAAATCATGTAAAACAATAACATCTCAATCATTGACTACGTAGATACACTTTAGACCATGTAGACCAAGAACATCTCAACCATTGAGGGATCAATGTTGTAGATGAGCTTGATTTACATGGTTTCCGGACCAGACAATATCTTTCTTCATGTATATATTGTTCCAAGAAGTTATTGGTATGTAAGATATAGATTAGGGAACCAATTCCTCGTGAAATTGGATGCATATATAGAAAAACACAAGCCCTATCAAGGAGCCCAATATTATGCACCTTCTAAGCATCGATTCGTTAATTTTTTTTTTGTTTGGTCGGAATGATCCATTAATTTGTTGGTTGTGTTGGGCTAAAGCCGAGTCTAAAGCCCGCCTCTCATAAAACTATTTTACGCACAAATTTTGGGATCAGACTTTCTCAATAAACGCCCTTAGTCAAGTCTTTCCAAAAAATTACGACCCAAAAAAAAAAAAGTCTTTCCAAAAAGAACATTAAAAAAAAAGGGATTTCGAAAATTCTATTTGGGCCCTTTTGGCTCAGACTAAGCTTGGGCAGGCCCGCACCCCGTCAAGTCCATGATCGAGTCTACTACCATCCAGCATGAAACATGTCTTTATTCATTCTTTCCTAAAGTGTCTGTCAAAGCTAAGAGGCTAATGTTTATTTGACCAGGGATGAAAAATCCTATATCAAATACTTTTTCTTGGAAACAGTAGATGTAAAGTTTGATATAGACATAGTCTTTGGTTTGTTGGACAGCATTAGATTCGAGTTTGTCTTAACAAAAACTGAAAGTTAAGATGAAAATCTAGGTAATTGGTGGTCGATTCCACGTCAATGGGCTCCTTAAAGGCGGCGATCGCCAATGATCTTGATGGTGGTCGCCGCGCCCCGAAGGGGGACGGGAAGCGAACGCTCGAATAGTGGGGGAGAGAGAGATCAGAGAGAAAATATTAGGTTGATTCAAATTAAAACATCAAGGTAATATTTGTTCAAAAAGTCTCAAGTGACTCCACTTAACGAAAAAGAAATCTGCACGTTTTTCTTACTCTACAAAACCAACACAACTTTGGGGGGAAATTATAAAAAAAATGACATAAATCTTTTTCCCTCTTGCCAAGAGTTAATACCACGAAAAACCTCAAAATGATACATCTGTGATAAATTTTACCCCAAATTATTTTTTTGACCACAAAAATCCTAAACAAGTATAAGTATGACAAATTTACCTTAAATTAAATTTTTTTACTTCAAAAAATCTCAAACTATTACATATGTGACAAATTTACCCTTTGTTAGTTTCCGTTAAATTGAGTTAATACCACGAAAAGTTTCAAATTGATATACCTATAGCAAACTTAGCATAACGCATACGCCCAATAATTGCCAAGTGTCATTCAACTCAGCGATTTGATGGTAAAGTTTAACGAAAATTAACGAAGGATAAATTTGTCACAGTCATTTCAGTTTGGGGTAAATTTATCACAGATACAATAGTTTGAGATTTTTCATGATAAAAAAATAATTATAATAAATTTATCACAGGTGTACCAGTTTGAGATTTTTTGTCGTATTAATCTTTTTACCAATTAAGTCCCAAATCTTTTACGCTTGTCGATTCAATATTAAAATTTTTCACTTTTTATCGGTTCAGTCTTATTGCCTAAAAATTGCATGAACTTTGCTGACTGATTGACCGAATATTGGCTGTACTCGTTGGTCTCCTATTTCACGTTGTTGTTGGCTCCCATGGATATATGATGTATTCGTCGGTGGACGTGCAATCCAACGCGGACTTCACTTGTGAATTACATCTAAGAAGAAGCATCAGTGTCCAAGCAAATTAACTATTATTGTTAGATTTGACTATTTCGCGAGCAATTGGTATTGAATACTAGTGGGTTTTTTACTGTAATTGGGGGCCTGAAAAATATTGAGGACGTTTGAGTAACCCGAGTGTGGTTGCGATCTATATTGTATCGTTTGCTTTATTCTTTGCTGCTCTCACAGTAAATATAGGTTACTACAACCAAATCACGTAGATATGATGTTCGGCTTTTTTTTTCTTATTCTGCCTGTTTTATTTTTCAATCGCTTTCTTTCATAATAATTTAAACATATCATCTATAGTTTGTCAAATCACTTTCAAGAATCAACATTTAATGATTATATTATTTTCGGGAAAATTATCCAAAAAAGTACACACCTATTGTACTTTTGTCAATTTAGTCCTAACATTTTTAATTTTGACAATTGAGTACATTCATCCAATTTTGACAAAAAATCACTGACATAGATAGCAATCATACTACGTCAATGGTCGATGTGAACACTTTTGAATAAGATTTTAGTATTTTTTTTTCTTATTTTGTCAATGGTCAGCCACAAGTGAGAGCATCATGACCCTTATTGACCATGGTCGATGGCCTCCCTGCCCTTGCCAACATCTAGGCAAGGCCTCCACCCACACCCAGATCCAGGCGAGAGCCGCGACGCCCTTATTGCCAATAAGTGAGGGGTCGACCCTCCCTTAGATTTGGGCAAGGGCTCGACGCCCTTACTTGTGGTCGGCAAGGTGCGGAGGCCCTCGCTCGTGGCCCACAACAGCCGTGACACCCACAGCCCATCCAAGAGGGGGTCACAGTGAGGAAAGGCCGAAGACCTCGCTTCCCAAAATATAATTGAAAAAACAAAAAAGAAATGGAAAAAATTCAAGTCACCATCGGCCATATCACTTAGTATGGTCGGCGTTTATATTAGTGATCTTCGGCTAAATCGGTTGGAATGTTTAGGAATCAATTAGCAATTTTTTTTTAAAAAAGCTATGATTAAATTGGCAAAAGTGCAATAAATTTAGAACTTTTGAGACATTTTCTCCATTATTTTCTCATCGTCACTTGTTACTTCCACTGTAAAATCGCTAATTGGACATGAATGCAAAGATAAAATTTATGTCTAGCACTCCACATTTTGAATTTATGTCTTTGTTGTTGTTGTTCTTCTGCCTTTTTTTTTTTTGTTAATGTTTTATTTAGCTTTTTCCTTTTGTCTCTTCATTTCCTTCCTTCTTGCTAGCCATTGGGTGAGGGCCGTGAATCCCTCTAGCGTTCCGAGAGCCAATAAGCGAGGGGTCAGACCTTTCTTGGATCTTGGCGAGGGCTCGACGCACCTTGTCGCCATAGATGTAATAAAAAAATAAAGAAAAGAAAGAAAAAAGATATTTATTATTAAAAAATAGTATCCACATTAGCATCAGTCGTATCACATAGGACGACAAGCGTCCACGTTGTGATTTCCTACTACAATTGGTTTGACAAACTCAATTGACAAAGTTGAGAATGTTTAGGCCCCAATTGGCAAAATTAAAAAGTTGGGACAAGTGTAAAAAAAATCTCAAACCTCTTGCATTAGTGCCAATTTATTCATATTTTTTTGTTGGTGTTAATTCAGTTCTAAACATTTTGCATTGATGCCAATTAAGTGCGAAACCTTTTAATGGTGCCAATTCAGTCCTAAACCTTTTGCATTGATACCAAGTAAGTCCTAAATCTTTTGTATTTATGCCAATTGAGTTAATCCGACAGATTTTGGGCAAAAATAGTTGACATGGACATCGATTGTCCTACATGGCATGGTAAATGCTGATTTGAACATTTTTAAAAATATTATTCTATAATTTTAAATAATTTTTAAGCGTTTTTAAATTTTTTTAAAAAAATTATTTAAAATATTAAAAATATCCATGTTAGCGCCAGTCATGCTACGTAGGACAATTGACGACGACACTAGAGATTTTCAATCAGAAATGGCTGAATTGACTCAATTGATAAAAATATAAAATATTTAAAACTGAATTGACACGAGATATTTACATAAATGGTCTCTGAACTTTGGCAAAATGTGCAATCTGATCCCTAAACTTTTAATTTATTCAATTTAATCCTCGAACTTTGGCAGAATGTGCAATTTGGTCCCTAAACTTTTGACTTATTCAATTTAGTCCATAAACTTTTAGTGCATGTTCAATCTAATCCCTAAATTATAGGAAAATTTTCAATATAGTCCATTTGTTAATTTAAGATTAGGGATAACGTTGAATATTTTCATATAGTCCATGGACTAAATTGAACATTTACTAAAAGCTCAGCGACTGAATTGAACAAGTCAAAAATTTAGGGATCAGATTGCACATTCTGCCAAAGTTTAGGGACTAAATTGAATAAATTAAAAGTTCATGGACCAGATTGCACATTCTACCAAAGTTTAGGAACTATTCAGTTGACACTAATGCAAAAGGTTTATGACTGAATTAGCATCAATAACAGGTTTAGGACTAAATTGGTTCCAACACAAAAGGTTTATGACTGAATTGATACAAAAAAAGTTTAGAATTGAATCGGCATTAATACAATAAGTTTAATATTTTTTTGACGCTTTTCTCTTAAAATGTTTATGACAAGATTGATAAAAGTATAATAAGTTTAAAACATTTTAAATAATTTAGTCATTATTTTTTTAGAGTCACTTGTTGCTAGACATGAACACAAAGATAAGAAGAAATCGCTAATCTGACAGACTGACAGTTATTTCTGACCACACGATATCTCAATCAATTAGTATTTTGCAAACACGCAGTGATAATATATGAATCTAGGGTTGAAATTATATCTTCTCTAATAGTAGTGTCAGGAAAATATTTTGCAAGATAAAACACCATTTCACGAGGTCACACGAGGAATCGGACTGCAAAATCAATCAATCAAATAAGTAACATACCTTAAATTTATGTCTTTTTCCTATTGGACATGGCAAGAAGTGTGCGACTCTTGGTCATCAGATAGCAATATGCACATGTCTTTGTATCTTCTGAATATTAAATTTTGCTTCTTCAACAAGGCGTCCGGCGGCGACTGATCGGGAAGAGGTGGATGCATAATATAACACACGTGAAAACAAAAAAACACCCAAAAAAAATGTAGGATAAATCTGGACCTTCCAATCCTTATTCTTTTTTGACCAAAAAAAAAAAATCCTTATTCTTTTCGCATCAGGACAACACTCTAATGGACTAATTGTCCTATATTAAGGAACTGAAGATGAGAGCATCTCTTCGGAGTCGTCCACAATTTGCTGACCATCCAGAGAAAGAGAGAAAAATACACGGACACAGATAGCAGCCAAAGCAAAATGCCAACCCTGAGCTCTCCGGAGAATGCAGAAAATGTCCCTCTTCTTCAGGACTCCACCGAACGGAGAGAACGAGATGGGGATAAGGAAGAAGAAGGAGAGGGAGGAGATCAGAGCCTAGCCCGGAGGGTGTGGGTCGAATCGAAGAAGCTGTGGCACATCGTCGGCCCCGCCATCTTCAGCCGGGTCGCCACCTACTCCATGGTGGTCATCACCCAGGCCTTCGCCGGCCACCTCGGCGACCTCGAGCTGGCCGCCATCTCTCTCACCACCAACCTCATCATCGGCCTCAACTTCGGCCTCCTTGTACGTACTTAAATTATGCTTATGCTCTTCATGCCATGTCGGGCGTGATTGCCCCCTGTATATGCTTTTCTTTTATGGGAGTTGAGTCGATGATCCTAAAAGTTCCTCTTTGGATTTGGCGAATTAGCTCGGGATGGCGAGCGCCTTGGAGACGCTGTGCGGGCAAGCGTTCGGGGCCAAGAAGTACTACATGCTCGGCATCTACATGCAAAGGTCGTGGATCGTCCTCTTCCTGTGCTGCATCCTCCTCTTGCCGCTATACCTGTTCGCCTCCCCGCTCCTGAAGCTCCTCGGCCAGCCCCATGACATTGCGGAGCTGTCGGGCGTCGTGGCCATGGTCCTGATCCCGGTCCACTTCAGCTTCGCCTTCCAGTTCCCGTTGCAACGGTTCCTCCAGAGCCAGCTCAAGACCGCGGCCATTGCCTGGGTGTCCTTGGGGGCCCTCGTGGTTCATGTGCTGATGAACTGGCTGTTAGTCTACCGGCTCCAGCTTGGCCTGGTCGGGACGGCCATGACCCTCAGCTTCTCGTGGTGGGTGCTGGTGCTCGGGATGTTCAGTTACACCGTGTGCGGCGGGTGTCCTCTCACTTGGACCGGCTTCTCCATGGAGGCCTTCTGTTGCCTCCGGGAGTTTGTCAGGCTTTCTGCTGCCTCTGGACTCATGCTCTGGTACGTCTCTCTCTCTCTCTCTCTCTCTCTGCACAGACTTATTGGTCTCAGTGCTCTCGTGTTACTTTGGGATGTGTTCAAATGGTCTCGATCTTGTTACCAAGTCTTGGCCGCGCCCGATCGTGTCGAGTCATTCATCGCGAGATTACAAGGTTGTAATTTGCCCTAGTTTCGACGTGCTACATAGTGAGCTGTGACGATTAGGGTTGATTGGTTCCCGGTCCTATCCGGTTCCCCTCAAGAACCGTTAACCGGTAGTCCCGATTTCCATTTTCCGGAATGGGGACCGGAACAACCACCCTAGGGACCGGGGCTGTTCCAAAGAACGGCCGACTTGATAGATTTCTGCATGTGCTAACATTGAAAACTCAAAAACAATTCAAAGTCTAGCCAAAAACTCAATCACAACCTTTTATGAAGATGACCGTTGATTTTTGGTTCTTCATCAGGAGAAGTCTCCCCCCTCAGTAACATCCACGAAACGTGAGAGAAGAAGGGAAAAAAGGGCCGCGAAGTGCCAAAAAAGCAGCAAAACCCAAACTAAAGGACCTAAACAAGTAAACAGAGGGTTACTTCTAAAAAATAAAAAACAATAAAATCTGGACCAGTCCGCCCTGGGCGGTCTGGCCCTCAAACTCTAAAATCGAGAACCGGACCTCCCGGCTACCGGTTCCAATTTGAAGAATCGCTAACCGGACCGCTGCGCTCTAGAACTAGGAACCAGACCATCGGTCCCGGTGCAGTCTGGGCGGTCCCAATCCGGTCAGTTCGATGTGCTCACCTCTAGTGACAATCGTTGGGCGAATTGAATCTGACCGATATGATTTCCCATGACATTGTTCATATGCAGCTTGGAGAGTTGGTACTATACAATACTGGTCCTGATGACCGGGAATCTGGAGAATGCCAAGATCGCCGTGGATGCTTTGTCCATATGGTATCCATCCTCCCCTAAATTCTACACCACATTGTGCTCTGTCTTTTGCTCATAACTCGTCTGCATACGAACAAACATGTGGCCTGTGGCCTGTCATTTTCCGGATGTTTTAATTGTTTATTTTTTTTTCCCGTTCTGAACAACGTATTCAACCTTTCCACTGTCTCTTTTGGTCTGCTTTGTGGACTCACTTTGTTTGTTTTCTTCGCATGGTCAGCATGACGATAAATGGTTGGGAGCTGATGATCCCTCTGGCTTTCTTCGCTGCTACCGGGTAACATCTATCTTCTCCACCACTTGAATATTAACTTTCAAAATCGCTGCCGCCGACGCTGATCGCCCCTCTTCTTGCCCTTTTTTCTCCGAATAAAAAACAAAAGAACTTGCAAATTATTGTTCTCATCTATTACATTATCGTTTTTAGATTCGGCACCACATACGACTTTCATGCGTCGGGTTGGGGCTAGAAATGACCCTAACAGCTTTTGCAATAGAGGCCACACGTCCGAGGATTCGGCACGACCATTTGATTGTGGAGAGCGACTTTAGAGCGTCCGTATCCATGATTAGCTTGATGAGAAAAATGAAAAGTTTTGTCTGTTGTTGTTACCTGTACTTGGTCTTCCCTATTCTTTGCGCCAATATCGTAGGCAATAACAAAAATTGTTGAAGGATTTTGCAAGTGGCTAGGGTTTGGTGTAAAAACATTGAGAGAATTTTCATAAAAGCTTGTTCGGCCTAATAAGTTATGTAGGTGGTGGACATAAAAACATTGTAAGTTTCAGAACTGTGGAAAGTGCTTATGTAGATAATATCTGTTGAATTCAGGGTGAGGGTTGCGAACGAGCTCGGAGCTGGGAACGGCAAAGCAGCCAAGTTCGCGACGGCAGTGTCGGTTGCAACGTCGGTAGTGATTGGTCTCGTCTTCTGGCTCTTGATGTTGTTCTCTCACAACAAGCTGGCGCTGATCTTCACCACGAGCAGGCCCGTCCTCGAAGCAGTGAACCGGCTCTCGGTGCTCCTAGCTTTCACCATCTTGCTCAATAGCGTTCAACCTATTCTCTCGGGTACGTGACGATGTCGGACCAATTAAAATACTAAATCGCACTTTGGTACAACATATTTGATCCTTTGGATGAGTCAACAGCGGTTGCACGAAATTGTGTGATAACGTTTGATGCGGTTTCTTGGCATGCGTTTGGGATTCTGAAGGAGTGGCAATCGGATCGGGGTGGCAATCCTACGTGGCCTACATAAACCTAGGTTGCTATTACCTCGTCGGGGTACCGCTCGGCTTCTTGATGGGATGGGGATTTCACCAAGGTGTTATGGTACGTGTCAACACTTACTAAATTTTCTTGTTTTTTTTTTTTTTTGCCTTCAATGGTAGATGCTTGGAATTTGTTCAGATGGGTATGGCAATGATCTATGATAGATAGATAGATAATTTTCACATTTCAATTAGAGGGTTTATACATGGGCTAAGCATAGTAATTATGTGTGGAACAGGGAATATGGGGTGGCATGATCTTTGGAGGTACTGCGGTTCAGACCTTGATTCTGGCAATAATCGTATGGCGATGCGACTGGGACAGGGAGGTAACGAAGACTTCACTGAATTATGACATTCTTTTTGGGAAATGTAACAAAAAAAAAGTAATAAATATGTTGCATTAATGCCTATTCAGTATTAAATATTTCAATTGAATTAATTTAATCTTAAATATTTTTATATTAGTACCAATTATTTCCATCCAGTCAATTCTGAATGCAAATAGCCAAGAGATATCGGTCACCCTATGTGCCCCTACTGGCGCTGATGAAGACATCTTTAACAAGTTTTTTTTTTTTTGGAAAATAAGATTTTTTTGTTATTCTTTCATTTTGGATGGCAAGATCACCGGCAAGCCTCGCCGATCACTGGACGTGGGCTAGCCAGCCCTCGTCCAGGGCCATCACGGCCTTGCCTACTGCGCGCAAGGTTTAGAAGATCCTCGTCCCAGGCCTTTGCATCCCCATTGATCCCTCCTCACCTAGATCTGGCGAGGATCATGACCCTTTTTAGGGCGGTGAAGACTGCTAGCTCTCGCCAGCGGCAGTCGAGGGCTAGCTAGCTTTTATATAGTGGCTACTAGCAAGGGTTATCGACAAGCCTTGTTGGCCAAAGTGAAAGGAAAAGAAAAGAATGAAAAGAAGAAATAATTAAAAATATGTTTTCAAAAAAATGAAAATTTATTTTATCAAAAAGTTATATACGCTCCATGACTTAAGTGAGGGTCCGACTGGTGATTGTCGTACTAGGCCCTCCGAGGAATAGTCGAGGTGGGCGCAAGCTGGCCCGGACACTTCGGTCATAAAAAAAAACTAAATATGTCCACGCTAGCATCAGAGGCACCATATAGGATGACTGGCGTTTAGGTCAGCAATTTCCTGCTAAAATTGCTAGGTGGACTGAATCGGTACCAATATAAAAAGATTTATGACTAAATTGGTTTAATTGAAAGATTTATGATTGAATTGATACCAATGCAATAGGTTTATGACTTTTTTTTTGGCTTTTCCTCGTTCTTTGTAATCTACTTATTAAGATTGATATGTAATATTCGTTTTGGAAAGTTTTAGCTAGTGGGTCATTTTCGACGTTTAGTTTGTCACGTTAATTAGGACATAAATTTTGCTAATCAAATTCAGGTCGACTTGGGAATTTGGAATTTCTCATTATTATTTTTCTTGCAGGCCCAAAAGGCTCGCATACACGTGAATAAGTGGGCGGACACAAAATGATCGGACGCAAGGGTTGCTTTGCACCTCTCGACTCGTTGTCATCAAGCTGGCTTAAAATAACTAATTTATGTAGTCATTGCTAAATTTCCGACATGTGACCCCAAAAGTGGATGTTCCAATCCAGGATCAATTGAAAGAGAAGTGTCATCATTTCCCGCAATGGCAATCAAGTGTGAATGTTATGTCATCAGTAATATTTTTAATAGATGCATGTTTCCATCTGGAAAGGGTACATTTCCACATATTCAAGCAACCACAGATGCAACATACTTGAAATTTGTCTTTATTGAATTGGAAACAAGGGTGGACAAGATGGACCAATTAGATCGGGAATTTCTCCAGACCGGATCGAACCGGCCAATTTGGTTTGGTTCTGAAGGTCACTAATCGGATGTCCAGACAGTTCCATTCCTGCTTCCAAGGAGAAACCACGCCGATTGGACCGGACCAACCATATTGATAATTTTCTTTTTTTTCTTATTTTAAAAAAATAAAATTGTCAAAGAAAAAATAAGTTTCTTCTTTCCCAATTCCCATTTGATTCAAGACGCAAACTCTAACCTCACAGGTTCACCACTCACCGGACGGAACCTAATCCGAGACACGAAGTGTTTCTACGCCAAGTCCACGGAGGAATTGGAGCGCAAGCACGAAAGGGAGAGAATGTGGGACCTCTACCTGAAGCTGAAGGATTTATTTCCCAAGGCGAGCCCATTGGCCATCCATTAGCCCATCGGATCAAGGTCCGAATGGTCGCAACGGCATATAACAGATGGCATGCCACACTATATGCGTATGTGGCGTGGGCAGTTTGTGAAACCCTACTTTCTCCGCAGGCATCCCCGCTGTATTTAGGGCAATCCCCCAATGGTTGCCCAAATTTCACATTAAACCAAAGAAATGTTGCTTCTCTTGGCTCTTCAAGCTCTGCTTCTCAAAGTCCCTAGAATGACCCTCTTGTTTCAAAATGACATGAACAAATTTAAGAGTCACAAACAAACTTCAAACTTACACACCATTACGAAATATTGCATTAAAGCAATTAACTATGACCGGAATGATCAATATTGCATTTAGCAAATTAGTTGAAAGAGCAATTGGTTCTCACATATTGCCCTGGCAGAGGTATACAAGGCTTGTATACACACCCACTACAGAATAGGCACAAAGTAATCAATGACTTCTATCACGCGGTCGAAAACAGAATAGGCACAAAAGAAAATTCATTTATTGAATGCAATAACATTCCGAAAATGCTGAAAGCCCGAAAGCACAACCTTGGGCTTTCAGCTTTCTAGATGCCGACATTTGGCCAATGGGATCTCAAAAACACTTTGTCAAATGTCTGTACTTTCCCCACGAGGATTTGATAGCTGATAGTCCCTTAAGAAAGCTAAACCAAAAATTGTCCAATGTTTACGGATTTCTTACTGGATTGCTCGAAAATCAGAGCAAACCATGCTCGTCTTTAATTGTACGTGACATGAATTTTGTGATTCTTGATCATCAGATACTGATATTTATCTTTAACTATCTTCTAAATATTAATTTTGTCTCTTCAAGAAGCAGGCTGGCCGCCACTTGAGCGGGAAAACATAGTTTATATAATGCAGGTGATGACAAAAAACACACACAAAAAAAATGTAAAAGAAATCTGGACCTTCCAAATTCGTTCATAGCAAAAAAGAGGGATTTCGAATCTTTATTCTTTTCGACTGACTTTCCTGCGTATATATCACTTCGGAGCCGTCCACAATTTGGTGACCATCCAGAGAAAAAACAACAGACGGGCGCTCATAGCCGCCAGGCAAAATGCCAACCCGGAACTCTCCGGAGAATGCAGAAAAGGTCCCTCTTCTTCAGGACTCCACCGAACGGCAAGAGCGAGATGGGGATAAGGAAGAAGAAGGAGAGGAAGGAGATCAGAGCTTAGCCCGGAGGGTGTGGGTCGAATCGAAGAAGCTGTGGCACATCGTCGGCCCCTCCATCTTCAGCCGCGTCGCCTCCTACACCATGTTCGTCATCACCCAGGCCTTCGCCGGCCACCTCGGCGACCTCGAGCTCGCTGCCATCGCTCTCACCAGCAACCTCATCGTCGGCCTCGACTTCGGCCTCCTTGTACGTACTCTTCTTATACTCTTCATGTCACGTACTATTCTTTTGTGGAAGTTGAGTCGATGATCCCAAAAGCTCCTTCTTGGATTTGGTGAATTAGCTGGGGATGGCGAGCGCCTTGGAGACGCTGTGCGGGCAAGCGTTCGGGGCCAAGAAGTACTACATGCTCGGCATCTACTTGCAAAGGTCGTGGATCGTCCTCTTCCTGTGCTGCATCCTCCTCTTGCCGCTATACCTGTTAGCCTCCCCGTTCCTGAAGCTCCTCGGCCAGCCCCACGACATCGCCGAGCTGTCTGGCGTCGTGACCCTGGTCATGATCCCGCTCCACTTCAGCTTCGCCTTCCAGTTCCCACTTCAGCGGTTCCTCCAGAGCCAGCTCAAGACCGCAGCCATCGCCTGGGTGTCCTTGGGGGCGCTCCTGGTTCATGTGCTGGTGAGCTGGCTGTTTGTGTACCGGCTCCAACTCGGCCTGGTCGGGACGGCCATCACCCTCAGCTTCTCGTGGTGGATGCTGGTGCTCGGGATGTTCAGTTACACTGTGTTCGGCGGGTGTCCTCGCACTTGGACCGGCTTCTCCATGGAGGCCTTCTCCGGCCTCTGGGAGTTTGTCAGGCTCTCTGCCGCCTCCGGACTCATGCTCTGGTAACCCCCCTCTCTCTGGGTGGTCTCGATCTTGTAACTAAGTCTTGGTCGTGCTCAATCCGATAGAGTCGGATTGAGATCACTCGTCATATATTCATCGCGAGTTCACGGGGTTTTCGCCCTAGTTTCGACGTGCTATATACAGTTCGCTAGGCGAACTTAATCTGACCAACATGATTTTCATTGACATCCGTCATATGCAGCTTGGAGAATTGGTACTACAAAATACTGATCGTGATGACCGGGAATCTGGAGAATGCCAAGATCGCCGTGGATGCTTTGTCCATATGGTATCCATCCAATCCATCCTCCACTAAATTCTACACACTGTGCTCTGTCTTTTGCTCATAACTCGTCTGCATAAAGAACAAACATATGGCTTGCGGCCAGTCATTTTCCGGATGTTTTAATTGTCGTTCGTGCCATTCTGAACAACGTGTTCAACCTTTCCAGTGTCTCTTTTGGTCAATCTTGCGGACTCACTGTGTTTATCTTCTTCGCTTGGTCAGCATGACGATCAATGGGTGGGAGCTGATGATCCCTCTTGCCTTCTTCGCTGCTACCGGGTAAACATCTATCTTCTCCACCACTTAAATATGAAATTTTAGATCGCTATCGTGGACGCTGGCCGCCCTCTTCTCCTTTCGCCCTTTCTCGCTGAATAAAAAACAAAACGAACTTGCGTATCATTGTTGTATTTTCGTGTTAGATTCGACGCCAAATTTGAGTTTCATGCCCCGTGTTGGGGTTGGAACCCTAATAGCTTTTGCAATGAGGGCCACACACACGTCTGAGGACTCGACACGACCATTTTGATTGTGGAGAGTGACTTTGGAGCGTCTGTCCCCATGATTTGCTTGATGGAAAAAATGACATGTTTGTCTGTCGTTGTTATCTGCACTTGGTCTTTCCCGATTCTTTTTTACGTTTTATGTCTAGTGTCTTGTCCCGCTTATTCAAAAGGAGGTTGCTCCATTTTCGTCAATACAACAATGATAAAATTATTAGAAAATTGTGCAAAAAGTCCCAAACCCGTCGGACTTTTATCAATTTAATCCTAATTTTTTTAATTTTTACCAATTGAGCCCATCCGGCTAATTTTGACCGAAAACGTGACGTCAATCGTCCTACATGACACAACCGACGATGGCATGGACAATATTTTTAATATATTTTAATAATACCTATTTTTTTTAAATTTTTCCTTTCTTTTTTTCTTACAACTGTGGACGATCAACCATCATTGTCCATCGGCGCCCTCGCCAAGACCAAGCAAGGGAGTCACAGGTCGCAGCCCTCATTGGCTAGAGATGGAAAAACAACGAAAAAAGCAAAAAAGAAAAAAAGTTAATAAATTTTTTTGAAGAAATATTTAAATATTATTAAAGATTGCCCAGTGTCGACCGTGCCACCTAGGACAGTCGGCGTGTACATCAGAGTTTTCATGTTAAAATTGATTAGGTTGGCATAATTAACAAAACGTGAAGAAGTGTAGGGCTCAAATAACAAAAATTAAAAAGATTTAGGACTGAAGATTGCCATGGCCGTTACTTACCCAAAAACAAAAAAAAAAATATTGCCATGGCTGTTTCCTCATTTTTGTCTCGTAGTATCAATAGGTTGGAGAGGAAACAAGAACCCTACTTTTCAAAATTACCTTTCGATGGATTCATTTAAAACAGGGACTGAGCACACAACACCCACCATAAACGACTATACGTATAGATTTGCGACAGCAAACTCATTCTATATGAAAGATTTCGTGAACGAAAACAGTCACTGCCAATAGAAAATGACCGTAGGACGAGAAAAAGACAAGGGTCTGCTGTGGCTAAAAACGCCACGGTTCAAGTGTCCTCGTCCTCCGACCCAAAAAAAAAAAAAAATTGATCAAGGCTTGTCCGGCCAAAGCTCTTGCGTTGCAATTTTTTATTTTTTTTATATTGATCAAGGTTCTTTTATCTCTGCCTAAGTTTTATAGCTACGTGGACATAGAAAGACTGCAAGTAACGGAACTGTGGAGAAATGCTTATGGAGATTGATATCTGTTGAAGTTCAGGGTGAGGGTTGCGAATGAGCTCGGTGCTGGGAACGGCAAAGCAGCCAAGTTCGCAACGGCAGTGTCGGTGGTGACGTCGGTGGCGATTGGCCTCGTCTTCTGGCTCTTGATAATGTTCTCTCACGACAAGCTGGCGCTGATCTTCACCACGAGCAGGCCCGTCCTCGAAGCAGTGAACCGGCTCTCGGTGCTCCTGGCTTTCACCATCTTGCTCAACAGCGTTCAACCTATTCTCTCGGGTACGTGGCGACATCAGACCAATTAAGATACTAAGTCGCACTTTAATGGACGAAGCGTGTGCTAACGTTTGATGCGACTCCTTGGCATGCGTTTGGGATTCCGAAGGAGTGGCCGTCGGATCAGGGTGGCAATCCTACGTGGCGTATATAAACTTAGGTTGCTATTACCTCGTCGGGGTACCCCTCGGCTTCTTGATGGGATGGGGATTTCACCTAGGAGTTATGGTACGTGTCAACACTTGTTCATTTATTATTATTATTGACTTCAATGGAAGATGCTTGGAATTTATTCAGATTCGCATGACAATGATAGATAGATAGATAATTTTCACATTTCAATTAGAGGGTTAATTTATTCATAAGCTAAGGCAAAGCAATTATGTGCGGAACAGGGAATATGGGCTGGCATGATCTTTGGAGGGACTGCGGTTCAGACCTTGATTCTTGCTATAATCGTATGGCGATGCGACTGGGACGAGGAGGTAACAAAGACTTCACTAAATAAAGACATTTTCTTAGGAAATTTATTAAGATTGATATGTCAAATTCGTTTTGGACAGGGTTTTAGGCTTTTAGCTAGACTTGTCAACGGTTTAGTTAGGTTCGATATTTTTTTGTTTTTGTTTTTTTTAGATTTTATTTTATTTTATTTCATTTTTTTCTTTTATTTTTTTTCTCTTGCTGGTTCTAAGGCTGGCGAGGCTACTGGCCAATGGCCAACAACCAACGAACCCCGCCAACCCTTGCACAAGAGTTACAAAGCCCTCAACAACCATGGGAGCCGCGACGCCAGCACCTTAGCAAGGGGCCCCAACCCCTTAACTGGGCCGGTGAAGGCTTCGTGGACTTCGGTCAGGGGCCAGCAAAGGTCATTGGCCCTTTTCACCAAAAAAAGGGAAAAAAAGGAAGAAAGAAAAATAATAAAGAACAACAATTTTTTTTTTTGCAAACTGCTAACATTAAAAATGTTGGAGATTTTCAGTTCCATTCGCTTCAATCAATCGATATGAATAACCCGAACCCAAAAAAAGAAAAGAAAAAAGAATGGTTAGTTTTCAACTAACCGAACCGATTCTGTTATGTTAGCGGTTCGGTTTAACGTTGACACCCTTAGTTTTAGCTAATGGCTCATTTTCGACCTATAGTTTGCCACGTTGTTTACTACAGAAATTTAGCTAAACAAATTCAGGTTGATTAGGAATTTGGAATTTCTCATTATCCTTTTCTTGCAGGCCCAAAAGGCTCGCATACACGTGAATAAGTGGGCGGACACAAAATGATCAGAAGCAAGGGTTGCTCCTCTCCACTTTTTGTCATCAAGATGGATTAGAATCGCAACTATTGCTAAACGGCGCCAGGAGATTCACGATATGTGACCCCAAAATTGGATGTTCTAATAAGGAACTGCTTGCATGACAATATTGTTAAATTAGACATTCTAATCAGGAACTGCTTGTATGTCAATATTGTTAGTTATTTATAACCACACGATATTCACTCAATAAGTGTTTTATGCAAAACACGAGGTGATGGTGTATGGATTTACGGTTGTGATTGTATATTGCATGACAGTACTATCAGGGAGTCATTTCTCTTCTAATAATCAGGGATCGATCGAAAGAGAAGTGTCATCCTTTTCCACAATGACAATCAGAGTGTTTATCATGTAACAGTTTTCTACCGGGTAATGTTTGAATGTGATAACACTAGTAATATTTTTATTAGAAATTTTGTAGATGCGTATTCTCTTCTAGCTCGCTCGAAATTTAGTGTATTGCGGCACATCGTGCGGACCCCTCTAGAAAATGTCATTATTGTGCCACCACGACATCTCCTTTATTGATTTCGATTGAATTTTCGAATTCGATCGGGCTGATTTAGTTGTAATTAGTCAACAAAAAATGTCATTAGGTGCGTAATTCAAGCCTGTTCTCTGGCGACCCCAGGTGCAAACAATTCAAATTTCGTGTCATTTCACTCGATTCTTGCTCGGGTCTTATCCAATCTCGGATACAACTAGATATATGAGATGTGCGAAATTTAGGGCATGTTTGGTAACGTTTCGGTTCCAAAAAATTTATTCTGATTAGAATCATTTTTTTTATTCTGTTTCATGGATGAGTTTTAGAGAATCAGAATGCGTTTGGTAACTGCATAAAATTTATGTTCTCGGAACAGAAACTCGTTTGGTAACTACACATAATTTTTATTCTAGGAAATAATTTTTCTTTTCAATTTTCATTTAAATCAAATAATTGTATAATCGCATTTAATAACTTTCCTTAGACTCCACAAGTGCAATACTCTTGCACCATGACATATTTTTGGCCAAAATAAGGATACTTTAGATTTATTCTTTGGAAGGATAATACGCTAAAATTGTTGTTTTTCCATACTTCTCTTGAGGCTATGCATATGGCAAGGATGAAAGATGTGACTCTAATTATCTTTTATTGCTCAGAATGAATAAAATCCATCTCTACGGATGGCCACTGATGCAACATGGTAGTTCGACAACAAATCAAGCAAGGCTTTGAAAAAATCGAAAGGAAAAATCACCATAATAGGATTGGCCAGCTGGGACCCATTTACTACTTAATGAGATTTTTTTGAAATTTTCAGAATTTTTTGGAACGATTTGCCCATGAGGGGCAAAATCATCATTTGGGAGAAATCAAAAGGAAAAATAATCAAAAATAGAATTGGCCAATTGAAATGACCCATCTCCTAATTTTTGAGTTTTTTTTGGGAATTTTTTTTTCATTTTTTAAAGATTTGTTTTATGAATTTTCCTTTTTTTGAATTTTTTTAATCACTATTTGATTTTTTAATTAATTTTTGAAATTTTTATTTAACAAATTTATCCTGACTGGATCATGTTGACCCGGCCCACACCTCTCAGGCGCCCAACAAAAGTAAAAGAAGATTATCGTTGCATTTTTATTCTCAAAAATATTCTTTTTTTTTAGAAACAACTTTTTTTTATTTCTAATTTTTTGTCCAAAAATATTCCCAGGAGTATAATTATGTCACGCCCCGCACCCTAGGCACGAACGCGCAACTCCCTTCGCTGTACTATCGAGTCCCAGGAAATCATTGTCGAGAAATGCATAATGTAAACGAGCATACGGAAACGTAATATGAAAAACACCTCCTCACATAAACCAATGGGGATCTAGATAACGAGAACATAACATATATAAACATCACATGAGTCCTATCAAAAGCGCGATTTACTAAACTTGCTGACAGATCGAGGCAACGGGACTTAATCAAAAGACAATGAGTTTTAAGTCCCCAAAAGAAAATAGACCAACGAGGTCATCATCAAAAGACTACAAGGTACGTCAGGAAACCCTTAGGCCGAATCACCGGAACCGTCAGTTTCATCAGCATCCTCATTTGACTCATATTCGAGAAGGTCTCAGAGTGCACATCTACAGTGACATCCATCGTATCGTCCTCTAGCTCGTCCTCCGATGCATCAATCTCTATCACCTCTACTTTGTCCTCCAGAGTTGGGGTCTTCTCCGGTATGTTCCTCGAGCCAGCTATAAACACTTCGACCTCTACAGAATCCCAAATAGGATGACACCAGCTAGGGATAACTCCTCGAGGCACCTCAGTAGACTTCAATGGGCCAGTAGTAACATTGCCTACCCTACAGAATCAGGCCTCAAACCTATGTGGTTTTCAGTCCTTACCACCCTCGTCGACCCAGACCACTGTACACTTTCTCATATAGACGGTGCCCTGACCGTTAGGGTACTCATTAAAATAGGCGGTCATTTCCTTCAGATCGCCTAAACGTGTAGGTAATATCCTCAAAGTTTAGGGTCTGAAAAAATAAGGTCCCATGGCGAGGTGAGATTCACATCTTAGTAAGATAAGTCCTAACCCTAGGTCAGGCTGACAGTACACTTAGATGAATGCAAATAATGAATAAGAACACGCATTCAACAATATAGACACCCATCAATCGTAAAAATGCCACACTGATACAAACGATTGACAATCAAGCAGTCATGTAATCATAACTTATCAATCAAATCAGGCATGGAACACAAAATTAAGCCATACAATCCACCCTTCAGAACTTTCTCATGATTCACACCCGCGTTTAAAACGCCTCAGGCTTGGTCCACATCATCACGCATCAGACCATCAAATTGACAAACCCGTGTTAAACGCATCAGATTTTCAAATGTCATTCCAGGCATATGTCGACACATAATCAATTCCGTCCCGCGTCTCAACGCATCAGGACATTAATTCTCACAACCCCGCGTCTCAACGCATCGGGGTACCACGAGTTCTCCAAGAATGCCAAACTTCATTTCAATTCAAGACTTTATGATCGAGTACAAGCCCATGCAACGAGCTAAATGTCCACGGCATGCGAGACAATCAAATTCATCATTCAAATGTGGCAATCAACTCATGGCATATGCATTTAACAAGCATTCAAGTAGTCATCAACTCACAATGACGAACATTGGACTATCGCACCATAAACTCATTGAAATGCACCCAATTCACAATCAAATCATTCAATTGAGTTTAATCATCTTAGCCAAGGTTTAGAGACTCCTTATCTTAAACTCAATTTAGCAAAATCCTCCTTCTAAGGCCCTCCAATAATTCGACCCTAGCAATCTAAAACAGGGCAACCGTATACCTAATAGAATTCAACACATTCATCAATTTTCTTTGCCCAATCATCGAACCACCAAGCATAAACCTTAACAACATATCAATTGATGTCCTCATATGCCTCAATGACGAAATTAGAGCTCGGTAACACCCCTAATAACCCCTAAGGTCTCGATTTGCACAGAATTGAAACAGGGCAATTTCGGTTCTATTTAGTACCTGGCTAATCAGCCTCTAAACTATCATTAAACCTCAATTTATCAACTAAACTACTTGTTAACATATAGTCCGAGGTGTTATAGAGCCTCACCGAAAATTTGGTGGCAAGACGACGCCCGGAAGTCCCAAAACAAGTTCGGTTTTCCTTAGTCCAATGCCAGTCAATTTCTGCCCTTCAAATATAGCATCATTTCGGCATCAAAATTCCATCAAACTTAGCCAAATTTTTTGCCACAACTCAATAAACAAGTTTCATATATGTCTACGAAATTTGGCAAGAAGTTTGAAGCAAATCGAAGTCCTATGGAGGTCAAACGAAGACTTACCTCCCCCTGCGACGAAATACGTCGACTTCCAAGAGATTTGCTAGCCGGAGCTGCTCAGGTTGCCAAATACCGTGATTCCACTTGGAATTGGTCGGCAAGAGGTAGGGCTTGATGTTGGTGGTCGGAGCGAGGGCTGGAGGTCGTCGGTGGTGGCGGTCGAGAGCGGCGAAGTGGCAGTCAAAAGCTGGTCGGCTGGTGAGTTCTCGGCTTGCAGAAGATGAAGAAGATGGCTGGTGAAGGGGTTTCGACTAAATGGAGGAGTGAGAGTGTCTATACACCAATTTAGCTTGGTCAAATATGGTAGAATGGTAGATTAAAAGGTTAATAATTAATGTTAATCCACCATCCTTTGACACTTATCCACCTAGTAATCATTTTTGTGATCCAATGGCCATTACTTCCTTTAATTTTCGGCAGATATAAGGGTATGGTCAATGACCAAAATCCCCTCATCCATTTATTAAGACAAGGCCAAGACATGATGGGCAAAACGGTAATTTTACCCTCGACGTCCGGAACGTTGTTTTTCTAATTCAAATTTTCTTCGATGAGGCGACGTCTAATCCAATTATAATGTTAGAATTCTTGATTTTTCATTTTTCAATTTCGAGACTCGTCTCTGGGCTATTTCTTTGCCAAATATAATTTCAGACTATCCCAAACCAACAAGTGATTTTTACAGACGTTACGCATATCGACTCTGTGATTCTCATCACACTTAGGGCTCGTCAATTCATGGAGACTTTGGTTATCATGTAATTGTGAGGGTCTATTACTAGTTCTGACGGTTTTCATCGTCATCGTTCAATTTAGAAATCTTTTTTAAAGTATACATTGATTAAGCGGCATCACCCGAGCTTTAATCGTATAATGCTAGCAATGCATTCTTTAATCATTCTTAAATCAGCCTTTAATGGTTCTAAATACTCCATCGGCAATCCTTATGATCAAAGTGCCATATCCTATCCGAGTCCCCTAGGTCCACGTATCTTGTCTCGCGTTAGCTTTTTCCTTTTGGTCAGTTAACTCAAGATTGATCAGATCCGAGCGAGATATGGCTGAAATACATCATTAGATGCATTCTCATTAATAAGTCTCGAAATGACAGGAAAAATCAGAATGTCACAACTATTCCCCCTTACAAAAATTCCTTCCTCGAAATTTACAATAAACCCAGTTATTCAAACAAATGTGGGTATTGACGCCTCATTGTTTCTTCGCTTTCCCACGTAGCGCCTTCGGTTGTATGGTGCTCTCAAATTATTTTGACCAGTGGAATCGTCTTGTTTCTCAAAACTTGTTCCTTTCGATCTTCGATCTTGAGTGGATTTTCTATGTAAAATACTCTATCATCCATTTTGATAGTTTCATAATCCAGCACGTGCGTCGGGTCTGGCTCGTACTTCCTTAGCATTGACACGTGGCAGACGTGCACTTAAGATAAACTAGGCGGTAAGGCAAGCCTGTAGGTCAAAGTACCAATTTCCTTTTCTTTTCGAATCGAGATAGTCTTCGCATCAGTGATACCTTAAGGAAGACATGATCACCTACTTGAAACTCCAAAGGTTTACGTCGTTTGTCCGCGTAACTTTTCTGACGACTCTGGGCCGTCTTCAGCCTATCTCGTATTATCTTCATAGCCTCCACTGATTGCTCTACCAACTCCAATCTCGTAATACTTCTTTCTCCAACTTCATCCCAATAAATCGGGGTCCTGCAGGCTCTTCCATAGAGCGCCTCAAAAGATGTCATTTGAGCACTCTATTGATAATTGTTATTATATTCGAACTCTACCAAATGCAATTTATCCTCCCATCTGCCTTTAAAATCTATAACACACGCTTGTAACATATCCTCGAGTGTCTGAATCGTCCTCTCCGATTGTCCGTCCGTTTGTGGGTGATACGTCGTACTGAACTGTGGTCGAGTTCCCATGGCATCCTAAAGACTCTTCCAAAAGTTCGCCGTAAATTTAAGATCTCTGTCCGACGTAATTGTTATGGGTACTCCGTGCAGTCGTACTATCTAACACATATATAGTTCGGCATACTTGTCCATTGCGAAGTCCTTTCGCACCGGAATGAAATGCGCAGACTTGGTCAATCTGTCCAAGACTACCCAGATGGAATCATGATCTCTTTGGTTCATTGGCAGTCTCATTACAAAGTCCAGAGTCACGTGTTCTCATTTCCATTCAGGAATTTCCAATGACTGTAACAATCCATCGGACTTATAGTGTTGTGCCTTTACTTGCTGACACGTCAAACACTTTGCCACATGTTTCGCTACGTCTACCTTCATCTCGTTCCACCAATAATGATGACGTAAGTTCTGGTATATTTTCGTGCTACCTGGGTAGATACTGTAATTGCTTCTGTGAGCTTTCGATAAAATATTTTCCCTAAGCTCTTCATCCTTGGGTATGCATAGACGTCCTCGAAATTTTAAAATTCCATCCTCTAACACTTCGAACTATGGTTTCCTTTTTGTTGCGTCCATCTCGAGGGTCTTCTGAATTTCTGGGTCCATAGGCTGCAAGGCTTTTATCCTTTCTTGGATCTCAGGTTCTATTCTCAAGGTCGCTACCAAACTGGACAGCTGACAGACTTCTAATTTGAACTTCGAATCCCTTATATCTTCAAGTAATAATCATCCTTTAACCAACGGACAAGCGATACTTGATTTCCGACTGAGCGCATCCGCGACTCTGTTCGCTTTTCTAGGATGATATAATATGTCACAATCGTAATCCTTAAGCAGCTCCATCCATCGGCGTTGCCTCATATTTAATTCTTTCTGGGAAAAGAGATACTTTAGGCTTTGGTGGTCTGTATAAATCTAAAACTTATTGCCACACAAATAATGTCTCCAGATCTTCAGAGCGAAGATAATTGCAGCCAATTCCAAATAATTAGTCGGGTAGTTCATCTTGTGCGGTCTCGATTGTCGTGACGTGTAGGCAACTAGTCTTCCATGCTACATTAGTACGCAACCCAATCCCTTTAGCGAAGCGTCGCTATATATCTCATAGCCTTCAGGTCCTGATGGAATCGTCAATACCGGTGCGGTCGTCAACTGATACTTAAGCTCTTGAAAACTCATTTCACACTTATCCGTCCATTCAAACTTAGTTTCCTTCTTAGTCAACCTCGTCAATGGAATGGTTATGAATGAAAAATTCTCTACAAAGAGTCAGTAATACCCTGCCAATCCTAGGAAACTCCGGAATTCCGTGACTGTAGTAGGTCTAGGCCAATTCATAATGGCTTCAATATTCGCAGGGTCCACAATAATCCCTTCTCCAGATACCACATGACCAAGAAATTTCACTTTATTCAGCCAAAACTCGCATTTGCCAAACTTAGCGTACAACGAGTGTTCTATCAAAGTTTGCAAGACATTCCTCAAATGCTCTTTATGTTCTTCGTTACCCTTTGAGTAGATAAAAATATGATCGATAAAAACAATAACGAACTTACCCAAGAATTCCTTGAACACCCGGTGCATCAAATCCATAAATGCAGCTGGAGTATTAGTCAATCCAAAAGGCATAACGGTAAATTCATAATGACAGTATCTCGTTCTAAAAGCTATCTTCGGTGCATCCTCCTCCTTAATTCTCAACTGATGATACCTGGTCCTCAGGTCAATCTTAGAAAATACTGAAGCTCCTTGCAATTGATCGAATAAATCATCAATCCTCGGTAGTAGGTACTTATTTTTTACCGTTACCTGATTCAACTGCCTTTAGTCATTGCATAAACGTAATGACCCATCATATTTCCTTACAAACAATACGGGCGCTCCCACGGTAAAGCACTCGGTTGAATAAATACCTTAAAATTCTTGCATTTGTACCTTTAACTCTTTCAATTCCTACAAGGACATCCTATAAGTTGCCTTCGAGATCGGCTCCGTTCCTAGGACTAACTCGATCACAAATTCAATTCTTTCTTCGGTGGCAATCCTGATAATTCTTGAGGAAAGACATCAGGACTACCGAAATATTTTCTAATTTAGGTTCCACGGCGGTTGTATCCATAACTACGACTAAGTAAGCTTGACATCATTTGGTCATCAGCTTGGTTGCTTCGAGCGACGAGACTAAAGAAATCGACGTTCCTCCTCGACTTCCTACAAATTCAAAATTATGACGACCTTCAGGATAAAAACGGATTATCCTACTACCACAATCAACTACTTCCATTTGTTCACCCAATCAATCCATTCCTATGATCACATCAAAATCATACACGGGTAACACAACCAAGTCTATGCTCTGTTTACTACCACCAATGACTATTTTATAGTCAGCACAGCCCAATAAAACCAACACATTATCCTTCAACGGGGTAACAACATGCAGTATCACACTCAACGATTTCAACTCCATATTAACCAGATCGGCAAATTGAGCAGACACAAACAAATGCGATGCACCAAGATCAAACAAGGCATAAGCAGCTTGGTCACACAAATAAACCGTACCTGTGACCACGCCAGGCGCTTCTTCCGCTTTCCTACGCGCCACAGCATAGACCCTTCTCTGAGCTGGGGGTCGGTTCTGATCATTCTGAGGAGTGACAGTTGACGGTCCTATCTGTGGTCGTTGCCCTTGAGGTCTATTCACTGGAGCTTGATTGGGGCAAGTTCTCATCTGATGGCCCATCTGACCACACTTGAAGCACGCTCCGGTTCTAGCCGGACAAGGTCCATTACCATGCCTTCTGCCACAGAGGAGGCAATTCCAGTTTACTGGGTATGGCGGCTTCACTATATTCTTTTTTACTGGAGGGACGAAGCGTCTATTGTCAGCCATAGGTCTTTTGCCGGCTTGACGGTTATCTCTGAATAAATTAAACCGCGATCCAGATGTGGCATTTCTTTCCTTCAGATCCCTCTCGATCAACTGTCCCCGTTCATATATTTTTCTTGTAAGTCTTCAAGTTCAGAGCTATCATCTGGCTGCGAAGCTCGGGCTTCAACCCATCCCGAAACCTCTGCGCCTTTTTCAGCGGATCGTCTACTGATCTAGGCGTATACCTGGATAATCTGGAGAATTCATCTTCGTATTGGACCACTGTCAGATGACTCTGACGCAGCTGTAGGAACTCTACTTGCTTCATTTCTCGGGCCATCTCGAAAAAAAAACTTGTCATTGAATGCCGTAGTAAAAGCATTCTACGTTAAAGCCGTCCCTTTTGGAAAAACTTCATTCTTCGTGACAGTCCACCAATCATTAGTGGTACCTTCCAGTTGGTATACCGCCAGTAATACTTTCTCATCATTCGTGCACCTCAGCACTCCAAAAGCCTTCTCAAGCTTATCTATCCATCTCGGTGCCAATTCAGGGTCTCCAATTCCATCGAACTAGGTCGGCTTCAGTTTAATGAACTGTTCGACCAGTTGGCCCATTTGTCTAGCCACAACAACTTCTTCCGGGGCATTACCTACTTCATTGCCTTGGTTATAGTCATCGTTGTTTTCGTTGCCTCCATTATTGCCGTTATTGGCATTGACAGCAGTTATCGTGGCTCCTACCACTTGAGCTATGGCAGCATCCCTATCCTAGGTCTATCTGTCAATGAGATCGCCGATCCTTTCGAGTACCCTCAGCACTCCGTCCATTGGGTCTTCCGCCGTAGGCGGTCTCGAGCTAGAAGCTCCGCTCCTGGGTCTTCTAGGTCTTCTGGCGGATTACTCATTCTTGTGTTCTTTTACTACACCTAGACCACTATAATTCCACCACGGAATTAGAAACTTACTCATCTAGTCAAGTTCAGCGATATTAAATTATATCTTAAAAGAAGTAATCACCACAAAACAACCTTCCACTCAACTACTCCCAGAGGCACTTCAATAAGCAACCATGGCTATTACCCAATTCCATCCACTTCAGCGGTTCATCAAAACTAGTGATATTTATCCGCTCAACAATCTAAAATCCAGGAATGATTTTCAGTGCTAAACATGGAGCTCAATCTTCATAAACCACCACAATCATGTCAACATCACATGTTAACCACATGCGCCAAGTCTAAGCCGTGCATTTCGTGCCAAACTCTAACGAGTCTCCTAAGGTCTCGCTACCCATCCTGTCCCAACTTATTACTCCTTATTACTACAATTCTCAATCAACTTGGATCGGGTTGACTTTGTTCTAATACCAAACAAGCGGGATTGTCGCGCCCCGCACCCTAGGCCCGAGCGCGCAACTCCCTTCGCTGTACTCTCGAGTCCCAAGAAATCATTGTCGAGAGATGCATAATGTAAATGAGCATGCAAAAACATAATATGAAAAATACCTCCGTACATAAATCGATGGGGACATGGATAACAAGAACATAACATATATAAACATCACATGAGTTCTAACAAAAGCGCGGTCTACTAAACTTGCTGACAGATTGGGGCAACGAGACTTAAATAAAAGACAATAAGTTTTAAGTCCCCAAAAGAAAACAGACCGACGAGGTCATGATCAAAAGATTACAAGATACGACAGGAAACCCCTAGGTCGAATCCCTAGAACCATCAGTCTCGTCAACATCTTCATCTGGCTCATAGTCCGAGAAGGTCTCGGAGCGCACATCTACAATGTCATATATCGTATCATCCTCCAGCTCGTCCTTCGATGCATTAATCTCTATCACCTCCACTGTGTCCTCTAGAGTTGGGGTCTTCTCCGGTATGCTCCTAGAGCCAGCTACGGACACCTCGACTTCTACAGAATTCCGAGTGGGATGACACCAGTTAGGGATAACTCATCGAAGCACCTCAGTAAACTTCAACGGGCCAATAGTAACATCGCCTACCCTACGGAACTATGCCTCAAACTTATGTGATTTTCAGTCCTTACCACCTTCGTCAAACTAGACTACTGTACACTTTCTCACATAGACGGTGCCCCGATCGTTAGGGAACTCATCAAAATAGGTGGTCATTTCTTTCGGATCGCCTAGACGTGTAGTTAACATCCTCAAGGTTTCGGGTCTGAAAAAGTAAGGTCCCACAATGGGGTGAGATTCACATCTTAGTAAGATAAGTCCTAACCCTAGGTTAGGCTAACAATACACCTAAATAAATGCAAATAATGAACAAGAACACACATTCAACAATATAAACACCCATCAATCGTAAAATGCCACACGGATACAAACGATTGACAATCAAGCAGTCATGTAATCATAACTTATCAATCAAGTCAGGCATGGAACACAAAATCAAGCCATACAATCCACCCTTCAGAACTTTCTTATGATTCACGCCCGCATTTAAAATGCCTCAGGCTCGGTCCACGTCATCACACCTCAGACCATCAAATTGACAAATCCGCGTTAAACGCATCAGGTTTTCAAATGCCATTACATGCCTGTGTCGACACATAATCAATCTCGTCCCGTGTCTCAACGCATCAGGATATTAATTCGCACAAGCCCGCATCTCAATGCATCAGGGTACTAACCATCACAACCTCGCGTCTCAACGTATCAAGGTACCACAAGTTTCCCAAGCATGCCAAATTTTATTTCAATTCGAGACTTCATGATCGAGTACAAGCCCATGTAACGAGCTAAATGTCTACAGCATGCGAGACAATCAAATTCATCACTCGAATGTGGCAATCAACTCATGGCATATGCATTTAACAAGCATTCTAGTAATCATCAACTCACAATGACGAACATTGGACTATCGCACCATAAACTCATATAAATGCACCCAATTTACAATCAAATCATCCAGTCGAGTCCAATCCTCCTAACTAAGATTTAGAGACTCCTTACCTTAAACTCAATTTAGCAAAATCCTCCTTCCAAGGCCCTCCAATAATTCGACCCTAACAATCCAAAATAGGGCAGCCGTATACCTAATAGAATTCAACCA
Organism: Rhodomyrtus tomentosa; assembly: GCA_028455895.1. NCBI lineage: Eukaryota > Viridiplantae > Streptophyta > Magnoliopsida > Myrtales > Myrtaceae > Rhodomyrtus > Rhodomyrtus tomentosa. The sequence goes on from JAPCWY010000005.1 coordinate 46,244,233, forward strand.
ATTTCATTAATTTTCCTCGCCCAATCATTGAACCACCAAGCATAAACCTTAACAACATATCAATTGATGTCCTCATATGCCTTAACGACGAAATTAGAGCTCGGTAACACCCCTAACAGCCCCTAAGATCTCAGTTTGCACAGAACTGAAATAGGGTAATTTCGGTTCTGTTTAGTACCCGGCTAATCAGCCCATAAACTATCCTTAAACCTCAATTTATCAACTAAACTACTTGCTAACATATAGTCCTAGGTGTTATAGAGCCTCATAAAAAATTTGGTGGCAAGGCGATGCCCAAAGTCCCAAAACAGGTTCGGTTTTCCTCAGTCCAGTGCAGGTCAGTTTCTGCCCTTCAAACACAACATCATTTCGGCATCAAAACTCCATCAAACTTAGCCAAATTTTTCACCACAGCTCAATAAACAAGTTTTTTACATGTCTACGAAATTTGGCCAGAAGTTTAAAGCAAATCGAAGACCCATAGAGGTCAAACAAAGACTTACCTCCCGCCGCGACGAAATACGTCGACTTCAGGGAGATTAGCTGGTCGGCGCTCCTCAGGTGGCCAAATGCGGTGATTCCACTTGGAGCTAGTCGGCAAGAGGTAGTGCTTGATGTTGGTGCTCGGCTCGAGGGCTGAAGGTCGTCGGCGATGGCGGTCGAGAGCGGCAAAGTGGCAGTCAGAAGTTGGTCGGCTGGTGAGTTCTCAGCTTGAAGAAGATGAATGAAGAAGATGAAGAAGATGGCTGGTGAGGGGGTTTCGGGTGAATGGAGGAGTGAGAGTGTCTATGCACCAATTTGGCTTGGTCAAACATGGTATAATGATAGGTTAAAATGTTAATAATTAATGTTAATCCACCATCTTTCGACACTTGTCCACCTAGTAATCATTTTTGTGATCCAATGGCCATTACTTCGTCTAATTTTCGGCAGCTATAAGGGTATGGTCAATGACTAAAATGCCATCATCCATTTATTAAGATAAGGCCAAGACTTGAGGGGCAAAACGGTAATTTCACCATCGACAAAACGGTAATTTCACCATCGACATTCGGAACGTCATTTTTCTAATTCAAATTTTCTTCGATGATACGACGTCTAATCCAATTATAATGTTGAAATTCTTGATTTTTCATTTTCCAATTTTGAGACTCGTCTCTGGGCTATTGCTCTGCCAAAAGTAATTTTAGACTATCTCGAATTAACGGGTGGCTTTTACAGACGTTACGTGTATCGACTATGTGATTCTCATCACACTTAGGGCTCGTCAGTTCATGGCAACTTTGGTTGTTATGTAATTGTGAGGGTCTATTACTAATTCTGACGGTCTCGATCGTCATAGTTCGATTTAGTAAAATTTTGCAAATTATACATTGGTTAAGCGGCATCACCCGCCCTCCCATCGTATAACGCTAGCAATGCATTCTTTAGTCGTTCTTAGACCGGCCTTTAATGATTCTAAATATTTCATTGGCAATCTTTATGGTCAAAATGTCATTTTCTATCCGAGTCCCCTAGGTCCAGTACCTTGTCTCGCGTTAGCCTTTCCCTTTTGGTCAGTTAACTCGATATTGATCAGATCCGAGCGAGATATGACTGAAATACGTCATTAGATATATTTTCATTGATAAGTCTCGAAATGACAGAGAAAATCAGAATGTCACAAATTAGAACCATAATCCTTTGCATTATCAAACATGTTTATGATTCTTTTGTATTTCAAGAAATAGAAACAGAAGAATAGAAACGTTACCAAACATGTACTTGATACGAGCTTTTTGGTCATAGGAAAAGTGAGTGTTTACTATTATTCATAAAAGTTAAATGTTAAAAGAGCACCGTTAAAATTATAAAAGATCTAAAAGATATTGAGATATTTTTAAAATTTATCCACATCACTGTTGCCGGCCCTTGCCCATATCATTGCCGGTCATAGGCTAGGCAGCCTTGCCCAGATCTGGGCAAGCCTAGGCTCGAGGCAACAATAAGAAAAAATACAAAGAAAAAAAAAAGAAAAACTACAAAAAATTTCAAACAAAAATTTAAAGTATTCACGTCAATGACAATCACGCCGCATAGGACAACTAGCGTCCACGTCGGCAATTTTCAGTCAAAATTGATCGGGTGGACTCAATTAACAAAACGTGAAAAGGTTTAGAACTCAATTGACAATATTAAAAGGTTTACAACCGAATTGACCATAAAAAAGAAAAGGGCAATATATTTATGAATTTTGGATAATTTTCGAGCGCACTATAACTTGAATCGCAAAACTCAAAATTGCTAGCCAAAATCAATCCATTTCGTGTTTCAGACCTGGAGGGCCTCAATGCGTCGGGTCATCGGGACTTAATCCCACATCAATACTAACCGTGCTAATAAAGAATTTTCACATATATTTTTTGCAAAGGGGCCAATAATTTAACTAAGGTTAACACGCTGTCCACCGTTGCGTCTAAAATTTCTAAACTAATCTTGGAGGGACCAAGACATTTGTGGATAAGCACATGCCATGTCCCATTGACAAAGACATTCCTGGAAGCTCGTCCTCTCAACCTACGGAGAATTTAATACGGTGACAATGGCGATTTCCAACCCTCGTGTGGGCACGCTCTGACCCATAGAGAGATATTGGCCTGGAGAGAACAGTACAATTTGCGTAAAAAATAAATATATTCACCTGCCTGAAAACCTAGCAGGCATAGAGATGTTAACCTAAGGTCAATCTAGGTCCAAAGACTTACTGACAACTCAAATTGTCGTGCTTGCTATCGTACCGACCCCGTTGACCAGTATGATGTTAAGAACATCCTGTTTTTAGTATAATAAGAAATTGAATCGACATATATTGCAAAAACAAATTGCTGTTTGTGTCATATATTCATTCAATTTTGCCGAATACCTCAATTTTTAGTTCAATTTTCCTTCGTGAATTTTTTTTGAAATCTCTGTCAATTATTTTTAAAAAGTTAAACCATGTCAGAGAAAATCGCGATTTAATATTTATATATATTTCTAACGTATTATAACATAATGTACACGTGTGTATATAACTACGCTTCATAAGCCAAGTCAAGGAAAAAGAAAAGAAAGAAAACTTTGATGCCATCAGGCAAATGACTCGACCGACTCCTGGAAGGGCAAATGATATCTAGTCAAACCTGCTAATCTCCCCGACGAGAACTTGGGCGAGTCGCGGCCCGAACTCGTCTGAACTCGCCCTCCAAACCGGGCCGACTCGCTCGCCCCGACCCTCCTCTTTTCCGACGGAGGAGACGCGGACCGCGCCTCCCTCCACGACTCCAGCTTCGCTCTCGTCTCAGCCACCGAGATCCAGAAACCCTCGAACGCCACGGTCTTGTGACGGAACAGCGCCGACACCCTCTCCTCGAACCGCTCGAGCCTCCTCAGGGCGCACACCAGCTCGATCGAGTCGCCGAAGCTCAGACAACTCATCCTATGCCCGAACTCGCGGACCCGGATCGAGATCGCCTCCATCGCAGAAAGATAGTCCTCCGACACAAAACCCGTCACCGCCCGTATCAACCCGTTGTCCTGTAGAGAAGAGGAGGAACAGTTTACAGATCCGTAGGAACAGCGTACAGTTAGTCGGACACGACTGCTTACTCGGCAGAGAGAATCAGGAATCTTGCTCGTTTCTTCGATGAGATCGACGAGAGAGTCGAGCTCCACGAGCAGGTCGGAGTTGGTGAAAGTCGAGACGTTCTCTTCTGCTCTCTCCTTCTCCAACGCACTCGAGGCGGAGCAGAGGAAATAGCCCAAGACCCTCGACGTGGAGAGGAGGTTCTCGAGGTAACAGGCGTACCACCGGACCCACGAAGACAGCTCCCACATGAGCGGCGTCGTCTCGTCCCTGAACTTGGACAGGTTCAGATAGTTTCTTCCTCCTACAGCAGCCGAGGCAGTCATTTACTGACGCAAATTAACTTTTTTTTTTTCATGATTTGGAATTCGAAAGGCACAGCCTTGTACCTGTAGCGGGGTAGACGGACAGCTGGTCCTGGAGGATGAAGGAGCCGCGGTGGACGATGTGGTGGACGGCGATCAGGCACTTGGCAGCGACGGAGGCGTCCCGTGTGGACTGGAGGCGGTCCATGAGCGCGAGGACGAGGAGGCAGGCGGTGGCGCGGGAGGAGTGGCCGGCGGAGAGGAGGAGGTCGAGGTGCTTGGGCTTGGGAGGGGCGAGGGGGTCGTGGGTGGTGGCTCGGAGGAGGGGGAGGTGGAAGGAGGACGGACAGCCGCCGCCCTGCCCGGCGGAGTGGAGAAGGGCTTTTCCCTGGGAGGCCTTGTCCTTCATCATGCCCAAAAAGTCCTTGAGCTGCGCCGCGCGTCGACCCATCAACTGAAGAACAAGACGGCGGCGGCGGAAATCCGATTTTGTGGATACGAGGTTAATGATCTGTCCGTGGATTGCTTCGGTCCGAATGGGACAAGAAACGTAGAGAAGTTGGGGTGGCGACTTTGCCTAGCAGGACGAAGAAGACACGAAGTGGGTTTTTAATGGAAGACCCGCGAGGTCTCCCCTCTTTTTGACTTTTCCTCACCTTTCCCGCATTAAGCCAAATTGAGAACAAGGGAAAGTGAGATTGCCCCTTAATAATGGCAAGTGACCATAGTATATATAATTTATATGTATGTGCCCCCTATTTATTATTATTATTGTTATGTTCTGGTTAGGTTCCGAACAGAGGAGAAAGATGCACGGATAACACAGTATTGACGTCGACATCCAACACGATACAATAAGCTAACACATCATTTTATAATGAAATATATGTTTGTATATATACATGGTAAATTATTATTTTTATGATTATTTCAATCAATTAATTTGATTTAAATCCATAAATAAATAAATAATGGCCGAGAATGAATTTATCCTAAAAACATCAATACATCATTTATTAATATCATTCATTGTTTCGCATTGACAAGTTCAACTATATTCATTTCTAATGATCCATAACAATCAATCAACATTCCACGCATTAAATTTAATATTTAACAATAAGTCCAACAAAAAGAAATACTTTAATTTACATTGGTGGAGTTTTTTTTTTTTAAGAATTTAGGTTTTTATAAATTTAAATTTTTACCCCTGAAAAATTAAAAATTTCTACAATTGACCCGCGCGTGTCAAAAGAGTTTACCATGTGTCGAAAATCCGACACACACGTCCGACATGAAAACCTTCAAAGAGTATCCGCACTTTCTAGACAACACGTAACAGCCTTAGAGTAAAAAAGTAATCTCCCTGAAGTCAAGATTATGATCAATTCATACCTATCTACATGGAAAATTGACCTATCTACCGTTTAGATTGGTCTGGATTTCTTTGGTACATGCTCTCTCGATATCGATAAAAATTAAAAATAAAAATAAAAATCAGATCAGGAATTTCGACATGATTAATTCAACGATAAAAGCAGTTTTCATCGAATTGATTAGCACAATGGGGCGGTGGCAGCAAATTGACCATTTCCCGTTCAATTTTAGGGGGCAAATTGACAGTTTTCCTGCCTAAATCAAATTAACATTGAGCCAAGCCAATCACGGAGAGGATGCGGCTATTTGTTGATCTTGACCATTCCAAGTTGCATCCATACAAGCCAACCGTGATTATCTCGACGGCTAAGTGATCGATAGAGAATTGAGAGGGCATTGGTTTCTTTCTTTCTTTTTTTGATAGAGAGAGCGTGCATAGGGGAGGCGTGGAGGATTGAAAGGCAGGAGACAGTTGTGGTGGGCCGACGATTGAAAGGCAGGGGTTTTCTTTCTTTTACTAAAATGCGTGAGAGACCTGACATTTTAAAATATATATGTATCGGTCCGGTCCAATGGTTCAAATGGGCGTTTCCAACTTCGGTCCAATTCGGGCGGTTCCCGATTCTTTTGCACGTCCCTACTATATATGTCTCGTAACACATAAGTTTGAATTGATTTTACAAATTTTTAAAAGGTTTAGGACTAAGTTGAGTATTGTCAAAAGGTTTTTGGATTGGCAGTGAATCAATCGAAATGTTTAGGACAGAACTGATCATCTAACAACGGATTTAGGACTTTTTAGAACAATTATCCTCAATTTTTTTTCCCAAGCAATGTTATCTCTTGTTGCGATAGTAGACTCCTTGCGACATGAATCGAGGCTGGGTACCTAGGACTCATTTCACAGTAGAAAGGGCTATGTACACCAGCCCTCAGCATTAGTGCGTCTATGCGTGCTTTTAACATTATCTTAGGGCCTTGATTCTTGCATTGCTTGACAGCGTAAAGGCAATCCCAAGAACCTCTGCTCGTGAGGTGCACGTGAAAAAAGGAGCAGGATCCCTGTCCTCGGGACAGGAGTGCCCTGCAATCCCAGCCATCCATTAAAATCCTCCCTATAAAAACGAGGGTTGGATAGCTGGGATTGCAGGTGATCGAGATCCATGAAAAAGGGAGTGTAATGGTTGTGAGGGCGCGCTCTCCTTTGTTAGCAAGAAGCGACTAGCGGTCCAGGCACGCTTGCCTGCTTTCCTGATTTGTGAACAGATGGGACTCTTTCTTTTGGCTTTCTTCCTTCAGTTTGATCTCTGCAACAGGAACTGCAATTCTTTGAAAGAAAATACGCTGGAAATAGTGAGCCAAGAGCCTTACCGCCAGAGGTAGTAAGCTATATGAAGTAAGAAAGGGTGTGTTTCATGCTTCCCATACAATGGTTTTTACGATTTAAACTCATAATTTTTCATTTGTAGTTTGTAATTGCACTCATGAATAACTATTACTATAGATTCTCTCTTTCGCTTGTAATTGGGTGACGAACGAGAGGCACAATGTGTTAGTTATAGTAGAATCCCCTACTAGATGTAACCCTAGTTTAAGGGCGAATCGGAATAAAATCTTATGCCTTTATTTTCTCTTTCTCGCTCGTTTTACTTCGTTGTGATTGTGCGCCGATCCTAACGATAAGTGCGGAGTTCGACTCCCGGGCTCTGCAAAGTGGCAAGCAAAAATTAGAGAGAAGAGAGTTAAAGGTAGGACAGGAAAAAAAATATAAAATATCAAAGATGTAATCTATTGTCTTTTATTTTGCGGAAAATCGACAACTAAATTTTAAGAACGACACTATTTCCACTTTCATTTTAGCTAAGACACTCCTTTTTGCTAGTTAACTTACTAAAATATCCTTTTTTTTTCTTCAATTAAATGTTTCTTTTTGTATTAGGCTAACTAATAAATCTACCTTCATTTTTAGTCGATCTTAATAAAAATATAAAAGTAAAATTGATCATAAAATAGAAAAGATTAATTTATTAAAATGCATAATAAAATGTCGAATATATTTATATTTAGATAATTATTAATAAAGGATAAATATGTAAAGGAAAAAACGTGAAATTTCATATTATTCAACTCTTGATATAAATAAAGGAGTCAATATCGATTGTAAATTCAGCCTCATAGCAAGTGGATCACCATACGCGAGTTTGAAAATGCAGAATATGTAAATAAATTTTCAAACCTATCTTGCAATTCATAGTAAAATGTGAAAAGATTAAAAAAAAAACACAAATAAGTGATTTGTAATTTTATAAACCTACAAGTCTATTTGAAAATTACATACAAGATCAAAATTTACTTGATAGTTACATTGGATTTTAAATTTCAACTTATAATAAAATTGTCCTCAAATTACTTAATAAAAACTAGACAATTAATTATGTGTTCATAAACCGTTATAACTTTAAATTCCGAACATTTCTAATTAAAAGTATGAGATCATAAATTAAGAATAAAGAATTTCTCTAGGAAAAGTGACCATATGATGCATTATAGAATGATATTTTATTGGGTGTAATTTGACATTTATATTGTAAATTTGATATTTAAAAGGAAAAAAAATAGAAATAAAGAAAGTTTTGTTTGTTAGATTGGTAAAAAAAGAAACAATAAGTTGAAGATGGAGAATGGTATTTCGGTCTATTGATTAAAAAGATGAGTGTCTTAGTCAAAATGGGAGTGGAAATAGCGCCATCCAATTTTAAATACTTGTACAAATATTTTATGTTTTTGGAATGTCATGCCAGAAGTGGTTAGGAAAAAATAAGACCATACTGACCCCTTCCAAGATATGGACTCATAGGACTAAAAAATTTCACTCTAACTAACATGTCCATAATTAGGTCTAACTAACAAATTTAGTGTACCTGCATTTATGTCGATTTTATGACAAGTTTCCGGTCTATGTGACAAATTTAAGCTAAGCTACTCCTCCAAATAGTTAACACGCAATTGTTTTAATTTCGACCATCAAATTTATTTATTTATTTTCCGCTTTTTGCTTGTTCATCCTCCTCCTCTCTCAAAATTCCCATGGGCATCCTCTTATCCGAGTTCTCCAACCTCGAGTGACCTCGGATCATTTGTTGGATAAAGCAGACGATCAATCGTGTGACGATTCACCACTATTGCCTTTTATGTTGAGAAAGAGAGACATACGGGCATGTTTGGTTCGGATTTGGGGAACGTCTTTAGGAAAATTCAAACATCTTTAGGCTGAAGGAGTTTTTCGAATTACGAGTGGTGTTTGTTAGAGTATACTTTAGAAGCACTTTGGGAAGGAACTTTGACCTAACGAGTTAAAAGAAAAAAAAAAACAACAACATTTTGTAAAGGACTTTCGTTAATATGTATTGAAAAATCTCAAATTATTTGCCAGACAACTCAACTGTCGTGAACCAAATTGGCTGCTGATCTGCCTTCCCTGAGGTCGCGAGACGCAAGCGATCATCGCCTCCGTTGCGCAACCCCAAGTGGCGTCCTCTTGGGGTGCAACACCCAAGCAATGCCCAGGTTGCCTCGGTTGCGCAACCCAAGCCCCGCTTGCCGCTTGAGATCAGGCCACCTCATGCGAGGTTGGCTAGCGACTTGCCGATAGTCAAGGCCTTCGCCGACAAATTAGTGCTTCCAATGACACTTTTGGAATTGTGAAAATTGAGCGAGGTCAAAATTAAAAGGAAATTTCGAGAATATCACTTCCCAAAGCAGCTCCATAACTGGGTTGTGCTAAAGGCTTTAAAAGCATTTGAAAAGTCATTTGTATTTTTTAAGGGGATTTAGAGCCTCAAAAGCCCAATGACCATGCTAAACCAAATGGGGGGAAATTTGAAATTAGAGTTCAGTTGTTATTAAAGAAATCTGGTTGAGACAAAGACATGATCTGATTAATTTTGATCCCCCCCTCTCTCTTAGATAGCGCGCGGGCTAATCATTTAGCCAAAGATCTCAATCATCAACAAGCATGATTATCAATTGGCCAGGACATTTCTTTTTGTTTTTTTTTTTGTTCTTTTATCTCTTTATCCAGTGACTGTGATGTCTTGAACTAGGGACGTGCACCAAAACCGGACCGACGGTCCCAAAGATTTGGAACCATGAATAAATAGTCTCGATCCCAATTTTAGATGCCGAACCAAACCGTCAGACCGACCGAACCGTACCGGCCTATATGTATTTCTACTTATTTTTCATGTTCTTTCAAAAAGTACAAAAAGAAAACTGTCAAAATCCGGTCCAATCCTAGAATCTGATCAAGACTGACCGATCCAGTTTATGGGTCTAGAGTGGAACCGGCCAATCCGGGAACCGAAAACGCCTATCTTGGATAACGTCCCTCGCTGGTGGCAGAGCACGAATAATATCATATGGAGGCCTCCGAACTCGTAGGTATTAACAATAGAAATTTGAAAGTTTGGGGGGGGGGGGGGGGGGGGGGGGGGGGGGGGGAGAGGGGTGTACGCTCTCTACTTTTGAAATTCTACAGCTGGCACAAAAAACGACACGGCGTTCTCCGAAGGTCAAAGCCTGAACTACCCCGACGGTTAAAAACACGGTTCGTTTTTTGGGCTTTTTTTCCAATTTAATAATTAAAAAAATATTGACAAAATTAGATATTATTTCAAAATATTTACCATTATAGGTCTCGCCCGCCGGTCTATGCAGTGCGCGACCGCGACTGGTAACCTTCAGTCGCGTGCTGTCCGAAGCAGCGCGCCACCAGTTGCGTGCTGCCAGAACAGCGTGCGACGGCGCAAAGAGCCTGAGAAGGCTCACGTGCACAAATTGCGCCCGACAGAGCCTCAAAAGGCTCTGTCATATATAGGGTTCCATGCCCCTCATTCACTCTCTCCGTCTTCTCTTCCTTATTCTTCTCTTCTTTTTGCTCTCGTTCACCTCCTCTTCTGTTATCGCTCTCGTTCGTCTCCTCTTTTGTTGTGTAGAGAGAATTCATTTTTCCTTGCCCTCATTCTCTCTCTAGGTATTATTTCGACGCTCGTGTTGTATGTTTTGTCCGTTCGCTAATATTTTTATAATGTTTAAATTAATTTATGAATTTTGAACTTTGCATTTCCTGATGCTGCTACTTAAAGTTTCATGTGTTGCTTTGCATTTCCTATTGCTGCTACTTAAATTTGGATACGTGTTGTATGTTTTGTACGCTCGTTGCTCTCGTTAGTATTTTTTTTTTGTTAATATTTTTGGCAATGTTTTAAATAATTTGTGAATTTTTTACTTTGTAGAATTTGAGATAAAAACCAATCCAGTCAGCGCGTGCGTTCCGTCAGCAGTTTGAGATAAATTCCTACGTAGTATTTTTTTTTCAATTTATTAGGTATATATATTTATTATTTATTATATATAGATTGTGAATTTATTTACATTTTGGATAGTGTTATTGTTATTATTATTGACGAATTTATATAATTATTTAAATAATGTAAGAATTTAGGAACGGGTAAAGACTATTTAAATCATAAAAAATATCCTTTATTCCATTTGTTATATGAAAATATAATGCGATCCACGTAATTCTATATGTGAAATAATTTATAATTTATTTATTTAGCAGAATATCTTCTACATCTTTTGCGATTGTGCGTTGGGGAGGTACAATAGTATGAAATCAATATGGAGTTGATTACGATGGCGGACAATATACTATGTTCAAGTTTGAAAATATATCCTCATTTGATGAGTTACGTGCTACGATTGAGCGCACGTTGAATATAACAGTAAATCAGCACATTCGAAGCCTGATGTATAGATACCCAAGTGCAATGAATTCGCATTATGTTGTGTATGATATTATGGAGGTGCAAAATGATAATGCAGTTACGATGATCCATCAGTTTGCACTTTCCGGTGGTTCGACGGGTTTTTTACAGTTTTATATAACTGTAGATGAACACCAGCATGTTCACGAAGATGACGTTGGGGAAGGTACCAATTTTGTTGGGGATGGCACCAATTTTGTTGGGGAAGGCTTAAGTGTTGATGAATATGATAATGATGAAGAAGATTCCGTTTAAGAAGATGAGTATTGGATGGACACTAAAGACAGCGGTGAAAAATATGTCGAAGGCGACAATATGGACATTTACTACAACGCTCATTACAGCAATCCCATTATGTTGTTGGTAGATACACCGCCATATTCCGAAATCGACTTTGATGTAATGCAAGTCGATACAAGAGCCAAACCAAACTGTTCGTTATTTGATCCATAAAATAAATTTGATGTTGGCATGGTATTTTTATCTCGAGACGCGCTGCAGTTAGCTGCGAAAGAGTACTCTCCGAGAATAAATCATCATTTTCGCAGTCATGTAACGAATATTTCCCAATATGTGATAAAGTGTGGTAATCGAGATAATCTGTGTGGTTGGAGGCTCCGCGTGACTATGAAAACGGGTACACTATTATGAAAAATAACTAAGTACAATAGGCCACACACATGTAGGAGTACGACGTCATCACGTGATCATCGACAACTTGACCAGAAGTACTTGTGTAGGCAAGTAAAAGCAATTGTCGCTACCCAATCGGATATCAAAATCGTCACACTAATGGCGAAGATTAAAGACAAAGTGGATTTCGAACCTACCTACCGCAAAATCTAGGCAGCTAAATAAATGGCAATTGCTGAAGCTTTTAGAGGATGGGATGAGTCGCACGGTAGGTTGAGGGTGCTCATGAACGAATTAATGGTAAAGAATCCAGATTCTCATTTTGTGATCGAAGATAAGATGAGCATGGATCAGAGCATCATGATTTTCGATCGGATGTTTTGGACTTTTGCACAAACGATTCATGGCTTCCCAAGTTGTCGACTTGTAGTATTTGTTGATGGTACTTTTATGTAAGGAAAATACCAAGGAACGCTCATTGTTGCATCCTCACTTGATGGGAACAATCGTATATACCCGTTGGCATTTGCTGTGGTCAATCGAGAAGATGTAAATAATTGGACTTGATTTATGACTATGTTGCGGACATATGTCACTAGAAGTTAGAATATTTGTGTAATATCATACAGACATCCTGGGATTATAAGCACAATGAAGACATCGTGGTGGCGTCCTCCATATGGCCATCATAGGTTTTGCATTCAGCATCTTGTCAGCAATTATAATAAAAAAATTCAAAAACGAGAATGGCAAAAGACTTATTGAGACGGTAGGTAAATTTTAAAAATTTTACATTTGAGAAAAGTACATGTTCATAAATTTGAATATAATAGTACTAATTATTATTATAATATACAGCTTACGCTAATCAATGACGAAAGTTCGATCGCATCATGAACGAAATTAGGGGTATAGATGCACGCACAGCTACATGGTGTGACCAGATTCCAAGAGAACAATGGACGAAAGCTTATGATGGAGGGAGGAGATATGGAGCGATGACAACAAATTTAGTTGAATCTGTCAACCAATAACAACTATAATCGATAAGATAATCTCACAATTGTGCTCGTATTTCAACACGAGAAGAACGACGTACAGGACGCAGGTTGCACAAGGATGTATACGTACGTAATTTGCGGATGCAATGCTCAATGAAAACAGTGCCAAAGCGAATAGGCATGGAGTGACATGCTTCGACTCCGATACAGGACTTTTTGAAATTAAAACTGGACGCGATAGAAGCAGAGGATCAGGGGGTCAGAAATAAATAGTGTGCCTAACCGAGCGAAGCTATACATGTGAGAAATTTGAAGAGATTAAAATCCCATATTCCCACGTAACTGTAGCATGTCAAGCACATGGAGTTGATTACCATGAGTACATAGATGAATGCTACTCGTTGGATAAAACCCTTCAGTTATATCAATACATGTTTTACCCGTTGGGTCATCCTGACTACTGGTCTAGACCTGGCAACCTACCATTAGTACCAGACCCGAGGCGTATTAGAAAGAAAGGAAGGCCTCGTACATCACGAATACATAATGAGATGAATTGGAAGACGGCCAGCAGTAGTAATGCACTTAACCATTGCAGCAACAGTGGAAAATCAAGGCACAATACAAAAACCTGTGTAGTGAGATCTGGTCGATAATAGATCACAGTTGTGTGAATTGTGTGCAATAGATATTTTGATGTATTGTAATGTTATAATATGACATATTGTGCGATATTGATTCGGTTCCTCTTTGAATTATGTGTAACATTGATCACCGTTTTTTTTTGTAATGATAGAATATGACAATTGCGTGATACTTATTTACTCCGTTCGTCCGTGCTATGTGCACATGATACATGTGTATTCTTGTACTGTTATAATTGACAAATGTGTGATATTTATTGGGGTCCTCTATAATATATTTTTAGATATGGATCAGAGGACATATATTCAGTCGGGACCTGTGGATGATTCGCTACTTACACGAAAGGATAGACATAGATCGTAGGCCATATGGGACGCTAAGGTAATTGACTAATTTAGCAGTTGATCTGTCACTTGTAACAACATTATCAAAATTCCTAATAACACTTTTTCATGTCACATTTCACAGCATCATCATGATCAAGCGCTAATGTGTCGGAGATCAACGATACACGTACCTGAAGTTTATCCGCGCATAGTCTCATATCTGCAAGCTTCCGGCTTTTATTAGGTTTATATGATGGGATTTTTCCAGCTGGATTGGCATCTGATTACTGCGCTAGTCAAGCGGTGGAGGCCGGAGACCCACACCTTTCATATGTCGGATGGTAAATGCGCGATCACGTTGCAGGATATTTCGATGCTGACAGGTCTTCTCATTGATGTACATGCAGTTACCGGCCCTACTAATAGGAATTGGGGCGCTCTCTGCAACGAGCTACTGGGTGTTCGTCCAGATAATCTACGTGGCACGCAGTTGAGGTTGGCCTGGCTGAGAGAACACTTTACTCAGATTCCAAACTATGCCAATGAAGTTACCGTGCAGCAGCATGCTAGAGCATTCATTCTCCGATTGCTTGAAGGATCTATTTTTGCTGACAAATCATCCTCTAGAATTAGTTTGCTATTTCTTCCGTTATTAGAGAATCTTAACCCAGTACAGTTGGGGTTCAGCAGCGCTTGCGTGGCTCTATCGAGAACTGTGCAGTGCAACTAATCCAGACACAAAGTAGATCGGTGGTGCTCTACATGTTTTGCAGATTTGGGAGTGGGAGCGTTTTAAATGTATCTCCCCATCACTGAGGAACTGTGATACTTTTCCAAATAGACCTCTCGGTAGCCGGTATGTAAGCTAATGTTTTTTCAGTTCGTGAGTCATTAATTCTTTCTAGTACGGATAATATATTAAGATCTTATTTTCCCCACAGATGGAGTCGGGCATGACAGACAACGAAGGTGTCCACTCATACTTTGCTACATTTGCGCTACTTACTTGATAGAATGTCATCTGAAGATGTAAGTAATGATAGCAACAAACGAATTTATTATAATGTTAACTTTTACATTAATTTTTCTATTAATTTGATATGTTTAATTACGATAATAGATTACTTGTCTACCCTACATCGATGATATTATGCAGCAATTACCAAATTTTTGCCGATAGGGACAACATATTTGGACAGCTCGTGTCCCACTCATATGTTACTGGATAGTTGAGTGGCATTATCCAAATCGAGTACTACGACAGTTTTCTATGTATCATCCAATACCGATAGCTCCTAACGATCATACGCCCTTGCATGATATTGAGTTAAGACCAGTTAGGAAGGATTGGATAGCCACGCACAGAAATCTCATCGACATATGGGACGATCGTGACAGATATATAGTTCAAGAAGCTCATGAAAAGGAGCCACTTCACTTTCATTCAGCATATATAGAGTGGTTTCGTAGACATACACGGAGATGGATTTCCGTTCCGGGAGCCGAAATGGATTCATCGGTTAGTGCAAACATTTTCAATTTAAATCGTTACTTTTTTTATTAACATAAGTTATTGACATTTAAAAAAAGTTGTGATTTTTTATATCATTACCAGAGTGATTGCGTCGAACGTGCATTGCATATTTTGGACACCGCCAATCCATCTCGTCAGGCCTGTAGAGAAGTACAGCGGATACTTAGATGCCCAACATGAGGAGAGACGGATAACAATGATGCCACCACCATAGCCAGCAACTACAGCAGTACCAGTTGGGCCACAAGATAATGACCCATTTGAGACTGTTCAACCGACCCGGCGTACCACTCGAGCATATCTAGGTGGTAATGTTGTCCCATATACCGTGGAATATCATACCTCATATTTTAGTCCGGGGTTCACCCTAGGATTTGCCCAGACAAATTTCGATACATGGTTTGCCTAATTTGTCGGCCCATCTCACGAGTGTTCTACTTTTCAATATGGTGACAATAAAAAACCACATACATCTGTTACTTCTCCAGCTTCATGGGGATCCGATTTCCCTCCTCAATTTCAAGCCCAACTTATAGTAGGCTATACACAGTCTGGGCGTGAAATATTTTCGGACTTTGATGATACGGTTTCATAATAGATTCATGAGTCATCACAACATATGCCTTCGTCATCTACATGTCCTGCTCCTCTGGATACTCGTTCTCATCATTACGACACCGGACCCGCCCATCGACGGAGATCACCTAATTGCGAAACAGGAGTCCATGTAGGAGTACGACATTATTAGTGTATGTTAGTGCAATTCATGTTACGAATTGTTTTTTTTTTGGGATCATTTAAATTGATGTTGACAATTTTTAACTTTTGGGGTCAAGTAAGTTTCAAGATGCGTTTTTTTAACTTCCATAGCTAGATGCATATTTTTATTTAATAATTTGCATACTTTAAATTAATTAAATAAATAAATTGATAGAATGTCATCTGAAGATGTAAGTAATGATAGCAACAAACGAATTTATTATAATGTTAACTTTTACATTAATTTTTCTATTAATTTGATATGTTTAATTACGATAATAGATTACTTGGCTACCCTACACCGATGATATTATGCAGCAATTACCAAATTTTTGCCGATAGGGACAACATATTTGGACAGCTCGTGTCCCACTCATATGTTACTGGATAGTTGAGTGGCATTATCCAAATCGAGTATTACGACAGTTTTCTATGTATCATCCAATACCGATAGCTCCTAACGATCATACGCCCTTGCATGATATTGAGTTAAGACCAGTTGGGAAGGATTGGATAGCCACGCACAGAAATCTCATCGACATATGGGACGATCGCGACATATATATAGTTCAAGAAGCTCATGAAAAGGAGCCAATTCACTTTCATTCAGCATATATAGAGTGGTTTCGTAGACATACACGGAGATGGATTTCCGTTCCGGGCGCCGAAATGGATTCATCGGTTAGTGCAAACATTTTCAATTTAAATCGTTACTTTTTTTATTAACATAAGTTATTGACATTTAAAAAAAGTTGTGATTTTTTATATCATTACCAGAGTGATTGCGTCGAACGTGCATTGTATATTTTGGACACCGCCAATCCATCTCGTCAGGCCTGTAGAGAAGTACAACGGATACTTAGATATCCAACATGAGGAGAGACGGATAACAATGATGCCACCACCATAGCCAGCAGCTACAGCAGTACCAGTTGGGCCACAAGATAATAACCCATCTGAGACTGTTCAACCGACCCGGCGTACCACTCGAGCATATCTAGGTGGTAATGTTGTCCCATATACCGTGGAATATCATACCTCATATTTTAGTCCGGGGTTCACCCTAGGATTTGCCCAGACAAATTTCGATACAGGGTTTGCCTAATTTGTCGGCCCATCTCACGAGTGTTCTACTTTTCAATATGGTGACAATAAAAAACCACATACATCTGTTACTTCTCCAGCTTCATGGGGATCCGATTTCCCTCCTCAATTTCAAGCCCAACTTATAGTAGGCTATACACAGTCTGGGCGTGGAATATTTTCGGACTTTGATGATACGGTTCCATAATAGATTCATGAGTCATCACAACATATGCCTTCGTCATCTACACGTCCTGCTCCTCTGGATACTCGTTCTCATCATTACGACACCAGACCCGCCCATCGACGGAGGTCACCTAATTGCGAAACAGGAGTCCATGTAGGAGTACGACATTATTAGTGTATGCTAGTGCAATTCATGTTACGAATTGTTTTTTTTTTGGATCATTTAAATTGATGTTGACAATTTTTAACTTTTGGGGTCAAGTAAGTTTCAAGATGCGTTTTTTTAACTTCCATAGCTAGATGCATATTTTTATTTAATAATTTGCATACTTTAAATTAATTAAATAAATTAATGAGGTCGGCCGGCCGCACAATACGACTTAGTGCTGTCGCTGGCGAAGCCAGCTGGCACGCGTCGCACGCTGGCCAGGCCAGTGCACGCCAGTCTCGCGCTGGTCACCCCAGCCGCACGGAGTGACCAGCGCGCTGTTCATGCCAGCGCGCTGGCCTTCCCAACGAATGCCCGCTGTCCTCTGACGAAGACGACGCGTGGATCTCGCGCGTCGTCTATCCTAGCGCGCGATACCCAAAATGGTAAATATTTTAAAACAATATCTATTTTATAAATATTTTTTAAAATTATTAAATTGAAAAAAAAACCCTCGTTTTTTCCCTGCTCTGCTTATTATTCTCTCCCGCCTCCTCTGCACCTAACCGTCACTTGAAGTCTGGTAGTTGAATTGAAGGTCTAGAGAGAGACAGAGAGAGAGAGAGAGAGAGGCAGCGAAGAGCAACAACAAACGAAGTTCCAAGTCTTAAGAGTACATTTTTGTCTGAAAACTCTCTCTCTCTCTCTCTCTCTCTCTCTCTCTCTATACCTTCTTGTCAATCCCCAACCTCCTCAAAACCATGAATTCATCGGCTCCACCTCGAAGTCACACACTTGCTACGCCCCTATATGTCTCTACCCGCATTTCAACCATCCCCAGATTGCTCTTATGGGGCGCCCCAGAACCACTCTCCCCTTTCTCGCTTCCAACGATGCCGGCCCCAACAATTACTCCATCGAAGATGGCTTCATCCAGAGGGAGCCTCCGCCTCGGGCGGACGGACTTCCCCATGTGGTCGCCAGGTTTTTGAGGCGGCTCATGTCCGGAAGTGGGTTTTTGAACTAATCCAGTTTGTTTTAATTCTGTTCCAGCCCTCTGGTTTCGAAAGGGTGGGTGAGACTGATTTTGGTGGTCTTTGTAGATCAAATCGATGGCGGGTCAAGGACGGAGGCGGAAGAGAAAGTGTATTCTTGGCTATACTCGTTGGCACAATCGGATAGGGACTTGGTCTTCGAGTATGTTCAGTCCACTGAAAGAGGTGAGTGAGTAGGATTTCCTAGTGCTTCATTTGTGTTTCGATTTTGAGGATCCACGGTTTAGGTTGATAGCGGCACCTTTGGGCTGAGATTGGCATTGTGTTACCTGTTCGATGAAAGGCATAGTCGAATTTTACTTGAAGGTAAAAACATAGCAGCTTAGGTAATCTGGTTGGTTTGGCTTCTTTCCTTCTCTGCTTCCTATGATCTTTGAGAAATTGGTTATCACATCATTTCGATCTTTGCAATTGATGCTCATATCGATTTGACATTTGATGCAATTTCCATGTCAGTTCTTTTCTTTCTTCTGAGTTCATCCAGAGCGTATATGTCTACTGCATATTACTTTAGAAGTTGAAATGATCAATTATTCGAGAGGCGCGGTGTCATTCCTTTTAGTTAAAAACAAATCAGTTAACTTAGGTCAGAGTTTTATTGGGCCTCACTATTGCTAAATTTATAACATACAAATTGAGTCATTGGATCGAGAGGGAGAAGGTCATGCAAATATCATACAGTGTTCATTTGTGAACTCTAAGCCTTGTAAAATTGGTTTTTTCCTTTGCCAGAGAGTAAATTTGATTTGGAAGATAAGGATTCAAATTCAGGAATTTCACAACTCGAGTTTCGCTATTAGCTTTCACCACACCACATAAACCATGTGATGGCTATATTATAGGTGTCAACATCTGTGATTATCCCAATCCAAACAGCCTGGACCATGACAATAGGTGTGAGTATGCTGTGCAGTGCATGTTCATGCTTACTTCAATAACTGCGTCTTAAGAGACCACACTCAGTAAGGACATTCGTTATCTCTTCAACATGACCTGCCTTTTGCAGAGGCATATACCGACAAAACTGTAGGATAATTGAGCAATCTCTGCAGCATCCACTGTTTTTATGTTGCCACCAAGGTCTATCTGCTGAATCACCAAGAGTGGCCAATTTTCACATTCCTGCAGAGCTACCGATTGACATTGATAAGAAAAATGCAATATTATCAAACAGAATTAAAGTTGATTGAGCTTATCTAAAAGGAGATACTGTGATTACATCCTGCATTATCGGTTTAGTTTCCTCTTTGACTTTCTAAGTTTATGGGATTACGATATGTCGATTCTCCCCTTAAAACCATCTTCCTAGAACCAAATATGCACAAAGCTCTGCTCTCCTAATAAAGGAAATTCCATCAGAACAAGGAGGAGGGGTACTCTTCTCCGTCATAGGCTCAAGAAAACCGAATTACTAATTCACCATCAGGTTAAATTATCAACCCATGTCGATCTTGTTTTCTCAGCAATCTGACAGACCATTTTAGAGAGCAACTAACCAAAAGAAGATTAACTACGATCACCTAGTCAACCAACCTATTTCCATCTGGCCAAAAGGAAAGACAATTTATTTCCTTGTGTCCGCACTATGCTCATCACTATCAGTTTACTACCAGGGGATGTTACAAGCCGTTGCTTCTTTCCACCTCTTTTTTTTTTTTTGCAAAGAAACCAAACAGGAATATTTTGATGTACTCCGAATTATGGCACTTCTCTTTTCATTTGTAAACTGATACCCACTTACAATAACATCTTAAAATTGTCTTTTTCCTGCCAAAAGCACTAAATCGTCCATCCAGAGAAAAAAAGTTCGTGTAAAAGCAAATTTTGTTTATGAAGATGCTTGTAGTGGTTGGTTGCCTGAAGATGGAGAGTTGCTGGGAGTGGTAATGGAGGAGGTGCATTTTGACGGTTTCACGCGCATGAAATCCCAATTGGTTTGTTGTTAATTTGTGCAAGGAAAATAACTACATTTGAGGATGGCAGGTTTTAAGAGTTGAGAAACAATAAAGGTTGAGGATGTAAAGTAAAGTTTCAAAACTACAAAAAAACTACAAGTGCAAATTAACTGGCAGTGAAAGATGTCTTAACGAAAATTTCTCTGTATTGCTTAGAAGTTGCATTCATTTTTTCAATCTGATTGCACTTTGGTAACCATCCTTAATGACCAGAATTAGATGTACAAATGATTAGGGACAAAGCAAAGAGATTTTGGCAATGGACAAGATAAGATGCAAAAGGAAAAGGGACACGAGTACTAGAGTTTCTTGGGGTGGACTACCATCCAAGATAAATGATGTAAGAGTACCCATGGCTGTGACCTAGCCACTAAGGGATGTCGTACACTTTTATTAGCTGGTCTAAATGAGGCAACTGTCGCAATGTTTACAAAGAAAATATCAAATGGTCCTTCTCTAGAGTGGACAGTGCCAAATCTTGGCGTTGCTACTTCCTAGAGTTTAGCGATGAATTATCTGTAGGATAATCATTGTATAACTGTTAGTGAAGATGTGAAGAAGGTGCTTATCATGTCTGCATCTTAGTTTCTTCGGATGTCTCATAGACCTGTTTGGAGTTAGTCTTTTTCAAGCTCAATAGACCTGTTTGGAGTTCAGTCGTTTCAAGTTAAGTTTACTGGTTGCAGGATTAAGGCTCTAATGGTCGAACTTAGGGAGGCATAGTTGCCCTCATGCCTTTAAGGAAAAGGAATTAACAGCATATTACAAGAGGCAGAGGAAACAAGAAGTATATACTAAGAATTAAAGTATAGACATTACTAGGTTAACGGGAGATCAATGCGTTTGAGTTTTTTATTACTTCTTTTTTCTAAGCGCAGTGTGTTTTGTGCCCTTGTATGTGCCATAATGATGCAGACAATCTTTTTTTTTATTATTGTTTTAGGGTTGAGCTTCGCTGAAGCAGAGAGGAGACTGAGAGAAAATGGTCCCAATGCTCCTCCTGAGTATAATTTTCCGAGTTGGTGGCATCTCCTGTGGAGTGCTTTCTTTCATCCGTTCAACATCATTTTGATCGTATTGTCAGTACTCTCATACATAACCAGCGATAATCCTAACGGATGTGTCATGCTAGTATTGGTCTTCATAAGTGTCTCCCTTCGATTTTATCAGGTAATTATTGCTTAATATGCACACTCATTAGGTACTTTAAGCCTCAATATCAAATTTTCCACTCTGATCCCTATCAGGAATACAGCAGTTCAAAAGCAGCTATGAAACTTTCTGAATTCGTCAGATGCCCCATTAAAGTTCAAAGATGTGCTGGCAGAGTTGAGCAGACTGAATTAGTAGTTCAAGTTGACCAAAAGGATGTCGTTCCTGGTGATATTGTCATATTTGAACCGGGGGACCTGTTTCCTGGTGATGTGCGCCTATTATCCTCAAAGCACCTAGTCGTCAGGTATGGCACCTAGAAAATTTCCTTTGGCACGTGAATGACGATTTCAGAGTCCTTTTAAGCAGTCTTCTTCTGTAGTTTTACGGGCACTGCTTGATCACCTGGTCACACACTGATATTTGCACAGTCAGTCCTCATTAACAGGTGAGTCAGTAACAGCAGACAAGATGGCTGATATCAGGGAAAATCAGAGCACTCCTCTACTTGACTTGAAAAATATATGTTTCATGGTAGGTAAATGCTGTTCATTTTGTTTTGTTTTTTTTGTCTTTTTTTTTCTGTTCGTTGTTGTTGTTGTTATTTTTTTTTTTTTTTTTGGGGGGGGGGGGTGAATTTATGATAGGAAAAAGAATTGTAGCTTCTTGCAGTTCAGTTGATTACAAGATATACATTGGGTCTGCTGGATAAGAATTTAGGTGTATGTCTATATTATCACAGTAGATCTAAGCATTACATAGGGTCTGCTGAGGAAGATTGAACTATCATGAGTTTCATTGATTTCTTGCAAAACAAAAGGTGGCAAATTTCAATTTGTGGTTAGTTATTTGAGGCCTACTTCTTGGTGATTTTCGTAACGGTTTTCATTTATGGAGCCTTTTTTGTATGTAATATTTCTTACTACAATACTTGCTCAGCAAATATGGTCAAATGTGCATTGTACAGGGAACAACTGTGGTGTCAGGAAGTGGGACTGGTCTAGTCGTTTCAACTGGATCCAAAACTTATATGAGCACAATATTTTCAGACATTGGGAAGCGAAAGCCTCCAGATGACTTTGAGAGGGGCGTGCGGAGAATATCATATGTTCTTATCGGTGTAATGCTAGCGGTTGTCGCTATCATAATCTTAACAGAGTACTTCACATCTGGACAACTGAGTGAGAGCATCCTTTTTGGAATTTCTGTGGCGTGTGCGTTGACCCCTCAAATGCTTCCTCTGATAGTTAACACGAGTCTTGCCAAAGGAGCGCTTGCAATGGCCAAGGACAGATGTGTCGTCAAAAGTATAACCGCTATACGAGACATGGGATCCATGTAAGTGTTGAATTGGCAGCATTTTGAGGTGACTGGTCTGCAAGTGCATAAATACTCATAAACATGCATGCTTTACTTAGAAAATTCATGCACCTTTATCAGAAAACCGTATATTACTCTGAGGGCCATATATTCTCTTGGGATAACCTTATGAACACCCTATGTATATCCAATGTCATTGATGAGGAAGTTATGGAGACCTCCTTTAGTGAAATTCAACAAGCACTCCTGCTTCTAGAGATCTTTCCAGGATCCGCACCTTTGACGAGGTGTCTCTGTTGAGTTACATGAAAGTAGGGGGCTACTTGTGAAAGTTTCCTCATTCTTCAAATAAACAAATGTGCAGACTTGCAGTCAACCACTAGGCAGCATGCGAGCATGTCCCCACAAGGAGGAAGGGAGGGAGGGAGGGAGGGAGGGAGACTATGCAACGAGTGAGGATCACACAAGCACTCACACATTTCTCAATTGAGTTTCAAAAAGTGTGAACATTCTTTCGTTTTGAAGTTATTTTCCCATAATAGAGAAGAAAGCGTGTCTGCGCTAAACGCCCGTGTTTGCACGAGGATTAATTTTATTTCACCACCTAGATGTCTAAGTTGTGCGCCTCTCCCGTATAGGCTTTTACTTTCTTCAGTTCACCCAGCTGCCAATTTTCTCAAGCTAGCTATTCTCAGCTTCATGGTGGTGGCTAATTCTAGTTGCATGTTGCGATATGTCTGTTGCATCTAAACCACCTCCTGGTCTGTTGCATCTAAGCCACCTCTTGGTTCTATAGTCTATATGTTGAATGTTTCCCCCAGAAAAGAGCAGCTTCATTATGAATTTCAGAGAGAAAGAAGTTAGCACAGTTTGTCATTATAATTAGCCAGCCACTTAGGATGTCAAAGTCAAGACCAAAAAAAATCTCAGCTGTCCTTGGAAATATTCTATGTACGGAAAGCCAATTTGAATGATGTGTCGCAACTGTCAGTTATCAAATAACATTTCAGATGGATTCTCGATTTAACCAAGAAGTAGCCTTCAAAGAATTTTCCGTATTTGTGGATAGTTGGCTGATGCAACAAACTTTCTCTCTTTGGGTGTTGGCCGGAAAATTTCCTGTCCGTTAGTTGTCAAGGATGCTCCAGTCTCCGTAATAAAGTTGAAGAGAATTTCTAAAATTTTGACAATTAGACTGTCAAGGCCAAGAATTGATTATCGGACAATGCTTGTGAATGTGAGCTGAATTGATTTATGCTTGATGCTATTTGCTAAAGCTTGATGGAAAGACTTACATTTTGATATAGCTCTGGATAGTACTTGCTCTCAGCTTATGTTACCCAATTTTGTTGAGTCATCTATTTGTGGTACCCCGCATGTGATGTTTGTATTGTCAAAAACTCAATTGTTATGCTTTTCTTTCCTGCCATCAGGGATATTTTATGTATTGACAAGACTGGTACACTTACCATGAATCGGGCAATTATGGTTGACCATCTCGATAGCTGGGGTGTAAAAAGAGAAAAAGTCTTGCAATTTGCCTTTCTTAACTCTTACTTCAAGACTGATCAGAAGTATCCTCTCGATGATGCGATACTGGCATACGTCTACACAAACGGCTACAGATTTCAGCCATCCAAATGGACAAAAGTGGATGAGATCCCTTTCGATTTTATTCGCAGACGCGTATCTGTTATTTTAGAAATTGAATCAGATTCAAGAAACACCAAAAGCAAGAGCAGTAATAGATTTATGGTAACAAAAGGAGCACTAGAAGAAGTGATGAAAGTTTGTTCCTTTATCGAGAAAATTGATAGTGGTTCTACCACATCATTTTCTACCGAAGAATATCAGCAGATTTTGAATTTGGGAGAAGAGTTGAGTAATGAGGGGCTAAGACTAATCGCTGTTGCAGTGAAGAGGCTAACAAAGGTCCGTATGAACTCCATCCTTTTGAATCTGATGCGTACTATTACGTCAATTGAATTGAATTTTTTCGTATATTAGTTTCAGTACATTGCTAATAACTCTGCTTGAGTAGATAATGCTTCATTAGCGGTCTCTCAGAGTCAAGTAGCATCCTTTTAGGTTTTGGGTAAAGGAGATGCGTGGTGAAAAAGTTCCTTAAATTTTGAATTTAACACATTAAAAGGAAAGTGTTTCTGATGCACAATCTTGAGTAAGTAGTGTTATGTACTTTTCAAGCCGTGTCTTCAATCATACAGCTACCTTTCCGTGCAAATATTTTCACCTTGACAACATAGTTTGTCCCAAATTATCAGTATTAAGCTATGAGGCGCAGATGATCTTATATAGGAAATAAAAAAACTTAGTGCTGGAGTATCTTTCCTGTTTGTTGTTTCTTATATCTTCTACCTTCTTTTACTGATTGCTAACTGCACCTGTTGCAGAATAGAAGTGGCCAGAGCAAGGATGATGATGATGAGATAACAGAATCTGACATGGTGTTCCTTGGCCTTATAACATTCTATGACCCGCCAAAGGACTCGGCTAAGCAAGCATTGTGGCAGTTAGCTGAGAAGGGAGTAAAAGCCAAAGTACTAACTGGTGACTCACTTGCTCTGGCAATAAAGGTTTGCCAGGAAGTCGGCATCAGAACCACCCATGTCATAACAGGACCTGATCTGGAACTACTTAACCAAGATTCCTTCCATGAAACGGTTCAAAGGGCGACCGTGCTTGCCCGGCTCACCCCCACGCAAAAACTTCGCGTTGTCCAGTCCTTGCAAACTGTGGGGAACCATGTGGTTGGTTTTCTAGGAGATGGAATCAATGACTCACTTGCACTCGATGCAGCCAATGTCGGTATTTCCGTTGATTCAGGAGCATCGGTTGCTAAAGACTTCTCGGAAATCATATTGCTTGAGAAAGATCTAAATGTCCTAGTTGCAGGAGTTGTGAGGGGAAGAATGACTTACGGTAACACGATGAAGTACATAAAGATGTCCGTGATTGCCAACGTTGGAAGCATTCTCTCCCTCCTTATAGCGACTCTTTTCCTCCAATTCGAGCCATTGACTCCTAGGCAACTCCTTACACAGAACTTCTTGTACAGTGTCGGCCAAATTGCTATCCCATGGGACAAAATGGAGGAAGACTATGTGAAAACCCCCCAAAGATGGTCTCAAAAAGGTTTGCCGACGTTCATATTATGGAATGGCCCCGTATGTACTGTGTGCGATGTGGCCACACTACTGTTTCTTTGGTTCTACTATAAAGCTGATGTTGTTAACATGGAAGATCTCTTCCGCGCTGGGTGGTTCGTCGAAGGGCTGCTCATGCAGACGCTCATCATTCACTTGATTAGAACGGAAAAGATCCCGTTCATTCAGGAGATTGCATCATGGCAGGTGGTTTTGTCGACAATTGTAATTTCAGCTATTGGGATAGTGATTCCATGCACCGGAATCGGCGCCATCATGGGGTTTGACAAACTTCCCTTATCATTCTTTGGATTCTTGGTTGTGCTCTTCATTGGTTACTTCACTATTGGTCAGATAGTCAAGAGAATCTACATACTGGTATATAGAAAATGGTTATAGACGATTGATCCGAGTTTGTTTGCACAAAATTCAGTATAGGAAGGAAAATTTTGTCTCCATTCTTTTCTTCTTTTCTTTTTGGTTGGGAATGTCACTGTATACTGTTGAGAAGAGATTGCAACCTCAGATTTTGACAGGGTCATTGAAATATGATTTAATAACAGTGATTCCCCTTGTTAGCGGATCGATTTTGGTGTGATTGGTTTAGCTCGCGCTACCTGTCGTGACGCATAAAATCACACATCATAGGCTAAACTTGCTCGATGAAATGGAGTCCGACCAAATGGGAGACGCCCTTCGATGGACGCTCCGGGAAGGGTGGGATTGATCTGTTTTTTGAGGGAGCAGTACAACTTAGGACTTGGGCATCATGTTTAGACTGATTCGTTTGCACAAGCTGTCCGCTTTTTCCAAGCAAATTGCAGCTTGATCTGAAATAGCAAGCCGGAGCAAATGGAGAATTCAGACAACCCATCGTCCTATGAAAAGGCGTTCTGTTAATTGTGCCTTTGGTCACAGGAAATTGAAATGGGACTATAATGTAAGGGCTAACACGTGCACTCTCGCGGGATTTAAAAAAAAAAAAAACATTTAATAATCACGACATTATCGATCTTTTCGTTATATAAAACATTTGACATTGTAGCTTACTTCATCATTTTTAATTTTTTCAACATTTGTAGCACTCTCTTTAGATATCAGTTTGTCTAAAAACCTTTTCGAAGGAACGATTTGACGGTTTAATAAAAATCTTGTCACATACCATGTTCAATTTCGCAACTGCGCTTTAAATTTTGATGGTCGCACTTCTCTTCGCATAATCATTCACCAGATCTATTACCAAAAAGTATTTAGTACCTTTCAAACATCAACATACCCGAGAGTTTTGCTGCGCATAATCAACAATTATTAACATATTCCATTCATACTTACTTTTAAGCCATAGCATAAATATGATGATGAAGGAACCTTATATGTGATAGTTTAACTTTAGAAATATTGTGAACGAGGTCATTCTTGGAGGTCTCAAATTAGAAAAAATATGGAATTTAAACGAAATGAGACAGACATTGATCATTTCAATTTTCTCGACTATGCTTATAAAGTATAAAGAGGATCACGCATAAAAAACGCTAATCTCATCTTAGATTCCGAACCCGCACCACCCCCCCCCCCCCCCCACCCAAAAAAAAAATAACTTTTTTGGTTCTGCTACGCTAGAAGGCAAGGGGAATAACAATCAATTTGACGAGCACGATTATCATGACCCAATGATTAAGATAAAACAGCAATAATACTCTGCCTTGGTATTCTCCCTCACTCCGCCATCAGCGAAGCATCGACGTCTGCCCACAGCCCCCGCCACTGCTGTTGCAATGGCATTCCACCGCTGATGGACGCAGCTGGTGGAGGCAGAGTGATTTGACTGCAAACAAATGTGATGCCGAGCATTCAACCATGTCCGCACTAGAGTTTCTCAGAACAATGTTAAAAGCAGCCTGAAAGAAAACCAACCAGCACCCAAGCGAAATGCGCATCTGTCAAAAACCGGATATCTAATCCAACACAACTAGTCAAAATTCAACAATTTCAACAGACTTCATTTTCCTAAATAATTCAGAAGAATGAATTTCACTTTAGCTACATGTCTATGTAGGTCTTCTCAAATCAACCATCACAAAGCCGGAATTCCGATGCCCACCCGGGAAGCAGGAACTGCAAAAAGAAGACATAAACAGGAACCATAGTTAGTAGAATGCAGAAGAGCGTGGGTTCATATTCGCCTCAAGGGATCAGATTTCCAAAGAACGTATTGCAAAACGAAATTGCAGAGCAGCTTCCAAAGATGAATCATGATTCGCCTAGGAATATCCAACACGTAGCAAAAGATTTGCATTCAACAAACAAAATTCAAAAGGCACCAAAAGAGGCACAATCAAGATTCAACACAATTGCAGAGCAGCTTCAAAAGGTGAATCATGATTCGCCTAGGAAATATCCAAAGCGTAGCAAAAGATTTGCATTCAACAAACAAAACTGAAAAGGCACCAGAAGAGGCACAATCAAGATTCAACACAAAATGCGAAACCGAACGGACCCAAAGCAAAAAGCAAGTTTTTTATTTGGTTGAATGTAGGGCAAAACCCCTCACTCGGCTGCAAGAACTAGAGCAGCAGAGCGGCCATGGAAGCCCCCAAGTTTGCTAATGTGCGCCCGTCACACATTATTGTGCGCCACGGATACCTTCTCTCTGTGGAATACCACGCTTCCTCATTGCTTAAGAGGGAAGCGCTCGGCCTCGGGCGCTTGTCTTTTCCTCTCAGAACTTCCTCTTTTATAACCAAACCTCATTCCCAAATCATAGAAAACCCTAATTGCCTTAAATTCCCTCAAAAAGAATTTGACTTTCCCATTCCTCATTATGTCTTGAAGGGTTCTTCTTTGATGGTTGTGTCATGGTTCTCAATCCCCTGCCACACACAAATCACTTATTTGCCTACCAGAGACAAGATTTCAATATCTGATCTTGAATTGTGAAGATGAAGAGTTGATTTAAGGAACATTTTGGCCCTTTTTTGCCACGTCAATCGAAGATTGTCCATACGGACATAAATTTTTCTTAAAATGGTCACCAGGAGTCAAAATTTATGTATAAAAAAACATGTAGCATGAATAGCCAAAGTAGGCACTCAAGTGAACAATATTTCGCCAATGTGGCACTCAAGTGATAAAAAAAATTATGGCACTAAAATTGAACATTGTATAAAAGTTATGACACTTATGGTATCTTCATCCCAAGATTACAAAAAAGATTAACTGTAATAACCCCAAAAGTTTCAATACAACAAAAACACCATGTTTGTACATGCAAAACTTTATATATATATATATATATATATATATATTACTACACTTACTCATAGTTCAGTCCAGTATAATATGCTAGTTCCGAATCAAGACAAGCAGCTCAAATTCTCCAAAATAACTCAAGAAATTAACCAGGCACTTTAAACAAATCACTAAATCTAAATTAAAAGGTCGAAGTCCTTCCATGTCCATAGAAAAGCCCATCAGCAAGTTTCCAATTGAAAGCATGCAGTAAGGGAAGACACGATTCAGGATAAGAGGAGAGAAAGGGGTGTTCAAAATAAAATATGTTAATATGATACACAAACAGCTAATAGATACCTCATATGTTGCTCGGATACATGAAGACTCTTACTCTTGCTCCCTGCAGAGAAGGAAAATTTCCTTAAGCATAAGAATCAAGATTGTTTTCTAAAGATACACGCTTGAGTTAGCCCCAAAAGTATACATGCTTGAGTTAAGCAGCACTCCATACCATGGATTTAGGAGGCAAGTTGGACTTGAATTTAGCACGAACAACGCCACTGTTACCGTGAGGTCTAATGACCTTGCCCCAAATGCAGCGGTAGTGTGAACCATTCTTCTTGACCTTGGCCTTGTAGATGTAAGCCATGCGTTTGCCACAGTACCACGCCACCTCCTCTTGGGTGTTCACTCCCTCAATCTGGATCAATGACGTGTTTGGGTACTGGTTTGACTTGGACCTATTTCAAACACCGCATTGTAAGCACCATGAGCACAAAACCTTGCGGTTCCAATTTCAACTACATACTTGCATCATCTAGAATACTAAGAAGAATCAGGAAATTGTCTTTGCTATTCATTTTCCTTCTTCATAGATTAAAGCAAATTGTTAATAAAGCCGTGAATACAGGAAGTATATAAACCGAAGGAAAAGGAATTCTCCTGTTTCATTCACGAGTCAAGACGATACATTTCGAACGGAGCAAACTACTCCGAATGGGACAAATTATGTAGCACAAAAGAGAGCAAAGCTACTACATTGGCCACTTCTGTTGCAAATTGCACAGAAGATCAGAACTTGCAAATCATCTCCATCTCCCAAAGCTAGAGCCCGATCAAAGCTAAAAGAACAAAGTCATTCCATTTTCACTACAAACTCGCTGACGTGATTGCCCAACAAAGCAAGAGATAAAACCCAATTCAACTTATGCAAGACGACTCTCCAGCCTCAAAACGCTATAAACCCTAACTCGATTCGTCGCTTACCTCTTGTATCCGAGGACTGTCCCTCTCACATAGAGTCTGCAAAAACGCATAACAGGGAACAAATGAGCACACGCGAGCAGCTAAAAATCAATCCAAACATAACCGGATCCATTGAAAGAAGAAAAGCAACGGAAGCATGTAGAGATCAGTGACCTGACGCGCTCTCCTTGGCGTCCCTTCACCATTTTCGCTTTCGGGGAGATCGGGTGAAGCTTTCGGTCGGCTCTCGGAGGAAGAGTAAAAGAGACCTTAAAACTCTTAACCCTAGATGGAACATATATCTCATGGAAGAGGATGTGGAGCTTTGGGCTTAGCCACTTCATTGACAAGGCCCAACTTTGCACAGAGAAAGGCCAAGCTGCGCGGATACGATCGGCCCACTGGGCCCACCCAGATAGACGAATCTCGGAGACAAAAAATCACAATGGTCCTGTCTCGGGCCACAGCTAGCCCACATAGATTGGCGGAGGCCCACTCAAGCCCGACAATTTTTACGAACAAAAATTATCAGCACGAGGACAAATTGTGATGGCCGGGGGCAATCCCATCAATCAATCAGGTCTAGTTGGGTGATTAAAAGCAATACAAGTCCTATCTTTTAAGCGTTTACAAAAGATGGGTATGGAGGACTTACCATGTATCCCAAAGCCGTTCATGCAAAGATAATATAGAGATGGATTAGGGGCAAGATTATGTCAAGATGATGACTTTTTTGTTTTTTTAAAAAAAAATTAAATCTTTACCCCTTTGTGGTGATTAAATCTTTGCCGGCCTCCCGCTTATCCATTGGATTCTCCGCTCTTTGCACGTGAGACGGACGGACGAGCTTCGAGGTGAGTACTTTCAATGGCTCACGACTTTGTGCACCCAATCCAGCCGCCTTATTGACGTTTCGAGTGATTCATTTCCCACGTCAACGACACAGCTAATGGGCACTACTCACCCCCACCCAAAAAAAATAAAAAATAAAAAAAGGTCATTGAAACAGGATTACATTAATGAGAAATCAATACAAACTATTTGAAAATTGGATATTGTCATTCGTTTCGATGAGAAAACCGGAAAAAAAAAATTAAAAATCGAGGGCCTTTGGATCGAATATGCCTTCTGAATCTTGACGAAGCACGTGCCAGGGTACCACAAGAAAAACCTACGGGTTTTATGTTGTGAGCATGTTTGTTAAGTTTCTGTTTCCTTGTTCTTTTGTTCTCCGTAACAGAAAATGACCATAATCTCTTTGTGTACGTTAGTTCATTTTTCTATTTCCTGAAACAGATTAATGGCTAGATAATAGACTTGGAAAACAAGTAAAATTTACTTCTTCTTCTTCTTCTTTTTTTTTTTTGTCTAGAACAAAAAGAGAAGCAATGTTATTTTAGAAAAATAAGCTCAGTATAACCCGACCCATATATACCTTAGTGGTCGGGTTGGGTCGGGTCGGGCCGGCCCGAGCCGATTTTTTTTTTTTTTAAGACCATTTTTACTTTTAGCTTCCTTAGGATATTTGTCATCAAATAATGTCAAGATAAATCAAAATAATCAATTTTCTTTCTTTTTGATTTCTACGTTAAGATCTTTCTTTCAATGCTCATGGATACATTTTACAAAAGACATGAAAAATTCGTGCTCAACATGAAAGATTTGACATCAACAAAAAAAAAAAAAACTTAAATCCATATTTGAATGCTTTGTATCTACATATATAAATTATGTTAACTCTTGAGTTCTTTTAAGACCTATTTTTTTTGTTTATGAAAGGTGGGTGTGGTGGGAGTTGACGAGGAGGGCAGAGTTACATATTATCAGTTTTTGAATTGTTTTGATTAATTATAGTGTTTCTTTTTTGTTTTTAGAATTCTTCATAATGCAAGTGAGAAGGGAAGAAGAAGTGCAAAAGAAAAAAAAAAGCCCAGCCTGATCGAACCCAAACCATCAAATTACCCGAAATCACTAATTCATTACTGTTTGTGGGGTTTTTTTAATTTGGATCAGGTTGGGTCGGGCTGACTTCGATATTTTTTACACCCCTACTAACTATTACATTAGAATTTTTTAGGTCATCTAAGAATATCTTAATATGTTAAGTCCTTGCAAAAATCCATCTTTATCCAAGCGCAAATTGTTAATTCTGCATTGATCTTTTTAAAATAAAATGAAAAAAAGAAAGTGGGAATAAGAATTTTTAGGGTTGTAACTTATGCATTTTTGTTCTTTTTCCTTTACAGGAATTGTAGTTGCTAAACGCATTATTTTGCATAGAAATGCAAAATAGAAATCAACATCAACAACATATTTATCCCAAATTAGTTGGGGTCGGCGATCGATGAACCCTCTATAATATAACAAAAATATAACAAAAATAGGGAAAAATGGACTAAGGACTAAAAAGGTCAGTCTAGAACATAGGAAATCTACCCCTCTATAATACTAATAGCTTACATCCACTTCATCCTAGAACAAACAGTACGTCAATCTATTTCTCACATCCTCAAATCTTGTTTTACTAATTTCCCCCAAGAAAGTTTCGGTCGTCCTATTACTTTCTTCATGTCATGCTCCCGGTAACAAACTTCTGTTCTTATTGGAGTATCGAGGGATCTTCGAAGAACATGCCCAAACCATCTCAGTCTATGTTCTCATCTTTTCTGCCGCTAGTTTTACTCTAATTTTCTGTCGAATATCTTCATTTCTTATCTTATCCATACTTGTTTGCCCATATATCCACATTAACATCCTCATTTCTGCAACTCTCATTTTATGCTCGTGTTGCGTATGTGATGGCCAACATTCAGCTTTGTATAGCATTGCTAGTCTTACTGTTGTTCTATAAAATTTTCCTTTTAGCTTAAGAAAGATTTTGCGATCACACAAAAAACTTAATGCATTGCACCATTTCATCCAACATACTCTGATTCTATGTCCTACATCATCATCAATCTCTCCCCCTTTGCAATATTGATCATAGATATCTAAAAGCATCTTTCTTGGGCACCCCCTGTCCAAGTATATTTATCGATTTTTGATCTCCTCCTCTCACAGTGGCAAACTCACACTTCATGTATTCAATCTTATTTCGACTTAACGTAAATTCCTTGACCTCCAATGTACTTCTCCATAATTTTAATTTAGAATAGAAATATATATAAACCTATTTCTGAACAAAAATTGTTCTCGAAAATAGAAATGTTACTGAACGTGCCCTATGTGTTCGCAAACCCTAATAGAAAAACACGTGCTCGAATCACAATGTACTTCCAATCTTTTTGCTTCATAAGTTCATGAAAAGGCGATATCGGCGCGTGCCGGTTTCCGACGTAATTTTCGCGGCCCCACGGATTGCATTATTTTGTATTTTATTCCTCCATCATCGAAATCTCAATTTTTCTGTGGTTGAGATTCAGATCGAACCCGTAAGTTTTGTATTGCACGCACACAGGGTGGTAGAAAGAGCGACATAAAAATAAGGTTTTTATGTCGTAGTTTCTCATGTGAACGACAACTATGAACTTGCTTGGAACGGGTCATGTCTCGAAAGATTGAGGAGTGGATCTCAAGGACCCTCCCCCGCCCCCTCAAAGGAGTGCGACTCAGACTTGGAAAAAGACAAATGTGTGAACGTGTAGCCTTTGGTGGTTAGCACATGACAAGGACATTTCTGGAAATTGCTTTCAAGAAATCATTTTTTTTAAATTTTCGATTAGAAAAATCATTTTCCTAACTTTAAACTTCATAAATAATTCCTATAATGCATAAAATCTCAAAAAAAAAATTATAGACATATTCATTGGGGAGGCAAATAGAAGTCTGAAAAGGTATGATACCATGAAAGGTTTTGTGGTAACACAGCCGACAGTTCTAAATAGTTTAAGCTATTAAAAGAATGTGCGGTTTAATATTTATATATGTTTCAATAATTCATTTCTTATATGGAAGAAATGAATTGAATTTTTTTCTTTCGGATCATCGGTGCTCAGAGATGAGATATCCCTTCGGCTAGTATGATAATATGGAGGCAAACGCGTTGAATTTTATTGATTTCGATAAGCGGAGAGCGTGAACATAGAGCTCCGCTACTTGGGAGGTCAATGAAACACCCTTCACGAATTGGCTTAAATCCGATGACCCTGCAAGTAAGTCTCGAACATACGATCTTCAGTTTCCAAGTTGTAACATCCTCCCGACGCCCCGATACGGTCTGTCTCTCGATCGGAATCTCGGACTTAACACGATAGAACGAGAGAGGCGGGAGTTAAGATGGCTTCGGCATTTACCGTCACGCATCTTCGTATTGGTTCAAGATTTTTTTCCAAGATTAGGCCCCACGCATTTAAGGCCCCCACTCCTCTTTTTTAAGCTTAATTACCCTCAATAATGAAGATGGGGCAAAAGTCTTTGCCAATTGTATTTTTGCGTGCTGGTGGAAGATAGAGACCACTTAGTCGCAATTTCTCTTCTTGGTTGAAGTGACCATCGCAACGATCTCTTTTGAGACTTTTCACGCTTTCAGCCTCGTCGTGCGGCGATTTCCTCGATCTTTCCACCACCCAAAAGGTCGTTCCTTGTCGTATCGTGCAAGGAAAATTGCCCAATAAACTTCTAAATTAATCACATTTTCAGTCTTAAATTTTTTAACCTTATAAATTGAGTACAAACATCTTATCTTTTGCGAAATGAGTACATCCAACTAATACAACTTCTCTTTTTTGGGCAATTTTCCAGGCTCTCGCATGCTGGCAGATGACGTCATCATGGCCCTTAGTGGGAGACTGGTGCTCGCGCTGTAAAATAAGACACCCATATGATCGCGCCTTAGCCTGTACATCATGTTCATCTCCGTCGAAAGTGATTGGTTTGGTTGGATGGTGACATGAATGATCTCATGAGGGATCTACGGATATTTCTACGATTGTGTGCTTTTTGTTTTTGCTTGCGACTATGTACTATTAAAATAAAACTTAGAATTATCGAATTGGTTAATGCGCGGTACGGAGTACAGCTATGAATTTGATAAGCGACGTAGGTGACTTCATCGAGCTGACTTAATTATGTTTATGGGTTGCAATAGTAATCGCCTTTGTGAGACGGAGGAAAGACAGCCGTCGTCCGGGCAGCCATTAATCAAGTGACAAGAGATATTTAAAGATTTTTGGCATCCTAAAAAATGGATAATTACCGGTTTATAATTCATGCATCAACTTTGGGGAGCAATCCACAAGAGCCCAACATTTGAGAAGATTCCTGTTGAGATGCTTAGGTTTAGATGCCAGTGTTCTTCTGATCAAGATTCTGAGCACATGCGTGTGTATATTTCCATGAATCAAGAAGGCCTTTCGGGGGATCTTTGGTTGAGGTCTTCTGGCGGTTTGAAAGAGATTTTCGCTTCGTACATGCACTGCTCATAGGAGGACGTGTAGATGCACATCAGAAGATGATGATGCCAAGTTAGTAATTTGATGCAAATCATAGATGATGCAGATCATAGATGTGCAACATAGGGAGTGAAATTTGAAGGAAAACTTGTCCAAAAAGTCCTAAACCTGTTGTACTGCGACTTATTCAATCCTAAGCTTTTCGGTTGTGTCAATTTAATCCTAAGTCCTAAACTTAAGAACTAGATTTCCTTGAGTACTCTGAATTCAGCTAGGTGTCTATATTCTTTAGAATGTGGAGTTCTAGAAGTTGGTCAAGGTGCCTTGGTGTAATGAAGGAATCAATCATAGTGGCTTAAATGAGCTTCAAGGTGAGATAATGACAAATTTCACGGCAAAGACATTGAATGCATATGTTCGAGAGTCTAAATTGTGGCAAATGCATTTGTGGCACATTAACAAGAGAAGCTTGAAGGTTCTAACTGAAAGAAATTTGCTATTTGGTTATGTTGCCGATGAACTAAATAAATGCAGGTGACATGAGTTAGATGAATGGCAAAAAAAGTGCGATCAATCATCACAGATTGAGATTGTAGAGTTAATTCATTTGGATGTTCATTAGCTATCATGGTTTCCTCCGAGTGTCAGATTTATGCTACCAATTATGGATGTATACTCGAGGAATACTTGGGTGTTTGTGCTAAGCCACATGTTTAATGTTGTTGTCAGGATCATGTTTTAAGAACTTTGATCAAAATGGATACTAGTAAAACGATCGAGCATATGCGGACTAATAGTAACATGGAGTTTCGCTCGAAGTTGTTACATGAATTCTACATGAAGAAAAACATAGTGAGACACCGTGCTAGTGCTAGTGAGCCACAACATGTTGCATAGTTGATGAACAAAATATTACTACGATGGCCCATAAAATGATCTCTAATATTGTTATGGCTAGGAGATTCGTAACATATGAGCATAGTAAGGAAAGTTACCTGGTAAATAGATTCCCATCTACGACGACTAGATGTCGGACTTCATAAAAAGTGTGATCAAGTGGCATTACTCCCTATTGTTAGAATACTTAGTTGGCCATGTTATGTTCGAGTGAATGACAGTAAGCTTGATGGAATGGCAAAAAAGTGCATGTTCCTAAAATTATGCATAAAGTGAGCGAGACAGTCGATTGTGGCGTTCGAAATTAAATTCACGTGTTTTCAGCAAATAAGTTACATTTGATAAGTCTCTAGTACTTCTAGGTATGAATGCTATTAACAATGTTCAGCTTAAAGGTGGAGTTGCAACCAAACACCCTTGAGATAGCAGGTGTTAGAAGGGTAATCAACACAGATAGTACTTGTAGCGAGGTGGAGCATGTAGAGTTGACAGTTGTTGTAACTGCTGAGTTTGACAATGAACGTACTAGATCTCCGAATAAGTATAGATGCAGCGATGATTTTGCTTTATATATGCGTGAGGAGGTTTTATCGGAAAAACCTCATGGAATAGTTAAGGTAATGGTGGAGTTAGTATTCTGATGATGTTCTCGGCTATGACGAAGTTCAAGCTAGGCTATGACGAAGTTCAAGCTAATCTTGGACTCAAAAAATATCCTTGGCTATTGAACCCACATGGGGCTATGAAAGGGTAGTAGCAAAGATTGGATTCTAGTGAAGCAATTGTAACTTGGCTCATACGTCGAGCTCAGGTAGAGATTATTAAGATTATATCTCAAGTTTGAGTTCGAAGCAAAAATTTGAATTTCAAAAAAAAAATAATAAAAGAGAAATTTAAGATTAAATTTTGAAAATAAGGTTTCCTCGTTTTGTGTTAGAGTCGAAGTTGTAGAAGTATGAGTTTGTGTCAAAAAAGAAATAAAAATTATAATATTCTTAGCAAAAAGAAGAGGAAAATTTTCAAATAAGAGTCCAAAGCGCTCATTTTATCAAATAAAGGCATGTAGTGTATCTTATTTCAAATAAGAACTTGGAGTAACATAACAATTTCAAATGAGGGCCTCAAATAGCCATGTAGTCTCAAAATAGGGGCTTGACCTCAAGAGCATTTTCGTCATTTTTTTTTCTTTATTTTTATATTTTATATATTTTTTTAAATAAGAAAGTTAAAAATAATACATTGTCTTCGTCACCTTCCCATAGCCAACCGCCGAGACCACCATGGGCAACCACTACCTGTGGCCACCGCCCAACACTGGTGGGGCATCGGAGATAGCCGGCAGGGTCGTCGGCGCCTTGGCAAGGGCCAATGACCTTGCCAAAACCAGAAGAGGGTCTCAACCCGATCCTTGATCTAGGCAAGGTTCGTCGACCCTGGCCCAGCATCACTGACACGTCATCGACCGTGGGACAATAGAAGAAGGAGGGGCCTCGCTCTCCTTGACTAGAGTAAGATCTGCCCATGGCAATGACGGAGGGCAGAGAGGAGGGGTGAGGAGGGAGAAACCTTGCAACTTCAATGGCATTGGGATTGGGGTCGATGGAGGGAAGGAGTAGAGAGGGTAGGGCCTCGAGGTGGTCACCATTGTGCAAGGCGAAACGGAGATTTGGTGAAGGCGATGGTGACGGTGGTGGTCTTCCTTGGTGGTCTCGATGGTTGGCTCTCGGAAAGTTCAAGGTGATGAAGACGATGGTTTTTTTTAAAGAAAAAATCAAAAAAGTAAATGACAAAAATGCCTTTAAGGCTAAGCCCTTTTTTGAGACTACTTTTTTTCAAATAAGTTTCACTCTTATTTGAGAAAATGAAGTCACCTTGGGACTTTATTTAAAACAAGGGACACTTAATGTCCTTATTTAAGAAAATAAAAGCATCTCAGCCCTTTATTTTAAATTTTTCAAAATAAGAGGATGTATATAATCTATTGGGAAATGTTTCCATGATAGTTTGACAGTATTGTCAGTTATTTTTTACTGTAGATTCGCACAATATCACAGCGTATTTTGCATAAAATACTCATTAATTGAAAAATTGTGAGATCAAAAATAATAACAATGCTGTGGCGAGACTGTCATCTAGTTTACTCTTAGATCGGTTGTTTTCGCACCAATCAATCCGATGTTCCCATGACATGTTTATCGCAATGTATAAATGCGCCGGGGAGTGCCGTACGATACGAAGATTAGTCGGGTGTTCGAAAATTTCCGGAGGGATCAGTATTTGAGAGAGAGAATGTCGCTGTCAAGTTGATCGCCAATACGGGCAATTCTGTTGGAAAATCAGGGAAGTAGAAGGAAGCATTGGATACGATTACTAACGAGCGCGCACGCTTGCTCACCCCCTATAAATTAACCAGAGGCAGAGGCATGGATTCAATCAGAGCTCACTCGGACTGGGACAGAGCAAGAAAACAGAACTTGCTGTTTAAGGTAAAAACTTCCATTTCTCCTACGGAGGCAATCGCCGTTGCTTCTCCTGCATCATTACACTACACCCATCTCAGCTCTTGGAGCAACCACTCTCCTCCGTTTCTCTCTGTCTCTCTCTGTTTCTGTCACCAATAAAAGAAAGAAGAGAGTGAATTGGAAGGTGGAATCCGCATGGCCTTGGAGACGGTGGTGTTTCAGCCAGACCCGTTCAGCTGTTACGGCGGGGCTTGGACCCATCACGTCGGGTCTGGCTGCTTCCAAGACGACGGGAAGACCCATGTTCACGAGGCGGCTCTGAACTTGAACGCCGCCCAGGCCGAGGCCGCGATGAACGTGGACGGAGATGGCTGGGATGCCGATGGAGTATTAGCGGGGGTTTCGGCGCCACCCCCGCAGCTGACGGCGGTAATAGCGGGACGGAGGAAGCGGAGGAGGATGAGGATGGTGAAGAACAGGGATGATGTGGAGAGCCAGAGGATGACCCACATTGCGGTGGAACGCAACCGCCGGAAGCAAATGAACGATTACCTCGCCGTGCTTCGCTCCATGATGCCGCCTTCCTACGTCCAGAGGGTCCGCTCTCTGTATTTAAATTACTTAATAAAATGTTGGAGTGATATTAGATAAAAATATATTTTTTTCCCTAATCTCCACATTTTCTTTTCTAAAATTTTGGGAAATGGGTTAATTAATTAGGGGGACCAGGCATCAATAATAGCAGGGGCAATCAACTTCGTGAAGGAGCTAGAGCAGCATCTCCAATCCCTCAAATCCCAGAAGCAACCTGAACAGGTCAACGGCCCTCGGTCAACCTCGCCGTCCAATGGTCACTTCTCCTCCCTCTTCTCCGACTTCTTCACCTTCCCGCAGTACTCGACCCGGCCTGACGGCTCGCGCGGGCCTGATGCCCGACCGGCGGCCGCCGACGTGGAGGTGACCCTGGTGGACAGCCACGCCAACATCAAGGTCCTGTCCCGGAGCCGGCCGAGGCAGCTGCACAAGATGGTGGTCGGGCTTCACTCGCTCCGGCTCGGGGTCCTTCACCTCACCCTCACCAGGGTCCAAAACATGGTCTTGTACTCGTTTAGCGTCAAGGTCAGCCTCCTCCTATGTGCTAACACGATGCATGTCCACTCGTTCTGACGCCGAAGAGCTTATCTGGCGATCGAACCGGATCGGTGTCAAAGTTCCCGCCGAATCGATAAGGAAACATAGCCGAATCAATCAAAACCGGTCTAGAAACAGCAATAGAGGGAGGATGTGAATACAGTTGACCGTGACCGGTGCCGTTAACTGCCCGATCACCCACGAAAGGGAAATTATTTCTAAAATCTAGTTTGATTAGCTACAGCTTTTAATTAGGAATGAGTTTGATCTACCTAACAAATGTGATTGTTTGATTAGAGGTTTTGGTTTTGTGATGTTTTGGGAGGCAGGTTGAGGATAGTTGCCAGCTGACCTCAGTGAACGAGATTGCAACTGCTGTGTACGAGATGGTGGCCAGGATCCAAGAAGAAGCTGCTTTTATGTGGTAGTGAGAGGGGGAGAGACGGATAGATGGGAGGGGCTTCATTGTAATTTCAACTCAATTCTCCTTCTCCTCCTCCTCCTCCTTTTTTTTTTTTTACTTGACGGTAAAACATGTGTGTAAAATTAGGTTTATAGCATTGTAATTTCAACTCAATTTTTTTTTTTTCCATTTTGCTTGCCTCTTCAAGTTCGTGAACGATTGAGCTTGCCCCGAATATGAATTGACGGGTACTCCCTTACGGTAGTTTATTGATGACTCTATCTACCAACCACGTCGGTTTGTAATCTACTATATCGTTAGCCATTAAATGATCGATCCACAAAACGAAATTGCGCAAGGTATCTCGCCATTACCCTGTCTCCATGACCACTAATTCATCTTCGAAAACTAACCTGCTTAAACAGATGCCTCTTCCGCACATGTAGACATTCCATTACCCATTGCATTTGCTTCGGAAAAAAAGAAGAAGAAGGAACAGACTTAGGTATTTCGTGGTTTACCGCTGTTATGATGATTTTCCCGAGAATTTCCAGATGGGAAAGAAGCGTGTCGAGGAAAACCCATTTCAGTTTATCGGAAAATCCATGTTTTGCTTTTGGGAACAGGAGCTCCCGTCTTCGAAAGGGTTATTCTTCTTTCTCGAGCGAGAGGATGGCTTTCGACATCTTTATTTTATTTTGTTATTAAACTTTTATCATATTCTATTATTATCAACTTTATCATTAAGGAAAATACAATAGAAAAACATACCATCCAATTCCATTTCACCCTCTTTCCTGTCCAATCGCCTCTCTCCTCCCCTTCCGCCGTACCAAAAAGTCACGTAAAATTCGGTTCATACGTGCGCAAACCCGGGCCACAACGATCACGTTGCTTAAGGAACGGATCAAAGAAGTTAGATGACGACGACCTTTGAGAAGCCCTAGCCCCTACTCCATCTAATTTGCCCCTCTTTCCGCACAAACGGCTCCACAAAATGAGGAATAATAATAATAATAATAATAAAGTTTATCGATTAAATAAATCAAGTCTTAAAACGTGTCAGAAAGTATAATCGAGTCCTATAAATATTAAAAAAGTACAATCAAATCTTAAAAATTGTCAAATTAGTAAAATCAAATCCTTCCGCTGATTATTTTTTTTTAAAAAAAAATTAAGATTCAATCACACTTTTCGACAAGTTTCAAGATTTGATTGCACTTTTTTAAAGATTTTAAGACTCAATTACACATCTGAAAAGTTTTAATACTAAATTACACTTTCGTGGCTTCGAAATTTAATACGCTGAGTGGGACACAAAATGGACTCGGCCACGTCAAGATTGGAGGAAGACAAAAAAAAAATAAACAAATATGCATCAGTGCACTAATTATTAGGTGCTTAATTTCGATAACCAGATTTGTCTTTTGGAGAGGCGACAAAAGGTTTCGGCCCGTTCCTTGTGGCCATGGCAACGCAAATATTTAATGCAATTCAATTGGGATGTTGATGACATTGTGTAATTATCATTGACAAAAGAGAATGGAATCTTCCTCTCTATATATATATATATATTCTGGGTCCCCCTCCCTCCTCTTACATTGATTTCTACTCTCCATGGGTCCATAGGGAAGCATCCAGACGTGTCCTCT
Source organism: Rhodomyrtus tomentosa (assembly GCA_028455895.1). Classification (NCBI taxonomy): domain Eukaryota; kingdom Viridiplantae; phylum Streptophyta; class Magnoliopsida; order Myrtales; family Myrtaceae; genus Rhodomyrtus; species Rhodomyrtus tomentosa. Next base: position 46,286,719 of record JAPCWY010000005.1, read on the forward strand.
TCCCCTGATTCAAGCAGGCAACTGATTCACATCTTCCAGGTAAAGACACAACGAAATAATAAGTGAAGGCGAGAAAAAGAGAATTCGAGACATAAAGGTTATCATGCTCCATCCTGGTTGCACTCGAGAGAAGTGTTGTGGAAAACTTTTCTAAATATTTTCATTCTTTTAAAACTATCCTTGTTCAGATAGAATTTATGTAATGTTTACAATGTCTTAATTGCATAATGATCAAGTGAACAAAAGTTTATATTGATCCATTTATGGTATCAAGACTCAAGAAGGATTAGTCATATATTTGCTTCTGGAGACGTTCAAATGAAGTTACCTCTAAAGACGATCAGATGGAGCATGTTGCATCTGAAGGATTATTCATTTGAAGGGCTATATTACATGTCAGAATGACTTTATTGAAACTCATTATCACGGTTAAATTTTATCTGTTCAGATTCAGAGAGTTTTTACTTTTGAAAATTGATTCTGAACACTGTTCTAAATCTGCAATTTCTTTTAGAAAAATTCTGAAGACCCACGAATGGAAAGTTTCTGAATAAGGCGGTTTCTTTTATGGAAGCCTATAATATTTGATTGACAAGATATTTCTTCAATCAAATCAGGAGGAAATCTATGAGTAGATATTACCTTCTAGGAATAAGATTTGTAACTTATTTGAATCTACTCTACTTTTGAAAATTGAAGACTTAGTTGCATGGGGAACTGACTCTAAAGAGTTCAGATTATACTCCAACGGCTACCATATCTTCTCAAATACAGTCTAATTCAATCACGATCGATGACATTCAATCAAAGATTGAAGAGTGATCCTTTGAAGAATTGTCCAATGGCTAGTTTAGAAGCAAAGGAGTATAAAAGAAGAACCATGGTGACCTGCAGAGAGTGTCAATAACATTAAATTTTAAAGTGTCCGAGTTATTCAGATTTACATACTTATTCTAAGAGTTCTCAAATTCTTTCTTTGTGAGGATTTGTAAGAGCGACTGAGTGTTTCATCTCTTGTAACCTTCTTTGAATAATACTAGCGAAATCCAACCAATCAGCTGTTCTCGTGGGAAAGTGGACGTAGGTTTGATAAGCCGAACCACTATAAACTCAACATGCACTATTATCTACTCTAAACTTTTATTTCTGTGTTTAGATTATTTGCACGTTGTTATATTGTTCCTAATTCTGATCATTCATTGAAATTGTCTTAATTCCGCAATAAGTCTTAATTTGATTCAGAATCACCTATTCACCTCCCTCTAGGTCATATTGCTAGATTCAACAATTGGTATCATAGTAGGTTACTCTTAATTGTGAAGTGTTTTGACTTCAGAGTTAACGATCTATCATGTCTAGCAATAATTTCTCAGGAACAAGTGACTCACATTTTGCCAACAAACCACCATTTTTTTTATGGAAATGATTATAATATGTGGAGGAACAAATAAAGTGGTTCTTCAAAGCTTACGATGATCTAATGTGAGATGTCGTTATAAAAAGTGTCGTGCCTACTACTACTACATCTGCACCCACTGGAAATGAGATAGCTCCTACACCAACGATGTTCTATACTGAAAGGGTTAAAAGACGAGGCATGGACTCCAAAGCTATTAATGCATTATTCTGTGCTTTGTCGACCCCTCTGCACAATCGTGTTTCAGAAGAAGAATCAGCAAAAGTTATATAGGATAGACTTCATGTTACTTTTCAAGGAACAGACAGGGTGAAAGAAACAAATCTTAGCGTCCTGTTGAGTGATTATGAAGCCTTTCAGATGAAGCCAGATGAATCTATTGCAGATATGATCGATAGATTTCAAATTCTAGCAAATGATCTTGCAAGACAAGGTGTTCCAATTGCTGAATCAATGCAAATCAGGAAGACACTTAGAGGTCTCACAGAGGATTGGAATTATATCAAACATTCTATTCAAGAATGTCAAATAATCAGACCACTCTTTGTAGATGGGCTTGTTAGAACATTGCAATCTTCTGAGACAAAACGTGCCAACAAGAAAGGAGATCCAAAAGGTACTAAGTCAATAGCTTTAAAATCTAAAATTGTTCATAATTTGTCTCGTTCATATGAAGAAGACGAAGATGATGAAGAGCTAGCGCTTATGGTGAATAAATTTAGAAAGATGGCTCGAAAAGACAAAAACTTCAAAGGAAAGAAGCCATTCAAGAAAAATGATTAGAAGTTTTCGAGCAATTATATAGAAGAAAGTAAAGACGTGATATGTTTTCACTGCAAAAAAGCAGGACAGATCGAGCTTAATTGTCCTGTTCTAAAAAGGGACAAAATCAAGTATGAAAAGTACAAAAAGGCTCTAAAAGTAGAGACGTTAAGTAATTCTGATGAAAGTGAAAAGGATTATGCTAATATCTGTTTAATGGCTGAGTCAAATTTAGAATCAGAATCTGGTTCAGATTGAGAAATTGAGGCATGTTTATTTGAACTTCTTGATGAATTTCCTGAGTATATTGATGAGCTTTGCAAAAATTACAAAGAAACTCTTAAAAATACTTCTGTTTTGAAAAAGAAAACTTCTTCATTAAGGCAGCAAGATATTTCTCAAAAGGATAAGATTGATTTCTTACAACGAGAATTTCATTAGATGAAAGAAAATCATGATTCTGTTTCAAAAGAAAATGAACTGTTAAAAATAGAGATTGAAAATATTTCAAAAAGATTTTCACAAAGTTCAAAAACTTTAGACAATATTATTTCAAAATAAATTCTTTTCAATGACAAATCTGGTTTGGGCTTCAAAAGCGAAAGTAATCTCAAAAATCGTTTTACTAAAACAAATGAAAGAAGTTTTCGAAAACCTTCTACATCTGCATATAGACAGCACTTTCAGAAGCAATTCACAAGATTTTACATATGTCAACCTTGTGTGAATTGTGGTGATCCTAGTCATATCAAAGACCATTGTATGAAAATCTAGAGACTTGTTAACAAAAAGTTATCAAGTACTACTAACTTAGAAGGACCCAAGAAAGCATGGGTACCAAAGAAACAGTGAGTTGTTTATTACTTGTAGGTTCCAAAGAAAAAAAAAAGAACAAATGGTTTCCGAATAGTGGATGCTCAAGCCACGTGACTGGTGATCCAGAAATGTTTATTCATTTATCAAATTACAATGGTAGAAGTGTGTCTTTTGGAGGAAATAACAAAGGAAATGTTATTGGAAGAGGAATTGTGACAATTGAAAATTTGACAGTGAATGATGTTTCATTAGTCGAAGTACTAAACAACAATCTTATTTTTATAAGTCAACTTTGTGACTCTGGTTATCGAATTTGTTTCCAAGATCTAAAGTGCACAAGTGTGAGCAAAGACAATAATCAAAACTTCACTGACCGAAGGCATGAAAATATCTATCTTATTGATGTTGATTCTGAAGATCTAAAATATCTCATCTCGGTTAAAGATGAATCTGAACTATGGCACAAAAAGTTAGGCCATATCAATATGAAGCATATCTCAAAGCTTTCTGTAAAGAAACTTGTTCAAGAGTTACCACAAACAAAGTTTGAAAAATCAGAACTTTGCTCTGCATGTACACTAGGTAAGCAGCTAAGAGGTTCATTTAAGTCAATAAATTAAGTTTCTTTTAAACTAACTCTGCAGCTGTTTCATATGGACATTTTTTGTCCAAACAGAACCTTAAGCGTTGGAGGTAAGAAATATTGTCTTGTTATTGTTGATGATTTCTCTAGATATATATGGGTATTACTTCTTAAACAAAAAAAAAATGATGTCTTCTCATTGTTTTCAAAATTTGCTAAAAGAGTTTAGAATGAGAAAGGTTATACTATTTTCTGCATAAAAACATATCATTGGGGAGAGTTTGAAAATTAGAGTTTTTCATACTTTTGTGATGAATTTGAAATTCAACATAATTTTTCTGCTCTTTACACTCCTCAACAAAATGGGGCAGTAGAGAGGAAAATCGTTCTTTCCAAGAAATGGCTAGAACTCTTCTGATTGAGAGAAAAATTGCTTCTCATTTTTGGGCAAAAACAATTTCCACAGCTTGCTATATTCTAAATCATATTTCTCTTAGACCAATTCTTGAAAATCTCATATGAGTTTTTCAAAAAAAGAAAACTTGATGTTGCATGCTTTTGTGTATTTGGTTGTAAATGTTTTATTCTAAAAAATACTAACGATCGTATTGGCAAGTTTGATAAGAAGTCAGATGAAGTTATATTCTTGAAATATTCAACAATGAGTAAAACCTATAGAGTCTACAACAAAAACTCTCGTGTTGTTGAGGAATCGATGAATGCTAAGTTTGATGAAAGTCTTCAAAATGATCAATCTGAATTTAGTCAAACTCTAATTTTTCTACAAATTTCAGATTCACAGAAAGAATCTGAAGAGAATTAGGATTTAAAAGGAAATATCGTTTCTGAAGATACTCAGAAGGAAGATCATCTAAATGAAGAAAGTTCAGAAGCAGTGTAGGATGAATCTGAAGAACTTTCAGATGATCTGTTACGTCTCGACTCTTGAACCCGCGACATCCCTTGCCAAATCGCTATCAGGTCATAAAAGATAGTGTCCTAGGCAATTGCTATCGACCTAATAATATATTGTGCATGCGGAACGTGCAATCTTCCAAACAATAAAAATCAACATGGGATAGGTAAGAAGAAAAGCCAAATAACCCAACGCTCATATAAAACTGCTGAGAATAGATTATCTATAATCTTACAGAGTCAACATCTGATAAATATAACCCTATGCTTCGGAGCGGCCCTCTAGGACTCACAAAAAGATACAAGAGTCAAGTAAGGTTAACTCTCATCTATCCCAAAACAGTACCCCCACAAAAGACGTCACTAGTTCCCTAACCACAAAAGAAACATAACCCTCTACTGGGTAAAAACGGCATTCGGATCGTCATAACCAATCGAGGGAGCCGAGTCGTTAGGGTCATCACAGGAACTCTAGCTGGAATGTACAAAGGGGGCTACTGACTGCTCAGGCTCGAGCTCGGATTGCAAACCGGGTGCGGGATCCACCACCTCCCCATCAGGCGTATCTATATCCATCGGATCCTAAGCAGGGACATTAGGGACCCCTTGAAGAGGTGGCCCCTCAAATCCTCTGAGCGGACCAAAGAGATCCACTCCATCGCGAAGATACTAGGTCTTAAAGAGATGTGCCACCAGGTGTGGCATCCCCTCATTGACCCATATCGTCGTGATGAGGTGTTTTCACATCTAGTTTGTACTTGGTACTGGGTGGAGAGTGACATCGTGTGATGAGTGGGTATGTGTACCGAATCGCACCAGTCTCTCCATTACTTTAGACCTGAAAAGTTATCCCACTACGGGATGAGAATTTAATCTCAGTGAATCAAGCCTAATCTCGGTTAGGACACTGATTCGCCCAGGATAACCTAAGCACAACAATCAATCATACAATATAAACATATAAATCAATAGAACAAATTCACCCAATAAGCAACCAACCACTACATCACCAAAAATCCATTATTAAGCAATGACCCATGCGACTAGCGTGATAAAAATATCAACAGTGCGATCCTGCACTCTTCTGGCAGGACCAGGCTAGGTACACTTTACTCTCTCAACGACGGCTACTACAAGCAGTGTATCCAGTGCATCTAGCATTGCACTGCGAGTAGGCATTCCTTAAAAATGAGCCTCGGTCCGTCACAAGCGGCGACCAGTATCCAATAATCTCTTAAAATCGTACGACTGGCACGGGACTGGACTATCGTGCTTCTGGCAAGTCGCGAGTTTCCATGTAATAAGTACGGCATGAGTACAAATGACACAATGCGAACTTGCCAGGTAATGTCATTGGTCCATTAAATGACCACACAACTCACATTCGGCAATCATTATTTATATTTGATTAATGCCAAAATTCATACAGAAATGCAGCAGACTCGGCCCAAGGCCCACAAGACTCTCAGTCGAGCATTTCAGCCAGGCAGCCAAATCAATAAGGCAATTTAATGCACTCGCGAGCAATTAACCCAACCCGACAATTTCGAGCTCAATTCATACTATATTTCTTATTTCTCAATCGATTTATAAATTCAATCGTCCGCTCGTCTCTAACCTGTCGCTCACTCATGAACAAACACAATCATTCAATCAGCTAATAATTTACCACAAATAGCCACAAACAATATAATTGACCAAACTAACTTAATCGATCGGCCATTTATCCTAATTATCGTTTCTATCTAAATCGGTCCCGATCGTAAATTTTTTTAATAAAAAAATAAAAAAATAAATAATTAAAACTAATCCTAAGCGCACTTAGCGTCCTAATCAAGGTTTAGGATCAACTCACAAAGTGAGTTAGCTCGAGAAGCCTCGACGGATGACGGAGGCGGCGGCGGCAGTGGCGGAAATAGGGTTTATCATGCGGCGACCCGAGCTCAAACTTTGGCGACACATCAGGGAAGTCCGGCGAGATCGCCGGGACAGGTGACCGGTGATGGAGCTCAGGCGAGCGATGGCCGACGGCTTGAAATAGTAACGGTCAGTGGCGAAATAAGGCAACCAGACTGTTTTGGGGTATTTCCCGGCGACATGGGCCGAGACAAGGCTGGCCAAGGCTCGAAACTCACCCAGGGGTCGGTGGGAGTCGGTTGGGACCAGCGGACGACGGTGGAAGGCCGTCGACAGTGGCGGAAGGCGGCCGACGGAGGCGAACAGTCGCGAACAGAATCGGGCCTTCCCGGCGTCGAAATAGGGGAGTTGATCGATGGCATATTCCCGGTGCCACGCACGGTGGCCGACGGCCATGAACTCCGAGGTGGTAGAGGGAACTCTGGGGAGGTGATCGGCGGTGGCGGTGAGGCACGGCGGCGGCTGGTTCCGCCGGATCAAAGATCGAACCGAGCCAGGTTCAAAACAGGACACCGGGGCTTCAGGGCTATTTTTCGGCGGCTCCGGTGGCGGACGGCCGGTGTGGTTGGGTTAGGGTGGTCGAGAGGAGGACGGCGATCAGCTCTGGCGTGATAGTCGGCGCCGGTGACGGCCGTGGTGGCCGAAGGAGGCCATGGAGCCCTCGGGTCAAATGACTCGAAAACAGGGCAAGGCTCCCCAAGCCATTTTCTTGGCCGATCGACGGCAACGACGGTCCGGTTCGAGTCAGGACGGTGGCGGGGAGTGGCTAAGGGCAGTAGCCGTCGGTAGAGAGGGGTGGTGGCCGCTGAAATCGTCGATGGAGGAGGAGGAGTGGATCGGCTTTGAGGGGTGTCCACGGTGAAACCAACGAAGAAGAAGGAAGAAGAACAAAGAAGAAGAAGGCAGAAGGGGGCTGATGTGAGGAAGCATGGGGAAGGGAAATTTGGTGGGGCCCACAAGACTTTTGTGGCAAATTTGTCTCTTATGCCCAATAATCACTCTTGTCCTATAAGCATAAGTAGGGGCAAAATAGTCATTTGGCGCATCGGGAATGAAACGAAATTTTGGTATACTGAACGAAGGGTAATTTCGGTAAATTCATTGGCCAAGCTTGGTCGGGGTTAGGCTCAATTGCGAAAACGGCTATTTTAATTCGTGGTGGATAAAAATTCGAAACCTAATCCAAGATAGCCTAAACTTTAGAATTCGTCCAAATTTTCGTCTCTTTAGTCCTTACAGTCCAAAATATATGTCGACTATGATTATATTTTCATATCATTTTCATCGACTTTCGGCGCTTTCAAAAGCTGAATTTCAAGGATGTCACATGATCAATTCAACAAAAATTGAAAACACCAATCTAGTCATCCGAAGGAGCTTATCATAGGAAGCTTAGATCATGGTATCAATACAAGATCAAGGTTCAAGCAAGCAATGAGTAATAGAGCTCTTCTTTTTGAAGTGAAACCTAAAGGCATTGAAGAACCATTGGCAGATGAAAACTGGAGTTTATCATAGTAAGAGCTACATCAGTTCAAAATTAATAATGTTTGGGAACTGGTTTCTAGGCCTAAAAATCGTCTGATAATTGGAACTAAATCGGTGTTCAGAAACAAACTTGATAATAAAGGAAAAGTGGTCAGAAACAAGGCAAGACTAGTGGCAAAAGGCTATTCTCAAGAATAAGGAATAGATTACGATGAAACTTATATACCAGTTGCCAGGTTAGAAGCCATCACGCTACTTCTTGCTATGCTTGTTACAATGACTTTAAACTCTTTCAGATGGACATAAAAAGTGCATTTCTAAATGGCTACATCAAAGAAGAATTTTACGTCGAACAACCTCCTAGTTTTGAAGAACCCAGAAGAAAAGATCAATTTTTTGCATTAAGGAAAGCACTTTATAGGTTGAAGCAAGCACCTCGTGCTTGGTACGAAAGACTAAATAGTTTTCTGTCTGAACAGAAGTTCGTCAAAGGTAATGTATACACTACACTTTTCATTCAGAATCGGGATAAGGTTATTTTACTTGTTCGAATTTACGTAGACGATATAATCTTTGGTTATTCTAACGAATATCTTTGCAAGAATTTTTTTAAAGTGATGCAAGATGAATTCAAAATGAGTATGATGGGAGAATTGAGATTTTTTCTTGGATTTCAAATTTATCGGTCGAAAAATGAAACTTTTATTCATCAGGAAAAATATGCACTAGAGATTGTCAAGACTGAAAAACTGCAAGAAGATAGAAACTCTTATGTCTCATTCCTCCAAACTTGATAAAGATAAAGATGGAAAAGAAGTTGATCCCAAAATATATTGCAATATGATTGGATCACTACTTTATCTCGTAGCTTCGAGACGAAATATACTATTTAGCGTCTACTTATGTGCAAGATTTCAATCTAATCCAAGAGAATCACATCTCTCAACTATCAAAATGATTATCAAATATATTGGGACTCATCCCAGATATGGTTTATGGTATTCTAAAGATTATGATTTCATTTTGAAAGGATATTCAGATGCAGATCTTATTGGATGTACAATTGACAGGAAGAGAATTTTTGAAACTTGTTAACTTATGAGGAATATTCTTATGTCTTGATACTCCAAAAAGCAATGCATAGTTGCTCTTAGTACAACTGAAGCAGAATATGTTTCTCTAAGAAGCTGTTGTGCTCAAATTCTCTAGTTGAAGTAACAACTAAAGGATATAGACTTGAAGACGCAAATGTGGAAATCAAATGTGATAATACTAGCGCTATCAATCTCATAAAAAATCCCATTCTGCACTCAAGAGCAAAATATACTTAGATCAAACATCACTTCATACGTGATCATGTTCAGAATGGTGATGTCCACATTCAGTATGTCGATATAAAGAACCAACCTGCAATATATTCACTAAACCTCTGGACAAAAAAAACTTTCAATTTTATCATAAATGAGCTAGCTATTACTAACCCTTTACCTTAAGTATTTTTGTTTAGAACAGGTTCAGATGCGTTCAGACGAAAATGTTCAGATGCAGAACGACATTCAAAAGATGTTCAAAAAGGCAAGTTCACATAACAAAAGGTCATTTTTTTCGAAATAATTTAAGGTAAGTTCCTATAAAATCTCTAATATATATTTGATTGATCCGATTGGTATATTATTGATATATTCTCTCCATTTGATTTATTCGAAATTGATTTTATTTCCAAAAATAACCATTTTACAGTTTTTATTCAATTTTTGAACAGTGACACGAATCGTCAACCTTTGTCTATAACTACTCTAAAACCTCTCACACAACTTATGAACCCTAAACAATTCTCAAAATCTCTTTCACTCTAAAAAATTCTTCTTCGTCTACTACCTTTTCTCTTAAATTTCAAAGTTTTTCATCCAAATGGCTCCAAAATCATTCTCTATCACAACAAAACCCTCTGCTAATAGAGAAGGTCAAGGAAGAAAGCCTTCTTGTGTGCCAAGAAGACTTCTATCACGCGATACAACTCCTATTGAAGTTTCAGAAACAGAACTCGATGATTAGAGAGAAGCTCTTCGAAGACAAACATGTTTGTCTGTAACTGAGTTTGAAGAAAAAGAGGCTCTTGCCCTTACTGTTAAGCCTCTCTATGAAAGTATTAAAACAATCGAAGGGAATGAAGCAAACATTAAGTTGCTAGTGAATATTCACAAGTTTGCTATTGAGGGAGAACTTATAGTGTTTGCAGATTTTCCTGATGAAGCGTTGAATCAATTGTTGTGCAAATCCTTGAGACAGTCTCTCGTAATGATAAAGAGAAAGTTGTTGGCACAAGTGTGTGCAAACCTAAAAAGACAATAATTTAAGGTAAGTTTTGATTGATCCGATTGGTATATTATTAATATATTCTCTCCATTTGATTTATTTGAAATTGATTTTATTTCCAAAAATAACCATTTCACAGTTTTTATTCAATTTTTTTACAATGACAAGAATAGTCAACCCTTGTCTATAACTACTCTAAAACCTCTCACACAACTTATGAACCCTAAACAAGGTAAAATGACACAAATAGTCCCTAAATTTTTACAAAATGCGCAATATGATCTTTGAACTTTTAATTTATTTAATTTAGTCCCTCAATTTTAGCAAAATGTGCAATTTGATTCTTAAACTTTTCACTTGTTCAATTCAGTCCCTGAACTTTTAGTAAATATTCAATTCAGTCCCTAGACTATATGAAAATGTTCAACGTTATCCCCGATCTTGAATTAACAAAAGGACTATATTGAACAATTTCCTATAATTCAGGGACTAGATTGAACATGCACTAAAGTTTAGGGATAAACTGAATAAGTCAAAAGTTTAGGGATTAAATTGCACATTCTGCCAAAGTTCAGGGATCAGATTGCGCATTTTGTCAAAATTCAGGGACCATTTATGTAATTATCCCCCTAAACAATTCTCAAAATCTCTTTCACTCTAAAAAATTCTTCTTCGTCTACTACTTTTTCTCTTAAATTTCAAAGTTTTTCATCTAAATGGCTTCAAAATCATCCTTTGTTGCAAGGAAACCTTATGCTAATAGAGAAGGTCAAGGAAGAAAGCCTTCTTGTGTGCCAAGAAGACTTCTATCACGCGATACAACTCATATTGAAGTTTCAGAAACAGAACTCGATGATCAGAGAGAAGCTCTTCGAAGACAAACATGTTTTTCTGTAACTGAGTTTGAAGAAAAAGAGGCTCTCGCCTTTACTGTTAACCCTCTCTATGATAGTATTAAAGCAATCGAAGGGAATGAAGCAAACATTAAGTTGCTAGTGAATATTCACAACTTTGCTAGTGAGGGAGAACTTATAGCATTTGCAGATTTTCCTGAACAAAGTGTTGAATCGATTGCTGTGCAAATCCTTGAGACAGTCTCTCGTAAAGGTAAAGAGAAAGTTGTTGGCACAAGTATGTGGAAACCTAAAAAGACTACTTCTAAAGGGGTTGTGATAAGGAGTGGAGATGAAAGTGAGAGTGATTTTAAAGAGAAGCCTGCCGATGATGATGATGTGATGTTCAAGGATTTCAAAAAAAATCGGGGGATTTTTAAAGGATAAGGTTTTTCATCCTCTGTCTGTGAGTGCAAAACACAAGGAAAGGTTTGAGTGTTTGAAGAAAATAGATGTGATACCTCAAAGAGTTTTCGATCTGAAGTATTTCGATTGTTTTCGATCCGAAGTATTTTCAAGATACTCTGTTTGTGAGTGCAAAACACAAGGAAAGGTTTGAGTGTCTGAAGAAAAGAAGTGTGATACCACACAGAGTTTTCGATCCGAAGTGTTTCGATTGCGTTGGTATTCCCATTCGCAAGCATCATAGACGGATGAAACTGGAAGACTTTGCAACTCAGAGAATAAATGTCTTTTCGAATCTGGCTTCTTATTTATATTCTAATCTTCATTTCAAAGATTTTGATTCTTTCTTTTATACTGTTGGTAAAGATTATTATCGTGTGCATGTCGGAGACCTAGCAGTTTTAATGGGTGTTGTTGAGACGAACTTCACAGAGGCCTATGGTTTTCTCACTGGGAAAGAAAGTTTCTCAAGAGACTCAAAAGCTCATATGGCATACAATGATTTTTCATTGAAACACACTGTTATGCATAAAGTTGTAATTGAGAGCTTGAGACCCAAAACTGCATTAAAGACTGACATCTCCAAATATGAAGCTAGACTGATGAGGGGCATGCTGAATGGAAAGCAAGTATCTTTTACACACACTGCTATGTTTCATATGTACTGGACAGTTTAGAAGAATAAGGGACAACTTCCTTATGTAGAATTGATCTTCAAGATCATGAACTTCCCCGATATTAATATTCCTATAGTTCTTCTGCAGAATAAAGGTCAAGTGATGATTGTTGAAGAGTCAATGCTTAAGAATATGGGGTTTAAGTTGACTGCAAGTGGATGGAGAAATAGGAATTTAGAGGTGACTCTTGTAGAACTTGAAGAAAAGCCAAAACAAAGAACACCCATGAGGAGAAAGACTGTGGTCAGCAAAGAAAAAATAGTTGAGTCCTCAGATGATGAAAAATTTTCAGAGGAAGAAGCTGATATTGAAGTGTTGGATTCAGAAGCTACAGTTTCGATTTTTTCTGAATATGGTGAGGATGAAGGAGATACAACCGGAGATTTTGTAAGTCAGCATGAGTAAGAGGTCACTGATGACAAAGAAGAGGGCCTCTATGAGACTCAAGTCCAGGAAAAAGAGATAGGAACTTCTTTGAAAAGGCAGAGAGAAGTCAAGATTACCCAAGAAGAATACATTCAAATGTGAAATGATGAGTCTGCAGAAAGAGAAGAGATGGAGAGAGAATATGCTGAGACAGTTATAAAATTTTATGAAGAAGATGAGCTGTAGAATGCTCAGAGAGTTGAGGTAGAACACGTGACAGTAGCAGATGAAGATCTACCCAGTCCAATTTTGTCAAAGTACAATATGCAAGTTGATATTCCGAATGAAAGATTTACTGTTGCTAGTGAACTGTCTACACAAGTTTCAAATCTCCCTAAATTGATTCAAGAGGAGAATCAAAGTTTCCCTGAAGCCTCGATCACTATTCAGAGGCAAGCTGAATCTCCAGTTCAGGTTGAGACTGCTAAACATGTGAATATGGAGTCAGAGGAAACAATTGCTCAGGGGGAGCAAGTTTTAAAGGAACAAACGGTCCATATTGAAGACATGGACAATGTCAGAAAAGAAGTCACTGCTCAGGGGAGCAAGCATTGACAGACTTCAATGTAATCATGGAAAAGATTGATGCTTCTGAACCTGCAAAGAAGCATTAAGAAGAACAACCTCAAACTAAGGGGGAGAAAAGGCTGAAAAAGGTGTTAGAATTTGCAATAAAGGAGAAAACATCAATTGAGAGGATGGGAAAAGAGCTACACCAGCCTGAAAGATGTATACTATTGAAACCCTGAATACTTTCATTTCTGAGCTTCTAGAAACCAAAGCTTCTCATAATGTAGTTCAGAAGGGAATGGAGAAGCTGCAACAGATAGTACTTTAGAGATTTGATGCGCTGGAAAGTATGATTGAGCAGAAGATAAACATTTTTTGAGAAAACATTTGATCTTTATGGAAGATTGTTTTGTTCTGAAATGGCAAGCATTTAGACATACACCTTAATTCGTGATGAGAAGATTGTTCAAAATTTCCCTCATCTCCAGGCCGTTAGAGATTATGCACTTAAAGTGGCAGTAGCTTACAAGAAGAATTCTACGAATGAGGGTGATAAAGAGCATGGGGACATTCCTTCTTCTTCAAAATCACCTCAACCACCGTTTGTTTAAAAATGAAATTTCAAACAGTCTTTGCTTAAGTTATTTTTGTCTGAGATTGAACAATGTTCTATTTTTATGTTCTGAACTATCACGTCCTTATTATGGGCTGATAGTTTGCTAATGAAATGATATTTACATTTTATAATATTCCTTGTTTATTGCTGACGACAAAAAAGGGGGAGGGCAGCCTCTATTTCTTTATATATTCTACAGGATGTAAGAAGCTTCTTTATATGCAAGGAAAGTCTGAAATCTTAATTAGGACATTCTAGTGATATTCTTTCAAACTACATTCGATGAAAGATTCACATGCTACTAATTTATACACATTTTATTGTGAAATCTTTTTGTGCTTATATCTATTAACCAAACTTTTTCATAAAACCATTTTGATGTTAAGGAAGTTTCGTCATCATCAAAAAAGGGAAATTGTTGTGAAAAGCTTTTCTAAATATTTTGATTCTGACAAAATTATCCTTATTCAGATAGAATATATGTAATGTTTACAATGTCTTAATTGCAAAATGAAAAAGTGAACAAAAGTTTGTATTGATCCATTTCTGGCATCAAGACTTAAGAAGGAGTAGTTATACATTTGCTTTTGGAGACGTTCAGATGAAGATGCTTCTAAAGACGTTCAGATGGAGTTGCCTCTGAAAACGATCAAATAGAGCATATTGCATCTGACGATCATTCGTCTAGAGGGTTATATGACGTGTCAGAAAGACTTTATTGAAACTCAGTGTCGTGGTTCAAGTTTATTTGTTTAGATTCAGAGAGTATTTACTTTTGAAGATTGCTTCTAAAAATTTAGATTCTACAATTTCTCTTGAACAGATTCTAAAGACCCGCGAATGGAGGTTTCCAAATAAAGCAGTTTCTTTATGGAAGTGTGTAATACTTGATTGACAAGATATTTCTTCAATTAAATTAGGAGGAAAGGTACGATTGGATATTACCTTTCAGGAACAAGATTTACGACTTATTTGAATCTACTCTACTTTTGAAAACTAAATATTTAGTTGTATAGACGGCTAAGTCTGAAGAGTTCAGATTCTACTCCAATGGCTATCATATCTTCTTAGATATAGTCTCATTCAATCACAATTAACGACGTCCAATCAAAGATTGAAGAGCGATCCTTTGAAGAATTGTCCAACGGCTATTTTGGAAGCAAATGAGCATAAAAGAAAAACCATGGCGACTTGTGGAAAGTGTCAAGAACATTTGCCTGAGTTGTTCAGATTCACATACTTATTCTAAGAGTTCTTAAATTCTTTCATTGTGAGGATTCATAAGAGCGACTAAGTGTCTCATCTCTTGTAACCTCCTTTGAATCATTCTAGTGGAATCCAGCCAATTGGCTGTCATCATGGGAGAGTGGGCGTAGGCTTGACAAGCCGAACCACTATAAATTCAACGTGCAATATTCTCTACTCTAAACTTTTATTTTGTGTTTAGATTATTTGCGCATTGTTATATTGTTCCTAATTCTGATCATTCTTTGAAATTGTCTTAATTCCGCAATAAGTCTCAATTTGATTCAGAATCACCTATTCACCCCCATCTAGGTGATATTGATAGATCCAACAAGAAGTATTTCGCAGTAATTAATACTCACACGTTTCCATTACAACTCTCGATTACAGGATAAAACGATCATGTATGACAGTAGCTACTCATAAGTTCATTCTCAAATTACAAATAAAATATGGGCTCAAACTATAAAAGTCATTTTAGCATTCAAAGGACTTTGTCCCCTTGAGACCCCCGCTCACTCACCGGGAAATGGGAACCTTTCTTTCCGATGGATTGGGGGGAAAATTATCAAAAATGCCTTAATCCTATTTCCCTTTTTCCAATTCAGTCCCAAATCTTTTAAGTTTGCAAATTGAGTCATAAACCTTTTCACGTTTTACAAATTAAGTCCGATTGGCTTGAAATCAATGATGTAGACACCGGCGGTCCCATGTGACATGAACGGCACTTACGTGGACAATTTGTAATAATACTTTAGCATATTTTTTTGAATTTTTTAGTATCTTTTTTCCTCTGTTTTCTTCTTTAGTAGCTGATGAGGGCTATGACGCCTCGCCCAGCAGCCGACGAGGACCTGACAACCCTTGTCGACCGCTAACAAAGAAAACAACAGAAAACCTAGAAAAAAAATAAGAAGAAAACAATCAATAATATATATATATATATATATATAACAGTCATACAACATATAACGATCAACGTCTGTGTCAACAATTTCCAGCCAATAGGACTATATATTATCCATGTTAGTGTTGGCCATGCAACATATAACGGTCAACGTCTGCGTCAACAATTTCCAGCCAATAGGACTCAATTGGCAAAAAGTGCAAAAGTTTAGGACTCAACTGGAAAACTTAAAAGGTTTATAACTAAATCGACAAAAGTTTTTCCGACAGTTTTCCTTGTGGATGGGAGTATGAACCACACAACCCAATAATATGGACATTGAGATAGATGGCTAGAACGTTCAAATGCAATGCACCGAGTTGGGTGGATTCTTTAAACCTTGGAGAGTTTATACAATCGAGTACTTTAAAATTTCGACCCCTATGGAACCTGGCAAGCCAAGGTTGCGTTTTCCTCGCACCTAGAGACTCCTATGCGGCTGCTTTTCTTACATTGACAACTCTTGTTAGACACACGGATCTCGTGCTCGAAACTCGCCGTCCTAAATTCACGGAGATCGGCTCCAAGGATCGACTTCGAAAGGAGCACGAAAATTATTACGAATCGCGGATACGAGAATCTTATAGTACCAAAAAATTTTCTGCTGGTAATGGTGTAGGTGACAGAAGCAATCTCGTCCACCGCCACTGGATAGCCCGCTTCATGAAACCCAACAACCATCAGCTCTCTCCATCGATCTATATGCCTATCCCAGCACTGACCTGCCGATTTTCGTTTTGGACTGTATGGAACTCTGATGAAATCTATGTAATGATTCGGCATACAATCACAACGAAATAAAGCGTGAAGGCGAAAAAGAAAAATCAAGACACAAGATTTGTCCAAATTCGGCCTTAAACTAAGGCTACATCCAATTGAGCGGGACCATTGCGCTTTCCTGTCGATGAGGAGTATAAATCACACTTCAATTATCGGAAAATGAGAGATGCCGCTTTCAAAGCCATGCAGAGAAGATTGATATCAACGAAGCGACATCCGACCCAACAAACGGAAATGACAATTGCTACGGAACGAGTTCCATTTTCGATTCCCGAACATCGCGACAAGGTCAGATTTCACTCATTCATAACGCTGCAACTACATGAAGGTACAATCCAGGATACCAAGCAACCCAATTCTGTTCTGCGGACATCATTACTAGTTACATAGGCACAAAACATCCAAGTTCTTCAGCCTACTAGCAGCTCCATGAGCGTCTACGACAGGGTTGTACGCTGCTTATTTGTTCAGGAACCTACTATCGTGTATGACGAGATTTCGAGCCTGTCAAATCCGATGTGTACATGAACATCGAGCCAACTCAAATGGACTACCATTCAAATGGACTTAGCCCTTCGAAACTCTGCGACGTCCATTGAGCTTCAAGTTGCTGTGCTAAGATGTTTCTACTGATCAGAGAAGATTGAAGCTGCTGTGGACCGAAAAATTTGAGAGAGAGAGAGAGAGCAATTGAGATGAAAGGTGACCACGAAACCTGTGAGCAAATCGGAGAAAAAACAATCACAATTTGTGCACCTCAGCAAATAACCTAGTAGGCATGGCAAGCCAAGCAAAAGCATGGCACCGATGATTATTAGAGAACCGAATGATAGTATGCCAAGAGACTTTAGGAGCCTTGTTTCTTAGGCAAACTCTCGGCATTGGAAATGGAAAGACTAGCATTAGCAGCGGGTGACCGAAGAACTCGATCAGAGCAGCAAACGTCAGGAAATTGAGTACCGCAAGTAGCTTATTGAAGAGAAATCGAAGAATCAGATCAAGCATGAGGAGCCCAACGCCAATCATTCTGTCGATGATTTCATAAGAGCGAGATAGTTTTACAGCCTCCATGGTTTGGTTGTACCTTTTAGAAGAAGAGTTTTACAGCCTATATTCTGCAGAAACCATATCAGATGGGTTAGTCCCTCTGATCCTTGAGCGTGCATGTTCCATTCTTATCCCCGAGCTCGTCTAGACCCTGATTTGGCACTGATCATGCTGATGCAATCTGATGTTTTTTCACTCGTTCTATCAAATAAAGTTAGTCGGGTTCGAGGGCAATCCCGCCTCCTCTCAGGATGGATGCAGACCTTCAAGTTGATGGAGAGCATTAGGACCCATGAGGCGAATCCCAAAAGAATTGCTCCCATTGTAAGTAGCACCTAAAGGAGTAAATTCTATCGACATCTTCTTTCTTTCCCTATAATGTAACGATTGAGCAAACTCGGGTCGATCAACTGTTAATTCTCATGTGCTTTAAAAAAGAAAAGCTCACGCTCATCACTGATCAGACCACTCTATTGTGATTGTCTCTGTCTCAGTATAGAATGCAGGGGATTTTGGTTCTTAATGAGTGCAAATTTTCAGTGACATGTTGGACTTAAATTAACTTAGCCAGTCTTCAAAGCTGATTTGTCCCCCATAAGTAAGAAAGGTCTGGTGAAGCATGGTGATTGTTCTCTCAACATAGCATTTGTATAATGATTGAAGTTGGCCAAATTGGATTGGACTGCTATTCCAAAACCTGCAAATGGCAGATTGAAATGAACTTTCGCGCACAAAAACACTTAAAAATTATGTAATTCATTATAGCAGACTTAGGCGTAAAATTTTCAGCAGAACTCTGACAGGGCAACTGCTTATACTAGCTATCTAATGTGCTAAAAATTACATCGATGCATCGAAAGACCAGCTACGACGGAAGCCTCCTGATTAAAATGAATTTGCCGAGTTCTGGTTTCTGGTCTGCCTGGGTGGCCATACTTTTCCCCCAGAAGAAAGTGACCGGTTCACTGAAACAGGTCCCTTCTGTGACTGCCCGAAAGAAGAAAATTTCACTGCTTTACGCATTTTGGAACATTCACCGTCTTGCCTGGCAGCGACTATAGAATTCGAACTCTTTGTTTGTTTCGACCGAGTTTTTAGTATGCCTTCAGCAGGGGAAATGGTAATATCCGCCGATAATGTTCGCCTTGCCGGTTCAGTCTCTGTATCCCTGGCCCTTTTATGTCGTTCGCTATCCAAATCACTTGGAACGAGGACTTCACAACTCTCACCACTGCAAAAACTCGGAACCTTGTTTCCGCTATCGCAAATTATTCCGTCGTCCATATCCGTTGTGCTAACTCCATCATCCTGACCAGCGCTTTCACTGCTTTCAACTCTTGCTCGAATGTGTTCGCTATTACCATGACTCTCAATTATCAAACTCTCTTCCCTAGAGCCTAAATTGTTCAGTCTAGGCTCTTCTACATCCACACTAATGAGGCCAATCCTAGCATCTCTGACTATCGGCGCACGACACAGAGGACAATTCTTATGAGACCTCAACCAAGTATCAATGCAAGGGACATGAAATGCGTGGCTGCACTTGGGCAAAAGCCGGAGATTCTCCCCATCTTCGAACTCGCCAAGACAAACAGAGCACTCTGTCCCTTCGATCAGCCCTTCGCCCTTCTTGTACTCAAAAGCCGTAATGGAATCGATGACGGACTGGTCGAGGCCGACCGTGCGGATGAACCATATCGGGTGGTCTAGGGGCGGTCCCTGGTCTTCATCCAAGAACTCTTCCTGGGTATGAAAAAGAATCGGTGCGTCTCGTCTCCTCCTTGAGCTGTTCTGCCTCACATAGTACTTCACTAGGATCATACAGAGGATCCCTGTCAAGAGAACAGAGCCAAGAGCATAAGGCATGATGCTTTTGCTATCTTGGAGCAGATTCTTGGCGGCTTTGCGCGGCGGCGGCCGCGGCTGCTGCGGGGGCGGCAGCGGCGGCTGCTGCGGGGGCGGCAGCTGCTGCGGCAGAATGGGAGAGGGAGAACAATTTGCACGATTTTCAGGGACCGGAGACGGATTGGGTGAAAGCAGAAGCTTTCTGGGAGGAAAAGCCATTGAGCAAGGAAAGGACCATAACCCAACAGAGGTCTGCAAAGAATTTTGAGTTCAAGTGGAGAGTTTCTGAACAAGCCCTGGAAGGAGATGTTGATCACTTAGAAAAAATGAAGGCAAGAGAGTCATTTTCATGGAAGACCAGAAGCATTTACTTGGAGCGTTCGTCTTGGCGTTTGTTATGGGGGTCAAATACACAATTGGAAAGGACAAAGTCATGACTCTCTTTATCATGGAAAACGACTGCTTTCGGACAAGCCCTGAAAGGAGTTTTACTACTTTTTGGAAAAACAGAGGTAAAGAAGAAGAGAGTCGTTTTTATGGAGGGACTTGGAAGAATTTGCTTGGCACTTTCGTTTTCGCGTTTGTTTGGGGTTGTGGGTCAAGTGCTCTGTTGGAATGGGCAAAGTCACGTCTCTTTATTGAAAGTGTTCCACGCGTTTACGTGACGCTTGGGGCTATTGCTTCTTCAACGGTGTTCCTCGCTCTCTCTCTCTCTCCCTCCCTCCCTCCCTCCCCTCCTGTTTTGCTTCTATGACACTGAGATGAGATAGCATCGCCAAAGTGACGGGGTGAGTGTTTAAGCGCTTGATCCGGGTGCGTTAAAACTCTTAAAGAGTAAATTTGCCGGCAATACCCATAACCCTTTCGATGGAGTGACGCCCGATGCATCGGATTTCCAGGCACTGGTGAAATTAATCGAGCTGAAGGTTCAGATACCCGTACCATCCGATAAAAAGCATGTGAGACAGCAATTTGTGCCTAGCTTTCCATGTGTTTCGATATGGTACAGGTCATTTGAGGTCTAACGCGTAAAGTTGGACGGTTTGCATGACTTTTGGGCATTACTCTGAGGATTCAGACTCCTCCTGTCCTGTAGACAGCCTCAAACTACATCACATCAAAGTTGGACGCTAGCATAACTAGTCAAAAGTTGCAGAGCTTAAGAGTTGGGTCCACCTATTTACACGTTTGTTCTTTTGTGCAAGCGTTCTGTCGCTACTAATAACCAGCTCTCCCTCGGTCACGCCTCCATCAGCCAATGAAGTGATGGGAGAAGCAAGAAAAGAAACAGAAACACGAGAGATACGTGTGCCAAATTTACACAGTACAGATGTAGAATCGAAAACCGGAAATAGGCTAAATTAGAGTCCAGCAATATTTTCCGATCGGTGGCCGCGCAGTGTACCTTCAACGGGGGGCAACCACCGTCACTCGGTTAGTAGATTTCATAGATTGTATAACCGACGAATAACAAACTTCGACCAACCACCGAGCAGAACTTCTCATAACCTGACTAAGAATTGCTAGCTGAACATGACCAAAGCATTAAGCTAGCGTGATCTCTTATTGTCACAGCTCGCCAGCGAACCCGATGAAGAGAAACAGAGCATTCGCAAGTAATAACAGCCAAACAAATAGAATGACATAAAGTTGGATGACTTGTGATGTTATGGAGTACAACTTAGTCTCTTAGTTGAGTTACAGCCCGTCATTCCGGTTGAGGGGTCAAAGCAGCTCCACCAGTGTAGATTTTCTTATTCTCTTCTCATTAGTAAAAAGCATACGCGTGATATCAGCAAAAGTCTAACCCAAGGGACCGATCCTAAGGGAGTGCCAGGTTCGACTGCTTACACTATGAAAGATCCTCAAAAGTTCCACACTGCCATGTCTTCTATCGTGCAAACATAAAATCTGACATTCGTTCAAGATCTTATATAAGTAGAGCCTCTTCCTCTTGATAACCACAAGCACCAGAGTAGTTTTATAAACAACCTGACCAGCCAACCTGAGCTCATCTCCATGCTGTGGCAGACATGCAAGCAGGCACACCCAGACGCAAAGGCACACCCGCACGCACACTCCCGCACGCACGCCAAAGAATCCACGATTCATTATATTTTCACATAATCATAAAATTCGAATCGTTTCATTTGTGAGGAACCGGATGAGAAGAAACTCTCATGTCCCGTTCTGTAGTAGAAATGGAATTAAGAAAGAACCATCAACTATAATCCCAAAAGAACAATTCAAATTTCTTGTTATTTGATTATTTTAATATTTGAAGAATTTTTTATTGGGTGAGTTCAAAGAGGAATTTTTTTTGTTTACCTTACTCGTAATGTGGGTGCGTGCATATGTATATAATGAGAGTGAGAGAGAATTATTGAAACGTGTCTCGGTCTGGGAGCTAGTAGTCCAATTGGCTAGACGGAATTTTTTTTCTTTTGGGCCTTCAGATGATCTATCTACATCGATAACATTTACATAAATAACATGAAACTGAGCTGCTTACATAAAGTCAAATGTAGCCATATGAACGGACCTCAAATGGTCGTAGCAATCCTCGCTGGTTTTGAATATTTTCAAGCACACCCAGCAGAGGTGCCGCCCACACTTGCACTCTATATGGTTGCACCCATCCACCTTCTCTATTGTATACCCACAATATGGGCATTCCTTGACATGGTCTTTCCCCGAACACCACTGCTTAAGAGACAAATCGGGATCCTGCTTGTACTCACGATACGTCTCACAGGAGACATATGGATGATACTCCAAGTGGCACCTGGTACAAGTCTCGGCATAGCAGGCTCCACAGAGAAACAGCTCAGGGAGTATCCCAGGACCTGTGACTCGATAAACTGAAGGACAGTCCGGGGAGGGGCAAAAGCGGTATAAACCCCCACTCGATGCGACAAATGCACCCAAAGAGGCACGAAATAGTTCGTCCAACTTCTCAACTGACAATAATGATCTCAAATCAGTGACCAAAAGAGGAGCCCCACAAACCTCGTGAGCACAGCATACAGGAAAACTATCGAGGTTTCTGATAGCAGATTCACACTGCTCCACCAAACAGGCCCGACAGAATCGATGTGAACAGCCCTCAAGCTGGTAGCCATCCTCAACCTCGCAAAAGCAAATTGGACAAGAATCTTCTGCTGCTACCAACGCTTCATCAGGGGTCTCTGATGAAGCACGAATAGACTTTGCGAAATCGTAGATAATCTCCTCTGCCTTTTCCTTCATGTCCTTATTGCCCTTCATAAGAATGATGTGTCGACGGGCATTAAGACAGATTTCAGCATCGGGTACCTTTTCTTTAAGTCCACCAAGGTTGGGCCCAAATTTCTTGACAACTTCCTTCATCAGATCAGGAGGCAGATCCCTACCACGGAGTTGAATTTCAAGTTGCTTGCTTTCATAAAGGCTTACAATGGCTGAGACGAGTTTCTCCTCAGCTACAGCAATTTTCTCTGATGATCCAAACACCCTCACTTTCAATATGTGCCTGTCGAATAACATATAGGTTCCGGTCTCTCGCTGGAGTGATTTCAATAGAGCGAAGGCGTCTCTGCCAAAAAAAACCTGTACTACAGCAGCACTGAGACTAGGGTGTTCAACAGTCTTCCCTCTCATAAGCTCTTCCACAGGTCTTCTCATCTCTGCCACAGTTCTTGTTGCATTGGCAGATATTCTCACTCGAAAGCAACCATTTGAAGTCCTGTCCAAATGACACTCCGCCCCTGAGATGATGTTACTGCAGTTAGTATCCGTCTGCTACAAAGCATGCATTACTCAGTGCACGTTGGATATGTGTAAGCATTCGAAAAATGATGCTGTGGCTGTGAATGTTATGTACCCTCTCAAACAAAAGCTCATGAAATAAAAAATAGATAAATAAATAATTCATATGTTGGAACACTTGAAAGCTAGCAATGCATCATCAATCTTCAAATATTAAAGTTCACGAACAATATACTTTATAACTTCCCAGTCTGTCGTTGTTGATATGTAATTCGTCGACCTTAAGAAAAATACCAAAAGTAAAATCATAGGTTGGTAGTTTCCACTAGATATGTATTACATCAACCTAAAGACAGATAAACTTGCAAACAAACGAGGTAAATTCAAAACTTCTACAGACCTCTCTCACAAGTCATTCGATAAATCAATTTCATTAACGGAAAATTTTCATCTTCCATGAAATAGCAATTCACAATGCCACCAAAACAAAAGGAATGATAAAGCAATTCAGCAATGTTACAAAAACCAAAAGAAAATGAACATCTGGACTAATATCACAAGGGAAGTCATGCAACTATAGTTGTCAATTATACAGTTTACGTAATGGTAGAGCAATTCCGGGAACTTCTGACACAAGAATTTACAAATACCAAAGACTCACATATACGAAATATTTCAGCCTTTTTTAAAACATCATCTGTCATAAATATTGCATCCAACACTTCAAGTGGTTAAAAGCTAACAACAGATCACTTAAGAAGATTAGGGTGCAGGTGCAGGTGCAGCAATATAAACATTTCCTACTCACGGATTACGATTCCTTATACACTGATACCAAAGGAGATGGATGCTGCTACTAAAATTCAGCTTCAAGATTTAAACAATCTCCATTAGCATAGAGTACTACATAAAGTTACTTACTGGAAACCACTGATAAGATAGATGCTGATATACATTAGAAAAATAAAATTTGAAAACGGAAATGCAATATTAGCAAATACACGCAATTTGTAGACACAAAAGAACAGCAAAAGACCTTGTTAAGAATGATACCAATGGCACCTACTCAAGCCTGACAGACCCCATGCGAAAACCAGAAATACCAAACAAACACAGCAAAAGAAACAAGACATACAGAATACCCTACTATTTGTCTGCAGGGCTCCAATCACCAACTTCCACTTAAAGAGTACGATAATAAATAGGCTCTGAATTCTGCAGCAATAGGCAAGCACTACGCATATTTTTATCGCTCTGGTGTGAAAAGACTGAAAGAAGTAACTTCCAGGCATAGTTACAGACTAGTGGTATTTATAAGAACAAGGGAAAAAAAAAGGTTACCAAAAGAAACAAGGAAAAAAAAAAGTAGCTAGTAAGAACATAATAGACCAAACTCATAAAGAATCAAGCAGTAACAACTAGTAGAAACATTATTCTCACATTCTGATTTCTTGGCAAAAAGGCGAAGAAATCAATTTTCCATTCCACTGCCCCAGTCAGGTATCTTGATTGAACTACCGATAAATGGCACAAAAAAAGAAATGCTTGAAAGAGAGGAAAATGTAGAAGTGATGCCAGAACTACCTTCAATATCCTTGAAATCTGCAAGTAAATCTTCCAGATGCTCTTTGATAACATGATAGACCGGTGCAGAACATGACAAAGAGGTTTGAAACAATTGCTGGCACATTATCTTCTGCCATGGCAAAAAACCAGGCAATACCTTTCCTTCCATTTGCTCCAAAGCTTTTGCAGCCTCCAAATGTAATCTGCCATCAAAGGTGATCAAAGCCCTCATATAGGTACCTTTAGGATCAGGTGGAAAGACTTGAACACTGAAATGACTTGCTCGAGGGTTATTTTTGGGCATAAAGGGAGTGATCTCTCTCAGGAGGGCCTCTTCACAGGCGCTGATTGGAGGATTCTCTGCAAACTTTCCTCTAAGCAGGAAAAAATCAAGGATTCTCCTGTTAGTGGCTCTCCTCAACTCAAACAAAATTTCGGCTTCAGAGAGCTCTTTTCCAAGTCCTTTAATCACTACACTGCCCTCGCCATTTTGGTCAACATCACAATGAGTATATTGGCCCCCTATAACTAAGTTAGAGAACTGAAAAACCAAGATACGCACATCATGGATATCACATTTTACGATACCAATACCTCTACTCTCCCTCCGTGGCCAGTAGACTTTTGCTTTGACAGCAGGAAACAAGTAAAACTTATTATCACTTCCCAAAAATGACTGCGAGGGATGCAACTTCAGCATGGCATCACCAAATTCAACTTCTTTCATCTGAGCAGCCCGCTTGGCAGCCTCAGGGGTAGCAAAAGTTATCCTGCCCCATCTGTCCTTGTCATCACCATCTGGCAAGCTGCCTGTAAATTTGTGGACACCACAAATGCTACCCTGTGCGTGTTTTTCAAGAAAAACTAAGAGCTCCTTATCATCGATGGAATCAACATTTGGATGACACACATCAACAGTCAAAAAGTTTTTATCCAGCTCCAAATGCCTAATCTCAGCACCAGCTCCAAACAGTGCCATGGGGGCTGAAATGCCTGGGCCATGATATAAGCACTTTTCAATGCATTCATTGAGTAACCATTTTTTTTCACACTCCAGTGAGTCGCTGACAAGAGTAAAAACTTTTTTCATATCCTGTGAAGAAGCAAAGACTGAAACCTCATTTTGATCCACATTGACTTGAACAGTGACCCGTTCATCCATACACTCTTCCCGAACACGTGACATAAGGAATTGAAGGCTACAGTTGAACTTCCCACAAAACTTCTTCAAGAGAGCACTGCCATAACCAGTCATTACCCTCGATTGCAACTTCCGACTCTCCATCTTAACAAAATCAAACAAGGGAGGAGGGCGAAGTGTAGACAAAAAGTCAAAATCAAAAGCTGTCACACAAACCAGATATGGAATGGACAATGATATGATTTCACCAAAAACGACCCATCCTGGCTTCTGCCCAAACGATAATAATGAACATGAAGGGTGTAATTGTATATGCTGACCAGTCAAAGCCACTTCATAACCAAGTTTATCGCATCCAGAGTACATGGCAACATTTTCAGCAAGACAAGAGAGTATAATTTTCTTCAAAAGGTCATCAAGCTTATTAGGCTTACACGGATCCCAATGCCAGAGAGATGGGACTGTAATGTTGAGTTCCCTTCTAAGGCAGTCTTCAAATTCCTTAACTGTCTCTTGGCATCTTCTCATCGATTTGGCATTGATGCTGTTCTCCCAACACCACGGATTCCGCTTTTCTCGAGGCATAGACTCCCACTCTTTGTAAACAGACAGAAGAGTGAACAGATCACCATCACGATGGCAAAACTGCAACTTCAAGCAATCAGATTTAAGCTTGTCCGTATCACTACCAACTCTGCAAAATATGCTACTTGCATTTCCCATCACTGCAGCAAGAACAACACCTTCTCTGCCCAAGTCATGATGAAAGCAAGTGTAGATCAACTTACCTAGCCGAGGTTCAGCTCCAACTTTAACCAAATACCTGCCCACATCTGTCAACTCATACGTACGATCAATCACAGTAACGGCCCCCAACTGAAGAAGATTTCTGATGGCCATGTCAATAGCTTTGTCAGAGGGAGCATCAACAAAATCAAATTTCTGCAAATCATAAACTCCCAAAGCAAGGATCCTCAGAACAGCAATCCCCAGATGAACCCTAAGAATTTCAGGCTCCTGGCTGAGGGGCATCGAGACAAAGTCAGACTCAGCATAGAGCCTATAACATCGTCCAGGTTCCGTTCTCCCTGCTCGACCAGCTCTTTGACTGGCGGAACTTTTGCTAATCCTGCAAACTTTGAGAACATTCATCCCAGTGCCAGGTTCGATCTTACTTTCTTTCACCCAACCGGAATCAATCACGTACTTAACTCCCGGAATGGTAAGTGATGTCTCAGCAAGATTTGTGGAGAATATTAACTTTCTTTTACCTGGGTACTCCTGGAAAACTCGAAACTGCTCTTCATAAGTGAGCTTCCCATGTAAGGGCAGCACAACTGCAGATGAAGCTTCAAAATTTTCACAAGCCCACTCTACTTCCATTTGAGAAGTTAAAAAGGCCAGAATGGTTCCTTCTCTCTCTCTTTTGTGAATCTCACTAGCCATCGTCAGAACATCAGCAACATATGATGCAACAACCCCGGTAGAATGATCCCTGGCAGATGAAGGTGGCACATATCTGATATCTACTGGAAAATTCCTACCCAAGACACGAAATATTGCACACCCATAGAAGAACTTTGATAGCTGGTCTGCATCAGCTGTTGCGGACATTATGATAAGCCTCAAATTGGGCCTCCGGCAAAGTAATCCTTTAATTACTGCCAAAAGGAGATCTGTGCTCAAGCTTCTTTCATGTGCCTCATCAATAATGATGCAGGAAATCCCAGATAAACTCTCATCACACATGTAGCATTGCAACAAACAGTGATCAGTCATGTATATTACCTTTGATTTCAAAAATTGTGAAGAGGAAAATGTCAGATCACAGACAACCGAATTCCCTGCATAACAACCCACACTTTCATCTCTGACCCGCTCCGCTAAGGAGATTGCAGCAATCTTGCGAGGTTGAGTACATACTATGGAACCATATCCAACCATTCCTGAATCAGCAAGAAATTGAATCAACTGGGTACTTTTCCCAGAACCAGTTTCTCCTATCAATACCATTATCTGTGCCAATATTCGATAAGAGAACCAAGAATCAGCATTTAGATGCATCATCATAGTGAATGCCATAAACTACCAACGTAAAAATGCAAAGAATGGTCATAATAGATTAAGTTTGTAGTAAACCCACAAAGTAGTATGCAGTAAAAAGAACATGGAATCATCTCAGGTATTCTGTTTAGGCAGTTCTAACCTTTTTAGTCCTATGAATTGGTTTCTCGCTCTGATGCATGACAAATAATGGTAATTATGGAATAGATGGGTACTATTCCAGTGAACTGAAAGATATAGAAGGTAATCGATATATAGAACATTCGGAAATAAACCAGAAATTAACTTTCCAAAATTAATGCGCCAATTTGTCTGTCCATTCATCTTAATTATTGTTATTTATTTATTTTATTTTATTGTAAGACGAAGGCCCAATTGTCCCACAGGAAACTATTTCCCCTCCCACCTGAGGCCAAAGTTCAATATTTGACCTCTCCAATCAAGATATTACCGTTGAGGTAACAGCCTCTTGGCTGTTCCTGCAATTTGTGAATTAAAGACACAAGATCAGGCGAAAAAAGGGAAAGCATCGTAAATGCTTCACTGACTCTAATTATCTCGTAACCGCAAGTGGTAAATGTGAGATTAGTGGCGACATGACAGCAGGCGTTTTCTTCTTACCTTTTTTATAGTATATATCAGGGACAATCCTTTGCCTCAAGAGCTCATCTCAATTTGAGAAGTCAACCAAATTCCAAGTACGTAAGATGGCAGCCACTATCAAAGTGAAAAGAAAGAAACTACTATTCAAAACAACTTTTATGTTGGAGAACATAAATTGGAGCAGGAAATGCAATCCATCGTGAGTTTGTTTACATGGAAGCAAAAGAAAGTCTATAAGATATTGCCAGTGTCGAAGAATTCTTAATGCACCTTGAATACAGTTCTAGTACAAAGAGCATTTAGAGTAAAGCTCTCCTGATCTTTAACGTCCAACTCTAGATTTGGGGGAAAAAGCTCTCCATGAGATTGGTATTTTAAGGTTCAAAGGCAATTCAGAGATCGGCATTCACACTTTCTTGAGATCTAAGTTGGTTGATATGCAACTCTGAAGATTTAGTACCATGACAGGCACAAGTATCTGAAAACTTAAGGTGAAAAGCCAAAACAGGAAGGAGCACAAAAAGAGGAACTAGAAAAGAGGAGGGCTAACGGAATATTCATGCAAAAAAAATCTCAATAAATACTCGATTGCTCTCAAATAACGTCTCAACAACATGAAATAGTAAATGCCACAATAATTTGAGATGCACGTGTTACATCCCAGAAATAATGAGGAAGTTTTCGTAATTCTGCAGACAGATTAAATAAAATAACGTATTCCTCCGATCATCAGCTAGTTTCAGCAAGTAAAATGTAGGAACTTCCAGTACAGTCAATCTTGTGTCATCAACTTGAAATTTGTTTTACAAATAGTGGCACCCTTAGGTTTCTTACCACCCCTCTCCCAACAAAAAGAATGGTATCCTTTTCTAATATCAGAGCGGAAACATAACCTGACTATATCATAATGATTTAGATATCTTAGAGATGCCTCAGAAGCAATAGTATCATTCTTCAATATAAACCACTATGTCTACTGATCACAAGTTATGAATCCGAGCGACTGTAAGACGAAGAATTAAATAAAAGTCGCCAAAAAGAGTGGCTTGACAGCACCGGAGTAGGATAATGAGCGATCTAGTTTAAGAAAGAGAAATCTGATCATCGCAATCTATGAGTTAACCGAAGAGTCGCCATCTCTTACAATGAAAACTGTGGAAATCTTCCGATGAAAGGACGCTCAAAGTCATAAAACTATTTCACGAATACAAATAAGTCCTCAAACATTTCAATCGATTATACATGTCCTACAACTTTTTAAAAAGGCTCAAACAAATAACTCCAGCAACTTTAATACTGTTAGAACATCACATATGGCATAGCTTGTAAATGTCCAACATGAGTTGCTGATGAGAGAAACCGCTGAAAATCCTTGATTGTAAAATTCAAACAGATTTATCACTAAATTTTAGGACTATCAGTAAAATCTCAACGATGGAGTTCTCTGCTCAATAGAATAGTGCTTTCAAGGGATGAATTAGACCGTTGAAACAAGATAGAAATTTATCAAGGATGATTGAGTATAGTGATGGCTGGATGCCAAGGAAATAAGGAAAATCACAGAAACTGACCACAGAGAAGCACTTCTTCTGAACAGAGAATGAGACCACTTGGCTCTACATTCATGCCGACTAGCAGATAGATGCTTCAGGTAACATATGAAGACAAAACTATGATGAGAAATTGAAAAATTGAATACTCAACGGAGATTTACAGTTGGTAGAAAGCGGCCGTTAAGCAAGGGGTAAACACCCTACAGAGATTTGGCAAGAAGCATTAAGCTAGGGCGAAAGCCCTACAAAGTTGAGAACTGGACAGCAAGAAAGAAGAGACAAGGTGAAACTAGTAACATGTCTTAGTGCTCTACATTATGATACAGAAAATGTGATCCAATAACAATGTTCTCTTATTCACAGGTAGAAAATCACAAGCACCAGTAAAGGAAAAAAAATGAAACTTGAATTGTCAATATCAAAGAAAGATCTATATTGGAAAATAATACATTAGCAGAAAGTCATGAAATACAGAGGACGGAGAATACATCATGCTAATGCCACCATACTTCAGGATTGAGGTTTAGCACGTCACGAAAACTAGAAGCTAAAACCAATCAAATCTAAAAAGGCTAAAGAACTACGCAATCCGTGATTGCAAACATGTAACTCCGAAATATCTACTGGACTTCTTGGGGGAGGTTGGAAAGAATTCAAATTTCAAACTAAGTGCATACCAGCATAGATGATTCATCTTCTACCGAAATCATATGCAAAAACCATCCCTACTATTCCAAAGAAACCACTACTCCTACAGAGATGAGGGATGAGTGTAAAGAAATAGACAAGCCCAAACGGAAAACAAAATATCATAAGCCACTTAATAGATGCTGCCAACAAGAATGATATGCCCTAACAGATGCATTTAAGATGAACTTCTAAGAGAATGAGTCTGGGAAGTGACTTAAAATGGAGGGAGATGCCCCATCTCACTAAAACAACTTGATTCAAGTGAATTTCTGGCAACCGTCCCCAGAAAAGCACTACAATCTGCCATCACTCATGCACAATACAAAAGGCAATAAGGGGACCACTTAGGAATTGTCAGGGTAGTGTGCATGCTATACGAGTTCACAAAAAGAAAAGAACCCTTCACGACTCTCGTACTATTGTATTTACAAATACATTGGCACTCCCGGACTGTGGACTGTAAACACGGGTGGATTCCCACAGTTCAGCACCAAATTACATTTAAAAAAAAAACAACTATATAGTACAAGAACAAAAAGTTCCAACTACCTGCTGGTTATAAACTTCCCGAAGAATGCCCTGCCGGCAGGCATAAATGGGTAAGCCATCATCGAGCCTCTTACGCTCTCTCAGAATCAACTGATGAATCCGAGACCAATCGACATGGCCATTTTCAAACTTGAACACCTGCAAATTCTCCTCAACAGCATTTTCCTCAATGTAATCCCTTATGCACAGCATTGCAGACTTAAATTCTGTAAGTCTCTTCCCAATCATCTCGCGCTCCGACAAAAGCCCCTTCTCCTTCTCGCTCAGTTCGTGGAAAACCCTAAGACCCGTCCACTTCTTCCTCATCAAAGCTTTCACTCTATCAATCTCACCAGTCACTTCGCGCAATTTCAACTCCCATTCTCTCACCACCTCTCCATCCATCAACGCCCCAATTTTATCGAGAAACAAGGCCTTGAGCCTCTCTTCGAGCTCCTGTCTAGCAGCGGGCAAGGTCATCGACGACGCAAGCTCCGGCGAGAACGGGTGCGCGCCGGAGAGGCGGGACTCCCACAGATGCAGGGCTGCATCGCGCGCGTCGTCCCACTGCTTAAAATAGAGCGCGGCCACAACGTCGTTCGACGCGTAGAAGGTCCAATTGGCGGGTTGGGGGCGGCAAGCCCCGACCAGGCCAGGCAAGCTCGGCCAGGGGGGGCCGTTGCGGAGGTGGTGGCCGAGGCGGAGCTCGACGATGAAGCAGGGCGGCGGGGGACGGTCGACAGGGGGCGGGTTCGTGGGTCGGTAGTAGCGGTGGGGGAAGGGAGGGGGGCGACGGGCTCCCGAGTTTGGCGGGAAAAGGTAGCGGCGGAAGGGGGTGGGCACCGGCGACGGGGGCCGGTGCCGGTCGTCGGAGATGGTCGACGATTGACTCATGGCATCGGATGAACGCGCCAAAAGAGAAAACCTAGAGAGAGAAAGAGAGGAAAGGAAAGGAGAGAAACTTGCTTCGCACTCTCTGTGGGCGGACTCCAAAGCTCGACTCTTGACGGAGAGACACTCAGAAACACCGAGAGACAGAGAGAAAGAGAGAGATGGTGACGAAACGGTTCGGCCGCTCTTCGAAATTTTCAATTTTTATTCCCCTTCCTTCCTCGCTTATTTTGGGAGCAAAATTACCCAAAATAAAACTCTCCCGAATATTGAATTAAAAAAAAAAACAGAGGCAGTATATTCGTCTTGTTTATTAATAAAAACAAACAGAGAACAATAAAGTAATTAAGATATTAATATCGAAATAGACAAATATCGAACTCCCATTATGTAATTTCAAATGATTTAATTAACGTACAAAAATATTGAAAGAGACGAAAACGGAATGAAATTACCTAAGAGTTGAAAGATCAGAGTGGAATCTCATTACGCAATTTCAAATGATTTAACTAATGTAAAAAATATCGAGAGAGGACTAAAATGAGGTGGAATCGTGTAACAGTTGAAGATTCGGACCGAACATGTACTACGTCCCAAATTTATAGGTTTTGTATAATTTCTTCTTCCGTATCTTTCGCTCGATTTGGAGATATTTCCAAAGGAAATTTTGCACAAAAAAAAAAGGATGGCAATAACAGTGCATATAGAAAATTAGGAAATGAAGCATTTGGGCAATGTGCAAAACTTTAATTTTTCTACAATTTTTGTTGCCCGATTCGATTTCTTATTATTTTTTTAAGAGAGCTGTTGCACTGAAAGTATAATAGTATTGTCATTATTTTTTACCTCGCGATTTTTTAATTAATTAGTACTTTATGTAAAATACGCGGTGATAATGTGTGAATCTACGGTCTAGAATTGTCGGCGTGAAGTATTTTCTTGAAATAAAAATCCGAGTGACTTGGCCACTGGGGTCATACTTTGTTGGTAAAAGTCATGGCTTTGGGAAGAGAAAAACGTGGCAAGCGTTTCTCTAAAGACTCAAAAGAAGTGAAAAGAGAAAAGGGGAATATGTTCTAATCTTTAGTCGCTAAAATTATTATTTTTTATTTTTGGAATGTAAAATCTCCCAGAGTAAATGATTTGTGTATCCCACTATATTCCCACATTAAGTAGAAAAGAAAAAACGAAAAATAATTAATTAGTAGGTTTTTTTTATGTGTCATATTTTGAGCTCTTTTCGATCCGACTTTTGCTACGCATTTTTGCAGAAAGCGAGAGTCGAAACCCGCGCCTATAATACTAGTGACCTCACTCCCAATCCCTTTGTTACGGCTGCATGCCTAATTGGTTTTTATTAGTAGGTTAATAAAGTGGATTAAATGTACATATTTTTGGTACGGCAACTTAACTGCCTTTTTAGTTGTTGCGTATTGGCCTTCCTTCCCTTCCCGAGGAAGACATCTAGAACCCCAAAAAAATATATATATCCAAATTAAAGCAAGGCTTAGTAGGTAAGAAAGGATAAGGAAAGTGACTTCTTTTTTCTTTTCTTTTTTTCTTTTCTTTTTTGGTCATAATTTTCTTTTCTTTTTTCTTTTGACTGCCCTTCAAATGATTTATTTCTTTTCTTTGATTTTTCATACGCAACTTTATGGGGAGTATAAGTTGCATTCCACACTATGCCTCCAATATCAAATTAAATTCTCACAATTAGGTAATAAATCCCACCAATAATCATCTAAAATTTCCTTTTTATGCACTTTTCATAGAATGGATTTATTCTATGCACGTGCACAAACCCAGAATCGAATTAAAGGCGTAATCACGATGAAAATCAAGTAAAGATTTTACATTGCGGAAGTCTTTTGGTTTATTCCCGTCGACATGGAATGATGATTAACAATTATGTAGAAAAAGAAATGATAGTGTATGTGTCAATTTTTCTGGCTAGTCATATATATATATATAGATATATATGTGTGTGTGTCAAAAGATCACGATGATATATCAATTATTCGAATATATGGTTCAATCCGAAAAAGTAAAAAGAGGATATGGGACCTATGAAAGATTCCATCAAGTACGACGTTTGTATGGCTACTACAAAAAGAGGTACTGATCACACATAGACTAAAGAGGAAAGGTGCCATCTGTGTCCGCTTTTATTTTCCTTCCCTGAAATTACGAAGAAACAAAAAAAAAAAAAAAAGGATTAATGGAAGCTGTTGAAATTGAAAAATCACGGATTATGACTGGAAATAGAGGAGTCTAACAACTTCCAGACTCGAGAGGAAGGCATCTGACTTACCGTGACTTAGAATAGTACGAGGAGGCTAATTGTGGCAAGGAAACCTACGAATGAATTGACATAATTTTTATTTTTCAACCTCGGATGTGCACATCTCTACCATTGAATGTTAGGATTTGCTCAATTTATCGCGGTGTCCAAACAAGCGATTTCTAGTTTTTGAAAATCCATTTGCGCCGTGCTTGAGACCGGATCGCCTGCACCGAACAAACTCCGAACTCCGATCCATCGTCGGAAAACTGATGATGAAGTACAGCGAGTTAGCATTTAGCATGGCTAATGCAAGAATTTTGTTTTGAGTTCGTCCTCACATGTTCTCTCTCCGCTTCAAAGATCATCACGATTCACAAAATGCCACCGTTCTCTAATTTTCGTTGAACCACCGTTTTGACAGATTGAGACGTAATTGGACCGGACGTGATCATTCCTTCGCTTATATAGTTCGATTAATCATCTGCGTACCAAAAAGTTTGAGATCTGAACTTTTTTAAAATGCCATTTATCGGAGAAATTCATGAGTTCTCCAAAAACATCGAGACCATACGGTCGCATTCGTCTAGAAAAATTACAAATTCCTTGTGATTTTTCACAGCCAGATTTCTGAAAACTGAATAGTTGTTGGAAAGCTTTTAATGAATAGGATCCAAGTACACCCTCTAATCAAATCTTCACGAAGTTTGATCCCAGGGCAAACAGGGTCAAACTTTTAAAAACCTTTGCTAATGTATAATGTATGTACCTAGTAAATTCTATAATAAGTTGCTCACGGGTTCCAAACAAATACCCAGTATAGTCTTCTCCATGGGTCAAGAGAAAACAAAATGCCGTGTTTAAGCAAAATGATGGGAAATTCATGATGCTGCGAACAAGTACAAAAAAATTGAAAAGCAGATTGCATTCTTAAAACTGTTCATGTCTCAGACGAGTCATCTCCGGTGGAATCGCTATCTTCGTGGCCATAGACATGTCCCATCTTCGCGCGCTTTGTCTCCAGATATCTTCTGTTCTCCACGGTGAGAGGCGTCAATAATGGCACCCGACCAACTATGGCCAAACCATAGCCTTTGAGACCAATATACTTGGCAGGATTGTTTGTCATCAGCCTCATCGTGTGTACGCCTATGTCTCGTAAAATCTGCAGTGATTTGGTCACCGGTCAACAACTCATACTTTGCAATGAAAGGCGGGAAAAGAAACGGGTGCGAAAAGAAATAGACCGAACAAGAGAAACGGGATATGCAGTTTTAACAAAGCATACGACACAGCAGAGACTACTTTCGCCACTAAGAGTGACCTTTCAAGCACATTGGCCGGTGTCATCTATAGTTTTGTTGTACTTTAAAGCCTTAAAACAGAATTAGAAGTCTGGTGCACGTTCAAAATCAAGAAGCTTGTACCTCTTCCATGAACAAGTTCGAAAGTCGACCTCGCCAGGTCTGGCAAAGCAGACATGGCTATAGCCAACGTGTGATTCTCATGTGCACTTTGATACATTGCAGGGGAGAGGCTTAAGTACACTGAAAAGAGAGCACACAAAATATAGGATGCTCCAAACATGCGAACAATGCAACAATATCCAAGCTACATTAGAAATAAATATGCAGGCCCAATGTGATGGCACCAGAGAGAATGGGATTTTAGCAAGTACCTGAGCACCAATGCCATATTCCCTGGAATCAACAGGTAATCCAAGTTCTTCGTTGGCTTCTACAGTGTCACGACCATCGTCTTGTAAGTTGTAAGCACGAAGCTTATGGCCCAAACCAATCCCTCTCCCTTCATGCCCACGAAGATACACCAGCACACCCCTCCCAGCAGCCTCGATTTGTTTCATAGCAAGCGCCAGCTGATTTCCACAGTCACATCTCGCCGATCCAAATATATCGCCTGTGAGACACTCAGAATGTACCCTCACAAGAATGTTGTGTCCATCTCCAATCTCTCCCTAAAGGTATCAAACCTCCTTATTCATTTCGACTAGATAAAGCATACGCTAATTATCATAAGACATGGCACTAACAAGTAATATTTGGTATCAACCAACAGAACTGTCCCATCTATGGTCTGATATAATAAACTTTCCTAGTCAGAAACTCGTTGCACGAAACAGGATTATCATAGCAGTTAGCTGCTGAGCGGTGATGAGAATTCATAATTACTTTTGTTGGCTTCAGAAGTATCCACTACTTCAGTTAAATGCCTTTCATCAATCTGTTGAAGAAGAAGCTTCTAGTCACACTTTCAAGAAATTTTGGAAACAACAAGAGCATACAACTAACCAGGTCTATTACAACTGAAAGGCTTCTGCCATATGCTGACTTAATCATGTATGGTTAATACTTACAGCCACATCCTTATCACAAGTCAAGACCTAAAATTGATGTCCACATGACAATTTCTAGTGTTAAACAGCACATAGAGACTTCTTACAAGTTTGAAACTTTAGAGCTTATTTTTTGCTTAGAGTTGGTGTTTCACAAAACCATTGAACTATTGTGAAAATTGAGAATTTCCTAACCAACCAGGAGATAAACCTCCTCCATATAAACAAACACGTTGTGTTTGATTTATAAAGAATGAGAACAAAATTGTCTTGAAGGGAAATGTTGCCCTTCCCCCAACCCCATGAAAATAATTATGATAATTCATTTTATTGAAAAGCAGATGCAGCGTTATCTAGTCCAAAGCTCCCCTCATTTTGTGGTGTGTGTACTCGATAGGCTATATTTGTACTGACTTCAGGTATTATTTTAACACGACTAGATTGTGATTGGTCTTTTGGTTTCTCTTCTCTCAAAACCCCCCAAGTACCACCCGCCCGTTTTTCCTCATTCGACATATTTTATCACCGCTAAGGGATTGGTTCATCAATGAAATTCACAACCAAATGAACATCTTTGCAGGCATGGATGGTCTTACAAACCCGACAATAGAAACAGAGTATTCTCAATCTTCCAGAGTTCTCATATTCCTCCCACTCCACAGGCATAACATCTACCGTTGCATACAGATTATACTGAGAAAGTAAAATCAAGTAGAAAAAAAAGTCTAACTACAGAACAAGAAGACCAGTAATTCGGAACTTCGAACTACAGGTACTCTGAAATTTGTACTCTGAAATTTGAAGTAAGAGAAGAAGCATCTTTTATCTTCTTCATTTTGCTCGTTTCATTACATCCAAGGAAGTATAAGTATAGTGGGTACGACGTACTTTGAAAATACATTACATAAAGCAGATAGCCAGTCCATGTCCAGAATAAATTAAACAGAACGTTGAAACATACAGCTAATGTTATCCCATGTATCTTCATAATCAAATGAAAGTTACTAAGGATACACAAATAGACATCTTCCCAACAACACGCCAAAAATTGTTGAACCAAAGTAATATGGCACCTTCGAGTTGTCAAAAGAAAACTTGCTAACTTTTATCTTTGAAAGTTTTGTGAACCATATAAGTGATGGCAACCACAAAAATAAATCACACATTATAACAAGCCTTAAAGGGGAAAGAACAGACTCACGAATTATTTGAGTAAGCTGTTGCATCTCATATATCAATTGAAAGTTAACACACTAGGCAAACTGAGAGATTATTCCTGCATCATTCATCTGGCACCAGTTTAATAGTAATTTATTGAAATATTCTTTAGTTCTTCTGCAATGGCACTTACTTTAACCATGGCAATATGCTCAATCCCATCAAGCAGTGATCTATAACAGAAGGCCATGAAAGGCCCCCACATCGTGGGTATAGGAGCAAAGCCAGCCTGCTCCACCAACTTATCCCTTTTTCTTCTATATCTGCCATAAAAAATTGTAGAAAACGAATTTTATTGCACTTGATTATTTGTGTCAAAGGACACATATACTAACAGAAAAACCAAATGCATGCCACACTGGAAATGCGATTATGGAAGACAATCTTCCGAGTTCCAATAGCATCTCACATCACCAAACCTCAGTGAGAATCTAATGCAATACCTAGCACTTTATTAATATATTTATGACTATAATTTTAATCCAAGCGTTACCTAATATAAAAACTTCATCAATCATTTAATAATTTTTCATAATGAAATTTAATTATATAATACATTTTTACTTAAACATAAATATTAGTACGATTTAAATAATAACTGTATCGCAATTTGAGCATCAATTAATGTGATTTTAATTTATGAAGATTTAATTTACCATACCTAACAGGGAGCAACTGAAATTATGCTGATTATTACAATATGAATAATTTCTTCAGTATAACTCAACTCTTCCGATGTACTTCTAATAATCTTCTAACAGCTCCATAAAGCCATAATGCTTCTTGATCCTAATACATAACATAGCTTAGATCTAACAGGAAAAAATGCATGAGATTCCAAATGAAATCTAAACAATGAATTATCCACAGATGAAGCAAAAGACAAAAACAAAAAACAAAAACAAACAAACAATTTGCATTTAATTCCAGGAGATATACAATCAAATATCAAGTGACACGAGCGCAGGCTACCACTAATAGCAATCTGGATAGCTGAATTTGTCAAGTCATAGCTTTGTGGACATCTGACTTACAGAGGAAGCCTCAATTGGGATTTTGTACAGAAGACAAACAAGATAGACAGGTGTTTAGTTGCTTGATTGTGGAAATTCCACAGGGGAAATCACCTCTCAGATTGGATGCTCAGAAAGGAGATTCACCATTTTA
This sequence comes from Rhodomyrtus tomentosa, assembly GCA_028455895.1. Classification (NCBI taxonomy): domain Eukaryota; kingdom Viridiplantae; phylum Streptophyta; class Magnoliopsida; order Myrtales; family Myrtaceae; genus Rhodomyrtus; species Rhodomyrtus tomentosa. The sequence continues at coordinate 46,326,125 of JAPCWY010000005.1, forward strand.
CAACAAATGGCTGAAAATTGCCACTCTGACTGCAATTGAAGACTGTCTCGGCCAAAACCAAAGGGCCAAAGCACTTAAAAAAAGAAAAGTTGAGCATGCAATAAGGTGCAAAAGTACCTGATCAAATCAGCAATAGAAATTATTTTCAAGTTCTCTTTCAGCGCAAATTGTCGAAGCTTTGGCAATCTGGCCATAGAGCCATCATCATCCACTATCTCGCATAAAACTCCAATAGGCTCCAACCCAGCCAACATTGCCAGATCAAGAGAAGCTTCTGTATGCCCAGCTCTTTTGAGAACCCCTCCTTCTCTATATTTCAGGGGGAAAACATGGCCAGGTCGATTAAAATCTTCAGGTTTTGAATCTTTCGACGCAAGAGACAATATAGTCCTGGCTCTATCGTGAGCTGAGACACCAGTAGTCGTCCCGCATTTTGCGTCCTTATATGAAAAGATGACTGACTCAGATCTCACAGTTAATAAAGTGACCCTCCATGAGAAGACACTAATGAAATATTATAAATTTACAAACTTGTTCCTTCAGTTAACTACAACAGCAAAAGGAAAAATGCAGCCTATAGTTAATTTCGTGCTGACGCCCTCAGCAGGACAATGCATTCTCTCATGGAAACTTCAATCTCCTTTCTAGCATGTATCCATCTATAAAATTTTCTCAGAAGAACTATACTTTTGCCTAAAAAACCATGTGCACAGTTATGAGCAATTACATCACAGGTTCATGTCACAGTGCTCGATATAAAGACCGATTTTCATAAAGCAGCTAAAACAATTATTTAGAAAAGATGTCCAACATCATCCATTGATATCTAATATGGCATTGAGTAACTAGATAATATGGCATGAATCAACATCCGATTTGATGATAAAACCTTCAATCACAAGCTCTCAAATTACTTGCATCCCGAACAATAAAAGCAGAAGAATCATGTCATGGATGTCATATTTACGCACAGATCCATAGGACCGTAAAATAAGAGAAAGAACCATTGCATGAGGATAAAACCTTTTGATGACTCTCACATTACTCGCGTCCCGAACAATAAAAGCAGAAGAATCACGTCATGGATATCATATTTACACACAGAAAAAACCAAACTGTTCCATAGTACCGTAAAATAAGAGAAACGAAACATCAAATCAGATGGTGATTCATGCCATCTTTTGGACTCAATTGTCTTCCAAAGCAATAGACCAATTTAAGCTTTTCTGTCTGGGTAAAAGCTCTTTATAAAACTTTCCCCAAAAATATTAAATGGTAGTAGCTTCACCTAACATACATGAAGATCCATACCACTGAAATAGTAAAAGCTGTGCAAAGCTTTTCCTCATTCTCCTTATGGGTCACCATCAAGGGAAGTTGCAGCCTCTCCAAGTCTTCTTCTCTCATGCTCACACATACGATACCAGTGCCATGCTTGACTATAAAGGCCATAGCTTCGGGTGTTACCAAAGATGCTGCCATTATTAAATCTCCCTCATTTTCTCTGTCTTCATCATCTACAACAATAACAAACTGCAAGAACACACAGAATTTGATAACCCTTTCCCATTCCCATCTCCAAATAACAGACGAAGAGAAGAATTTTGATTGGGCAGACCAATGACAAACAGATTGATTGGTAAAGAAGCTCCAACCTTGCCTTGACGAACGTCTTCAATTGCCTCCGGAATTGAAGAAAATCCTTCCGTAGGTACATCAAGGTCATAAACATCTTCATTAGGAAAAAAATCTTGAGTAGTCGGTGTTATTTCAGCAGCAAGCGTCCCAAACGCCACACCATTGGAGTTGACATGAACCCTTTTGGGCAGCACTTCTTCATCCGATATAACATTTTGCCCTGAGGCCGCCCCATTGTTATGGAAATAGGGTAAGAGATCATCCTCCCCAGAAAGTACTGCAAATGTCGCTTTTCTGATAGCCCTTAATCTACAGGGTTTGCTCGGAACCATGAAGAACACACCAGATTTGGAGAGGCATGTTGTCGAAGTACTCACTCCATGCTTACAGCTACGTTCTCTGGAGAAAAGAAAGAAATAGCAATCCTTCCTCATTTGTCATAAATTGTACTTGGATATAAAAACTATTTACACATCGAAATTGAATTCCCATAGATTGTACATTATCTTCTCCAAAACAACTTAGACTCCAAATCAAAATAACCACAGCATAGTTCATAAGAGGTTATCTTCTATTTATCACAAATTCGTCACTCATGAAGGAATAATAGAGAAAAGTTCGCAGTTTTCACTACAGCGTTTTTCCTCGATTCATCTGTATTCGGTGCTGTGGAACCAGTGCTCTGGCCACTAGTTAACAATACCCTTTATATAGACGCTCACAAATCGCTCCTAGTTAGGCATGACAACGCAAACTGGCCGCAGAAACATATGGTTGGTCACCACAAAAGCCAAAGTTCAGTACAAATTATTAGCAGAATCGTCTCTTCTCCTTTTCGATCAGCCCCATTCAATTTCTAAGATAACCAATCCATCAACAAGAAGTCGAGCCACCATTTTTCAACTGAATGTTTACAATACTGAGAACTAGGAACCAGCTGATTCCAGATCTCAACAATTCACCTAGTTTCCATCACCCACCTCACAAAATTAAAGAATTATACGCTTAAATCTCAGCATTTTCCATCAGTATCGGCGTCAGCCCTTCATCTGGAACATCCCGACGCAAGTAGAGAACGTCGCTTCGAGAGCGAAGAACAGACAAATTCTGAATCGCATTATTTAAAGTAAAGGGTCAGCACTACACCATGAGGATCGAATTTTATAATCACCGAACTTTCCACTCTGGTTCACTGGCATGAGAGAGAGAGAGAGAGAGCATACTGTGAACTCGAGAACATGGAGGAAGAAGAGTGACGAAGGCCGAGGGAAGCCATTATCGCCCCAAAACGAGCGAGAGCGAGCGGATGGTCGGGAAAATCACCTGTCGGATATTACACTACTTTGGCGCTATGACAGAATCATTTTTTCTCTGGGGTCCCGATAAAATAACATAATTTTCTCGGTATTATGATTCTTAAACTTATTCGAATAAATCGAATCAAATAGCAAGAAAGTGATGTCGGTTTTCCCTGAAAATCGGAACGTCATCGCCTTCTACGAACATGATGGTTCACATGAGATTCCAGTTATTCTTCATTGTTTTATCGCTGGTGTCGTCGATAGAGAAGGGACTCATTCGTTAATTCCATAAGTTCATACTGTAATTATTTAATCTTTTGGTGTTTGGAGCAATTTACTTAGCCAAAATGTCACAATGAATCGTCACGGGCAATTTATCTCAAGCGTCACCACCTATTAGGTTTGATGGTCAAACTCGAAAATCAATTAAGTTCCATGGAAGGTTAAATTTGGAAAGTCATGCTCCGCACTAGATCAATTAGGATCGATAGATTCTACGTCATTCTTGCCATTCTCGTGTTATGTTAGAAATTCCAAACTTCATGGATTCAGAACGAGGCTCGCTAGGAAACGTGGAGATTATCATCGACGCTTTTTATCGGGATTAATATTGATTCGCAACAGGCGTCGACCTGTTGTCCAATAATCTAGCTGCACTTAGATTGTCGCGTGCCAAGAATTCAAAGTAAGAGAAACTTGCTCCATCAAGGATATGCTAAAGAGATGGGGCACTCTTTGTGTATTGCGAGAAGGTAAGCGATGCATCGCTGACATGACCCGATCCAAAGATGGCGGGGAGTGATTGTTCGAGCGAAGAGGCCTAAAAAAAGGCAATTTCTAACAAATTTCTATGGCGAAGGGAGCTAGAAGGAATCACATCTTGCACAGAATAGAGAGCGCTCCTAGAAAATACATGTAAAATTGGAATTAATTCATAAGATAAACCTTTTAACATGACGATAGCATTTGGTATTGGGACTAGGATGACAAGTGTGCTTGGGTAAGAGCGTCATTGATATATGTGACCTCTTTTTTTCTCTTTTTTCTTTTGTCAACGCTTAATTGTATGCCGATGTACAAAATCGCGAAATCTAATTGTTGATATACATGTGTAAGTTATGTTGAAAAAGTTCATCCTTGGAGAATTGGTGTGAAGTGGAGTATTTAATATATTTAAGTTGACTTATAATTCGATACTTAAGCTTTTGAGCGAAAAAAAAAAAGGGTCCAACTGGATATATTAATATGCTTGGACGTGGCTTTCTCTTGGCGATTTCACCAAATAAATGCAATGACCTCTACTATTGTTGGTTTTTTGGCAAGTAGGCGTTGTGATATAGTAATTCAAGCTCGAGAATGAATTTAAGCGTTGAAGATTCAAGTTGAAATAAATTGATGCATAAGGAAACTTGAATTAAGGAGAGCAAATCTAACGCTAGAGCTCACACATGAGGAGATGATTGTTAAAATGCACGTATGAGATGTGTTAGAAAAGTACAACATCGAAAAATTGATGTAAAGTTGCGGGGAGCATTTAATATATCCAAGTTGGTCCATAACTTATTGGCTTAAGCTTTTGAGTAAGTATAGATACAATTAGATACATTGACAAAGCTTGGACTTGGGTCCCTCTTCACAATCTCCCTGGATGAAGGTATTAGGGCGTTTGTTGCGCACTCCCAACATCAATGAGGATAGATCAAAATGGACATTACCTCAAGTAAGTTAATACAGAACTGTCACTTTATGACATCAGAGCAGGACTCCTGGACACCTTCCAGTAGGCGTGTAATTGTGGAACGTACCATGCATAAGGTGGTGGGCCTGTAGCAATCGAGTTCAACTGACAAGCGGGGAGTGAACGTCAATGAGCAGCTCACGACAGACTTTTAATATGGCAAAACGGTCAAGATTGTACCAAATTAAGCGCCAAAGGAGAGAGCACTTCAGAATTTATATATATATATATGCATGTGCGCGTTAGCACAATTTGAGGTAACAACATCATTTTCACCCATTAAAAGACAAAGCGATGAAACTAGATAGAGCTTAGGAGACAGTACCCGAAGTGAATTAATCCAAGTTGCTTCCTAACTTCAATTTTTCTTTTTTTTGGGGGTCAGATTTGCTGCCGCATATTGGTCGATCAGGAACATAATTTGATCGTGCATTGATAATGTCTTATGGTCAAGGATTTGGCCTGAGCTCTTGTTTGACTTATCCATAATTTGATCGTGCATTGATAATGTCTTATAGTCAAGAATTTGGCCTGAGCTCTTGTTTGACTTATCCATAGTACATTGCTTAGTTCTCATGATCCATCCTCGCAATAAGAAACAAAACACTAGCATATCGCGTCATATTCAATTTCAATTTGCATCCGCATACTACTCGAATTCGCGGTCCACGCCCGAACCCCTCTCTCGATCTTACTCTCCTCGTGTCATGCCCGGTCGAAGTGATTCGCGCGATCTCATGTACCCGGAAGTTCGTATCGCTCCGTAAGCCCGTGCCGTAAGGTGTTCCCTCCATTCGTCTCTCTCTAATCTAATCTGTAGTTCCACCCACCGAAAGAAGGTTGGGATCCGTCAGTTCCACTGATCGGGGCAGTACCATTGCAGCGTCGGAGCCTGATCGTCGGAGAAGAAGTTGCAGTCCTCCTCGCCCCCGATGAAATTGTGCTCCTCCATCTTCACGTACTGACTCTGGTGGTGGTGGCGGTGATGGTGAGGCTGGTAAACTCTCTGGAACTGGAAGCCAAAGCAACCACCGATGGAAGGTGGCGGTGGTGGCGGGGAGGCAGAAGAGGATGACGACCCGATGAATGTCAAGAAGCCGCCGTGGCTCTGGACGGCGGGGTTCGGGCTGCTGCTGCCGGTAGCGGCGTTTTCTTCATTCAAGATCGCGCTCGAGTCGCTGTCGGACAACCCGTCCTTGAGCCTCCCGTTGTTGAAGCTTAGCTCATGTGGCGAAGGAGCGGGGATCGGAGGGGGAGGAGCGGCTTTGGTTTCGTCGCCCTCGTTGGTGGCCTGGATCTTGTCGGCGTCGTGGCCGGGCATGATGACCTCTTCTTTGACGGAGAGGTTGCTCTCGGGTTTGTCTTCTTCTTCGCTGAGCTTGGATTTCAGTTCCTGTATCTGCGGCAATGATCGATTTACAGAAAGTTAACTAACGAATTGGTTTGAAAGATCATAAATTGACAATAAGTTATTCATTCTTTGACAATGGAGTCCAATTTCTTAGTTTCAGAACAACTCTCTAAATCAATTAAGGAAATTACACAAATATGATTGCTATAAAAATTTTTCTAAAGGCGCCGCAACATTTTATCACCCGGACATTACTTTCGGAACCATGTTATTTCGCGATTATACAATACGTTTCATTTTCATTCGTGATAAAAGAGCCTACATCAAAATCGAAGTTACTTCAATTAAGTTTCTATTACCTCCCTGCTAGGAACATCACAAGGTACAATCATGTGGTGACAATTTCACCGTACCGCGGCAAATAATTTCAATTTCACTGATCTAGGATCATACCCGATATATGACGTCATCACGTCATTCGCAATTGACCCATGCACAGTGACTGTTTTCTTACCTCCTGGCGAAGGGCTTCGTTGTCGTGCTTTAGAGCGTCGTGGTTGAGCTTGAGAGCTTCGTAATTTCCCTTGAGCACGCCGTAGTCTCTCTCCAGCTGCTTCGTCTTCCACCGCGCGCGGCGGTTCTGGAACCACACGGCCACCTGCCGCGGCTGCAGCCCCAGTTCCTGGGCCAGCTTCACCTTCCTCTCCGGCTCGAGCTTGTTCTCGACCTCGAAGTTCTTCTCCAAGGCCTTGACCTGGTCGATGCTCAGCCTCCTCTTCTTCTCGCCGGTCACGTGCCCGGCGGACTGGTCCTCCACACAGCCTTCCTCGTCGAGTCCCAGCTCCAACATGGACTGCAGGTCCCTGCTGTTGTAGATTGGGTTGCTGTTTCTCGGACTGTGTTGCAATTCCTCTGGATCGAGATAAAACGCGGAAAAGAATGGTGGGTTAGGCTCAAGATTGAAACCCAGAAATGAATCGGCGAGTGGGTTGAAACTGGATCAGAACTGTTCTTTCTTCTTGCTTCCTTTTGGGTCAGTAAATAAGGAAGAAAATGCTGGATTTTGGGACTGTGCTGTAGTCACTCCGAATCAGTTCAAATCAAGGGAATAAAGCAGACAAGTTTTGTGAGTAGGACTGAGATCGAAAGCCCAGAAAAGAAGGGGCGTGAAGGTCTTGAAATTGAATCAAAATTGGTCTTTTTCTTGCTTCTTTTTTGTTCTTTAGATGAACATGGGGGTGGAATAATTGATATTCCGCACGAGATCGATGAAGTTTGAAAAGGTGTACGAGCAGGACCAGAAGAGCATCTGTCACATGGGTCTATCGCTTTATGCAAAACTAGCACTCCTAATGCTTGTGAATCTTGTGAAAACAAAAAAATGAAAGGGAAGTCAAAACAAAAAGGATGGATTTTAAGTTAATTTAAGAAGTTGAACCTGAAGGTGGGCAGATGGACATCAGAGCACCCAACGAATCTGAGCTGCCAAGTCTCTTCATGTCTGGAAAAAGTTGGACTGTGACTTTCTCTCAAGCAGAGAGATCTTATATCAGATCAAGTAAAGATCAAGCTTTGCTCTTTTACTTTTACTCTTTTCGTGTTTTCCAGAATCCAGGGGGTTCTTTCTTCTTCTTCTTCTTGGTTTGGCACTTTCAGTGCAAGTTCATGACACTCGAGTGGAGAATTTTAAAGCGAGGTTTCTCTCGCGTCTTTACTTAAAAGCAGCCATGGAAGCAGAGTGCCTATGTCCGAAGCAAGACCAGCTTGTGCAGTTCTGTACACAGATGCAGAGCCACTTCTCTCTCCTTTTCTCTCCCCCATCTCTCTCTCTCTCCCCAAACTCTCCTCCTCGCGAACCCATCAAAGCCAAAGATGATGATGATGATGATGAAGGAGAGGGAGAATGCATGAGCATGGCCCAAGAAAATTCATGCACGGGAACAGGAACAAACTCCACATGCAAAGACCAACCCAACCGAGAAAAGAAGTTACCAATCACTAATGGCTTGCGCCGATTTGATGCTTTGTCTCTCTCTTTCTCTACATCATCATTACCCAATCAATTGTGCGTGAAGTTTTTCAACACTACACAGTCTTGGGTTGCAGTTCCTGTGATAGGTGGGAAAGAGTTGGGAGAGAGAGAGTATGAAGGCAAGAGAAACCAGGAACGGGTTTTGGAGTGAGAGATTGGAAGATCAGAGAAGCAATTTCACTGGCCAGCTGGTGGTCACACACTTTCTCTCTCTTTAAATAAACCAGCTTTGAGTCGGGCACTCAGGTACTGGGGTTAGAATCTGACTGGGGTTAAGTGGGATGGCCATTTGATCAAAGCGAAATGAACCCAAAATTCAAGCGAAATGAAACTCTCTGCCAACCGGGAATAGCAGGTCGTACTGGCTTTTGGGGAAGATATTTTGGAGCTTCTGAGAAGATAGGTAGTCAACCATATCAAAGAGTAAAATTTCAATTAAGGACATGAAAATTATTCTTATTTTTTTAAATAATAACTTGAAGTGATTAATGTTTTAAATAATGACATGAAGTGTCATTCTTATTTCAAATAAGCGTTTAAAGTGGTTATATTATTTCAAATAAAGTCTTGATATTGCTAGTCAATCAAGAACTTTTTTGTCAAAATATAATTGTAATTCAATTTTTAATTAAATTAAATTAAAACACAGAAAAGTAAAACGCAGTCAAGAGGGCTGCCCTCCCACTTGCGATTACTGCCCCACCAAACAGTGACGAGGGTCACAATCCTCTCCCAAATCTAATCGAGAGTCGCTTATACTCACCCAGATTTGAGGGAGGGCCACAGCCCTTGATCAGACCAAGCCGAGGGGTCATCGTCCTCGGCCTACATTCTCGCAGCCCCCGGCTGGACCTTGGAGAGGATCGTAGTCCTCTCTCGACTATGGCGAGGGCCGGCCGGCCCTCGCCGAGGCGTTGACGACTCGACGGCAACTATTGTCACTCCACCAGTAGTGGGGCGATGTTCACAAGCAAGAGGCAGCCCTCTCGCTTGTGTTTACTTTTTTTTTAATATTTTTAAAATTTTTAGAAAAATGGATAAAGGAGAAAATGAAGATTTTTTTTAAGGTAAATGATGAAAATACGCCCAATTAGCTGGTGAGAAGTCCTTTTTTAGATTAATACGGTCACTTTAATACCTGATTTGAAAGAATGAGGTACATCATGCCATTATTTGAAAATTTTCCTTAAAAAATGGAGGAAAGACAGATAAAACTCCATGAAATTTGAGGCTAGTACATTTTTCATAATTTGGATCGGTACATAGCACCTCATAAATTTTAGTTTTATTATAGCCACTAACTCGAAATTGTTTTTTATTTTTATATTTTTTTTCCTTAAACATGTTGGACGCACGTAGCTCATGAAGAACAAAATCGTAAATGTATATCATCATCTTGTTTGTCAAAAAGGAAATCTCTCTTTTACTTCCTCTACCGAAAAAAAAAAACAGATTGGAAAACGGGAGGGAAAACTAAATTAACGACATTATTAAGATTGCACAATATAAATATGAATGATAAATTTGAAAATTCCGAATTGTTAAAATTTATGAAAATGTAAACAGAACTCATGAGATATTTTAAGAAAAAGAAGCCCAATTGGTCCCAAAAAAAAAGGCATTAGTAACAAAAAGGCCAAATATAAGAGGAAAAAAAGAAGAAGAAACCCAATTAAGGGGGAAATTCATTAATAACAAAAAAGCCCAATAACAACAATTATATACTTATTATGTTTTTTTTTTCATATTACCACAAAACGATTGACTAGTAAAATAATATGTAAAAAATCACCTTAGCTTTCGATTAATCATCTTCTTTCACAAGTTCTTGGAACATTTTTGTTTTTACATAAATCGAAGGTAAAAGATAGATTTTGTAATAATAATAATTACACGTTTGCCTCTTAAAAAGTTATTTGCATAGCACATGCCAGTGGCATATATGAATGGATTCTAACATCATAATAAAATGAAGCTCATGTAGGTACTAGGTAATAGGTAACGCGTTGAAAGTATAACGGCAAACATGTGTGACCCCCCATGATTTCGGGGAGTTTCGTGTAATTTCCCCTCGGAGAGAACTATGCTTTTTCCTAAAAAATCGTTGGTGGAAAAATCTTCGTTCAATCTCATCCCTTGCTAGTAGGTTTCAAGATTAGACATCGCCGTATATAAATCTAACTAAATATAGTGGATTAAGTGAAGTGCGCGGATGCCGATCTAAACGCTACCTTACTACTGCACCTAAAAGTTATTTAAACACAATTAACGTCCCTATTTATATTTCGCAAACTAGAATAAGGAAATTTTGTTCAACCAAACCGATCATCGAGGGAATTGAAAATCGACAAAAAAAAAAAATTCTATTGAAATTTTGTTCAACAAAAGTTTACATTGGCGAGAAAAAGTACCAATAAACCTGTACGAGAGGCCAGAGGCAATATTTTTATCGATATGTACAACAAACTTGGGAGCAAAGAAGGATAAAAAGACGTCTATAGACTTGCAAAGTCAAGAAATAAAAAAAGTAAAGACTTGACGCTGGTTAGATGTATCAAGGATGAAAATCAAACACTCTTGATAAGAGATGAAAACGTCAAGGGCGGGTGGATGAGTTATTTTAACAAACTTTTTAATGGGAAGAACGATAGAAATGAGGTAAATCTTGAAGATGATTCTGATGATTTAAATAGAAGATTTGTGCGTAGAGTTAAAGCACGGAAAGTTAGGGAGACATTAAAAAAGATGAAGACTAGTAAAGTCTTGGGATTCGATGGTATTCCTATTGAAGTGTGAAGATACTTAAAGTATGTAGCAATAAGTTGGTTGACTAGTCTTTTTAACAAGATTCTCCATACTAATAAGATGCCTGATGAATGGAGGAAGAATATACTTGTGACTATATATAAGAACAAGGGGGACATCCAGAATTGTTATAACTATAGAGGCATCAAGCTTATGAGCCATACAATGAAACTATGGGAGAGAGTTATTAAGCATCGTTTGAGAATAGAGACCAAGGTTTTTGTCAATTAATTTGGATTTATGCCAAGAAGATCTATCATGAAAGCTATTTTCTTAATACGATAATTGATGGAGAGACATCGAGAAAGAAAGAAGTACCTCCATATGGTGTTTATTGATCTCGAGAAGGCATATGATGGGGTTCTAAGAAAGGTTTTGTGGTGGATTCTTGAGAAAAAAAGTACTTTCAAAGTATGTCGTGGCAATTAAGCACATGTATGACAGTGCTACTACATGTGTGAAGGTTTATAATGGCATATCAAGTTATTTTTCAATCACAGTAGGCTTACACCAAGGTTCTGCTTTGAGCCCTTACCTTTTTGTCCTGGTTATGGATGAGCCAACAAAATATATTCAAGATGAGGTGCCATGGTGTATGCTATTTGCATAAGATTTCGTGCTTATTGATGAGATCAGGGTTGGGGTTAACGCTAAGTTAGAAGTATGGAGAAGCACTTTAAAGTCTAAAGGATTTACACTAAGTCGAAGTAAGACGGAGGGAGTACTTGAAGTGTGAGTTTGACACGACAGGAAGAGGGGATCAAGAAATGAGGATGTAAGCCATAGAATCAGAACAGGTTGGATGAAATGACGCAGTACATCGGAATTTTTGTGTGATCACAAAATTACTCTTAGGTTAAAAGGAAAATTTTATAAAACAGTAGTCAGACCTGTCATGTTGTACGGAGCTGAATGTTGACCAGCACAAAAAAAACATGAGCATAAAATGGGAGTAGCGGAAATGAATATGTTAAGGTAAATGTGTGGTCATATAAGGATGGATAAGATAAGGAATGAAGAGATTCGACGAAAAGTTGAAGTATAACCGGTGGCGAAAAAGACGAGAGAACATAAATTAAGATGGTTTGGGCATATCTTTGAAGGCCCTTAGACGCACCGGTACGAACAGATGTTTACTATCGAGAGCATAACACGAATAAAGCAAGAGGTCGGCTGAAACTTACTTGGGGGAAAGCAGTAAAACAAGATTTAATGAGATTGGCGTACGGTTTGTCTTAAGACGGAGTGGGGTAAGTCTATTAGTGTTGTGGAATGATAGTGTATAGATATATTTATATATATACTTATTTATTTTTACATATTTATCTTTTTTTACTCTCTTGATTCTTCTTTTAATTTTATGATTCTTTAGGTTCATCAATCGATTACCCTAACTAGTTTGAGATAAATGTGTTGTTAATGTTGATGTTGATATTGATGTTGGGTTCATAAATATGTTGTTGAAAATATCTGTTGAGATGTTAATATCGATATGTTGTTAATAATTTCAAAAAGGTGCTTGATACGACATGAAGTCAAAATTTCAAATGAGCAAAGAAAATGTCTAAAATGAAAAACTCGAAAGGGAAACCGCCGGTAGGGATTTGCAATTAATGTGATTTGTAGCCTTGATTTTGGAAAATAAAAATAAAAATAAAATGCGAACATGCCTTTGCCTTTCTCTTCTCCCTATAAATGTGGATTTTCACATGGGCATATTCCGAAGCACCTAACAAATAAGCTCTCTCTAAACAGAGCCGCGCGCCGTTCGCTTTGGGAAAGGGAATCGGGACGCGCGGCTCGGCTCGAGTGGGAAGATCACAACGGGGCGTCAACGAATCAATCGCGATCCCCAGTCCCCGTCGGCGCAATTGTATCGGCCACGCGGCGAGGGATTGAAAACTTTGGAGCGATGAGACTTGACTTTGGCTTCGGTTTAAACCAAACGTTGCCGGCATTCCGGAACCTAGCGGCATTAAATTTATAACACGAAAAGCATATTGTTATTTTTTTTTTTTTAGGATTAACATCGCGAAAAATTCAAAATCGAGCACTCCCGAGTGTGTCTTCGACGTAGGATTAGAATATTAGACCGGAGGCCTGGGTCGTGTGATTTGCTTTTCGATTGCCTCAACCGACCGCGCATGCATCATGCTTTCAAAAGCATGACTTCAAAAGTTGCACGAACGGAGTATGAGCATGTGGCATTCTCTTTTCGCAACCCTAAATTTCAGAAATCTTAAATTTTCGGGCCTTGAGGCTTTCAGGAAGTTTCGGAACTATTGCTATTGCTATAACTTTGCGAGGCAATTGCATTTTCCGAGCCGATTCCGCTGGAAATCCCACATATTTCGTCTCCCATTGAGACTAGAAACACACCAATAATTACTCTTTAACCACTCAGATTTTTCACTCGAGAGTCGCACCGTCTTTACATCGCCGCCACGCACGGTCCTCTGTTTCTACGACGTGCTACGAAATTGAGCTCGACCTGTGTCTCACTATGCCCGCGCTCTTATTTAATTAGCAAAACAAGTCTAGTGGCGTATTCTCTGTGGTCGGTTTTTTTTTTTTGCCTTCCTAATTTTCGAAAGGAAAGATTTTATTTTTCGTTTCGGGGGAAAGGGTGTAAATGGAATTAGGCAATTTGAGGACAGGCAACAAGCTGTCGATAGGAGCGGATGAGCGCGGGCGACCGTGACAAGCAAAACGACAAGAGTTAGTGGCGGATTCAATTTTCAATTAGGCTGTAGCGATGTCATCGCTGGGATACTGGGCCCCACCCCAACCATACCTTTTCCCATCTTTCATTGGACAGCAACACGTGCGAGTTGCTTCTCGAGTTCCAAGAAACGGCCCCACCAAAAATAGCAACTTGTCAGGCGAGGGAATAATCGCAAAAATAGTCCCTCTTTCTGTCCGAACCTTTAATTATCAGCCATGAAATTATGTTTTTCGACCAAAAAAGAGAAAAAAAAAAGTATGATCTTACGATTCTCAAACTTTTAATTTTTGCAAAATATGATTCGTAAATTTTGGCATGTGATCTTTACATATTTAATGTGACCCTAAACTCTATGAAAACTTTCGAAAAATTCATAGAATCAAGTTGAACATAATTGAAATATGCCATTGCAAGTTGAAAAAAAATTCAAATAAAAATCAGACAATGTTGCATATTTTTTGACCAAATTTTATGGATCATGCGTGCTATTTTCTCTTCGACACGATCCGATCGAATCGAAAATAAAAAAATATGTGCTTCGATCGATAATCGAACATAAAGAATTCGCAATTTCATAAGAATCCGTTCGATCTATTCGATTGTCGTCGTCGCGCGATATAAGTCGCAATGCATGGATGCACAAAAAAGTATGTTCTTTATATATTGCATGACATACGTCATCATTGAATTCGATTCAAACAAAGAGGAGCTGCTTTATTTTATTTTATTTTATTTTTTATTTTTTTGCCGTGCCTAGTGGGGGGAAAAAAAAGCTTATTTGTTGTGACAGAAAGCGACCCTTCTCTTTTCTCTTTTTTGTTTATGTGACCAGACCCGTGGGGCCCATCCCAAGAAAAAACCCACCTGAAATTCCGAGTCGTTTGTATTTACATGCTCTGACCTCAGCCCAAAAACCAAACAAGATTTTGTACCATCTTTAGTAATTTATATAAAATTATTTTTTTAAATTAATCTCGAATCGATTTGTGCACGGTAATGTAAGAATAGGGCAAGAAAACGGCTTTTCCGACGAGTCACGAGTCTCGAACGCGTCATCGGAGCTTTAACGTGGAAAGCAACAGGTTAAATAGTAGGAGCCGCGTTTGATGGTCATTCGCTGGCCTGATCATTTCGAGCAAGCCAAACGCGCGAAAGTCTGGGAAACTTATTATCCGCGGGAAAAAGATTTCTTAAACGCGCCTGAAAACTTGTGAGAATTCCGCGAACTTTTCTTGTGGAGGTAAAGGGGATGAAGTCTTGTTGGCATGCCTCAAGATTTAGAAGGTAAACTTGAAACTCGATAGGATTCGGCGTACGACGAAGGTGAGAAAAGCATCGGCCAATCAACGATAAAGAGCAAAGTACCTAGATGGGCTTCCATATAAACGCCCACGAGTCCAGATAATTATCGGGGTTTTTTTTGTTTTTTTTGGCCGCACGAGGAGCTGTAGGTTTTTTACATAGCGATACTCCCGTAATCGAAGATCTCCGATCGAGATGGGAGGCGGCGTCCTCCCCGCGAACACCGAAAACCGGATGTAGAAAGCTACGCATCCAATATTCAAACAATGGGAGAAGTGGGACGCAACACAACCGGTGGCTACATTTTCAAACTGGGGTTGAGGGGGTCGAGAGCCAGTGGGGCATGGCTTTGATCGAACGGGGAGTCCAAGGGTCGCGTTTCTAGAAAAAATCAATTGCTTTCAAACTGGGGTTGAGGGGGTTGGCTGCCAACGGCGCCGTTTCGTTTACTTCCCACGCTCGAACTTCGATCCATCAGCGGGGAGGCCAAAACTCATGGGAGTTGCGGTTTTGGGTAATGATTGTTTTGTTTTTCCTCCCAAGGGAGATGGGGAGAGGAAAAGCTGCCGCGAATTGCCCCGAGTTCGGCAATGATTGGAGCTAAATCGTTGGGATTTCCAATGATTTTGGAGCCTGCAAAAGCAGCACACGACTTGCAAAAATTCAACATATTATTGAAGTATAGAAAAAAAAAAAACCCCACGAGGATTTACAATTTTCTTTTTTGGCGTGTGTGTGCAGAATTTTAGCATATAAAATGATTATTAGCCCCATAAAATAAAAGCAATAAATAATTGCAAAATGGGAGTCAATAATCTAGTCGAACCACCACGTTTGGTAGGGGGGGCTAAGACAAAACTCGCCAAACGACATAGTTTTTAGGAATCAATGAGGAGAATTGTCCAGTCCTAATTTACTAAGAGCAATTCAAAAGTTTTTTTTTTCTTTTTTTTTTTATAGCCGGCAAAAATAACGTTCGCTTATATAGTTTAGAGAATCGAAGATAGTAACGTTTGCTTATCGAGGGCAGTGATTTTTGTTCTACCCGTTGTTACGGCTATATTCCTTCGTTATGGGGCAGAACCGTGAAAATCAAAACGCTTTGGGACTACAGTCGCGAGGGGGGCCGGCCGGCTGCGAAATCGAAACGCAAAAGCCCCCGCGGCACGACACAATTGCGATACGGATGCTTTCTCGCGCTTCGTAAAGCCCACATGAAACATGGACGGATCTCGCACCATAACTATCAACCACCGATGATCCAATCCCTTCATATAATCTCCCTCTAAAACCCCGAAACCCGTCCTCGAAATGCGCGATTAAGAAGTGGGGAACATCATATAAATCTACCCATCACCCATAAAATTAACCCCCCAAAATAAAAAATAAAAAAAATATGATTAGGATGGGGATGAGTAGACACCAGCTCTTATCACGCACCGGGGAGCAATTGGGAGATGACCCACGGGTCAATTTTCAGTGGATGGAAAAATGAAGAAGCATGTCGGGGAATCAAAAGACTTCGTAATCTGTAGCAGCCTCCTTTTTCTTTCGCCTTTTACTCTCTTGCTGCTGCCAGCTAAACAAGGGCCCCCCTCTCCCCTCCCTCTCTCCCTCCCTCCCTCCCTCCCTCACGATTGCGACTGGGATTTGCCCATCAGATGGCGAAACATGCCAGAGCCTTCCTAAACCCAGCGATCCCGACGTTTTAGTTTGTCCATCCAAACGAGTCATCGCGTATTAATTCGAGTGAAATCAATGAGGGTTTATAAATGTTCGGCATGCGAAAGCGAGACGCTCCGTCGGTCGGTCTCGTGAAAGCATTTTGCATACTCCACTTTGTAATTTTACAAACGTGAACGGGGCAGACGTGTCGTTCCGAGTCGAGCTCAGGGCGAATATTTTACCATTAGGAAGGGGGACGGGGGGTGAATGGTGTCGTGCTTAGCGAAATGAGCCGAGGTCATGTCTTTCTTCAGTTGATATGATCTCTCCGATCTGAGTCCACACTTTCTTTACCCTTTTTACATCTGGGTGTAAGGGAAAAAAAGGTAAAGGGGAAAGAACAGAAAGAAATAAAGTAAGATCTGGAGAAAGCTATTTTTTATTTTACTTTTTTTTGTCGAAATAATAATGAAAATCACAAGAATTTAAAAAGAAAATAGAGGAGAAAGTAAGACCAAAGGTGCGACTTGTATTGGAGAAATTCCATGTCGAAAAATTGAAGTGGCGTTGAATAATTAATATTTCGCAGTTAGAGAATAACTCAACGTCTTTTAAGCTTTTTTTTTTTTAATTTTATAGTGAGTACGTGTTTAACTAAATATGTTGACGGGCTCGAACTTAGTCCGCTCCTTTTTTGACAATCTCTCCGGACGAAAAGTATGGAGCAGGTATCGATTGTGTTTCAAAAGCATTCCACATGATACATGGGTTTCCCATCTTTTGACATATAGAATCCCTCCTCTCCCCCCCCCCCCCCTCTCTCTCTCTCTGTCGATCGATCGATCGATCGAGAGAGAACCTTTTGAAATCCCATTTGCTTTTCTGAGTGGGAAAGAGACGGCTCTTTTTGGAAGCAGGGCAGATCAGCAGGACCTACTCAAGATGGCTTGTGCATCAGAATTTTGCTGGGTGGGTGGGATTTGTAGAGGCTTAGACCCCTTAATGGTGAGGCAAAACTTTTCTTTCCTCTCCTTTTTCTTTAATATATCTGAGTGCTGCCTAAAAGCTAACTAAGGTTAAAAGAAAAAGAAAAAAAAAAGGATGGGGGAGAAAAAGCAGAATCTGGCTGACGACTCATCACTTCTGAGGTATAATCTCAATAAAATAACACTTGCCCAGATCCTCTGCGATGAAGATACAACAGAACATTGCCAAGGGAGTTGAGAGCTTGGCTCATCTGAGCTCTTTTGTTTCACACAGCTTGTTCTTGTATGCTGTCCTCTGGGAAGAAAATGAAATAGCTGTGTATCTCCTTCTTCTTCTTTTTTTAATTTAAAAAAAAAAAATCCAGGAGTAATATGATCAGGAAAAGCACCTTTGAGAAGTCAGCATGAGAGCTTTCAATTTTTGCGGCTTCTGGAACATCGATTTGTCCTGTTTATTTGAAGGAAGGGTTAATTCCCAGTTCTAGAAGATGGAAACTGCGGCAAATGAAGCGAAAAATTGATGTGGAAGATTAGTCATTATGTCGTTGGATTGCTGAGAAAATATTGAAGGGATGTATCGCAATTTAATTCAGAACGAACACACAAATACTAAAAGAAAAATAGACGATGCATGGTTTACCCAGGTTCATAGAGTTACGTTCCGCAAAGAGATTTCATTATATTATGGTTTACAGTTACACAACTCATTGCAGTTATCAATAAAAAAGGAGCATAATATATACGCACTAAATGAGCCAAAAATCTAAGCCTGCCCAAAGCCTTTTTGATCCCACAATAAACGAACCTTACTATCCATTATTGTTTCGAGAGTGATGCTCTGGAACTCCCGCCCGCTCACCGATGAGCGGGGCAGCCGTAAGCCCTGCCCACTGACTGAGCAGCGAGACACCTGTATTGAGGACGCTGCCCTCAAACCCTCGCATTCCGTGTGCAGAGGTGACAATTCATCAAATCATACTTCAATTTTCCTAAATTCATGTGGACGATCCCGACGTGAGAAATAATGGTCGTCAACTCCAAAAAAATATTCATGAAATCGGGGTGAAATATACTTTAAATGTAATTCAATGGATGGCAAACACTTAGAGAAAGAACTTTGAGAATGGATGCCGTGAAAATTTCGAGAACCGTCGAATGGAAAGGAAATCAAGAACATACAAAGGCGTGCGAGCAACGTTTTTAGGGATAATTTTTGTTAACGTAGAAAGTAGGACGCAATTATCTGTCGTTGTTAAATAGATCTTCTGACTAGTCTGCACCGTATTATGGAGGTATAGCGGGAATGGTGGAAATGAGAAATCAGTGGGGGAGAGAAAAAATGGGCTTGTCAAGGATTTTTCATAGGACGAAAAAAAAAAAAAAATTCTGTCATTCACCTCAAGTTAAGGACATTTTTTAGGACGAAATAAAGAGCGTAAGTTTGAGGTTTTTTACGAGACAAAAGACATGACTAGGGTAAAAGTTAAAGTTGGAGGTTTTTTTAGTGTATTAAGCCCTTATTTTTTTTTTTTACTATTGCTTATGGTTTTCCTTCCAAAATTTGAAAATTAGAAAATTGAAGTTTCAAAACACGTGAAAAAAAAAATTTATGCAAATGGAAATTCCTGGGGGGCGAAAGTTAAATCCTCTAACGACGAGAGTGTAATTTACAATTACAAGTAAATGGGGGAGGGCCAAGGCCTCGCGTTACACAGTCCCTTGGCATAAATTTATGGTCCATTTATTTCATGAAAAACGTGACATTTGTGAAAAATGTTTTTTAATAAGCCATTTTTTAGGTAATGAAAATCTAATATGATTTTTTGTGTCATCATGTGGCCGAAAATTGTAGATGTGGACGTCAACCGTCTTACCCGTTGTGGTCGATGCAAACGAGAATAAATGTTTGAATTAAAAAAAAAGTTTTAAAATAATTTTTAGGTTTTTTTAATATTTTAATATATATATATATATATATATATATATATATATATATATTATTTTGCTTCTTCCTCCATCACGACTAGCTAGCAATGGCCATAGGCGGATTGCAGCTCCCCAGATCCCAATGAGATTTGACGAGCTCGAGCTCGCCAGCCCGCATTTATGCTTGTTGTTTGTTGTTGCATTGATCGGCAATCGGGCGAGGAAGAAGGAAAAATAATTAAAAGAAAATGATTGTGAATGAGTACAGGGAGGCAAGATGGGTGAAAATACTTTCGAAAATCATTTTCTCCACTTTTGAATGTGTTTTTGGTGGAAAATGTTTTTCTTGACTAGTGTATATTCAGTGAATCAAATGCGCAAAAATCTGAAAAACTTTTTCTCTGAAGTTGTTTTTCACAAAACAAAGAGACCCTTGTCTGCAATTGGACATACCAACAACGGTAAGAATGTCGCTAATGACTTTGCACTTACTTAAATTGCACAAGCAATACTTCGGAATTTGCACTCGACTGCATGTGGGTTCGGTCCAAAATTTGTCAAAGGCTCAGTTGAAATCCAACGAACTCGAAATATAGCGGTGCGTTCGATATTCTATAACAAGTGCGCGACCACATTTACATACATGCGGCGGCACTAGGGCACAAACGATGCCCCCGAGCACGAACGGAAGGACGTTTGAATTTGTTCATTTGAAATACGACTAGTAATGTGAAAGGAAAAGCCTGGATTAAATGCCTACTAAATGGTGGACTTGCCTTGCCCTCGTTTGAGATGGGCTTTGATTTTTTTTTTTGGGTCGAATCATGGGCTTTATTGAAAAAGGGTAAAAGGAATGCGGCCTAGGAAATGGAAGGAAATTTATTTTTAAATGTCGGCATCAATCCGATATTAGTTTTTCATAGAGGTGTCAAATGGGTGAGTCGGGTTTGGGTCGAGTCGAATACGGTCTAACCCATGTTGACCTATCTAACCTATTTTGACCCATATTCAATGATTCATACCCAATCTGACCCGCAACTAACTCATACCCAACCATACCCACTTTGACTCATATTACCAAATCACAATAATATACTAAGAAAAAAGTTATTATTTAAATACTTCATACAGTAAAAAATCTAGTGAATTTTTTTCCTTTTTTTAAATTTTAATTTTTTTAAATTTTTTTAATTTTTTTCTGAATATTAACTATTCAAAAATACTTTTATTATTAAAATATATTTTAATTTAAAAATACTTTGTTATTAAAAAATTTATCCGACTGCCGGTTGGCGGCAGCCCATTTGCAATTGTATTATATTGCAAAATCTTTAAAGTATTATATTAAGCCCATTTGCAATTGTCCTTATGGGTCAAAAATGGTCAAATATGAGTCGAAAATCGATTTAAGTGTGGATACATTATTGACCAATTTAATTTTACTCCAACTTTTTGGACCATTTTTAGTGAACCCTTTAAAAGTTAATGACCCATATAAGACCTATTTTATATAAAAAATGAGCCATATATGGGTCATAGACCCATAATGATAGCTCTAGCTTTTCGGCTTCATTTTGTTTTTAGTTATTTTCTGTTGAGTTACGTTAGCACAATAATTAATGATGCTTCAAGGACATAATTAGCCACGAACGGCCTCTATGGCTCTCTCTTCATTCTCTCTCGCTCTCACTCGATCTTGCGTCACTCACCCGTTTGTCTCACCTCGATTTCACTATGAGTTTTTCTAGATTTGATTAAATATGAAAGTATGTTAAGAATATGGGTCAAGTCGTATATAGGTAACTAAATTTGCATTGCAATTAATGGATCATTAATGAATTAAATGAGCCTATTTGGATAAGACATTTTATGGCCCAATCTGACTCACTCATTTGACAATCTATATATTTATAACGTGAAAAAAAATTTGAAATATAATATCAAGCCCATCCTAAAAAATTCATTCATTTTAAGTTAAATGCAGCAAAATGGGTCTAAAATCTATATTACAACCCATATTTAATAGTGTGTTTCATAAATGGGTTGCATTTAATTTTAAAAATAAATTCAAGTGGTCCATAAATTGATTACTTAACATCTTAATGGATTTAAATTGGTTTTAAATGAGTTACCTAATTATTTAAGTGAGTCATAAACAAATTTTCTGATTTTTTAAATTTCTAGCTTGTTATAATTTTTTACGTTATTTTCTTTGTGTATTTTCTTTTTTCTTCTACGAAATCCAAGGAGGGCCAATCCGACAACCCTCGTTGGCCACAAGGAGATGAAATTTTCTAATATATTTTTCTTTTTTTTTCTTTTTCTTTTTCCTTATTCCTTTGCCATGGCTGGCCGACAACAGCCACAAGCAAGGTCAAGCCTCGAGCTTGCGTGGGGTTTGGACGGTCTTCAATTGCCCCAAGTCATCAGCCACTGTAGGTGGTTCATCAGTTAGTCGCAGATGATTAGTCTATCGTCGATCGCCTGGCGTCGCCATTCTTCGACCGGTTCGTTGTCGATTGCCAGTATGCCCGTCTCGAGACGTTACAAGCGGAGCATAACAAATTAAATTAAATATGAAAGGATTTTATCAATATAGGCGGGGTCGGATATGTATCAGGTATGGGTTGGGCGGGGCATATATCGCTAGATCTGTGTTGCATGAAAATATATTGGAACGAGTTAAATGGATCAGTATGTGTTAGATCATTTTCAACCTAATCTAAACTCAACCCGACTTGACCCCGTTTCACGTGTCTATTCCAAGCAAATCTTGGACAACCTCGGATCGCCTGACTTGGCAGGAGTCCAATGTTCCTACGTTGCCTTAAATCAGATTGAACAATAATAGGAAGACAAGAGTGGAAAGCTTATGAAACGTTGACTCCACTTTCAGCGACGGGCAATATACAGAATGCCAAAACTGTCGTCGTTGCATCGTTTTTGTGTGTGTCTCTCTCTTTGTCCCTATATTCTTAATGGAATCCCCGCCAAGTTCGGCCGTTTCCCTCTCTCTCCTCTCTAACATCTCTTCACTTTACCGGCGAAATCCGGCATGTTCTTGGGTCATTCTGGCCTCTGTTTTGTTTGATCTCCCATATTTAGAAAGCTCACATTGTAACGAATCAACCGAATCTTGAAGCGAGAACGTGTTATGTTCCTCTCCCCATCTTTGCTTTCTTCTCGGCAATCTTGGAAGAAGTACATGTGAATTCACCTTCTTTTGGATGTTTCGACATTGATTCTCCAGTTTCATCCTCCTGCGACTTTGCTGTCCTTGCAATATTAGTCTTCTTACCGTGTTCCATATTGGGTTGTCGAATCCGCGGAATTTTACTGGGATCCAGCCTCTTTGCGATCGGAATATACATTGAAGTCTGAAGCAAGTACATCTCTGTTGTTTTTCTCCGCTGGAAGTCCTGAAAGAAGGTGGCTAATATTTGAGGTACGAAATCATCTCCTTTTTTCCCGGCACGTACTCTGTTAATATGACATTTTCCTGGGAAATGATACGACCGGAGCCGTCGGTCGCGTGTTTGCGTGAGTGTCATAATGAGTAGCATTACTTAGTTT
Organism: Rhodomyrtus tomentosa; assembly: GCA_028455895.1. Taxonomy (NCBI): domain Eukaryota; kingdom Viridiplantae; phylum Streptophyta; class Magnoliopsida; order Myrtales; family Myrtaceae; genus Rhodomyrtus; species Rhodomyrtus tomentosa. Next base: position 46,349,167 of record JAPCWY010000005.1, read on the forward strand.
AAGCTCCGCGTTCGTTAGGGAAATTGAAAGGTTTGTAATGGCAGTGTCGTTAGGTCAATGGAAGTTGTTTATCTAATGGACAGGTCGGTTCCAGGAAAATTTCCTGACAATTGAAATGAATTTGGGTGCAGATAGGGTCCTGAGAAGTTTCCAGGGATGCAGCAGGACATGGCGGAGCTTATGGAGGAGCTGAGGACTTTGAGGGAACGATTGAATGAGGCGGAGGACGAAAGAGATCAAATGGTCGCTGAGCTTAGAGAGTCGCGAAAGGCAGCTGAGGAGGCGAACGTGAGGCTCGCCGACGCCTTTGCGGCTCGGAAAGTGCCGGGGATATACACGGAGCTCAACTCGGTGAAGAAATTGTTGGCCAACACGAGCCAAGAGCTGAAGGTCAAGGAGAAAGTGATGGAGTCATTAAGGGTCGAAGCTGCGAGGGCGAAGCAGCTCGAGCTCAAATTGGTGGACAGAGAGGCTGCATTGGAGAAGTTGGAAGAGGAGTTGAGCAACAGTAGAGGCATGGAGGCTAAGGCGGAGTCGCAGGGCAAGAGAAGGATTCGGGAGCTAGAGGAGGAACTGAGAAATGGAAAGGAATCCGAAGGGAAGACCTTCGAGTCCATGGTTGCCTTGATGAAGCAGCTCGAGCAAACCAAAATATCGCTCGAGGAGGCGAAGCTCGAGATTGGTTCCCTACGAGAGAAGTTGGAGAGATTCGAGGAGCAGCCGAGGCAAAATGGTAAAGCCGCCAACATCTCGAGAATTTGCTTCAAGGACAATGTTTCCCCCAAAGTGAGCCTTGAAAGTCTCCGGTCCGAGCTCCAATCGACAAAGGAAAGTCTCTCGCGCGCCCAGGAGGGAGAGAAGAACGCCTCTTCAAATGTCCTGGGTCTCCTGGACGAGATCGCCAAGCTCAAGAATGAGCTGAAATCGGCGAACGAAGCAGAAGAGAACAGCAAGAAGGCGATGGACGATTTAGCCTTAGCATTGAAGGAGGTGGCGACGGAGAACAATCAGGTGAAGTTGAAGCTCGATGTGACCCAAGCCGAGCTCGAGCATTGCAGAGGGGAAGCCAAAATGTTGACGGAGAAGTTGAAGAGCACCGAAGACAAGTCCAGAGAGCTCTTAGATGAATCAAGAAAGGAGATGGAACAATACAAGAACACTAGCGAGAGGCTGAGGTTAGAGGCTGAAGAATCACTCCTGGCATGGAATGGGAAGGAGAAAGGCTTTGTGGGATGCATCAGAAGAGCCGAAGACGAGAAGACAGCGGCTCAACAGGAATCCTTTAGACTCGCGGAGTCTCTCAGGGCGGCCGACAGAATGGTCAAATCATCGAGAGAGGAAAACATCAAGCTTCGCGACATACTCAAGCAGGCGCTGAACGAAGCAAGCGTGGCGAAGGAAGCAGCCAGCATCGCCCGTGCTGAGAATTCGCAGCTCAAGGACGAGGTTGCCGAGAAGGACGATGCCTTGAACTTCCTCAGCCGGGAGATCGAGAGCCTCAGGATTAACGAGGCCGCAGCGATGGAGAACATCACGGAGTTGAAGAAGATGCTTTCCGAGAAGGACATAAAGACGGACGATAAGGAGATCGTGAGGAAATCGAAGGCTTTGAACTCGAACACCGCCAGCGAGAAAGAACACAGAGAAGGGACAAGACTGGGGAAAGCTTTTAGCTTCAATCTGAAGGACCTAATAGTCCACCACCACCACCACCATCCCCACCCCCACCCTAGACAAAAAGACAGTAGTGGTAACCTTCACTTTGAGAGCAAAGAGAAAAAAGACGGCGACGGCGACGGCGACGATGAAGACAGTCCCGAGAATATCGATCCGCTCAAAGGGTCGATCTTCGATGTCATGGACTCTCCAGGTTCGGCCACTCATCACAGGAAGAAGTCATCTTCAGCTTTCACGAGCGATGGCGAGACCATGAACTTGGAGGATGTGGACATCCTGGATGCGCAGCATTTCGACGACTTGGAGAGCGAAAGACTCCATAGGAGGAAGAGAGCGCTGCTTCATAGATTCTCGGACATTATACGAAGACGAAGCTATGCAGAGAAGAGTCATCACTAGATTAGTCACGCCCTTCTTGTGCAAACCGAATGAACTTCCTCGGGACATCGAAACAATCTATGAGTGTATTATACCCCGTCCGTCCCTGTAGATTAATTGTTTCCATGGTCGGATCACGTTGAAGTATGTTCGGTCTGTTATTGCCTAATTTCGTGTAATCAGAATTGTAATTGAAAGACTAGCCTTCAGCCGATGCAAACGAGTAAGCAGAATGTTGATCCGAGCCCAACGAATTGAACTATGTCCTTAAGACAAATTTGCCCTCTCAATCAGTACCCGAGGACCTTGGACAATTGTCTCCCAAGATAGAATGGATCGCGTTCCTCTGAAGCAGTACTTCTTCAAAGGACTCCGGCGAACGTAACTTTGCAGAACTATCGCACAAATGATAAAGATGGGCAGTGAGTGGTGAGACACAAAAATTTCGGTCATTCGAAAGGTGACGGTCGATGTTGTATTTATAGACAGTGAAGAGTTGCGAAGTCGAACGTTTCTGTTGACGAAGGATTGCAAACCGGACAGAGTTCTATTTCAAACAAATATGTCCGTTCGTTTTATTCCGAACAATCATGTTTGTTCGACGATCGAACTTGTTCGCTCAACGCCGAACAGACATATCTGTTCGGAAGAGAAAGAATGTCCAGAAGTCGTGTCCCTTTAATTTAAAAGAATAAAAGAATAAAAACTAATGATGTGTAAAAAATAAATAAATGCACGGACCCGGGCTCGGTCCGACCCGAACCTAGCAGGCCGGCAGTGGCGTGCGCGCGTGGCCCGACCTAGTTTTGCGTAGGTCCTCCCCGTCCACAAAATTGCGGTGCCCCTTGGAGCCCAAATCCATTTGTGAATTTCTAATATTTAAATACATCTACAATCTACTCTTTTTCCTATGTGAGAGTCTCTATTCTTCTTTTCTCATTCACTTTTTATGGAATTTTTTCAACAAAATCCCAATAATCCCCTACATGAATGAGATGTTCAGATATCAGAGCTCTTCGTGTACGCATGAGATGCAATGTGCGATTATTTCATGAAAAAACGTTGCATTAGGATAAGTAGTCTGAGACTTTGAACTTTCCCTAGTGAGACCTATCGGACTTACTCGGTCAATCAGTATACTTGATGTCTTTGAACTATCGACCTTTCGTGTAAACCTAGACAATAGAAATCACACAACTATCTCTCGAACAAAGTTAGTTCTCACTGTTGTGTTCATTTTGGCCTTGAACACCGCCTGGTCTCATGAGTGCTTTAAAAAATTCGGCCTTTTCAATTCTCTTAGAAGCGGCTCTCACTTCACATTCACATTCACATTCACATAGGTGATTTCTGAATATGCGGTATATTACATACTTAATTCAGAATCATTAAAAGCTTTTGCTTATCCTTCACATGTCAGTACTTTTTTCATCTGGGAATGAGTAAGAATTTACAGTACTCTACATTATCTTCATAATTTGGTTGTCCCTTTGAACCTGGATCTTGGGATCTCTAGTTAACTAGGTAGAGTTTCCGCTATGATGACTTATTTATATGCCTTAAACCCATTTCCCTTGATGTTTTCACAACCAACTCTCTAGTTAGGCCTTTTGTTAGTAGATCCGCAACTTTATCTTTTGACTTCACATAGTCAATTGTGATAATTCCACTAGAAAGAAGTTATCTTACAGTATCGTATCTTCGACGTATATGTCGAGACTTACCGTTATACATGACATTCCTTGCCCTTTTTATTGCCGCTTGACTATCATAATGAATACATACAGCTGGTATTAGTTTAGGCCAATTTGGAATATCTTTCAAGAAATTTCGAAGCCACTCCGCTTCTTCACCGGCCTTATCCAAGGCGATAAATTCTGATTCCATAGTAGATCTTGCTATACAAGTTTATTTGGATGATTTTCAAGATACTGCTTCCCCACCAAGTGTGAACACATATCCACTTGTTGTTTTATTTCTTTTGCACCGGTTATCCAATTTGCATCACAATATCCTTCAAGTACCGCTGGATATTTTGTGTAATGCAAAGCATAGTCTTGATATGCTTCAAGTAGTCTAACACACGTTTCATGGCTTTCCAGTGATTTTCATTTGGACTAATTGTAAATAGACTTAGCTTACTTACCGCACAATCTATGTCTAGTCTAGTATAGTTCATGACATACATTAAACTGTTTAGTATACTAGCATACATATTTTGAGCCTTGCTTTCACTAGTATTCTTTGAAAGATGTAAATTAACATATATCAAGGTACTTACTGGTGCAATGCCTATATTCTTCCATTTTTCAAGAATCTTCTCAATGTAATGGGATTGCGATAGAGATAATCCTTCAGATGTTTTATGAATTTTAATTCCTAAAATAACATATGCGACTCCCATGTCTTTTATATCAAATTTGCTTGTGAGCATGTGTTTGATTGCATTGACAACCTCACTATCGCTTCCCATTAGAAGCATATCATCTACATACAAGCATAAAATGACAAAACTGTCATGAGTGTTTTTAACATATACACATTTATCGCACTCATTAATCTTGAAATCATTCGTCAACATGACTTGGTCGAATTTAGCATGCCATCATTTTGGTGCTTGTTTCAAGCCGTAGAGCGACTTGATAAGCCGACACACTTTCCTCTCTTGTCTTGGAACAATAAACCCTTAAGGTTGTTCTAAATATATTTATTCTTCCAGATCCCTATTTAGAAAAGCTATTTTAACATCCATTTGATGGATTTCAAGTCCATACATTGTTGCTATAGAGATTAATAATCGTATAGATGTAATTCTCGTGACAGGTGAATAAATGTTGAAATAATCAAGACCTTCTCGTTGCCTGTAGACTTTTACTACAAGCCTAGCCTTATACTTATCAATAGTACCATCTGATTTCATTTTCTTCTTAAATATCCACCTACATTGTAGTGGCTTATTACCAGGAGGAAGGTCAACCAATTCCCAAGTATGGTTAGACTGGATGGATTCAACTTCACTATTGATAGTTTCTTTCGGGGCTTCTGGGGATGTCACAGCTTCCTTAAATGTCCAAGGCTCATTCTTTAACAAATATGTTAAAAAATCAGGTCCAAAAGACGTAGAGTCCTTTGTCATTTGCTACGTCTATGTTCATCCTCTATTAGATCACTTCTAGATGTATAGCGTCCATTGACTCAATAATCGTATTAACATGTATATCTGGGATCTCAGACTTATGAACAAGAAATTGATATGCATTACTATTAAAAGCATGTTCAATAAAGACACAATCAACAGTTTTTGGTCATATATTAATTTTTTTAGGTTTAGGAATCGCAACCTTAGCCAAACACCCCCACACTTTGAGATATTTCAAATTAGGCATTCTGCCTTTTCAATTCTTATAGGAAATTTGTTGTGTTTTTTTGTGGGGTACTCTATTTAAAAAAAAGTTTGCCGTCAAGATAGCTCCCCCCATAAATTTTGTGGTAAACCATAACTATTCAACAATGTATTTATTGTTTCCTTTAAAGATAGGTTTTTCCTTTCTGCCACACCATTCGATTGTGGTGTGTAAGGAGCGGTGATTTAGTGAATAATACCAATTTCAGTACAAATTTTCTCAAAAGGAAATTCATATTCACCTATTCTATCGCTTCTTATCACTTTTATTTTCTTATTTAATTGATTTTCAACTGCAGACTTATAAGTTCTAAAAGAATTCACAGCTTCATCTTTACTGCTTAGTAAATAAATATAACAATACCTCGAATAATCATCTATAAATGTGATAAAATACTTCTTACCACCTCTAGAAGGTATTGCTTTCATGTCACAAATATTTGTATGTATTAAATTTAAAGGTTCTGTTATTCTATTATTTACAGAATAAAAATGAGGCTCAGAGAACTTAAATGCAACACACACTTGGCATTTTTCACTTGGACAGTCAAAGTTCGGCAATAATCCCATATTCATCAATTTCTTTATCGACTTATAATTAACATGTCCTAGTCTAGCATGCCAAATATCAGGAGACTCAAGCACATAAGTAGAAGCAGCTTTATTCATATCAACCTTGGTTACAACGGTCATTACATTCAGTTTGAACAAACCATCACTTAAATAACCATTTCCTACATACATTTCATTTTTGGAGAGTACAAACTTGTTAGACACAAACACCAACTTGAAGCCATTTTTACTAAAGAGAGATCCAGAAACTAAATTCTTGCGAATATCTGGCACATGCAAAACATTATTTAGTGTCACGACTTTTCCAGATGTCATTTTCAGAGCAATCTTTCTAACACCTTCAACCTTAGAGGTCGATAAATTACCCATATAAAGTTTTTTATCATCCTCCACAGTAGTATAGGATAAGAACATTGATCTGTTTGTACGGATATGACGAGTTGCTCCAGCATCATTCCACCACTACTTAAAGTTTCCAACCATGTTGCACCCAGATATCATGGCAATAAGATTGATATCATCAACCCCATTGAAAATCTATTCCATCATTTTGGCCTGAGTTTTATGTCTTTTATTGGCTCTGCAGTCTTTGACTCAATGTCCAGACTTGCCACAGTTGATGCATTTACCAACGGACTTCTTCAGGCCTTGAGTGAATTTCTCTCCAAACTTCTTAGGTATTTTCCTCTTCTTGTTGGGTTTCGTCCATTCTTCAACAACATTGGCCCTTGAGACCTCCAGATTTTTGCCAATTTTCTTCTCAGAAAGACTATTGTATTCCTCAATCCTCAATTGAACAATCAATTCTTCAAGTGATTACTCATTTCTCTTGTATTTGAGATAATTTTTGAAATCTCTCCAAGACAGTGGCAATTTTTCAATGAAGGCAGCCATTTGAAATGATTCACTTAGTGTCATTCCTAATATCATGCATGATCACTTGAAGCTCTTGAATTTGACTTAAGATGGTTTTAGAATCGACCATCTTAAAATCCAGAAATTTGTCGACAATGAATTTTTTCAATCCAGCATCTTCTGTTTTGTATTTTTTGTCCAGACTATTCCATAACTCCTTAGCCGTTTTCAGCGAACTATAAACGTTATACAGGGTATTGTCCAGACCGTTGAGAACATAGTTGCGACACAGAAAATCAAAATGCTTCCATGCATCCACATCAGCAACCTTTTACTTGTTTGTCTCTCCAGCGTCCAATTTTTGATCATCCTCATTAAGGAAACTTGCCAAATTCAATGTCGTGAGATAGAACAATATCTTTTATTGCCATCTCTTGAAATCAGAACCATTAAATTTTTCTGGCTTTTCTCCATGATTCGGAATAGGAGTGATCGGAGTCGAAGTCGAAGTCATTTCTATTAAAAAAATGGGAAAACAGAACGTATATAATTTCGAACAATTATATAAACGAAGTCACAGAATTTTAAAAAAAAAAATTATAAGGACGACGACAATTGGAATTTGACAAAGTACTATTCGAACTACATTATAGAGCTTCGAGGAAAGACTGATTCAAATAGACGTGATATGTGAACGATGGTACAAAATATTTCTAACGACAATATCACACGAACTAGACACGAGGAACGACAATAGAAAAAACTTTGTCTTAAGATTGTTATTGCCTAAGTTCGTATAATCAGAATTGCAATTGAAAGACTAACCTTCAGCCAATGCAAACGAGTAAGCAGAATGTTGATCCGAGCCCAACGAATTGATGTTGTGTCTGTCCTTAAGACAAATTTGCTCTCTCAATCAGTACCCGAGGACCTTGGACAATTGTTTCACAAGATAGAACGGATCGCGTTCCTTTGAAACGATACTTCTTCAAAGTACTCCGGCGAACGTAACTTTGCAGAACTATCGCACAAATGATGAAGATGAGCAGTGAGTGGTGAGACACAAAAATTTCAGTCATCGAAAAGTGATGGTCGATGTTGTATTTATAGACAATGAAGAGTTGCGAAGTCGAACGTTTCTGTTGACGAAGCATTGCGAACTGAACAGAGTTCTATTTCAAACAAACATGTCTGTTCGCTTTATTCCGAACGACCATGTTTGTTCGACGATAGAACTTGTTCGCTCAACGCCGAACAGACATATCTGTTCGGAAGAAGAAGAGTGTTCATAAATCGTATCCCTTCAATTTAAAAGAATAAGAATAATAAAAAAATAATGTTGTGTAAAAAATAAATAAATGCCCGGACCCAGGCCCGAATTGAGCCTGCCAGCGGCGGCGCGCGCGCGTGGGCTGACCTAACTTTGCGTAGTTATTTCCCTGTCCACAAAAGTGCGATGCCCTTTGGGGCCTAAACTCATTTATGAATTTCTAATATTTAAATGCATCCACCACCTACTCTTTTTTCTATGTGGTACTCTCCAATCTTTATTTTCCCATTCATTTTTAATGGAATTTTTTCAACAAAATCCCAACACAGTGGAGGTTTTCGCCACTTCTGACTCATCTTGTAAAAATAAAGCAGCCAGACTAAGCGGCCTTCGGTACCCGCTCTGATGCTCTGCAACCGGAGAAACTACTATTCATGATTGTTCCTGTGACGAGGCCGTCTTGACTGAGCCAACAAATGAAGCTTCAATTGTCAAACGAACGGCTAAAAAAGTGTCAATGGTTTCAAATTCAAACAGACGGTGCGAAAACAATGATGACAGCAGAGACGAGGACTAGCCCCATGACCTTTTGCAACTAGTGTCTATCTTTGATCTTCGTTGGCTCCATAGCCATAGGGTTCCATTCGGTGTCTATCTTGCTATTCAGGGAGATCATTGCGGTAGGCCCGTCCAATGAATGTTTCGGTCGAAAATAATCCGACCCAAATTGACTCCTTCATATGCCATATGCCATGCACATTCAACTGCCCATAACCAATTCAATCGGGATTCGTGTATAAAATATTTTTCCTTGAATCACCTTTGAAGAATGGACGGCTTTTTGAGGGGGCTAAAAAAAAAAAAAGTTAACAAGTCCAAGGACTTGCTCTATATTTAATTTGATTCCGCTAGTCCGACAGTACTATTATTATTTTTGACCCCATGATTTTTCAACCAATGAGTACTTTATGCTAAAACATACGGTGATAATGTGTGGATTTGTGGTCAGAAATAACCGACGGTACCGTTACATTGTTATGTAAGATTTTTTCCATTTAATTTGGGTTGAAAGTTGGATACTAAGGTAAACGCGTATGGCAAAAAAATGTTCCAAAATTGTTTCGAAAAACACTTTTGAAAAAAGAAATACTTTTGACCCCAAAGGAAAAAAAAACTTAATTATGAGTTTTGGAATAATTTCGTGCAAGGCACCACCGCCATTTTCCCTCACCACGGCCACCATCCGGGGATAGCGGTTGGGGCCGGCGGCCGTCGCCACTACCGGTAGCCGACTGCCGTAGGATGCCGCCGCAACACTCTCCTGCCGTCGATCTTTACTTTTACTTAACAAATATGTTTCTGTTTTCAAAAATCGTAACTAAAAATAAAAACACAAAAAAAAAAATTCTGTTCTAAATATATTCTCAGTAACGTAAACATTCCCAAACGCATACCAAATTTACTCACCAACGCTCCGTCTTCTTTGGATTTTACTTTTTAAAAGCCCACATATTACCCATATTTTGACTTTTAGGCGAGGTTAAATAAATGCAGGTAGACATATAGGTGTGTGACCACTTTGACAGATCTAGGTGGTAGATCGTAGACATGCCCTGGCCTAGATTTTTTAGGGCGTTCGCTTTCGCCCTTACGACGGACTAGGGGTTCATGTCTCGTTGGCAAAGCACTTCGAATGTGTAGAGCAGACAGGCCCGACACACGGATAGGGCCTCTCAAGATTGCCCTGGCCGGGAGGATGCGGACGCGGACACCGCGAAAACCGCGTGATTCCTTTCAGGGTACCGCGCGCGGGATTCTCGTGGCGGGTCCCTTAATTAATTAGTCAATTCACTCAGATGATGGATGGGTTAATCTACGGATTAATCAGATTCCGGAACAGGATTACGTGGAATATGAGCGCAGTAGCCACTAGCCACACCGTTTTGTCGGACAGACCGCGGCTCCACAGCGCATACGCACTCGATTCCTGTCCCCCTCCCTATCTCTCTCTCTCTGTGCTTCTCTGTGTCTGATTTCGGGATCGAGTCTCTGGTTTCGTCGCTCGAGCAAAGCGAAGCCGAGGTTAAGGAGAATTGGCGCGTAGCAGAGAGGCTACTGAGTACTGGGTGTTTTTGCTTCCGGGACGCGCAGCGACTGAGCGAACATGTCGTCGTCGGCGGTGCAGTTCGCCGCTCCCGACAACCATGAGGATGGCGGCAGCATCGAACAGCTCGGCCCCGTCCTCCCCATCGATCCCAGGGCTCCGAACCTGTCCCTCCCCAGGGAGACCTTCCTCCGAGCGGCCGTCTCTCTCAAGGACCAGGTAACGACGAGGACGAGGTCCCTGTTCATGTATACTTCGGATTAAGCCCATCGAATCTTTAAGGAACGGAAAACAAGCCTTTTTTTTCCTTGTCGATGAAGAAAACGAAGTTCATTGCGTGTGAAGAGCTTGAATTTTGGAGCTCACTGGATGGCGCTTGTGTGCGCCGGCACTGATTGAATCAGGTTGTACGGGCGACGTGGCTCGAGGGCGGTGCGGGGGATCCGACCGCGTACACGGGGCTGCTGGGGACGGCCTTATTGTGCCTGAGGTCCTACGGGGCCACCGGCGACCGGAGCGACCTGCTGTTGTCGGCCGAGATCGTCGATGCGTGCGCCTCCGCGGCTCGAGCTTCCACGAGGTGAGTCATGTGCATCATTATCAGTCTTTTTTGAATTACCCAAGATTGTGCAGATACGCTCTTATGAAAACAAAAGAAAAAACAGGAGAGAAGATTGCATAAAAGTTATCTGATTCGGACAAAAATGTCCGCTAATACTCGATAGTGGAGGAGGAGGTTGCTCTGTTTCTTGATTGACAGAATAACTAGACTTATGGTCCATGCCATTGCTCTGCACGAAGGAGAACATGAATCCCTATGTGATGTACCAAATTGCAATTATTTTGGAGATAGGTAAAGTAAATAAGACATAACTGTAACGAACTAACTAATCCGTATATCACAAATATTCATAATGATTGCTTTACTCTTTCTTCTTTAAAAAGATTCAGGCAGAAGCGATAAAATCGGTACGTGCATTTGCAGTTTCCAGTACCTTGAGGAAAAAATTAGCAAGAGCTCCTCCCCGTTTCTCGACCATAATGGGTTTTGTGATAATTCCTGTTTAATTCAATTATATCATCGTAATAAAATGGTAGTCCTGACTCCTAACACACCGGAATGGATAAATATACCATTCGTTTGTGACTAAGTGGTCGGGTTTCGAGTTTTTCCTCTGACTATGAAGTTCGGACATGGATGCTTTTCTATCTATGAATTCTGGGTTGAAAAAAAAAAAACTCTAACATCTGATATTTTCTTTTGAACTGGAGTTTTCTTTGAGATATATGTGCATAGATGAGTTAAATGCTGATATTTCTGCAGGTATAAGTTTCTTCCTTTTGAGGATTTGGCTAACTGGAAAAAAAACAAAATGATTGATACAGGCATGTGACGTTTTTATGTGGTAAAGGAGGCGTGTTCGCGGTTGGCGCAGTGGTTGCCAATCTTATAGGGGACTATCAAAGGCGCAACTTGTTCCTCAACCTTTTCCTAGAGGTATATTACTAAAATCGGAACAGATCGCTCTTTTCCTCTCCTCAATATTTGGGATAAGAAGCGGCACATCTTGGGTAACATCTGTTTTTTATGATAAATCGTTTTCGAAAGGTGTACCCAAGACTGTGGTGGATCGGGACCAACTTCGATAATTGAGGTGTTTGAATCGTTGATACTAGAAAAGGGAATCAGTCTTGTTTGCTAGCCTGTTTTAATATCCTCCGTGGATTTTTTCGCCTATTTCGTGATGAATATATATCAAATGTCTTCGGTAAACCTTGGAATTACCACCAGAAGTAATACCTGGGATGAAGGTGACCTGAATTTACAGTGAAAAAGAACATATATTTCATTTTTCTGGCAAAGCTAAAGAGAGAGATCAAAGGGATAAAAATGGGTTTTGTTCACCAGGATCCCTGTCTACTAGTAAGACGCTGTGTTGGGGATACGAGGATAGAGGTTCAAATTTCATGACCTGAAGTTAAGGTAAAAAATGTTGGTACGTAACTAAAACCGTGCTTTTCAAATATTTTGTTGGTTACGGATTTCCTGTAGTCCGGATTTTTTAGCTCTTCTTGATATGAGGATAGAGGTTCAAATTTGGTTTTGTGATGCATCAGGTACCTTAGGTATAAGTTGATTTGTCAAATAGCAGAATACCTCTTACGCTTGCATTGTTCTCTTGGTGGCCATATTTATCATGACCAGCCAAGTGCCTCCAATTTACCTGCCAATCACCTAAGAAACCACAGTAACATCATGGCTTCCTGTGGAAATTGGTTGAACTTATATTCTCAAAATCGAATCTGAAGTTGACATAGTTTCAATGAGACAAGAGGATGCAACATGCTATGATAAGTTGATTGCTCATGGCATCCAAATCTCCGAATCTTGTTATCTAGTGGTTGCTCATCGTCCTGTCATTTACTTACATCATCCTTACTGAGCAGGATAAGTCAACAATCGGTCACGTGACCAAATACACTCTGGCTTACTTTTGCCGTTGATGCAGGTGGCGCAAGAGAGAGCTCTCCCAGTTGGACCCGAGGAGGGCGGTTTCGGGATGTCGTACGACCTTCTCTACGGCAGAGCTGGTTTCTTGTGTGCAGCTCTATTTTTGAACAAGAACCTGGGACAAGGGACTGTGTCAAACGATCTACTGATGCCTATTGTTGACGCCGTGTTGGCGGGGGGAAGGGCTGGTGCTTCTGATATCGAGACGTGCCCGTTGATGTACAGATGGCACGGGACCCGGTACTTGGGTGCGGCCAATGGCCTAGCTGGAATCTTGCAAGTGTTGCTTCACTTTCCTCTCCACGAAGAATATCTCGAGGATGTTAAGGGGACTTTGAGATATATGATGAGCAAGAGGTTTCCGAACAGTGGAAATTACCCCTCGAGCGAAGGCAACCCGAGGGACAAACTGGTTCAGTGGTCTCACGGTGCGACTGGCATGGCCATGACTCTATGCAAGGCATCACAGGTTAGTAGCATTTTCCTTGAAATTATGACATCAGTAAACTGTGCTAATGTCGGTGTTCAATCAACGTCTTCAGGTCACTTGGAACATCTTTATCGTGTATTTCCTCGAATAAGTTTGATGATGATCATAAAGCAATTAATCCCAAAGACAATGTGTAAGAATGAAGTTTGTGAAGTGGCTGTCGATTGATATAATGCGACTCCTTTGGTCTCTACAGATGTTTCCACATGACAGAGAGTTCCGCGACGCTGCCATAGAGGCAGGGGAAGTTGTGTGGAAGAACGGGCTCGTGAAGAAAGCGGGGCTCGCCGATGGCATTTCGGGGAACGCGTATGCCTTCCTCTCGCTTTATCGGCTGACAGGGGAGAGAATCTACGAGGACAGAGCCAGAGCATTTGCGATCTTCCTCTATCACAACGTGAACAAGCCCGCCGGCATGGGGCATGCACAGGTCGCGGACTACGCCTTCTCGCTTTACCAAGGGCTTGCTGGAGCGGCTTGCCTCTGGTTCGATCTCGTCGATGCGGAGAACTCCAGATTCCCGGGGTACGAGTTATAAGAAAGAACATGAAAGCGCGAGAGGTTACATGTAGCTGTTTTGTGTACATAATAAAGAGAGGTATGCCGTTAGAAATCGGTGAATCAGATGCTGTTGCTCTGTGTTGATATGATCAATATGTAAGGGCTTGCAGCTTGATGATTGCACGCTTAGGGATCAGTCGTTCAAGGCAAGAAATTGATGTCCGAAAGACGATGGGTCGGACGGTCATGCTCAATGTTTCAATGCACCATATACAAACAGACGGTAATGGAGTTTTTGCTAGTGTGTGGGATCCACTGTTTAAGAAATGGAAAAATTACACAAATAGTTTTTAAATTTTGATTTTAATATGAATTGTCGCATTTGAATTTTAGCTCAACGTGTAATGTAACGACCGAATTTATTATCTTCATGCATAAGGATACTGGATTACCTAGCAGAAAGGATTTCAAAATCATCACAAACCTCTCTTTTTTCTTTTCTGTTTCGATTTCTTTTCTGGATTATTATATGATGGTTTTTTAACGGCTCCTTCTTTCTTCCAACTAATTGGTAATAAAGCGGTTTTTCCCGAAAGGAGCTAGAAGTCACCTTTTCTTATTAAATGTTTAAATTGTTCATCGTGATTCATGGATTTTTGTTATCTGTTCAATTTAGTACCTGATTTATATAAAAATGTATAACACTATCTTTAACTTGAATTAATGAAAGTACAATGTTGAACATTTTTATATAGTTTAGGAATTAAGTGAAACATAAATCAAAATTTCGGAAATCATACTGCATATTGGGGTAAAATTTATGGATCGCATTAACTAAATTAAAAATTTGTGAGCTACATTGCACATCATGTTAAAGTTTAAAGATCAAATAAGAAACCGTGGCACTCATTCGATACATGTGTGCTCGATAAATGGAAAAATTCTAATTCGTGCGTGGCCATTTTAGAACGAGATTAGAATAGAGGGTGTCGGGCAATTCCCCGCTGAGATTATAAAATCGGAGCTTCTCATTTTCTCATCAAATGTTTCGGCACGATCAGGCGTTCGAGAGAGAAAATTTTCTTTGGCAGTATCTTCATCATTTGCTATCTTCGCCCACAATTCTGGACCGTGACCTCCCGGGCGATATCCGCGTTCCTTGATTCTTAAGGCCATGCCATGTTCTGTCCGGCGTACATCACGGTCGAACGGACGGACGGACAGGCGACGTCGCCGTCTTCGAGAACATTGACGTTACGGGTGCGGAATGTCCGCACGCTTCCCGCTTGTAGGTCCATCTACTTTCCCAGCGAGCGGTCGGAAACCGATGGAATCCCTCCAGAAACCATTCGCGGTGGCGCCCACCCCCGCCGCCATCGCCTTTCTCTAATTATTCCCCACCGTCCGTGTTTCCGAAGCTACACCGGATTGGACATCACGGGTCGCGGATCAGAGTCGATGGACCGTCGCCGTTGGATCAAAACATGTTCTTCGAAATGTGCAATCGTTTCGTCGATCGCTCAGTGCAGAGTGTGCTCTTTTCTCTAATCATTTAGGAAAGCAAATTCTTATCTTTCGCAATCATCTGTCATACGAGTTACATGTCGTTAAGGATTTGTTTGTTTCTTCTGAAAATGAACAATTTTTCGAAATTGTATCGTTTGAAATAATTAGGCAATGAAAATCGTTTTAATGATCGACAACAATTTATATATAATTTTTTTCGTAAATGAATTCATTTTCTATAAGCGACAAGAACGATATTTTTAAAAAAATATCTTTCAAATCATTCATTTTTCATGAAAAAAATGCTATATATTGCAATCCAAAGACTTGGTCGATGGAAGCCGAATTTCTGTTAAGGAAGGTAAACTCGTAGCTCATTTCACTTTTGGTTACGAATGTTGCACAAATTGTAAAGATAGATTGCTGGTGTGAAGGAAATAAATTCGTTGCCCGACTATAGTGGGATATTCTTTGATAGAAAATACATCCCATCTTCAACTTACCATTTTAATTAATTTATCAGTAATTAATTAAAAGGCGAGATGAGACACGATCATAGATAATACTCCGTACAATCCCGCCAATCGAAGGGTCGAGATTACCGAGCTCGTCGCCCCAGCAGCTGTGATGCAGCCTCGCCGAGATGTCCGGAAGTTTCTTCACACAAGAAATTGCGCGGCACGGACCATTCAAAGGTGCGCGCTCACCATACGAATCAAACTCGCGATCTCATGGAAGATAGGCATATACTTAAACACTAAGTTTATTATCTTGGTGGTCTTCGACTTATCATTCGACGTGCTTAGGAAAAACACAGAATTTAAAATTCGTCACATCATTGTCCAAGTCGTGACCTAACGTATCCATTACCCAATGAGTGAGAACAAAGTGCGTCTCCATCAAATATTTTTTTTTAAAAAAGGAGAAGATAAAGATCGAGTAATCTTAGATGCTGTTAAGTTTATAAAACGATTATATACATAAAGTAATGTCAAATTCAATAGATGTTTAGACAATCAGCTTATTATCCAATAAAGAGTGTGAAAACTAAAAATAAAATTAAAAATTAAACACATTGTACGGATCACAATTCATGAAAGCTTGAAAAAAATGCAAAAAAAAAAATAAAAAAAAATTGTCCATGTCAAAGTGAATTATGCCGCGGGATGGCCGGTGTCAGAGTAAGCCATTACTGGTTGAATTTAGCTGGAAAGATTATTTTGGCAAATCTTCAAAAGTTTCGAGATTACTTTTGGTAAATTCTCCATTGTATGAAATATCAATTTAGTCTTAAATTTTTCAATTTTCCTAATTGAATCTCAAACCTTTTGACGATTTGCTAATATAGTAATTCAAATCAATTTTAGTTAGAAACTGCTGACGTTAATGTTAACCATCCTACTTGGCATGATGGAATTTACATAGATAATTCTTATATATATCCTAAATTTTCCAAATTGTTTTCAAATGGTAGAAAAAAGGGAAAACAAACAACCAGATAAAGGAAAAAGAAAAGAAATACATAAAAATAAAAATTCAAAAAATATTTGAAAATTATCCACATTAATACAATCATGCCACATAGGACAAATGAAGTCCACATAAGCAATTCTCAATCAATTTTGGCTTGGAAAATCCTCAAAAAAGATTTAAGACTAAATGACTAAATTGAAATTTTTATGAGTGAATTGACATTCGCATAATGAGTTTAAGATTTTCTTAGCAACTCGTACGATATATTTTAGACTATTTTTATAATTACCCCGACAAAGATCAATCCCGGAGCCCAACATATTAAATTTGTAAATCTACCTTTCTATTATTTAACATTATCTAGAATTTTTATTTTCCTGAGATAATTAACGAGAAATGATTAACTATATCGAACCTGTGGGCCGCCTCAAAATGAAAAAGGAAATCATGCGTTCGACGTCCGATGTCTACTTGTTCAGTTCAACGTCAAGCCTCTCCTCTTGCGCCACGTCCCTCCGTCGTCATGCCTCTGTGTTCTCTCTCCCTCTCACTCTCTCTCTCTCTTCTCTCCAGAACTGCCTACTCTGTTTCTTTGTCCTCGGTTTCCACTTCACACCACCCACCAATAATCGATCATCCACCGTCGAGAAAAAGGAAGAAGCTTTTCCACACGCAAAGCTAATCCCCTTCAAGAAAGTCGGCCACTAGACGTCGGTGATTTGACGGGCACCCCCCAGAACTGGGAATCGCATGATTTCTCCATAGTTAGCTGTCTGAAACTTCTCAGGTTTCGATCATCGCCTGAAGGACTTGTACTTCAGCTGAAAGGTTGAAAAATGGATCGTTACGAGACACTGAAAGTTATTGGGTCGGGCAATTTCGGGGTCGCCAAGCTCGCCCGAGACAGGTGGAGCGGTGAGCTCTTCGCTGTTAAATACATTGAAAGAGGCCAGAAGGTAACCTTAACTTTCTCTCTCTTTCACCCCCTGGTCTATCTTTATTTATGATTGGGTCTCTTTTTGTTGTCATGACTTAGCTTTTCTTCCCTCTGTATTTGTCACCTGTGGCTCGTGATATCGGCACTTTGTGCCTGTAATTAATTGTACAGAAGTTCTGTTTCTCGTCGGCGGTTTCTTGGAAAACAGAGGCTTTTGCGAGGATTTGGTTTGAGGTTTCTTTTATTGGTTGCAGATCAATCAGCACGTGCAGAGGGAGATTATGAACCACCGGTCCCTTAAGCATCCGAATATTATTAGATTTAAGGAGGTAATTTTGCTCATTTCAGCTGGTTTAGCTCTTGCGTCCTGTATTTCTTGATGTTGAAGAAATGTTTGTGAGAACGACGAAAGCTGATGTAGCTGATGGATTGGAATAGGATCACATCCAGAAAGCAACTTCAAAGAGGACCTGAAAAACTGAAAAGCAAAGTTCTTTCTTTTCCCTCTCTTCTGAATAATGTTAGGTGTATCGAGATTGATTGGCCAAATTGGTATTCTAACCGGCTGAATGCTCACTTGCATTCCGGTCACGTTTTTTCACCCTCTGTTTAGCTGGCAAAGGTTGCCCCTTCTGGCTCATCCTGTTGAACAGTCCCATCTGTGCTATTCCCACTTCTTGATCGAAATTAAAGATGCGAACTTCCTAGGCATGGGCCGGCGAGGATAACTTAGTATTTAGATTGCATTTTGATGGCAGTACACATGTTTTTTCTTCATGTGATTTCTCTAGTGAGCCAAGGTGCCGGTAGTGCAAATGCAAATGCACATCAATCTGAAAGAGAGACTGGTTATGAGTTGCTGACTCTCAGATGATGGCGACTAAGTGTTTGCTTGCTCCCGCAAGATTTGCAAATGTGGAAAATCGATGACAGTGTGCGAAGGTTCTCTTCGCGACTGGTGAAGGCAGCTGCAGAAAAAGTTTACTCACTGTACGATAATTTTTAGGAGTCAAGAATCAAAATTTGGAAACAATTTGGTTCTAAGTAGCAGGTGGACAATAGCGGATTTGTGTACCATTTCCTCTTGTCGAGAGTGCCTGAAGTTTGGAACTTTGACGGAAGTGAGTATTGTTTTGCAGGTCTTGCTCACACCAACTCATCTGGCCATCGTCATGGAATATGCTGCGGGCGGGGAATTATTCGAAAGAATTTGTACTGCCGGTAGATTCAGTGAGGACGAGGTACTTTGGAAAAGATAAAAACATGTCTGAGATGTCTGTCGCATGTCTTTTTAAAGTTCCGTTTCCCTCTAAATCTGTCGCATGTTCACTTTCTCGCTTCTGGCAAAGATGGTTGCTTCAAAGTTCACATGGCACTGTTAATTTCTTAATTCTGTCTCTGAAGCTGTCTTTTGTCTCTGTGTTAGGCAAGATTTTTCTATCAGCAGCTCATATCAGGAGTCAGTTACTGCCATTCGATGGTAACAATTCTCTTTCATTCCGAGTCATTAAGTGCAATTTTCACTGTAATTTCTCAATCTGCATTAGCTATTGTAGCTGAATGTCTGACAATACGGTATAAAATTGGTCTTGTCGCAGCAAATTTGCCACAGGGATCTCAAGCTGGAAAACACTCTGCTTGATGGGAGCACTGCACCGCGCCTTAAAATATGTGATTTCGGCTACTCAAAGGCAACATTCTGCTGATAAAATTATGTGGTTCTTCTCAGGTAGTTGCTGTAATTTATCGTTGCTGACTGCTCTGTCTCGCTTGTAGTCATCAGTATTGCATTCTCAACCTAAATCGACAGTGGGGACGCCGGCCTATATAGCACCTGAGGTTTTGTCCACAAAAGAATATGATGGGAAGGTACAATGGAAACTCTCCTCATTCCTCCTCTTATTTTCCTTTTTGAAAAATTTTCGCCAATCGTAGGACCCTAGTTAGGTGACCTAATCGTTCTCTGTTGATTAACCATAGTTTTTTATTATTATTGCAGATTGCAGATGTTTGGTCTTGTGGGGTTACCTTGTATGTCATGCTGGTCGGGGCTTATCCTTTCGAAGATCCAGACGATCCAAGGAATTTCCGAAAGACAATTCAGGTTCACCTCCATCATGCATGTTCAAAAGTCACTGAGGTCTTCATACTATTCACTCTTTTAGGCTTGATCTTAAAAAATGAGCAATGGCTTGATGCAGAGAATACTCAGCGTCCACTACTCGATCCCGGATTATGTGCGTGTCTCCGTTGAATGTATACATCTCTTGTCTCGAATTTTCGTAGCCAACCCTGAAAAGGTAACTCACTCTCACGAGAGTTCAATCCGAAGTATCTTCTGTGGTTTCATTAGTAGTTCTGTCTTTTCGGATTGCTGCACTGTAAGGAAGCCTGAGCAAAGATCACCAACGAGCAAACGATGACCTCAATTCGATTATAAATATGCTAATTCTGCGATGTTGCCTTGCGGAACAGAGAATAACAATGCCTGAGATTAAAAGGCATCCATGGTTCCAAAAGAACTTGCCTGTGGAATTCATGGACGAAGGGAACGGCCTCTTGCAAGTTGAAGGGCCGAACGACACGAAGCAGAGCTTGGACGAAATATTGGCCATAATTCAGGAGGCACGGAAATCGGTAGAAATCCCGAAATTCGGCGGGATTCTAGTCGGAGGGAGCATGGATCTCGACGACTTGGAAACCGATGCCGACATAGACGACATCGAGACCAGCGGCGACTTTGTCTGCGCGCTGTGACACGATGCACGCCGTCTTCACTTACGATCAGCTCATGACGTAAATTTCGTTCTTTAGAAGCGAGGCATACAAATAGTGATCTCTGGTTGTTGATATTGATGTTCATGAGGAAGAAGCTACTTTTTAAGGGGACTGTGGGGGACGCACGCTCGGGTTTGGGGCAAAGGGATGGATTTGATCCAAATGTTAGGCTAATTGCCTCCTCTTTGCTGTGTAATTTATGAAGCTGAAAAGAACACACTGACGAGATTTACTGTGTAAGTTCATGGACTTGTACGAGGATGTACAGTATCACTGTATTTCGGTTAAAGTATACTACAAGTTTTAAAATTTGTATACAACGCTCATTTTAGTATTATAACTTTCAAAACGATCATTTAAGTGCTAATTTTTTTAAAAAAATACTCACTTCGGTATCAATTTCAATTTGAGCTGACGTAAATCGTCGAAAATCCTACATGATTTATTATTTTATTATTATTAATGTTGGTGTTAACATGGTTCTCTGGAGTTGGCATTGATCGTTTTATTTCCACTGTAGTGATTATTTTTTAAAAAAATTTGACATTTAAGTGATCTTTTTGAAAGTTTTAATACTAAAATTGAGCGTCGTATGTAAGTTTTGGCACTTAATAATGTACGTAAGACTTTTATTTTTTATTACTGGATTAAACAACTTGCTCAGGTTCTGCTCAATGTTCCTGAGTCCTTAAATCACGAGGGTTCTAGCCTTCTAGTTAAGGCTCATAAACATGATAATTGAAATGCATTGAGCTCATATAAATTGTATGGAACCTCAACTTCTTCTTTTTTTTGTCAATTGTTTCACAAAAAATGAATGATCCGAGAAATATTTTTCTAAAAGATAATCGCTCGCATCTCTAACAAAAATAAACAGTGAAAATTCTTTTTGTAGACATAAATCATTGTCCACGGTGACACTTTTTCATTGACTAACTATTTCAAGCACTAACGATTTTTTTTTTTACGAAATTATTTTTCAAATTATTTATATTTCATGAAACAAATGCTCCATTTGTTTTTGTTACTATTTTCTTTTATTTCATGAAAAAATAATGATTTGAAAATATTTTTTTAACAATAACCGCTTGTATCACATACAAAACTAAATAGACCAAAAATATTTTTCATCGTCCATGAAAATATTAATCCGTGGATTGTTATCGATAATGAATGCAATTCTCGTTGACTTATTATTTTAAGCAATGTAAGCGATCGTTTTTAGGAAAATGTTATGTAAAACGTTCATTTTTTTGCGAAATAAAACCAGCCTTGTATTGCAAATACACTAGTGATTTCACACTGGCCATAATTAACTCCTCACATGAATCAATTGTAACATTTTCTTTTGGTGTTGACCGGTGTTTGATTTAATGTCGTTTCCAGTTCATACATGGATATGGTTTTGACCCGCATCTGAAAGTTGATTTAACCCAAATTTCAGTGCTATATAATAATAATAATAATGATGATGATGATGATGATGATGAAATCGTATTAATGCGTTTCTACATAATTTTAAGAAAAAGACAGCCTAATTCCTCAAAAAACTCCACAACTTCAGATAAAGTCCTAATCTATCCCAAACTTTTTAAATGAAATCCTTAACTTTAGGATCAGTCCGAATTTTGCCCCGAATTTTCTCGTCTCAAAAAACAACCCGACCCACCCATATTCCAAAAGTCCAATCCCAGGTCTATCTCGCGCTTTTTCTTTTTCTTTTTTCTTTTTTGAAAAAAGGACTAACTTTAATTCTAGTCTCAAATTTGTGACGGTTAACTTTCCGTCCAAAAATCCATATTATTGTTTGACATGGTATTTCCATAACAATAACCAGTGAGCAAGCAATGAAAATTATATCCAAAATGAAACCATCGATATGAAAATTAGAATAATTAGGGAAGACCAATGGCGATTTTAGATGAGAGCTATCATGAACAAATTTGAGTTTAAAGTTAAAATTGGTGATCTTTTGTTATTAGACCTAAAGTTCAGATTTTCGCAGACAAGAAAAAGTTCAGAACAAATTTGGCTCTAACCTAAAGTATGGGGTTTTTTTATAAAAAAATTCCGAGCTTGGGATCGGAGCGAAAGTTGAGTTGTTTTATTGGAAATTCCTCCTGAATAAATTGCAAGAAAAGATCTAGGCTGCTTGCCAAACTGTTTCTTTAATCCCCTGCTCAAATCTTCTATACAATATGTTCTCGTCATTGTAATGAACTTCGCACAATCAAACCCCCTTCAAGATTCCAACAAGACCTCCACAGGCTGGCGGCTATTCACCACCCGGCAATTCCTCCTGATCTCGCCGGGCCGGCCCGACACCAGATCCCCCATCTTTATCATCCCCTCGACGAAACCCCTGAAGAACTCGTCCTGGTCTCTGCTGAACTTCCGCACGTACGGCCTCGTCCGCGGGAACGTGAACAACGTCTGGTCCGAATTCAGGAACCCTCTGCCTGCGACCAAGTCCTTGAAGTACTGGTTATCGAACGCCCTCGGCGTGGAGTCCAAATCCCCGGTCACGTTCTCGTCACCGCCCCGCGGGCAGAGCTTGTATAGCTCATCCCGGAACCCCGGGTTGAGCGCGGGGTCCGGCCCACCGGTCCCGGACTGGTTGTAGAGCCGGAACATGATCGAGAAGCACCGGGCCTGCCCAATGGAGTGAGACCCGGAAAGGGCCACCAGGTCCTTGACGGAGAGATTGTACTTGGCAAACAGATCGACGAGGGAGCTCGCGTTGGCCCTTGGGCTCGGCATTATGTCGTTAGAGTCCTCCTGGCTAGCCGTCAGGCTGTCCGTTCTCCCCAGCTTCACTTCCCAATCCGGTCCGCCGGTCTAAAATCACGTTTATCGTTACATTACAACTCGAATCAAAGTTCATTGTCCGTTCCTAGACTAAGAACGGTGCTTTAAATGTTCCCTTTTCCCCCTGGTCCTCCCTTAGGACTAAATCGGCGAAATTGATTGTTGTCGGATTTGCAGGGCTGAAACAGAGTGGCCGGCCATCGCAAGCCTGCCCAGGAATCGGGACCCAAACAAAGAAGAAGGGGCCATTTTACTAAATCTGGAGGCCACAACCGCCCAGACTGCAGAAAAATCATTATTCTGCAGTTTCACCGTATACAGAAAAAATTCTATCTTTTTGCATGTCTTGTTAATAAAGCGGCCGACCCTATTCAGAATATATTCTCCAAATCAAAAAAGAAAGAATAGTTTAATCTCTCCAATGTCATTTCCCTTTCATCTCACAGTATAATTTCTTTATCGGGTCCGCTTAAATTCAGATTTTGGAATAGGGTTGGTGTTATCTGCTGACGTGCTCTGTCAATTGGTTTAAAAATAAGAAAAAGGAAGAGATTCACTGACCAGGGCCACCGCGTCTCGAGCGGCCATTACGACGACGTCGGCGCAGGAGACGACGCCGGGGCAGGCCTTCTCCAACGCGTCCTTGACTTCGTCGATGACCTCGAACGACCGCAGCGAGTTGATGTTGGACAGAGCCTCTTTCTCTCCGACCATGGTCGGCGTGTCGTCCAGAAGCAGAGACCCATCACAACCCTTTTGGTAAAGAAAGGGCAAAAAAAAAAAAAAAAAAAAACAGAGTACGAGACCTATTGAGATACAACCTTCGCAAAAGTATGAGAAGATGAGACGATTCAGAAGCAAAAAGATCCATGGCTCGCTGCTTACGTTGACAAAGCAGTCGTGGAACTGGAAGCGCATGACGGAGGCGACGCTCCGGGGCTCTCTGATCAGGGCCTTCATCATCACCTCCCTCACCACGGCTTCAGCTCTCGGGCACGTCTCGGCGTAGTGACCGGGCCGTAGCTCCACGGCTATGGCCGTCTGCAGGAGGATGAGGGAAAGAAGGGAAGAGACAGGGCTCATTTTGCCTGCTACCATTTGTTCTAATGACTCTTTTGGAGACACAGAATTGAATCGGAGAGATTGATGGTTCGATCGATGACCTCAGTTTTTGTGGCTGGGCTTTTCAACTTCTTGGATGAAGAAATTTACGGATATTTCAATTTTTTGTAGCTCTTGGGCATAGGAGTCTAGGAGAAGGGACTGAGATGCCGGGTGGTCTCGCATAAAATCCTAGGTACACTCTAGATCAATGCACTTGCGTTTTCTTTAACTTTTTTTTTATATATATATCTTATTCTACTGTACAAGCCACACTATATGCTCTATATGCCTTATGTAGATTGCGAAACCCTGCTCATTTCTTACACGATCCCACCCCACTCCCTTGAAATTGAAGATTCAAGCCCCCCTCTCTCTTCTCAAATGAAAAGAGTGGCCATTGGGGCAATTATAAATGATCCATGAAATTTTAATTTGAAATCATTCAAATTTTGATTTTTGTGTGGGTGATAGTTTTAAGCAAGGGTAATGACATAAATGATCCATAAAACTTTAATTTGTTTGATGTAGTTTCTGAATTTACAATATTAAATATTTTCGTATAGTTCGAAGATTGAATTGAACATGCATCAAAAAAAATTAAAATTGATGGGATATTGGGTCAAAGTTTAATGAGAATAATCCATATTTGATTTGTGCGTGAGTGACGGTTTTAAGTAGGAGTAGGTGCTCATGTGATTTTTAATGCCCTCAAATGGGTCATTCTCGACAGCATGAGAGAACTTTGAATTATTGAGAAAATTCCAAACGACACATAATGAGGGTGCGGCCAACTCGAAGAAAACACGCGTCAGGAAAAAAAAAAACAAAAACCTATCATCATATTGGGCCAACATTATAATATTCGGACGACACGAAACGACATGAAAAATACGGTTCACCTCGTTCCCTCTGCACTTGTCGAGAAAGAGTAACTCTCTAAATGATTTTTTTGATAATCATAACGTGTTTAGTAACTATAAAAAATTTATGTTCTGAAAAATAATTTATTTTTTTAATTTATAATTTAATTTAAATAATTACATAATCATATTTGATCACTTTTTTCAGACCCAGTAAGTGCAATCTTCTTACACCTTGATATTTTTTTTGGCTAAAATAGAGATGCTTTAGATTTGTTTCTGGAAGGATGATACGTTAAAGTTGTTATTTTTTTTTTCATGCTTATCTTGATTCTATGCATATGCCAAGGATGAAATAGATAATTTTGATTATTTTTTATTGCTCAAAATGAATAAAATCTGACAACAAATCAGGCAAGAATTAGGAAAAATCGAAAGGTAAAATCACTAAAAACATGATTGGTCAATTGAATAAACTTATTTCCTAAATTTTGAGATTTTTTAGAACAATTTGCTCATGAGGAGCAAAATTGTCATTTGGGATAAATCAAAAGACAAAATCATCAAAAATAGTATTAGCTAGTTGAAATGACCAATCTCCTAATTTTCGATATTTTTTTAGATTTTTTTATATATTTTTTTCCAATTTTTAGGATTTTTTTATGTATTTTACTTTTTTGGATTTTTAATTATTTTCTATTTTTATTTTTATTAATTTCTAAAATTTTTATTGAAAAAATTATGCGGACCGAGTCAGATTGACCCGTTAAGCCTCGTGAGCACTTGACAAGAATGAAAGAAGACCATCAAAAGTGTTCCTTTTTTTGAGAACCAACTTTTTTTTTTGTTTTTGAAAAGTGATCCAAAATTGTTATCGTGAACAGAATCAGAATCATAATTATTTACATTACAAAACATGTTTCTAATCTTTTTTTGTTATCGAAAACAAAAACAGAGGAACAAAAACAATGCCAAACAGGCCCTTAGTTACACAACGAGCCCTTGAAGAGAACGTTGCGTCGATGGAGCGACACTTGGTTAGCAAGTTTCTGGGGAGCACTCGTCAGAGATAAAGGGAAAAGTAGGCGATGATCGAGATAATTTAAGTATCGAGAAAGGCACGTGTTTACCCGAAAATTTCACACATCGGTAAAAAGAAAAGAAAAAAAAAAGAAAAGATGGCGAAATTTACATTTTCGAAAAACTTATGGGAGTAAGTAGATAGGGACGACAACTATGGTTCGGGACGATTTTTTCTTACAATCACGGAGTCATCGAATCGGATGATGTCGTAAGGAGAAGAGGAGGCGAGAGCGATGTGTAACTGAAAGCCCAAGTATCGAAAGTGAATTGGAGTGATTTCTACTTCTACTTCTACTTCTGTGTAAGGTCAACAGTAGCGACAACCACTCGTTCCCAATTTTTTTTTTTTTTTTTGTAACCACTCGTTGCCAAGTTGGGCGGAATGAAAAAATCCCGTCATTTAACTTTGCAAAAAAGGGAAAAAAAAAACAAAATTGAAGGGCTTAATTTCTCCTCCTCCGACAAAAATAAATATATTTAATGTTTAAGATATGTTAATATTAAAAATTATCGCAAAAATGCAATTGAGTCTTAAAACTTGCGAAAAGTGTAATCGAGACCTTCTGTTAACTTCATCCAATTTGGCTAATGAAAAATGCTGGCATGATTTTTTTTTTAAATATTTCATTGCCGCTCTGCGCTCTTTTTTTTTTTTTTAAGAGCTTATTTTTAAAGTTCATTTAACTATAAATTATATCAAAAATCAAATGTGAACCAAAATAATGTCCTTTTAGCCACTTAGGGGGATAGAAAATATTAGAAAAAGGCACATTAGTATTTTTCGTTAGTCAAATCGGACGAAGTTAATGGAAAAACTTGTTGCACTTTTTGCAATTTTTAAGACTCAATTGCATTTGTTGACAAATTTTAGGACTTTTAGTGAACATACCTCTAAATGATTTGATCATGATTTTCCGCCATGAGATTTTGCTTAAATGTTTAGGCTCTCTTGCGGTCCAAGTTGCCGTTTAATTTGTTCGAGTGACTTTCCGACGATATGGACTGTTGACACCAAAAATAACCCGGTCGTCGACAAAGCACGTGCCTTGCATGTGAACGAAAGACAAACGCGTGAATGGCACATGAGTGTGGACAATCACTTGCATATAGTTTTCCTGTGCATGTACCTGCTTATCGAGAAAAATGGGGATAAAAAACATATGTTAATCGACATTGTTCGTCATCAACGCCGCGTATTCAGCTGTCGAAACACGACCATGGGTAACTTCTGGTCAACGACACGAGCACTGGAATGCTGTTTTGGAATTTAAAATCAGATGAGACAATTGAGGTGAAGGGCACGCATTTTTTTTTGGAGGGAACAGTTGCCACTTTGGAAGAAAGATCGTGGGACAACCATTACTATGAGGAAGAAGATCATGGAGCAAGCAGACACACGGCAAAGGAAAACCATTTTGAGAACATGAGTGCAAGACTTTTGGATATGTATAGAACGTGAAGGCAAGCCATGGAAGTTACACGAGAAGATATACAACGGCAGATAGTTGTTAGCATAAGACCATTATAAATACCTCCATTAGGAAACCCTCGCACAAAACCAAGCAATTATATATATATATATATATATATATATATATATATATATATATATATATTTGAAATGCTTAATTGATGCAAAATAATGGAATTATGTAACGGTTGAAATTTCCGAGGAAAACAAGCAACGGTTTATATATCACTGACAAGCCAATGTGAGAATAATTCGGAGTTCTCTTGGGTTGATTTTAGCATCTCTTTATTTAAATTTTATTTTTGTCTGTTTACCTCTAACTCCCATCTTTTTGACTTTTGTTATGCCTTTTTGCTAGTCTCGGGAGTCAGAATCCATTTATATGATGCAAGCGTCTCCAACCCTTCAATCCATTTATCAGTAGGATCGCATATTTATTGTGATGCACTTGGGATTTACTTGTTTAGGCATTTTTATAATTTCAATTATTTTTAGGTCTTTTCTTTTATAATTTTAATGGCGTTTTAGTAATTTCACATTTTTTTTAAAGGTTAATTAGGTCTAACACTATGTATAAGGGCGTTTAGGTGTCTTAGAAGATTATTACAGATTATTGACCATTGACAATATAACGATTGATATCGTTTTGAGTGAACAGAGATCATTCTTCGTTTTATCAATTTCGATTCTTTTGTTTAGCATTTAAATTTTATTTTTGGTCAAATATTTAAATTGTTGACAAGCCTACCTTTCACATCTTTATGTTGTCATTGGCATAATGTGGTCCGGGATCTCCGCTATAGATTATAGTTATTTCTTCGCATGCCGCGTTCACCCAATTGTCTGTTGAGTACATGACAAGATGTCGTCTACTTGGGTGTTCCCACCATCCGACAACTTCCGCGTTTAAGCTTTCATAATCATGTCGGAATCAAATTAATCAGAAGAAGTCATCATACGAACCACGAACAGATGAGAGAGATTGGGCTATACTTTTCTAGATCAGTGAAAAGATAATCCCGATCTTATCAAGTTTTACTTTTTTATCTCATCCTTTTAGCATGTCCCATTGCTTTATTGCATATTAAATTCCAAAGCAACTTCATCACTGAAGCATTTATATTAGCCTTCTTGTTTTGGGGAGAAGCGGACACCTTTCGGGTTTTTGAACTTCAAAAATTGATTTGAGATAAATTTATCACATGTATTATTTTGAGATTTTTCGTGGCATTAATTATTTTTTTTTTTACGGGAGCAAAAAGTATAAAGAAAATCGCTGCCGTTGAGACTTCACTAGTACACTCCCTTTACATGCTTTTTAAATTTCTTATGAAAATTAGACTTCATTGTATGCTCGATGGTCCATTCAACCTGTTGGAAGAGACTCGGCATAGGTCCAGCTAGAAAATAAGCTCGATTCCAAACTGTGATACTTTTATGACAAGTTTACCATCCGTTAATTTCATTAAATTTTACAGCCAAGCTCTTCAATTAGATGACATGTGGTATTTAAGGGGTGTATCAATTTAGGATTTTTACTCTCGATTAGTTTCGTAAAGACAGGGTATAATCCATGGTGCCTGGTCCTTTGCTTCTGAAACAATTTGAATCAATGAATTTGGGTTTTATGTACCTATTGCCGGAAATATAGGCTCTGCGATGTGAGATCTGCACTGCGTTATCCAAAACCAAAAGTGCAAGAATTTGTTAGACGTGGAATTTGTTAGACGTGCAATGGACACAAGGGCTATCCGGAATTGAGTGCCCGGTGACTCGTCATGTCAAACGTGATGGGACAAAATTTTGGAAGTGGAATCTGAGTTTGATATTCTCTCACACTAAGATTTTAGATCGTTTAATACCATTGAAAATCTCAAATTACTATACTTGTAATAATTTTACCATAAATTATTTTGTCTATCATGAAAAGCCTCAAATAGGATATATGTGACAAATTTACTTCAAATTGGTACAGCTGTGGTAAATTTACTCTTTGTTAGCTTTTTTAAAATTTTACGGTTGAATTGCTGAATTAGATGACATATGACAATTGGTGTCAATTTAAAATTTTTCGTGATTTTAACTCAATTTAACGGAAACTAATAAAGGATAAATTTGTCATATGTGTACTAGTTTGAGATTTTTTATGGTAAAAAAATTATTTTGTGATAAAATTTATCATAGTTGTACTAGTTTAAAGCTTTTAGTAGTCAAAAAAATAGTTTGAGGTAAATTTATCACGAGTGTATCAGTTTCGGGTTTTTGGTGGTAAAAAAAAAATAATTTGAGGTA
Source organism: Rhodomyrtus tomentosa (assembly GCA_028455895.1). Taxonomy (NCBI): domain Eukaryota; kingdom Viridiplantae; phylum Streptophyta; class Magnoliopsida; order Myrtales; family Myrtaceae; genus Rhodomyrtus; species Rhodomyrtus tomentosa. The sequence continues at coordinate 46,379,242 of JAPCWY010000005.1, forward strand.
AATTTGTCACAAGTGTTCCAGTTTGAGGTTTTTTGCGATATTAATCTATTTTAAATTAGAATTATACAAAAAGTCCCAATTCATACGATTGGTATGTGAACTATGACATTCTCACAGACAGCTCTGCATCAAATGTTGGAACACGTTATCATTATCCAATGTATATAGTTTCTATTAGTGCATTTATAAGACTCTCTAGGAGAGGGAAAAAAAGAAGAAGAAGAGCATTTCCAAGTAACAGAATATGTTAAAAGGAACACTAACGTCTGTCCTAATATTTAAAGATCGCTACTTTACGAGGACCCGATTGCATGTCCAGACATCACGAGCTGCCGGCTGATGTGGTCAGCATTATTGGTACCCGAGATGATATTGTGTACAGAGAGGTGGATAGATAGGATCGCCCGTTACTCGATCAAGACCCTGGCTTTATTACGAGCCAAGAACCTGGATAGGCAAGATCAAACATGACTCTAGAGAATTACCAAACAATTGAAGTTCTCTTCTCTTTCCATTGCTTTCTTTATTTTTGATTTAAAGTTGGTCGGCAGGGTCACTGGCTTTTTTGTCAGGTGAGCACATCCGATTCGAAAGTCTTTTCCAAATCGCTTCTCGTTCATGATAGAGATACGTTTTCTAATTTACGATTGAGCTCCCACAAATATGCATAAATTTCTTTTACGATTGTTTACAAGTTAACTCAAGGTCAAGTGTCCATTCGAATTCCACAAATCCGGTAAATACCACTTGCTAAGCCAACTAAACAACTAACCTCCTCATTAATGCCATTCCTCTCAACCTTGTAGGTCAATTTCGGATTCTAAATTCAGAAATGGAGTTAGTACCCCTTGCTCGTATAAGAAAGACTTCTAAAGAACCTGTTAATCGGGGGCTTGCCACCGCAATTCAACCAATGTGAGTACGAAACCTTAGTCAGAGGCTTCCTTGGTAACACACATTGACCATTACTGTAACACAATAACTCATGAATTGTTGACATAACCGTACTCCAATTGAAAGGAAATTGCGTGGTTGATTTGTCGGCCTCACCCTTCCAGAGTGTCCGGCAATGGATGGAGGCTTTGGAATTCGGTTTGACAAAGCATAGTATTTGTATTTGTTTGCTGGCACAGGTGGTATAGGCATTATCCGCTCCATATGTAGCAAGTGTAAAAATCTGAAAAGTGGGATTTGTTGGAAAATATGATGTATTTTGATGAACGAGTGAATGAGAAATTGTTTCTCAAAAAACACCATTGAGTTGGAAATGAAAAGTGAAAGTATGATAGTCCCACGTTGAAAAGTAGGAAGGCTTTGAAGTGTTTTTTATATGTGGTTACACTCTTTTTGAATGGTAACCATTATAATACAAGTACTATGTCTCGCGTACACGCAGGGGTGCAAATCCCAAATCTTGATGGAAGCCAGACAATTTGAAACTTAAGCGCAAACGCACGATCTGCATATGCGATCCACCCGTCTCTCTCCAAAGGCAGCATTGAGCTTAGAGCAAAAAAAGGGACAATTGATCAATGGTCCATATCCTACTTGGTATCAATACTCTTTCAACCTGTTACTCACTCTTGATGGTTCACATTTCGAACGAGTACCATATTAAGAAAGAAATCGGCTACCCTTATTGACTTTCCAACCTACTTACTATTCATCACCAGTTATCTCTATACGACCATCCTGCCTGGACTTAGCTGTGGTGAGATCGTACAGTTGATCATCTAACTAAAATATTTTAATTATTATCGCGATGTTGTACACAAATCTATATAGTATATTAGAGACTAGCTAATTAGTATCTTTTCGAAATGAGTTGATATCACGAAAAATTCAAAGTGTAGACTTGTGATCATTTTATCCCAAACTAGTTTTTGAGTTACTAAAATCCCAAATTGGTATAGGCGTGACACATTTGCCTTCTGTTAGCTTTTGTCAATTTTTACCGTGAATTTTCCAAATCGGATAACACATGACAATAACTCGGTTGATGTTGGATGTTCATGTGAATCTCTCTCTCTCTCCCCCTCTCTCCCTCTGTCTATGTTTCTTTAATAAGCCTTTTTTGATTTGGTTCTATCATATCCTATTCTATTATACAAAAGCCACACTGCACGCACCATACGCATTGTGAATGTTGCGAAATCCTGATACCTCTCTCACTCGTCTCCATCCCCAACCCCACCTCCACCTTCTTAAGTGAGAAGGATGGCCACCGGGGCAAACCCACGGTAGTTTCTTTAATAAGCCTTAATTTGAAGACATCTCTCTCCCCCCGTCCTTCCTTTGCAGCGTAAAGCACCCTGGGCCTTCCTCTTCATCATCGCATGCATCTTTATTATTAGGCATCAGAATAGCACACTTTTATCTAAGGTAATCATATCGCATTTGATTTTTTTTTTTTTTTTGGGGTCGCGCTTCTCTTCAAATCACCTTCAATTAAAGACGTTGAACATCCTAATTTGGTGATTTAGATGAGTTCGCAAAAAAAAAAAAAGGAAAAAAATGAAAGTGAGAAGATTACCTAAGATAAAAGTGATTTGGATTCATTCAAGCACGCTTTTATCTTTATTAATCTTCTTGCCTTTGATTTTTTTTTTCCCCGGGATTGCGCTTCTGTTCGAAGCATTCCCAGCTGAAACCATTGAACATCCTAATTTGGATGAGTTCGCCAAACAAACCTGAAAAAAATGAACCAGTTTCAATGCCTAATCATAAGGATGAACACGAAGAAGAAAGAGAAAATGATCTAGGGTTTTTCGTGCTTCGAGGGAAAGAGAGAATGAGTCCTATTTGTATTCAAATTATGGCTAATTTGGAGAGAGAGACGTCTATCTATGTAATTTCACGGTAAAATTTTATGGCAGTTAATGGAAGGTAAATATGCTAGGCTTGTACCGGTTTTGGGTTTTTGAAAAATTTACGGTCAATTTATCATACATGTATCAGTTTGGAGTTTTTAGTGAGTCAAGAATTAATTTAGGTAAATTTATCACAAATCAATCAATTTGAAAATTTTCATGATATTAACTATTTCAAAATTGCGTATGAAAAGAGAAAGAGATTTTTACTGCTTATTTGCTTATCATTGATGTGAGCGTGAGTTAAATGCTTTTGAGTTAACCTCCCGTTGTTATATGTCAGAGAGCATGCAGTCGACCATGAAAGAGACATATAGAAAGTGTACAATGAAAGATCTTAATAGGAAGCCAGTGTTTACTTGATTCGGTCCAAGCTTGACAATTCTTAAATAATGTCCAAAAAGTCCCATGTATTTTTGGTAGGACAAACATAATCAATAATTTTTTTTTTATAACCGATGTGTCCGGATCAAATTGCGCGCACCTCGACTATTTCTCGGGGTACTAGCACGACAACCACCAACCGCAACCCCTAATTAAGTCATGGAGCGCGAGTTGAGAGATTTGAACCAAGGACTAGGGATCATAACCAACAATTTCTGATAAGTCTATTTTTTTTTTTCATTTTTTAGATCAAGTCGCAACCCGCCCTCAATTTTTGATATTGATATTTCTAATTAATTTTCTAAAAATATAATAATAGAAAATTAGGTGTAAACAACAAGGAAGAAACGAAACTAAAAAAAAGCTTCTTTTTTTTTTGTCTTTATAGATAAGAAATTCATTTTCAAATATACTTGGGAGATTTTACCCCAAAAATGGTTAAAAGAATTGGAAAGATCGGAACATGGAGGACGCTTTCGCCCCAAATAGCAACCTACCTAACTCATTAGTAGATTAAAAATTACAATAACATGTGTGCAAATTGATGTCGTCAAAAAGTGTTCTAGTCTTTCGAACCATGATACCAAAGTGTGTAGCCTAGCCACGATATAGTCACAACATATCTACGGTTGTACCAAATAGAATCGAATCAATTTTCGAGAAATGGAAAATTAGTTCACCATAATGAATAATAGCAGCCACTATTTGTCAATTAATGAATTTTTTTTCTCCTCTCTTCTTTTCTCTCCTTACTAAATTTAATGTCGAGGGAAAACAAAAAGCAAAAGATCAATGCGTAAGAAAATGTGGGCTCCTTATTTGTCATTAAGCGAAAGTTTTGCTTAAAGGAAGTGTCAACAAATTAAGAATAAAAACTACTCTCTTATCAAATAGGTTTTCTTTTGTTTTGTGAAAATTCGCATTCTGTAAATTATAAATTTTGCTAATTATTTGGATAAATTTTAGTAGTGTGTATACTTATAAGTAAATTGTTCTGATAATTCAAAATATTATATATATATATATATATGTGTGTATATATGAACTGGGCTGGGCCTCCATTAAAGGCCAAGCCCAGTTCGTTGGCCTGACACTTGGGTTCTGGTTCTGCGTTCCCTCCTTCCCTATCTGCGCGAGAGAAGAATCTCAAGCTCAACCCGAACGAAACGGCTAGCGATGGAGAGAACTTCGAGCTTGCAGTTTCTGGGAGCTTAGAATAGTGGTGCGGCGGGAAAAAATGGGCGGCGGCGGCGGAGGAAGGGGCAGGTCGCGGACTCAGCGGAGGCACTTTGCACAGAGCAGAGAGAACGTGTGGAAGCGTCCCAAATCAGATCCCTCCGACGCCAAGCCCGACGGCGACAATGGCAACGACACCAGCAACGCCAGCGACAATCTCTCTTGGCAGCCTTTCGCCACTCAAAACCTCGCCTTTGACGAATACTACAAGGTCTCTCTCTCTCTCTCTCTCTCTCTCTCTCTCTCAAGTATCATACATATTCTGTGTGTGTGTGATCCCGTTTATATTCACGTGTTTGCGTATGTTCGTTTTTGTGCTTCTCGGCGAGTCTGCGGCTTGCTTGTGTTGCATGCTTTGTATTTTCTTGGGGGATTGTGGATATAATTGACTCGTTGAGGCTATAAATTTTCCTGCTTTTGGAACGAATTGTAGGATCAAGGGATAGTGTCCCAAGAAGAGTGGGACACATTCGTCGAGTGCCTCCGGAAACCGTTGCCTTCTGCTTTTCGAATTAATTCAAGGTAACAACTATCTCTTTATTCGGTGTTGTTTCACAGAGAATTATTCGGGATTTTCCTTTATTTCGAGTGCTGTTATATTTCTTGGTCAGAATTTTTGGACTACCGACAAAATCGAGATTATAAGTTTCATCAACATTTTAAGCCATTTTATCATCGTAGATTAGTATTTTGGCTGCATTCTTTGATTAGGATTTACCATGTGTAATTGCACTTAGGGATCGTGGCTTTGCTTTCTTTTGCTTCATATCATTCTACTTACTGTAGATTTTCATACGATGTCTAAGGGGTTGGTGAGAGCCTCATACACCATATAATGACGAGTTTTAGGTTGGACTTTCGAACATAATATTAGAACTACATACCACTTGCTTATCCTCCATTTAGTATTTCGTTTTGCATATGGTTCTTGGCTGACTTATCCCCTATTTGTCAATCCCTCATGCCGCTCTTTCTCAGTTTGCACGTGAGAGAGGCTGTTACTGGAATTACAGGGTTTGTCTGAGCCTTAGGAAAATATAGTTTCCCTCCACCTAATTACTAATTTTAGATTGGACTTTCTAATAAGTACTTGTTAGCCTACAGTTAGATGCATCAATAACAGGCATCAACATTTGCGAGGTCTTCTAGAGTGGATGAGAACTACTAGCCTAGATGTCATCTTAGATTATGCAAGGTGTAAGTCACTTCGATAGATTCGATTTTGAGTGAGAGATTTGGTATGGCTATCTACTAAAATATATGATCTAATAACATGTCTTTAAGGACGTGATTGACTTAGTGGTGATTAACTCCTGTCACTAAAAGGTTGTGAGCTGATGTCACTAACTTCCACCATCCCCTAAACAACTTGAATGAAATCCCAAGCACAGTCCTCGTGTGTAGTTGCCACCCTCAACTGAATGTTGGTGATAAGTGGAGGAAGGTGAGGGGTGAGGTGACGTCAAGTCATCATGTTCCTTACGCCCTTGGGGTGTCAAGTGCTACAATGTCCCGGACCAACATCTTGCAAAAATGAAAGTTCAGAAATCCAAATTTTGAATTTGAAAGATTGTCTTAGAGTAGAGTTAAAATATTAGGGATTAGAACCACTGCATTCTTTTTCCTTAAAAGCAAAAACTAAAGCATGGTCACTTTTTGATGACATCCTCTTTTAGCTTGTGCTTTTTACTTTACCTATAGTCGTTTATTTTATTTCCTTGTTATTTCTCTTTTCATTGTCTTTGTTAGGATTTAGTCATGGCATCTGCTTTAGAACTATTATGTGTTAGTAAACCACTGATACATCCAGTTTGTTTTGATGTACATATAGTTGTTTTCTTTACTAGCATTTCTTGTCATGTTAATCAACTTTGCTTGTTGGACTATTTAAGGCAGGATTATTAAGTCATCTTTTCCTTTTCTGCAAATTAAGAACGAGGAAACCTATCCAATTCTACTAGCTCGCTACAATTAGACGTTGAACATACAGAGTTCAACATGTGTTTTATTGTATACCGTTCATTTTGATCTACAGTAGCCAATTTTGGATGGACATTCGGTCACAGCTAGAGAACGACTTTGCAAAATCTCTACAGGCTGAGGTGACATGATCAATATGACATTTATTGCTGTACTTCTAGCATCTATGATGTCGTTTATTTCTCTATTGTTCTCTCTTGATCATTTGGGTGTTTTCATATTCTCTCCAGTTTATTGAGGGGGATGAAGTGGAACCCATAAGACCATTAGCCTGGTATCCTGAGAATCTTGCATGGCATTCCAACTTTTCCCGCATGCAGCTGAGGAAGAATCAGGCTCTTGAGAGGTAGGTTGTGCGTATGATGACATTATTTGTAGCCAGAAAGTACTTTCAGGTCCTGTTTTGGGAAGAATCAAGCAATGCGCTTAATGCTATAACAGAAGCTGCGCTAGCAGAGTTGTCCCTTCACACCACTATCGTTGAGATTTACTGGGTTGCATGCTTGGTTGGGAGATGCTATTAGCAGATTTCTCCAGTGTTTGGCCTCTGCCACTAATGGAATTTGAGCGCAACTTTAATGTGACCTGTTTGCCAGATATAAGGATGCCTTTTCTAAACAACAAATGGCCTCTTCCAACTGCTACCACTACCTGACTGCTACATCAACACTTCCTAGTTTTTGTTTATTAGGTTGAACTTGAAGCAGCTTCATTTGATCCATGAGTCATCAGTCACAACTGCATTGTTCTCATTGACTGCAGTGGCCGGTGGCCGTCACTGATGGAACATTCCTCTTCACTGCAAGAAGTAATTGCAGTCAGCTTTTCACCCTATGTCATTACCCTAAAATTCCATCGCAATCCTATGACGTGGATTTTCATTCTGCAGAGTCAAAGTGTCATTTGTTTCATGGTCGTGGACTCTTTCTTTAGCATATGATTATGGGTTATCAACCAGGACTTGGCATAACGAGATGGTAGGACTTTGGCTAGCTCATTCTAGAAAGAGAAAAACAGCCTACATGAGCATGCTGAACTCAATTAATCTTGTGCACCATTTCTCGGTTGTGTGGGATGTTGGCTTGAGGTTACTTAAGATGGATGAAATTGGTATGGTTTGCTAGGCAAAATACATGAAATGATACTGTTACGCATAAGCAACAATATCTTGGTACATTAGAAACTTTGCTTTTACCTTTGATCCATTTAATGAATCAATGGAATTTTATATATAATGACTATAGACACTGGCTATTGTTAATCTTCCCTCTGATGAATTGCAGGTTTCATCAATTCTTAAAGCTGGAAAATGAGATCGGGAACATCACAAGACAGGAAGCTGTCAGCATGGTGAGTCCATGTTATTCAAAGGCTTCTTATTTCTGATTCGTATGCTTGTGGTTGTGCCTTTTCTTTCCTGGTCTGGGCTTTCTCTTAAAGTAGAATTGCCTCTGGTGTAGGTGCCGCCTCTTTTCTTGGATGTACAACCGGACCATTTTGTGCTGGACAGTGAGTTACTTCTTTTGTGGACCATTTGTTTAATTTTAATGATGTGCTCTACTTGTTTCATACAAAGTTGTTATTATCTCTTATGAAGTCTTTTTCTCTATCATAAAGTGCCGACAACTCCATATAATCTTCATAGTCCTACTAGCTATATAGTTAACACTATATTGACAAGTGACTAAGTATCAGTCTTTAAAGATATTGTGCAGCACACTTTTAATGGGTTCCTTATGGGACTACCTAAATGGTGCCCAACCCCTCCCTTGGGCACGCAAAAGAAGGAGGCAGAATGCTAAAAGTGGTTCTCTGATTTCGTTCTTTTGGCATGTACGCAGTGTGTGCGGCTCCCGGATCAAAAACGTTCCAGTTGCTTGAGATCATACACCGATCAACAAAACCAGGATCTTTACCTAAAGGAATGGTCGGTATCCCTATAGTTAAATTCTTTTCCTGGTTTCTTCTTCTCCTAGTAGATGATTCATTTACATGGTTCTTCTCTCTGATTGCATACTCTTGGTTTAGAATCTTACCTTTGATTTGCTTGATAAAGTTGTCCGTCGGATTGGAGAATCTCTCTCTTAATTATAATAATGAGACTGTTTTGATGTTATTTTCTTATGTTAGGTCATTGCCAATGATCTGGATGTCCAACGATGCAATCTTCTCATTCATCAAACAAAAAGAATGTGCACTGCCAACTTGGTGGTCACAAATCATGAAGCTCAACAATTTCCTGGCTGCCGTTTAAACAAAAGTCAATTTGATATTTCTGAGATGGGCAATCAGTTGAGTCCATGGCTTAATCAACTCCTTTTCGATCGTGTCTTATGTGACGTTCCCTGCAGTGGAGATGGTACCCTCAGAAAGGCCCCCGATATCTGGAGAAAGTGGTAAACTCTCTCTTTGTCCCTATGGCCTAGGCATTCTTTTATTGCCGATTTTTCCCACTGCACCGTGTGTCAACTTGGTTTATTATTACAGGAATACCGGAATGGGCAATGGAATTCATGGCTTGCAAATTCAGATAGCGATGAGAGGTACCTTTGCTGATAAAAAGTGGATCAAACAGTTGATGCTATTTTACCTTGCTCGTTTTGCTCCCTTTGATGCTGCGGCAATTTCTTAACCTTCTATTTTGTCCGAAGATTCTATTTATTTATCATGTGGCTGCCATGAGATTCTTATAGATGACAAATCAACTCTGATGCATAATTTTTATGGTCCTGAAGTAAATTGATTATGCTTTGAAGTGTGAACGCAGGCAACTATCCAGGAAAATTTTGATTCCAAATTGTAGGGCTACTTTTCCTTGTTTGTTGTGTAATTCCTGCTGTCTAAGAGACCTTCGCAAAAATTTACATTTTGCTTAGATTTCATCTTGTATTTGTGCATTATTAACTTAGCCCAAGAAGGAGAATATCTTTAGTACTTGGTGAATATGCAGGGATATCACTGCTTAAAGTTGGTGGGAGAATGGTTTACTCGACCTGTTCGATGAATCCAATTGAGAATGAGGCGGTGGTTGCTGAGGTACCTTTCTAAGAACTTTACCAATTTAATTAATCTTGATATGAATTCTCTTGATGGATATCTATATTTTAGGAGCGTCTCTCTTCTAGCATGAAGCATGCTTGTATGACTGCTGTTCCACTTTAAAGATTTTCAATTAACTTTTTTCTGGGATGCTTTACAATAAAGAACTTGTGGAGGAAGTTTACTCATATCTCACTGTGGTATGACCCTCTCCTTTTCCCCCAGATTCTGCGAAAATGTGGAGGCTGTGTTGAATTACTTGATGTTTCTAGTGAGCTTCCTCAACTTATGCGACGGCCAGGTCATAGGAAATGGAAGGTTGGGAGTCACTTCTGCAGTTTATTTTCTTCTTTAATATTATAATTATTTGAAAGATTTTAATTCTTGTCAAGAACCTTGAAAAGAATCCTTGCAAACAGCAGATTTTCCCGAGCTATCTCGCTGTCTGGTATACCAATCAGGACTAGAGATCTTCTTCGTAGTTAGATTAAGCTACAAACCCTGGATGTAGAGGTGCCCTGATGCTTGTCTGAGAAATCAGAAAAGACATGTTGGATGTGGGATTGGATATGTGCTTGGAAAACTTGGTTTTCGTTATCAGATTACAAAGGGAGTTTAGGTCCACGTTTTAACTGTTGTGTTCTCTTAGGATAGGAAACCTCATTGTGAGAAAATCACGTGAAAGGCAAAATACCTCCAAGAGGGGAACTCTTCCTTCAAGGGAGAAAATGAACTTGTGAAGGGATATTCCAAACCTACCAAAGCGGAATGAGCTTCAGATGGGATTGATCCTTGCCTTGAGCAATTAAGTTTTAGCAAGTTGTTGCACAGGTTGAGCTGTTCTGGCAGTGATGAGTGTAAATCTATTTCTGGCATGTGAACTCCATTACTTCGGTGGTGCAGGTTTGTGACAGAGGCACTTGGATGGCTTCCTACAAGGATGTTCCCCTGTCTTGTAGGGGTGCAGTGCATCCCAGCATGTTTCCTTCAGGTTGTTCTGTAGAACCTGTCGATCATTCTTTAGGACTTGAGGAACAGCACCAGAATGGTCACGCTACAAGTTCGGAAGACCCGTGTACTCAATTGGATAAGCCTGTGACTTTGACCAATAGTCTTGAGGAGGAAGTTTCTAAATTTCCACTGGAACGTTGCATGAGAATAGTGCCTCATGATCAGAATGGTGGAGCTTTCTTCATTGCTGTCTTCCACAAAGTGGGCCCCCTTCCAGGTAGCTTCAGGGCCTATTAAGGCCATGATGAACTTAAAATACAGAGAATAAAAAAAGTTTCTTTTGAGCTGCCTCCTTTTAATATGTTTGTCTGTGGATTAATTGAACTATTTCCCTGCGCCTGATAATATTGTAGTTTTAATGGTCTTCCTTCGAACAGGCTATTTGTGTTGGCTGCTTATTTTTGCATTTGTGAGATTCTTTTTTGACTTTTGGTGAATGTGCAGTCTTGTCAAGAAAGATTATCTACATCCTTATACACCAGAGAGATGTTATTTTTATTCTCTGATATCATGGATGCAGATTGCACGAGTAGTAAATTTATTAGGTAAAAAAAAAAAACAGGTATGCAAGTTTTGTACAAAAGATACAATATCAATCGTGAATAAAAGAAAAAAAAAGCATAAAAACTAGAAATTTAGACTGATCTGTTCATACAGATGCTTGAGGACATGCTTCCATTAATTTAATTATACTAATACTTGGTCTATTGTTCTGCATTTTAAATAGTGGGTACTCTGGAGAAACACAATAGCCATCGAGCAAACTCTTCCTTTCATAATGACAGACAGCCTGATGAAGCTCAAGATAAGCTCTTTGAAGATACGAAGACATCAGAGGATTGTTCTGCAAATGGCAACAATGAGAAAGTTGCAGAAGCAGCTCTGGAATCTTGTGAGGATGGCCCACAAGAAGCTCTTTTGGAAACAGATTCTGTGAACGCCTGTGAAAATGATGACTCAAAAGAGGCTGAAGCTCCGAGTGAGGAAATCGATGATGGAAAAGCAGGTGGTAAGAGGAAGTTGCAGATCCAAGGCAAGTGGAGGGGTATCGATCCTGTTGTGTTTTTCCGAGATGAAGATGTGATAAACAGCATTAAGAACTTTTATGGAATCCTTGATTCCATCCAATTGAGCGACCACCTTGTCACAAGGAACAGTGAAACAACCCGTGTGAAGAGGATTTACTATGTCTCAGAATCAGTTAAGGAACTTCTGGAGCTGAATTTTAAAGTGGGCCAGCAACTTAAGATAACATCTATCGGCCTAAAGATGTTTGTAAGTATTTCAGCATATGCTTTCGGTTTGTCTTGTGTCGTGCTTCAGCAGTTGTGTATCTTCTTGAATGCACTCCTCCCCACCGTGGTTCCCATTCTCTTTATGAATTTATACCAGCATGTGGAGAACTTTATATATGACTTTACCAAACTATCTAAGGTGCTGAGTAACAAATGTTGCCAACTTTATATTTGACTTTGTCAAATTATCTAAGGTGTTGAGCAACAACTGTTGCTGCTTCTTTCATTAGTGGACATTTTTGGGAGATATATGGTTAAGAGCAGAGAGCGTATTTTGCACTGGGTGGTTGACAAGTTTTGTTTTCAGTTATTTAATGCCTTCCTTCTTCTTCCTGTTTTTTTATTTTATTTGGATGTGTAACACCTAAAGTTATCTCTCTCGTATGGTCATTGTTAAATGTGCAAGTCCTACATTTGTTGTTGCAATCGAACTTCATGGCAATGGTGGTTACTTCTACAGGAACGACAAACATCAAGAGAAGGTACCTCTGCACCATGCTCGTTCCGCATATCATCTGAAGGCTTGCCACTCATCCTCCCATATCTAACCAAACAAATCCTAGACGCATCCGTGGCGGATTTTAAACATCTTTTGCAGTACAAGAGTATTAAATTTACAGATTTTGTCGATGCTGAATTCGGAGAGAAGGCATCGAAACTACTGCCCGGCTGCTGTGTTATAGTTTTGCGGAAAGGTATGCAAACTTGGACAATTGTTGTCACATTGAAATTGATGATCTCTTCTGTAACATTACTTACTTTCCTGTAGATAATGAGGGCTCATCAAATCCAAATCTTGTGCACGAGTCCCCAATAGCTATTGGTTGCTGGAGGGGTAAGGCGACGCTGAGTGTTATGGTGACTGCACTTGATTGTCAGGAGCTGCTAGAAAGGCTTTTGCTGCGTACGGAACCTGCAAAGGAATCTCCAGTGCAAGAGAGCGAGCCCTTAAAAGTTGCAAATGAAGTGAACAATAGTGATATGGTTGAGGATGTTGATGAAATTACTCAAAGCTGAAGGCTGAACAAAGCTCAGTTTGTTGTGTTCTCGCACTTTGTGTATGCCAATCGATTCGATCTACTTCTTGAGATCGTCAATAGCTAAATTCCTTGTCATTCATTTTATTATTGCCTCCTCCACCAATTTTGGCCCTAGAACTTGGAAACTTTGGGTCTGTAGGGAAGCTTGCAGAGTTTTTATTGTGATGATAGGATCTCTATAACAGATGGCCGGTTCCCTTTGTAACAAGATTTATGATTCTTACAATATTTATTATTATGCTGTCCAGCACCTTACGTTCAAGTATTCAATGAAAAAGGATAGAAGGGAATTTTGTCATTCATTTCTCGGCAGGTAACCAGTCTCTCGGTCCATTTTATTTTATGCATTTTGTTCGTCAGTTTGTTTTACGTTTTAGTGTTGATATTTATATCCTAGTTCCCTTATTAACTGGAAATAATTTCCAGAGCTTGATAGGAGCATCATCTATGTAATTTGACGTTTTAAGCGTGCACTCCCAAAGAGCCGCTCGAAAAGAGTGCTTTACAATGGTCATGCGAAATGCAACTTTGAGCGGGCTTTTTTTCCGATTTAATTTTTTTAACAAAATTATTTACAAAATTAGTTTTTTAAAAAAATTACCGATTTGGGTCTCGCGCGGTGGTGCGCGATACCCGCGCGCGCTGCTTGTACTGCATGCAAGCAAGCAAGCTTGTGTTTTTTTTTTTTTTTTGCTTTGTTTTTTTTTGGCTTGCTTGCTTTTTTTTAGAAGACACGTTTTTTTTGCTTGAATCCACGGTTGCTTTGTGCAGTTTGCTATTGCACAAACAAAAAATATATATTTATTATTAATTTGCGATAAATTTTATTGGCGATGAATTTTACGATGAATGTTTCGTTAGAAATGTACGTTATATATTGTTCCGATGAAATTTGCAACAAATATGATGTTTCGTTGCAAATTAGAGAAAAAAAAATTTCTTCGCTAATTTTCGTATCTAAAATCCTTTTTTTTCCTTTTTAATTATTTTATATTTTTAGAGAATTTTTTTTTTTGTATTTGTCACTAATATACGATGAATTTCTAAGTTATATATTTGCAACAACATGTCGCAAATTTCGTCGCGAAATATATACTTTGAATCCCACAAAAGACGCAAGCACATTGTGAGGCACTTTGTCACTGGTCTTGTGCAACATTCAAAGTATATATTTTACGACGAAAGGTGCGGCACGTTTGTCGTTTGATATAAAGCGTACATTTCCAACGAAACGTTAGTCGTCACCATGAAGCAGACTAAGTATATATTTTGCGACGAAGTGTCGTTGAAAATGTACGCTTTATATCCTACAACAAACGTGTCGCATGACGAAATTTGCGCTAAATATATAACGTAGAAATTCGTCGTAAATTGGTAACAAATACAAAAAAATAATTTTTTTAGCAATGAATTTGAGATGAATTTTATTAGGGACGAATTTTATTAGCGACGAATTCTACGACGAACTTGTCGTTGGAAATGTACATTGCATATTTTGAGACGAAATATATTGATGTTTTGTCGCAAAATATACAACGTACATTTCCAACGACACGTTCGTCGTAAAATTCATCACTAATAAAATTCATCCCTAATAAAATTTATCGTAAATTAATAATAAATATAAATTTTTTGTGCAGAGCAAGCTACACAAAATCAATTGTGGTTTCTAGCAAAAAAAAAAAAAAAAAAGTACGTGGCTTCTATAAAAAAAACAAGCAAGCGAAAAAAAAAAGTAAGCCACGTACTTTTTTTTTCCGATTTGGAATCGCACGCGAAACTCAAATCGGTAATTTTTTTAAAACTAATTTTGTAAATAATTTTTTTAATATTAAATCGGAAAAAAACCCTCTTTGAGCTCTCGTGGTTGTGGAAATATACTTTACTCGTGTTTCCATTCCTTGTGGGGCCTATACACTGTAAAATCGATTTCTAATTGTATGAAGAAGACACGTGGTAAAAACAAAAGTTCTAAACTTTATTGCACCGGTGTCAATTCAGTCCTAAAAATCTTCTATTGGTGCCAATTCAGTCTTAAATATTTTGTATTCATGCCAATTGAGTTGATCCAGCTAAATTTGATCGAAAATCACTGATGTTGACATCGATTGTCCTACGTGACACGGCTATCGCTGACTTGGATATTTTTTTAAATATTATTATAATATTTAAAATAAAATTTAAGCATTTTTTGTTTATTAAAAATATTTTTTTTTTAAAATTATTTAAAAAATATAAAAAATATTATTAAATGTCTAAGTCAGTGCGAGCTGTGCCATGTAAGTTAATCGACGTCCATGCTAGCGATTTCTGACAAATTTGATGAAATTGACTCAATTAGCATAAATGCAAAATATTAGGATTAAATTCGTACTAATAGAAAATATTTAAGACCAAATTGACATCAATAAAAAGTTTAAGACTTAATTGGCACCAATGCAAAAGGTTTAATACTGAATTGACATTAAAAAAAAAAGATTTTTAGGACTGAATTGACACTAATTCAATAGGTTTAGAATCATTTTTTTTTTATACATCTTTCCCATTGTTTTTGATACAAAACTTCCTATAAAAATGTTATTGAGAGCGTGTATCTCTCTGCTTTGCTTTATCCCCCGGGGTGCCTCTTTAAATGTGAAGTGCTCCCGATGGTTTCGCAACTTCGTAGTTCCTATACTCTTAAAACTAAATTTGTTGCCAAGTTTTTTCCATCAGTAGTAGATTGACTTCCAACTTCCCTCTCTCAAATAACAGGGGACGATCAGTAGATTCTTTTCGTCCGTCCATGTGGCTCTGGATAGCTTAATGAATGGTGAAGAACTCACAGGTCCAGAATGTTGGGAAAATCACGAAGATTTTGGAGAATATCTCCGCAAGACTCGTGTGGCGAGGACATGCTCTCGGATCATTTACCATCTGTAAAGTTTCTCACTGGAGATGTCAAGTTCAGCGGCCCCCCGACGCAAACGGACCACTGAGGTATTTCCACGTGCATTTAGGGCGACATTAGTTTGACTCAAATTTCATGTATAAGATGCTCTTCGCAAGGACGGTTACTCTGTGTTCGATGCGTGGTTCATTATCCGCTCCACAGCCTTTGCTAACGTTTTAGTGGGTATAATTGTTTAATAAGTCCTAAATTCATTGTACTTTTGCCAATTGAGTTCTGAATCTTTTCATATATTGTCAATTGAGTCCCATTATAATAGGCGCCCTTGTCAAGTTTAATCACGTTTTGGAGCACCATGAACTCGATCCAAGGGGTCAACTCATGGCTTTGCTCCGTGGATGAATCGCCATTGCCACGTTAGCTTTTGTTTTGCCTCTGCATAAGGATGATCACGACTTTAAAGAATCTGGTGGAAAAAGGGTGTTTCCCCTTGAGCCTCTGCTTTCACTAGTACATGGTAGATCCTAACATTTACTTACCAGGTGCTAGATACCTCAATGATATTCTGAAGGTGGTCGGACACCATCGCTGCTTACGACCTACCGTCTCATTGCCCGTGTTAAAATTCCCGACCGAACATTACTTACCAGACGCTAGACACCCCAATGGTATTCCGAAAGAGGTCAGAAACCACCTCTGTTTACCCCTTACTGTCCCATTGCTCGTGTTAAAATTCGTGCATTATATACGGCGATTAGAAAAATATAAACGAGAAGCTTATTTCTAGAACCCAAGGAAAATCCATAAGCAACTAGTCTCCGGGAGAAGGTTGCTGAGCCGCCAATTTGTCTATGAAAAAAGATCAGGAGAGGGTTTTTTTTTTTTATTTTACCGTTCAGCCAATAATTTATTGAGATAATGATACAAATTGTCACTGAATATTGGCCCAATGCGCAATGAAGTAATTAAATATTTAAGTTTTTCAATGTGATCACTAAACCTTGGCATGACATTTAATGTAGTCCCCGAACTTTTAATTTGTTCAGTGTGTTTCCTGAATTTCTAGTGCATGTTCAATTTAATTCTTGAACAATATGAAAATATTCAATAAAGTCATCTCGTTAACCTAAGATCAGAGACAATATTGAATATTTTCATTTCATCCAGAAACTAAAAATTGAACATCTATCAAAAGTGAACAAGTCAAAAAAGTTTAGTGATCACATTGCATATTAAGCTAAAATTTAGGATATCTCATAAAAAAAAATAAAATTTTGGTGATCACGGTACATGCCGAATCAAAGTTTATGGATGGTTTGTGTTAGTTCTCCCAAGTTATTTGCAGTATGATATATGTGGAGCAAAACCCATCTTTGAAGATGAGGTAGGTAGGCAGGCATGTGATTATTATGGGGTCCCCCATCTAACAAGTGACCCAATGTATGTACGGCCGGCCAACTAAATGTTTTTAAAATAATGTGGCCTGTCGGTGACGGACAGCAACATGTAGAGAAAGATGTAGCTGCACCAAGACTTCCTTCACCCTTCATTTCTTCAACCCAATCGACATTATCCCTTAGTCTCCTCCTTTTCTTGTCGTGGCCTCTGGTTGCAACTTGCACTTTCATCCATCCGACCGTCCAAAGCATTTGTCTCACCTCCTAAACCTTAAAGCAATCATCCCTACCAAAGAAAACAACCTCTAACTGTGGTAAAATTTCCCACACCATGTCTTGTGAAATAGAATCGCTTTTGGCACTCTCTTCTTTGGCAAGATATTTTTCCTAAGCAGCCTTTTCAAGTTACGGTGGTCCAACTCCGAGAAGAAACACAGTTGATCAGCTGTCCGAAGTTTGCAATTTCGAGACTAAATGACGAGAATTGTCAAGGTATCCGACATTGCTTGACTTTTTTTTTGGTCAAAACGTTGCTTGACTTGAGATCCGTTTTTTTTTGCACAAAAAATTGAATGATTTGAAAAATATTTTTCAGAAAATGATCGCTTGAGATAATTAGCTAATTGAAAATATTTTCATTTTCAATAATAATTTATGTTTGAATAAATGGACGATGAAAAGTTTATAGGCATATCACTGTCGATAATGTCATGCTACCTGTATCAGAATGGTATCGGAAACCTGCATAGATAAGCCACATCAAGAAGAATTGATTTACATTTCATTCAAAGTTTAACATCTCTAATGACAATTCTAGTATGGCCCAACCTCACGGATTAATGCACGCCGACCCTTTCCATTTATGTTCAGTAAGAAGAGCATTTATTCTATTCGAAAAGCGAGACAGAGCTCTTATTAAGCAAATTGATGGGCAAGTAACACAGCTGCACCCCAAACTTAAGTTACATTGGATGCTGATCAATCCCCAACGCCATTCCCCACCGAGCTTCCACAGAGCAACCAAATACTACTACGAGTACGAATAGATGATCTGAACCAACAAACTATTTCACAGTCTACACGAGATCGGCAGAACCTCATCTGCTCTGGCTTCCTTGAGCAAGCAAATCAGTAATCACCATCAGTAACAAGAAGATTGCCACTCATGAGAAATGATGGCCCAAACCTTTTCAAACACCCAGTGAAAGCATGCGCTGGGTTCCAATCCTCCTCTTTCTAAGTCTCTCCGCAATAATGAATGCCAGCTCAAGGGCTTGAGAAGCATTGAGCCTTGGGTCACAGTGTGTGTGATAACGTGAGCCCAAATCGTCCAATGTCACAGTCCGGGATCCTCCGATGCACTCAGTTACATTCTGGCCAGTCATTTCTAGATGAATTCCTCCAGGATGACTTCCTTCTTGCTCATGAACATCAAAGAACGCGCGCACTTCTGCCTAGTAAGGCCAAAAAAAGGAAAAATCAGTGAGTACTAGGTGGAGCATTAGACTGAAAAATTATGTATACACAGATTACCGATAGCTTGACAACCTCTATTTTAGAGATACAGTGAATTTATTGGACTACTGAATGAGCTGGATCCAATTAGTGCATCCTACCCCGTATCTCTAATTGATTGGCAAGGAAAACCAACACCAGAATATGGTTGCCCGCATCAATTTGAAATACTACCATAGAATATGATGTCACAAAACTGATTTTACATATTTTGTGTTGCTGTGGGCTGTATTTGCTGAACGGAAGCCCTACGACTCATTTGCAACTTAAATTGGAGTTTTAACCTAAAAGTAAAAATTTCGATAACTCTACTGGACTGTAAACGAAAAATGGGTGTGCTTGTTTGTGACTGGTCTCATATTTTGAGGATCGGATCAACTATATTGAACTTTGTTTGAATGGTCCTCGTACATTCAATAAACTAACTGCGCAAGATGGAGGCAAAAGAGAGAAACATATGACAAGTAGTTCATACCAGAATTGCATCAAAGGCACGTGTTTTGAGTCCACATGGTGCTTTTATGGTGTTCCCATGCATTGGGTCACAGACCCAGGTGACAATCTGCCCTGCTCTGCGGACTGCCCTGATCAAATGTGGAAGCTTAACTCTCAAATTCTCAGCACCCATTCTCACAATAATCGTGACCCTTCCTGGTTTATTATGTGGATTCAGGATTTCTATCAGGTTGACTAGCTCGTTGGGATCCATTTTGTCACTTACCTGCAACAAAAAAAATGACAGTTACCACTGTACCATGTGAAATGGTTTAAGTTAATATGAAATATTCATTTGGCGATGGTGATTACATTACATTGAGATCGACTATGGCATGATGAAATAGCAAATTAGCATACCTTAATTCCAAGAGGGTTGGCGATTCCCCTGAGGAACTCAACATGAGCACCATCAAGCTGGCGAGTACGCTCCCCAACCCAGAGCATGTGAGAAGAGCAGTCATAATACAGCCCAGAAGTTGAATCTAGACGAGTCAGACCTTGCTCATAAGGCAAAAGTAGGCACTCATGAGATGTCCAGAATTCAGTAGTTGTCATGATAGAGTGTTCAACAGTAAGTCCAGCAGCAGCCATGAAACCAAGGGCCTCATCTACCCTATGCGCAAGTTCCTGGTACCTGTTAAAACATATTGGCAAAAAGACAATTAGATCCATGATGCCATCAATTATAAAGCACCACCGACACCCACTATCCAATCGTCACCACCAGCAACAAGAAATATATCATACTGTTGAGGCCTAAAAAGTAAGAGCAATAAGCTCAAACCAGGTTCACTTTCAGCGATCAGTCCTACAATTCAGAGGATGCTAGGGCTGAACTTATGCACACAAGGAAGCTTAGTTAATGAAGCTTTAGTTCAAGGACTAGCTAATGCTACATCACTTCCGCAGTCCTCCATTTCCACCTCCACTGAATTCAAATGATAGTCATCATTAAGGAAATCCACGATGACTAGAAGCTAAAGAATGTCAGCCGGGTTTACCTATCTCCCTGTTCGCTATGCTCTGCAAAATCAAGATTCCACTGAGTAACTCTCTGCATGGCAGCATAACCTCCAGTTGCAAATGCCCTTAGAAGGTTCAGCGTCGCTGCAGCCTGAGAATAAGCCCTTATCATTCTATGAGGGTCCGGAGTTCTTGATCTCTCATCAAAAGCATCGCCATTGATGTTGTCTCCCTTGTAACTTGGCAGCTGCTTCCCATCCTTCTCCTCAAAAGGGTCACTTCTAGGCTTCGCAAATTGACCTGCCATTCTCCCCACCTTTGGAATGAAACCAAGATATTCGCCAATTAAGCAATGCAGCTTTTGTTAACTCGTACAACTGAGAAGAAACGAATAGGCGCGCGTAGTAACAAATAATTCTTTTTTTCTCTTTGATATGCCATTCTGATTTACTTCCGAATCACATTATGATATCAGATAGTCAAGCCCCCCTCAATGAGAGAATGCCTGAATTCCACAAGAAATTACTCAACTAACTTCTAAAGCAGCAAATAGGAGCAGTGGGGAAAAAAGAGAGGAAGAAGCAGCAAATTGACCTTAATGACAGGCATCTGTCCTCCAAACGTGAGAACAATGCCCATCTGGAGCAGCACTCTGAACGTGTCCCGTATGTAGTTGGCGCTGAACTCCTTGAAGCTCTCCGCGCAATCACCGCCCTGAAGAAGGAACGCGTTACCCATGGCGGCCTCCGCGAGCCTCTCCTCGAGCGTGCGCGCCTCGCCGGCGAACACGATCGGAGGGAAGGTCTCGATCGTCTTGAGCACGGACTCGAGCTCCTTCTTGTCCGGGTACTCCGGCAGATGCATGGCCTTCTTCGTCTTCCAGCTGTCGACGTTCCATTTCCCGGTCCTCGCGGGCGCCGCCACGGCAGACTTGGTCGCGGCGGGGGTCTTCGGCTGATCCGCCGCGTGGACGGAGGAGATCGGGCGGCGAGGGCCCTTCGCGGGGAGGAGAGAGAATGCTGGAGCTGGCTGGCGAGGCTTGGCCAGGGAGCGAGCGCTGGCGAATGCGGATTTGGAGGAAAGCGCGGAGGAGCTCGCGACCGCCATTGTCGTCGTCGTCGTCGTCGTCGCCGTCGTCGGCGGTCTCTCTCTCTCTCTCTCTCTCAAGAGCTCTGCGATGGGGCTGAGATGGGCTCAGAGAATCGACTGCGCGTGGAGGAGAGAGAGGAGGGAAGGGAGGGCTTTTATAGGGTTTTCTTATTTAATTTTATTTTGAATGTTTTTTTTTTAAAATTAATTTTACGAATATTTTTCTTACTTCGATTTAATCTGGTGAGAGAGAGCGGGAAGAGAGTTCGGTAGATCAACGGTCACGGTGGCGTCAGTGAGTAACGGAATTTTGGGGGGGGGGGGGGGACGAGGACGATTTGGTAAATAAATGCACGGGAAATATCAACATCATACGGAGACAAAAGTCACGTGGGGATCTCGAAATTATTGCATCCTCGGTCATGGCGAATCCAGATGCACTCACGGAATAAAACTAAGACAAAATTTAGGTCTCATGTCGTCTTAGAATGTTCTACTCAAAATATAGAGCTAATTCCTTAAAAAAATATTAATTTTAGGTCTAAAAACGATTATGATCCGAACTTTTTTCTCATTAAAAAAAAACATCAATTTTAGGGTAATGGATCTGCTACCATAAATGGAGGGAAACATTACAATTCCCTACATCACCCAACCCCTCGCCCCCTTATAAATAGGGAATAGAGGTCTGGGATTTTAATGATTCCCTATCATTATGGTAGGGAATCTTGGTCCAAATTTTAGTTCTAATGATGATTTTGATTCGAACTTTTTTTATCCCATAAAAAATCATAAACATTAACTCGAGTTTCAAATTTGATCCCATTAATTTGAAATCATTAGTTATTTAACATGACAATTTTCATTCATCAATAAATCCACGTAACTTGTTAACGTAGATTTAATATACAATTTATCATCATCTTGGCATGGAATATGAACTTGTTCATTCGCTAGGGCTAGGCTTGTTAAAAAAATAAGGCCTTAGTCATGAGTTCGGCAGATCTCGTCCATGGTGTCTTTGCATAAGTAGTAATACATAGTTTCAAATTTCAGTTAGACAGTTGATGCTTGCGGATGAAGTGAAAGAGATGATTAATAGGTTAGCCCCGCATGATAACATTTCTGGCAAACTTCTCAACTTCTGACCATAAATTGATTTCGCTACTTTTCCTTAAAAGCAAAAGTTGATTTTTTTTATTTCTACTCCAGATTGACTTCTGATCAAAGAAATTTATTTGGTAACGAATAAAAATTTATATTTTTAAAATATTATTAACAAAAACTTTGACAGTATTGACCGGCTACAGCCGGCGGTGGCCTCGATCGGCTGCTGGTGGCGGCAATGGGAGATCAGCAGCGGCGACCGGCGGTGGCAGGCACTGTTCAACCATGGGTGGCAACGATAGTCGGTCAAAGCTAATGTGATCAAAAAAGTGATTTTGGAGCTAAGAAGTAAAAATTTTTAACTTCTCAAAGTTGATTAAAAATCCAATCAGAAGTAGAAAATTCTATCAGAAGTTAATTTTTTTTATCAAACACATTTATACTTCGGATTTGATTTTACCAAACGAATTTCCCTGCGAGATTAATTTCTAGCAGGGAAATTGAAAATCAGAAGTGTTTTCATGTGCACCCTTAGCCATCATCCTTCAAATTGTGCCAGAGGTAAAGCTAATAAATAATTTCAAATTCCGTGCTAAAAAGATGATTTTAATATTATCTTAAATCAACATCAGCAAGTCTTGTGAATTTATTGATGACGTCAAATTGCCATATTTGGACAACTAATGTTTAATGTTTCCAAATTAAGAGGGTCAGTTTTAGGAATCAAGTTAAAATGGCAAAAAAAAGTCTGGGCTAGAATTATCATTGGACCAAAAGTTGGTGCTTTTTTAGGAGATTAGCCCCAAAATAGATGCAAAGAGACTTATGCATATTTCAAAGATGATATAAATCCCTTGATTGAACTATGATAAATATTTCAAAATGCTTCGTTGAGATAGAATGTTCAACTCAAAATAGATGCAAAGAGATTATGTATATATTTCAAAGATTATGTAACATAGAGGGCCATAGTTTATACATATAATGTCCCTCCACATATGGCCATTCCACACCCCCCCCCCCCCCAATCTCTCTTTAATAACCTCTAATCATGAAGAAGATTGATAGAGGTCGATAATATTGCAAAGAGATCGTAAGCAAGCGCATTAAGATGACAATGTCTACCAACGGCGAGGATGGCAACTTTGCTAGCTAGCATGCGTGATCAAATTCGAGGCCCTCCAGAGGTCATGAAGAAGCATCAACGAAGGGATGCTGACACCCAGTGAAGGCCCTGTCGACATAATGGCGCAAGAATGCAACACAGAGGGCCATAGGTAAGATATAAAATTCCAAACGAATTCTGATCAATCGATGACAGAAGAATATATTGGTAATATGGAATATGATTTTTAAAATTAGGATGATAATTTGTTTGATATGATAAATAAAATATTAAATCACGTTTTCATCTAACGGCTTAACTTTTTAAAACGGTTTTGATCGGTTTGACAAAATCTAACACTACTAATGTGGCATTTTATAATAATAAAAAAAAGGAAAAAAAGAAAAATTACAAATTGAAGATGTCATTTCACCCATCAATTCGTAATATCTAGATCCATCCAACCATGGCTGTGGGCATGAACTCTTCAAAGCTATGAACTTGGAGGAATATTCAAACGGAAGATGTTGTCTGCCTACGGAAGACCTACGCACAGTAGACGGGACAGCACGTGCGTGCCCGAATAAACTAGTCTTGCTGCAATTATTGACGTGAAATTCTCCCCTCCTTATGCTTGAGGGGGAGAGAGAACCTAAGATTTAAGTCACGTGTCATTTACGTCACATATATATGTCCTCCTTAAATAGCAAGATATTTTGCCCGAAGAGAAATTAATAGGAGTTGAAAAGGGGATCCGATATAGCCTTGATGACAAAGCATTATTGAAAGTTGGTAAAGTTGTGTTTGAGGGAAGAAGGTGGACGGAACGGACGCAAACATGATACAGGTGAATTCTTGGCTGAAAAATGAAGAGTTCGGACGGAAAGTGGGCGTTCGATCCGATAGATTGAACGACAAATTTGACACGAAGCCAACCAAAGCCGGTTTGGATTTGAAACACCTTGATGAATTCTCTCCGATTCCTTAAATTCAGTCCTAAATATTTTATATTTATGTCAATTCAGTTCATTTGACTAGGCGTGTGTATGGTCCGGACAGGTCCGGTTCCGACATAGAACCGAGGACCGGATCAGTAGTCCCGGTCCCCATATTTTTGGGACTAGAGACCGAACCGAGATCGGATTGGACCAGGACCGGCGGTCCGATCCGTTCCTGGTCCCGACCCAGTAAGACTGCTAACACCAACCAACTGCTTATAAAAATCTAATCCTTGGAATAAAATATGCTTCAATTGTATATTAATTTATAATTTATAACATCGGTTGAATGAAAAGGTAGGTAAATTTTTTTAGTCATTGTTTTGTTTTGTTTTCAAATATTTATATTTCTGTTTTCTAATTGTGTGTGTGTGTAGGCGATCCGCTCTGGTCTGGTTCTAGCACATGAAACTGGGGACTGGGTCGCCCGGCTACCGGTCTCATCTATTGGGACCGGGGACCGGACCATCCACCTCAAGGACTGGACCAACCTGCCCGGTCTGGTCTCGGGCCGGTCCAGTCCAGTTTGTACATCCCTACATTCGGCCACTTTTAGTTTACCGGCCCTGACGTGGATCTTTTTAAAGTATTTTAAATAATTTATAAATTTTTCTTTTTTTCCCCTTGGACTTAGGATTGACCGGCCGAACTATGTCAACACTGGGAGAGCCCGTCCGGGCTCCAACTCTAGAAAAAATAAAAATTAAAGAAAAGGAAAAGAAAAAAATATAAAACATAAAAATGCTTAAAAAATGGAAAACAGGATGCCTCAAGTGCCAATATTTGCGTACGATGCTCACTTTAGTACCAATGATCGCTTAAATGCCATTTTTAAAAAATGATTATTTAAGTTCCAAATCCGGTGATGTTTTCAAAATTTCTTGTCGTTGGCACTAGAATGATCGATTTTTTCTCTGATTTAGTACTAAAGTGATCGCTTTTTGGATTACTTAAGCATCGATTTTTTTGAAAAAATAATTTTTTAAGTGCCGACTCTGGTGAGGTCATCGAAATTTCTCTCCGTTAGCATTAGAGTGATCATTTTTTTTTTTCCGATTTGACACTTAAGCGATAAAAAAAATCGATACTAAAATGAGCGTGATACACAAATATTAGCACTTAAAGTGTCCTTATTCCCTCAAAAAGCTATATAATTTTATTAAAAATACTCACATCAATAACGACGGACCAAATTAACCAGATAGACTGAATTGACATAAATGTAAAAAATTTGGGACTGAATTAATAAAAGAAAAGATTTATGATTGATTGACATATTTATAATATGTTTAGGATCTATTTTTATTTTTTTAATCATTTATAATTCTCCCTTAAAAAGCGACCTAATACCAAAAAAAATCTCCAACTTTAACATTTCTGTCAATTATATCAGAAACTTTTTTTTTGTCTCATAAAAAACCCTCAA
The DNA here is from genome assembly GCA_028455895.1 of Rhodomyrtus tomentosa. NCBI lineage: Eukaryota > Viridiplantae > Streptophyta > Magnoliopsida > Myrtales > Myrtaceae > Rhodomyrtus > Rhodomyrtus tomentosa. The sequence continues at coordinate 46,405,085 of JAPCWY010000005.1, forward strand.
CTTTTATTTTTGTCCCAATTTTACCGGCCTACTACCAAAAAAATCCTCAACTTTTAATTTTGTCTCAATTCTACCCAAAACTTTTACTTTTGTCCCAATTTTACCGACCTAGTACCAAAAAAATCTTCAACTTTTACTTTTATCCTAATTCTACTATAGTTGGACTTTTGTTCATAATCACCATTAGTTAATCCTACGTTACGCAAATTTTCTTGCCGAATTTACCAATGAATTTTCGAAATTTAGAAACAGTATGTTTTAGAGCCGACGAGATTTTAAAAAGTTCATCAGAATATTTCTATGCCTAGCCATTTTTTGGGCTGTTGAGTGCCGAAAAGAATACAAAATGCGCCATCTTTAGCGACTATATATCTCTCAAAAATATATAGAGGTAGCAAAAAATAGAAGAGGATTTTGAAATTTTTTCATGTCAACTTTGCCGAGATGTAATTAATGATGTGATAATGTCACGTAAAATTAACTAATGATGATTATAGACGGAAGGCTAACGGTGGTAAAATTGAGATAGAAGTAAAAGTTGAGGGTTTTTTTTTTGTATTAAGCTGATAAAATTGTCACAAAAGTAAAAGTTTTGGGTAGAATTGAGACAAAATTAAAAGTTGAGGATTTTTTTGGTACTAGATCGGTAAAATTGGGATAAAAATAAAAGTTTTAGGTAGTATTGGGATAAAAGTAAAAGTTGACGATTTTTTATGAGATAATTTTTTTTAGATATAATTGACATAAATATTCAAGTTAGAGTTTTTTTAGGTACGAGATCCTTAAAAAGATAATCTAATTACACCGTGAGAAATAAACCGATGCCAATCAAACTTGTTTTATTCGTTGTGAGAAATAAACCGGTGCCACTCAAACATGTTTTATTCGTTGTCCCTCCAAATCACGAACTCGTGAATCAAACACGTTTTATTCGTCGACCAAAAGAGAAACAAAAAATCACCAACCCGTGAATCACTTTTCAGGTCTCTCTCTGGTCCCATGCATTTACGTACACTTAAGGAGGTCCCTCTCCTTACGGCTTCTCTATTTTGCCGATGTGGGTAGCTGAATTATTACAAGTTATTGGCACATGGGGGCTGTTTGGGATCGTCCAGGGAACGATAGGTACCGCTTCGACGCCTTCTCGGTAGGACATAATGATTGGTTTTATACGCTAACCAATCTTGAAAAGATCACATCATTGTGGTAGTGTCCGGACATCAATTTATGCATTAAAGCATCTTCATCTGCCCGAACATGGACGTGCCGTCGTTCATTGGTTTCGAGAGCCTATCATGCCCACATGTGACATGATCATTTTGTGACGTAGAGTTTTTGTTGATTCAGGACCTGAGAGATATTGATCATCATGAATTACGTTTTCAGGAACAGTAATGTTTACAATAATAGAATTATGATTTATTGACGAGCAAAGCGTTATATTTACAACGTAATTAGCAGCGTAACTAATTTAAACCGGTGCTGTCGAAAGTAGGAATTCTGGCTGGCGTCTTTGCAGCAGAATCCCACAAAAGGGACACAAAGGTTTTGAGGCTACTCTTAGAGAAGATCCAGCTGAAGAAGGGAAGAAATTTTCGGGATACTCAACCATTGTGAAGAGAGGTTCTGGAGCCGGTTTTGAAGTCCGTCGGTGACAGCAGATGCAGAACCACAGGGGAGTTGGTGGGCAAATCTGCATCGACACGGCGCATCTGGCCAGTTTGTGTCTCTGACCTACTTTACCACTGGAATTTGCACCTTGACAGTACGCAACTTCTGGAGATTCGAAGGGGACTGAAGCAGAGCAATAGGGGCATTTCTCTTCCGTTACGTGGTCACCGGAGTCTAGCCTGCTATTTGATGGAAATGCAGTGTAAACTCATTGAAGAACGGATATAGGCAATCTTCAATCGTCAATTAGCTAGACATACAAAACATTGATAGATGAAAGCACTGGGACCCAACAAATGGAAATAGAATAAAGTGGAGTGAAAAGATTAGCCTGCCTACATGCACTTAAAGGCCATAAATGAAGTCTGATGATGCTATCGCACTTTGTCTATAGCAACACTATGGCAAAATATTTCGACTGATCAACAGTCGATGTTTATCACCTAATGATCTGATAATCAGATATCTCATGTGTATGCAAAAGAGTGTGAATCCATAATTTTGACTGAGCTTGATCACTTACAGATGCTCAATGCTGAAGGAGATAAAAATCGGCATGACACGGCAGAGAGGAGGTCTCATAGTACTTTAGTCGTTCATTACTCCTTACTAACATTAAGCATCTATAATGGTCATTGACTCTCCTAAAGAATTAATTCCCAACAATTTTCCTAAAGAGTTGACGTTGTCAGATACACTTCCAGCAATGGGCGGAAATAGCAGTATCATAATCCAATTCCAAAAAGAAACCGAAAATTAGGTAAAAAAGATCCATTTTTAGAACGCTCTGCAAGGCTTTTCGGCATCATAGACTTTGAATACTTGCTTGAAGCCACTGTTCTATTTCCTCAAAGGAATGGTTATGAAGGTTATATTCCAGAGTCTCACTTTTTTGGAAGCATAGACCTCCCTAAAAACTTGGAGTTCAATCAACCACATCATTACATAATTAAGTAAACATGTGCAATAAAGAGTTCAATACCAAGTACCTCTTCCCGTACAAATGGGCTTGAGATGCTAGAAGCCTTAGTTGATCCCGTACTTGAGCACGCCCAACCCACTGTTCCATTTGAGCTAAACCGGATGGATACCAGTATCCACTTGGAGACTTATTTGTTTCAACGTGAGATATTAGGCTGGAACAGGCAAAATTAATACGAAGAAGTCGTTCTCGGAGCTCTCTTTCGCTTGTCGAAAGAAGGTCCGTCCAAAACCTCCCTTGCTCCTCTTGGTTTTCACAAGTTGTGCCGTGGTCGTGTTCATTGCTATTAATATCATCAGCTTTTACTTCTGATAATATTACACGCCTGCAGATAACATTAAGAAGATGCAAGTGCCGAGAGGTAAGCTTTGAGAGTCTTCGGGAGAAATTTGCCAAAACCTTTTCCCTTGAAAGCTTTGAGCACGATTCCATAAAAGAAGTTGAGAGCCACTCAATTAGCAAATCATCCACAAAATGTGGCGCTGATTGGTTGATAGCTAATAATGCTGCTATGATATCCCAGACAACTAAAGGCTTCACAAAACATTCATATTGCCGCAATGACCATAATATATTGGACTTCCACCAAGCTAGTTCCTCCTTAGAGACACCAGAAAAGGCTTCACAATTCAACTTCTCGCTGGATGAAATGTCGCTTCTTTGCCCAACCGTCCAGAGAAACTCAACAGCAGCTTTTTGAGACCTAAGAGGTTTTAAAAGCATAAATTGCAGAAACCAGTGGAATTTCTATTTCACGCAACAGAACAAATGAATTGGCATTTAGGAACTATCGTTTTTATTTCATCATATCATTGCACATGGAATAATATCAAACACATCCGTTAATTTTCCTCCAAGAAAAGTCTTGACGTATTCTGGTTATATTTGTCTCTGCCGCTGTATGAAGTCAGTCATGCTGGGAACTGATAAGCAAGTTTCTAACTTATTCAATGTGCAAGACAGATTTATTGGAGTCATTAGAATGTCTAATCTAAAAACTTAAGCAAATAAATGGAGAGAGATCACATGAACACAAGGCCCATTGCAACTATGTATTTAAGTCCCGAGGGATATACTAAAATGCCCCCTCATGCAAGCTGGAAAGAAAAATTGACGGAAGGATAGTCTTGCATATGAAGTCAAACCAAAAATACAGAAAAGTGGGATAATTAAGAAATAAAATGAAAGAAGGGCATGAAAAATACAGAACCTGACTCTAATAACATGTTAGAATATTCCAACCCACAACCTTGAGCTAAACTGCAAAGAGGAACTACAGCTCATTGCAATCCTATGCTTAAGCGATGTGGAATACACTTTACTTGGATTACATTAAAAGCAAAGGAGTATGATACCTTGCCTGGTACATTGGATTCAGAACATAAGAATCAAAACTGCGAACCTGCAAAATACCAGAGCGAGATGCTGAAGTTCTGATAAGGTTATCATATCATGATAGGTTGATGAGCTCACATGTTATACATTGTTAGGGAGTACTAGTGACTGTAAAATATAATCAACTTCAGTGAAAGCTAGGATAATGGAACCATACAACTCATGTATTATAATGGATTCGATTAATACCACGAAAAATCTTAAAGTGGTACCATTTGAACACGTTTACCCCAAACTATATGTCCACCAATAGAATCCTTCAAAAAGGATACAACTGTCCCAATGTCACCCTCCGTCAAAATTTCAGTCAATTTGGCTGTCAAGTGTCCTATGTGTCTTCCACTGAGTTTGCCAAGTCACATCCACTGGACAACACATAGGAAACTTCCCGAACAAACTGGACAGAGTTGTTACAGAGGATAAAATTGGGACAATAGTACCACTTTGGGGGTTTCTTTGGGTTGAAAACAGAGTTGGTGAATGTGTTCAAATGGCACTAATTTAGAATTTTTCGTGGTGTTAACTCTAATAAATTAATCATACATCTTTGGAATGACGACATATTCAGAATCGTTCATTAGGTTCAATCGCTGAATAAATTTTTTTTGTATGGAAGTTTTTATTATTAAGTAAACCTTAAGTGATTTGATTGGAATACTTTCCCCTATTGTCTAGTTTTCTATACAGCCTTTCTTCTGTGCTAGCTTTCAGGACATCGATTTTTGTTAAATTGGATTAATTACCAACCCTTTATTGAATGTGTAACTTTGACAAAGAAGAAGCAGAAGCAGAGAACACTAAGAAAGGTGCCACAATTTATCTAAATAGTGTCAATGATTGTGAGATATCATGTTTTCACTATACTAGTCGAACAGAATCAGTCACAGGACAAACTAAATACCAATGACAGCACTTTGCAAACACAACCAAGGACCTTGTTATGTAACCTATGAAATGCGATCCCATTGAATAGACTATACTATACCACAACTGGATCAACTCGCGTCGCATGGCATTACTAGCATAGCAAACAAGAGTCAAATGAACAAGAAACAGAATTCTCTACTAAATGAATCTCTCAAATGAGTAAACCATGTGCCCTAGGTGTTAGTTTCTTTCATCTACTACCTTATTAAGCAGAGCAGATCATTTGACCAAAGACAACTACTCTCACAAAATATGTCAAATGATGAAAGTAAGTGCAAAGATTTAGTCGGGTATACTATGATCCATACCATAGCAATGACAAGATTTCCAGGGGACACTGCTAGTCCAAAGCATGAATGAAATACATTTGGAACCTGAAGAGAAAGGCAACATGTGATGCAATCCCCCAAAAGGACCTTTTTATTTCTTTTTTATACTACTTTTCCAAAAAAGAGATAAAATGACATGCTAAAGGAAAGACGAATTGAAAAAAGCGATATCCCTACATCAATCAAGCCTCTCTGGCTGGGAATAGTGGAAGGAATAGGTACTTCGAATAGAGTATTTCCACGAAACATCCAGCTGCGTACAAAGTTATCCTAACAACAGAGAGACAAATGAGTCAACATTCACTAAATATTGGGCCACTTACATGCATTTGTTTAGGCAAAAAGTACCTCACTGCAACTGTACAAACAACATCCATCAAAAGCCCAAGCTAAACCTGTGACCTGAAAACAGATTCTCAAACACATGAATCAAAGCCAACACACATCAAAAGATTGATCAAGTAGAAGTAACCTGATAATGAATTCCTAGACAGATGATGAACTTTTGCATCAGAAAATCTATCCATCAGAGGAAACTCACAGCATGGTCATGTGCCTCAAATGATCCAATCCTTTCGAAGTTACAGGTGTGTTGCTCATGTATCCACACTTCAAAAGATCCAGACCCCTTTCCAACTGCTAAGAGCTGCCTGTGTGGAGATCTAACAGGTGTTGTAAGCGAAAGAACTGAGACTGGGATGCTATCAGGACTTATAATCTAAAAATTACAGAAGCCAAAACAGAATCAGCTGATTGGAATTATATTGTCTTATGTGAGGTAATTGGAATGAAGGAAGTCTACCTCCTTCAGTAGGGTGAAAGGAGAAGAATTGATTTCTGGTGACTGCAAAAGCTCGGAAGAATGTGCCAACCAGATCCTCACACTGTAAAAAAATTGAGAATAGAATGAAGCAGACAGAAGAGACATTGCAGAGTTGGTATCAGGTATTAAGGATCCGATGAAGTTCGTCTCTCTGACTGCTTATGAAAGGAGCAGCTATTAGAAACTTCTGAGACAATAAAGGAGAATTCTATATAGCATCAAATGCATTCTGAGATCACGACAATGTCGGGTCTCACTTGTCATATTAAGTTACTTGACTGTACATTGTCGTCGGTAGACATTTTATTCAAATAAATCCCCTTTTCAATAGCCTTGGTTATACTTAATTAGGGTTCTCCTCCTTGCCTAAATGAGAAGACAAACAGATCATAATAAGAGAAACTACTCCCTAAGATTAGCTCTGGAATATCGAATGAAATGGCGTGGGAGGATCTGCTATGAATCCTCGCAGGCAAACTATTTAAAAAGAAGTATTACAACAGATAATTTGTGATTGTTTCCAACAGTCACCTGCCATTGGAGCTCCCAGTGGAAAGTAGAACCTGGGAGTGTGAAGAATCAGTCGTAAGTAGTGCCCAACCGATTGCGGTGACCCACGAACTATGTGCCTGAAAGATCCCAACAACCATTGCATCTGGAGAAACATTGCCATGTTCAATGGAGTAGCATTTCTGCGCATGAACTTTCCAGCAAGAAATTTTGCCCGATTTCCCTCCTATTGCAAGCAGTGAAAAGCAAGTTGCATTGTTTTGAACTTGTGAACAACTTTCAGATGGAAACTGCAACAATGGTGACCAGGCAATAACAAGTGAAGAAAGCATTGCACTTCTAGAAGCATATTGGACTGCACTAATCAGTGGGAGTGTGGGACTTTCTATTTTATTCCTAGTAGATGTCCCATGAGATCTAGAAACCTCCTGAAATGGCTCATCGTCATTCACATTCACAGGTGGAAACTCCTGTGCCTGCAAACAGGGTAAGCGCAAATATTGGTATAAGTACTTGGATGAACCTGATAGGGGCAAACCAAGTTTCCGCTCCCAGGTGACAGATTCAAATAAGAACAAAGCATCAACTAGGCCTACTAAAAATGGGAGACCCGTAAAGAAGTATCATGCAATCCCTTTTATTTGGGCTAATTAACAGAGAGAAGAGAAGCAAGTAGGGTATGAGTGAGCTAACAGAGACAAACATGCCAATCGTAAAAGCCTAGACAACTTTTAAAATCAGAGAAATAGGCAGCCAAACACTCGATAACAAGCCTTACAAAGAGTTCTAGGAACACTGAATAGTTGTTTGAACAACGAATTACCTGTCAACACATCTGGAAATAAACGATTCATACGGATCTCCAGACAGATTACATTCTAATATGACGGAATAAAGAAGAAAGTATCATATATCTAATTCCATGCGAAAGGAAATGCATTTGCTGGTACAGCAATAAGAAAACATAGAATACTACCAGAGATGGGTTCAAGAAGCAACAATGAATGCATGCAGAGCTATGAATATCTCACGCTTCTTCCTGAAAGGATAAGAGAAGGAACTTTAGTAACAAAGCCATACCCCAGGAAATCCCTGTTCTTGTTCAGCATTCCTGTCAGAGGTCGATTCAATATCATTACTGTTTGTAGGAGATGATGATTTCTCCCCAGACGTTTTTGAGCTCTTATTGCTGCAGGGAATCCTAAAGATAAAATTTTAATCAGAAACTTCATGTTTGCAAATCGATGTAAAGATCAAAACACAAACACATGCTTATCAGGGGACATGCACTAGTGCAAAAAAGAATAATCAAGGGAATGGAGATTTAGGGAAGATAATTGTGATTTACATCTTTCCAGATTTATGCAGTCTCTTTCGCTTCAACCCCATCTTATGAACCAAATTTGCTGGATTATTGGCATGTCTGTGCCCTGTTAAAAACTTTGTGCAACATGAAATATAAAGATCATTATCCAGGAAAAGAATTGCTCCGCTTGAATAACTCTTAACTATCAGATAAAAGTTAAGACCGGAAAATGGCAAACTAGTCAGAATAACTCACATCAGAAAATTCTGTTGAAGGAATCTCTGACACTTCATAGTTGGCATTTGAAAGGTAATCATGAAGCAGGTCTGATACATCCATAACCTGCAGATTCGAGAAGCAAATGACCTACTACAATTGAACAACTTGGCATTGGTGATGAATGGGGAAAATTCACATCCTAGGTCTTTAAACTTTAGAATATAACTGTGATATTTGAATTAGCTGAAGGCCAAAGGGGATTGATATGCCTTAATCCACATATTGACTGGAGTGCATGCTCTTTGAGTGTCATGCGGACTTATGAAATGCCATAGTGGAGGGTATGCAGAAAATTGAGTATCCAACCGTTGACAAGAATTTGGATAAGATGTAAATAACGAATGGCATCCTGACATGGCATATGTTATTGACAACACAACCTCAAATTGGTAGATATATTACGATAATAGTGATGAATTGATGCCTCATCTAATACATATTTTAGACATTCTTATCCGCCCTAGGATGTTTAGTGAATTCATGGTAAACTTTACACAGAAACATACATTTTTAAGCTTAAACAGAACCATCTCTCCTGAAGATGCACTGCATCAAACTGAAGAAAATTAAGTAGCTAAATCCAGCACTTTTCATTTTTAAGCTTCCTAGCTGAAACTAATTTATCATCTATTTCAAATACTGAATAAATCTCATTTTTACGACCCTACAGTCAAGCAACTCCAGTATTTAGCTGCAATCTGTATATAGAAGGTAGCTCTTCCAAGCTTCAATAAGGAAACTAAGAATATGGAGATTCCAGATATTTTATTTTATTATCTTATCATAAGAGGTTCCAGATATTTAGAAGTCACATAAATCACAAATTCAGTAAGGTAGTTTGTTTTGCCTGATTCATACCACCATCCACTCTGCAGAGTAATCACAAAAAGGTGCACGATAGATCTTCACACAGCCTTCAGTGGTGCAAATTGCAAGCAAGCACCTATCACCAGCAAAATGCACTTAGATTTGACAATTCCATGCCAACACAGGTTAGGAGGCATAAGCCGATGACTATGTCATGAGAGCAAATGAAAATGCAAAAGAAATGGAGCAGATTAAACATATACCCTGCATTAGGTGCCATTCCAAGAGGAGACCACGAGACTGATCGCACATAAGGATCACGATCATGAGATAAACAGGTTGGCAACAAGCAGCTGGAGAGCAATTCTGTGAAGAAAAACTGCTCTCTTAATCTACTAACAGCAAAACATCACATCATATCCAATTCGCGTCAAAAAATATAATCGAACGAAAAAGTCCAGTACTCTTGATTATGTGGCAATCAAGGTTAATCACATTTTCATGAAACCCAAACAAAGGTAGTATTGGTAGACAAATCGTGATTCTATTCATGGCAATAAAATTGCTTGGCATTTTTTTAGGTTTACGGCACACAAATAATGTTCGCCTAAGGTAATATTGTACCAAGGGAAGATATAACAGAAACATTATGCAATTTGGGCGTGACTGGGAAAAGACTAGATCTTATTGTTCCTACATATTGAAAACTTCTTGAATCACAGGGAATCGCAGGGAAAATAGTCAATATAGAAACACTCGCAAACTTTCTAGCATGAGACCAAATAAAAATACCTTCTTTTTGGATCACTCCAATTGGGAAGGGTTTGTTAGAGGGTACTTTGATTAGGCCTCGAGGTCCAAAAGGCAATGCAGGATTCTGTGGAGAAATTTAAACGAAAAGTAGAGCCGCGGCAAAGTAAGTTTTTTCATGAATTTTGTAAGAACCAGGCTAACAGAAATTCTATCTTTAATCGACACTGAAAGTAGAAGGTGATTAGCTTTCAGGAAAAAGAAACTACGCTATGAAAAAAATACAAAACTCTTTCAAAAAGGACGTCCACATGTTTTTTCTGCTGTTGCACCACGTTGCTCCTCTCACTATTTAAGGCCAGACCAGACAAACGAAAGAGTTCATTACAAATGAAAAACAAAAACTTCAGCAAATCTGCCCAGCAAAAAGACAACTGAGCACAAGCAACAGAACAAGCCCCAGTTTTAAACAATTATAGACAAGTTGACAAATCAACGGAGTGAACTACTAAGAGTTTACCAATATAGTGACAAGACGACCGCAAGCTACTGCAATCAAGTTCTCATCCGACCAAGCTATGGAATTCGGGTACGAAGGTGAAGCCACCAACACAGAGGCTTGAAACCGCGATGCCATTGCCGGTCCTGTTGATCCCAGAACCGAAAATCGCCCAAACACTAATTTATCTTGTTACGGTTGCTGACCGAGCCGGAAAGGACACGGCTGCGCGATTGGGATGACTCTCTGCCTGAAGCGATCAGCAACTCTGTTAGTTGAAAGGTCACCTTGGTGAAATCACAGAGATCCCATGGACTAACTAGCAAAGAACAGAAAACAAAGGCGAGACAAACTCCCAAGCATGACTACCTCAAACTCCAATCATCCGCCCGACAGGGATCGAGTGAAGCAAACAAAAAGAGAACAAACACGTTCCTTAGGATGCCCCCACTTCGCTACCCGTAGTTTCTCCTCCTCTTCAAGTCGGTTCCAATCCTATATAAGCATTGAACTGCCGAGCAGCCTCCGACTGATCAAGCAAGCAGCCAAACTTCCAGCACAAAACCAACGCCTCTCCCGCGGAAGCGAAAAGCAGGAATCGGATGGTGCGATGCTACGCAATCGAGCGCGTCCTTCACCTCGAACGGAAGAGTCGGGAGAGAGCGAGCCAGAGAAGAGAGAGAAGGTTAGAGCGCGCGCGCGCGAGTCCGAGCTCAGCGAAGGAGACGACCGTTTTCTGGGGGGAAACGCAGTAAACTTCGCGCACCTGAAGCAGAGACCGAGGGAGAGATCCTGGGATCAAACCCAGCGCAATGCATGCTCTGGAAACTCGAAACCCTAGTTCGAATCACATGGCAGTAGAAAGAAGGAACCACTATTTCGCATGGTCGCTCTCTTTTCGTGGGCCCTATTCTTTTTCTTAGATTTGGGCCCGTTTGGTTTTATTAATTATTTTCTATTTTAGAATATGGAAGTCAACCAGTCAACTTATCATGTGAGTGAGTTTTAAATTTTTAAAAAAGTATAATTAAATTTTTAAATTTATCAAGAAAATGTAATTTAGCCCTACAGCTTTTGATATGTGTAATCAAATCCTAACATTTATTACGAAATTGTAATTGAATTTTAAAAATTTCAAAAAAGTCTATCAATCTAAGAACTTGATTTTATTAATTTGACAAATTTTATAATTTAATTGTATTTAAAAAACTTGATTGCACTTTTTAATAAAATTTAAAGTTAATTGCATTTTTTTAAAAAAAAATTACGACCCAATCGCACTATAGTGATAAATTTGAAGGGTTCTAATTGACAAGTTATTCAATTTTCGAAAAAAAAAAGGTTATGGAAAGTTTGAATGATTTGTCACATGTCAGAGCTTAAAGGACTTTTTTTTTTTAATCGATTTCGAGTCCTGTAGAGAGCGGCAAAAGTGCAATAGCTTCCCGCTAAAGACGAATTCCCGGAGGTTTGTTGGCGGCGGTGGCACAGTGGAGCGAAGTCCCGATCGGCGAAAGTCACGAGCCCGCAACGAGGATGGAGGAGCTGCGGAAGCTGGAGCGAGCGCAGGCGGCTCTAGAACTAATGCATCGTCACGGCATCTCGCCTTCCGATCCCGACTCCGATCGATTCCTCTCCAGTCTCCTCCTCCTCTTGGTAATCTCCAGTCTCTCGATTGGTTCTCGCATTCCCCGTAACCTTTGCTCTATCGATGAAATGCCGCCTGCATGCTCGCATCTTCTAGCTTTTATCCTCTTGGTGTTGATTTTTCGCGGGAAAGACTCAATTCCTACTTCTTTTCTTTTGCTCTAGTTATCCATTTGTATTTCGCCGGGTGTGTAGGAAGGATACTTCGATATTTTCGTCATTTATGAGGAGTAGATGTAGCTCGGCTCATTTATGAGAAGTAGATGTAGCTCGGCGCATGGTGTGGAGCTCCGCCAGTGAGAGTGGATGGGGCAGAGAGAGAGAGAGCCTGGCACGGTGGTGGTGTAAGGGAAGGCAGTTGAAAAGGTGGTGGTCGGAATTGCCTTGTGGCCGGTCAGGAGGCGGCTCACGGCTGAGGATTAAGAGAGAGTAGAGAAAGATTCTAGGTATTTTTTGCCTGTGAAACTCGCATGAACACGTGCCAGAATCTAGCAAGCAGCATATGGTGTCTGGTTCTTTATCAAATTTGCTTTGACTTTGGGTTTTCTTTCTTTATAATGAGATCAAATCTGCAGATACAACCATGTGGGGAGCTCGATATGGACCGGAAGTTTAACTTAATTAATGAATACTTGCCAAAGGTGAGGTATAAGTAAACTTCAACAAGTTCAATCACCGTAAAATTCGGTTCATTGAATCTGACCGGTGCTTCTTTTGCCTTTGGCAGATATTGAAGACATTGATCAAGGAGTCCTCATATTTGCTTGATCGGGATGACCTAATGAAGCTGGAAAACAAGGATTCTAGATATTGTAGGGCTCTCATTACATTTCTGATGTTACGATTTGGTCTGCGACGTTATCACATGCTGAATGCTTAGGTCTCTCGTTATATTTCTGATTTATGATTGTGTCTGTGAGGTTATCACCTGTTGAGTGCTAAGTCAGCTTGGCTAACCAGTTTTTTCACCATTAATTGGGCCTAGTTTGCAGTCACTGCACTTCTCCTTATCATCTATCTCATCTCTCTCAACTCACTGCTCTTGTTTTGCTTTCTTTTAACTATCATGTTCGGTTCATCAGTGCTTCAATGCTTCTTGTTGGAATAAATAAATATTAAACCACGCCTTCTTCTAACAGCTTAAGCTTTTAGAGCGGTTGGTTGTAGTCCCACAAAATTTTTCATGGTATCAGAGCACGAGGTCTTAATTTCAAACCTTTCCAGGCCCCTATTTGCCTCCCCAATGAATTTGTCCACGCTTAGTACTAGGCAAAAGACCAGACTAAGCGTAAGGAGGAGTGTTGGAATAACTAAATATTAAATCACGCCTTCTTCTAACAGCTTAAGCTTTTAGAGCAATCGGTTGTAGTCCCACAAAATCTTTCACTTCTCATTGTCACCAACATGCTCATCGCCTCTCCCGCTCTCTCTCTCTCTCTCTCTCTCCCTTTCCCTCCCTCTCTCCTTCCCTCTCGTTACGTCTGCAGGCATGCTTAAACTCAAGTATATTTGCCTATTTTACATATTGGAAGTGCCGTTCTTACATTATTTTCCCTTATGTCATAAAATTCTCCCCATAGAAGGTGGTTGATTCTTCTTGCTTGTCAGTTATTGCTGCATAGACTTTGCGCTCTGTTTCAATTTTTACTCCTATTCGCTTCGATCCTTTTTGTGAGAAACACCACTGGAACTCGCTGGTTCCGGTGGCTTGATCCACTCAGTTACCTATCACCTCTAATTTTGGTATGTAACGACGAATACCAATCAACAAGAAACTATGTATCACATGATTTTTAAGCTGTTTTGTGAGTCCGAACTGAAGTTTCTCTTGTTTCCCCATATAGATTAATAATTTCCAAGATTTATTTGAGGCTGGTTTTTGGGCTATTGTAGTTCAATCTAAAGTGAACAAGAAGACCGATTGTTCCCTGCAAACCGAGATCCACGTTGCGGATGTAATTGGGCTCAATGCAATGGAGAGAGCAAATTCAACTCTTGAGGACTTCGTAAGTGTTTCTTGCGTTAATTGGACCGTTTCTTTATTGAATCCTGAGGAATATTCTGGTTGTTGGTCATTCAATGCACAATGTAGAGTGGAATGTATGAACTGGTAAAGATGCATGTCGATCATTAATTAACCACAATCTCTCCCTTTTTCTCTCTATCTGATTCTTCCCCAATGTCAGCATTTAAAATTTAAGCGAGGCTCTCGGCTCCTGGGTGTTCCTAGAGCTTCCTTCTCTCCTCCATACCCCTAGTTTTCAGACTTAATGCAGATTTTATTCATTGTAGGGTTCATTCCTTACATGATCAACCTGTCTTTCCTCCCCTCCCTCCCCACCCCCACAAAAAAGAAAAAAGAAAAAGGGAAAGGAAAAGAGAAGACTGTTCATTTGGTGATCCATTGACATTTCTCTAGTTGTCTGCTGTTACCTTGATATTACCAAATTTATGGCATCAGCTTTGCCCGTCTAATTTTGGGTCTCATCCCTTCCAAATTTGCTAGTGGCCCCATTATGTACTGTCCCGTCAACTAGTTCCATAATTATGTCTATATGATCTCATCCAGTAATTTAATTATAATGTTTCCCATTGGCAGTGCAGGTCCTATTTTATGTTTCATGAAATGGATGTGAACAGACCAAAATCACTTTTCAAATATCTACCCGTGCTTTCTTTCACAGAAAGTTACATTTATCAGGTGATTTTCAGACTTTGTTGGAATTCTATCTTAATTTATATGCTCTTTTATTCTCAAGCTTGAGCTTGCTTTTAATGTTTTTCTGGCTGACACACTAGACATGATGTTGTCACATCGGCTTTCAATTCTTTTAAAAGTATAGAGTACTTCAAGGTAGTAGTCATTTTTCCTTCATCTGGACGTTGATTTTTCTACCAATAAAGGCACGTTGGAAGTCATTCTACAGTAAAGTTTTGTGAATCTAGCAATTCATTATGTTTTGAAATTTTTTATGCATCGGTTTGAAAGATTTCAGTTTCTTTCCCTTTTGCTTTTCTTGTTAGAAGCTTCCATGCATCAGGTTGTCTAACAGTCTCATGAATATGCTGGTAACTAAGAGTAATTTACTAGGAGAGCTTAGTATGCTCCGAAAGGTTCGCGCAAGGAAAACTCTTTCCTTCTATCTTCTATTCTGTGGGTGTTGAGGTTCTTTCTATTTTGAGATTCATTTTGAAAGTAGTAGAAAAATCCTCCATAGAGTTGTAATGTAGTTTCCCCATGTGGGGTTGCCTATTTAAAGGTGCTTTCAACGGGATGGTAATTAGACATACCAACAACATCAGTATCAACATCAACAACACCTTTAACCCAAACTAGTTGGGGTCGACGGTCGATGAACCCTAAAGAATCATAAAAATAAAAGCAGAATCAAGTGAGGGAAAAGAGATGAATGCGTAAAAATAAATAAATAAATAAATAAATATCTATCTATTTATACACTATCCCTTCACAACACTAATAGCTTTCCTCCACTCCATCCTAAGACAAACCGTATGCCAATCTATTGCCCACTCCATTAAATCTTGCTTTACTGCTTTTCCCCAAGTAAGTTTCGACCGACCTCTTGCTTTTTTCGTGCTATGCTCTCAATAGCAAATTTTTGTTCGTACCGGTGCATCTAAGGGCTTTCGGAGGATATGCCCAAACCATCTCAATTTATGCTCTCTCATCTTTTCCACCACCGGTTCTACTCTAATTTGTCGTCGAATCTCTTCATTCTTTATCTTATCCATCCTTGTATGACCACACATCTATCTTAACATCCTCATTTTCGCTACTCCCATTTTATGCTCATGTTTACTTTGTGCTGGCCAACATTCAGCTCCGTATAACATGGCAGATCTGACTGCTGTTTTATAAAATTTTCCTTTTAACCTAAGAAGAATTTTGCCATCACATAAAAATTCTGATGCACTGCACCATTTCATCCAACCTGCTCTGATTCTATGGCTTACATCCTCATCAATCTCTCCCTCCTTTTGCAATATTGGTCCCAGATATCTAAATGTATCTTTCTTGGGTACCTCCTGTCCGAGCATATTTACGGCTTCTTGATCCTCTCTTCCTACCGTGTCGAACTCACACTTCAAGTATTCTGTCTTACTTTGACTTAGCGTAAATCCTTTAGATTCTAACGTGCTTCTCCATACTTTTAACTTAGCGTTAACCCCAGCCCTGGTCTCATCAATAAGCATAATATCGTCTGCAAATAGCATACACCACGGCACATCATCTTGAATATCTTTTGTTAGCTCATCCATAACCAGGGCAAAAAGGTAAGGGCTCAAAGCAGAACCTTAGTGTAAGCCTACTATGATTGGAAAATAACTTGATGTGCCGTTACAAGCCTTCACACATGTAGTAGCACCGTCATACATGTCTTTAATTGCCTTGACATACTTTGAAGGTACTTTTTTCTTTTCAAGAATCCACCACAAGACCTTGCTTGGAACCCTATCATACGCCTTCTCGAGATCAATAAATATTATATGAAGGTCTTTCTTTCTTTCTTGATATCTCTCCATTAATTGTCGTATCAATAAAATAGCCTTCATGGTAGATATTCCTGGCATAAATCCAAATTGATTGACAGAAACCTTGGTCTCTATTATCAAACGATGATCAATAATTCTCTCCCACGGCTTCATTGTATGGCTCATAAGCTTGATGCCTCTATAGTTAGAACAATTATGAATATCTCCTTTGTTCTTATATATAGGCACAAGTATACGCTTCCTCCATTCATTAGGTATCTTATTAGTATGGAGAATTTTGTTAAAAAGATTAGTTAACCAACTTATTGCTATTTCCCTTAAGCATCTCCACACTTTAATAGGAATACCATCGGGTCCCAAGGCTTTACTAGTCTTCATATTTTTTAATGCATCCCTAACTTCCTGTGCTTTAATTCTACGCACAAACCTTCTGTTTGAATCATCAGAAGTATTTTCCAAATTCACCTCATTTCTATTGCTCTCCCCATTAAAAAGATTGTTAAAATAACTCATCCATCTGTCCTTAACGTCTTCATCTCTTATCAAGAGTGTTTGATTTTCATCTTTGATTCATCTAACCTGTGTCAAGTCTTTACTTTTCTTGTCTCTTGACTTTGCAAGTCTATAGATGCCTTTTTCTCCTTCTTTGCTCCCAAGTTTGTTGTACATATCGGTGAAAACTTTTCCTCTGGCCTCTCGCACAGCTTTCTTGGCACTTTTCTCGCCAATCTAAACTTTTGTAAATTCTCTTCATTAGGACATTTATGTAGACATCTGAAACACTCCTTCTTCTGCATACCAAAAAAAAAACAAAAATTAGACATTCTAGTGATGTGCCTTACTGTATTCGTTGTGCAGCTGGATAATTTGAATGAGAGAGTAGTGCAGCCATCTGCCAGTGGACTCCCAGTATTAAAAGCTCAATCTGAGGTCATAATCTTATTGACCTTTTCAGAAACGTGAAGAATCTGAAATGATTGAAATTGTCTTGTGAAGATCTTGTCTACTATACAGGAGAGGGATTGTGATCTCAGTTGTGAACTTGTCAATGCATTCAAAGGAGATCCATTCCGACCGCTTAAGAGTCTTCTTGAATTTCGAGGACTTTTAAATGACAGGTCTGAACTCTTCTTTTCAAGTATATTGAAGGTAACATCTGATAAACATGAAGGGGAATTGAGTTGTTCACCTATCTTTTTGCTAGGATAAATGAAGAGTTTAAATCAGGAGAAGAGTTCTGGGCACTGGAAAGAAAGCTATGCTCTGCCTTGATGCACGAGGAGGCGGTATGGATGCTATAATACATCTTATCACCTGTTTTCTTGGTCTTACATTTGCTCTAGTTTTGCTGTTGGAGATTCCCTTGATAGTCTGATACCATAGTTCTTGAATCCTCTCTCTCTCTCCCCCCTCCCTCTGTGGGGGTGTATGTCTGCGTAAAGTGCATCTGTTTTACTTTTAATGGTCTCTATGCTGGACTTTCAGTGTGCATTAATATTATCTGTCAGAAGAAATTTCAAATTATTGAGGACAGACTAAAATGGTGCTTCTTTGATTTGATGACATAAGCTTTTGAATATTTATTTTCCTGTTACTTAAGATATGCTTTAACACAATTCTTTACTGTTGCATGAGTGATTTAGTAGCTGTCATGTATTTCTTTTTGTGAAGATAGATGTCGCTAAAGTTTTTCCTAAGGAACAGAAACAGTCATTATGGATGAGCAAACTCTCCATTTTAATTTTATAGGTCGGGTTATGATCAAAATTATTTGTTCAGGTTTCAGTTGAGGATGTCTTGAGGGCAATGCATTTGAAATCTTTTGATTACAGGGTACTGAATCTTTTGTTATACGAGTTAAGAGGTGAAAAGGTAATTTCTGACTTTTCTTCCCTCTGACAGAGGCATCTTTCATGAATTGCTATTTTGACAAATCTATGGTTCCCAAAGATGCCTCCACTTGGCCACGTCAATTGCTCTAAGTGATGTGAAGCATCATCCTTTTGTCAACACTCCAATGAAGTGCACGAATGATTTGGTTCTTATCAATTTCAAGGTGAATAGAGAACCGCCAATAATAGTAGTTGTTGTCCCTGCAATGTGAGGCCTTCATGCTTATGTACAAAATTCAACAGGATGTCATCTTCTAGATCATTATATCGTAGATCCTATTTTTCATGGTTCCATTGTCATCTTAGGTCTTGTTTGCCCTGCTGGACCAATGTCTTTAACATAGAATCAGCTACGATTACTAAGAGCTCTGGATTAGCACGAACATGCTCAATTGACACACGTTTATAGTCATTTGACACATCATCACTAAAATAAGCAGCGAAAATTTAGTCCATGGTGGATTTTCTTATGAAAATATGATGCTTTAGGAACTTGTTTTAAAGCTCAAAATGGATGTGCATGAACTTCTATGTAGCAGAGAGGATCACAATAACAGGAACTTAGGGCAGTCGGTTTGTTTTGGAGTGGCTTGTAGTGATTACAAATCTTGTTTGTGTCGTGTCATCACTATCATGCTGTACATTTTGTTTGGAATTCTATTATCACATATATTAGAAAGTTCAACCCAAAAGCTTAAGTTGATAGATGGATGGAAATCACATGAATATAAAGGGCATACATGATCCATTTAATGGCTTTGATAGCATGTTAGAAAGTCCAACTCAAAAGTTTAAGGTTTTGGGTGGGCTGTTGATATCATTGTTGTTGTCTTACATTGGTTGCGAATGGGTTAGACTTTCTCACATGGTATTATAGCCGATGTTATTCCTTTCCACGTACATGGGCCCATAGCCATTAGTTAATTTTCATGTGCTGCTCGTAATCCGGCTTGCATGTGAGAGGGGGTGTTGAAGTTATTGTTGTTGTCTCACATCAGTTGTGAATGGGTTGGACTTTCTCACAACATAGATAAGCATTTGCTTTTTATGTAATCAAGGAGACTTGTGCCCAACCAAAGTGTGATAAGTGCTAATCTCAGATTTGGCCGAAAAGCTTGATAATGGTTAATGAGATGTCAGTGAAGTTTGGTACTATTTGTGTACGGCAAGCAAAATCATAAAGGAAAAAAAGGTGTTGCAATGAATTTGTTTCTCTAGCTTTCATGAATAGCTAGGGTAATGTACTCGTTTGCATTTTCGATTATCAAATCTTGTGATGTACCTTGATATGATTTATCTCTTCCTTTTTCATTTCACGGTAGCCCTTGAGTGAATACTTTGTTTCTTTCAACTCGTTCTGCAGGTAAATGAATTGCACATGGAGTTCCTTTCCATATCGGAATATTTGGTAGAAATCTCTGATGACCTGTAAGTATGCTTTCGTCCAGTTTTTATCATTTGGCTATGATAGCATAATCAATTCGGTACATTGAACTGATATTATTCCACTCAACAAGTGATTTTGCATCTGCATTATCTGGACTATCCACAGGTATTCACTCCATGCACACTTATTTGTGTTTGAATCATAAGCATGGTTGTATGTATACATGTCTGGGATACATATTATGTGTATTTGGATATTGGCCACACATTCAAAGAGGATGTTACATAGATGTGATCAGCCAAGTCGTTATGTTGGCATGTGCATGTTCTACTTGTCATTGTCACATTTTACTGGTATAATGTTGTTCATAAGGTTTGTTGACTGATCGTGTCCTCTGTTGCTCCTCTCTTATTGGAATATATTTGGGGCCCCTCTAGTTTTGACTATGAGGTAAATCCCTCATCAAATAGCACTTCACTATTCATTATTGTTGTAGTTGTTGCATGTAATTTTTTTTGTTCCTACATTTTTTTTTTCTGCAGGATGATGTATTAGAAAATAGTTTCAATATCCTTCGCATGTTCGTCAAAATATATGGCGCTTCTGCAGCTCCAACTATGCTGGTAGGTAATCCAATATGCTTATGTGTATACTAGCCTTCTTCCCTATCTATCAATTGTGAACTTGAGATCCAACCTATTTGGCGGTAAGTTTTGCTTTGGTTATTGATTGTGCTTGGCCACTGTGCATTTTCAAATATAGAATAAAACCATAGATTTCCTATATAGTATGGCTTGGCCTCTAAATGTCCCAATTTAAAAAAGTTATTTTGACTAACGCTTGCAAATTTCGATCCAAACCAAGACTTTGCCGAGCTGATCTGCAAATTTAAAGTAATGCCATAGAATAGTGGAATCTAAGTGATTGTGAATATATATATAAGCAGCAATCAATAGGTAAATTTTCGTCTCGGTTAGGTCAGTTCTTCCCCGTGGCTTTCTTTCCAAGTCAGCCTTTCTCACCACACTTGTAGCGCAGAGTGAAACTTTTGAAAAGAGAAGCTCTAGGATCGCAAAGAGACTCTTAAAAGGAGAAACTCTAAAATTATATTATTTGTGAGACGATACAGATGAGGGGAGACCCATGTATATATACAAAGATTCTTCGAATTAGAGGCGTAGATCTTTTCTCAATTTAACGGTAGAGATTGCATCTCCCCATCTATCAACTACCTGTATCTATTACAAGAATGATGTAGTATGTGGTACATTTTCCATATTACTCAACCCTAGCAATATTTTAGAAAACTCAAGAAACCTTAGTAGACTCGCTTGGTCTTCTTTGATCACTCAAGATCCTCCTTACATTAAAAACATGTAGATCGTGATACTTAGCACAGTAAACAAGCATTAATTTGCAAAGTTATGTTTAACGTCTGAGTGGGGATGAAAAGCAACAATTATAAGTTAGAATGAAAATTAGAATAGTAAGAATCATCATCAATGGAACTATATGTGCCTCTCAAACTATTGTTTGGTTTTCTTATTGTGCAGGCAAAATCAATTACAGAGGCTGAAGAGAAGTATGATCGCTTGCTGAAAGCTTTGGAGCTTCAGTTGTCTGCCAAGTATCAGAAAAGATGTGAAGAAGCTACTGCAGAAGGTGCGTGAAATGGTGGAGACTGTTAATGCAGAGTATGAAACTTCAATTTGGTAATGTCTGCATGGATATATTGTAATGTTTCAGGTGGGCGCACGGGAGGTCCATTGCTTGGGACGTGGACTATTCCTCCAGTGATAGTGGATGAGGAATCCTATCGGTCAAACATGCGAAATTGTTGATGTATTGCTCATCAATGGTGAAACTAATCAACTCTTTGCCTGTGAACGTTTTTGCTTTGTGAACCAGTGAATCATTAAGCTGCGTACATTTGTGTTTAATTACATTTCAAGTCATTTAAAAATTTGCTTCCGTCAATCTATGAACTAAAATCCGAAAGCAGGAAATTAGATAATCCTTAGAAGGCTAATGTAAATCCAAAATCAAGAATGTTGGACGTGCGGAAGATCAGGTCATACGAGCCACAATGGGTGAGTTTTCCATGTCTTAAATTATACAGTTCAATATATAATGTTGCTATCTGATGATGTTTTCACAGAACCATTGTATTAGTAGTGAGATATACAAAGATTGTTTTGATTACAGCGGTACATCTTTACTTGATCTGAAGGTGGAGACTCCGTCTCCTCATCTATCAACTATCCACATTTATTGCAAGAATGCTCTAGTATATAGTATATTTAGCACTTAGGGATATTCTAGAGAACTGAAGAAACCTTAGGAGACTCGCCCAATCTTCTCGGATCATTTGCGTATCATCAATGGAACTACATGTGTCTCTCAAATAATTGTTTGGTTGTTTTCTTGCGCAGGCGAAATCGGTTACGGAGGCTGAAGAGAAGTATGATGTCTTGCTGAAAGCTTTGAAGCCCTAGTTGTCTGTCAAGTTTCAGAAAAGATGTGAAGAAGCTACCGTAGAAGTTGCATTAATCGGTGAAAATTATTAATGCGGAGAATGAAACTTCAATTCGATAATACTTGCATGGATGTAATGTAATGTTTTTAGTGAGCGGACTGGAGGTCCGTTGCTTGGGACGTGGAGCATTCCTCCAATGATAGTGGATGCAAAACTATTGATGTATTGCTCATCGCTGGCGAAGCTAATCAACTCTTTGCAATTCCCTAAATAAGTAAATCGGATTTGTCAATCTCACTTTCCAAAGGTCCTTATGAGGATCCAGCCTATGGATGTGGACCAGTGAATAGTTTTGCCTGCATATAATAGTGCATCATTTTGTCGTCATTTAAAATTTTCTGAAAAAAGAAAAACTTAAAATCCAAAATTAAGAATGTTGTACTTGTGGAATGAGAAGTGACCGGCCATATCGTGCGGCCACGGCAGTCCTGTTTTCCATCCCTTAAATAATATTATGTTAAGTAGTATTCCCTCCTGGCAAAGAAATAAATGGTCCTAAAATGAAAAGAGCGTGAAGCATGTTTCAGTACTACTGCTTCATATAATGTTGCTCTGTGATGATGTCTGCACAGTCCACAGGGTCATTATACAAAACATTAGAAGGTACAATGCCAAGCACCGGACCGTATAACAACAATTCCCTATCCCACGCTCCCAGAACTGTCCCCTTCATTCAATCAATCAAATCGCAGTCAAACTCCACAACCCCCCCTCTCCACTACAAACACAAACTCTGAATGCTGCGACTGAAAAGTGACTTCCATCAATTACTGTCATTCATTGCAGATTCTTACCACTCCTTGCTCTCCTCTATTCTCCCACCACCAAAAAAAAAAAACACTGTATTTTTCACCGTACTTTTGCCAACTTTTTTTTTTTTCATTTTTCACTTAAAAAAAATATGAATTAATTTGAACCATCTATTTTAAATTGAATGTCAAAATTTAACGGCACATTTAAATTTATGTTAGAAAATCCTTTTCCGGCCTAGTTACCCCTAAATTGACATAACCGAATTGAGATCCCAACATTTCTTGGAACATAAAATTGGTGAGCTCCCCGTGTTGCTTCTTGCAGCTGCTTTGCACATGACTTGTCTAAAGCGATCTTGACTTTCGTGCATTTGCATATTTTCTATGTGGGAGAGTACATTATGGTCTTTAAAAAAGTGCATTTCATTTTAATGTGAAAGGTAATACGATTTGTACATACTTTCGCAAAAAAGAAACATCAGATGGAGCGGGGGAGGGGAGCTACGCTATTGCTTTCCTCCATAACTCTACAGCTGATAGGCGCCCCTCAATAAACAATAGGAAAAAAAAAAAGGAAAGGAAAAACGGTCCAAATTGTCCTCTCCCCCTCTGATTTGGATTCTCCCAATTTGTTTTCCCTTCCATGAATTGTTCCTTTCACTCTCTCTCTCTACACTAAGTCAGACCACCCACCACCACACCTTAACACTTTCTCTCTCTTATGTATCTCCCTCCTTCTCTCTCTCTCTCTCTCTCTCTCCCTCTATGGGCTTCTTCACATTATGAAACCATTGATTGCTACTTTGTAATTTAGGATTTGTCGTTGGTAATGTCTGAGCTGACTTTCCTTATGTTCAGACTCCCAATGGCCTCAGTTCATGGAGAGACATGAAATGAAACCATGAAGTCGAAGTCGAAATCGAAGTCGAACTCGAACTCATCAATCTTCCCTCACTCGGTCCTCATCTGCACCACCACTCCTCTCGTCCTCCTCTTCTTCCTCCTCCTCCTCTCTCCTCCCTCATTCTCTCGCCAGGTACTCTCTCTCTCTCTCTCTCTCTCTAAACTCCATCTTGGGTGGGCATTTGAACGTTACCTCGGTACTTGAATGTCTCTTTGCCAGGGACTGTCGTTCGAGGAGAAGACTCGGCTCGGGTCGACCCCGCCGAGTTGCCACAACAAGTGCAACGGGTGCCACCCCTGCATGGCCGTCCAGGTGCCGAGCGTGCCCGCGGCGGGCCGCGAGGAGGAGGGGAAGAGAGAGAAGCCGAGCCGGCCGGCCGAGTTCGTCGACCCGTCCCCTGCGTCCCCAGGTAGATACTCCAATTACAAGCCCTTGGGCTGGAAATGCCGGTGTCGCAACCACCTGTTCAACCCCTAATTAGTAAATTACACACGCGCCGGTCACTCTTTTTCACCTATTATCTCTCGTGGGTCCGAGATTTATCAACTTAACGAGAAGCTCCCGCCGGCGAATTCCGATCGTCCTTCCTGAAAAACCCATTTTTGTTGCTGCTGCTGCTAGAGATAGATCTCGGACCCCTCTTCAGATGCATGCAGCGCCAATGTCGAGTTTGTCTTCGGGATTAGGATTTAGTGTGAACGAGATTATATGGTAATGACGTCATTGTATTGCACTTAGTTTTGTGGTCGGAGGATGGTTAGGGAGATAAGAGAGAGTGTGTGTATGTTTGCGTGTCTTGATTAAATGTGTACAATCGTTGAAATCATTATACAAAATGTAAAGAAACTCCGTGGGACAGATCTTTCGCAGTGTGACATTACAATGAGATTTTTTCTTTCCTTTTTTTTTCAATTTTTTTTTTTTTGGTTTTGTATTTCATTTTATTTTATTATTTTTCCATTTGTTGTGAAGCATGAGACTTTTGTTTTGTCTTGATTATTATTTGTCGGAGGTTCCTTATCATCTCGGGATTTTCACGGCCCATGAATCGCGTCCTTTGTGTCTGCGCTCGCTGAACCAAAATTCAGATTTTACAGAGTGAACGTGAATTGACCAAAAAGCGTTGGAAGGACACGAACCATCCTAGCATGGACCGAACGTTGAAATCGAGAGTTGACCTTAATTGACGGTGTGCCCTCCTCTAAGTGATGTACAATCTTTGCAATTTTGAGGTGAAAGCACCTATTACCTCGGAAACATTTCAGAAACCTCTAGTCCGACCACCGAGTTTTGTCGTTGGAATTCAATCCGGACGCAAAATGGTACATGGGTAAGGCGTCAGGAAGGTGTTTAGATCCTTAAAGTCGCATGGATTCTTGACTGACTCTTAAGCAAACTTAAAGTAAGTATCGTCGAAGATAAGTATTCGGTTTAGTCTCTCTCTCAAGCTCGCCATGGGATTTCGATTACCGGCGGCATGGCGCCGCGTCTGTCTGTGGTCGAGATATCTCCCTCTCGTGCTAGTTGCTACGGCACCAGCAATGGCACTGGCTCTCGTTAGTGAAATTCTTGCCTAGGCAGTCGGCTGAGTGATCTCGGTCTGTCTCCCGTGGAAACACGAATCTCATGTGGCCCTAAGTAGATTCGACGATTCAGGCCACTCGCTTCATGGTAGGCTGAATTCATGCAGCAATGTTTGGTAAAAACATGGACAGAAGCTGCCTAGTTTCCAGCAAACTGGGATTCGTTGTTACGGAAACAACGGACTTTTTGGGTCGGAAAATAATGAACTAATTTCGTTAAAAGTCATGAAAAGAGGGAAGAGTTGCATAGTTTTTTGCCCGAACCGGATGTTCCGGGCTTGTTTTAGACCATTTCCTTGCTAGGATCCTTGCCTAATAATCGAAATATAAATAACGGGAATAAATTTCTTACCATGAATATAAGAGTGCCATTAAATCTAGGTTGTCCAATTCAAAATAGAGGTCCAGATCGATCATGGCACACCTACCATTATAGTAGGAAAAATAACAAGTCAACATAAGACTTAAGCAATATTCTGCTAATGAATTAAAAATCTTCCGTTCAAACCGAAGGGGAGATTATGGAAATCTTCTCAATAAAATACCGTTACAAATTCAGGACGAAACTTCTCAATCTAGTAATTTAGGTCGATATGGCCGACCCATTGCAGAAGAATCGATGCACTTAAACCTCCGCATACCCTTTCCTAGGAGTCATGATTCCCATCCACAATTCGTATACAGATTTACATTTGTGATATAGAGAAATAGATAAATCGACCTCGTGAAGAACTTCATTTGCAGAAAACATATCTACATAATCTGCAATGTAAGCTCTTGAGCTCTTTATAGCAGCCGCAAGTTACTTGCCTTCCTATTTTGCAGCAACAACACTCTGAAGCAATAGCTCCAAGTCCTTCAATCTGCATAGGTTATAACTATACCTTACAATCAATGTTGAACCAACAAGTAGGGAAGTTTCAGAAGGAGGGAGAGTCAGAGGGCAACCGTACCTCACATTGCCCAAATCAGGGTATATGGCAATGGCCTCTTTAAAATCCTGAG
Organism: Rhodomyrtus tomentosa; assembly: GCA_028455895.1. NCBI lineage: Eukaryota > Viridiplantae > Streptophyta > Magnoliopsida > Myrtales > Myrtaceae > Rhodomyrtus > Rhodomyrtus tomentosa. Next base: position 46,431,584 of record JAPCWY010000005.1, read on the forward strand.
CTTAAAAGAACAGCTTTCAGACTTCTTATATGATGAAATCAAGCTAGAAATGTTGCAGGTTGCAAAAAAAAATAATAATCTTGGATAGTTAAGTATAACATTAGTTATCACGTTGGCAATCTTTCCCCGTTTTCAAAGACCATAAATCGAAAGAGAACTTCACCTGGTTTGCTGTTGAAGATGTGTAGGATATTACACAAGGCATCCCTGCACTCGTCGCTGCCTAAAGAGTTTAACCAAAGATTATTCAGTTCAGAGACCACATAAATAGAGCAAAGAGAAAACTTCGCGACGATTTTGTATCAAATATAGCATGCCGACTTCATTATACTGATAACATCTTGTCTGAACTTTTACTCTGCCACATCTCACTGTTTCATGTTTTTTTTTCAGATACGGCTAAGTTTCTCACGTCTTAAATGAAATGAGCGGACTCAGATTAGCTCATCCTGATGTGATATTGTAATGGGAAATTATATACCTGCAGCCCGATTACACTGTCCTCTACCACTAAGCAGTCGGTCTCCGATATACCAAGCTTCTGCCATCCCGAGAAAAGAATAAACCATAAACAAAGGAACTGAATTGTTAATGCTTTCAACATTATAAAATCATATGTATCAGCCACCTTAGCAGCGGTGAGATAGATTGAAGGATCTGGCTTCTTTTCCTTCACATCATCACCTACACGACAGAATTTGAAGTCATCTGTTAAAACAACTGTGACAAATAAAATTTAGAGTTGACTCCAGTAATGTAACTTAAACAAATGAGATTGACCATCGAACATGAATCCCAATCGCTAAGGATAGCAGCAAAGTCTCAGAATGACTGATGGTCATGAAAAGCATGATTGGAAAAGCAGATAGTACAAACAATCAAACACCATATTGACCTCCACTGACAGTTTGCAAAGCTTCCACTATCTCTTATTCCAAAAGTGAATCTATATTAGGACTCAACATTAAATATTTAGCTAGCAAGAGTCCAAACTATTGTTTTCATCTTACCTGCAAGGAAGCAATCTAAACCTTGAAAACGCTCCTACAAAGATCATGGTACAAGCTGTGTAAATATGTTCTTTAAAGCCCACTCAAAAGTAAAGCAAGTTTTCTGCGATTCTGCAAGATTAGATACCATTCCTATAAGGTTTTCAAGACAGAGAATGACCGAACTCTTAGTTGCTGCAGAACAAACAGCCAATTTCTTGCCCTGCGGACAAGTTAAAAGGAATAAGCAAACAATTTTAGCAACAAGTAGGACTTAGACTAAATATGAACTGAGGGAAATAAAGCAGAATGAATCTTTCTTAAAAGACTTAATAAACTAGATTCAACGGTTATACAAAAGTAGTAAACCACGCAAACGCGTGGATTCAATGTACCATGTTTACTTAATCGCATTTAAGTGTAGATATTTTCTTACAGCAGCCCTGGCCTCATCCATCAGTCTCAAAACTCCATGTCTAGGTTTCACCTGAGAGAATGATGTTTAGATACGTGCTCATTAATCATAATAGACTCAAACAAGAGTATCTTTTTTTAGTGAGAAAAGCTAGGACACGCCAAACATAATGCAATCTTACAGTTCCAGATTTGATTATATCTTTGTACCTTTCTGTCTTCCAGTCCTGAAAATGTCACAAAACTTCATGTAAATATAGAATCTCTGACAACAGAAGAGGTTCGTTTTTAGTACTATGGTTGCTTTGCTTCATTCGCTAAATATCAAAATCCCAACTTCCTAAGCCTCCTACATATAGTTTCCTTTCTTAAGAAAAGCATCTGACAAAGAAGACACAATCATTGGCTCTTACAGGTAAAGCAACAATAGCTATAAATCATTTAACAAACATTTTCCATAACTCGGGGTGTCGATTTCAAACCAACTAATGTGACATTCTCTTCTATGATCACAACTTCAGTTTGAGCTGGATAAGTAGACCAGTAGAGTACGATAAAGCAGCATGAGTGAAAAGAGATCAATTGACAAATGAACATTCCGAGAGTCAAAAGCAAATCAAAACAAGTAAAAAGGTCACCAAAATCCAAATGGCACCAAAAAGGCTAGATACATGTGAGACTTTCCCCAAGAGTGAATGGGCATTCAATAAAACGAAAAGTTGGTCAGAGCTTGATCTCCATACTGCTGTTGCCATACATGCTCTTGCCATAAGCCTCATGAACAAGGCAAGCCATTTCTGAAGGACCTAACAGGTCTGAAATTTCAACATGCACTATCTTCCTCAATCAAATGATTGTCGTAACTTGTTACTATCTTTAGAGGGTGTGAATAAAAGACAATTTACATAACAGAGACTAAAATGGCAGAGGCCTCACACTCAAAAAACATTTGTTGGAGAGGTGTTGTGGGGAGGATAGTTGTGATCATTGGACCAATCTCCATGAAATTAGAAAATGACATCAGACACTGTTAGTGCAGGATCTGTCGACTTCTCCAATCATCAGTGAAGTGAAAAGATTAGAAGTATAATGAAGAAAAAGGAGACCAATACACGAACCACTTAATCAACCGTGCAGAGTCAATTTCACAAGCCCCGCCCGACGACTACGCAATTCACGCAACTTTACAAGTAGACTTCATGAATATTCCAACATTGTAACTGACAACATTTCTGAAGTCCTGTCTCAGAGGATTCAAGCTCTTTGTTTCAAAACTACACTGATGAGCTGAATTCACATATCCTATAATCTTCCGTCAATCCATTTGAGACGTGTGAACAATGACTGTTGTGTATCACAGTATACACTCCACACGGCGCAACCCGAACAAGCATTATTCTTAGTAATTGTTCCAATGCAACAAACGACTGGCATGCTCGAACCCGAGGATCAACGATCTTCAAAAAATAGATAGGATGTCCACATTTCCCCATATATAAACAAAGCCAAGGTATACTATACCTGAAGCGTATCGATCAGCTTCGCCCGATCCTCGTCGCTTTCAGGAGGCTTCTCGAAAATCGACGAGCTTGGCCATCCATACTCTTTGAAGTACCTTCATAATATCCCAACACCCGCAAGAAATCACCAACAAGTTTCCACAAACCAGAGGCCCCACAAAACACCCCCCCCCCCCCATAAAAAAAAAAAAGATGGGAAAACCCCAAAATATCGAAAAAGCGAAGTTCTTTAAACAATACACTGACCATCGCATCTTGGGCTTGCCTCCACCGATCCGATTCTGGAGCTCATCGTAGAACTCCAACCCCCAGTCGAGAGGCTGATCAGAGCAACGCACGCCAAAGTGAGCGAAGGCGTCGTTGTAGGCCTGGCGGTGGAGGTGCTCCGACTCGAGGATGACGCCGTCGCAGTCGAAGATGAGAGCTTGAAGCGCGCACGAAACCGACACGACACTCCTCGTGGCAAGAGACCTTCGAGCTCGAGGTTGGGGAAGAGCTTGACCCAGAGGAGCGAGTGAAGAAGAAGACGAAGCGAATGCGGAGACATTGGTGGGGCGAGGGACGGAGAGACCTTGGGGGAGAAACATGCACGCCATGAAAGCGGTAAGAGCGAGAGCTTGAGCGTGCTTAGCCTGTCTGAATTTCGCCGTCTTCTGTTGTCGTTGTGGCGGATAAAAAGCGGCTGTGAAATGAAATCCAAGTGCGATTCTTCGGGCGTGTGTGGCTGCTGTGTTTCGTTCCATTTAACTGATTAAAACGACCGACCCCATCCTCGCTCACCCGCCACTTCGACCCTTTTGCTTGAAAAAATTACGCCTTAAATTGCTGATTTCTCTCGTCTCTCCAACAATTTTCTTATGTTATACTCACTTCTATAGGGCGCACGGGTGCACACGACAAACTTTTTGAAGTAAAAATTCATTTGGGTACGTAATTTTATTTTTCTACTTTTGATGCTTTTTTTTTTTTGCTTCAGATGCAGTTTTGAAACCACTTAAAAGCAATAAAAAAATTATTTCTTTTCAAAAATAAAAAAAATCAACTTCCACTCAGGAATAGAAGTGCAGCAATGCTCCCTAAACTTTCTTATCAATGCCTTAAATTTACCAAGCGTGGGAATCTACCAAATAGTTTGGACCAAATCTTCAATGACATATAAATTTTTTTAACCAATTAATAATTCGGTAGAAAATTATATAAATTAAATAAAATCGCATAAGTTTTGATAAATAACATAAGTGAGAGTTGATAATCCCAAACTAATTCATAACTGAACCGAAAAAAATTAGTGAGTCACTTAAATTCATGTTTGTTATTTTGTATACGTTCTAATAAGTTTAAGATTTGGTAAAGAAAAGCAAATAAGAGCTGCCAAACGATAAGAAAAGTTGTTTATTAAATAAAATTAAAATTGTTAATTTCTATAAGAGTTGGTAAAGTAAGGTGTTGTTGAGAATTCAAGTAAAAGTTTTTAAATGGCAAGAAAAGCTGGCAAACTGAAATGAATAAATAAATGCCGGTGAATAACTCCATGAGAGGTGATCCAATAGTAGATGGTAATGTGATGAAGAAAAATTGACGGCTCATGCTAATTTAAATTGTTAATCCCTAACAAAGATTAGTTAATAAGGAGAAAAGTGTCAATCTATTGTATTTGTGTCAATTCAGTCTTAAATCTTTCAATTATCCCAATTTTAGTCCTAAATTCTTTGCATTTGTGCTAATTGCATCTATTCGACCAATTTTGATTGAAAATTATAAACATGGATGTCGATTGCCCGACTTTGCACGACCATCACTTACATAATTTTTTGAAATAATTCCTTAATATATCATGAATAATTTTTTTGGCCTTTTCTTCTTGCTTTTTCTTTTTTCTTTTTTTACTCTTTTTTTTATTAAGGGACTTCAAGGGTCGCCGGCCAATCCCTACTGGCCCCAAGCAAGGGCCGATAACCTTTGTGCACTGGGTGTGGGTGTTAGGGCCCTTATGGGGTTTAGGCGAGGGCTATGATGCTCTTGCTTGGGGTTGGGCAAGGCCATGTTGCCCATATACCGCAAGGGCATGCGCCCTCGCCTAGTGCTAGGGAGGGTCGATGGCTCCCGTCTGGGGTCGGCCGGTGACCCTCATCGGCCTTCAATAAAAAGTATCCAAATATGACCGGCGTTTACGTAAACGATTTCTGGCCAAAATTAGCTAGATGGACTCAACTGACATAAATGAAAAGATTTAGGACTAATTGAAATAATTAAAAGATTATGACTGAATTAGCACAATTAAAATATTTATGACTGAACTGGCACCAATACAACATGTTTAGGACTTTTTTTACACTTTTCTTCCTGTTAATAACTAATTGCCAACCTAGGTAAAATAAAAGTTGGTAGCTTAATATGTATTAATAAATTAAAAAAAAAACTTTGATAAGCAGCTCAAATGCTGATAATTCAATATTATCGAATAATTTAATATGCAAACATTGGCAAGTCACTCTCATTTAGGTTGATAATTCATATATGAGTTGTCTATCCAAAGTGTCAGTAATTTATTCAAATAAAAATCCATAATCCATAGTTTAGAGATTAATAACACAAAGTTGGTTATTTCATAAAAGTGTTAATGTGGTGCAAACAACTTCCTTGAAAAAAAAAAATCCGTCCTCCTTTTCTCAGTAGAAATTGGGAGATGTTCTAAATACATATAAAGTACCACAAAGGGAAGGATCGGTTTAAATTGTTTCTTATCTGCCTTCTTCCGGTAAACCCACAAACCATATTACAAAAGGGAAATGGCGGTAATAGTCCATGAACTTTGTATTAACGCGTAATATCATCTTTGAACTTTTAACTCGTATAACGTTATCCTTGAATTATTCTTAAATGTTCAGTGCAGTTCGGCTGTTTGATCAAATAAGGGAAAAAGTCATCACAAGCCCTTAAGCTATAGAGAAACGTTCAACGTAGTCCCTAAGAATATTTAGAAATGTGCAATCTAGTCTCTTAACTTTCAATTTGTTCAACCAAATTTTCAAAGCTTGCTCTTTCATGGGACATGGATTTAACAAAAAATAACTAAGCAAACACGAAAAGCAAATGCTTGAAGACTTACCTTTCTAAAAAGTTAGACATAAATCTAGATTAATGTTTAGAAATGTGCAATCTAGATTAGTCCTAAACCTTTTGACAATTTGTCAATTAAATTCTTTTGGCCAATTTCAACAAGAACTCATTGACATGAGCATTAATCGTCCTACGTGACATGGCCGGTACGTATGTGGACAATGATTGTAATTTAAACAAAAAACTTTTTTGAAATTTGAAAGTTTAATATTTAGTTTCATTTTTTTTTGCTACTTTTGTCTATGTTGGCGACCCTGGCTAGCCGCAAGTGTCTCCCCGGCCTCGGGGGAGGCGCCCTCTCCTAGATCTAGCTAGGGCCTTCGTGCACCCGTAGCCCATGGGTGTGGCCTTCGTGGGCAGTGAGGGTCGCCAATATAGCAAAAAAGAGAGCAAAGAAATCATGAAAATAACAAAAAAAAGAAATATTAAAATAACTATCCATGTCAACGCTCACGACACCATGTATGATGACTAGCATTCAAGTCAACAATTTTCTGTCAAAATTAGCCGGAAGGACTCAATTGATAAATTGTCAAAATGTCTCATACTAAATTGGCCAAATTAAAAAGCTTAGAACTAAATTGGCACAAGTGCAATATATTTAGGAATTTTTTGATAATTTATCTATTTCATTTCCTTATTACAAATGTAATGATCGAGAAAGTAATTGAAACTGTTGTGGAATTTCAATGATATGTCGTCTCTTCGCCATTTTAAGGTGTAATATTCTAAAAAATCTCTAACTTTAATTCTTGTCTCAATTCTACATTTGATCTAAAAAAAATCTCCAAATTCAAGAACAATCTCAAATTATACCCTAAACTTTTTATTATCCCATAAAAATCTCCACCTTTAGGTTCAGTATCAATTCTACCATAAACTTTTTTTGTTCCACAAAAAACCTCAACTTACGTTCAGTACCAATTCCAGCATAAACTTCTTTTTATCTCATAAAAATATAGCTTTATGTATAGTTTCAATTTTACTCTAATTTTTTATCTCATAAAAGATCACCGACTTTTACTTGAATCCTAATTCTACTTTTATTGACCTCTGTTAATATAGCCCTTAGTGATTTTTAGATCGGTCTTCCATCTCTCATGCTTGGGAGTAATCTATCTCTTAAGGTCGGAGAGTTCGCGCTCTAGACGTTCGAATAGCTAGTGCTCGAGATTTTCTCATTTCTTGGTTGTCAATGAGAAATTTTCAACGAATGGTTAATGAGGGTAGTTTTGTGACTCAAGTAAAAGTTTATAGTAAAACAAGGACTGGGCGGTAAAATTTGGACAAAACCTGAAGTTGAGAGACTTTTCAAGGCAAAAAAAAAAAAACGTTTAGGGTAAAATTGTGACATGCTTGAGTGGTTTTATAGGAAAAGAAAATTTTAGATATAATTGAGATTAAAACTAAATTCAGAGATTTTTATGAGACAAAAGGTTAAAGTTAGATCTAATAGTCTCAGAAACCTCCAATTTTAATTCTTATCCTAGATTCTAACTTTTGTCTCATAAAAAACCTCCAGGAAAAATTCTAAATAAGATAAAAAAAAAATAAGGGTAGAATTGAGACGTGCATGAGTGTTTTTATTGGACAAAAAAATTTAGGGTAGAATTGAAACTGTTTCTAAAGTTATAGAATTTTTATGAGATAAAAGGTTGAATTTAGGCAAAATACTCTTAGAAACATTCAATTTTAATTCTTATCCCAAATTCTTACTTTTGTCTCATAAAAAACCTCTAGGGAAAATTCTAAATAAGGCATGATGTGACTTCGTTTTCTTAAATAATAAACTGAAGTGGATCTTATTTCAACTAAATACTTCAAATGCTCTATTGTTTGAAAGAAAGGCCTAGCCGATTGGTATTTTCGTCCTTCGTATTTTTTTTTTCTTCCTTTTGTTTTCTTTTTTCCTTTTTTTTTTCCTCCCCTTCCTCAACTAGCACTGCCTCAAGCAAGGACTGCCCTCACGGATGTCGGGCAAGGGTCAACTTCGCCTGGGCTAGCAAGGACAACTGTCACCAAATTTGGCGAGGGAAACAACCCAGATGGAGGGCGAGGGTCACTCGATGGTGACGAGGGTCCGGGGAGGGGAGAGGAAAAAAATAAAAAGAAAAAAAGAAAAAAGAAAAGGAATAGAAATGAAAAATAGAAAAAAAAGGAAAAAAATTAAATAAGGTAAAGTAAGAAAATTTTCTTTGGCTAGACTCTTCCTTGAAATAACGAGAGCACTTCATACCCATATTTAAAACATTGTTCATTTCAACATTTATTTGAGAAAATGAAGGCACTTCGAACATTTATTTGAATTTTTCCAAACCTCCAACTTTAGTTGCACTTTCAGCTCTATGCTAAGCTTTCCCATACTTTAGGTTCAGTCCCAATTCTACCATAAACTTCTTTTTATCTCATAAAATAATTCCTAATTTTACTCTAATTTTTTTCATAAAAGATCGCAAACTTTTACTTAAGTTCTATATTTGTTTTTACTAACTCTCTATCAAAATAGCCTTAGTGATTTTGAGCTCCATTTTCAATCTCTCGTGCTTGGAAAGGTTCTATCTCTCAAGGTCGGAGAGCTCGAGCTCTAGAAGCTCGAATAACTAGTGATAGTTTTTCATTTCACGGTTGTCAACGAGAAATTTTGAACGGAGGGTTAATGGGGACAAATTTGTATCTTAAGAAAAAGTTTGTGATACAGCTAGGGCTGAACAACCAAATTGGGACAAGACCTAAAGTTGGGAGTTTATATGAGACAAAAAAAAATTCAAGATGGGATTGAGATTGAATTTAAAGTTAGAAGTTTTGTATGAAACAAAAATTAAAGTTAACACAAAAGCTAAAATCGTTACTTTCCATTCCTGGTCTTGTGCTCGAGTTCATGAAGCACGACGGGTTTATAATAACGTGACCAAATTATTCAGTTCGTTCTAAAAATAGCCAGAGAAAGGAACATTCTAGCCTTTTCTATTCGATATTGCCATGGGAAAAAACAAAAGAAAAAAAATGTAGTTTTTAATTATAACGGTGCTATTTGCACTCCTATTTTAGCTAAGACAATCCTTTTTACTAGGTAACTTACCAAAATATACTTCTCTCTTTAATTAAATATTTCTTTTTTTATCACGCTAATCCAAAAATATACTTTTATTTTTAGTTGAACTTGATAAAAACGAAAAAGAAAATTGATCACAAAATGGAAACGATTAATTTGTTAAAAGCATAATAAAATGTCGAACATATTTATATTTAGGTATGTATTAACAAAGGATAAACATGTAAAGGAAAAAATTAAAATTTTGTGTTGTTCAACACTTGATATAAAGATTTTGACCAAAAAAACAAACTCTTGATATAAAGAAAGAAATTATATTGATTGTAAATTCAATCTTGTAGCAAGTGGATAAAAAATTTAAAATATGCTTAAAAATTTTCCCTAAAAAAATTTTACGCGAGTTTGAAAATGTAGAATGTGTAAATAAATTTTCAACCTCAACTTGCAATTCATATTAAAATATGAAAAGCTAAAAAACAAAGCACAAATAAGCGATTTTGTAACTCTAGAAACCTACAACTCTATTTGAGAATTACCCACAAATCAAAATCTGCTTGATAATTATATTGTATTTTAAATTTTAACTTTGAAATAAAGTTTCTCTTAAACTATTTCATAAAAAATGTACAGTTAATTGTGTGTTCGTAAGCCGTTATAATCAGAAATTACTAACATTTTAGATAGTTTTTTCTAGTTAAAAACATGAGATCGCAAATCAAGAATAACAAACTTCTCTATGAAAAGTGATAACATGATGTATTGTAGAACGATATTTTATTGGGTGTAATTTGATAGTTATATTGTAAATTTGATATTTAAAGGGAAAAATAGAAATAAATGCAGTTATGCTGGTTAAGTTGATTAAAAGAAAAGAAATAATAACTTGAAGAGGAAAAATGTATTTCGGTCTATTGATCGAAAGAGAGGTAACTTAGCCAAAATATGAGTGGAAATATTGCTGAACAACTAATAAAAGTGGACCTGCTTGTATTGGACAAAACAAGCAGAGCACCATCGTCGTGCAGTTCTCTGTCCGTTTGCATGAGCAATTCTGCTGCGGCGTGTAAAACTACAGTTGAAAGTTTATTATTGAGATGTCCAATAGACATATTCGATCACGGTGATTGTGAGCCCAAAGTGTGAATAAAAGTGATTAGTATCGCTTAATTAATGAGAAGTAATCATGTCACTCGACCACCTCGACTCCTCAAGAATCTAGGAGACCCGGGCACCTGTGCTTGAACTAATTGCTGAATTTTCTCTTGCGCGTCTAATATAAAATCGGAGAAGACCGACAGAAATTGATTAGGCTTGGCAGACTTCGATACCCTTCTTGTTCTTGATCTTGCCCTAGAAAGAGACGTGGGTGCCATCCCAAGAATCAAGATATAATAAAAATCAAGATATTATATATTTTATTATATCTAGTGTTTGCTAGACGTCCAAAATAAGATAAAGAGGATACAGATGTGATATAGTCCGAATAAAAGTATCTTAGAGGAGGAAGTGGGATAGACCTATATATATAAGATCTATCAAGAAAGCAAACACAAGAAAAATCAGATTTTTTCACAATCATGTCTCTTACCCATGCTAAGCCGCCTCTTTGCCATACCTAGCCGTCTATCTAGCGCTGGGCCACCTACCTGGTGGCACCAGGCTGGGGCCTTCGGCATCAAAGTCGGATATCTCCACAATCTCGTTATTTAAGCGACAATTTGACGATGAAATCATGTCTCTCATTCTTTAATCACCTAAACCTTCCTAACATTAAAAATAGTCTCGACGTGTTATGAAGAACTTGAAATTGACCATCGACTTTCAAGGGAGCTTTCTTGGATGACATGCATGAATCTTCAACTTGTAAAAAAGGGTGAACAATTTCAATTTTCGACACGTGTTTATTTACTCAACTAGACAACTAGAAAGACGAGCAAGTCATCCTCAAATGATTCGACTCCAAATCACGACTCATAGTTCTACTGCGTTTGCTCGATCGATATAGTGCCTAAATTTAGGCAGCATAAGTTTCTACTCGACAATAATTCACTCATAAGGACTTATCACTGAATAATTTCTAAAGCATTCCGATGTATCAGCAAAACAAAGTCGATCTTAATTGTGCCTTACTTTATTTATCTGACTTTACATCTGCAATTAATCAAACAGTGAAAAAATTACTAAAAAAGCCTTAAACCTATTGCAGTTGTGCCAATTTAGTCAAAAACCTTTATTTTTGTCAATTCGGTTCAAAACTTTTTGCAATTATACCAATTTAGTCCATCTTATCAAATTTAGCCGGCATGCATTGACGTGGACGTCGTCCAACACTAGCCATCCGACAACATAATATTTTAATATTTTCTAAAAGAATTTCAATTCTTTTACTTTATTTTTTCTTCTCTCTGCTTCTTCGCTGGCCCAGATCTGGAAGAGCTCCGTTCAAGTCCCTACGAAGAATCCGACCACCGCCAGAATCACCCCCGTCAGTCAAGTCTCTCAACCCCAAATTCCCCACCTCATCCTTATTCTCCTCCTTGACTTCACGCCCCCTACTCTTCAACCTCGAATTAATTCCCGTTTATGTTCTCATCGTTGAACAGTATGATGTGGCCATGCCACTCCCACAAGCGATAATCCGAGCCAGTCTCCTCATGGAACCAAATGCAGATGTAGTGCTCGCCCATCATGATAGTCTGGTCCGAGTTGGGCTTGAGCGAATCGGTCTTCCCAGATAGGATGACCTAGACGATATCTCTGTCGCTGCCTCTCTCTCTCTCTCGATCTCAATCTCGAGCCTAGCCTCTGAATCGTGAGCCGGGACCTGTTGGGGTCCGACTCATAGGCGCCGGAGCTGTAGTCATCATTGTCGTCATCGTCATCGAGATTGGAGAGGTTGACCGCATTGAAGAGGCCGACCTTGCGCCATTTGCTCTGGCCAGTCACTAGCATGGGGAAGAAAACAGAAGAGAGAAGGACAAGAGGGGAAAAAAAGAGAAAAAGATAAAAATTTAAATGAAAATGTTATATCGCCACACGTTTGACGGTTGTATTGGTGTTGGTCAAATTTGGCTGGATTGATTAAATCGGCACAATTACAAAATATTTAGAATTAAATTAAAAAATATATTTATAATTGAATCGACATAATTATAATAATTTAATATTTTTTATTTTCGGTATGACAGAACTTTTGGATTTTTTTATCTTGTCCCGTTAGAAATTAGAAAGACCAAATGCAGGTGGACTAGTCTTTATGCTCGAGTTCTTCACGGAAGGCTTTCGTACCACGTCACCAGACGTCATTGACCAGGTCGACGCGTCTCAAGAGCAGCCAGAGAAAGAAGCTTGTTTTTCATTTGATCACGACTGTAGAATTGCTGGATCAAAAATGTATGGACACGGCTGCGTCGGGACACGGACCCAACAGGGACTACTTTCCGCCAGTATTTTGTCTGTTTTGCGCTAGTAATTCTGCAATCTTCCCCACTTCGGATCCTATCGATTGTTGAGAGATCAAATCCCGAGTAGCGACAATGTCGTAGCGACTCTCTTGTCACTCCAATCGACAGGATATCTGAAACCAGGATCTTCGAAATTATTTGTCGTAATTATTACGTAAAAAAATCACGGGCGCGGACCGATTGAAGTACTCGTGCGGGGACTAGGAAACACTGTCCCAAAGTTCGATTCTCGCTTCATCGAGCGCGCATAATTTCGGCGTGCAACTTCATGCCCGAGGTCCGAGCGCATCTCTGGAATGTGAATGCTCAAAAGCTAAAATCTTTCTCGACTCGGCTATGTTCTCTCATCAACTAAGAAATCGATATTTGTCGTAATTATTACGCCAAAAATCAAGGGTGTAGACCGATTAAAGAAGGACTTGCGCATAGACTAGGAAACACCGTTCCAAAGTTCGATTCTCGCTTCACCGAGCGCCCTCATAATTTCGGCGTGCAACTCCTTGCCCGAGCTTCGAGCACAACTCTGGAATATGAATGACAATAAAAACTTAAATCTTCCTCGATCTCCTTATGTTTTCTCATCAGCTAGGTAATGGATGTTGGTCGGGCATCGAATTGAATGAACTTTCCGAGGCACAATGGATGTGTTCGAGGTAATCAAATCACCTCGACCACCTAGCCGTCTTCTTCCAAGAATCTGGGATCGGCCAAATATAAAACACCAGAATATACCTAGGCACTCAATCACCGGAAGTTGTATTATATAAATACACCAGAGTTGAAAAGATTTGGCAGACGGCAGACTTCAGATCAATTTGAGGTGCCATCACTCTAGTACGCGCTGCTTGATCTTGCCTTGGGGAGAGACAGAGTGATGGGTTCGTTGCTCCTAGAATCAAGAAAATCCCGTGCACTTGCGCACGCCGTGTGCGTCCCCTTCCCGGCCCAAGGCCACGTCAACCCCATGATGCAGCTCGCCAAGCTCCTCCACGACCGCGGCGTCTTCGTCACCTTCGTCAACACCGAGTTCAACCACCGCCGCCTCCTCCGGTCCAAGGGGCTCGACTCGCTCTGGAACCTGGAGAACTTCTGTTTCGAGACCATCACGGACGGCCTCCCGCCGTCGGACCGCGACGCGACGCAGGATGTCCCGGCCCTCTGCGACTCGGTCCGGAAGAACTGCTTGGGACCTTTCAAGGAATTGCTTGCCAGGATCAAGAGCGACGATATTCTTCCGCCAGTGAGTTGTGTGATAGCTGACGGGGTGACCAGCTTCGCCAGCGAAGCTGCGCGAGAGCTTGGAGTACCAGAGGTTCAGTTCTGGACCGCATCGGCTTGTGGGCTCATGGGTTACTTGCAGTACAAAGAGCTTGTCAAGAGAGGGATCGTTCCATTCGAAGGCACTTGCTATGTTTATATATTCATTTTGGCTTCTCTCCGATGATATTTAGTTATCTCCCCGCTCATCTGTTTCTCTTGTTAAATGTAACAGATGAAGACTTCCTGAACAACGGGGCGCTCGATGATCCTGTCGACTGGATCCCCGGCATGAGGAACATCCGACTCCGGGACTTTCCGAGCTTCATGCGGACCACAGACCTGAACGACATCATGTTCGACTTCTTAGGAGAAGAAGCGCAGCACTGTCTGAAATCATCTGCTATCTTGTTCAACACCTTCAATGAGCTCGAACGCGAAGTATTGGAGAAAATCGCGGACATGTCCTCTCGAATTTACTGTGCCGGGCCGCTTTCCTTCCACATTCAGGATATTCCCTCGAGCTCTGTCAAGTCTTTCAGGTCGAGCCTGTGGAAGGAAGACTACAGCTGCCTCGAATGGCTCGATCAGAGAGAAGCAGAGTCGGTTGTGTATGTCAACTATGGGAGCATCACTGTCATGACTGAGGAACACCTCAAGGAGTTTGCCTGGGGGCTTGCCAATAGCAAGCGCCCGTTTTTCTGGGTGATCCGGCCTGATGTTGTGAACGGTGATTCCGCAATTCTACCACCGGAGTTCCTGGAGGAAGTGAAAGACAGAGGGCTCTTGACGAGTTGGTGTCCGCAGGATCTAGTCCTGAGCCACGGATCGGTCGGCGCTTTCCTAACGCACTGCGGGTGGAATTCTACCATGGAAGGTATCTGCGGTGGCGTTCCTCTCATTTGCTGGCCGTTCTTCGCCGAGCAACAGACAAACTGTCGGTACGCGTGCACGGAATGGGGGATCGGCATGGAAGTGAACCAGGATGTGAGGCGCGAGGAAATAGAAGCTCTTGTCCGGGAAGTGATGGAAGGGGTCGGCGGGAAGAAGATGAGGGAGAATGCAAAGAAGTGGAAGGAGAAAGCTGTGGAAGCCACCGGTGGCGGAGGGTCATCGTACAACGACTTCAACAGATTCATTAAGGAGGTTCTCCATTTGAACGATTAGATCAAAGGGAGCTATTACCAGATTCCCAAGTATTCTGAAAATCTAACGAAAGAAGCAGCATTGAAAACACCATCTTGTTTCCAATCTGTTTGTTTGCAGCAATTGAACAATCGTATTTTAAGTCGTGCGGCATTAATTCTATAATTGCAGTTGGTGTCTTAATCTTGCATGCCTTACAGTAGTAATTCATAAATCCCAGTGCTATCCGCGCAATGCAATACATTTCACGTGTATTGTATGATTGAAATCTCCGTAATTTGACATTGAGTTGGCCTTTCGACGGATCACCTGGTTTCCTCGTCCATGCGGAGCGAGCGGATCGACAAGAAAACATTTTCAAGATCTTGTGCACCTCTTTGAGCTTCTCTGCATCGATTGCGTGCCATGTATCCTTTATTACCGCTAGTTGTGCATTTCCATTCACCACGACTGTTCGATGCAACAAAAGAAAAAGAGAAAAACAGACGGACACATTGACGTAATCTGATGAAAAAACATAAGGCAGCACCCATCTCTCCATCAGAATGGCTTGAAGTTTAATCATATACTTTGGTTATGTTCCCTGCAAATGATCGGCGATGACTCCATCTAGTCAACTATGAGTCAGCAAGATGAAAAGATGCAGAAAGGAAGTGATTCAGGACAGCTTGATAGTCAAGAAGCAGGAAGGTCGGCTAACTTTGGTAGGTTAACACAGTTTTCTAGGGGTGTCAATGGAGCGGTTCAGTATGGTTTTTCGAAAAAACCGAACCATTAGAGTGTATGTTTGAACCGTACCGAATCTCGCCCTAAATTGAACTGAACCGAAAACCTAATTCAGTTCGATTCGGTTTGGTTTTCTTCCTTCTTCTTTTTGTCCTCCATTGCTCACAAGCCTATTTGCTATTGAAATTCAAGAAAATGACAATGTTACGAACGAATATTTACATGAGCTTCCATTTCATTCCTGAATGATCAGAATGAAAACTCAAATGCAAGTAAAAGGATCTGTATGTGGAAAACTCAGTCAACAATCGTGGCTCACAGTGCCTTTGAGTCTTGTATAATATCATTCAAGGGGTCCCTAATCAATTGCTTTTTACAACATTCTTCTTCTTCTGCCAACATTAGCTTCAACACAATAACTTTGCATGTAAATGTAACTTATGGCTCTGTAATTGCCGAGTCAATCGGGCTCGGCGAGATGATTCTCAAGCCTCAAAAGATGGAGAGAGATAGAGAGAAAAAAAAAAAGAGAGAAGGGAATCGTGACGGCAAGATTGATCCTAACTTGCATAGAGATTCCCATACTATCCGTTATAACATGTGATGTGGACATCGAATCATATAGAGGAGAAAGTGCTAGGGACCTGTTGTTCTATCCGCTTGGTCCAATTACTCGAGCAAGGACGAGGGAATTCAAGCAAGCTGTCGGCGTCATGGTCCAATATCTTTGGAGTGGAGGTGATCTTGATTCGAGGATTGAAGATTCTGAAGTTCCTTGGCGCAACACGATTACATTTAACCTGACGAATTCTGAACGGATTTAGGGCTAATGAGCTCCGAATGGGCTCAAATTTGGTCGATTGAAATGAAACGGCGTCCTGATCAATACTCATGGCCTAAGGCCATGAACTGCGATGGAATTCGGCCATTCGACATAGTTTAGATGGACTTTTAGGCCATTTTCTATTTTTAGGCGAATTTTTTATTAATTAAGGTTATTTTCGTCTCTTTTCCCTTTTAGGATTAGTACCATATATAAGGGTGCTTATAAGTTTCTGAGAACACAACATTAATTCAGAATTTTATATAGAAAGTTTTCATCTTCTTCGAGTTCCGTTGAAACTAGATCTTATCAAGGCTTCCTTGTGGCAATCGATCTACTTATCAAGCAAGATCACGAATTTTCTTGTTCGTGGCGTCTACAACGTGGGTTGGTTGACACAGGTTCGTCAACAGGTCACGCTCATATTGAGGTTTCCAATCACAGGTTCGATTGGGGATCGAGGTTCGCAATTCGCAACCCATGAATCTTCATAGAACGATCAGTTCCTGCAGCGATTCACATCATTTGGTATCAGAACTGGTTCTACAAGGTTTAGTTATCTTACTTTTATTGATTTTACTGCAGCAATTTAAGGTTTATAGAATTATGGTTTATAGAATTGGGGATTCGTTATTAATCAAATTAGGAATCTAAATGATTCTTTCTGCAATAACAATTTTGATTTAGGGTTTTTCAATCCTAGCTGTTTTAATTGTATTGAGTTCTTAAAAAACAAAAGGAGAGTTTCGGCAAAAAAAAAATCAGTGAAAAAAAACGAAAAAAAGGTATCAGTGAAAAAAAAAAAAAGAAAACCGAACAAAAAAATTTAAAAAAAATTCGAAAAAGGTCGAATAAAAGCAAGAGGACGAATCATTTCTTTATTATTATTATTATTAGTTGGACCGAATAGACAAAAAAAGGTAGTAGAAATTAAATCTGAATTCAAATCTAGCAAAAGTTGCTGAATTGAGCAGTATATTGCTAAATTGATCTTGCTTGGTGGTTTAGTCGACTGTTTTGAGGAGCTTGTGAGATTGAAATTTTAGTTTGATAAAGAGCTTGAAAGAAGGAACGAGAGGAAAAATGCAAGAGTGTGTGAGTTTAATTGAGGGAAGAAAAAACCTAAATTGAGTTAAACACGAGGGAAGTGACAAAAACCTTTAGCGAAACACGTGAAGGAGTGTGGTGAGATTTTTTTTATTTCTAACATTTTGCAGGTTTAGACCAAAAAAAAATCATGTCAGGCTAGGAAAGCATAAATCAAAGGGAGTGTCACGTCCATAACCTGTCAGGCATGCAAAATCCCACCAGGATCGTCTTGTCTCGATGGTACCCAGGATCCGTCCGCCAATAATTTATAACTTCTAAATGATACAAACATACGGAAGCGATGAAAATTCTCCATACAATTCAAACTTAAGATGACTCAGGACATAGGGTACGCCTTCTTATAAACACCGACTACAGGTTCTGAGAATACAACTCTACCTTCAAGGTGACATGAAATCCCTAAAATCACAAAAGTGTAAATCTATTTCTTATAATTACTTCTTCAAATACCGATCATTGGCAAGCTTATATTTCCATCGTTTGGAACCTGAAAAAGTTAATCCCACGAAGGGGTGAGATATAAATCTCAGCAAGTTCACCCTAAACCTAGACTATGCCATTAGTCCTCCCAGATCATTCAAAAAAACAACAGACAAGGATTCATTGATAAAATAACACATGACGATAAAACGTCAAGGCACCTCGATACGTCTGGCATAACGCAATCACAATTCAAAGACAATCATATCATCACAACTAAGCTTCATACTAACTCAACCTTAAGTTCTTAAGTAAAGGTGTGTCATTAATTTCATCACAACTTTCAATTTCAATGACCAAGCTCGCGTCAATACGCATCAAGCTAATCACAAATTTAATCCCAACTCGCGTTAATACGCATCAGGCTAATTACAAATTTAATCCCAATGGCCAAGCCCACGTTAATATGCATCAGGCTAATCAAGATCTCGATTGGCAACCCGTGTTCTGACGCATCAAGTTCCAAAGGCCATTTCGATACTTGTGTCGACACGTATCAAGACTATCCCGCATTCTGCCGCACCAGGATATCAATTCTCTTTTCAATAGCTATGCTCGCGTTAATACGTCTCAGGCTCGGTCCGCGTCAATATGCCTCAGACCATCAAATTGACAAACCCGCATTAAACGCGTCAGATTTTCAATGTCATTCCCGGCCTGTGTCGACACATAATCAATCTCGTCCCGTGCCTCAATGTATCAGAACATTACCCACCACAATGCCCGTCTCAACGCATCAGGATACTAACCATCACAACCCCGCGTCTCAACGCATCAGGGTGCCACAAACTCTTGGGCTCACAAATCAAACTCCTCTCTTAAGGAACTTCATAATCGAGTACGGTTTTTATCAGCCAAGTAATGAATCATTATCATGTGAGACGTCAAGGTCAAATGCCCACAAGGTGATATCAAGTATACAGCAAGACAGTCAATCTAGCGGTTTGTTCTCTTGCCAACTCATTCATATTTCTCAACAGTCGCCATTCAAGGCCAAATATCATATAGCCATACTAGCATCCATGTCAATCGAATGCACACAACAACAATTTAGCAATGAGATTTATAATTTCTCATCATTAGGAGTACACACGACTCACACCTCTATTATCTCAGTCGATCATGAACAACTGATGCAATAAACTCCTAAATTCATCAATATATCATCCAAACACATCCAGTAGTGTCTTAACTTCCTAGCAAAGGTTTAGGAGTCACTCACCTTTCAATTTAATCCGTAAAATTCCCACCAAGACTCCTCTAAAGATTCAGTTCCCTTGATCCCAAAACAGGATAGCCGTGCGACCTAGTCCAAAGTTCGTCAAACAATTAATTTTTCGATTCCAATCTCCAATTCACGAAGCATACATCTCCTTAACATCTCAATTAACAATCTAGTATGTCTTAACGATGAATTTAAAGCATGACGACACCTCTCATAGCCCTCAAAGGGCTCGGTTCATCCAAATCGAAGCAGGGCAAAATTCGATTCTACCCTCTACCTCTTTAATCAGTCCATAATTCAACTCCAAATCTTGATTTACCACAAAATCAACTTGCTAACATGTCCTACGATATCTACAGGAGTCTTACCAAAAGTTTTGGAGCAAGTTGAAGCCTTGAAGTGCCGCAAACGGCCTTGGTTCTACTCTGTCCATTGGCGGCAAATTATGCTCCACAGAAACCCTCAAAAATCAACCATGGAAACCCATCTAAACCCAATCAAACTCACAATTTCAGCTCAGCCAACACAAGTACTATGAGCTAAGAATTCCTCACAGAAATTTTGAAGCAATTTGAAGTCTTGAAGTGGCCAAACGAAGACCTTCTTCCAACTTGGTCAGAATCTGTCCCGTTTGGACCTTTGTCCACTCCAATCAAGTACGGGAAGCTATACTGGGCCAAATTGAGCTTATAATAGGTCTATAGAAAGATAAGACAATAAGCTTTCATTTGGTGATGGTTTTACCTCGATCCGGTACCAGACGAAGGAAATATGGCCAAAACAGTGGGACGGGTCGGGACTGGTTGGCTAGGAGCTCTTGGCCAAGATGAAGAAATTGAAGAAGAATGGTGGAGAGAGAGTGTGTGCTGAATTGAGTGAAAGGGAGAGAGAGAAAGTGATATAACTTAATCCACTTGGCCAATATACTTTGAATGGTAGGTTAAAGCTTGCATTAAATGCTAACCAATCACATAATACCACTTGTCTCCATCTCCACTATGCCGCTTTTCTTCATCTAAACAATGTCTTGGCTCACATTGACTTTAATTGACCAATATTCACTCACATTTTCGGCGGCCATGGTGCCTTGGAAATGACTAAATTGCCCTTCTTAATTTGCTAAGACAAGGTCAATCCTTGAGGGGCAAAATGATAATTTTGCTCTCGCCGTCCAAAACGTCATTTTTTCAATTCAATTTACCTTCGATGAGGCGACGTCTAATTCGATTAGAACGTTAGAATCTTTATTTTTCATTTTTCAATTTTGAGATTCCATTTCATATCTCAAGCCTCAAGGGGTCGGAAATTCGGAATGTCACAACTCTTCCCCCCTTAAAGAAATTTCGTCCTCAAAATTTGCAACCTTCTAACTATCCAGTTCCTTGGGGTATTGGCGTCTCATCGCATCCTCATTCTTCCGGATAATTCTTTTCATGACTTGACGATCTTACTTGTCTTTTCCGACCAAAGCCATCTTTCCCTAGGACTTGTCTCCTTCAGTCATCATTCTGATTTGCTTCTCTCCATTCTCTTTCGATATTCCTAACATGTGTCAGCAGTTCATCCTCGAGCGTTCACATCATCTCTTCCATTTGTCCATCACCATTATTACTAAACACTCGCCAGAATGCACTCTCCAATGTCCATACCATTCGGCGTATCAATCCTTTCAAAGGCATGTCTTTTTCTTGTCGGCACGTTTAAAACTTGACCTCATGTTCGACTAACCAAATTTTCAGTCCATTCCATCGATAATATCGTTGCAAGTCTGGCACACCTTTGTGCCATCCCAAGGGACAACATAATTCTCCCTTTGAATTTCTGATGAGGCCATTTCTTTAAGTTCCTTTTCAATATTGGACTCGTACTCTCATCCATGCGACTTTAAGGTTTCTACCTTCAACTTTGAAGTTTCCTTCCCAGGTATCCGAAAATCTGGATTTCCTCCCTGTTCTATCCATTTCCATAACCCCTTAAATGTCAGGGTCTATTCATCACAACATCTCAATTTCTTTCTGACTTTAAGCTTGATGCTTTAAGTAGTTATCAAACTAGTCCATTGGCAACCTTTCAATTTAGGAGTTGAATCTCTTATTCCTTGGCCAAAGCCTATCCTTTATCTGCCAAATGCACGATACTCAATTTTCACTTATATTTATCTGCTACTTAAATCACCCTTTTTTAGGCGATATAAGATATTTCATCCTTAGTCCTTAAGTAATCTCATTCACACATGTTGTTCCTCATTCAATTTTTTTTTCTGAACAACCACATATCTCCAATTCTTATGATTTGTATAAACTTGAAAACTCCCATGTGAGTCGTGTTTTCCAACTTCGTTGCAAAAACATTTGCAAGTCAACTCCAACCATGCATTATACGTTCCAATTCATATAGCTTTACTATCACGACGTATTGGCATAGTCCAATTCAGTTTGCCTTGCAACGCCTCAAATTTCCTTTCTGTGTCACGTCATTATGATTCACTCTATCTCTTTTTAATTCCAAATAGAAACACTATTGTCGGCGTAGTTATCAACTTGACTTAAGTCCTCATAAACTCTTTTCGTATTCATTCATCCATGGAATTGCTTTTGTGGGAAATCTTTCCCGATTCATCCATAACAATTCACCAATTTTAGGAAACTTTCAATTTTCGCAACTCACATCGATCTTAGTCGATTCATCAATTATTCCATTCCTCAAGGGCTCCACAGGGTTTTTATTTCCCAGAAATCTTACTACTGAGGAATCTTACATCATCAGGCCCGTAACTCGTGATCTTCACAATTAGCAGCACACAACGAGCATCTCCTTAGAGTCCGTAAGATACTCTTGAAAGTTATTCATATTTTTCATGGCTTCTTAAATGAATATATTCATCGTCTCTAAAGACAGTAACAATCAATCCAATTATTCCTTGGATACTCAATCTAACTTTTATCCGTTTCTTTCTATCAGGTGTCGAATCTTCAAACTGTTGTTTATACTTTTCACTTGAGAGCTCAAACCTTGGCCTTCTACTCTCATGAGTCCCCACTTGAACTACACAACATTCTGTTCATTTTTGTCACTCTTTTCTCAAGAAACACTAATGTCTTGACCTCTTGGTTTCACAACCTACTAATGCAACCTTATCTCAATTTCGTTCATTCAACTGAACATCGACATCATCCTGAAATTCAACATTGTTAACAGGACAGCTTCTCGGACTTGACTTTTAAAAACCATTCAAGCTTACGTCCTCCTCGTTAGTCTAAACGTTTCTTTTTAGCACCAAGACAATTGGTATTTTTTTTTCTTCCTTCCACACTAGGATCTCTTATCCTATGAAGGAAACCATACACTTCAGTGGCATTCTTTTACTTTGAATCCATCTTGTATTTCTTATCCTCTAGGACATTCGTCTTGGAGTCTCGCCAACAGCAGTTTCCTTACTTCCGAATTCTAATGTCACCACACTTTTGCATTCTCCTTCCAATAGTTCAGCCACCTCAAGTGCCAAGTTTCATTCTTCCTTGATCCCCACAAATTCAAATTTCAGATATTCAATTCGACTTCCTCAAGTCGCCTTGCGATTACAATCTAAACACCCTTTTTGCTCATTCATCCATTCATTAAAATCGCAAGTAACTAAGACCATCAAGTCCATTCACCTTTCTTTCCATCAATAATCATGTTATAATCTAATCGTCCTTAAGGACAATGCCCTATTCTCTAGAGGTAATAACTTGCAATGCCACTTTTAGTGATTTCGATTCAACCTCAATCAATCTCATAAAATCCATAGGGTCTGACAGACTGACACATCAGTCTCCTTATTATTCCTCACGACAACAAAAGGTCAATCACTATAAGCCTTATGGAATAGTAACGACATTTCCTTACAGGCACATTCTATGTTCCATAAGTGAAGTTCTCTTTTCTCACAATCCATGAGCAAAAATTCTCGTACTTATTCCTCTTCCGATTATTCACTTCTTTCCTTGATGTCCATTCAGGAATAGCAATTAGCCATAAGGCTTTCAAATTCCAATCCACTCAAAGACTTCACGTCTCATTTAAATGGTCCATGACCACCCTTAATACGCTTAGATGACTTTGAGAACTCTATCTCATAATGATCAACCTTCCTCAGGTCCTTTCAAAGCTATTAAAGTTCAGGCAATCATTACTCTCTCGAGTAACCTCAGAAAGGTACTTTTCATGGAACAATTCAACGAAGACAATCCAGGCAAATATCATGCCTTCAAGGGAAATTCTTCCTTTGGTGACCTTTCATTAACCATCGACAGCCTCTTCAAGCTAATAGCTATCAGAGTCGCTTCTCTTCCTCAACAAATTCAATACCTCTAAGGCAGTTTAGGCATCATTTTCTCCATCAAACCTTAGTCAATCTTAGCCTTATACATTGTTCCACAAGCTTTCCATCGATCGAATTTCATTTTTTATCGCCTTTCCTATGATCTCTACCGTTCACTTTGCTAGCAAAAGCAACTGCAGTCTTAGTGACTCGGATAACAATGGCAACTCCTTCTCGAGTCTACCTACCCATCTACTTGCTCATTTTCATTCAAAGTTCTCATGACCTTTCAACTCTTAGGTCTTGTACAGTCCATAAGCTCGAGCCAAACGTTTTTCTAGCACTCGTATTCCGGTTACTCATCTTTACTCAATTCTCACGACTCCCTTCAGTTCTAGAGTCATCTCATATCTTGCATACTCAAGCCAATGCTCCTCTAGTGACCATTCTCGTATCGTTCAACCTCATTAGGTTCTTATGGCACTCTAATCACTACAATTCTCTCCAGAAATTAAAGACTTAAGTCATCTACTCGAGTCTAGCAGTCTCAGGCTGCTCATCTCATCATCTATCACCAGCAAACAACCATCCAGTCGTCCCTATGCAACCCTCAACTAATTGCCAATTATCTAAGGATTCCAAACCATCCTTAAGTAGCAGCCACATATCAAACCAGCCCCAACTAGGTAATTTCTCAATTAACAATCAATTACTTAGTAAGCCTTAACTCGACAACTATCAAACAAACACTCAAGGCATCAATTCAATGAGTTAATCACTCATACATTAAGTCTAGAGACATCTATCACTCTATCATTAACGTGACAGGCTATCTCATTCTCAACAGATATTAGTTCAATGGGTATAAACCCCATAGATCGTCTAATCTCTCAGTTATACATTGGCCAAGCCAATCACATGATGCCAATCGTAAAACATGCCT
Source organism: Rhodomyrtus tomentosa (assembly GCA_028455895.1). Classification (NCBI taxonomy): domain Eukaryota; kingdom Viridiplantae; phylum Streptophyta; class Magnoliopsida; order Myrtales; family Myrtaceae; genus Rhodomyrtus; species Rhodomyrtus tomentosa. Next base: position 46,456,156 of record JAPCWY010000005.1, read on the forward strand.
AACAGGCCCATCACAAACATCACTTTTTTTTCAAAGGACATCCACTGTCAAACACGAAGTTTTTAACCACGCCACTCGTATGCGTCATCACACATGCCATGTCACTTTTGATCATTCTTTTCGAGGATCAATCACGTGCTATACATCTCTTAACCACAATTGGACTCAACCAGATACCTAGACTTTCCTTTTCAAGTTATGACTTGGGTCATTCCTACTTCTTACCATCCTAGAAGCCCGTCAGGAACCGCTCATTGCCCGGACCTCTCTATCCCGGTGATCACTCCCCGCCCTCATCAGTCCTGGCCGTTGTAGGTTGTCCCAAGTCATACATCTACGAAGAAAACCCCGTTCCATATGTCACATACCATGTTTCATTACAGTTTATAGATATCCCATCAACTTGTCCCACACCAAGCGACAGTTTATTAAGTTCAACATTGATAAGTTCATGCATGCACCCTCATCAACTTTCATTTCAAAGCCACAAACACATGCACAACATGTTTGTTCTCACCACTTGTCATACCACAATCGTCTCCACATCAAGCCTTATTCATAGAAAACCTCTAGTTCCACAAAGACCATCGCCTCTCACAGATAAATTGTCTATATTCAACCATATACCTCAAGTTCAGTCGATAACCAAACCAAATCCATATGCATTCGATCACAACTGGCCTTTAATCCAATATTCCTTGTATACACTTCACCTCATTTCATCCAAGGCTGACAATAGCAATTGATGGCTAAACCATCAAGATATCATGCAATTCAAGCCTGAATCCACCAATATCAGCTGTCTCTTTGTAACTCATACTCCCCAAGTTGGGTCATTGACAAACCACAATCACAATCATATAGCCCAATCAACCCTTCATTCATAAGCTATTCTCTAGCAACCTCAAATCCAGGCTTATGAATCCTCAATTTCTATTCACTTTTTTATGAGTCTTATTCATAAAATCACTCAAGATCATCCATTAAATCGGCACAAGGACCATTAAAATACTACACAAGTTTAAGCCTATAGTCCACAAGATTCAGCAATTCATGCTTATCCCTCAAGGTCACACTACCTAATTGTCCTCAAGTTATCGCTCCTTATCACTCCAAGTCTCAATCACATTGGATCGAGCTGACCTTACTCTGATACCACTTAAACGGTGATGTCATGTCCCGAACTTGTCAGGCACTCAAAATCCCACCAAGGCCGTCTTGTTTCGGTGGTACCTAGGATCCGTCCGCCAACAATTTATAACTTCTAAATGATACTAAAATACGGAAGCGATGAAACTTCTCCGTACAATTCAGACTTAAGATGACTCAGGACATAGGGTACGCCTTTTTTATAAACACTGACTAAAGGTTCTGAGGATACAACTCTAACTTTAAGGTGACATGAAATCCCTAAAGTCACAAAGGTGTAAATTCATTTCCTATAATTACTTCTTTAAATACCGATCATTGGCAAGCTCAGATTTCCATCGCTTGGGACCTGAAAAAGTTAATCCCACGAAAGGGTGAGATATAAATCTCAACAAGTTCACCCTAAACCTAGATCAGGCCATTAGTCCTCCCAGATTATGCAATAAAATAATAGACAATGATTCATTGATAAAACAACACATGACGATCAAACATCAAGGCACCTCGATACGTTTGGCATAACGCAATCACGATTCAAGGACAATCATATCATCACAACTAAACTTCATACTAGCGCAACCTTAAGTTCACAAGCAAAGGTGATCACAACTTTCAATTTTAATGACCAAGCCAGCGTCAATACGCATCAGGCTAATCACAAATTTAATCCCAATGGCCGAGCCCTCGTTAATACGCATCAGGCTAATCACAATTTTAATCCCAATGGCCAAGCCCACGTTAATACACATCAGGCTAATCAAGATCTCGATTGGCAACCCACGTTCTGACGCATCAGGTTCCAAAGGCCATTTCGATACCTGTGTCGACCCGTATCAAGACTATCCCGCGTTCTGACGCAACAGGATATCAATTCTCTTTTCAATAGCTATGCCCGCATCAATACGCTTCAGGCTCGGTCCGTGTCAATACATCTCGGACCATCAAATTGACAAACCCGCGTTAAATGCATCAGATTTTTAATGCCATTCCCGGCCTGTATCGATGCATAATCAATCTCATCTCACGTCTCAACGCATCAGGACATTAGCCACCACAACCCCCGTCTCAACGCATCAGGGTACTAGCCATCACAACCCCGTGTCTCAACGCATCAGGGTGCCACAAGCTTTTGGGCTCACAAATCAAACTCCCCTCTTAAGGAACATCATAATCGAGTACGGTTTTTATCAGCCAAGTAATAAATCATTATCATGCGAGACGTCAAGGTCAAACGCCCGCAAGGTGATATTAAGTACACAACGAGACAGTCAATCTAACGGTTTGTTCTCTTGCCAATTCATTCATATTTCTCAACAGTCGCCATTCAAGGCGAAATACAATATAGCCATACCAGCATCCATGTCAATCGAATGCACGCAACAACAATTTAGCCATGAGAGTAATAATTTCTCATCATCAGGAGTGCACACGACTCACACCTCTATTATCTCAGTCGATCATGAACAACCAATGCAATAAACTCCCAAATTCATCAATATATCATCCAAACACATCCAGTAGTATCCTAACTTCCTAGCAAAGGTTTAGGAGTCACTTACCTTTCAATTTAATCCGTAAAATTCCCTCCAAGACTCCTTCAAAGATTAGGTTCCCTTGATCCCAAAACAGGACAACCATACTACCTAGTCTAAAGTTCGTCAAACGATCAATTTTTCTATTCCAATCATCAATTCACGGAGCACACACCTCCTTAACATCTCAATTAACAATCTAGTATGTCTTAACGATGAATTTAAAGCATGGTGACACCTCCCACAGCCCTCAAAGGGCTTGGTTCATCCAAATCGAAATAGGACAAAATTCAGTTCTGCCCTCTACCTCTTTAATCAGTCCATAATTCAACTACAAACCTTGATTTACTACAAAATCAACTTGCTAACATGTCCTACTACATCTATAGGAGTCTTACCAAACGTTTTGGAGCAAGTCGAAGCCTCGAAGTGCCGCAAACGGCCTTGGTTCTACTCTGTCCATCGGTGGCAGATTCTACTCCACAGTAACTCTCACAAATCAACCATAAAAACCCATCTAAACCTAATCAAACTCACAATTTCAGCTCATCAAACACAAGTACTATTAGTTAAAAAGTCCTCACTGAAAATTTGAAGCAATTTGAAGTCTTGAAGTAACCCAATGAAGACATTCTTCCAACTTGATCAGAATTTGTCCCGTCTGGACATATGTCCACTCCAATCGAGCTACGGTAATTAATCAGTCCATAATTCAACTTCAAATCTTGATTTACCACAAAATCAATTTGCTAACATGTCTTACGACATCTATAGGAGTCTTACCAAAAGTTTTGGAGCAAGTTGAAGCCTCGAAGTGCCGCAAACGGCCTTGGTTCTACTCGATCCATTGGCGACAGATTGTGCTCCACAGAAACCCTCAAAATCAACCATGGAAACCCATCTAAACCCAATCAAACTCACAATTTCAGCTCAGCCAACACAAGTACTATGAGCTAAGAATTCCTCACAGAAATTTTGAAGCAATTTGAAGTCTTGAAGTGGCTAAACGAAGACCTTCTTCCAACTTGGTCAGAATCTGCCCCGTTTGGATCTTTGTCCACTCCAATCAAGTACGGGAAGCTATATTGGGCCAAATTGAACTTATAATAGGTCTATAGAAAGATAAGGCAATAAGCTTTCATTTGGTGATGATTTTACCTCGATCCGGTACCAGACGAAGGAAATATGGCCAAAACAGTGGGACGGGTCGGGACTGGTTAGCTAGGAACTCTTGGCCAAGATGAAGAAATTGAAGAAGAATGGTGGAGAGAGAGTGTGTGTGCTGAATTGAGTGAAAGAGAGAGAGAGAAAGTGATATAACTTAATCCACTTGGCCAATCTCCTTTAAATGGTAGGTTAAAAGCTTGCATTAAATGCTAACCAATCACATAATATTCTCTCACATTTTCGGCGGCCATGGTGTCTTGAAAATGACCAAATTGCCCTTCTTCATTTGCTAAGACAAGGTCAATCCTTGATGGGTAAAATGCTAATTTTGCTCTCGCCGTTCAAAACGTCGTTTTTCCAATTTAATTTACCTTCGATGAGGGGACGTCTAATTCGAATAGAACGTTAGAATCTTTATTTTTAATTTTTTAATTTTGAGATTCCATTTCATATCTCAAGTCTCGAGAGGTCGGAAATTCGAAATGTCGCAGGGGGGATGGCACTAACCCAAAGGATAATGCGATTTTGGCAAGCATCCTGCAGTTGAGCTTACAACTTGAAGCACTTAGCAACCGAGTTGTGAGGTGTGAAAAGAGGCTTGATAATGATCGAGAGCAATCACGAGGGAGGCCACAAAATCAGCGAGATGGGCAGTGGCAATTTGACGATGATTATGTGTTTGATACCGAAGATGACCGAGATGGCAGGTTTGGGAGGAGAAACAGCCGCCGAGAGTTTAGACATCGAGAAGATGATGAACTTAGCAATATCAAGATGAAGATTTCATCTTTCCAAGGAAAGAATGATCCTGATGCATATCTAGAATGGGAGAAACGAATGGAGATGGTGTGTGACTGCCAACGATATTCGAATCTCAAGAAGGTAAAAATTGCGGCTGATGAATTCACTAATTATGCGATAATTTGGTGGGATCAGCTTGTGAATAGCAGGAGACACAATGGTGAGAGACCGATAGAAACGTGGGATAAGATGAAAGCGGTGATGAGGAGACGCTTCATACCAAGTTATTGCCACAGAAACTTGTTCCAAATACTGCAAAATCTCACGCAAGGTAACAAGAGTGTGGAAGAGTATCCTAAAGAGATGAAGATTGCCATGAACTGTGCTAATGTGGTAGAGGACCGTGAAGCTACTATATCACGATTCTTATGTGGTTTGAGCCGAGGTATAGCAAGAGTCGTAGAGCTGCAACATTATGTCGAGTTGGAGGAATTGGTGGACAAAGCTATCAAAATAGAGAGGAATTGAAGTTGGACAGAAATTGCAAGAGTGGTGGAAGTTCAAGCTCGAATTGGAAACCCAATTGGAAGAGAGACGAGATGCCGAACTGGAAGGGAAACAACACCAAGGTCAAAACTTCAAAGGATCAGGGAAAATTGAAAAAGCTAACACTAGAACTCGTGAAATTAAATGTTTCAAGTGTTTAGACAAGGGTCATATGGCGAATCAATGCCCTAATAGAAGGGTGATGATAATGACTGGACCTGGAGATATTCAATCTAAAAGTGATAGAAAGGAAGAAGATGAAGTCATGCCATCATTAGAGGATTGTAGTGATGTCGAGATGCCAGTCAAAGGTGAATTGATGGTGGTTAGACATTTTCTTAGCGTGCAAGTCAAGGAGGAGGAGCATCACCAGTAATGTGATAATTTGTTCCATACAAGATGCTTGGTGAATAGTAAGATTTGTAGTTTAATTGTTGATGGAGATAGTTGTACAAATGTGGCAAGTTGTACTATGATGGAGAAACTAGGATTGAAGACTACAAAGCACCCTAGACCATATGGACTTCAGTGGTTGAATGATAGTGGTGAAGTGAAAGTGTCAAAACAAGTTCTAGTTTCATTTGAGATGGGGTGATATAGGGATGAGGTGGTGTGTGATGTTGTACCTATGCAAGCGAGACATCTCTTACTTGGTAGACATTGGCAGTATCATAGAAGGGTACATCATGATGGGTACACTAACCGATATTCAGTGGTGATGAATCAGAAGACTCATATTTTGGTACCAATGACACCTACTGAGGTGTATAAAGATCAACTGAAACTACAACGTGAGGCTGAAAAAGAGATAAAAAGTGAGAAAAGTGAGAGCTTGCGTGGAGAGCCTGAGACGCAAGGAAAAGGAGAGGCTGAGAAAAACATAATGGTAAAAGCCGAGAAAAAGCAGAGAGAAAAGAAAAGAGAAAAGAATTTTTACGCAAGATCAAGCGAAGTGATGAGAGCTTTGGTTCTGGATCGACCAATGCTTGTACTTTTGTACAAGGAGACATTGTTTACTACTAATGATCTTGACCCGAGTTTGCCTAGTTCTATCGTGTCTTTATTATAGGAATTTGAAGATGTCTTTCCTAATGAGATTCCTGAATGTTTACCACCAATTCGAGGCATAGAACATCAAATCGACTTAATACTTGGTGCGCCATTACCTAACCGACCAGCATATCGAAGTAATCCCGAGGAGACAAAGGAGCTTCAGTGGCAAGTTAGTGAATTACTAGAACGAGGATATGTGCGAGAAAGTCTTAGCCCGTGTGTTATTCCTGTTTCGTTAGTGCCAAAGAAGGATTGGACTTGGCGAATGTGTGTTGATTGCCGAGCAATCAACAATATTACGGTAAAGTATCGACATCGTATTCCTATATTAGATGACATGTTAGATGAGTTACATGGAGCTTGCATATTACTAAAATTGATCTGAAAAGTGGTTATCATCAGATTAGAATGAAAGAAGGGAATGAATGGAAAACTGCATTTAAGACCAAGTATGGGTTGTATGAGTGGTTAGTCATGCCATTTGGTTTAACTAATGCACCTAGTATTTTTATGCGACTTATGAATCATGTTCTGCATGCTTTTATTGGTAGATTTGTGGTTGTCTATTTTGATGATATTTTGATATATAGTCGAAGTCATGATGACCATATTGAATATGTGCGAGCTGTTTTACAAGTTTTAAGGGCCGAGCAACTATTTGCTAATCTGAAGAAGTGCTCTTTTGTGACGAACAAATTAGTATTTCTATGGTTTGTTGTTGGTGCTGATGGAATACAAGTTGACGAAGAAAAGCTGAAAGCGATCCGAGAATGGCCAACACCTAAATTGTAGGAGAGGTACGCAGCTTTCGTGGCTTAGCTAGTTTCTATCGCAGGTTTGTGAAGGATTTCAGCACCATTGTCGCACCTTTAACAGAGGTCATCAAGAAGCACGTGGGTTTCACGTGAGGAAAAGAGCAAGAGAGAGCATTCAATCTATTGAAGGATAAGCTAGTTAATGTTCCTTTGTTATCTTTACCAAATCTCAGTGCTATTTTTAAAATAGAATACGATGCTTCTGGTACACGATTTGGAGCTGTGTTGATGTAAGGAGGACGTCCTATAGCTTATTTCAGCGAGAATTTAAGCGGAGCAACATTGAATTATCCAACTTACGATAAGGAGATGTACGCTTTGGTGCGAGCTTTGGAGACTTGGCAACATTACCTATGGCCAAAGGAGTTCGTGATCTACATTGACCATGAGATATTAAAGCACTTAAGGGGACAGATAAAGTTGAAAAAAAGATATGTCAAATGAATGGAGTTCATCAAGAATTTTTCATATGTGATCAAGTACAAGAAAAGCAAGGAAAATGTGGTAGCCGATGCACTTTCTAGAAGGTACACAATTCTAACTATTCTAAGGGCAAAGTGTTTAGGTTTTGAGCATATCAAAGAATTATATACAGATGATGATGACTTTGGAAGAGTGATTGAAACTTGTGAGCATGCAGCGTTTGAAAAATTCTATAGGCATGATGGCTTTCTTTTTCGTGAAAATAAGTTATGTTTGCCTAGATACTCTTTGCGAGAGTTGTTGGTGCGAGATGCACATAGGGTGGTTTAATGGGGCATTTTGGAATCAATAAAACTTATGAAGTGTTGCATGAACATTTTTATTGGTCACACATGAAGCAAGATGTCACATGTTTGTGAAAGGTGCATCGCATGTAAACAGGTTAAGTCTACAACTAAACCACATAGTTTATATATACCTTTGTCTATCCCGACACATCCTTGGATTGATATTTCTATGGATTTCGTGTTAGGATTACTTAGATCTAAGCATGGTAGGAATTCTATTTATGTGGTTGTAGATCAGTTTTCAAAAATGGCTCATGTTATACCCTGTCATAAATCTTATGATGCATCATATGTTGCTGATGCATTCTTTTGTGAGGTTGTGCGTCATATGATGCAGCACATGTTGCTAATTTGTTCTTTCGTAAGGTTGTGCGTTTACATGGCATGCCTAGGTCTATTGTTTCTGATCGTGATACTAAATTTCTTAATTACTTTTGGAAGAAATTAGGTACACAATTTTTATTTTATACTACTTGTCATTCACAAACTAATGGTCAAAGTGAAGTAGTTAATAGAACTCTAGTGACATTGTTGCGTGCTATCATTAAAAAAAACATTAAGTCTTGAGAAGATTGTTTACTGCATGCTGAGTTTGCATATAATAGGAGCATGCATTATGCTACTAAATCCACACCGTTTGAGGTTGTCTATGGTTTTAATACGTTAACTCCGTTGGATTTAACCCCTTTGTCTGTTGATGAGCGTGTGGATTTAGATGGTGCTAAGAAGGTAGAGTTTGTGAAGACATTGCATGAAAAGACGCGGTTGAATATTAAGCAAAAGATAGAGCAATAAAGCAGGCTAACAAGGGCTGTAAAAAAGTAGTGTTTGAACCCAGCGATTGAGTTTGAATTCATATGCGCACAAAGCGTTTTCCCGAGTAGCGTCGTTCTAAGTTATTACCACGAGGGGATGGACCATTCATGGTGTTGGAGAGGGTCAACGATAATACCTACAAGCTTGATCTTCTACGTGAGTATGGTATTAGTGCTACTTTTAATGTTATTGACTTGATTCTTTTCGATGCAGATGCTGATTTGAGGGCAAATCCTTTGCACGGGAGAGGGAATGATGTGGGCATCGAACCATATTGAGAAAGAGATACTAGGGACCCGTTGTTCTATCCGCTTAGTCCAATTACTCAAGCAAGGGCGAGGGAATTCAAGTAAAATGTCGGCATTATGGTTCAATATCTTTGGAGTGAAAGTGATCTTGATTCGAGAATTGAAAATTCTAAAACTCCTTGGCGTAACATGATTGCATTTAGCCTCACGAATTCTAAACGGATTTAGAGCTAACGAGCTCCGAATAGACTCAAATTTAGTTGACTGAAGCGAAATGGCATCCTGAGCAATACTCATGGCCTATGGCCATCAACTGCGATGGATTTTGGCCATTCGGCATCGTTTAGATGGACTTTTAGGCCATTTTCTATTTTTAGGCTAATTTTTTATTAATTAAGGTTATTTTTATCTTTTTGCCCTTTTAGGGTTAGCACCATATATAAAGGTGCTTATGAGTTTCTGAGAACACAACATTAATTTTATATCTTATACAAAGAGTTTTCCTCTTCTTCAAGTTCTCTTGAAATTAGATCTTATCAAGGCTTCCTTGTAGCGATCGATCGACTTATCGAGCAAGATCGCGGATTTTTTTGTTCATGGTGTCTACAGCATTAATTGGTTGACATAGGTTCGTCAACAGGTCACACTCATACTGAGGTTACCAATCACAGATTTGATTGGGGGTCGAGGTTCGCAATTTGCAATCCTGGATCTTCGTAGAACGATCAATTTCCGCAGCGATTCACATCAAAATGTCTCGAGTTTGAGCAGGAAAACAAGTTCGATCTAGAAATACCTGTGGATATCCAAGACATATCACGTGGATTCCTTCAATTGAAAAGTTGAACATGGACTTTTTCAAAAAAAACATGGACTTTTGAATTAGAGATATTTTCGATTTATTTGGGAGCGAATAAGATACCAAAGATTTGTTTTGGATTTCTTCCCTGTTGAAATCCAAAGTGGCGTTGGATCATTCAATGTGAGAAGTAAACTTCAACCGATGGATTTCTCGTGCATACATATTCATTGAGATCGTGGTTTTCATTAAGTCACTCAAGCGCCGTTTTTTGAAAACGAGCTTGGCATGATTTTCTTCGCAGAATTACATTAATTAACTTTTGTGTTCTAATTGAGGAATTTTTGTGGTAAGAATTTGTGTACAATTCCTTCGTGAGGTTAAAAGATTATTTCGTGAGAAATTAAGGAGTAAATACTATGTGTTTTATTGAATGTAATTGAGGCTGGAAAACATCGAGAGTGTTTGAGTAACTCGAGTATGATTTGTAATCTTCGTGTATCACTTGCTCTATAATGACATTCATTGCTGCTCTTCCCATGTACGTACGTAACTGAACCACGTACATCAAGTGTTCTATTTACTTTCTTATTAAGTTTATTTATTATTCGACTGCTTGTTTCCGCGTAATAATTAGTATCAGTGCTAGGCTTTCTTGAGTTGAAACGAATTGATAGCGACAGAAGAAGTTAAAGTGAAATCGATGTAACGTACGGACTAAGAATTATTGGATAGACGAGTAATGAGTGCTATCTAGCTGTTGTAATGTCGCGTTCTCTCAAATTCTCTTAATTCTATCAATTTACTCAATTCTCTCAATCCGTTTCCTGCTCAATTCTCTCAAAAAATGGCAAGTGAAACCAGAACTAGTGACAAATGCAAGAACAAAATGGGAGAATCCGATTATCCTCGTAATTATGCAAATTGAGATTTCGACGTTGATGATATCAATATTATTCCCAATGTGGAACATGTCCCAACATAAGAAAGTCTTCATACTCCTACCGGTATCGAAGAAATTTCAACAACAAATGAGCCGAATTGGGAGTTTACATCCGACATATGGTACCACTTCACGAAGCCGCCCCCTCATCACTTACCGCTATTTCTTTTTCTTGGGGGAGCAGAAAAACAACACTTAAAGACTCAAGAGGAGGCATGGCTAGGTTGCTTTCTTTGTTGGTTGAATTCACCTGATTTATCCACTAGGTCAGTCTGGTTGGTTCTTTGCGCCTAGTTTTGGTGTAACAGCTATTGCTTGATCCTTTTTTTCAAGGCAAATGCAAATAAAAAAGATGTTTTTCCAGACAAGACTGTCGCGACCCTCTCATCTGCTTCAGAGCGCGAAGCGGGCTAATGGGCCATCCACTCTGATCGAACGCGGGCCTCTCCTAAGGCCCGTTACCCAAGTCACAATGGCGGTATACGTAGTCGACATTTTGTGCGATCTGATGACATGTGATACGTGTACATACCAAGGAGTCATCACCAATCGTTTCGTGGAGGGTACGATCGAAAACCTTATCGAATAGTTGTAAGCATTCTATTCAATTCTGCGGAAACCAGAGAAACGGGATCGGGGACTTTGTTACGCCAACTGTAGGAGTTGACGCCCTTTCGGCACCTAAGTTGAATGATTTATCTAATCATAGAATTTCATGCAGATGAGTGAAATGCGAACACTAAAACTAGGAGTTCATGCAGATATGACTGACTATCGTAACATACACAGTCAATACAATAAGTGCGCAAATCAATAATCCAATACGTGTGGATAAATCACATGAAAGAAACGTGGCATCCCTAATAAAACTCTACTAGCCTAGAGAAATGTCAATCAAGGCTCAAGAATATTTTTGACATGATTTTCCCTCGAAGGGTAAAATCGTAATTTTGAAGAATTTCGAAAAAATTTACCTTATAAGGGCAAATTTGTCATTTCAGATGAAATATGGAGTCAAAAAAGAGTGGAAGTAGGATTGGTCACCATACTAATCCATTTCCTATTTTTCGAAAATTTTCAGAATTTTTTTGGAATTTTTAGGGCGATTTACCCTTTGAGGGGTAAAATCGTCAATTCAAAAAATGATGAGAAGTGAAATCCCAAACAGAAGAATTGGTCAACCTCTAGACCCAAATCCTAATTTCCAGTAATTTTCACGGCTTGATCGGAATGGGAATGACGATTTACCCTTTGAGGGGTAAAATCATTATTTTAGAAAAATGACGAGATTCAAAAATCCAAACATAATAATTGGTCGCCTAACCGACCCTAATTCTTATCTTGGCATTATCGACCTATCTCATATACAAGGCGAAGGCGACTTACCCCTAAAGGGTAATATCGTCAATTCTCCGATGAACATATAAGAAATCTCCAAAATAGGATTGACCAATTGTCTGTGGTCAATCCTCAATTTTTTGGAATTTCTGGAATTTCTAGGAATTTTTCACATTTTTTCCACATTTTTTTTTATTTTCTAGGATTTTCTAACATTTTTTAGAATTTTTTAGGATTTTTCTTTCTCTTTTTTTGTTAAAAAATATATATTTTTGAATTTTTTATTATTAAAAATGATTCGAACTGTGTTAACCGGACCCATTCGGGTCTGATACCCGCCCCAGACCCGGACCGGCGAGACCCACACATTGAAACGACGCCGTTTCTCGTTTTTTATTTTTCAGTTTAATCGGATTTAATCCGACGGTTCCTATTGAACCACGTGGCTAACCCACGGTCATTAGATCGGTTGAGCGAGACCTACGGTTCAGATCAAAAGCCAACTGCCTCTCAGCCGTCAGATCTAATTACTTAAGCCTACTGTTACGATTAAAAGCTAAGACTCGCTCTGGACCGTCCATCCATTCTAACCTAAACGACGTCACCTATTCACTTATCCAAACGACACCGTTTCGATTTATTTTGATTTTCTTATTATAAAATCATTTTTGGATATTCCTAATTTCTAATCGAACAATCATTAAAAAAAGGAATCGATTAATCTCGACCGTCCGATCTAAATTGACTCAATCTAAACAGACTAACAGTCGAGCTGACTCGACTTCCACATGGACCAACCATACTCTACCACCTAGGATCGCTGGCTATTTGACCAAATAGGTCAGCTTCGTCTTCAACCTCTAGACGATATCTAAATGAACGGCCGAAAACATCTGGCGACGATCTAATGGTGAAACCTCAATGGAATTACACAAAACCAGCGCCGATCAACTCTTCTTATCATCGCATACAACATATCATAAAATCATACGAATTCATCCACAAAATCGAGTACAAGCAAGCTCGAACCAGTATATATACAACTACTCTAATCATACAATTCATGGCATCCCAAGTCAATTCATCTACACAGAAGTCTCACAAGAGGTTTAGAACATTTACCTCAAGCTCCGTTGAGCTCACACGACCTAAATTTGGCTAGGCAATTTCAAATAGTGATCGGCAATGGAGGTCGAGTTTGGAGACTCAAGCAAAGTCGATGCAAAATGAAGATGCGATGATGGTCAGTGATTCTTGGGGAATAAAACGCACACACTAAATGTAAAGATTAAAGCCGAAGACGAGATCCGCCATTGGTGCATAGTATGGAAGTTCGAAAATTGAACTCACCTTTTTTCGGGACTATAGGCAGCCCGGCTAATGGCGATCAACTCCTAGAGCCTCAAGCAAGCTTCTGACGACTCTTAGAAGCTTCAGTTTAGCCCAGAAGAGCCCAACCAGTGCTCCACAGGTTCGAGCTCGAGCTTTCAACAATGGCAATGGAAGGCGAGCTCTCCCTCTCTTCTCTTTCTCTATTTTGTTCACCCTTAGCAACAGAATGAATCCATCCTTTCAACAGAAAGCCCTTCCAAAGGCTATATACCACTTTAAAAATTTGGCATCGAACGATGAAGTGTATACCGGCTTCAATTGCACATGAGGCTACGTTCTTTTGAGTCCAAACAGCGTCGGAGATGATGGGCATTCCGTCCAACTCTGTTTGGTTCTCCGGCAAGCCTTTTTCTATGTGAATTTGATCTGAGTTTGTCTTTGTTGGCTTTTTACAGCTCTGAAGCTTGACCGGCCGATTACTCCTTACTCCAACGATGTCGAGTGGTGCCACCGGTGCCAATCGACAGGGAAGGGTATGGGCGATAATATGCCCACCATTTCTCGTCTAATTATCCTCGAATTTGTCTTCTATTTGAGGATCAAAATCAACTCAAGGACTGTTCATCCGTGCATAAGCTTGAGGAAGTAGACGACATTGTAACAGACCAGTTCGACTGATCCGACCAGGCGGTCTGACCGGTCAGAACCGGTTCTGACTTGTTTTTCTCAAAATTAATCCTAATTCGAGTGGAATTTTTACAAATTGAACCTCAAAATCGAATTGAGTGCATGAATATTTTCTAAAAAAGTGTTTTTACCCAAAAGTTCACATCAATTTCTATGAAAGCCCCAAATTTTCACTTAATTGTAAATCGAAAAATTATGCAATTGAGGGCTCAAACAGTCAAATTGAACCAAACCACCTATGCCAATCGACTTAGAATGATGAAATGCTTTGGGTAGTGGCTTCAATTGGCAAAGGTGATCCTTGAATTGAAAGCAATTTCAATTATGCCCAAATTCAAGGACTAAATTACAATAAAGTATGTAATTTTGCCTAATTCATGTAATTGAGCAATTTATGCAAATAATTGAACTAAATTGCAATGAAGTACAATTAGATTGAATGTCAAGACCCTAAAAATGCCAAAATTACAAATTAAAAGACTCGATTGACTTTTTTTACCAAATTTAATCATATATATAACAAAGAAACACATAAAATTGAACTTGAATTTAGAATTTTTATGAGGTCAAAAATACAAGTGGAGTAAAATAAAAATATTGACTATTTTTTCAAATTTTTTTGACCTCAAATGATATTTTTCTTGAATTTTGATCTATTTTCCTATTTTTCAAAAATATTAAAAAATATAACAAAATATTTTTTATTCAAAAATGGTTCCTTAGGCTTGGTCAAGGCTACGAAAGTTTATTTTATAATTTTTTTAACTTTTTATGAATTTTTTGTGAATTTTCAAAAATAAGACTAAAAAATGCTAGTCAAAAATCAGGTGTCAACAAAGACCCCTTAAGTGTATGATGTAATTTGTAAACATCGTGTGGCAATATACAAATACAAAGATGAATTCAGCTATGAAACATTTAAACAGTATTTTATGGTGAAACATCTAACCCAAACGGGAATTGACACCTGTCAAAAATAAATTTCTAGGTATGCTAACCCTAGCATTCCTCATCTATTTCATTATAATGAAAGAACTTATAAAGAAGAATTAACTAAATATATTTCTGCTAAACATTTATCGTTTACTTTTGGTGAAATATTTGGTTTTAATTTATTTATACAAATTGTATATACTCCACTAGCAAAATGTGTTCCCAAAATACACTTAAACTCGTAGTTTTTTTTTTTTTATAACCAAGATGTTCAGACCAACTTGCGTGCACTTTGACTATTCCTCCGAGGAGACTAGCACAGTAACCCATCGCCATGGCCCCCACTTAAATCATAGGTGCTCATATGGGGAATCGAACATGGGACCAGTGCGTCTAACCACACAATCTCAAATACGCCCCAACCAACTGAGCTACCCATGGGTGGGTTAGTTTTTTATCTTTATAAAAGAGGAAAAAATTATGAATTTTAATAGACGTGTGCATATGGGTAGAGATATTTGGAGTGATCACTGGCAAATTCATTCTTATATGGGTAGAACATGTCATTGGATAGATGATGATTAAAATATTAAAAAATATATTTTGCATTTAGAGTTTTTTATGGTAGGCATACGACAAATAATATTTATAGAAT
The DNA here is from genome assembly GCA_028455895.1 of Rhodomyrtus tomentosa. Classification (NCBI taxonomy): domain Eukaryota; kingdom Viridiplantae; phylum Streptophyta; class Magnoliopsida; order Myrtales; family Myrtaceae; genus Rhodomyrtus; species Rhodomyrtus tomentosa. Next base: position 46,471,680 of record JAPCWY010000005.1, read on the forward strand.
AATTAGGTAAATTTTAGAAGAATATTATTTACTTAATAAAAAATTTTCAGTTCATTTTGATAATGCCGAGGCAAAAATCGCTTCAATTGTCGATTTAGAAAATATTTGTAAACCCAATTTTGGTGGATAATTGTTTTATGTTAGATGTTCTTGTCATATTTTAAATTTATATGTACAAAATGATTTAAAAACTCTTCATATTTTTCTCAACTCAATAAAAATAGCAATTCTATTTTTATGGAAACCTCCCAAATAATGAAAGAATGGTGCATATTTTGTAAAATTAATGAAAAAAGATCAAAAAGATTTTCAAGAGATGTTTCAAATTGTTGGAATTCTACTTACAAGTTTTTAACGAATCTTTTACATATACAGATTTATTATGCGCATTTATTTCGGATAATATTGCTCGGATTAATTTATACCCACTAGATTGGGATATCTGCAAAAAAAAAAAGATATTTTAAATTTTTTTAATTATACAACTTGTACTTTGTCCGGTGTTAATTATCTTAATATGCATTTATTTTTAATATAGTGTATTAATATTGTTGGATTATATTGTTGGCATAATATTGTTGGATTGAATTTATGTTAGGAAGATCTATCATGGAGTTTATTTTATTGATACGACAATTGATGGAGAGATATCGAAAAAAGAGGAAGGACTTTTATATAGTGTTTATTGATTTCAAGAAGGCGTATAATAAGATTTCAAGAAAGGTTCTGTGACGGGCTCTTAAGAAAAAATAAGTAATTTCAAAGTATGTAGAGATAATCGAGGATATGTATGACGCAGTTATTACTTGTGTAAAGGTTTGTAATGACGCATCAAGTTATTTTCCAATCACAGTAGACTTACAACAAGGTTCTGTCTTCTTCTTTTTTTGCCAAACGATCATCTTCATTTCATATAGAAAAAGTAGTACATAACTTCAAGATAAATGCAAAGTCCACAAAGCAAATAAAACAAATCTAAAACATGAATCAACTTGCTACTACTTATAAAGACTAGCCCATTCCTCGAAGGCGAATCTGTTGTGACCTTGAAGCTCGTACGACGGCCGATCACCATTGAGTTTCGCATCATCAATGATGAGCACACACCGAGAAATCTCACTTCATTTTTGCCAAAAGGCAGCGCGTGCCAAAGTTCCTTATCTTTTTGCCATGTTTATGGATGAACTAACAAAATATATCTAAGATAAGGTATCGTGATGTATGCTATTTGCAGACAATGTTGTGCTTATTGATGAGACCAGAGCTTAGGTTAGCACTAAATTAGAATTATTGAGAAGTATGTTGGAGACTAAAGGGTTTACGTTAAGGCGAAGTTAGACCGAATACTTGAAATGTGAGTTCGACACGGTAGGAGAGGAGATTAAGAAGCCTTTGATATGCTCAGACATAAGGTACCCAAGAAAGATACTTTTAGATATTTGTGATCAATATTGTAACAAAAGGGAGAGATTAATGAGGATGTAAGTCATAGAATCAAAGCAAGTTTGATAAAATGGCGTGGTGCATCAGGATTTTTGTGTGATTGCCAAATTTCTCTTAGGTTAAAAGGAAAATTTTATAGTACTGCAGTAAGACCTACCATGTTATAAGGAACTGAATTTTGACCAGCACATAGGCAACATGAGCATAAAATGGGAGTAACGAAAATGAGGATATTAAGGTGGGTGGGTGGTCATACAAGGATGGATAAGATAAGAAATGAACATATTCGACGAAAATTTAGAGTAAACCGATGGCAGAAAAGATGAGAGAACATAAATTGAGATGGTTTTGACATATTTTTCGAAAACCCCTAGATACTTCGGTAAGAATAGAAGTTTGATATCGAGAGTATAACACGAAGAAAGGAAGAGAGCGACCGAAACTTACCTGGGGAAAAGTAGTAAAACAAGATTTAATAGACTGAAAATAGATTGGCGTACGATTTGTCATAGGACGGAGTAGAGCAAGGTTATTAGTATTATGGAGAAACAGAATTTCCTTGTTCCTGAATGTATTTTCTAATCCTTTCCTTATATGTGTGTATATATATATCTATCTTTATTTATTTATTTTTACATATTTATCTATTTTTCCTCGATCAGTCCTGCTTTTATGTTATGAATCTTTGGGGTTCATCGATCGCCAACCCCAACTGGTTTGGGATAAATGTGTTGTTGATATTAATATTGAGGTATTAATTTTTTTATAACCAATGTGTCCGGGGCAGTTTGCGCGCACCTCGACTATTCCTTGAGGGAGACTAGTACAATAACCACCGCCACGACCTCCCACTTAAATCACAAGTGTTCATTTGGGGAATTGAACCTGAAATCAGTGCGTCTAACCACACAATCTCAAGCGCCTCCTATCCAACTGAGCTATCCATAGATGAATATGTTGATGTATTAATATCATTGGAATTTTTGAAGAAAATGATAATGATGATAAATTAAAATGTACTATTATAGCAATGTGAACAAAATGGATACATAATTCCTATTATTTATTTAATTGCTTGTGTTTTTTTTTTATCTCCGTTGCAAATTATATGGTTTACGTGATTATTTGAATACGTATTATGAATGTTTACATTTCATTAAAATGATAAATGTTGGAGCTGTACAAACAATTGCTAAAAACCCAATAAAATTATATAATGAATTTTGTGGTAAATATAATCTAGGTGATAGTGGAGCTTCTCAACATTGTGACATACAAAGCAGGGCTAAGGTACAATTAGTAGAGGGTACAAACTTTTATTGAATAGGCAAAAAAATCAAAAGGGAGAAATAGAAAATATTTATGAAATAAAGAGCTATCTAACTATTTATTTTGAGTTTGATGAATCTGAAAGCATTATAGATTTCATAATTCTAGATTGGTGAAAGATGCAGTCAACCCAATTCTCAATTCTCACTCTCATTACAAAACAAGTTTTAGCAACCCATTATTGTACAGTTACGGTTGGACAAGCATTTAGCGTAAGAGGTAATATCTTGGATGAATGACATTCAAGATTAACTCCAAATTCAACGAAGGCCTAAGCTTTTTTCGATGATTGGACAAAAGCTTAATATGGACAAGAGATAGATAGCAACAATGAAGCTGAATTATTCGATAATGGAGATATTATCGTCACAAGTACCGGTACCGAAACGGGTAGCGACGATTGACAATGAGGTAAGTATGGGTTATCAAAATTAAAAGAACTACATGGGCTTTGATTCTTCTATTTCCAAGAAGATATATAAGCACTTAATGATAATTCATTAAGTTCAAGACATTTTCCCCTCCCTTTTTTTCCCTTCAAATTTGATTATAATTTACAATTTGATTACAATTTGTATTTGATAATTTATAATTTATTTTTTTATTTCATAATTCATTATTTACATATAAAATTCAAAAACCATAATCGGATTCGAAATCGACGATTTCATTTTCGATTTTGAACCGGAACCGGAACCGAGCCCCAAATTGTCCCAAAATCGCCGATTCAAAATTGAAACCGTCCCTAAGGTTTCGATTTTGGTTCCTCAAGGACACGAACTGGAACCATCGGTTTTTTAACCGAAACCGATCAGCTCTGGCCCGTGACCACACCTAGACTAAATGGACTGAATTGGCACAAATGCAAAAAGTTTATGACTGAACTAACACAAAAAATTATTTATGATTGAATTAGCATAAAAAAATTAAGAACTTTTTTTTATAATTGTACCGCCTACAATTTTTTTTTTGAAAGAATTATGATGGGATTTATCGCATACCGAAAAATAGAAATCAAGAAAAATAGGCAATACACAGTTTAACTAAATTCACCCCAAAATAGGGTTATGTCCTACAAAGAGATCTTACTATGATATTTAGATTTACATCTACAACTCGTTACAATGATCAGTAAAAAACAAGCAAAATATATATCCTATAAATGGGCCCAAAGCTTAAATCTATCTGAAACCTCTCTAATCCCTGAACATATGGATCAATTTAAAATAAAGCCTAAACTCGTTGTTATTTTGGGGGCGATGGCCCCGAACTCCCGTTCGCTCACCCGCGAATGGGGCAGCCGTCTACTGACCAGGCAGCGGGACATCCTTGTCGGAAGCGCACCTCCGAACCCATGTATTCCACGCACATGGGTTACATATCGTCATATAACACTTCAATTTTCCTAAACTTACGTGGGCGTGTTCGATATGAGAAACAAGAGTCTCCGAATTATTCGTCATCTCCAACATTCTCCTACTTGGTGAATACTTCGCACAAATGAAAGCCTTTCCAATATCATTCTTCTTCAATCTAACCGTGGCAGAGCACCATTCAAACTTTGCACCCGTGACAGCTTTAGTAAAGAAGTCTAAACTATTTTCCACCATATCAACCTTTACAAGCCAAACCTCATTCTTCTCCACTTTTTCTCGGATGAAATGATATTGTATATCAATGTGCTTTGTGCATGAGTGAAACGCTGCATTCTTAGCTAAATAAATAGCCCCTTGATTATCACATCTCACCTCTACGCCACCTTACTCAAAACCAAGCTCCAAGCACAACCGCCGTAACCATACGACTTCTTTTCCAACATGGGTAAGAGCCATGTACTCAGCCTCCGTAGAAGAGAGCGCTACCACGCTTTGCCTTCTACTCATCCAACTCAACACATCTCCAAACAATGTGAAAACATATCCACTAGTGGACCGTCTACTATTAATATCTCAACCCCCAATCAACATCTACATGGCCTACAATATCAAGCATGTTTCCATTTCTTATACCTTCAAAACATAAAGAAAAATTTCAAGTTCCACAAAGATACCCGAAAACTCTTTTGATCGCATTTTAGTGTTCTCTACCTAGGTTAGACATATAATGACTCAAGACTCCCACTGCTTAGGCTATATCCCGACGCGTGCACACCATAGCATACATTAAACTACCCACTTCACTCGTGTATGAAACTTGGGACATCTCCTCCGCTTCCTCATCCATTTTAGGACATTGTTCTGCAGATAGCTTGGTCCCTAGAGGCATAGGGGTACCAACAGGCTTGCAATCTATTATGTTGAATTTTTTCAACATCTCTTTGATGTATTTCTATTGCCCTAACCACAGCTTTCGTTTCTCGTGGTCCCTCTTAATATGCATGCCCAAAATAAAATTTGCAGGTCCCAAATCTTTCATCTCGAACTTCTTGGCCAACAAACTCTTCACGAATTTTACCATCTTTACGCTATTTCCAATCAACAGCATATCGTCCACGTATAGCGTGAGAATGACAAATTAATCGCCTGTTCTCTTCACATAAACACAGTGATCATAATTTGAATACACAAAATCAAGCTAGAGCATCTACGTGTCAAGCTTCTGATACCACATTCTCATTGACTGCTTCAACCCATATAAGGTCTGCTTGGTTCAACATTGCAGATGAGCATTTGGGCTCTAAAATTTATTTGCAAAATGCAAATATTATTTGGTTCATTTTTTTGTTTACTTTGGTCAGATGTACTTGCATCATAAATGCTCTCTAAAGTCCTTTAGCCCAAAATACCTCAGCTTCACCTTGCCACGCCTAACAATCTAAACTACAATATCATCGAGTATGACATCTCCACCATTATATTTCTTATATTCATAAAATCAGTGCTTATGAGGCGTCATGTGATATGAAGCACCGATGTCGACCAACCAAATATCCTTGTCTAACTGTGTCATACATGCAGCAGCCAAATACATATCTCTTGCATCGAACATTTTTTTTCTCATGGATGATTTAGCTTCTTTCTTAAAAATTGACTTGTTTTTACAGTCCCGCTTCAGATGGCCCCACTATTCACATCTCTAGCACTGTACCCTCCTCTCTCTACTCTTCGATTGCCCACGAGATTTGGATCTGGACCTTCTTCGATTTAAATCATTTTTTGCTGGTCTACCCCTAGCAGTCAGCGCCTCTTTATCGAAATTTGTTGATCTCTTTCTTCGTGTCTCCTCTGATAACAAGGCCGAACACATAATCTCATACGACAATTCCTTATCCCCATCACCGATTACCACAATCAGGTTATCCCATGAATTCGGGAGTGAACATAATAGTGTTATTGCCTTGTCATCATCTTGAAACTTAACACCGATTGATACGAGTTGACTAATCAACGTGTAAAGTTATACAGATGTGCAGAAAACAAGTCGTCGTCATGCATTTGAAGATTATACAGTTTTTTTCTTAAAAACAGCTTATTAACCAATGACTTACTTTGATACAACGACTCCAGTTTCTGCCACAAATCTCAGGCAGTAGATTCACTCATCAGGTTTGTTAGAATCGAGCCTGCGAGATAAAGCCGGATCAAGCCCTTTGCTTTCTAATCGATCCGATCCCAGTCCTCAATCTCTTTTGGATCTGCCTGTTTGGAAGTTATATCTCCATCCTTCCTCGATTCCTTGCCCGATTCTTTTATCACAACACCAGGCTTCGCTGCAACAGGCCTTTCTACTATGATTTCTGACCAAAGATCTCGATCACAAAGTAAATCCTCCAATTTCAATAAATTAGCCAATTTCAATAAATTAGACAGTGAACTCTTGATGATTTTAATATAAATAAACATATCTTCCGACAAAAAAAATAAAAACAAAAACAAAGGCGAGGATCAATTGAATTCTCCGCCATTCATGTTACCAATGCCGTCATGGTCAAACGGCAATTGAATATCTTCTTACGTTTGTATCAAATAGCCTCTTCACGGGACCACGTGCCAACGTCGTACGAGGATGCCGGTCCATTTAACGAACCGGATAATCTCGCCGGCCGTCTTCTCAGCCAATACGTTTGATGATGCGGGTATTTCGGGCGGCCTCATCAAAATCGCGTGAAGACAACTTTTTGTCGTTTTGACTGGTCTTTACGAAACATCACCCAGGCGAAACTCGGTGCATTTTGACAAATAGCCAGAAAATGAAAGGTAGGGTTTGTGCACCATTTTGTCTGTTTGCATGAGTAATTCTGCTTAGATATGTATATTAAATTACAACTGACGTTCAATTTCTCAAAAAAAAGGGTTCATCTCTCTCCTTTTATTTTGTTAAATCCCAAGCATTTGTCCTTAGCAAATAGCTATTATCAAAGCTGACCACTACAAATATGAAGATTTACTTTAGCGATGATAATTTTGGGCATATGGATAGTAGAAATTGTGATTTCTAAGGGCACGCATGACAATTATTTAATTTATTTTTTTCGAAAAGGTATTTGGAATATAAATTCATTCAGTAATGCAATTTCATTTATTTTTTAAATAAATATTTACTCCAGAAATAGATTTGAAATACAAATTTCTTTTATATCTCAGAAATAAAAACAGAAATAAGATTTTTTCTCATCACGCACTCCATCTCTCTCGCGTCCTTGTCGACGACCGCCATCAAAAGCCCAGCAATCGACAGCCGTAGAAATCCGTGCTGTTATCAACCAAATTTCTGTTTCAAGAATAGAAAATTTGTGTTATTTGCCAAACACCTGCTCAAAAACTCGTCCAGAGGACGTAGGAATAGAAAAATCTATTTCTTGCCCAAAAATTAGCTTTGGGGAACAAAAAAATTATCATTTGCGCCCAAATGTAAATAACAATTTGTAACAAGTGAATAGTATGCGTTAAAATATTATCTTCCATAGAAATGATTTGTATCCGCAAGAAATACTATTATAACCATATATGAGATTTTTATGAGAAAAAAAGATTTATTTCGTGTATTGGACATTTTCTCACCTGACAAATAGACCTATTATAATGATTAGTTAACAAACAACGTATTAAGCTTAACTTTTTCAAATGATTAACGCTGGTTTAATAAAAGCTCAGACAGGATTTAAAAAAAAAAAGAGTTCCTGAATTTAAATGTTTTCATTGTGCAGCCGGGGAAAGTAGAATGTCAAATCGACTCAAGCTTTTCAAAGCCAGTCGGCGGAAAACAATTAACATTATAGATTATCCCTGGTATCCCTTCATCACGTGTCAAATTGAAGCCTCTGACCTTTCAAAGGCACAGTATACGTGTACGAGCTAATGAAGTCACACGACCACCTTGTCTTCTTCCAAGAATATGCGGTCAGTCAGTCATATCTAAATGAGTAGAAAATTCCTAGGAACTCTACGACTAGGGGTTAAAATTTCCTTGAAAAATGGAACGAACCATTATATAGATCAGTTCCCACTTCCATCCATCATCACCCGGTAATGGTATACACTTCTTGATCTTGCCCTAGGGAGAGAGATTGCGATGGGTTCGTCATCCCAAGAATCAAGGAAACCCCATGCACACGCCGTGCTCGTCCCCTTCCCGGCCCAAGGCCACGTCAACCCCATGATGGAGCTCGCCAAGCTCCTCCACGCTCGCGGCGTCTTCGTCACTTTCGTCAACACCGAGTTCAACCAACGCCGCCTGCTCCGGGCCAATGGGCCTGACTCGCTCCGGGACCTGGAGAACTTCCACTTCGAGACGATCCCGGATGGCCTACCGCCGTCGGACCGCGACGCGACGCAGGACCCACCGACCCTCTGCGACTCGACCCGGAAGAACTGCTTCGGCCCTTTCAAGGAGTTGCTTGCCAGGATCAACAGCGACGATGCTGTTCCGCCTGTGAGTTGTGTGATATCAGATGGGGTGACGAGTTTCGCCAGTAAAGCTGCGAGAGAGCTTGGAATCCCAGAGGTTCAGTTCTGGACTACCTCAGCCTGTGGGTTCATGGGGTACTTGCAGTACAGGGAGCTTGCTAAGAGAGGGATCGTTCCATTCAAAGGTACCTTTTTATTTATTCATGAGTTATTTGGATTCATCTGTTTCTCCTGTTGAAGTTCTGGATTGGATCCTCACTACATATTATGTGTAACAGATGAAGACTTCCTGAACAACGGGACGCTCGATGATCCTGTCGACTGGATCCCTGGCATGAGAAACATCCGACTCCGGGACATCCCGAGCTTCATACGGACCACGGACCCCAACGACATCATGTTCGACTTCTTAAGAGGAGAAGTGCAGCACTCCCTGAAATCATCTGCTATATTGTTCAACACCTTCAATGAGCTTGAACACGAAGTACTGGAGAAAATCGCAGACGTCTCCCCCCAAATTTACTGCACCGGCCCCCTTTCCTTGCTCGTCCAGGACATTCCTTCGAGCTCGGTCAAGTCTTTCAGGTCGAATTTGTGGAAGGAAGACTACAGCTGCCTCGAATGGCTCGATCAGAGAGAAGCCGAGTCAGTTGTGTATGTCAACTATGGAAGTGTCACTGTCATGACTGAGGAACACATGAAGGAGTTTGCTTGGGGGCTTGCAAATAGCAAGCACCCTTTCTTGTGGGTGGTCAGGCCTGATGTTGTGATGGGTGATTCTGCAATTCTGCCTCAGGAGTTCCTGGAGGAAGTGAAAGACAGAGGGTTCTTGACGAGCTGGTGTCCACAGGATCGAGTCCTGACTCATGGTTCGGTTGGCACTTTCCTAACACACTGCGGGTGGAATTCTACCTTGGAAGGTATCTGCGGCGGGGTTCCTCTCATTTGCTGGCCATTCTTCGCCGAGCAACACACAAACTGTCGGTACGCGTGTACAGATTGGGGGATCGGCTTGGAAGTCAACCAGGATGTGAGGCGCGAGGAGATAGAAGCTCTTGTCCGGGAAGTGATGGAAGGGGTCAGCGGGAAGAAGATGAGGGAGAATGTTAAGAAGTGGAAGGAGAGAGCTGTGGAAGCCGTGGGTCACGGAGGGTCATCGTACGACAACTTCAACAGACTTATTAAGGAGGTTGTCCATTTGAATGATTAGGTCCAATCCCAGATATAGCCATATTCCCATGTCTGCCGGAAATATATTGAAATTAAGAACGGCGATAATCTACGTTTCACACGGCTCATAAGGACCGCCGTTGTATAACCATTCATCAACACTTTCTCGTCGATGACGGCTCTCTTCGATGCTAGCAACCGGTTCCCGGAAGAGTTAATATCTCCATTAGCAACAAATCTGCAATCTGAAGGTCGGACGAAATAAATAAGAATAAAACACTCCATACTTTAGGAATTTCCTTTTACCGTTGTCCAATCTGTTTGTTCGTCCAGTTCATTCTCAATGCTATTTTCAATCATACAGCAATAAAAACCATGGTTAAAGATATGCTTTTTGTACATTCTATAATTGCATTTGCTGTCCTCATCTTGCATGGATTACAATAGTAATTCAAAAATTTCCAGTTCAATCCTGAAAATGCCATTCCACGAGTACTATATGACTGAAACCTCGGCAAGGCAGAACCTTCAGTCTGCCTTCCAACCGTTCATCTGGCTTCCAGGCTCATGTGAAGCGGGCGGATCAACAAGGAAAGTTTTTAAGACCTTGTACATCTCTTTGGGCTTCTCTGCATTGATGGCGTGCCCTGCATCCTTTATGACCACCAGTTGTGCATTTCCATCCACATGCCTGTTCAATGCAACGAAATGGAGAGGGTAAACCAGACGGACAAATCCTGTAGCTTGATGGCATACAAGTACAGGCAACACAGATCGGAATACGATGAAGTCATAAAGAATGTCATCAATGTTCCCTGAGTTCGTGAAATCCCTGGTCCCGCAACAGCAATCAGGGGACAATGTGAATTTCTAAAATGAAAGGGAACTGTGTACTCGAACCAAATACATAGGTGGTGTCTCTATAAGTTTTCGCGAGAGGAAATTGAGACTGGCAGACTTTTTCAACTTGTTTGGCGGAGCTCAATAGGGTGAACAACTGCTTCGCCTGACCGAATACGTTTAATTAATTCTTACAGAACCTCATTACAGGCAGAAACTATTGGATAATCTAGACCCTAGCATCTTAATCACTCCCTTCCCCGTGCGAAAAGGGTCTCCAGTGTGACCACACATCAAGATAGTATAGTAGGCTAACCGTTTCAGTCTTTCAGCCAACTCCATCGGAAACACAACGTCGTGCTCCCCCCAAATGATCAGTGGCGACTGCATCAAGAGTCAACTACGATTTAGCAAGATGAAGAGATAAGGAAGAGATCAAGGGCAGCTTGACAGATAAGAAGCATAAACCTTAGCTAGCTTTGGTAGGTTAGACAGTTTTCTGTCCTTGTGTAGAGCGACAATCAATTCCATCCTCTCTTGAAGATAATCTGTGCACATTACCTGCGAAAAACATCAAAGTTTAAACACAGCATCCACTGAATGTCCTGCTGGATCAATTAGAGAAGGTCTGGTTTCAGTTTAAAGAAACATGTATCAGCTGTGTCCAGAACTCCATGAAGGCGACTCCAAACCTTTCTAATCTCCCGAAAACCATAATGAGAAGCAAATCGGAACCACCATCAACCCTATATGTATGCGAATTTTGCCTGTGGAAATACGATGCCTTCTTATTAGTTATTAGCAACTGCATCACCATCAACGATCCATATCACCTGCACTTTCTGAACGCCACATGCACGAAAGCAGAAAACTGAGGAGGTTCTGCCAAATCACTCACTCAAAAATGCCTTCAAGATGATTCTCCTTAAAACAGCCAATTCTAGAGGTAACTACAATCCATTAGAAATATCAATGCCGCAACCATAACAAGCCGACAACGGTGCCACGGGAATGTCACTTTTCGACATGATTATTACAGAAGCGGATATGGAAGAACCAGCAGAGATTCGAAAAGAACTGGCCTTTAGCACGTTCAAGCAAAACTTACAACTCATAAGCCCAGTCCGACAGGCGAACATAACTTTATCTAGTATGAACATTTTACTCACATCGATGAAGTCCTGGAGGAAGCAAGTGGGCATCCGCTTGGGTGGCCGGTGGAACGCAATGCGTATCAAGTCCCGGACCTTCTCCGGCTGCTGGGGCAGCAGCACGCTCACCGCCTCCTCCACGCTCTGAACCCTGAACATCCCCTCCTCCATGTCCTTGTCCTCCAGGCACACCCCCGCGCAGATCAACACCAATTTATCCACCCTCTCCCCGAATTGGACCGCCATGCTGTACGCCACGAACCCTCCGTAGCTCATCCCCACCACGTTCATCTTCTTCACACCCATCACCTCCATCAGAGCAGCCACGCACTGGGCTTGGAACTGTTCGCTCCGCTCGGGCCTCGTCGTGTAGGAGTCCCCGAAGAAGACGAGGTCGGGGACGTAGACGTTGAAGCGGGCGGCGAGCGGGGAGACGAAGTCGTTCCACTGCCACATTGCATTGGCCCCGATGCCATGGAGGAGGAGGACGTCGGGCCTCGCCGGCTTGGGCCTCCTGGGGACCCAGCAGTGCATCACCGTGCCGTCGCCGAGGTCGGTGAGGGTGGACTTGAGGCCCGACTGCGAGAAGGAGAAGCGGAGGCACCTGTCCCTGGTCGCCGTGAAGCTGAAGCACTTGGCCATCGGGAACGAAGCTTAAAGCTCGAAGCTTTTCTCCCTGCCTCTGCCTCTGCCTCTGCCTCTGCCCTGCCTCTTTCCCTCTCTCTAGAAGAAGCAGAGCTCAATGTCGGGGGGATGCCGATTACAGTGCGATCTCGCGAAGTGGGGGAGGAAGACGACGATGTTTTTCTTTTCAAGAGGTCGGGTTGGTCAACCTCGTGGCCTGGGCAGGGCCATTCTGCGGCTGTGAGTCATGGTCGTGGTTGCACCACTCAAGCATTGGAGGAAGAAACAGAGGATGCAAACAAATTTGCCCGGCGAGTTCAACAAGGGAAATAAAGTCTTCGTCGCTAATTTTCTTAATTAATTAATTAATTAACTAGCTAATTGGAGAGGAAAATCGGATTTGCGCCAGCTTGATTTCCACCCACATGGAAAGAGGAAATAACAGAGAGTATATGATTGGATGAACACCAGCACTAACAGAGCCAAAAGGTATTTGTCATTTTCCAGGGGATGTAAATGGGAAATTAGTTCGTTCCCCCAAAAAAAAAATGGAAATTAGTAATTCAATTGTATTAAAAGTGAAAGGGCAACAAAAGGTCCTCCCTCGTAATTTTTGGTTCGACCCTGATCGCGACATTCACAATTATCTCATGACAAGGACGCTCTTTCTAGAAGTAATTGTTACAAATATAATTTTGATCCGGAAAAATAACACAAATAGTTCTTGAATTTTGGTCTAATACGCAATACCGTCCATAAACTTTTCATTTGTGCAAACTTGATTACTGAACTCTAGCCCAATATACGGTATATTCGTTGTGGTCGATGAACTATTGGAAAAATGCTCAATTCAGTTACTAGACCACGTGAAAATGACACAAATGAAAAAAAATATATTTAATATTCACCTATAGTTCACTGACCACATTGAGTAAATAAAACTTTCAACGGCGATATTACACATTAGACCTACGTTCAAGGGATCATACTGCACAAATTAAAAGTTTAGGGATAACAATGCAAAGCGGGCGATGTTCTGGGATTGTTTGGGTTTTTTAATCTTTTTGATTTCCCAAAAAAAAAAAGGTATTCTGAGGCTGCAAATCTTCATGCTCATGCTGTCGCTGAACACAAGTCTTCTTTAGCAACCTTATGGTAATTGATAAGTCAAAATTGTCGGTCTTCATTGAAATAATGGGAACATTAAGAGGAATAAAATAATCATGTGCTCGTTTAACTGTTTTCCATCCGTCAATGGTCAAGATTGGCTGGGGATGACCGACTTGTGTTCTTCTTCTTTTTCGGTTTTTTTTTTTTTTTTTGGGCGGGGGCGGGGGTGGGGAGGGGGTGGGTAGCCACCAACCACGTCCTTTGACCGCGCGAAACTTCTCCATCACCGTCGAGACGACATCGGACAATGAATCCGTCGTTAAGGACACCCAATCCAACACGTTCTAATTCTGTTGCACTAAAATAGAGACAAATATGTAAAACCTTAAATCCTCTGTAGGGTTACTAACAATTGAAATCGGATGGACTGAATTCAAATCCTTGCCGTTTGTAGGGATGACCACTCGGCTGTTTCAGCCCGTGCACGGCATGCCTCGACCCGAAAATGATCGGGCCCTTGCTTGGGTGGTACCCGGTGGTTGCACCGAATTTTACTGACCATTATTTTAGTGTAATTTGTATGTGATAGCTATTAAGACACCGATACTGTGTAATTTTTTCCTTCAAATTATTTAAAGGTGTACCTGTGCTTCGTTAGTGTTCAATTGAACGAGGGCTTCTCACTAGTTGTCCTCAATTAATATTCGTATTATTTCCAAAACTTGGACAAAAAATAATTTTAATTTTTTCCTAAACACAAACTTATTAATTTTAACTTTAAAAAACTCCATTGAAGTTGGAACCATTGTTTTCCGGTCCGGTTTCCATCGGACCGATTGTTTTTTATTCACTTTGTTCATTTCTTAAATGTAGACCTAATAATCCATCCAGTATTTTTTATCTCTTAAATGTAAATCTACTTTTAATTGACAAATTAAAATTAGAGTCGGCGTTGCTCACCCCCACAAATAATCTACTGATTCCATTGGACCACCCGAGAACCAAATCGGATCTAAGAAACCAATTCTTCTGGTCCGGTTTCCCAGACTGGATGGACAGGAAACTGATAACTCATACTTGAAATTATTAAGAAGGATGTCTTGGAACCGACTACCCATACTTGAAATTATTAAGAAAGAAATGGGACCTCCACATCAGGCCAGTCTTGAATCAAAATCTATTCCATGGCCTTCTTTTCAACAGATGTAGGTATGGATGGGAACAAATGAGCCGACTACCAGAGCAATCATAAATTTGCAAATAAATAGGGAAAAAGAAAGTCGATGTATTATGTCTTGTTCCACATGTCAATAGATCCCATGTTCTCCTCTGAAAATAAAATAATGCCACAAGGAAAGTTCTACGCAACGATTAAATTACTTGTGATTTGGAGAGGAGAGATTCTGGGTTTTGGCATATCCGCCACAGGCAAATTTCAGAGGGACACTTACCAAAACACTCACATCATACATGGAGAGTGCCCAGACAATTTTGTCTTTAATTGATGAGGTTCGAGCATTCTGTGCAGCAACTTCGCCATGTCAAGCTCGGGACGGATCATCTGAAGAAATTGAGGAGCCGTGGCAACTCCGAGAACTTATAAATCGAGAGATTACACTAAATTTACGAAAACGTCTCACATCAAGACCATCGAAAAGCACAGGCAACCAAAAAAAATACAAATAGTTGATGGAGAATGACGGGGATGTAGTATCGCCTCCTCACCTAACAAAACAACATCGACAAACCTCAACTGGCCAATGCTTGCGGATCATGAAGTTCTCCTGCTGCTCACACTCCCCATAGCCATTTGTTTGCTTCACGTCTGATTACATTTGCTTGATTCCAAGCATTGTAATTAGTTGGGAAGCGCACCATGCAAATGCAATTGCACTAGGTATCAGTCCACAGCTAAATAGCAATTATCAGGAGCAAAGTGATAACGAAAATCGTGCGATATGGATATCCAACAAAAGAGAAACACACAGTAAAACTGCAAAGGAAGATTGAAAATTAGCGTGGCTTGATATTGGCAAGTATACTCACTGACAGAAAAAAGGAAGCACCATGGTCAGGTCACAAATCACCTTGAGCTACCAATGACCATAATTGCAGCACGAGATTCATTGCATCACTTCGAAATTCCTTGATTCTCTGAACTAGAAAATAAGCATCAGTTGACGCAAATCATACTGGATACCCAAAAATACAAGAATCACAGAAAATTGCTGTCATGCCTAACTATTTTGCTTCATTTAGCTGACTCAATGGTCAATTCAACATACCCATATGTGATAAGCTGAGTATTCTAATGACTGTGAGCCTGGTGGGGTATGACCAGAGTCTACTAATGAGTATTTTATTCAGTTGTCAATAGTCTTGTATTCCATTAGTGCTAAGAACCCAGCAGCCTTGTCGATTGTGCACATGCATGAGCATATATAAAAGTGCAAAATTTTACCATTAACCTTGCAGCATCATACTTCCGAAACCAAAGATCAATACAAAACCCCAAGTATCAGCATTCTCACCACCACAGCAAGTGAAAGAAAAACGAGCTATCATTTCTATGCCAAGGTAAAGAAAATATCTTCAATTCTTTCTTCAAATGAAGCTAATTGTCAGTTTATAAAGTTGCCACCACAAAATGATAGCAGTTCTCACCCTAAATTGAATGCAGAGAAAACTTCAGATCCCAATCAATCAACTTTGATCTCATCAGTCCCTGGACCAGTAATGTCTGATCAGGAGGAACGCAGGCTTCCCCATGGTCAGAACATACTCTCACATAGCTCTCCTGCCATACAAGCAATATGCATTTCTTATTGGCATACCGATATGGCCAAAAGGTCACAGTACTGATATGTTTACTTTATGTAAAGGATTGAAGAATGACCAAGAATCTGCAAACAACTGGAATAATTGAAATGAAACACTGGCATTCCTTTCTTCAGTTCACTTAAAAGATCGAGGAGGATCTTATTCAAACCGGGAAAAAGATTAAAAAAGAAAAAAGAGTAAGCTCCTACCAATATAGCTCGATTTTCTCAACCAGCTCCACCTCTGAGCAAGTTTATTTCGTCTCAAAGAACAAGATACCCTTCCAAGAAGATCCCGTCCGACTAAGTAGCACTCCAGGCTGCTTGCTTATGCACACCCCCACCTTTCATCATTTTCCTGACCATCTCCGCCTCTTCCCACCTCCCCATGGAACTACACATATTAGAAAGCAACACGTAATATCCGTTGTTATCTGGTTCAGCTTGAATCGCACAGTTTGCAACCCTTATTCCAACCTCCACTTCTTCATGGATGGCGCAAGAACTTAATAGAGCCCCCCATACCCCACCATCAGGTAGCACAGGCATCGAAAGAACCAACTCTTCAGCTCCTTGCAGATCACCAGACTTGCTGAGAAGATCTACCATGGAAGTATAGTGCTTTAAGTTGGGTTCAATGGAATAATGTTGCATTCTAGAAAAGAGGCGCTTCCCTTCTTCAATAAGACCTGCGTGTGCACAGGCTGACAGAAGTCCAAGAAAAGTTAGTGCGTTCGGTCTAACCTTCAAATTCTCCATCAGCTGGAAAATCGCAACGGCAGATTTTGCATGTCCATGCATTCCATAACCAGAAATCATAACATTCCAAGAAATAACGTCCCTCTCCTTCATTAAGTCGAATAATTCACGCGCTTTGTCTAGCTTTCCGCATTTTGCATACATATGAACTAATGCAGTTGTAAGAGGAAGGTTAATTTCAATCATTTCTTCCTCCAGATACTGGTGGATCCTTTCTCCTGTCTCTGATGAAGCCAGATTAGCACTGGCTGCAAGCACGCTGACTAATGTTGCAGAGTTGGGCTTCTTATCCTCTGATACCATTCTATCAAAAAGAGCGATGGCACCTTCATAATGCTTATTATGAACATAAGATGACATTACAGTGTTCCATGAGACGATATCTCTCTTCATCATAGAAAAAATTCTTTGCACAGCTGTCAAATTGCCTGACCTACCATAGAAACCTATGAGTGAATTGGCAACTGAGGTATTCCCATCCATTGATCTTCTGATGGCATAACAATGAACGGACTTGCCCGGATTGGTTGCTCCCAATTTTGAACATGAAGAAATGACAGAGACCAAACAATCTGAATAAGATTCGACGCCTAGATGCTGCATATTCTTAAAGTACAGTATGCAGTTCTCTTCCATTCCCAACTTTCCGTATCCCGAAACCATAATGTTCCATGGCTCTTTCGCAAGTTCATGCGCCCTACTGACAAAAAGCTTATCAGCGACGTTTAAGAGTCCAAACTTGCAATACATGGACAATAAAGCATTGTGAACCATCTGATCCTGATCTAACAGATGATGTCTCCTTATAAGTATCCCATGAAACGTCCTCCCTTCTGAGACACTCATGGAATTGGCGAAACCCAGAAGTACGCAACTGGTCACAATTCCATCTGGATATGTTCCATTGGATTGCATTTGAAGAAACAAAGACAAGCACTCTACCACAAATCCGAACCTTGCATACACACTGATTACTGATGTCCATGAGAGAACATCCTTATCGACAATCTCACAAAATGATGAATGAGCATCTTCAGGGGAATCACATCTCGAGTACATAGACAAAGCTGAACACTTCACAACTTCAGAACACAAAAGTCCACTTTTTACCGCTAAACCATGAAGACAACGACCTTCTGATACTGCACCCAGATTCCCAGAAGCTTGAAATCCACCCTCCATGGTTCTAAAATTGGGTCTCTCGTCCAAACCGCCTAACCTTATCATCTCGCACAAATTCCCCAATGCCTTCTCATTTTCCCCATTCTGTACGTACCCAATCAAAAGCGCGGTCCAAGCCACCACGTCTCGCACGCGCATTTCATCAAACACCAAAGAGGCATCCATCACATCGCCACACTTCGAGTACATGTACACGAAAGAAGATCCGACAGCCGAACTTCCCCCAAAAAGACCACATTTACACGTTAAAGCGTGGACCCACATCCCACAATTCAGCGACCCAATGTCGGCGCAGGCGGCCACAACCATGGGGATCGTAAACCGGTCGGGCAGCTCATTCGCCGCCCGCATTCGCGAATAGAACCCGATGGCCCGAGAGTAGATACCATTTGAGAAGTGGGTTTTGATGATGGAGTTCCAAAGAAAGACGTCCTTTGGCTCTACTTGATCAAACACTCGGGTCGAGCATGTGGGTCGGTTGAGAGAAGCATACTGAGAGATGAGCTTCGCCGCAATGAACACGTTCTCGGAATGGCCGGACGTTATGACGAGGCAGTGGGATTGGAGGAGAGACGACGGCGAAGTGGTGTGGCTCGAGAGGATGGAGTCGAAGCGAGAGTGAATGTAGTCGGAACTCGAGAACGCCAAGGGTGGGAAGGACGAGAAGAAGCGTTTAGGGAGAAGAGGGGTTCGCAGAGTGAGAAGCATGAGAATGATGCGTTAATCGTGGAAGCTGGAATTGTTCGAGCACAGCGTCAATGGAGGAAACTGCTACACGCTTGCTGTAGCATTGCTCCGAATACGATGCTGAAGAAGGAGGCCCCCACCAATTCTGCTGTCTTGTCGTATGTCATGTGAACACCGGATACCACACGCGAAACGACACAATGACACTTGAATTTAAAAAAAAAAAAATTTGACATGCTAAGGTACATTATATATTAAAATATCACAATAATACCCACAGTGAGGGAACTCAATTTTCATGTCCCACGTCGACCAAAAACAAAGAAAGTATGAAAAGCTCCTAATAAAATGAAAGTACAAATTAGGTCTTTTAACTATTTTAAGAGTTTTGACCCCCCCCCCCCCCAAAAAAAAAAAAAAAGAGAGTGGCCGTGTCCGTACGTAGGTCTTGTCTACCGCATCTTAAACATCAGTATCTGTAAGATTTGTAGACAATTTTTTTTTTATAACTCGGCGTATGGAAAAATTGACAAAAACTAAAAATCAATATATTTATGTGAGATAACAAGAAAAGGCAAATAATTTCGTAAATAAGTAGTTTGTCAAACTCCTAGAGCAAATTATCAATAAAAATTTCATCGAAGATTACCATCAGTTAAAATATTTAAAGCACGGACAATTGCAAAAAAATTCCAAGAAATATCTATGTTTTTTTTTTCCAATTTTGTATAATTTTTTTTACCAAAATAGGCTAGAAAAAACTTAATTACCATTTTAGGATACCTGCTCAGCCCTTTGGGTGCCAAGCAAAAGTGCCGAGCAACCAACATTCTATTTTTTTTATTGTTTTCTTTTAATCATTTTTTTAATTTCTTTTTCTTGTTTCTTTAATCATTTGTTAGTATTCAATTTATTTTTTAGAATGGACAAAACATTAATGAAATTCATATATAATACCTTATTCTGTAATATTCATGCGAATTGACGATGGGTGAAACAATTGTATATCGATAATTTATCTGCAAATTATGTTCTAAAAACTTTAACAGCAAAAAGTAGAGATCGACACGGGATGAATGCTGTTGACGTCGCTTTGCCTCCCACCTCGCTATGTCGGCTTCACCTCCCACCTCCAACTGGTGTTCTACGTTGCCTCATCAGTCCATGGCACCATCGGCTCGTTCGTTCATTCGTTAGCTCATGCACAACGATCGTGTGCATTGCTCGCTCGTGCACCACAATGACACATCTCAACTCCGCGGCCCTGCCACCTCGCTCATTCGTTCACTCGCTCATGCACCATGATGATGCGCCTCGACTCTGTGACCCTGTCGCCTTGCTCGTTTGTTCGCTCACTTATGTACCACGATGATGTGCCTCGACTCCGACGTTGTTAGTTCTTTCTCTTTTCAATAAATAATATGTTGGTGCGAGGTGATGGGGCCGCGAAATCGAGGCGTGTCATCGTGGTGTAGAACGAGGTGACGAGGCAACATTGAACGCTGGCTAGAGGTGGTAGGCAGAGCTGACGTAGTGAGGTGGGAGGCGAAGCGACGTTGACAACATTCATTCTGTGCCGATCTCTACTTTTTTGCTATTGGAGTTTTTATAACATCATCTGTAGATAAATTCTCAATATAGAAGTGTTTCATTCATTGTTAATTCGGAAGCCGACGTAGTGAGGTGGGAAGCGGAGCGGCGTCGACAACATTCATCCAGTGCCGATCTCTACATTTTCACTGTTTGAATTTTTAGAACATCATCTGCAGATAAAATCTCGATATAAAAGTGTTTCATCCATTGCTAATTTGAGTAAATATTATAGAACAAGGTATTATTATATACAAATTTCATTAATGTTTTGTCCATTCTAGAAAAAAATTGAATAATAAAAAAATGATTAAAAGAAATAAGGAAAAAGAAATTAAATAATAATTAATAAAATACATTTAAAAAAAAGAATGTTGAGTGCTAAGCAACAACTTGTTGGGCATTTTGAATGCCGAGCGACACCTAAAATGGTAATTAAATTTTTTCTAACCTATTTTGGTTTAAAAAATTATTATACTAAATTGGAAAATTCTGAAATATCTATGAAGAATAATTAAAAATAATTTTCAGACTTGGAATGTTATTCGCAAAGAAGAATCTGGAGATTAAAAATAATTTTTCAACGGCGATAACGATTCGTGGTTGTAAAGACAAACATTAATAAGTTACACGGAGCTTAATCTAAAATGGCATTGTTTTTCTTTTTATTTTCGGGAACAAAGAAGCTACTTTTTTTTTAACTTCTTGTTTTTGTTCCCAGGAAAAAAAATTGTTCTCAAGAACAAAAGGCCAATTTAAATTTTCAAATGGGTTTTTGTTTTTTTTTTTTTGCAATGAGTAATAAAAGAATAAAAAAACAGAGAATCAAAAACATTACCAAACGTGTGAATCATATCGAGGTACTTTAAATTTGAAAGACGGCGGCGTGTTTCGAAAAAGCCATTTAATTTAAATAAAAATATCAAATACACTTTAAATTTGAGCTATTAATTACATGTTTAAGCATAGGTGATGAAGTTTAAAAAGTGCCCTAAGAGCATTTTGTTAACATTTTTGTTCACAAATAAAGATTAACTACATTCTGCACTCCAGCCACTCCAGCCAAAGTAAAACATGAAATGAATAATTTGCGTTCCGCAAGTAGGACGAATATCACTATGGAAGCTAGAAGATAAACTGGAATTATCCTTTGAATTTCAAATTTGTGCTATAATTCTGATGGGAAAAGTACCATAACTCATAAACCTATTACTTTGATACAATTAACTCACAAACATTTTTATTTAATCAATTTAGTCATAAACTTTTTGCATTTATGCAAATTCAGTGCATCCATCCAATCACACCAGAAATTGCTAGCGTGCACGCTGTCCATCTTACACGGCATGCCGACAAAGACGTAGATATTTTAAAAAAAAAAATTAATTATTTTTTGAATTTATTTCCTTATCTTTTCCTCCGGATGTGGGTGTTGAAATATTGTCCTACATCGCTTGACAACGAGTTTTAAGTACTTTTTGTATTCACGTGGTTTCTTTCCACATATCAGCTTAAAGTTTTGGGTTATACTTTCTAATATGGTATCACAACAAATGCTATCTCTTTTGTCAGTGCATGGAGCTTAAATTGGCTAAATAGATTAAATTGGCACAATGCAACATATTCATGGCTAAATTGCTTAAATTGGCTGGATAATCTACTTTAAAAAAAATGCTTACTCTAAAAAGAGAGAGAAAGTCTGTAATTTTATTTTTTTCTTTTTATCTATGTTAAAGGGAAAGGAGAGATGTGGTGAAGGAAAAACAAGATTAGTCAAATGACTATAGTAAATTTTCTAAATATAATGAAAGGTAATTTTAAAATTTTGATTTGAGTATATTATATCCTTTTTCATTTCCTCTATTTTTTTTAAAGGGAAAATGATCACCACTAAATTTTAATTATATGACTAAGTTTCATATAAAATATGTGATTAGCCTGTATCTACTAAATTCAATAGTTGCGGCATGTTCTCGGATTTTAGATGCTCGATAAGACGAAGAATAGGTTTGCATTCTAAGCAATATGTTTAGCTCCATCGAAGAGATGCACATGGTGATTTTTACTCAAAACGTAGATTGCATCCGAATGGTATCAAAGAGATTCACTTGAAGAGAGATCCATGGTGGTTCATCCATCCTACCCTACCTCGAGTTATCTTCGGACAGCCATTTAAAAATCTCTCCTTTATTCTTACGCTTTCGACTTCGTTCAAACCCATGTAGCACGGACTCGTCTCTTTGGAGAGAATTTTCGCGTGTCGGACACGCGCAAGACACGTCCAGACACAATGCGTGTCCGAGCTCCAACACTTGGTCAACTGAATGGACACGTCGCGTCGTAGGTAAGGCGAGTCAATTTAAAAAAAGAAAAAGAAAAAACTGATTTTTTATTTTTATTTTTTCCTAATCACCATTTCTGGCGTTCTCTGCATCTTGCTCTTTCGGCTCTGTCGCGACTCTTCTCTCTCACACATCGCTGCTCTCGGCTTTGTCGAGATTCGCCTCTCCTGGACACCCCGCAGATTCTTCCAGAAACCGGCGCGAAAGTGAGGGAAAACAGAGGTGGGTCTTTGACGGAGGCCTTCTTAGGATTCATGCGAGGCTTTGGTCGCGGGGGAAAGGTGCTGCCTTTTGTCGATCATGGAAATGGAAACCGCACGCACAGATTGAGAGAGAGAGAGAGAGAGACAGACAGACAGAGAGACAGACAGAGAGACATACTGTTGCTTGATTGAGGGAAAGACGGGGGACCGGAGAAGAAGCGGCGAGTATTAAGGACCAAGGAAGATCAGGAAAGACAGAGAATGCTTTTAACTGCGAGTTACAATGGAGCGTGAGAGAAAAAAAAGGAAAAAACTTGAATTTTTAGTTTGGTAAGAAGGGCATAACTTCTGAAGATTTTCTCTCATTAAACGTGCAAGTTTAAGATCAAAATAATCATTTTGGATATCAGATTAAAACCAACCTCAATGCAAAAATAATTATTTTTATTTATCGAATCATAAAAATAATAATTTATTATGTACTTATAAAAATATATTTATTTAATATATAATGTGTTTCAACATATCAAAATTTTCTGTTTTTTTATAAAGCGCGTGTCCCGTGTCTCATGTCGTGCCGATACTAATTAGGTTCAAACCAAATGTGGTGAGTGATCTAAAGTGGACTATGCATCTTGCTCACCCTCCAAAAGTCCACACTAGCAATTACCATTGATCTGGCCGAATCGAAGCATCCCCAAGATTGAGCAGTAATATGGGTGCATGAATATCATTCTCTTCTATAACTCTATTTCTGGCAATAAATAAATTTTTTGATTTCTATTTCCTATACGAGTTTTTCAATCAAAAATCGCGCTTGACAACTATATAATTTTTCTATTTCTGAAACATAAATTCGTTTAATAATAACATAAAATTTTTATTTTCGAACGAGCTTTTTTGTCGGCGACGGGGGTGGCCGACGGCCGGCGGTGGCGGCTGCAAGCAACTTGCGGCCAACGGCATTTGGGGGCGGCGGGCGACCGGTGGACGCCGCCGTCGGCGGGCTGTGGCGACTTTTTTCTATTCCTCAAATCTGTTTCAGGAACAAAAAAGTCACTTTTTTATATTTATCAAATCTCATTCAAATTTATTTTTTAGCCAAAAATCTTGTTCGTAAAAAAAAAATTACATTGCGTTGCTAAACGTATTTTCCTTTTAAATTTATTTTTTGGGAAAAAATAGAAAAATTGAGAATTAGAAATACAATTTTTTTTTTGATGAAGTGCGTATATTGTGCCGTGTATCGTGTACTGTCGGTCCAAATCAAACGTGGTGTGTGGTCTCAAGTGGGACTCTCCGTCTTGCCCATCCTACAAAAGTCCCCACTAGCAATTACTGTTGATCTCGTCGAATCGAAGCATCCCCCAAGATTGAGCGGTAATAATTGCAGACTTCCCGTCAAAGGGCATCAATTGCTGCTCTCGGATTCAATGAAGACATCGAAAGAGAAGGCAAAATGACGCAGAACCTTCTTCTCTTCAGATTTTGTTCTCTCGCTCTAGAATTCAGTGGCCTGTCCAACTCAGTCTCTTCGCCCTTTTAAAATAATCAGATTCCTCTCTCGAAAACAGATAAAGAAAGATATACAGGTCGGTTAATTTTTTTGCTTTTGTGCGCTTGCTCGGAGCAGCACAATCCCCATTTCGCTCTTCCCTCAATGGGTTTCCTCTAGAGGTAAATATCTTCTCTTTGATCTCCACTTTCTATGTCCTTTAGTTTCCGGCGTTTCGTCTTGTGTGCTGTTCGAGTGGTGACTGCTTCTGGGTTTGTTGTCTTTGTTCTGTAATTTGTGTCTTCCTTGTTCTGTTTCTTTTTCTGATTGAATTGTTTTTGGCAAAGAATTTGGGACAGCAAGGGGAGTCGATTTCTCTTGTCAGCTGCAAAACTTCGTTTCATGCTGCCTGAGATCTTCTATTGTTGTTGCCAATCTTGCATTTTGATCGTTCTTTCTCGACTGTTTAGTGGGTCGTTGTTTTCTTTGTTCTGCCTGTACAGTTTGTTCATGGTGTTTCTTACGTATTCCTGTAACGCAGTTGGAATTGCTCTATCATTAAATGTTGAGTTTCGTGGTATGTACTTGCAAAAATTACAAGTAACGATCCAAGAGTCTGCTTAGTTTTTTGATTTATTTAGCTCAGGATGAGCAATATCTTGTGAAAAATTATGGTTGGAATGTTCGCAATTAAGAAGACTTAAAAAATGCATCGGGTCGGAGATGATAGGGAAAAAAGTTTGCCCTTTTTTCAGAGTTCTCTAGGTGGTGTGATCTTTTCTTGAAACATTTTGGTTATTGCTTAGCATTTTCTTAATCTTGGGCAAGTGAGCCTGATTGGAGTGGATAAGGTGTAGAGCGCAGTTTGCTATTAGCATTGCAATGAGAAAGTTCAATACCAAAGACAATTCTGGATGCTGAACCTCTGGAGTGCTGGTAGTTGCATTTACTTTCCTTGGCTTTTGCGTGTCTGTTTCTCAGTTTTTTCCCTGTGATGTTTTGGATATAGTTCAGTCACCTTTGACAGATGCACGTTCCTACTAAACTCTTTCTTTCCCCTACTTCTTTTGGTTTTTCAATGAGGTGTATACTAAATCTCAAAGCATATATTTGCTGGTGAATCGACTGAAATAAATGACTTGAAGATTTTGTATTGCGTGTGAGTAAAATTTTTAATGGAGTGGGAAATAGATTGGCGTACGATTTGCTTTAAGACGGAGTGGAGTAAGACTATTAGTGTTGTGGAGGGGTAGTATATAGATAGATAGATAGATATATTTACTTATTTATTTTTACACATTTATCTCTTTTCACTTCCTTGATTCTGCTTTTATTTTTATGATTCTTTGGGGTTCATCAACCGCCGTCCCCAACTAGTTTGGGATAAAGCTGTTGTTGATGTTGATGATGTTGTTGTGTGAGTAAAATTTTTATGCACATTAATGAGTGATGACTCAAAATTGGCCAATAAGCTCCTGATGGGATTCAGTCACACATGTTCTCTTAAGCCTGATGATGCCAAAGTTGCTATATTAAGAAGTTCTGCAGGATTTGATTGTAAAGGATAAGTTTCATGACAAATTATCTTCTTCTTGTAGAGGATAAGATTCATAGGTAAGGTTTATGAGCAGCATTGCTTCTCTATATTTAGCTGTGCTATTGATATTGCATCAGAAGCTCTTTTCTTTGCCCCTGAAATTTTCCTTCCATATCACTTTACTCCCCAGGTTTATTTGTCCCCACACTTTCTCAATCTAATATAGTGCCCCTAGTTCTTATTGCTAGTGACTTTCGACAGAGTTGAGCCGCCCTGAAGAATTTGACAAATAAGAACCAATTTGCATAATCCTACACTAAGATGAATTGACGTGGAGATTATTTGGTATCTATTTCTTTCATTGAACAGTGGAGCTCTATGATTGCAACAACAAATTAGTGAAACTCCTAGCAGAAAAAGTAGTGGTTAGTGGTGAAAAGTGGCCGAATGGTTTCTTTGTATGTTTTATTTCAGTAGTCATTGGTCATCCGTTGCAGCATGATCTGATTCTGGTGCAAAGTTCATCTGCCCCAGGATTTAGGCCAAACTAGTGCATAAAGTGCGATAAAGTATTTTCCATGAGCAAAGTTACAAGAAGAACAAATTTTAAGTGGAAATACGAGGTAGATTTTTTCCAGTGGTCAAGCAACAATTGACCAAAAGAATCGTTCGGCAACATGATGAACAGAGATAACTCTGGTTGAGATGCATGGGCAATCTGCTTCATATTTCTACCCTCATGTATCAGATTCTAAAGCTATTTCAGTGCAGTTGCCGGTCAGCATGCGTATTTAGTTTTCTTTGACATTTACTAAAATCTGGGTGGTTTAGACAGGGATGACATGCGGAGCTGCTTTAATATTCGCCTGGGCTTGCCACTGCTGTGAGCGCTTCAGTTGATATTATGAAGATGGAACTCTCTCTTGCTCTTTTGGCTTTGGCTTGCTTGCAGTCTTTTGTCTTATCCGATTATCAAGGTACATGAATTCACTTGAGACTTGACTTGATGCATTTTCTGATTTTTTTTGCAAGCCTCTGTTGGCTGTGTTTGGTCGTCAGGACAAGAATTAGGATATAGGATAAGGTGGGATATAAAATCCTTCCGATAATAAAGTGGACATGTTTAATCATATCAAGTGTTGGTACACCTCAGGATAAGATGGAAATCCATGCCCTTCACCACTCTCATCTTCATGAGCTTCCATTTCGTTCTCTATCTCTCTCATTTGATCAATCATTCAACACACCTGCTTATATTGTTTGATGTGATTGCAATTTTGGGATCCCTGGAGAACCCAAATCGCAGTAAACAGATGTTGATTTGAGGGAACAAAAAATGAAGTACATGGGGATTCTTTCACAAATATGGTGGTTTTTCCTTTTTCTGGGTTTCATTCTATGAAACTAGAACAACAAAGACACCCATAACCTTAACTCGTAATATTCCAATTCCAAATGATACACTCTCTCTCCTTTTTCTTTTCACCCGCGCATATCATTTCATCATCCCCACAAAAGTCAGTCATCATCCTTCATTTTCTGGCCCCAACCTGCTCTCACCACCTAACTCACCAGCACCACATCAAACAACCCTCACCTGCGACCGGTGAGGGTTGCCAGCCCTTGCCCAGGCGGCAGCTAAGGGGTTCTCGACCCTTGCCCAGGCCCGTTGACCATCATTGGCCTTTGCCCAAGCCCTCGTGCCGGTTTATGATTGTGGAGCACATATCTTATCCGGCTTTATCCCACCTCCTAGGTGGGATTTTTTTTTATCCGGACACATTCAGATTTCATGTTGGAGTAGCACCAGTGGCAGAAAATATGAGAGAGCATATATTGAGATGGTTTGGGCATGTCCTCCGGAGTCCCTTAGATGCACCGGTACGAACAAAAGTTTGCTATTGAGAGCATAACACGAAGAAAGCAAGAGGTCGGCCGAAACTTACTTGGGGGAAAGCAGTAAAGCAAGATTTAATGGAGTGGGATTTTATTATAGATATATATATATATATATATATATTTATTTTTACACATTTATCTCTTTTGTCTCGCTTGATTCTGCTTTTATTTTTATGATTCTTCTTTTATTTTTATGATTCTTTGGGGTTCATCGATTACCGACCCCAACTAGTTTGGGTTAAAGGTGTTGTTGATGTTGACATCTAGATTGCATGTTGCCCCAAACACTGGATAGGATAAAAGTTATACTATACAGAATTATATGCGGCCCACCAAATACAGCCTAAGGTTTTATTGTGTATTCTTGTGAGCTATGACTTTCATAGCTGGACTTGTCGGTCCAACCAGTTGAACTTTGAAGGAGTTTTAGGTCCAGTCTGGCTCATACCCCTAATTGGAGGCTGCCAAAACCAGGTTTGACATGGTCAAACCTATCCAGGTGAGGCTCACTATCTTTCTTCATATACTGCGGAACCCAGCACAAGGGCAAGGAAGCGCATTTCCATGCCACCTGGCTATAGCTTTCTTCGCTAACGCAAGGATCTTGTTTGACTTCTTTAAAATATCTAGGGTTGAAACTTGAAATAATGTGGAGTCTGGAGCTCCAACCTGTGACTTGGCAGAAGTGAAGGATCTATATTTTGCCTTTTTGGGCAACTTTCTGTAGCGTTTCTGCATGCAATTGATATGTTTATTGCTTCTTTTACCAACTGGGAGTTTATCTGAGTTGATTGAGCTGGAACTATAGTCCTAAGTGATTTTCAATCTGGTAAGGTTATCAAATCACTGGTGGAGTTACTTCAGTTCTCATCAAGGACATCATGTACCATAGGAAGGTCTTATCTCTGTTAGAAACATCCCGTAGCTTCTCCATGCCTTAGTATTTATATTGACTAGTGAGTTTAGATACTGAGCACTGGATAGGAGCCAAAGTCCCATTTAGATCTTAAGTCTATAAGTCTCTATCCATACTTGCTGGGTAAGCTCAAACATATTAATGTCTTTTGCAGACAACTATTTCTTTGAGGAAGGAAACAAAATTGCTTGTCGATCAGAATGAAAGTGAAGAGATAGGTCCTGTCTTAAACTAATGCTAGAAATTTATCCCCCCCTTGGCTCCTTTCTGAGAGTAGATCATGGCTGAAACAATCAAAAGGGAATTAGTTATTTCCCTACATCTTTTAGAAACCTGGTTTTAACTTCTTCAGGTTTCCCCTACCTGTACATTCAAAACTTTGCCAAATGCTCAACTAGAGCTTCTACGGCAGCTTTTGAAAGCCAGTAGCATCTGCCACAATAACTAGCTGAGCGTGCTGTATTAATTAGCACCTTTCTTGTCCATCCTTCGTGATAAAACTTGAATAATGTAACAAAATAAGGACATTTACCTTATTCAATGACATGAAATGAATAACTTAAAAGACTGAATTGATCTGCATTTTTATTATAGATGTGATTGTTCCTATCTTCTAAATGTTTGTGGTGATCTTATTTTTTGAGCCACTGCTGCTAGCTTGATTAGATGCTGAATATCACTAAATTCTTCTGGTTTTACAGGAGATGCCCTTTACGCATTGAGAAATTCGTTAAATGCATCAAACAGTCAGCTCACAGACTGGAATCCAAATCAAGTTAATCCTTGCACTTGGTCTAATGTCATTTGTGATTCAAATAGCAGCAATGTCATTTCTGTGTAAGCTATCGTTTCGTGGGGCTGTTCCTTCATATTGACTGCACGTAGTGGCTCTAATTTCAAAATTGACTTATTTGTATGCAGAACATTGTCATCAATGGACTTTTCGGGTACATTGACCCCAAAACTTGGAGTGCTGAAGACACTCATTACACTGTAAGTGTGGGCCAGAGTCGTTCACATGTCGAAGTATGGGAAAAGTCATAGAATTCGTAGAGTTCTTAATTAGCTTTCTCCCTTTTATCTTTGTGAAACCTTGTGTGAACTTGAAAAGTTCAATTAATTAATCTTTGATAGAAAATTTACTTTATTTTCAATTTAAAAGAATACACTGCGCCTCTCGCGCTCACTTATTCTAAGCAATCTAAATTAGTTCCCTTGTGCTCTCTTTTTTCGTACTTTCTAAATATTTCCATTGTTTTGATGTAGTACATTGCAAGGGAATGGCATAACTGGTGAGATACCTGAAGAGTTTGGAAATTTGACAAGTTTGACCAATTTGGATCTGGAGAACAATTATTTGACTGGTCAAATACCATCTTCCCTTGGGAATCTACAAAAGCTTCAATTTTTGTAATCATCAGTATCTCCACTGCTTTTACTGTTTGAAACAATCCATATGGAAATTGCAGCCCTAATGATGAGATTTTGTGACTGTGCTCGCAGGTCTTTAAGTCAAAATAATCTCAGTGGAACTATTCCCGAGTCATTTTCTGCTCTTCGTAACTTGATCAATCTGTAAGTAGTCATTCCTTCTTTACTTCAAGATGAGTCAGTATGGTTCCATCATACTTAATCATCTTTTTTTTTTCCATTTTTAATTTGATTCCTATGAGTCGGTTCCTAGTTCTATTCAATGACACGGCAAATTTAAGGATGCCATTTAACCTCTTTGTGCAGTCAACTTGCTTCCAACAACCTTCAAGGTCAAATTCCTGCCCACTTATTCCAAGTTCCGAAATACAAGTATGGCAGTAATACGTATCAGTCAATCCGTCTTGTTAAGCCTCTAGTCTTGATTGTTCCCTTCTTTTGAGAATCTCTCTCTCTCTCTCTCTCTCTCTCACACACACACACACACAAGTGCTCGCACAGAGGCACATGCTTATTCTACTTATCGCATGGGCTAGACCACCAACGGCATTGATCTTTTTGTTGTTTGTTAATTGCAGCTTTTCTGCTAACAACTTGAATTGTGGCATTAATCAGCCTTGTGCCTCTGGTAGCGGTGATTCAGGTAGTTTGCAGTATTGAATGCTCCAAATTATTTTACTGTAACCCGGCAGTGTCATATGAGGCACATACGCTTTGATGATGTAAAATTCATTCTTCTGACAGGCGCTTCGCATAAACCGAAAGTTGGAATTATAGTTGGCATAGTTGGCGGGCTTTTTGTTCTCCTCCTTGTCACTCTGGTGTTCATTTTATATAAGGGTCGACACAAAGGCTATAAACGTGAAGTATTTGTAGATGTTGCAGGTATGTGTTGCTCTTTCTGTCAGCGACCTGACTAATGGTATTATTAGCATTGAAGAGGATGTTTTACTTTGAAGTCAGTAGAATTTAGTTGGTGTACAGAGCTTGAATTTGATTGATCGTCAGAAAGAAAACCCTGAACTGGATCTATCAGAGTTTTACTGTTCGAATGTTCTTTTGCTGGTATTAAATATTTTGTCCTGCTGCTTTTATGGCAGGTGAAGTAGACCGGCGAATTGCATTTGGCCAGTTAAAACGATTTTCATGGAGGGAATTGCAAATTGCAACAGATAATTTCAGTGAGAAAAATGTCCTTGGTCAGGGAGGTTTTGGGAAAGTCTACAAAGGAGTGCTTGCTGATAATATGAAAATTGCTGTGAAGCGATTAACTGATTTCGAGAGTCCTGGTGGAGATGCAGCTTTTCAACGTGAAGTTGAAATGATAAGTGTTGCAGTCCATAGGAATCTTTTGAGGTTGATTGGATTTTGTACAACACCTACAGAACGCTTGCTGGTGTATCCCTTCATGCAAAACTTAAGTGTTGCCTATCGGCTTCGAGGTGAGAACTCTTGGTGCAAATCCACAAATTGTTGTTAAATTACTCTTCAGCGAAAATGCTCTCTCGCGCTGCTTCCAAGCAAAATAATAGACTTATTGGTAATTTCATTTCCGAGATCATCCTTGGATAAGAATTCAGTTCAGTGATCTCCTTATTGGACAAAAGCATTAAATGAGACGTTGAAGTGAACTTCAGGCCTAGTTTGACCAGTCTTTTCTTGTTAGATATACTCCTGCATTCTACTTAGGTAACAAAAAATTGTCAAGACTAACTGAAGAGTTGAAATTCTTATCAAGGCTACCTAGCTCATTCTTCTTTATACTGCATTTCATGGTTAATAACTTAATACTTATGGATAAGGATCATGAAAATTAATTTCATCTCATGGACGACGTATGTCAGACATTTATTGTTGCTTAAGACTAACTAATTCTCCTTGATTCATTATTTGTTAATCATCTTGGCACTAATCAGATCTGACTGCTGCAGAGATCAAACCTGGGGAGCCTGTTTTGGATTGGCCCAGAAGAAAACGGGTAGCTTTAGGTGCTGCACGTGGTCTGGAGTATCTTCACGAACACTGCAATCCTAAGATTATCCATCGGGATGTAAAAGCTGCTAATGTTTTGCTCGATGAGGATTTTGAAGCTGTTGTGGGTGATTTCGGCCTTGCAAAATTAGTTGACGTGAGACAGACTAATGTTACAACTCAAGTTCGTGGGACAATGGGCCATATTGCGCCAGAATATTTGTCGACTGGGAAGTCCTCAGAGAGGACTGACGTTTTTGGTTATGGAATTATGCTTTTAGAGCTGGTAACAGGTCAACGTGCAATTGACTTCTCACGGCTAGAAGAAGAAGACGATGTGCTACTGCTTGACCATGTAAGACAGTTTATTCTTCTCGTTTTCTGTATGGAAAACATTTCCTCCTCTCTTCCTATTTTCTAGTTGTCCGTTTGTTATCGTAGAATGCTCAAAATGGCAGTATTTTTGGCTAACAAAGAACGATTGGTGTGTGCTATCGACAGCATTCTAAGTGAAGCTGAATAGGCTAAACAAATTCTATTTGTCAGAGTCGAAGTACTACTGCTGCTTGTTTATCACTATTTACACATTCAGAAGTTAATTGCGCACGTAGGAATGATGATACTGGCTTTGATGTTTGTGCATCCATGCTCAACCACATTTTGTGCAGTGGGAAATCAATGGTCCAGGCATGTGCTATGTAGCTAAGGCCTCTTTTTTTTTTTTTTTTCGTTTCTTTTCTATGTTCACTGAAGTGGCCACTTTATTCAAGGAATGGGATTTCCCTATGCATTGACTCTCATCATTGTTTTCCGACCTCCACCAATTCGAGAAGGAGGACATTGTGATCCTTTCAACAAATAGAAGCGTGCATATCCTTGTTGCTCTCCTGTGTTGATTTTGCTAGTCTTTTAAAAGCTTGAATCAGCATTTAAGCTGTTTAAGCTTGCAGCTTATGAACCTCTGTATTGGTGGTTCTATGATGGTGCTGTTAGACTGTAAATCGGGTTGACTTGTCCTGGGTTGCGGAGACTTGTTCTAAAGTTGAGTAGACGTTCATGCTTTGTCAAGTATCTCTTTGTGCTTGATAGCTTCACATTAAACGTGTGCATGAAGGTCAAGAAGCTGGAGAGGGAGAAACGGCTTGATGCCATTGTAGACCGCAACTTAGGTAGGAACTACAACATGCAAGAGGTGGAGATGATGATACAAGTGGCTCTTCTTTGTACGCAAGCGTCGCCGGATGACCGTCCGGCAATGTCGGAGGTTGTTCGGATGCTGGAGGGCGAAGGGCTGGCCGAGAGGTGGGAGGAGTGGCAGCACGTCGAAGTCACTCGAAGGCAAGAATATGAGAGGCTGCAGAGAAGATTCGATTGGGGAGAAGACTCCGTGTTCAATCAAGAAGCGATCGAGCTGTCCGGTGGAAGATGAGGCGAAGCATTCTTTACCCTTCTTTCAATAGCACCCCTTTCTCTCTTCCTAGCCGTGCTTCCATAAATTCTTGTTTCGTTGTGTTTGCAATGTACAGATTGGAAGAGTTGACCAATAGCAGATTTTTGTGTTCTTGGTTTTGTGTTTCTGTGCTAGTATTTTTATGTCATTGACAATGCTAAGGTATAGTAATTTTTCTATATAAATGACAGTACTCGGTTTGAAAAAATTATAACCGCGACTATTCCTCGTTTTTATTCAATGTCGATCCAGAATCGACGTACTTCCAGAACTGTAATCATCCGTTGCTCAGCATGAACTGCCTACGTGATAACAGAGGCCATCGCTTGTTCCGTCACGGAAGGCAGCTGGCAACGAAACTGCAGACGAAGCTTTCTTGAATCAAAAGCGAGTCGCTCCTGGGCGACAGGAGTTGCGAATATGATAACGACACGATCCTCCGAGGAAGATAAGCAGCCCATTGCATCAACCAGGAAAGCTAAGAAACATGAACGCGGTGCCCTTAACAATCACGACGGTTTCATCTTCTTTTTATCGAGGTCCCAGTACAAGACTGATTGCCACGGTAGTTCTTTGCAGATGCATTTGAGCGGAAGGAGCCGTGGAAACGAAAGAGCGCCACTTTTTTTTTTTTAATTATCGGACGGGTTGGTCGGCCCACCATGACATCAATAGTACAAGAGATGCACTTAACATAGATTTACAAATTATTCAAACTCAAAAGTCAAATAATTCCAAAGTTCAAACAGGGTGATCATTCCGGTGCCGAAAAAGAAGAGTGATGTGATAAATCTCGGTGAACTTGTTAGTCACCAATCAAACTTTTGTCTAAACCCTAAACCCTAGAAAAATCCAAACTAACTTCACTGATGATCTTTCAAGGATACGAGGCTTGTCTTAAACTCCGCGACGACCAACATGCTCATCATTCTGCTTGCCCGAGATTGGAGATGGTCCGAAACGAAGTTCACCTCGACTATTCTGATTGTTTCCGATCGCAGATTATACTCAAAGAATATTCTCCCCCGAGGCCAGTACAGAAGTAACTCGCCGCCTCGGCCATCTACAGGCTGCACGTTCTCGTAGTTTGAGTTGCTTGTTACGGTCCTAGAAGCCGGATGCCGATGATTTAAGCCCCATTCGACATCGATGTCGCACTTTTTTGCCCAGTGCCAAGTCGCATGGTCCTCCAGAACCCATACGCACATGTGTTTGTCGCGAATCGCAGAGGCGTGTACGCGGCCCTCCGTTTCCGCCAAGTGCATATTCGAATGTCCCTCGCTCGGACGACATGCATCTCTCGGATGAGGCATGAAACGAATTTAGCTGTCTCTAGTGCCAAGGACCATGATGGAATGCGAACATGGGGCCGGCGGCATGTCTTCCTTCCCAACCACCATCCAGTGAAGATCGCCCTTTACGCTAGACGGGGCTTCTTGTTCTCTAGGACGGTAGGGATGCGTCCCCACATCTTTCCAGGCCGCTGGCCCTATGCCGCCCACCTGATACCAGAAGCCCATGGGAGTTTCTCCGTAAGAGAGCAGCCGATACTTGTTCGAGAGCGAATGGAGAACGAAACCGCAGATCGAGCCTTCTTGCCGCAAGGAAATTCGCTCCTGCGTGACGGGGTTGTTTATCTCATACAGATTCCGTCGCAACAGCCTAGAAGATCACAAAAGTTGTACACGGTCATTTGGAGTGTCAATCTCGGGAACTTTGCTTGTCTAATCCGTTGCGTCTCCGGAGAGCCCCAGTTGAGGAGAAACAAAAAGGGCGGGTCATCGGCCCGGCGCTCAAAGAGCATGGAGTACATGATAGGTACTGAAGAAGCTCTTTGTAGATGCACTCGGGTGAAGTGAGCCGTCTCGATCAAAGCACGCCACCTTCTGCACACTCTTTTTGCGGGACCGAGCTGGTGGACATCCAGTTTGCTGGGCACTTCCATTACCACATCATCCGGTAAGGTTTTGAACAGATCCCGCTTCTCGCCATCGGATGTGTCGGTAGACTTCTTGCCCTGACGATGGCACGAAAGCCACGGGAAGCAACGAGAAACCTCCATATGCATCACTGTGACTAAACGAACAAAGATTTGTTGGATCCAATTGCGAAACCAACCACTGACACAGTCATCTGTACTCCGTAATGAACCCCCCACCCTTTTTTTTTTTAGGTTTTGCAAATTATTCAGCGTTGTGACGTCGAAGCTGCTCCATTCGGATCACGAAACAGATAGGTTTTTAAGCACGCGATGCATAGCTGCTATACATAATTCTGATTCAACGAACAAAAAGGAAACAAATTTGATACTATTCAGTCAAAGCTTCAAAAATTATAAAAAGAAACAGAGAAGAGTTGAAACCTTTACTTCACAGCAGCAAGGTAGCGAGGCAGTGTCGGACGGAAATCAAAGCTCGGTGGGGACAGCTAGAGAGAGAGAGAGAGAGAGATCGGAGGGAGGAATACAGAAACAGAAACGGAGGAAGTTGGGATATTTCCATTCTCCATATCTTTTACGATAATAATAATCACATCATCTATCGATTTTGACTTGATGTGTGACGTGATCACTAAATTTTTTTTTTTTGGTATATGTTCAGCCTCATCCCTGTATAGTACGAAAATGCTCAATGCCATCCTCAAACTTGAATTACTGAAAGTACTACAATGAATATCATTATATAATTCAGAGACTAAATTAAACATTTGAAAAAAATTCATTAATCGCATTGATTAAATCAAAAGCTTAGGAGCGATATTGCACAATGAACTGAAATTCAAGGATCACGTTGAATAAATTAAATATTCAAGAATGACGTTACGCGTTGAGCCAAAGTTCAAAAATTATTCGGTTCATTTTCTATTAGGATATATAGCTTTGCTGACGGTGCATATCCCGATTGATTATGATTTATCTTGTATAACCTTCCACAGTCATCTGACAAAGACAATAAATACACTCACGTAATCTTCAATGTGAGACATTCAAATATACAGAAAAATAAAATGACGATTGGAGGAAAAATAACCAACCCAAACAGCCACTTCGTGAGAAATGATGATTTTTGGCGTACTTTTCCAAGATAATTCTCCTGAACTTTTTTTCAATCTTTCTTTTAAATGAAAGACATTAAATTACGTTTTCTAAAATATTATGTAACGAGACTTTAAGTGACTCTCTATTCATAAAGTCAAAGCACAAGATCCACAGAAATTATCAAAAGTCAAAGGTCGAAATAATCGAAATCATTCCGATGTCCGAACTCAGTAATCAAATTACTCCAACCATATGAACCAGCGTCGACAATCAAACTTCTCCCTAAATCCTAGAAAAATCAAACTAACTTCACTGAACATCTTTCGTGGACACCAGGCTTGCTTTGAACTCGAAGACGAACTCCCTGCTCATCATGCTGCTTGTGCGACATTTGACGCTTTACCTAGACAAGTTAAACTCAGACTTTTGTTATCGTTTCCGACCGCGGATCATACTGAAAGAATCCCCGGCGAGGCCAGAACCGAAGCGACTTGCCATCTCGACTATCCATAAGCTGCACATTCTTGTAGTTTGAGAATCTTGCGACGGACCCGGAAGCCGGATGCTGATTAGAGTCCTGTTCGAATCGATGTCGCACTTCTTAACCCAATGCCAATTCGCATGGTCCTCCAGAGCCCATACGCGCAAGAGTTTTACCTCGAATCGCGTACGCATATACGCGGCCCTTCGTTTCCGCCAAGTGCATATTCGAATGTCCCCCGCCCGATCGGCATGAATCTCCCGGATGAGGCATAAAACGAAGTTCACACCCTCCGGTGGTAAAGACCGTGATGGAATGTGAACACGGGGTCGGCACGCCTTCCTTCCCACACACCATCCAGTGAAGGCGGCCCTTCACACCGGATGGAGCTTATTGTTCTCTAGGACGGCACGGAAACATCCCGACATCTTTCCGCGCCGCTGTCTCTGCGCGGCCCACGTGATACCGGAAGCCATTGGGATAAGAAAGAAGCCTATACTTGTGCGGAAGCGGATGCAGAAAGAAACCGCAGATCGAGCCTTGTTGCACCAGGACAATTCGCTTCCGCGTACAGGGTTGGAAATCGCATATATAGGTAGGGTGCCGCCGTTGAGACGGAAGATAAGAAGTCCGTCGCAACAACCTAGAAGATTGGAAAAACCGCACACGGTCGGATTGAGCGGCAAACCCGGTAACTTTGATCCTCCAATCGGTTTCTTCTCCGGAGAGCCCCATTCAAGGAAGAACAAAAAGGGCGTGTCATCCACCCAGCCCTTGAAGAAACATAGAGCACGCGACGGTTTGCGGAGAAGCTCTTTAAAGATGCACTTGGATGAAGTGAGCCGTCGCGATCGAAGCACGCCACCTTCTGCATCCTGTTTTCGCGCGGCCGAGCTGGTTGGCTTCCAGTCTGATGAGCACATCCACCACGACATCATCCGGCAAGGCTTTGAAGCAGCCGTCCCGCTTCTCGCCATTGGACGCGTCGACCTGACTTCTCATGGCACGAGAGCCACGGGAAGCGACCAGAAACCTCCTTAAGATGCATCGCTGTTCGACAGAGATGTGTCGGATGCCATTGCAAAGCCAACCACTGACACAGTCATCTGTACTCTCTGCTTAATACACACAATCCAGATTCGACTAACAAGAAGGAAACAAGTTTGAAGCATACGATCAAATGAATTCAGTCGAAGCTTCAAAAGTTGTAAAAAGGAACAGAAAAATTTGATACCTTTACTTCATAGAAGCGAGGTAGCGAAGCCTATACGGAGGAAGGAAAAATAGAAACGGAAGAAATAAGGAGAAATTAGGATATTTCCATTCTCAATATCGTCCTTGATAATTCATATCTTCCTTGGTCTCGCCTTTCCTTCCATAGACATCAAATAAAGACAATAAAAACATCCCTACGAAGCATCGACACTCTCTAGGGATCTAGGTGTCGTGTCGGACACTAACCGACTCTCTTCGACATGCGACATGCATGAGGCTTCATACACATCGGCGACAGTCGAGTTTATCATCCCAACATGTAATTTTTTCATGCACGAGGTCAATATTAAGTATTTTCAATAAATTGGGGAGCAAAACATAATTTATATATACACACACTTAATTCATACACTTAGTCATCTCAAAATTAGTATAGCCACCCACCCAAAAAAAAAAACTAATTGTGAATTCCTAACAAAAGAGGAAGAAACTCATTGGTGACATTTTTATATATAGTTATTATTCATGATAATTTATTTTTTACATTTAGAAATGTATATTTCAGGCGTGGGCTGGGCGAACCTCATCCATGGGCCGGACCCAAGCCAATCCCCAACGTTCATGCAACCCACGCCTGAAATATACATTTTATATGTAATATCAAAATGGAGCATGGAATATATTCCCATGAATACAATAACTTTTTTCAGTGTATCATTAGTTATAGAAGGTACATATAAGACTATATTGTTCACATTGTCAGCCAAAAAAAATCAAATAATCAAAGTACACTAAACAATTAATCAATATAAAAGCAAAAATAAAAATAAAAATCAAACATGATATGAAAATTGAAAGAATATTTTATTAATGCCGTATATATTCTAGAATTATTTTTATTTATTATCTAGAATTGTTTTCTCGTAGATTAGGTTTCGTTATACCTATTTATTATGGCTTTGTGCCTCGATATAATATCCAATTCAGTTTTCTAGATCTTTCTTCTACAAAAATATTATATATGTAAATAGAATATTTTGAAATGCATATCAACATTAGTCTTTTATCAACTCATAGTATGGGAAAACCTTTAAGTTGTATGCTAATTTTTTTTTTCGAAGAACAAATGGGATAAAATTAAATAATACAATAATAAATCGAGAGGATGCGGGACAACTAGCTTAGTCCATACATATTTCCTTACTTTCACGGAGAAAGCACCAATTTTTTTTTGGAAAGATTATCAATAAATTCATAAACTTATTGCAATTGTATCAATGCAGCCGTAAGCTTTTTTTTTTTTGGTCAATTCAATCTTATTTTTTTTTCTACGTTTATGCCAATTTTATCCATATTCCAACCACGTTGATGTGGACAAGTTTTGTAAAAAAAATTTGGCTACAAACGATAGCTTGTTGACCCTCGCCGACCGAAATGAAAGGAATAAATATTTTTATATCGACATTAACAGTACCTTTATCCCAAACTAGTTGGCGTCAACGGTTGATGAACCCTAAAGATTAATAAAATAAAATAAAAGCTGGACCAATCAAGAAAAAAGAGATAAATATGTAAAAATAAGTAAATAATATATATATATATATATATATATATATACACATATAAAGGACTAAAAAGTACAGTTAGGAACATAGAAACTCTGCCTCTCTAAAATACTAATAACATTCCTTTACTCCATCCTAAAATAAACCGTACGTCATTTTATTTATCACTACATTAAATCTTATTTTATTAATTTCCTCCAAGTAAGTTCGACTGACTTCTTCCTTTTTTTATTCATATTATGCTCTCGATATTAAACAAAATAAATAAAATAAAGAAAAGAAGAAAAAATGTATAAAATTATTTTTAAAAAACAAAATAAAGAAAAGAAGAAAAATGTATAAAAAATCAAAACATTATTTCAATTTTTTCAATTCCTATCATGTAAGGCTGTCGAAACTCATGTTAACAATTTCTTGCCAAAATTTGCCAAATTGACTAGATTGAAAAATCTTTAAAAAGTTTAGCACTAAATTGCAACAATTGAAAATTTTATGATCAATTTGATATAATTGCGACAGATTTATGATTTTTTTGGTACTTTTCCTGTATATTTCTAGTTGGTTATAATTGAACAGTGGGGATTAAACTGGGTAAGAGATGGACGGTTGTGATGAACTTTGATGGCCGATTAAGGGTTCTCTATAAGAGATTGGCGGTACTATAATGAGATAATGATGATCCAATGTACATGAGATGATGATCAACGAGATATAATCTAGTAATATAAGATGATCAATGAGATAAAATCTAGTGACTCGAGATAATAATGATCCGATGACATATAATAATAAGATATTCACCTAACAAAAACTAATAGATTCTAAAAAAAAATAACCAAAAATATATAGAAATTACACAATTCGTCATTCTATTTTTATTTTTTTTTCGTTTCTCAGAGTTCAAACCAAATAAATATGGATCATGCTCTAGTCAGATGGAATTGAAGGCCCCATTGCAAGCAGAGCCAAGCACGAACAAGCCATAATAGGAACGAAAGAAAATAGGGAAAACCATGACAGAAGATAACAATAGTGCAAACTGGATCAAGAGTTGAGAGTGCTAATTGTGAGAGCCATAAGGTGAATCAGGAAACAGTTTTTGCAGATCTAAATTCAACATCAGTGCAAGGACTACCTCAAACAGCCCAAAAGTATAAGAAGACCCGGAATAATTCTTAAAAGAGCTTTTATGCTTCTGTAGTAGGCTGTGCCACCCCGAATTTCGCCAAGAGCTTGTTCAAAGACTCGGGTGAACAGACTTGGTACTTCACATTCCCAGAAGGCATTAGGAACACTTCGGCCAGTTCAAGCTTGTCTGAAGTAAGGCTAGTGCTGTCCATAGTTTTACTCAGCACCTTTAGGGCAAGCTGGATTGCCTCCTCTCGGTTGATCTCATCCTTGTAATCTTGCTTCAGAATCGATTGTGCCGCTTGGTTATTGGCACCAATCGCCGCAGCTTTCCAACCACCATAGTTTCCACTTGGATCGCTCATGTAAAGCTGGAAACCATAGTTCTTGTCCCATCCTGCAAACAGAAACGAAACACCAAATGGGCGAAGCCCACC
The DNA here is from genome assembly GCA_028455895.1 of Rhodomyrtus tomentosa. Classification (NCBI taxonomy): domain Eukaryota; kingdom Viridiplantae; phylum Streptophyta; class Magnoliopsida; order Myrtales; family Myrtaceae; genus Rhodomyrtus; species Rhodomyrtus tomentosa. Next base: position 46,513,337 of record JAPCWY010000005.1, read on the forward strand.
AAATTGCGTATAGCCTTGCTTAGTATCGCAGAGTGATTGAACTAGCTGTTCCACAGGCATTGGCTCCTGGTATGCATATGTGTAGCGTTGAGCTTGGACTCTTGCGGTGTTGATTAAAATGTTGGCATCAGACATAATTCCAGCAACGGCACATGCAACATGATCGTCGATCTTGTACATCTTCTCAGTTGAAGTTGAGGTTTGCAAAAGCTTGGAAGTAACCTTCTTTTCACCAACCAAGACAACCCCATCCTTAGCTAGTATCCCTATTGCACTCCCAGCGTTGCCAATGGCCTCCATTGCATACTCAACTTGGTAGAGGCGACCTTCAGGGGAGAAGATCGTCGTGCGACTGTCATATCTTCGGGACATCTTTGGTAGCTGAAAATAATACAGGGAAAGAAGTAAATTGGAGAAGACAGTTATGAACTGAAATTGGAAAGCGATGAAAAACTTCATTGTGGGTAAAGTATGGACAAAAAGTTCTTCAACTTCACGTGTTTCTCTTCAAACGCCATATGAACATTTGGAAGAGTGAAAAGGGCACATTAAACTTCCAAGAAGACTCCACCAAATCTTTATCAGAGAGTAAACTACCAATTATTACTCTAACGTAAGCCAAGCGCGATGATAACTACACTATTGATCACAATGCAACTACAACTGGAGAAAAAGATAACAGATAACAATGAGCATGCTATGGTCTCAGCACTAGACAATGACAACTCAAAAGTGGGTGGGTCAGCTCTGGAATTATCTAACAGCCATTTATCTTGGCCAACTAACTGGAGATGTATTTATAACAACGAAACTCACAAGAGGGCCAGCACTGCTATTATCTAAAAGCCATTTCTCTTGACCAAACTTAATGAAAATGTATATATAGCCAATATAGATCGTTCTTTTCTAAGGTCAAAAAGCCGACAGATGTGTCACAAAGCAGGCTATATGTGAAAAGGAAGTCCCTAGTATGGAATATATCACTTGGAGTATCCATTATTCCATTCCAAATACCACATCGAATGGCTTGTTCTCTCTCAATGGTAACAGACTGAGGGCCTAGTACAGTCAATATAATTGGCGCAACTAAGATGAAAATATTCTAAAGTCAGTGCAATAGTGTGTGTAGATTAGTTAGTTTTGTAAAGCACACGCTTTGCTATGTTATTTGAGCAAGGGATTCAGCTAATCATTGTTATAACACATCTGCCCCTTTCCCATTAACAGGATTAACTTGAGGGGGGGAAAAAACAAGGCAACTAAGCCCAAGGCGTATAGATATTACATCAATGTGGATGGAAGAAGCAATTTCAAAGTATATTGAATAGAATCCGGCATTTTCAGATCAAGGGTGCGTAACTGATAATGTGATTCCAACCGTAAATATGTATCACTTCATAGCAAGTACAGTTGGAGAAAAATACCACCATCACCCAACTAGTGTTAGTCACGTATTCAATCAAGTATGAGAAGCAAAAGACATGTGTAACAGAATGTATTTCATCTCGCATGTTGTTTCACAAGAAGATATCAAGCCTACAAACAAATTAGTATATCAGAAAGATGTACTTAGCAGGAAGATAATCATGCAGCGATCCCCAGTATAACTTTTTGGAGCATTTCATTGTCAAAGTTCCCATTAGAACACAATTTAGAAGTTAAATGAAAGAAGTACGATAGTGCAAGTATGATATAGAGAATGCACGATCCAAAGTACCTTGCAAACATGTTAAACAAACTAAACCAAGCTCAACCTAGTTACAAAATGAAAATTAGCTAACCAGAAAGCCAAAATTTCTCATCAAATTCTTGACTCATTACAGCACGAGGTGACTTTGTTCAAAAGAAGATGCATCTCAATGTCATCACAGATTAAGGAGAAAAACCTCTGAAGCATTGTCAGCCACAGAAAGAGACCAAGAGAGGATCAAAAATTTGCCGGGAGGAATACCCCAGCATGGCCTTATGCCCCACTCTACCTCAAGCCTCCCCCACTATTCCAAGCGACAATTGCCAAAAGCGATTGGTAGAAATACATAATAGAAATTCAATACCGCTGCACCAGAGTACTTGAAATTGTCTAAAATTGCCATGTACTATCGATGTCAACATGTCAGCGTTATTCAGCTTCAAGGATACCGATTTCCTCCGCTAAGAGCCCCGGCTAACGGAAGGAAAGAAGTGAGCCCATATTGCACAAGCGCCAATTCAGACACAAAAACTTAAAAATCTGGGCCTAACCACACAAATCACCAAAGAGCCAAGCATACTCCACAAACTTAAAAATCTTCAAGAAAGAAAGCTCAAAGGGTTCGAACTTGATGACCTAGAACAAAATCTCCCGAGCAGCACAATAGCCACAAAAATGAGTCCCAAAAGGCCAAGAATCTTCCATGTCGAACCTACATATCGCTAACCTACATCTTCCTCCCACAAATTAAGGCACAGTCACAGCAGCGAACGGTTCGCAGCAGCTGCGTCTCGGTCAAGGCCCAATATCCCCCGCTCTCATCTCATTACCCTGAACACCCACCCAGTCTATACCCACCCGAGCGCTCCGCCAAAACCCTCCACCCACCGACTTTGAGATCGAAATCAAGCAAACGAAGTGTGGACTAACCCTCCACACCTCGATCCTGCGTCTCCACGAGGTCGCCAAACCCTATAAAAATGGGGAGAGAGAGAGAGAGAGAGAGAGAGAGAGAATACTGTTAGCGAGTTCCGGCGATGGCGAGGACTCCGACCAGTTTCTGCCTGAGATCGCGAGATTTGCACCGAACAGAGCTTGGTGAGCACAAATGAGGAGTGAAAGTGGGGGGGTTGAGATTATAATTCGTTTTCTTCGGCGGGTGGATTGTTGGAAAAGAAACGTGGGGCTCCTCCGCAAAATTTATATTAAAAACAAAAAACAAACAAACAAAGGCAGAAAACTCACATAATCACCCCAAAAAAAAATCACACACACACATACATTCGATCAAAAAAATCACACATACATACATGTGCGTATGTGTTTTTCCCAGAAATTCTTCATATCATTCTAATTTTTTTATCTTCTTTTTTATACGCGCGGCGCGAATGTATGTATGTATGTGTGTGTATGTATGTATGTATGTATGTATGTATGTATAGTCTGGTCGCCTTGACATGAAGTGTCACATGACAATCGCCTGTTTTGAAACCTCGCCTGAAGTAAGTAAACTGAAATTAAATGAACACAAGCATGCATGTCGTGATATATTAACCTAAACTTGATTTTTAGAAATTTAAGACAAACGAGGCGTGGAAGCCGAAAAGGAGATAAATGTTGGAATATACCATTTGTGATAATATCCCTTTTATCCTTGACTTTTTACAAATCTATACTCAGTAAAAGGCTAACAAATCAAATTAATATATGACTTTTGTTATTGTTTGATTACGCTTTATGCGATAAAATCATGTGATGTCTCTGTCATAAAAATGCAATGTCGAGTTATGGGTGTCAAAATCGAACTAAACAGTCGAGTTGAAATGTGGACAGATTGAATTGAACTACGAATTTGTGACTTTCAGTTCAGTTTGATTTTTGAGTTATGAAATTAAAAAATGGCCCTTCTTTTTTTTTTCCTGTCGAGTACGGTTAACCAAATTACTTTTGAAAATTTCCAAAATAATTATTTTTTTCACCGTCCTCGCTCAATCACGTACACATGGCAGATCCTCTCTCTCCCTCTCTTTCCACCCCCCTCGCCATCATTACAGGATGCCGCCTCCGATGCCATTTGTCGCTGAGCTCCTCGCCTCGATGACCCACCCTCTCTCCTCTTTGTCATAGAGCTCGTGGCTCTCGGCCATGTCATGGGAGGCCGAGCTTGTGCGAGCGACGAGCTCAGTGACGAAGCTCGCTGATCCAAATCGAGGGTCGCCCAACCTTGGTTTGAACCACAACTTGGGGCAGCCATCGCCACCAATCTCCAGTATGAGGTCAGTGACGGTGGGCACAACGCCAGATCTGGAGAATCGAGCGCGTGGAAGCTCTCACCAAGGGTCACGATCCCTCAGCCCTCATCCATGGATGGCGGGCCTACCAGTTTTGTATAAAAAAGAAAAAAAATAAAAGAAAAAATAAAAATAAATATTGAAAAAAGAATAATCAATAACCGAATCAAATTGAATTTTTGGTTTGGCTCAAATTCAGTTCAAGATTCGATTCAATTCAAGATTACACCGTAATAGTTGGATTTGACTTTCTACCATTAATACCATCATGCTAGGGAATCAAGATAAAAATATATGGACATTTTTACTTTTATTTTTATTTTTGAGGAGCATAAAAAAGAATTGTATTCCTAGATAGATGGTACAAGTAACCCTTGATTGGAGGAAAATTGTACAAAAAATATTAATTGTACTTTTATCAATTTATGCTCTTTTATTTTGCAAAAAATATGATATTTTTGGAAAATATTTTTTAAGAAGTCGACCAAAAAGATTTTTTTTTTTTAATTTTCTTTCTCTGCCAACCACCAGCCATGGTGTCAATTTTTGACTAGTGAGGTCAAGGCTCGTTAAATCCAGCGACATGAGCTCTACCTCGCAAGCCTTGGGCAAGTGGCTATGGTCGATCATCAATCATCGCTATGGCCAATGGCCAGCAATAAAAAATATGGCAAAAGGATACTTGTAGTGCCGATATTTATGTACGATGTTTACTTTGGTATTAATATTTTTTTGATCAATTATTTATCATCTCGAAAAAAATAATTACTTAAATATCAATTCTCTCCAAAAATGGTCACTTAAGTGTCAATTCCAGTCAAACAATATATGAGGCATTTTTTAATTAAATTTTTAAATACAATGTGGATTTTTTTGAAAAGGAAGTACACGTGGCAAAAGAGAAAAGCTAAACTAAAAATTAAAGGGGGAAAAAGGAATAAGATGTTGCAACTTAGCCCTTGCCGCCGCTATCCCACCACCACCGGCAATGGGCGGTGAGGGTGGGAGAATTGTTGGGCGAGGACAGCGTCGCCTAGCCCCCACAGGGCTCGACCTCACCCAGCTTTGCAAGTTCAAGCCCTCACCAGCCATCAGTGATGTTTGCCGAGAGACTTCGACCTCCATTGACCCATCCCCCACCCTCGTTGCCCATTGTCGGAGTGGTGAGCGGCGGCAGCGAGGGTTGTGGAAGCCCTCGCCGTTGGAGTTGATTTCTTTTTTTTAATTTTATTTTTTTAGCTTTTTTTAGTTATTTAGCTTTTTTTATTTTTTTAATATTACGTGGGATAGTTTTTTAAATTTTTTCTTCCAACTAGGATCCTTCGGTGTGCCACGTAAGTTACATAAGATTTTCGGCCATATTAACCCAAGTTAGCACTCAAATAATCATTTTTCAAAAAACTAACACTTAATGATTAAAAAAAAACATTGACACTAAAATGAGATGTACGTAAATACTGACACTTTAGATGTACTTCTGCCTAAAAAATATATTAAAAACTTGACAATTTTTCAAATTATTAAAAAAAAGGGGAATGGGAAAAAATGGAGCAAATCCGAAATGTTTCCATCTTTTCTAAAATACGAAAATATTTTTCTCACTTTTGGGGCGTGTTTTTTTCCAAGGGTGAAAAATGATTTCTTTAACTAGTTTATCTTTTATAAGCCAAACGCCTGAAAATCTCTGAAGAATATTTTTTTGAAAGTTATTTTTTTGAAAGTTATTTTTTGCCAAACTAACGGAGTTTTAGTCCTAATTTTTTTTTTTTGCATTTAGCCAATTAAGTCAATTCTGTTAATTTTGGATGAAAATAGCCACAATGAATGTCAACGAGTCTATGTAACACGGCTGGCAGCTTAGCATTGGCTTGGATATTTTCAACAATTTAAATATTTTTTTGGATTTTTTGTTAAATTTTTCCTATCATTTTCCTTTTCTCTTAAGTTGCTTTTTTTTTTTTACATCTCTGGCCAATGACTTGCCAGCCGACCGTCGTTGGGCAAAGGCGATGGCTAGCAACCTTCACTTAGTCTAAGCGAGGGTGTTGTGGGCCTCACCGGTCACAAGGGAGAGTCATGACGGCCGTACTTGATCTGAGAGAGTATATCGCCTATGGCGGGCGAGATAGCTGTCGTAGTCAGTTCAAACACATAAACTCAAGGAAGTTTTTCTGATGGTATGCCTCTAGGAACCATAGATTCTTTACACTGACCTTTCTTCTGGTCTCACGAATTGGATTCATCCGAGGGGTTTCTGTGAGTCCTCGAAATGGGATGGGGTATCCGATTGAAAGAAACCATAGATTCGCGTCGAGATAATTGTCTCTTCAACATAGCTGCGTCTCTTTTCGAATGGCCTGTTCTCCCCGGTCGGGTACAAATATCTAAATTGGATATTTTTAGATACTTTTTCAGACCTATTGCCATCATCTAATTGTTTCCGAATGGGTCCATTCAACGCTGGAAAATAAGAAAATAAAATAGAAAACTTCGATGAAAGATTTAAGGTTTAAAAAATATGGAATATTATAAGAAATGTGTGCGTCATCGTCGGTTTGTGTCACATAAGATGATAATCATTTATGTCATCAACTTCAAGTCAAATTTGGCCGAATGGACTCAATTGGCAAAATGTAAAAATACTTAAAACTAAATTGGAAAAATGAAATAAATTTAAATTTTTTTTGGACAATTTTCCTTATCGATGGAAAGCCCTTCTGCTGGCCTGTCACGCCGAGCATGCAACTTAGGAAACATATGCACTGGGCAAGCGATAATTGCAGGCTCTTTGTTCACATGCAGAAGCAAAGCATGGTAATTCGAGTAGAGACGAGCAAAACGTGAAACTATCGATACACAAACACATTATTAACACCTCTTCAACGTGAAACTATCGATACACAAACACATTATTAACACCTCTTCTGAGCTTGTTCTTGTAGAAACCGTTTCCTGGTATTGTTACACGCAAATGATCAGAGCTAGGAGCCAATGAAGCAAAGGAGCATCTTCCTGGTCGTGTTGAGCACCTGCCTCGTCCTCGTCATCTTCGTAATCGTCTTCACTCTGTTTGATGCCCCGATCAAGTTCCCAATTACGGCTCCGCCCGATAGCAGCTTTAAGCTCGCCAAACTGCCGGCTAAAACAAGCGGCACTCCTTTCAGTCTCGTCATCGGGATTCTGACGAGGGCGAACAATTACGACCGACGCCATTTCCTCCGGCTAGTGTACGGCATCCAGTCGTCTCCTGTAGCCAAAGTAGAAGTCAAGTTTGTGTTTTGCAGCGTGACCAATCCCGAGCAGAAGATATTCCTGGCGCTCGAAATCCTGAGGTTCAACGACATAATCATCCTTAATTGCACCGAGAACATGAACTACGGCAAGACCTACACGTACTTCTCCTCGCTTCCCGACATCCTTCCAAGGCGCTTTGACTACGTCATGAAAGCTGACGACGACGTCTACATCCGGCTGGCGCAGTTGGTGTCCTCGCTTCAGCCGCTGCCAAGACAGGATTTGTACTACGGGTTTGTGCTTCCTTGCACAAGCATGAATCCGCACGAGGGATACATGTCCGGGATGGGGTTTGTATTATCCTGGGATCTCGTTAATTGGATTACTAATTCGGAGATCCCTAAGAATGATAGATTTGGACCGGAGGACAAGTTGGTCGGAAGGTGGCTGAACACGGGGAACAAGGCAAGGAACAGGTTCACAAGCAAACCAGCAATGTATGACTATCCAGGAACCAATGGAAGGTGCTCTCATGATCTTGTGCCAGACACGGTGGCGGTTCATAGGCTCAAGAGATGGGATCAGTGGTTACATGTGCTTGAATTCTTCAATGTTACCAAAGAGCTAAATCAGTCAAAACTTTATAATTTGTGAGTTTCCTTTCGCTCATTCTAGTTGTTCAGTCGGGATTTGACTTGCGTCATGTACACCAATTAAAAAAATGAAAAAAAAAGATATTGAACCTATACTTTTTTATTAAAATTGAGCCTATATTGATTTGCAGAGAAACTCTCAGTCACAAATTGATGGCTTCAGCCAAGTTTATTGCATCAAATCTTAGAGTCACCAACAAAAATAATGTAACACAAAACAACCCAACACGATTAGCAAAACCAAAGCGACCCATACAAAACCGTCAATCTCAAGCGCTAGCAGATGAATTCTGTGTTTCTCCATGCTTCTGTTCTGAGGATGAGCAGCTCATGCACGCCTTACTATCCGGAGGAGGAAAATCACCCGACAGACTTATACGAAAAGTCCGCTGCTTCTCTTCATTTTCAGGAACATGGAGGAGCGCCTCCATGATTAAAATTTCCCAATCCCGAGGACGCAGAAAGGACAACCACGTGTCATCTGTAATTATCCAGATATGGCAATCAACTTGGGTATACAGCTTACAGATAGGATATGGCAAAATGTAACATGAACAACACTGCAACACAGGCTCATTCAATTCAAATTTTCACAAACTCAGAAATTTGGAAGCGCAGCTGCCATTACAGAGCCAGATTTATACACTTTCACTTATTATGATGTGCCTACACTATGTGCAAGTCTAGCAAATGAAAAGGCCTCGATTAGGAAGGATAGTAAAAAGAGTAGGAACCAAATCTCAGGAAAAGTAATGACACCTCTTTTCTCATCAGAAAAAACGCAACACCACCTTGACAGGGAGACAATGAGAGTTCATTAGTCCGATAGAATATACACACCTCCATTTCTGACTGCCTTCAACTGGAAGATTCCACTGCCATGGGGACCGGATACAGGAAATGTGCAAGAAACAGAATGCCTCTGGTGAGCAACTGCTAGAGATGCATTGTACCAGGGACCCTTCTTAATCGGTTCCCCAAGGGCATCTATGATTGCCTTGTTCTTACTTGCTTTATCCACAGCCTTACTAAATGAAATCGAGGCAAAGACCAAGCAAGCGTTAGAAAAATTTCAAGAACCGACACAAACAGAGTGATGATTAATGGTCCTTTACACTCCTTTACCAATAAGTTTAGCAAGAAAGAAAAGAACCAGCAATGTAAGGACAGATAAGGCAAAGAATATTAACAAAATATTATTACTGCCTAGCAGCATAGAGGAAGCTCTAAAAAGAACTTAGGTAGCTTGAGGTATAATAAGGTTGTAACAGAAAAATAGAAAGCAAAATTGGCACTAACACGGTCCATGTGACTCGTCGATCATGCATGAGCGAAGTATGACAACCCATTTTTTATCTTGCTGAGATTTGGGGGACACTTTTGAACTTTGAAGAATAAAACTCCTACTGTCGATCTTGTCAACAGCATTTGCACTTCTGTGTTTAGGGATTGCATTTCTTGCGAATATTCTCAGAGACTCAATGTTTGGCTCCCAAGTGTTTGGCAACCATATATATGGTTCTTGATGAAATTACTCATATATGCAGTCTGTAGTTACATGAAAATATGTCAAGATTCATTTGACCCATTAATTTCTTCTGAAAATGGATCTTTTGGCCAAGCTGCATGTTAAGTGTTTATACTCAAGCGTCACAGAGAATTCCTGGTCCAAATTTACCAATGAAGGTAATGTAAGACTTGACTGGATATATTTTAGGGAGTACAAGAACGACTTCCTAATTGAATTGTTTTTGGATTGAGCTGTCCATGTTTCCAAATTTCAGGACCCACACAGAAAGAAAAAGGTCATGGAAAACCTCTTTTCACTTTTTAACTGATGGCATAGCCTCAAAGTGAAGAGTGAGGTTAGTATGAGTATTTGTTAATTATTTTTTGTAAGAAAGCTTCTTTGGATTTGCAAATATTTTCAGAATTCGAGATTTTTTCACAGAGCGCAATTGGTTTCAAAAGCTAGCTCTTACAATGATTTTTTTTTCCCGAATTCTGCTTCATCAACTCTACTAAAAAGCCTATCAAATAGGTCTTATCAGTTAATATATACCTCAGCAATCATAGTCCCTGGTGATGTGAAGCAGAAGTATATTTTTGGTTGCTTTGTGCAGTTAAACGCGAAGATATCGCATTCAATTTCCTAGTTAAAGCTATACAAGATCCATAATTCTTATAGGATCAAATGTTTGGTATTATCTATAGATGAAGGAGGTATCATGCAATGTATGCTATTAATTATCCACGCCAAGCATGGCAACAAGTGAAAATGCATAATAACTGAAAAGCATCGAGCCTTAACAAATTGATGTACCACCCAGGAGATCTTTTAAGGGCAGGCTCCCAGTATATTGATCATTCTATTTTGGGTATGCAAAGTATAAAAGACACTTCTCATGTAGACCCACATTAGCCCTGAGAGTTCATAAAGTTAAGCATATGAAAGGCAACTAAGTTTTCCAACCCAGTCGATATCTTTCAGGCTCAATCTTCACTAAGCACTACATTACAACCATGTCCCCATGCTAACTCAAATAATCAAATTTCCCATGCCCCGGCAGCTCCACATTACTTGTTAACGTCAAGAAGTTTAACGCGAAATTGCTACAGAAACAATGAGGAACTACCTGCTACAGTCATGATAGATAACAAGATCGTCAAGAGCGCTCAAAGCAACGCCACCCGTCACCGTAATGAGCACGAACGACACGGCCTTTCGCACGAAACTGCTTTTGCCCTCGTTCGAAGACTGCGCAGAGCTGCGAAAACGCCAGCATCAAGTATGTAAGCCAGCCAATAGCAGCAATAATCCGTCGCCTTCTAAATCAACAAATACATCGAAAAAGCACGAACCGCCAATTCATGCAGCAGAACTCTGAATGAATGGCACTAAATCAAATGGCCAGATAAAAGACTCATCGAACCTGGAGTACAGCGATTTCGGCGCATCCTTCGCGACGGAAACTATCCTTCTCGCTAGCATTTCTCGCTCTCCGTCCGTATCCCTCTCTCCGACGGTGGAATTCTCGTCGGAGCAGCAGACTAACCGTCCAGACAAAGCGGGAAGATTCTCCGGCGACCTGGTTGAGAAATTTCATCAAACGGTTAGACTCATCAGCTAAATTGACCCACTATGCGTAGTGAAAGCAAACGGGGAACGACAATCTGTGCTCGAGAGAGAGAGAGAGAGAGAGAGAGAGAGAGAGAGAGAGAGAGAGAGAGAGAGAGAGAGAGAGAGAGAGAGACCTTGAGGCTGGGGGTTGTGGCGTCGTCGGTGGCTGCTCTGTGCGAGCAAAGAGGGACGGGAGAGCTTGAACTTTGTGAAGAACGAGACATTTGATTAAATCCCGGGTATATTTCCAAAATTTCCATATTGACCCCCAAATTTGCTGGTTCATGTCAATTTGCCCCAAGGGTTTAGCAAATATTCTTTCAAGGCCATTTATGTCCTAAATACACTGTCATAATTGCGTTGTGTCTTGAGTTTCACTTTCAACCTTAACTTTCGGAATTTGCAGACCGATCATTTCGATTTACATAGGTCCAATTTGAAGAATACTTTAGCTCAAAGTTGGGATAGCTCCATCCCCCCTCTCTTTCCTTGGCTCTAAGTCTCGATCTCACGGTTAGTCGATTTCTCCATCTCTGCATCTATGCATCATTCTTCCCTTGTTCTTTGCTTCAATCTTAGCTTTATTTCTCGTCGCCACCGCCATGGACGAGGATGGCGAAACTTGGCTGTTGCTCGATTAGGGCGGCTCGCTCAACACTATCGATTCGCGCTAGAAATTGAGCACGAGTGTCACGTGATCGTAGGCGAGCGAGATTGGGAAAAAGCAAAAGGAAATCTAAACGGAGGCCTCGGGAAAGTGATTTAAGCCCTGTCTGGAACATGGTGCCACGTGAGATCTCTAATGGCGTCGCTCGAGCATTTGCTAGTGTCTCCGACCTCCTCCGTGTATTCCAATTTTAAAGTATGAGAGAGAGACCACAAAAAGAAGGCAAGAGAGGAATGCAAAAATATTAGTGAGGGTAGAGGTCGAACGGGAAAAAAAAAACATATTAAATGCTAGACTTAAACTCAAAAGCCATATGACTCAATTGATTTTTTTTTTAATCCTAACATTGTGCACGAATTCTATTTATAATCACAGAGAATTTTGACATACGAAAATAACAAAGGACAGAGATGCACGGAAAAACGTACGTAACCTAATCACGTGCATAATTGAATTTGATAGGCTGATAGTGTATATTCGTTCAAACAAATCTCCTGAGTCGAGTGAACATCTTTTAATTAATAATTATATCAAATTAAAAGTGTGAGGAATAAATTTAAACATATTCCTAAGTTTAAGAAAATTCTACGATTTACCCACTTTGAAATATTTTCATATATATATATATATATATTTTCATTTTACTCCTCTAAACCGCACATACGACATATGACACCGACACCGACACCGACATCGACATCGACATCGACATCGTACTTCTTCTTTGTCCCCACGGGGGGCAATTCTGGAAGATCGTGAAAGCGTTTTCTCTCCCTTCATGTGGCTTGCTTATGGCGAGCACACGTTCATCGAGACAGAGAAGATAGGATGTCCGAGAAGAAGTTGGCCCTCGATCGTCGTCATCTCGCAGCCACCGGCGAGATGAAGAAGGACAAGGAGAAGGCGAAATTGTCACCTTCCGCGAGGAAATCGCCAAATCAGAGCAGTCGCGGTGGGAGCGGGGAAGAGCACGGCGGAGACGGCCAAGGATCCGACGGCGGCGATTCCTCCCTTCCCGCCGTGAGGTTCTCCTCTCGGAACGATTCCTCCAAGTACGACTTCGTCAAGGTATGTTTCCCGGCGGAAGACGCGTTTGTCTGCGAGTTTGGTTCGAAGGAGGAATCTGCATTTACTCTGCTTCGTGGGTGTTTCTCGCAGGTGAAGGTGTGGTTGGGGGATAATTGCGATCATTACTACGTTCTCTCGAGGTTTCTCCTCAGCAGAATGTTGACCGTCACTAAGGTTCTTCTTCACTTTTCGATTTCAACGTATTGCTAGTTCCACATTTTAGTGCTTTGAATGTTAACTTTCCTATGCTACAGCAGTCACTGGATGATCTAATCCTTTGATATGAGCTCTGGTTATGATGCTTGAGAGTCTTTTCAGCTTGCTAATGAATTGATTCCCCCTGCATTTGCGTGCCGATAAAAATGTGAGGATGAGCCAATTTTAAGAAGAATACTTCTAATTATGACTCGTCTGGTTAGCAGTTGGCACCTTTTGATCCACATTTGTGTTGGTTCATTCATGTACTTTCCATGTTCCGGATGAAGTAGTGCAATATATTGAAGCTTGGAGATAATAAATGATCTTTATGGCATTTGGCACAGATTCCGAATCATGTTGCCATCAAAATCGCTCTTGAACTGAAAAAGCTGCTCATAGACAACAGCCTTTTGGATGTGTAGGTATCTGTGTCCCTTTCTGAGTAGGGTTGTTCTTGCACGACAACATGATTGTGCTATTCTTATTTCGTGTTCTGTCTTGCAGTTCTCAGTCTGATTTGGAAGCTAACCTCTTCAAGGTAATTTATCCCTTTTCCCTGCTTTCCTCTTGGTTAGATGATTTTTCAGAAAACATTTAAATTGGAAATTTGACATTTAGATTGAACACGTGCCATATGTTGCTAATATGTAGATGAGAAGTACACAAAGTATTATGTCTTGATGAAAGAGAGATGTTAATGGATCACCTGAGCTAATACCACGTAGGACCTGTTCGCTAGTCATATGTTAAGGAGCCTTACGTCTCTTTTTTTTTTTTTTCTAACAATCCATTTGAAGGAATCATAAGCTTTAATTTGATTAATGTCACTTTTGAACTCTACTCAGTTTCCTTCCATTTGCTTTTCTAATGCAGCTCATGGAGCGGCGGGGTTATGGAGAGGAGTATATAAATCGTTACAAAATGATGACTAGGTAATTAAGCTCTGCTAGTATCTGCGTCACCTCCTACCAAACCTTTTCTTTCCAAAACATATAGCAAGATTACAATTGACCTGGTCTTTTTGTTCTTGCAATGACATGAACCATAAAAAGGGGACCTTTACCCAAAAAAAATAAAAAAAATAAAAAAAATAAAAAGGGGACTATTTTCCTTAAGTATTTTTGTAAAGTAGAATGTAAGAAAGAAATGACTTGCAGTTGAGAATTGAAGGGTGAATTCATGGCTAGAAAACTGTCTATGATTTTGACCAATTTCTATATAGTTTTCATGGTGTGTGAAATGCTTGCCTTATTGCAAGATGTGCAGTGCATCTCTTGATTTCTTCGAATATTTTCCTTGTGCCTCTATTTCTTTCTCTTATTTAGTTTTATATGTGTGTTAGCTTCCGACAATCAACGATCACGTACTTTGAAAAAATATCCTATTTCTTTTTTCTGAGTTGTTTCTGGTTACATGTTTTCTCACAGTGAAAGCAAGCTCATTTAAGAAGATGGTATTACAGGGAATTGTAAAATAAGAGTAAATTACTCAAAAAAGAAAATCGGGAGGTGTCATGGAGTTTATTCTAAACCTGGGATTAATTCTTTTTCCAGATTTCACCATCAAAGAGTGCCTTTGGTTATCCTAGTGTGTGGGACTGCCTGTGTCGGTAAATCTACCATTGCAACACAGCTAGCTCAGAGATTGAATTTGCCAAATGTCTTACAGGTAATAACTTTCCCCCTCAATTTCGTGGAGTTCTTCTGTGAAAGCAATTTGTCTCATAATTTTGTTTTCTATTTCTAAATTCCATGCACGCAGACAGATATGGTATATGAGCTTCTGAGAACCTCGACAGAGTATGTTATCGTCTACAACTGTACTTTTGTTTTTGCTTGCAATACTTTTGAGTTTTGAAAAATTATCACAATGAGCTAGAATCTCATGCACAATTTACTATTAGTGCACCACTAGCATCCATTCCCGTTTGGGCACGAGACTATAGTTCACCTGAGGAGCTGATTACCGAGTTTTGTAGAGAATGCAGAATTGTTCGTAAAGGTAATCTCTCTGATCCCTTTCTCGGCCTTCTTCAGTTCTATAATTTTGTTCACCAAACCAGCAGATTCATACTATACTCTACATGAACCATGTCATTAGATATTTTCTGCTCAAAGTTTACTTTCAGTGCTTTTTTAGTAATTGGTCATAATTCCTATGTTATTAATCTATTCTTTAGGCCTTGCTGGAGATTTAAAGAAGGCGATGAAAGATGGTAAGCCGATTATCATTGAGGTATCGACATATTATCGATCCTTTTAAAGTATTTTTATTGTCACCTAATCTTTTTGTGCAATGCCACTGCTTACGAGACCATAGGAGAATTGCCATAGATAAGATGTCAAGCATGTCAAGAATGAAGCTTCTAATTTGAATGCAAAGCTGCAAGCGAATTATTCTTGTTCCTTGTCATGAGACAAGGAACTGAAATGGACCACTCTCTGATTGCTTTTTTCAAAATTTGATAGTATAGTGAGCTTTAAAAAGAAAATGATAGAATAGTGGAGCTTTCACTCTAATACCAGGCTTAAAGTTTGTTCAGTGAAATAGAATCTACCTTCCACTATACCTTCTCGCTCCACTGGTAATGGAAAGTTGCGATACACTAATCCTTTTTCTTCAAATATTTTTGTCTTGAGTGCTATTTTAGCTTGCCATCACTCCCTTATATTTTGTGCAATTTAAAATTCTGTAAGTGGTGCTTAATGTTTGTTATCAGGGGATACATCTGGATCCAAGCATTTATTTAATGGATGATGAAAACAAATTACCTGCTGATGATCCATCAAAGAGCAAAGAGGCAAAACCCTTACCTGTTACATCAGATGGTTATACTGCCTCTCAAATGGAAAATAATCCTTCAAGTATCTGTCGTAGTCATGATGAGAATAGCAATAGCACTCTTGGGCAAGCGAACTTTGAAGAGATTTATGTTGACCAGTTGCCTAAAATGTCAGTTTCTCTGGAATCTATGCAACTAGCTGCTGAATGTAAGACCCATGTTTCATTTCTTCATTTTATCTCTGCTTTCATTTCCCCTATTACCTCTGCAGATTTGAAATTGTATCGTCCTTCATGGGGTCGTGGAAAGAAGTCCTCCAAGGCATATGGTTCCATATTCTCTCGTTCTAAATTTGTTCAACAAGATAAAGATTGATTCCATAGAATGACTTGATACATTCATGTTGGTGGCAGTATGCCTAAATGTATTATATTATAAGATACTGCCATTCCCATTAAAGTATTCTTATTTGACTTCTGAATTTTGCAATTCCAGGTCAAAATATCAATGACGCCAAGGAAAATGCAACGATGGTGACTAGGAAAGAAAAGTTTGGTGCCGAACCAATAATCGTTCCAATAGTTTTGAAGATGGCAGAATTTGATCATAAGGTTTAACAGCCTGTTTCATTCTCTTTTTATTGATATTATGAGCAGTTTGCCAATATCGTTGCCGGAATACAGTTCAGTTGATGTTTGTTCCTTGCTGTTTGGCTTTTACCTTGCTGGAAAGAAGCCACAATGTATATCTAGCACATTCTTAGCATCATGCAATGTAGAAGCAGTGAAAACTAGCATCATGGAGACAACTCATGTTTCATACATGAAGAACGTGGCACAGTGGTTAATATATCAAAGGAATGTGTGCTTTGACTGAAGGCAAAAAGTTTGAAATAATTTTTGTTCCCGAATTTCTAATCTCTTATTAGTCAAAGAAACTTTGACCGAGTATTCTATGTGAAGTTGTCAGAATGGTAAAACTTCTATGTGAAGTTGGCAGAATGGTAAAAATACTAAAGGGCTTGGTGTATTAACTATTAACAGAAGGCAAATATTGGAGCATCTTTTTGCCTTGTCCCCTGAGCCTTTGCTGGTGGCAAGACTATTTCTAAAGAATCAAAAGAGACTTCTCTTCTGGGAAGAACTTGTGTTTGTATCGGTCAATTATAGCCATTTTTGGGGTTCTGTCCACTGAGCAATTGCGGGCTGACAGGAAGATGCTTGCCAGTATTTGAAGTTCTGGGTTAGAATATTTACCCTTTCCCTGGAGACACTGCTGATGCAGCAGTTTGTTATCTTAGTACGTCCTAAAAGTAATCACACAGAAAAAGGATTTACTTGGTTGCAGGACATTAGTTCTCCCAAGCTTCTGGCGTATCAGTTACTAAGATGGCAATACCATATCAGTTATTGGTAGAAGAAGTTAACAAAATTTGTCATCTTGATGTGTTATTTAACATCTAGTTTTTACATGTCATACTGGCTCCTTTGTCTGCAGGCATTACTGGAGGAATGGATCTCAACACGGACATTTAGTGGTAAATGTCTTCTTGAGGTATGAGTAATGACTTCTTGAATGTTTGTTAATCCAAAAGTATAATGTGAACGTGCATCTAGCTGATGAGTAATGGTAGCACATGGAAGTACTTATCTGGGTTTTCTTTGAAGATGCAATCTTGCTGTCAAAGTGTGAATGAAAAAGAGTTACTGATGAGGACAAAAAAAGATATCCTGATGAAATGTCCAGATATCTGTTTGTGGTGTGTGAGGCTAACATGTCACCTTAGATTACATCAAGGAGTGTGTGATTGCTGAAACATATTCAGTGAAGGCGGAGAAATCGATAAAGCAGGCAGCTGTCCATGTGATTTTCTCTACAGGGACAGATTAAGTTTTGGGTGAAGAAGGTACTAGTGGGTATAAGTGGTAGCAAGGAGTGGTATGGGTCATTTTTGTCGTGAAGTACGTGTGTATCCACATGTCGTCAACACCCCCAACATGTGGATACAGTGATCCTATTGTATATGGCCGCTATATCATGCTCATGCAATGCATGGTTCATAACCAATTTTTTTGTCAAACTTAGGTGATAAACTTAATGATTATTCATCTTCATAGTTTTGCATTGCAGTTTCTTTTTTTTTTTCTTTTTTTTTTTTTTTGCTGGGCATTATGCATTGGTTTTGTAATGACGACCTTCTAACTTTCATGTCTTTGACATTGTGAAGTTTTATGAAATTATATTTTTATTAATGATATTAGTGTCTTGGCAAGTAAAAGTTAAATGAATTGTTGAGACTATAATCAAATAACACCGGTTGATCATTAATGCACTGTAATTAGCACATGATTTGCAAGTTCACTATGATATATATAGTTACATCTTGCTGCTTGGAAATATAGATTGAAGGGAGAGAAACCATTTGCACTGAATTGTGGATGTTATGATGTGTTGTAGTATACAAAGCAGCTTTCCTTTTTGTAAGTTGGTTCTTGTTTGGTCTAAAACATAGGTACTAATGAAGATCCTCAGATAAAGAAAAACACTGGAGGACTTAGTCGTAACAAGGCACAAATATAATATAAAGTTGGAAAATAAGTCTCTCTTCATGTATCGATATAATTTTTCCAGGCTAAACCATTACATTAAGAAAACTTGACTCATTTCAATGAAGTCATCATGGTTTACGTTAAGTAAAATTGCGTTTTTGTTACTGATATTTTCTAGTAATTGTTCTTGACGTGAAAGAAGAGGACTTCTGGCTATATTTCCTCTTTCTGGAAATTTCACATGCCATATATCTTTCAGAATTTGCCTTTAAGTTATAGTCCTTGGACATGTTTACCCCCTCTTTTTGTCTCTCTTGAATGTCAAATTAGCGTCTGTACCTACTGTTTGATTGTTGTGAAGGTCGTGAAGGCAATAAAAAATATAGACAACCTTGATGGTGAGAAAAAGTCCCGTGTCTGTTTTTGTTTCCTTGGTGACTCACCTTCCTTTTCCATAGTCTACAAAGAGTGTTAACTTGCCAGTCCTAATTCAATCCAATAATCTTGTTCGTGTAGTATTGGCTGTCACTCTGGTTTATGCATGCTGATGTCTATTGTTCTTTAGTTTTCTATTGGCCGATTTCATATCACGAGCATGTTGTTTTGTAACTTTATTCTAATGTTCCTTTCTTCATTTGTTATTGCTTACTGGATGTTTACACCTTCATGTCTTGTCTATTTGACACTTTTTTCTGTCCTTTGCAGGACAAGGATCGGCTGATAGGCAACTTAAAAACTATTCAAGATTATCTTTGCTCGTTTGAAACACAGGTTTGCAGATTTATGAGTTACTGTTATTAAAACTAGGTGCTTTCTACTCTTTATTCCTATGCTATATGTGTTTTGAGCGATCACCAAGGCTCTACCAAGCATAAAATTCGTTTGCTGTCGAAGCTAATCCATTAGCGTGA